>JAWNKW010000217.1:1471666-2943333 GCA_035041775.1 Chymomyza caudatula | reverse complement strand
TACTGTGCCAAGTGTACAACCTTTCTGGGTATCTATTTTTGGGAGACCAACAGTCTGAGGCCAAATCGCGAATTTGTGCCTTGTGATGAGGAGGATGTGCAAATTGAGGATGCAAAAAAGAGCCTATTATAATGTTATGATTCCATTTATTTGTTTGTGTTAATTTATTGAAGTATATATTTTCATACATATGTTACGAAAATCGTTTCAGTGAAACGTAAAACGGTTTAGACCATTTTATTGATTTTGGTATAAGGATGGTTTCATTTAGGCGGAGAAAACTCCCTGTTAGAGAGTTGTTTGAATAGGTCCGGCAACGCCGTGCTTTTTACCCAATTATAAAACTATTCGATAAACACCTGTCTATAAAGGTCCAATAATAAAAGGCCTGGTAACTGATCTACAACATGACCCACCCTGGTTGATTCTCTTTCAATAGCAGCAAAGGCTCCGCTAACTGCTCGCATAGTACGCCCGACGATATCGATATCATCTGCTTATGCAAGCAACTGGACACGGTTATAGAATATAGTCCCTTTCAAATATACTTCGGCCTTTCGCAATACACTCTCCATCACAAGGTTGAAGAGGTCGCCTAAAACCACACTGATAAGTTCTTTCGCAACGGCTTTAGTCTTTCACATAATACGCTCGATGGAACATTATATGCAATAAAAAGAAGGCTGTTGCCAGATGTAGCTAGCGCACACCGTGGAGTCACTCTTCTTGGGGACAGGGCAGAGGTCACCAAGGTTCCAATCATAGGGCATTCTCTCATGTAGCCATATTTACCAACTCGTTGGTAAGCCAGTCTTAAACAACTGTGCAGGCAGGTCATCTGCTCCAGCAGCATTGTTGTTCTTGAGCCGCTTGATTGCGATCCTGAATTCATCATAGCTAGAAGGCGGTCGCTTGACTTCTTGGAACGACTTCCTAACATCCCATCACCATCTTCCTCATCTGGTGGTCTCTCACAGATCGCGTAGCAGCAGACTACGCCGTCCTTTTATAGACGGCATTCTTCACTGCAGAAGCCTCGCGACAATACTGACCGGGATATTTTTTTCCAGATTCCCTCGGCGCTATCAGCTTCTGGAGGAGGTTCAGTGAGCTGTTATAAGAGTTGAGCGCAGGGGCAGACCATGTCTCCGTTGGAAGGACCAGTTAAAGAGCACACTAGCTAACTTTGGTGTCACCGAGTGGAGAAGGCGCGCGCAAAACAGAGATGCCTGGAGGAGTGCTCCACATCAGTGCGTAAGCTGGTGACAGGTTGTTACGACCAATTAAGACGAAGAAGTGTTATCGGATAAATCGAACATATTTTATATATTTTAAATTCTTAATATTTAAGAAAATTATAGACATTTTTTTCGTAACATAGAACGGAATCATGTATTAGACCTGAACTTCCAATGCCTAACGGCTTCTATGCAGTTCCAAGGATGCCTTGTAGAGGATCGGCCGGGAAAAGAAATACTTTAAATTTTGTATGCCATTAGCAATAATTTGATATATTTATGCCTGTTCCAACTTCAATGAACATTGTCTACGGTCTGGCAACCCAATCAAACAATCGACATCAATCATAATTTTCGCTATTTTCTTGTTACACTGATTACATTCATGGCATTGTTGTCATCGTTTTTCACGCTGCTCTGTTCTTCTTCATTTTCCTTTCTATTTTCTTTTTTTTTTTGTATAAAATGCTGTCATTTTCCTTAGTCGTTGTGGTTGTTGTTGCCTTATTATTACTTCGCCCCAGCAATTTTCCATAGAATTTTCCTACTACACGCGCACAATATGTTTTCGCGCTCATCTTCAAGTCCTCGTAGCGCCGTCAATGCCCTTAATCCTTGTCAACACACTCCGCTTGTTAGAGGCACGCAGCTAACAATAAAACGAACCGGTTCGTGCACGGATTGCTCCTTTCCCCGCTGTCAAGGAACCTGGACTTCTGCTGTTTATTTGTGGTGGGAAAATTGTCATAATCTTTTGACGTGCTACCCCGCTCGCCCGCGCCGCAGCGTTGCCAGAGCTCTGTCAACCCCTATGTAGTTTTTTTTT
Organism: Chymomyza caudatula; assembly: GCA_035041775.1. Lineage (NCBI taxonomy): Eukaryota > Metazoa > Arthropoda > Insecta > Diptera > Drosophilidae > Chymomyza > Chymomyza caudatula. The sequence continues at coordinate 2,941,269 of JAWNKW010000217.1, read as the reverse complement.
TTTCCACTAAGTATCTTGGTTTTATGTTATTTTTTTTTTGCTTCTGTGCTGCTGGTTTTGCTTGTCTTTGATACTTAATAAGAAAATCACCAGCCAGCAGCAAAAACGCGTCCTTATTCATGGGATTAGTGGGGTTGACAAAGGATAACATTTCCCTTAATTTGCATCGACACTTGCACTCGTTCCAGGCATATCAATTTACTGTTCATTAAAATTTCATGGCTTTTCGCACTTTCTTCGCTGACTTTCTGCTGTCTCGGAGTGGAAGTGCGATATAGAGGGAGAAAGAGTGCATTCAAAAGGCACCAAAGCAATTAGCGCAATTAAGTGCTAAATTGTTGCCAAGAACTTTCGATTCTATCGTATTAATGATACGCGCATTTTCATTTCCATTTCCATCAGCAAATTTCCCAAGTTTCAAACTACATACTTGAGCGTATCTGTGCGCACCAACTGCCACTCAGTGTGCTATAAATTCGCTGAAAATGCCATATAAATATTTAATATATGTATGCGCCAGTTTTCATTGGAAAATCTACTCTAGTTCGTAGTCTCACTCCGGAATTGGGTGCATGCAGCTCCAATTGAATTTGCTGCATGAATTCAATTTCTTGGCTATCTCCTTGAGTTTGTGTGTGTGTGTGTGTGTGAGTGTGTCAATGTGTGTAGCAAATGAAGTGTATGAAAATAAATGAGCAAATTGAATGACAAATTGGGGGCCCATCAGTTGCTTTGGTCACAGCTGAGCGATGTAATTGCTAGACAACGCCTGCAAAGGCACTAGCTACGGTCAGACGTACAAATTCTTGTGCAAAATAAATGCATTAGAGTTGTTCATATCGCAAAAGCTAGAAGAGATAGCGATTCCCATGTGAAACAGCAGCAAAAATAGCCACAATTCTCACCAATGAATGAATCCCATCGAAGGCGACGCTGCCTTCGAATCCTGCAAACGTTTTGGTATTTCTAGCTAGGTTTGACGCTCGTTTTGGTAACTTTTTTAGAAATCAGACTTCACTGAATTCAAAAATTTCTACCACTTTGCTCTATCAGCTCATGTTGAGGGGGTATTTAAAACGAGTGTCTGTCATAAAAATCTAGGGTAATGCAAACTCAGGTATCTGGCAAACTCGAAATCAAATGTTGCATTTATGCAGAAAAGCCTTTTCTTTTGAAAAATTATGTTCAAAAAAGTCTGAATATTTCGAACTTAAAAGTGCTGTCATGCATGCAATTTCCAAATATTCAACCCCAATGAAATTTTCCGAATTTGAAGGCAGCAAGTCGGGAACCTTTCGATCGTGATGAATTGTAACCAAAGTTAAAGGTAATAAAAAAGCCTGTGTCTTAAACATACATTTTCCACTAAATTTGGGGTCGCTGATTTCGAATCCGGAAACCGAGTTCTCTAGAACCGAGTTTTCGAATTATCGCTATTCAAAAAATTTAAGATTTCGAAAGATAGACCGAAACTTTCAGAGGATCATTGAAGCGACACTTAAATACTTTTAATCAAAGTCACTTTTTATCTCGATCGCCAGTAAAGCTTCCGAGTAATATAAGATTTGCTGACATTTGCCGAGTAACAAGGTTGATCCAGTAAGCTGTACATTTTTCAATCGGAATTTCCGGGCATATCACGCGTAACAATCGTCGGGTGCGTGTATTTATTGAGATTTCACCATAAATTGGCTGATGAGCAGCTAGAAGCGATCCAAAAAACTATGAAGGCATCCCGAAAAACACACTGCTTGGTGCGGCTTATCGAAAAGCGGTATTAACGGAACGTATTTCTTTCAAAATGCGAAAGGAGTGCGTGTAACCCTCAATGGTACTCTCTACAGAACAATGATCAATACCTTTTTTCTAATGCAATAGTCAAGTTATTTAGCTGACTTCTTGTTTTAACAAGATGTCACACAGCAGGCAAAAGCATTGACTTATTGTCAGAAAACTACGATGACAACGTCACCTCAAGAAAAGAACCCATAAATTGGACTCCAAGATCCCTTGAATTGACGCGATTAGATTATTTCTTGTGGGAGTATGTGAAATCACATGTTTATGTTGAGAAACAGTCGCAATCGATTGATGCATTCTTCGTAACATGCCATAACAACCCGTTACCGGAGGCAACTCTCTTTAGTAAGTCTACTCTCTACCTGGCTCTTTTAACGGAGACATGCCCCTTCGTCGCCTTCCTTCAACAGTTGCATGGAAGACCTTTCACGCAGTAACTTCTTTAGCCAACGGAGACGCTGGATATTAAATTGTTTGAATATGTCAATGGCGTTGAGCTTTTAGAAATTCTAAACTCTCTGTGATCTTCGCTCGAATCACATCAAATGCCCCTAACGAAGCGAAGATAACAAGTGTTTGAAAAGTGGGCCCACAGAATGGGCAATATAAGTTTCATAAAAACAAATTCCGGAAAGTCTACATATATAACTGGTCTTGATTTTCGCAAATCAGAACTAAAAAAAAGTGCGCTTACGTGCGCTCTATATCTTCTAGTTTCTGAGATACAGGCGTTTACAGTTTCGGAAAAAAACTGTCTTGAAATTGAATGCAGCAATTCAAAACTGAGTCACTTTTTCCTGTATCTATTTTAGCTTCCGAGTTATGGTTATTTAAAGTTGAGAAAATTGTGTGCCAAAATAACGTTTACTTTCGCATTAGCTCTTTGAATTTCCCAGCTATTGCTGTTTAAAGATTCGACAAAAATCTCAGATTGACTTCATCTAAGGCTCATTTTAAAGGCATTGCAATTTAAAAGTCTCTTCCACTTTTCAAGATGTGAAACCTTTTGCAGGTGAAAAAAAGTTAGCCCAAATAAAGCTTATTTTCGCTCTATCTCCTGTATTTCCTAAGATGTTAGTGCTTAAAGTTTTTAAAAAAAAATGTGTCTCTGCATTCTTCACCTTAGTTGCATTTGAAAGGTTTTCATTTCTGCAATTCAGAACAAGGTATCTCTTCGAGAAAATAAAAACAGAAGAGTGATTCCAAATTACACTTATTTTGCTATATCCCTTGCCTAGGGGCCGTCCATATATTTCGTCATCACTCTTTGGCCATTTTCGACGCCCATTGATTGTTCTTGATGGACTTTAAGTATTAGAATTCTTTGGCTCCTGCGAATGCTGTTTTCATCTAATACCTAATATAAGAAATCACTGGCATATCGTTTTTACGTTTTTCGCACTTTGTTACACATTTTGGGATATACTCTTATATATAAGCTATTCAACGATATGATTCCTTTGTTATCTTTTTTCGATGTTTGGTTTGGTCAGCAAGCAGTTGGGAATCGGATACATCAGGGTCTAAAAAGCTTTTCTCGCTTAAAGGAAACATGACGAGCTCTACCGCAAGCAAAGAGGAAATCTGCAATATGCCTGGGACTAATTTCGGGCAGCTATTAGATACTGTCCTTGAAACAACTATCAAGATATTTGAGCCTTCTCCTACAGGTGGGCGGGCATGAACTTTCGATGTGTTCTACCGCTTCCACATTTCTGCCATATGAAGTTGGCTTTTTGCTTTAGCACGCACTCTCTCTCTCTCTCAAGGAGGTGTAAGGCAGTAGTGCCAGTATATCGATGGTTCGATACTATCGATAGTACCATCGGTTCGAAAAGTTTACATACTATCGATAGTTCTTTCATTTTTTTTTCTTCCTACCTTTTTAGACTTAGCCGCTTAGTGTGTGTTTAAATTATCAATAGTGAAGAATCGCATCGATAGTTAGAAATTAAGGAAAAAAATCTATCGATAGTTTTGCAGCTCTACCTTAAAGACTTGGTCATTGTGCCATGCCCGATAGAGGAGATTAAAAGAGGGAAATGAAATGAGAAAAAGAATACGATAACAGAGTAGGCTTGCATAGAGGTTCCCTATTTCCACAATCTTCACAAAAAAGAAGACGTGTCCTTGCAAAGGCCGGACAGTTAGACAGAAAGTGTTCCGTTGCGTCGGCTTCTTCAAGACAGGCCCCGCTAGCTGGGTCGTCAAACTCGCAGATCTTTCCTCTTTTGACGAAAATTATATCTTTTATTGGGTTCTTTTACAATGTGTGTTGTTACGCGGCATCCAGAGATGAATTTCCAGATTTCTTTACTGATTTGGTCTGTGGGGACTGCGCCAACAGTAATGATTGGCTCAGGCCCTATTGGCTGTGATGACGTAATATATGAACGGCCTCCACATTTGGTATATTTGAATTCGCTATTTGAAGGTGACAAAGAAAGTCGAGTCATAATTGGTATATAACTCAAGCAAGCATCTTTTTCGGAAGACTTGTGTTTTGCGATTTAATATTAGAAATTATACCATCTAGCATTATAGAACCGCTTTTGGGGCGCTATGTATCGGGACACAATTGAACCGCTAATATGTTATTTGTAGTGGTGGTGGTCAAATTTTTGAGCAGTCTGTTCATGGTCTTAAACCGAATCACTGCGAACTCAAAGTAGATGCAGAGAATGAGTAAGAAAGTAAGCAATTGTGCTCTGCTCATTAGTATGAATGCTGCGCATGAGTGCATTCACTCTATTCGAAGCACTCCGATTTACCTGACACGCTCGACTGACCAAATCACCTGTTTATCAAGTTGAAATGAATAAAATATGCAGAACTTATTATTATTATTATTACTTTACTCTTAATAGGCATAAGAATATAATGATTGCATAATGTGAACGCGTCCAAGCAGCTTCTCAAGTGCCGAGAAACTTGCTCACAAAATTGTCGCCGAGCGCCGCTCGAGTGGAAAACGACGCATTTCGTTTGTTGTGAATCTGCTTATTTTTTCATCTCCTTAGTGTCTAGTGAAGTGTGGACTGGGTGGCCCCTGAGTAAGTAGCACGGAAATGCACGGCAACAATTTTATGCATGATTTAAGTGCCAAGTGCAGCGCCATTTTGTATATGTAGTCTTGTGTACACAGCTTCGACTTTGAGCACAAAATTCGCGTAAACTGTCGGAAATGTCAAGACTTTATTTTTTGGGTTGCTTTGGATGCGTAATTGCGAGTCGCACATCAAACGAGTTGTCAACACACGCGAAATGTCACCTGAACTGTCAACAGTGTGGGAGTGAGACAGAGCGAGCGAGCGCGGAAACGGTTGAGCTTAGCTGCAATTCAAGATGGCGCATATTCCCATTCCCAGTTTCAATTCCATTTGTGCCTATTGTGGCATCACTTGAAGTAATTAAAACGAATCAAAACCTTATTTTATGTACGTTCTATTTACCCTTTAGCCTTTGCTTTGTTGTTGCTCTGCAACGCGCTCTCTGCTTCCTTCAACGAATGACATTTGCTGCTACTTTTGGTTGTGAGTGCGCGTCCTGTGGCAGGGGCAGGAAACGGTGCGTTCGCATTGAAATGGAGCTGCAGATTTTGGAGTTTGGTTGCGGCACTTCCTCAGCAATGTTTGTGTAATTGAAACCCGATCATCAGCCAAATCGGTCATGACACTGGCAATCCTGCAGCTTCTTAGCCCTTTAGCTTCTTTTGTCATATAACTCTGTCGTTTTTTTTTTTTTTTTTGGTATGTCCTCTGTCCGTTGGTCCTTTTGAGTTTCACGCAATTTCAACAACATTCAAGACGCGCTTCCTTTTTTTTTTGGCATCAAGGCTTTTTATGTGCGTATCAATTACAAAATATTTTGACAGCAATTGTCTAAATAGGCATCTTTTCTCTCAGAGTGTGTGTACCACCTGTGTATGTATGTGTGTGTGTGTGATATTCATGTCAATTGTGAACTGATTTTAGCTAACGCCATTTTGAGCCAATACCAAAAATAAAACCACATATTGAGTGGTGTGACAGTAATCTCAAGATTTCATTTGAATTTGCTTGAAAAATCCGCAGATTAAATTTCGCATGCTCTGAAACATAGATTTTTGATTGAAATTCGGCATACCGTAAACTTGAAACTTATACTTAACAAAGTCAATTTATGGAAATTTATCTATGTTAAAGCAAAATTTTATGGTTTTTCTTATAAATAAGCGCATTAGGTCAGGGTTGGCCAGCCTTTTGCCTTTGACTTTCGTTTAAGCAAGCATTGCTTAAAAAGCCCCGCCATGGGTATACTTTTGAAAAACAACAAAATTGCTGTCAAGGTTGGCCCGTGGCGTGTCGTGTCCACAAAATATATGCAAAAATTAATGTTTATTTTGAGGTAAACTCAAATGAATGGAAAAAAATCACCCCCTTAGCTCCTCCAGTTTTAGCACCTTTTGTCGCCACCGGTCATTATTGAGTCTTCCATCTGACCAACTCAGCTTTCTAGCCCAGTTGTTCGTGTTACTCCTGCCACGCCTGCTCCGCTAGTCGTTGTTCAACTTTTTTAAGCCTTGTAAAAATTCCTCTTTTAAAATAGGTTTTCCTCTTTTCTAAAGCTAGCTACTTTATTTTACCAACAATGGCAGTGGGCCAACCCAACTTATAAAATGGTGATTTACTCTTAACTGTCTGCAGTTTCCTCATTTTTGGAGATCCAAAGATCGCTGAGCTACAAATTTTGTTTAATATTATTATTTAGATATTTACATTTATTACAGCTAATTATTTGATTAGTAAGTTTATTAATAATTATATTTACATTGCTACGGTTAATTATATCTATAGTATATTTTATATATTTATAATATCATATAATAGCTTTAAATTAGTTCTAACAGTTTTGAATCTTTTAAGAAGAGTATGGTTTTAGATAGATTGGTTTCAGTTGGATTAAAAATTGCAATCATTGGGTTGGATGAAGGAAAATGTTTATTTCTGTATCTTTGAAAGTTTTCACAGTCTATAAGAAGATGTTTTACTTACAGGGGTATGTAGGCGGTGCAGAATTGACAGAGATTGGATGAAGTGATAGGTTGATTGAAAAGGTGTAAGTGCTTCATATATTGCTGTGATTACTGCGGAGTAAATGGAGCTATAGTATGGCAGAAGTTTTTTTATTGAGAGGTTATTCGAGGTTATACTAAATGAACTAGCGAAGTCATATTTTGACCCATCAGTGCATATAAATGTATAAAAAGTAAAAAGAGTATTGGCTTTTGGGAGATCATGAAGCGAGAAGTTTAGCATGGCTGAGATGTCTGTCCAAGGCGGAGTTTTTTCTTTGTTGTTAGGAGCTGGTTTAAAAGGCAGGCCCCTTTTTACTGGTTTGTAAGGATAAGTGTGGTGCAGAGGGTATTTTTGGGTTCGGATTTATAGATTTGGGAGTCGTTGGAAAGAAGAATTGGTTAAAGCAGTTTAATTGTAAGTAGTTGTTTTATTATTTCTATGGGCATGATTCCTGTTTCGAAAAAAATGTTGTAAATTGGTGTGGATCTGAAAGCGCCGAGGGCTAGTCGGATGACGGAGTGGTAGAGGACCTTGAGCTTTTTTATCTACGAAATTGGGGCAGTACCAAATAAGAAAAGACCATAGTCTATTTTTGAAATTATTAGCAGGTTAAATACGGAGATGATTGTTGCTTGGTTGCAATTGTATTTGTTATTTGAGAGACATTTAACTATATTAAGTCTGTTGGAGAGTCGTCTTAAGAGATTTGTAATATAGTCATTCCATTTATATTTTTTGTTGAACGTTATGACAAGTATTTGTAAGGAATTGACATTAATGAGTTGGGCTATTGTAGAGTTTATTTGGGTTGAAGAGTGCAATTTTCTACAATTTTCTCTCCAATAAATAAACTTTTGATACACTACACAATATGATCCTTGATAAACGCAAAACTTTCTATGGTTACTACCCATCTATATATAGCTGAAATACATCTTTCCACTGGTCTTAGCTGAAAAATGGCACTGGATCGACATGAATGTTCAAGTGAAGAATCAAATTGAATAACTATTCCATACGCAATCAACGAAATACTTAAATAAATGATATCTATAGCAAGGACCTTTCTTCTTTCTGGCTTAAATGTAGTGTGGAAGGACATCAGATCGTGTAGTGCCATCAAAGTGGCTTATGATCGTTACCGATTTCAGGATTCATTGCTACGAGACGCAGGACTCTGCGGTAATATGCATGGGGTATTTGGCTTTTAAAAAGCAAGAGCTCGTCACAGAGCTCGTAGCCTTCGTCGTTCCAGGGCCAAAGATCATGCAGATCTTACTTTTTGCCCAGACCGAAATCTGCATCAGACTGCGTCATTACACATGCTTCAGAGCCATAAAGCAGCAAGACGTTATTCTTTGTGGATGATCTGAACTCGTAATGATAATTCTCTCCCAATGGGTCAACAAAATTACGGCTATTAGAGATGACAGAAAAACGCTCTCGACAAAAATATAACCTAATTTCCATTCGCTAGTCATTTGAATTTGAAAAAGCCGTTTAGTAGACTAATTAATGACATTTTCGATTCAATTCGATCGCTGATTTCGAATCCGGAAACCATTTTGGAATTTCTAGCAGCGTTTTGGAAATATCGTTTTTCAAAAAATTCAAGATTTCGAAAGTAAGGTTAATATTCAAAAAACAGTTTGGGAACTGCTGACAATTTAGCAATGCGTCTGTAGTTTGAGTTGTTATTTCAGCTCACATTCGCCTATCTACAAAAATTCTGTTGCTCTAGCTCATATTACTGGAGAACGTGTCTGAAAATGGTATATTGCACTAGGCAACAAAACATACACTTTATGTATCATCTGAATTCGATTGGTTGATTTTAAGTCTTTTAACAACCAAATCAGTCAATAAATGACAAAGTTGTTAAAGCTTTAAAAATGCGGCTAAGTAGGATAATTAATGACATTTAAAATGGTAAAATTTTCGAGGGCTTCAGTTTCCACTCTTGAAGTATCTCGCCGAATTTCACAAGCAGCATCGAGCAAGTAATTTGTTTTCCCATTATACCTGAAATTTATATATATAAAAGTTTTGCAGATACCATTCAACGAAAAACATACCTGTCATTGAAAGTGATGGCAACTCCCAATCTGCAGTCTCATCAGTCAGTAACAAAATCCCTGCGGTTTGTTCCATTACATAATGTATTTAAGCTCACATGCCTGCAGTTAAGAGATCCTACCTTGTTAAGTATACCCTGCTTTGAACTGTTAAAGCTTCTTCAAACACTAAAATCGTCCTATGAAGAGTCTAACAGATATTTACAATAAATTTGTTCACTATTTGACAAATTTACTTTTTAAGAACATGTGTAGCACTTACTTTTGTGTCAATTGCTTAGTTTCATTTAACACTCTGACGAGACCGAATTATATTTTGTACTACATACAGACTGTCTCTAAACTGTAAGTCGATAAACTTTAACATATTATAAATTTTGAGCGAAGACCTAAATCTTCTTGTGCATTATTGTGGTTAAGGTGTGTTCAGTACATCTCGAAGAACAAACAATGGATATCAATTCCGTTTATGAGCATATGCAAAATACAGGTGAACCAGTGGAAGAAATAGAACTTGCTGAATATATAGTCCATAAGACTGGTTTACCATTCAATGAAGTGTTATGTCAAGTGAAACTCTGCTTAGCCGAATTGGAAGAGAAGAAATTAGTTTCGCGTATCACATTATATTATCCAGTTATGGAAGCTGCCTCCAATGTGCTGAATAAGACACCCAATAATGGACAAGGCGATGGCGTGGAACCAATGGATGTTGATGAATATAATTAATTGAATTCCTAACTGTTCAAATGTTCAAATATTTTAAAATTAATTTGGTGTTCAAAAATTTTTATTCCAAATTGATCAATGCAGATTTTCATATTATAAAAATTAACGAAAGATAAACGCAAAGTTTTAAACTAAAAAAATTTGATGCAGACAGTCGGGACGTTGCCCGACATTGGAATACCCTGTGCCCTTTTGCTTTATAAACACTAAATACGGTAAAATGGGAACGGAAGTATTCACTTTTATATCTCTTTTCATAAGATCGATATGCCTGTAAACATTTTTCTCTTAGGAAGTTCCCATTGCCAAGTTTTCCTATTGCGAAGTAAGCTATTTAGGGGGGCAAAAAATACTTTTATACCAGTACTCCAGTATTCTTGGGCCAATATCGTTGAATTTTGAAATATAAGTAATTAAAGTAAATCGATTGCGTGAAAAGGGGGGGTTCTATTGAAAAAGGTGGATACAGTTTAAACGATATGTCCGCCAAGCTGGGTAAGCAAAGTCAGCGGAACAAAAATTGATTATGCCTATAATTAAGTGCTAATTACAAGCTAATTTAGTGCCATAATTAAAAATTTAATGTTCTTCTGTTTTTTTTTTTTTAAATCCATGTGTTGCTGCCTTGACTTCAAGGTCAAAAAACCGGATTTAAAAATCACTCATTTACTTTCTTGTGAACCAGAAGACTCGGACGAAAAAGGGTCGAGCCACTTCGAGTGACACAAGAAGCTGGTATGTCATCGAGCTCTGAGCATCCATTCCCTGGCCGTGGACAGAACGCCGTGTAATGTCCAATTATGTTTAAATTTTCCTCATCCGGCTGAGGTTGAAAATTTACAACACCCACAAAAAAGTATTTAATTTTTGTACCAATTCTGCGGTATAGCTTCTAGTTGGACTCCCTTGGTTATATCGGCATCTTCGACTTCAATAAACATCAGTGTTCCTGAATCATGAAATATATAATTACTTCCATGCCTTAAAATTATAATTTGATCAATTCGTTACCTGTTCTTTCCAAAGATGTGAATACTCGTGATGAGCTAATGGCGCAAATGTTCCTGGACGATACCCTCAAAGTTGTAGGGTATTACTATCGTTTAAGCATTTAGAGATTTCTTCTCAGCTTGGGTCGTCTAGAAGCGTATTGAGTACTATGTGCCACAGTGCAAAATTGATGCAGAACCAATTTTTTCCAAACGTTGGGTTTCTCTTCCCAACAACTTGTGAAGGATAGTGGTTCTGAAGTTATAGGCATGTGGTCCTTTTATGCCATGCAATGCCACATATAGTGCTTATTTTATAAAATCATTGTTGGTGGATTTATAGAATTCTTGCAACACTGATAATAATATAATAGTATTTTTATTTAAAAAATAAAATAATTGGAGTTAAAAAATAATTTATGTATGGCCCAACACGGACAGACGGACATGTCTATATCGACTCTACTATTGCTCCTGATCAAATATATTCCATACATATGGTCTGCCACGCCTCCTTCTGCCTGTTTCATACATTGCACAAATCTATAATACCCTTTTACACTTTGTGTACAGGGTATAATGATATGTATAACGTTAAGAATTAAGAGACTGTTATATTGTTAATAAATGTTTGGAGTCTAATGCTACAAAAAATGGATACTTTTTAACATAACAACACGTTATCGGACTACGGCCTGATTTAGGGTACTTCTCGAGGTCAGTCTTTACTCGAGGAAAACTTATACTTATACCCGGCAGATTCTCTTTTAATAGCCGTAAGGACTCCGGCAACATGTCGCTTGTTACGATCAATGATATCGATAAGATCGATGCAACTGGACCAGACGTTGGACTTCTTCGTCTTCTACTTAACTGGTCATAGCAACTGATGTAAATACATTCTTTCATTGGAATTGTGGTTTTACGTGGTGGGTCCCAAACCCTACGCACAACCCTTTTAGGGCCTGGTGTGGCTCTACTGGTCTCGAAAGAAACCAGTGTTAATGTTAGACGCCTCATACTACAAGCTTCGACTTGCTAAGGTGGTAATCTCTAACCCGCTCACCACACGTTGGACTTACCTGGCCAAAAACCTCACCATGGCAAATGGCTTTTGCCTCTCACACACCATGCTCGATACGTCCTTGTAGGCGATAGAAGGATGACCATTTCTGAGGATGGGGCAGAGGACACTAAGGTTCCACTCATCAGGCATGCGCCTATCTTATCAAATTCTGCATGCACCCTACCTACGGCCTGCCCGCTTGATTGCAATACTAACTTCGTCATGGCTAGGCGGACGGTATATTCACGCTGTTATCTATGATTGAGGGCAGTGGATAATTGACTCCGAATTCTCGATTATAGCTCGTTCACACTTTTCTCTAATTCTTCCCCATCTGGCAGCTCCTTCTATAAGTGGCATTCTTCACTGCTCAAGTTTATTTTCTTAAGCTTGAATTTAGTTGAAAGTGACACAATAGAACAGTGCAGATCAATTAATATGAATCCAAGTGTATGAATCCTAGTATATGAATCCTATTATATGAACCATATCGATTTGCTACTTGGCAGCCCAAAAGGCTGCAAGTAAAAATATGTCTACTTTTAGTGCAGGAAATGATGACTGATTGTTGCACTGCCAATGCACGCACACATGGAAAACACACACACACACACACACACACACACACACACACACACACACACAGACACACACATACACTCGTGTCTATTTGCTGTGATGCGAACGAATGGCATATTTGATTGAATCAACTTTATTTCAAAATGATGCCACTTAAGCGTTGAGTGTGTGTGTGTTTGAGTGGGTTATTGCTACAGTTTTGCATGCAACACTTGCCACTCCTCACACACACACACACACTCACACACACTCACACACACTCACTCACACACACAGAGACCCGAGCATAACCAGTAGTGACATATTTGTAGCATACTTTTTGGCATGGCGCAACGTGCCACGAAATAAAGTTGATAACAAGCAATTTCTCACGTCTCTCGATCTGCGTGTTTTTGGAGCGTGTCGCTGCCAGTGGCAGTTATCATGCAACACCAGAAATCATACGCCCCGTGGTTCCGTGTCAATGATGATGATGATGATGATGATAATAATGAATATGCTCACATATACACAGACATTGGACAGACGTTGCCACAGAAATTTGTCAGCGCAATGACAAATCAATGACAAATGGCAGCACTTACAAAGTTAACAGTTACAACAATGTACAGTTATATTTGTTTTGACTTTTCATGACCTTAAAGCGAGCATATTAGCTGTCCGAGCAGAACGCCAAGCATATGGAATATAGTGTATCTAAGTTTAGCATGTTATTCAGTTCTTGCTGTTCCCGTTCAGCACTCTTGGCAGGTATATTTCGGATTCATTCGGTATTTGGACGTGAAAAGGAACAACTTAGTACCTTGCCGTAGTAATATCGTAGTTATCATAGCAATTTAGCTTAAATTAGTGAAAATTTGCTGTATAAACCGGAAGAACGCATTGTTACAGTAAACTGTTGCCTATTTGCTGTTAACACAGTAAGATTGGAAATCATACCATAAAACTCATCAAACTTTGCACCTATTGATAGCAGTTCCTTAAACCTTAGTCACAGATTTCTTTGGTAGAGTATCTAAACTCCGGCGATCAGGTATTTGGTATTTCTTTACGCTTTTGTAACAAGTTGATGTTTTACGCTTGTGCTCTTCGATTTGGTACACGTTTTGCTTATCATTAGTTTAATTGGTGGCATGACGCCGATGCTGCTGATGTATTTGCTGACTGCGCTGCCGCTGCCGCAGTCGACGCAGGGTAAGCTACCCCATTGGCATTTTTGCCATTTAATTGGATGTTGTTTGTCATGTTGTTACTGTTGTTGTTTCAGGTGAAGCTGTTAGGGATTATAATGCCTCTATTTTGACATTTGACACAATTTGATAGCTCAAAACGCTGTAAACAAAGCACACCCCGAGGCATGCAACGGCGGCCAACTTTGACTTTTAATTTGTCACTAATTTTCCCATGTTGCTGTTGTTGCGCTCATTAACGCCTTTTAAGCCAACACAACGCAACGCAACGCAACAAATTTTTCCAATTTTGCCTGTCGCCAGTTGTCAACCCTGTCCACTTTTTTCGAGCAACCCCAAACGACAACTTGAACAACCAATGTAATGAAAGTGTCAACTTTAACGAGCTTCAAATTGTTTTTATTTTTACGTACTAATAATAATAATAATAATCATAATCATAATAATGTTGCTGATAAAGACGGGTGTCCCACCGCTGCAACGACCGCCCTTACAACACAAACATCAAGGCTATTGATTGCTTCATCAGTGACAAGTCCCCGGGTCAGAGAAGGAAAGAGTGAGAGAGCGAGCGGAGAGCTTTGTGATTTGATTGATTGGAAAAATGATTCAATCTGGTTCACATTTTGTCATTATTATTTTTTTTATGTCAGCTCAAGCTCGTACAGCGTCAATGGATAATAAGTTCAACTGTACCCACAGAATTGCGGGTCAAGTAATGTCCACTCAGGTGGGTGGAAGTTGGTGCGAATTCCTGTTATAAATTATGAAGTTTACAGAAAGAGCAAGATTGCTTACTTAAGATGGTTTACTCGATAAATTTTCGAAATACCAATCAAGCCTCTAAAATGCCTCTAAAATGAGAGCGTGTGTGTGTGGTTTGTTTTTATTTGAATTTGAAACTAAGTCATATAATCGTTGATGGATCGCATTGAGTTTGAGCTCCGTAACCCTGTGTAAGACTTTACAGTTACGTCAAAATAGGACAGCATCTCTGCAAGGTAATGCCCTCTCCTGGGAGCCCTTGAAATTTATGATAAGAGTGTGTTGCGCATCGGATAGGCACCATTCTCCATAAAAATGTCCAGCTGCTTAGTCGTACCAATCGAGATTCTTCAGGATACTTAACGGCAATTGAAGAAGAATCTGACAGTGTGAGTTTGGTTGTAAATGAGTGCAACTGTCAAATTAATGTGGAAAACTATATTTTTGATGTTGTAAAACATTTCGTCTACCTTGGCACCACTGGCACAATGAAGAACGATGTCAGAATGGAGATCAAGCTGCCAACCACTGTTTTCAAGAAGAGACTAATCAAGCCAGACAAAACTAAAGCTCTCCAAGACGCTGGGTGAGGATGCAGTCTGTAAGATCCGTAAGATATCGCATTCAATGGACCGACAAAGCCTACAAGTTCTTCTACGACGTTGATTTAGTCAAGCGAATTAACTTCCAGCGGCTCCACTGGCCGAAGTTGCTCCAGAGAGAAATGATTTCAATGCGGCTGTTGAAAGTACCAGGTAGAAGGCGCTTTATATAACATTTCTATCACTGAGTGAAGAGGGCGTGCGCATAGTAGAGGCGCCTGGAGGAGCCCCTAAACAATCAGTACAATCAAGAAGAAGAAAATATTGAAAAGTATCCATTTTTTTTAGCTTTAAGACAAAGTCATAGATATGTTTTTTCCATTAAACTTCAAAAATATATTTATACATTAATGGCCTCTTAATTTGTTACGTTCTACATGTCATTTTAGTTTAAAACTTTGCGTTTGTATAAAAATTTTTGAACACCAAATTAATTTTAAAATATTTAAATATTTGAACAGTTAGGAATTCAATTAATTATATTCATCAACATCCATTGGTTCCACGCCATCGCCTTGTCCATTATTGGGTGTCTTATTCAGCACATTGGAGGCAGCTTCCATAACTGGATAATATAATGTGATACGCGAAACTAATTTCTTCTCTTCCAATTCGGCTAAACAGAGTTTCACTTGACATAACACTTCATTGAATGGTAAACCAGTCTTATGGACTATATATTCAGCAAGTTCTATTTCTTCCACTGGTTCACCTGTATTTTGCATATGCTCATAAACGGAATTGATATCCATTGTTTGTTCTTCGAGATGTACTGAACACACCTTAACCACAATAATGCACAAGAAGATTTAGGTCTTCGCTCAAAATTTATAATATGTTAAAGTTTATCGACTTACAGTTTAGAGACAGTCTGTATATAGTACAAAATATAATTCGGTCTCGTCAGAGTGTTAAATGAAACTAAGCAATTGACACAAAAGTAAGTGCTACACATGTTCTTAAAAAGTAAATTTGTCAAATAGTGAACAAATTTATTGTAAATATCTGTTAGACTCTTCATAGGACGATTTTAGTGTTTGAAGAAGCTTTAACAGTTCAAAGCAGGGTATACTTAACAAGGTAGGATCTCTTAACTGCAGGCATGTGAGTTTAAATACATTATGTAATGGAACAAACCACAGGGATTTTGTTACTGACTGATGAGACTGCAGATTGGGAGTTGCCATCACTTTCAATGACAGGTATGTTTTTCGTTGAATGGTATCTGCAAAACTTTTATATATATAAATTTCAGGTATAATGTGAAAACAAACTACTTGCTCGATGCTGCTTGTGAAATTCGGCGAGATACTTCAAGAGTGGAAACTGAAAACCTTCAAAAATTTTAACATTTTAAAATATAGCCCAGACTATTTAGAGGCAACTATAGTCATGAAAAACACTGATTGTCAGGGTAATCCCGAAGTTGTTAGGGATGATCGAAAATGTCATTGCAAGTGCCTTGCGAAGTAGCGTTAATAACTTCGTCATTCCCCGTGTGGTGAGCGGGTTAGAGAATACCACCACAGCAGGTCAAAGCTTGTCGTATAAGGCGACCAACAATGACATTGGGTTCTTTCGAGGCCAGTAGGCCTTAAAAGGGTTGTGCGTAGGGTTTGGGATCCACCACGTAAAACCACTATTCCAATGAAAGAATGTATTTACTGCAGGCCGTAACCCGATAACACGGGTTGTTATGGCCAGTTAAGAAGAAGAAGAAGAACTTCGTCATTTATTGACTGATTTGGTTTTTAAAAGACTTGAGAATGAACCTATCGAATTCAGATGATACATAAAGTGTATGTTGTTGCCTAGGGCAATGCAAGAAATGTAGAGTGAAATCCTTGGCCGTAACATTGAGTCGATTCCCAAGGCAGTGCATAGCAACTTTGTTTGTTTTTTCTTTTTCAATTTTACCTGCATACGCGTCGGTCTAAGAGAAAGCGCAACAAAAGCAGCCTCATTTTCAACAAAAACCTTTAATTTTTTAACGGTTCAGGATCCCACGCTTTTACTTGCATGCTCTTTGAGTTTAATTAAGCATATCCAAATTCAAATGCTGATGGCATAAAAGCTTTCAAAGCTTTGCAAGCTTATTCATTTTAACAGCCAAAGTACACACCCTAAAGAAGCTTTGCACAGCTGTCTGCCATTTCCGCTCGTTCGCTTTGTCCTTGTGCTGTCTGCGTGTATTGTGGCGCCATCTGACGGTTATCTAGAGTTGCCATAATGCGCTGCTATAAAAGCCAAAGCGCAGCTCAAATGGCTGGCTTGTGTGCAAGCATAAACCTACAGGCATTTTTTTAGTAGATGAAATTGGTTTCTTTTTTTGACTGTTTGGTTCATTTAAGTCTTTTAGTGTTGTTAATCACGAGGATAGCGCAAATCATGGTATTTACTATGATAAAGGTCTTTGACTGAAATATCTGCGATTTGAACTAACTATAAGGACAATGAAAAAATATGTTGTTAAAACCATGCATTATGCAAATACACTTCAACTTGGAATAGCACTACAAAATCATCGAACTTCATATCTTCACTTCCTTTTTTAGTGCATTAGGATTCGCAAATATGCATTTCTCTCAAATTGCCTAACCTAAACTGAAACTGGCTAATGCCATCCATACACACAACAATTGGTTGGCCAACACGCGGTGTAAAATCAAAATATTTCGATTTTTTTGCGACCGAAATGTACTGCGATTGGCCAACTAATTGCTGTGTCTATGGGCGGCATATGGTAATAACTTTGTTTAAAAATCAAACAAGTTACAAGAAAAGTATAATTTAGAATTACTTTGTAAATAGACAAACGTTATGTTAGCGAATTTTATTGTTTGACACGTATGCGAATTCAATTCGCGAGCTCAAGCGTGTATCGAAACAAGCGAGCTAAATTTTTGTACTCTATAATCTGTCGAAATTGAGAACGGTTACAGGCTGCTTTTCGAATGGGAAAAGTCCTTTTTGCGTTCGTCAAAGCATTTGAAATACAAAAATCTTTCAAATGCCTCTTTAATAACATTTCGACTATGTCATTTTTTCGATCATCTCAAAAAACTGCGCCATTTCCCTACAAAACATCTCAATCTAAAACACGTTTAACGATTAATATGCGACTTACTTGATCTTCAAAAAAAACTCATGTACATATCGCTCATTTACTAGAAAACTGTCATAACTCAAAACATGTGATTTCTGAGTTAATGATGCAAAATTGTTGATTATATCCTGCTTCATGTTGTGTAAACATTTCATGTTAATATCTTGTATACTCTCTGCGTAGAAAGAGTCACTCTTTTTTCTACTAGTTGGGAGCAAATTAAAAACTTTAAACGCGTTTTCTACAAAATCGCATTTTCTGAGCTATGACAGTCTTCTAGTAAACGAGCAATATGCTTTCCTAGATGCACTAAGGGCCATACAACTTTAACAAACTGTACTGTATCTAAGACTATTCTTTAAGAATTTTGTGAAAACTTCAGACAATATTTTAAAAAATCGTGCTTTAGGAAAATGCTTTACAAAAATGTATAATTTTTTTAAATTTCCAACTAATACAAACACCATTGAGCGGTTTCCTGTTGTTATTTTATTTTTTGCCGTTATTTTCGATGACTTTTATTTTGATGAAGTTCAACGAAGAAATGTTAATCAAAAAAAAAAAAAGTCTTTTAAAAGTCGTAGCTGTTTCGTATTCCGATTTCGATCTGTAGATTTAACAACACAATGCATTCATTTGGAACAGTTTATATCGAAATTGGGAACAGGCATGATTGTTGTGTTCAATTTGTTCTTCTTCCGCTTCTAGGCCTGTGTTTTGTTGGGAAAGGGATCGCCATTCACCTGGGGAATGGCCAGGGTGATACCTATCTCTACCTTAACCAAGTTGACGAACAACCTCCACCTTGTGCCCCCTGGATAGCTGCTCTATTTATCACCCGGTGTTAGAGTAGTGAGCTAATGTGCGCAGCAAAGCCCTCCATGTGCTCTAAATGGGTTGAGCGTAGGGTTTGGGAGTCGCCGCGTAAAAAACCAACTCCAATGAAAAGTATTAAAGCCTCGGTTAGGAACACCCCCAAAGTTCCATTTGTACTAAATGAGTTTTATTAAGGACTAGGGGGCTCCGGCTCCTGCTAGCTCCGTTCGTTCTCATTCCCATTCTCCTTCCTCTTTCTCCCTACCTCTTTTTCCTGCTCATACTAAGTGCAGCTGCGGACCAATATCTTTCTAAACTCTTCCTTCTTGTGCAGGCTTGCCAGACTCTGAGATAGTTTTGGGAAAGGCTTTGTGTCCATCAAAATGACACTTTTTTCAAAATTTGTATGGTAAAAACAATTCTCATTCCAAAAGTTATAAAGTGGATCATTCCGATTTATGTTTCACTACACCGTTTGTCGTAGTATCGCACAATTTTGGATTCATGTTTATATGCATATAGTTGTTATTGTAGCAAATGCTGTTCAGGAAGACTATTCTAAGAGCATTATATATAAACCCAACTATTTCCACTAACAACTGAACAACATTGATACCTACTAAAGCCATTTAAGTTGCCTCACCCATCTGAAACGCGGCGTATACTGCGTCCTTTGCTTTTAGATCAAATTACGTTGATTCCACGCTTAGTATACTATAACCTCGTAATTAATTCCTATATTCATATGCCTCATCTGCATAAGTGCATAAATTTATAGAATTACATAGAGTTATATGTATGAAAGACTTGCTCACCTTGCACAGCTCAGCTTTTGTTTGCTGCTCGGTAGCTCATTAACCGTTAACGCAGGTCCTTAGACATTCGTACATATTAAGTATATTTTTTCAATTATTTCACCTAGCATATAGAGATTTAAATGGAATTCAAATTGCACGTAATTCAGAATTAATCTTAAAAACCAGATGAATTGCTACTCTGCTAAAAAGCGGCACACAAAGTGAAAAGCTTTTATGGCTGTAATGTCCTAGGGTTGGGGCATGTTTGATGTTGCTTTTATGCCTAAATGAGCAACATGCTTGCAACAAAAGCAGCACATATAAACTGTTATTGCTGTTGCCCAGAGCAAGGGTGGCCGCCCCCTGCCAAGTCGTAGCTGGGTTATCTTTTCTCTTTCTGTTGACGCGGCGCAAAATGACCGAAGGGCCTCAGACCCCAGCTACGTTTTCCGGTAAAGAAAAGTCGCATTTAAGTCGTTTGCTTTTCTTTTAATTACGCAGCTTGCAATTTCATCATCATATTTTTTTTTTTTTTCTGTATGAATGCACAGCGTATGTGTCGCGACATTGGCCGACAGATGGCGCGGTGAATTATTTCATTTTAAATTTTCCAATTAAAATACAACAAACGCAAAACAAGCAACAAGCAACAAACAACAAAACAAGCCAAATGTGTCAGAGTTGCAAAGTTAGTTCTATGGCGTAAATCTAAAGTTGAGAACTGTCGAAGGGGTATAATATTTGTATGGGATTGCTGGCTGTTGACTGGTATAATATTTCAAGGATTAACGCAACTTGGCAGCTGATGATGTTGGTATCCCTTCATCGCCTTTCTGCAGCAGCTTTCTTTGTGCCAGAACCAAAGCCAAAGTAGCATCGATGCTTCGCTTGATTTGCATGCCAAGATAGACAAAGTACTTTGGTCTCTTTTTAAGATATGACGAAGGGTAAACTTAACAGGCAAATAGTTTGAAAAAACACGCGCGCTAGGTTCTTAGGACCGCGCAACAAACTAATTTTTCGCAGTGTAAGCTTTTCGCACTTGCAATGGTCTCAAAACGTATGTCTTTAAAATCTCAAACATAATTTCAACTCTGCTTATGTATTCATTAAGTTCCACTTGTGTATTTCGCTTGTGTTCAACCCTTTGGCAGATCAACCCACAAATTATACAATATGAAAATGACACCCTTAAATAAAGAACATGCTGAATTGTATAATAAGATGCGAGTAGAAGTTGACCAATTATATAAACCACTTAAGTTACAGTGCTGCCAAGTCAACGCTCACGTGTCCCACACCCACACACACACAAACGAAAACACGTCAATGCGATAATTATTAATAATTATTCACTCGTCCTTCTTCTTCGTAATACTTCGGTCTGAGAGTTCTGGAACCGCCGCTCCTTGTTGCCTTTGCCAGAAGAGACTCAGAGCCAAACATACATACTTGTGGAACAAGGCCACTTCGGTTGCTGTTTTCTTGCCAAGAGTCGTGCAGCCACATTGCAACAAAAATTGTAACCATCTAGTGACGCGTAGTCCACAGCTGACCCCCCCCCCCCTGCCCGCCCCGCCCAGCCCAGCCCCTGCCGCAGTCACCACGCCCCAACAACGTACACGTCATTGTTGTGCCAGACCTCGGCCTGGTCCTCTGCTAATGGACGTCCGCATTGCCAACGCAGGCCAAAACTAAATTATGGCCAAAATGGTGTTGGCTTTCTGGCTGGCTGCCACTTATGTGCCACTCACACACACACGCTCACACACACACACCGTTACTTTGTGCTATGCCCCCCATTTCGGGCACTCACAGCGCGTGCATGAAACATGTAATTATGAAATTAACGATTTCCAAGTGGCTCAAAGCGTTTCGCTCCCCGAAGTTTCCAACAACACGTCATTACACTCGCTGCCATAAGTTGTGGCCATTGTGTGTAAGAAAGAGCGCGTGAGAACGAGAGAGCCAGACAACAAGGTAGTTAGTCAAGCAAATGGCAAGTCAGTGAGTATAATCAGTACAATATCACGTTTTTTTTTTTGAGAGGGAGAGGGAGAACTTTCTGTGAGTTATGGCGAATTACTTTGTGAGTCAGTTTTGAAGCTGAAAACTGTAGAAATTACTACTGCTAATTTTAACTTAACTCACAGTATTATAATACTGATTCCGATTTCGATTAGTCGATTTAACAATGCTGTTTAGCTTAACAGTTACCCTTTATTCATCGAAATCTTGACTGGGAACAGGCATGAGCCAATTAACTAACGTTTCAATAATATTCGCAAATTTGTTTCCAAAACAAAGTGTTCCGATTCTGCAGTTCCTACACGGAACAGTGACACTACCAATGGAATAACCTAAAGGTGTTATGCAGACATTTTTCAAATAGTACGATATCACTGAATACTTGGCGACAAAAGTTTGCTTTTTAGACAAATCACGATCAATAGAAATCCTGACGTCACATTCTGCTTACAGACTGTTATCGCTTTAAGAACGCGATAGCGACCTATGTATTTCCCTCTAATGATCAAGTTATTTCATAAATTACAAGATATCTATATATGTATACAGAATATATATAGAAGAGTAGAGGGAGGGAGAAGTGCAAGAGGGTTTTAAGTAAAGCAAGAATGTGGCGGAAAGAAACCTAAATCGAGTTGTTTCATCTTACAACTCTTGGAATGAGCAAAACGATGAAGAAGATGAAAAGGAACAGGAAGACAAGGAAAAAGAAGAAGTAGTAAAAAAAGAAGAAGAAGATAAAGAAAGGGTGAAGAGGATATGCTCTACCTCGAGAGTGGCACTGGTGTTGGCGCGCGGAACGAGCAGGGGCCCAGTGCAGTGTTTTGAGCGAAGCGGTTGTTTCATCTTATACCTCTTGGAGCTATAGAGCCTGAGAAAGAGACAGAGAAACTAGAAAAGGAAAAGGGATAGGAAGACGAAGAAAAAGAATAAGAAGAGGGGGAAGAGTATATGCTTTACCTCGAGAGGGACATGGGGGTTGGCGCAGCCCCCTAGTTTAACCATATTGAAGCTTTATCTTTAAACGAACCCAAATTTATACACTTAATCTCCCATCGAAATTTGTTCAATGTAGCTAAAGGGTTTAATCTTCATTCGGATTTCGGTAATATTCAGTTTTTTTCACTAGAATCCAAATAAGATACGACTCTAGTAATAGTTGTGAATAATATATGTTAAAAAGAAGTTTTTGTTATGAGTTTTTGTCTTCTTATAAATAGTTCAAGAGAAGCTAGGTTTAAACCAAAACATTGCTATTTGCACCCAGAATCAAGTAATCTTTAAGTTTCCTCATAATAAATGAGCACTCGCTAAAAGTTTTGTAAGTTTGCGGCTCTGGCGAATAAGTGTTGATTTGAAAAACGAAGTGTGTCTCAAAGCAGGGTTGCAATGAAAAGAATGAAGCTGAGCAGATTACACGCTTAGAACTGCGTTTTACGCGCTCTGAAGTATGGCCAACCCTGACTATAACCACTTGTTATCAATAGTGCATTGAACGCTGGTAATAAATGCAGGTAATATTGCACAAAAAGACTTAATTTGCTTTCAAAAGTTGTATATTGCCTACTATTCGGCCGAACACCCAATAACTTTAGCTTTAATCCATAGCTGTTAGCGTGGAAAAAGAACAGCCTAAAAGTCTTAGAGCCTTGTAAGGAATATGTGCATGTGTTCCCAATTTATTTAAGAACAACAACAGATGGTTTTCGGCTCGAATGGAGCCCACAGGACCGCAGCTCTGTGTCATTAGAGAGAATGACAAAATCCATTAGCATTATATTAACTGAAAACAAAGCATTGCTGGGAATGCACTCGAATGCAGCTTAATGTGTCGAAAAAGGCGTCAGGAAGTCAGAAAGCCAGCCAGGACCTTTGGTTAAACAATAACAAAAGCAGTTGGTTGGTTGCTGCAAAACCGACAGAAAAAAAACATAACAATCAAGCGAAAAACAATAAAAGTAATCAAGAGGCGCCCAAGTTAATTCCAAGGACACGCAGAATGATGCCATTGAGTGGTTGGCTAATATGCCATGCCACAAGACAATGCAACCAGCCGGGAGGGCACACAGACTGCGTCTACCAATCCCCCGGGAATACAACACGGAGTCGGGAAATGCTACGGAAATGAGCAAAAACAAAAAATACATAAAAAATGTATATAAAATCAAGCTTTAGTATGGATGGACTTATGTATGGAGCGATTGCTGGAGAAACCAAGTGAGTTGCTGACAATCGAAAAGAATTGGCGCTTCGTTGGCTTTATTGGTTCTTGGCCACAAATTACATTGGCTTTTAGCCTAATGAGCCTGAGCGATGACTGCGAGAGAATGATGAGAAAGATGGCGAATTTCTCGTATTGAAACGCCAAAAAGTATGCTGTATTTTCAGAATTTGTCATGAAATGAAGTATACATATATGCAGAAGCATATCACAGCCACTTACGGTTATTAACCGTTTGAAACTGCTAACGGTAAGTAGAAAACCATATTTCCCTAAGCTAAGAACAGTTAAACAAATGCAAAACGAAACTATTTTAGCGTTATATTTGAACTTTGTTTCCAGATTTCTGGTAGCTATCGGTCATCAAAACAGTAACCGTTAAACTAACCGTAACCATAACCGTAACCGTTTAGCCGTTACTTATCTTAATGAAAACCGTCGAAGGAAACCTTAAGACTCATTTTATTTACTCTTAATGTTATTGATAAGTGTGGTATTTGCACAGCATTATAACACTAAACAGCAACCAATAACCGATATTACCCGTTCAAGCATAACCCTTAACGGTATAAGAGTTACAACTTTGTCGAAACTCTAATCGTAAGAACTTTCGCTGCGATTTCGTGGCTCGAAAATAGTTTAAACTTACTTAATAACTTATGATTCTATGAATGAGTTTAATCAATGGTTGTATAACTTCCAATTACATTCAATTTCTTTGGGAATAAAGCGGATTTTCTTTTGGTATTTTAATGTTAAATTCTTAAGATTTTGTTGTTGACCCGAAGCTTTTATACACTAATCCTTGCTGTATCTTCGCTGTGGGTTTTCCAATATTCCTTTCCTGTGTTCCAATCGGTTGCTTTTTTCGTCTTTATCGCATTCACCCGGACCGCTGCAGCTGTCTCTTCATCTTATGTGCAAATTATGCTTCAAAACCATATACGGTGAGTGAGTATGAGATTCGAAAGCTGCAATGTTTTTGCCAAAAACCAAGTGCATAAATAGTTCCAGAGAGAGCGGATTTATCGGGAACTTTTCACTTTGGACCCGCAAATGTAATATACGGTATATAAATCTACGACCCTGTCCAGGCAGCCCAATAGAACAAAAAGTCAGTCAATTAGAGCATTTATTGTTAAGATTACGGCACTTTGGCACGTGGAAATGCGACGCCCACAAACAGATCAAAGGTTAAAATTCAAACAAATCAATGAATGGCAACCAATAAATGATTCAAACTGGCAAAAAGGAATTTTAATTTGCATTTACTTGAGTTAGGGCAGAAATAAAGGCAGGGCAACCCTGGCAAGTGGTTCGCAAAAAGATTTTTAAATGCATTTCAAGAGGGATACATCAAACAATGCCCGCCAAAGGCTTTTAGCTAGAGCCTATCAAGTATGCGTCACACATATGCACAACACACACACACACACACACACACACACACACACACACACACACACACACACACTCATAGTAGCAAAAAGCGAGCGAAAGAGCGGTGAAAAGTGGTTTTGCCATTTGTATTTTGTTTGCTGATTTATGCGACATCTCTTTGAAAATGAAGTGCAGATTACATTATGTACATATACATAAATATGAAAATAATGTAACGCAAGTCCTTAAGGACGTCACGGAAATTTATTTTGCATATGAAATATGCTTCAGTTAGCATTGCGCTGGCTTACAGTTACCTGACAATTAACCTGATCAATAGAGTTGGCCAAAACGCAGAAAACTATGACAAGCGTTCTTAGTTGAAGCTTTCGAAAAGTAATGCTCAAAATGTTGATATTCTAGAAGCACTGACATTTCGCTTTCTAAGTTCATGTGTATGAGCTTGTTGATGGTTTTCAATTGTTATAATCCAACACATAATCATGCCTGTTTTCAATTCTGATGTTGTGCCCGATTTGTAATATAAACTGCATTGTTCAAACGATAAATGCAAATCAGAAATGAAGTTCGCAATGCCAACTAGTAAATCTAAAGGGAAAAAGTGCTCCAGTGTAGTGCAGTTCTACGCTCAAAATCTCAGGAATATGCGAACTGTTCCGAAACGCTGAAATTTAAACTTCTTTTACAGCCGTATTAAGCAGCAGAACACAAATATTAAACAAATCAAATCACTAGAAAGAGAACCAAATCTAAAAAATGCTGTACCAAGAAAAACAGACCCTCTTCGAATATTTAGCACGAGCGCTCAAAAGCTTCTAATAAACAAAACAAAAATGACTAACTTTAACTCTACGCAGTTTTCTCTCAGTGCGTTTCTCTCGATTAGTTTTGATTCCCAAACGTATTTACTTAATGCACAGCAGGCAAAACTCAGCTCCGCTCGGACCACTGCCACTCGACAGTTAGGGAAAGGGAACAAAGCGCAAAATAAGTCATCAGACTGCTTTGGCCAGACTTAATGCACATTTCCAGGTTGCTCAAGTAGTGCTACAGGACAAAGTAGAGTGTTGAAAGAGTAGATGAGAGAAGAGAAGAAGAAGAGCACTTTGTGCTTGATTTGAAGTAAAAGATGAAAGCATGCAAAAGTACGATACATATGTACATACATGTATATACATGTAGTACAATCTAGTAAACACTTTGCATGGGAATTGTCTCATAGAAAACACTGATTCTCATTTTAGCTGTAACGAAAGTCAGTGAGCACACACACTTTATTGTTTCCACTCTGTGGCAACACTGCCCGGTTTATTCCCAATACATTCCTTATTTGCGGTTTTTGTGCATTAAACACTACCGGCGGCTGTGTAAAGCTTTTGTTTCAATTCCAAAATATTCCATTTATGTTGTTTTCTTTGAAGAGAAGACAAGTTACAAATTCGTTTTTTGTACACATAAAGTAACACTAAGTTGTGTAACGTTTTCTACAGTTTAAGTTCTTGAAGAGTTTTTGGTGCTTGCTGAGTGTGTGAAACAAACCTTTAATAAATATGTTCATTATTCGATCTGTTTTAAATGCATAAAATAAAAAAACATCTCAAACGGTCTTGAAAAGCTTTTTGTTTTCCGATTTCGTTATTCAAGAGACACAGTAATTGGTATTGTAATGCCTTTAAGTGCCTCAAAGGTTTCAAGCCTATAACTTTTCCTCTACCGCTAGTCTACAGCTGTGTAGTGCTTTTTACTTACTCAAAAGTCTCAATTCCAAAACGTTCCTACAGTAACATGCGATCAATATCAATAAGTTCTTCCCTATAATTAGTATACAGCATGTTAGTGCTTTTCACTCACTTAAATGTTTCAATTCCAAAACGTTCCTAAAGTAACGAACGATAAATATCAATGAGTAATATCAAAATGTCATGTTGCTTTAACAGTATTGTTCGGCATTCCATTATCGAGAGACTTATTCCGCCAGATAATATATAAATATACGATTCAGAATTTACGTTTTGTGAAGCATGTGCTTTGGATACAATTTTTAGTTGACTTTATCAGAATGTCGAGCTGTTCAAGAGCTGGAATCATCGGTTCATACTTCGTCAAAAATGAGTATACCCAGAGCACACGTTACTGTGCCATGAAAAGAATAAGCTTCTTTAGTGCCTCAAATTGGAGTGCGAAATCTCGACAACATTTGGTTGCAACAAAGATTTCAGAGAACAAACCGGTGTAAAGTAATTTTCGCTCAAAGAACGGTCCTATCGCATAGATCGTGTGAATTATATATATATATATATATAAACAAAGCAATAGCCAGTTTTCAGTCAAACTGACATAGAAACACTTTGGAATGAAACAAGTGCATTTTGATACACAAGTGATTTTAGAAATCTTACCAAACATTTAATGAAGTTTTATGAAAACAAAATATGTTAGTCGCAACCAAAACAGTGTTGAAAAATATACCGTAAATATTTTTAGTTTGTTTGAAGTCAAAATGCAGCCTTTTGTTAAATATTTGTTCGACTGTTCAATTTGGGAAACCCTAAATCCAACCCTAAGTCCTTCTTATCCATTTCTTAATTAAGAAGAAGTAACTGTTGTTTCGAAATCGAAACTCGTTTAGTAAAGAATGCTCTTCTGATAGACGAAAACTACTTTTTCAAAGGCAGCATATTAAACATATACTCGGGGGTGTGCTGCAAATCGCTAGACGGTTTTTCCTAAAGTTTCATTTCGATTTGCTTGACAAATGGCTATTTCAAGCTCGCAGATAGATTTCTGGCATATTGGCGAATTGCTTTTAAAATGACAGCTTGCTATTGGGTTGAAAGTCGTTTGATAGAGATTTCGGGCACATCCCTGACTATATTATAAGCCTAATCGCTTTGGTTAATACAAATGTTCAAAAAAAAGCATTTAAACAAAAAACTTAATTAACATAACCGCAACATAATTTTTTTTTTTGCTTTTATGATATAATGCCAACCAACGAGGCGTATGAACAACGTTTTGCTTTATGGGTCAACCTGTTGTAGTTTTAATTAATATTCAAAACGTACACATACACACACACACTCATATACAAGTGTGCTAATTACTTGAGGCTTAAAGTGTTATATATAAATGTAATCTATAAAGTATATGAACTGCGTTGAAAAAAGAAGTGAATTTAAATGCTATATTGATTATGCAATTGTTATGCAATGCGACTAATTAGTAAAGCACTTTTACCAGAACACACACACACACACACACACACACACACACTTAGGTGTTAGTGTATTTGTGTCAACTGTGTCATATTAGCCCGGGCCAAC
The DNA here is from genome assembly GCA_035041775.1 of Chymomyza caudatula. NCBI lineage: Eukaryota > Metazoa > Arthropoda > Insecta > Diptera > Drosophilidae > Chymomyza > Chymomyza caudatula. Next base: position 2,912,725 of record JAWNKW010000217.1, on the reverse strand, counting down.
TTGAGAGCTAATCGATAAGCCAGCTGCATAATTGGCAGAGAATCTGCATAAAGCCCCTGAAGCTACTACCGAATGAGTCTGTAGCAACTTCAGTGCTATATCTTACTCTCCGTTGGCTTTGCTCTCAAGTGGCACCATAGGCAGCGGCTTAATTAACATCAACTGACTGACACAATGGGACATGCATACATATTTGGTGGAGAGGCAGGCGGTGTTGCTTTTGGGGAAGTCAGCCGCTCTTTGGCTGGCATCTTTGGAAGTTTCTGCCTGACATTGGAAAAATAGTACGGAAAATGTGAGCGCCCGTGAAACGAGGCCGCAAACGTACGCTCAAAATTGCGTGCTCTTTTGTTTTTTGGCCAAGTTCGGTGTAAATGTGTGTGTTTCTGTGTGGCGCATTGAAATCGCTGGCATTTCAATGGAATTAAAAGCTAAGAGACAAGAGCAGCAGCTAGCAGAAGAGAAAGCCTTGCAGAGAAAGTCTTTTCGACAAGAGCAAAATGATGTTAAAATTTAAGTATTTTGCAGCTAAAACTACAACTGAGCCTGCTGCTTATAATAGTTTTGAGTAAATTAGTCTGTCTGTTTTTGTATCCGAATTGTTCTTAGAAAAACTGACGTGGCAGGCCTTTTCTGGACCACAACGATATGATCGTATAAGCTCTTTGATCGGGAACTACAAGCTTTAAGGTCAAAAATATTCGCATTTTTACCAAGCGAAACTGAAGTTTTTTGAGTTATAATGAGTGCTGATCTTCCGAGCTTCATGAAATGATTTAATGTAAAAAAAAATCTTACAAAGTAAACCCTTTCTCACACTTGGTTCTTGAAATGTTTTCGATTTTGACAAATTCTCTAAACTAGCTACCTTTGGTATCACCAATTGGACCAAGTTCGCTCGAAGTAGAGACGCTCGGAGGAGACCTTAGTTAATGCAATGCAAGTTCTCAAAAATTAGCGTATACTTAACGTATTTTACAAATAAACACTACAACATTCATGTTTTTTCTATTATGAACACCTTTTATTTGCGCTTTGTACTTATAATAGACTGATTTTTGTCAGTGTATGAATGCAAAGCTTAGTTGTAATAGTTTGAAACGATGTTCGCAATATCAGGGGCATATACATATGAATGAGTGTACTATATGAAAACGCTTCTAACGCTTGCATAACTCGGCAATCGTGCCTAAAAACAGGCAACACATAATTTAATCTCCTTAATTTATTTAATTAATTATTGCTTAATAGCGCACACATGTAAAATAAATCAGTTTAAACAAAAATTCAAAAAAAAAAAAACACGAATTATTATTACAAAACAATCATTAAACACACACACACACACACACACACGCACACAGACAGGGATGTGGCCTGCCAAATTGGCAGCGCAAAACAAACTGAGCCTGCCGAGCGAGCGCCTGGCAAAGCCATGGAACACAACGCGCAGCACACACACACACACACACACACGCGCGCAGCTCACACGCATGCACATGCATAGTGTACGTGAGCTACTTCCAGTCTAAAGTGAGATGGCGCTATGGCTTTGGCGAAAGTGCAAGCGAGCTGCACTATAAGCGCACGCTGGCATTGCCCCTGCGAATGGAAGGCTAACAGCCGGCTAGTTAGCTGGCGCAAGCGAGACAGCTGCTGTGCGTTGAGCAGCTGCCATCTCGCCAACGCAGGCAAAGATGGCGTAGTAGCGACGCAGCAGCCAGCGACAGCAGTTGCCAGCAGCAGCAACAACCCCAGCGAAAAGACGACGGCAATTTTAAGCGACGGCAAAGCAGCAGCAGCGTAGCAGCATAGCAGTAGCAGTAGCTATGAGCCGGTGCTAGCTGCTGTGCGTTGGCGTTGGCGTAGACGTCGACGTCGGCGCTGGCCGCGACGTCGCTGTGACGACTCGACTGTGCGAACCGCAGCGCTTTTGCTCGCGTGCAGCGCGCGCTTTGGTTTCATTTCGTTCTCGTACGTGGTCCATGCCGAACACGCTACCCAAACAGCCGCGCGCACACACACTCTGTGAGAGAGCTCACTTGTTCTCGTTATTTTTGTTGTTGTTTAACGCGAGTTGTTGGTTGACTTTTTTTTCTCTCCAACCAAACGGCACAACAACAACAACGACGACTCCAAAAACTTCGCGCAGCCTTAACTAGGCACAACATGCACGGACTTGCTCGCATTTGGCGTGTGTGTGTGTGCGTGTGTAAGCGTGTGTGCGCGCTGAACACAACCTTATAATAATTTTTTTTTTTGAACTAAGCAAAAGATTCAGAACGCAAACTGAACTCAAGTCGAGATACTAATGTCAAAACAAGTGTAGCGCGTGTGTTTAACAAATTGTAAGACTTTTTTTTTTTTTTAACAACTGCAAACTGTAACTTAAGTGCAATATTAAGCGGAACAACATCAACAGCAGTAGTGAAAAACGAACAACTGCAAATCGCGCAAAGCCGTCGGCAAAATGCAAGCAACCAAAATGCGCACTCCATTTGCCATCCAGGAAATACTTGGCTTGGGCGTAGGCAATGTGGCAGCCGCAGCCTATCAGCAACAGCAACAGCAACAACAACAACAGTCAGTTAGCCAACATCATGTCCAGCAACTGCAACGCCAAAGCAATGCCTCACCAAATGCCAGCAGCCAAATACTGGCAGCTACCGCAGCCACACCAACCACATCGGAGGCGCCACTTTCGCCCGCTGCCACGCCTCCACCGCGCACAGCCAATACGCCAGCAAGCGCCACAGCCGCAGGCCAACAACAGCAACAACAACAACAACAACAGCAGCAGCAGCAGCTGCAGCAGCAACAGCAAACGTCGAACAGCCTGCAGCCCATAACACTGTCCACAACGCGCTCGCAGCGTGACTCACGCGACTCACGCAGCATATCGCCCGATGTGACACGCCTATCGGCAGCTGCTGCCGCCGCAGCCGCTGCAGCCGCCCACTGCCAATTGCCCGTCTTCAATCCAGCCAATTTCTATGCAGCCGCCGGCTATGCGGCTGCAGCAGATCCCAGCAATGCTGCAGCAGCTCATCATCATCATATGACTACTTTGGCAGCTGCTGCTTATCTAAGAGGATTCCTGCCGCCGGGCTTTAGTACGCCGCATGAATTTCGTGGACATTTTCAGCAGCATTTTGGAGCACAGTTTGCAGGTGAGTTGAGCTGTTGCAACAACAAAGCTAATTAGTGATTCAAAATGTTTGATGCTTGCACAAAGAGTGACAGTTGCAGAGTTGCATGCTGCATTACCCTTTCGCTTACTATGTAATGCACTAAGTAAACACATAATCATACTTTGAAGAAGTTTTCTTTGCAAAATTTTCGATGTATATCAGCTTTGCTGTATAATAAGCTTAAAAGGGTTGCCCAGGCTTTGCTCTCCCCCTCTCTCCCTCTGTCTCGCACTCTCTCTCTCTCTTTCTCTCTTGAACTCTTTCAGCTGAATGGTCATCAAAAGTAAAGCAATAAAACAACAAATTAAGCACACACAATGCACATATTTATACATATGTGACATAAGATTATAAATACAACACGAAAGGGCCAAAAAAGTGTGAATTCTCGCACACTCCCAACACGTAAACACACATGTACACCTGAGCATGTGTGCGTGTAATTAAGCGCATAATAATCAGTGTCCACACTATCTCTCTTTTCATACACCCAAATGAAGCATGTGCACACAACGCGCTTTCAATTAAAAAATCGCGTCTATTATTGGTACACTCCTTAGAAAGCTAAGGATACACAATTCATCGCAGAATAGTAACGAAAACTTGAAAACATGAACCAGTCGGGCAAGTTTTCAATTCGGAAACCGAATCGTGAAACTTACACATATCATTTTTCGAGAATAGTCGATTCTAGTTATTTTGCAAACAGATACAATTTAATTGTTGATAGCGGGCATGAATCTGCAATCCGCAATACTATATAGATAGAGCTATAAGCTGATTAGCTAATGCATTTTAAATTCAAATGTTCTGTAAATTTTAAGTTTATAATTAAGACACACAGGGCAAGGCTGCTTGAGTGCTAAGAAAGGATCAACCTTTTCAGATGTGCCATAGCAGCCACCACAAAGCTAATCTAAGGCTAACCTGAGATTTATGTGATCAAATGGAATTGGCTTAACTTATCCTTGAGCTTTTGTCTGAAAACAGCGAGCTATTAATATGATTATGACGACATCAAAATGTTTATATAATTTTAATTCAGAAGATTTCTTAAGAAGACTTTCATATAGTAGACTTTTATACCGTGACAAAAAAAGTTTTGTAAAAACTGATTTTCTTTTTTTTGTTTTTTTTTGGAATACTTTTATTTCTGTGATAATGGTAATAATGATTTAGTAAAATGTAAAAATTTGTTAGATTGGATTTGAGAAACATTTGAGTGTTCCCTCCAAGAACAAGAACCATTCAAAATTCCTGTCAAAGTCGGCACAGAAGCGTCTGGGGAAAGTTTCCCATCGGACGTTTTAGCTTGAGATTTGGACCCAATCTAGTGGTCAATTTATTTATCTATATAACAATATACAGTGAAAACTGTATAATCTGCACACTGTCTGCATTGAAAAAACTGTCGGAATTGGACATTTGAAAAGAAAAGAAATGAATTGCAGACGATGTTGCATTAAGTAATGGGTGACTTCACAGTCATTTCGTGAGCGTCAAATTGTTCAAATTGTTTTGAATACGCTTTTCAGAGAAGATGATTCAAAAAATCTCCAAGACAATGTGCACAAACTACATTAGAAAGGTTGTTAATTTGACTAATCAATCTTAAATCAATCAAAAAACACAGAACGCTGGAAATCTTTAAATTTCTTTGCAATGCACACCTGCCTACATTGGACAAAAGTTTTCGGAGCAAATGTGTCCGATGTAGATATTTTTTACTCTAGTTATTTTTTCACATCACACCAAAAACTGCTGGCAAAGTCAAAACTTATTTATGTTTAAAATTTAGCATTAATATTACAGCCAAGCTCGGCTTACACTTGGAAGAAAATGATATAGTGTATGTGTAGTAGCCTAAAAAATGATAGTAATTTTTCGAAGTTTACCGAAATGACAGTGCTCAGTTTTTAGCGTAAAAACAAGAAGACTTATCGGACGAATACTTTTCGCAGTCTTCACAATAATCTTCAAAATTGAGCTAGCACGATCGTAGAAAAAGATCTATGATCTTCATATTGATACTTCATAGCTGTAATGTGAAGATATCAAATTCGTTCGTATGTAGGGCTTATCTCGATAACTAATTGATCCGATTGGTTAAGCGATGCCTTCGCAAATAAAAACTATTTCGAAATACAGCTGCTGGTTCGATTTCTTGACCGGAAATAGCAACCCTTTATCGGCTTACGGCTTAATGTAGTGCGTTTCCTCTGTGTGGATCTGCTTTGTGCACGCCATTTCCACTTCGTGATACAAAGTTGGTTAACTAGTTCTTCCAACGCAGACACGAACTAGCCCTTTCCACGCCTGCCTCCTCACTTTCAGGAACCTGAAACACGTAAGGTACCAAAATCAAGCAATCACTTTCCACTAGAATCTAGCTGTTAGCAAGCACGTCGAAAACCTTCAAACTTTATAGAAACGTTCAGCTATGAAAAGCGTATCCTAATCGGAGCTACACTGAAGTAGTTATTTACAAAAAGGTAGTACTTACTGCCAAAAGAATAAATATCACTCACAATTAAAGTCAACAAACAAATGCCGAATAGACTTGCTGTTAGGACAGATTTGAAGTGTACTTTGCAGTCGTCTGGCAAGTGTAAAGGACTACACATGTTCAGTTAGAGCTAGAGTATAAAAGAGTTTCATAGAGTTTCGAAGCGATGAAGTTTGGCGAGCAGGAACGCAGCCCCTTGTACTTACGTGAATCTAATTTGTTGAAAGATTTTCAACTTTGGAGAAGGAGCTTATCATAAATTCACAATGAAGTGTAGTCTAAAATAGCTATTTTGTTATATAAGCAACACAGCCAACGGAAGCATTCCACTTTCTTCAAAATAACTATATTGTAATTTATGGACATTCGTGCTTTCCGTATAGTATTTATAGATATTACATCACATAAGCTGCTCTACCTTTGGCGCTATGAATAAACTTGTTAAAAAAACGAATATTTAATATTCGGTGTCTGTAATGAGAATATCTGTCACTTCAGCTAAGTAATCGATTACGCCCACCAAACACAAACACATGCAAACAAAAATTCTCCTCTCTATTGGCAGCTCTGTAGGTGTTATGAGCGTGTGTGTGTGTGTGTGTGTGTGCGCCTACACACACTTAATTTGTTAAATTTTCACACCAAATATCTGTTGTTATTGCTGCTGCCTGATTCTCTTTGCAGCTTTCACTGCTGACCTTTGCTGGTGCCTTCCTTTCAAGTATGAATGTGTGCAGCTATCCTGGCCAGAGTTGCTACCCTTTTTTTTTTTTGTTGTTTGCACAACAACTTGCCCGGGGCCCGAAAGGCAAGCCGTAAAAAAGGCAACAACGTCTTGTCCTTTTCTGCAGCCAGCTTGCCACACACAGACACACACCCACACAGCGGAACACTGATACTGCCACACACAATGGCAGGACATGCTGGTGACGGTGTCGATGAGTCCTGGTATTGGCCAAGTGCTGTTAGTGTTGTGTTAGTTTCGGGTGTGCAGGGAAAATTGTGTACAAAATAAATCGACTCAAGTGGTTAACCGCAAGCAGCCGCAGCAAAGTAGCAATTTTCTTCAGTAAGTAGTACAAGTTGCCAGCTAAAGGATGCAAAAGGATACGAAGCATGCTGCATAGCAATGTATATACATTTATATAAACATATTGTATACCTAGTATATATATAAATATTAAGTTGGGCCAACGTTGTTATACTTAATTTGAGTGGCCATTCAACATAGAAGTTGCACAGCCAACGGCAGCAAGGTGTCGACTTTTTTCTATAGCATACTTTTATGCGTTAGCCAACTTCAATGCTGCAAGCCTTTTGTGTACTCTCTCAAGCTGGCTTATGCTCTTTTTTAGAAGTATTTAGCATTTCTTTGAACGAATAGCAAAATTTGCGATCTAATGATCTACAATTTGTACCAAACTTCACAACAAATGAATGCGTAGGAGCGCTCTTGATGAAATTTTCAAGCATAGATGTTTCAAAATGCGCTAGTTTAGTAAGGATCGAAAGACAGTAAGTCCTTATACCTTACAAGGAGCAGTATAGCTTATAAGTAGTAGTTTTACAGATCGTTACAAGCTGCTTACATGTCTTTCCCAACTTACACATTGGTAGCAATAGTCAAAACGATATAGCCAAGTCCGGCTGTACATAGGAACAGCTAGTTCTCGTAGCCTATTAGAGTTACATACACAAAATTGGCACATCCGACTTGGCATAAACTGTCTTCGAGCTCGAGAGCTCTCCAATAACAACTATTTCTGAGTAAATCTCTCGGCTCCAATTCAAATTATAAACTAAATCTTTAGTTTAGCGTTTAGCGCTGTGCAGCTGCCTTTGCTGTAGAGTATCCACATTTCGTTACTTCTAGTCAGCTTTCTGCTATTTTAATAAATATTTATTCAGCAGTCATGTTTAGTTGAGCTGCCGTGTGGCAAGTTAGATATCCTTTCCGCATCCTTTGCTTTAGCCACTTTTTTTCCATATCTCCCTCTCGCTCGCACTCTCTCTCTCTCTCTCTCTCTCTCTCTCTCTCTCTCTTCTCCTCTGTTTGCTGCGTCAATGTTATTTTTTAAGGTTAAGGTTCAGTTCAGTTTGGTTGGATTTCGGTTGGTTTCGTTTGGTTTCGGTTGGTTTAGGCCGTATCGTTGTCAGCTGCAGTACTTGTCCCATTCGATTGTCATTGCTCCGGCCCTTTGTTGTTGTTGTTTATGTAATGCCCACAACTATTTTTCACACATTTGCGACCAACTGTCTGACTTTTAAGCCATTTTGAGTTGGTCTTTTGTTCTGTCTGGTTGTTGTTGTTGTTGCAACACTTGGTTGTTGTTCTTGTCGTTGTTGCAACAGTTTTTCATTTTCTTTCACTTTTCGACTCTTGTTGTTTTGTGTCTATTCACCTGTAAGTACCTATGTATACATCACTCTCTCCCTCTCCCTATCCCGCTCTATCTCTCTCTCTCACTCGGTATGCGTTGATTGTTTGTTTTTTAGTCATTTTGAAGTAAAGTGGATTTTCTTAAGGCAAATAATTGCGCCCTAATTGGTCTTGTAATTGGATTTTAATAGACACACACAAACACATCTGTGTGATCTAAAAATAGCAAGAATTTGAAAGTCTGGCAGCTGGCTTAACTATGTAGTCATTTTTGTAACACTTAACACACAAACGAAGCCAGATTTCCCCGCTCTAAACACGCTCTTCAGCGCAAATATGTCAACACACGTGTCTTATTCATAACGAAAAAAAAAACCCATAAAATCAATCGCACCAATTTTGAAAATTGCCACAAAAAAGCAATTTATGAAGCGAAAAAAAGGTGCACGATTAGAATCTCTAAGATATTTTGATATTATTGTATGCTAGGCACAAAATGCACATTTCCGATAGAAAATTGAAGAAAGCAAGCGCATTTCCTGCCCAAGGTAATATGATAGTTTTTCGCACATTTTCAATGCACATAGAACACACACACACGTACCTCAGCGAGTGAGGAAAAGTAATTTGTGAAAATTGGTATCGAAAATTACTATATCAAGTGTTAATTATGTGACAATGAGTCGACCAAAATAGAGAGAAAAAAAAGCGAAAAAGAAAAAAACAACTCCAAATGATAGAGCCAAAAGGTAGCTGGTCAGTTGTAGCACTTAAACTACTTATTATTATTATTATCTTAATAATTTTTTAATTGGAAAACTACAAGTTCAGTTTTCATGAAAAACGGCGTAAAGAAAACAATGAGTTGTTAAAGAAAACACAAATAGAGCAGCTGAGCGTTTAGTAAGAGAAGCTGACAATAAGTTGCCGAAATTTTTTTGTGTTTTCTATGAAATGCAACTGAAAGTGCCCAAGAGCAAGACTTGTATAAACAAGGGAGAGCATCGGAAAAAATTGATGACAACAAGTGGCAAAGCGTCGAAAGGAGCGTAGCAACTCTGCCTCGAGTGGCGACTCAGAAATTGCCTGCTGCATGATCAGCCAAATGCGCTGCAGGCACTTCAGACTGCGGCGGCAGCAGCAGAGGCAGTACCTCCAACATGGCCATCATCAGCTGCTTCTTATTCAACTCTTCGCTCTGTTTGGCATAGTTGTCGCTGGCGCATTTTCTAGGAAGCACTTGAGCTCCTTGAGCGCGTCATGTAAACAACTCCAGGCGGTTTTCCTAGCTGGCCCTTTTTTCACATTTCTTTCTCTAACTATTTTACTTTTTTCAATTTTATTTCATTTTTTTGCTTGTGTGCCCTGGCCAGCCAACAAGGCCAAGTAGTCAATGCAGCCGGAGACTGTGCCCGAGACAGTGCCAGAGTTCCTGCTCTTGGCTAGGCAACTACGACTAAGTGGCTTTTGTGACCAGTTAATGCATTGCTGCTAAGCGGGTGGAGTGTTGCTCCTCATGGCAGTGCCAGCGGCTGCAGCGGGATTTAAGTTTAAAGGCTTCAAGCAGACACTTGACAATATCTGCATGATTTGCATTTACAGCTAAAGATGAAAGCTACAAGATTCCGTTTGCAGATTGCATTTGCCAAAATTCCAAAAACGAAAAAAAACCCATTAATTCAGCAATGAAGTATTAATACATATCAAAGCTGTATTAGGATTTTCTTATTAAGAGTATTTCTACAAATCTTAGCTTATATATCAGCGAAGTATAACTTAAATTTGTGTTCGATACTGCTTACCTATATTAAAAAGTTCATTTCTTTTTGGATGAGTGTGAATAATCTCAAAACTTTTGAGAGTCCTTATCGATTGAAAAATGAAATATCACATTTTTTGTAGCTAAAATGAAATCTCTCTCCTTTTTGTTTACCAAATATGTACATTAATTTTAAATCAAAATGACTAAAAGCGAGCAGCTGCGGAACCCTTTATTGTCGTATATACTCTTGTTACGAAGTCATGCGTAAAATGCGCCATGAGATTTCTAAATAGTTATATAGAATTATAGCTTAGCCAATGAATAAAGTGAAAAAAGTGGCGACTATAGAACACGCTGATGTTTTGTAGAACAATGTGTATGCGAAAAGCTGCAAAATTTATAGATTTTTCTAAAAAACACAAAAAGTTTGCTCTTGATGTTTATAGGATTGAAATATTCATAAAATTACATATTATCTGGTAGCTTTCTAGTAAGCTAAGGGGAGTTATTACTATCACACTTTAGTATGAACATGCAGGATCTATGCTCTCTATCTCTCGCTCAGTATATCTGGATGCACTCTCAAAAGAGCCAAGTACCTAATTGTATGTATGATTAGCTGCAGGAGTTAGTTTGTGAGAGGCATTGAAATAAAGCAGACGTGGCTTTAAATATATTGTTGCACTAGTGTACTTACTTAAACCGTTAGTCTTACTAAGCGGGGACGTGTCCATCTTCTAAACTTTTGAGCTGGCAGTAGCGTAGTAGTAATATATTAGCGTATAACTTCGTTTAGTATCCAATGGCTAATAGTCACAGGAACATCTGTCTGTCAAGTCAATAGCTGAAAATTGTGATTCTAAGCGACTAATCAATGAGAAAGCAAACTAAGTCTAAGAAAGATGAAGCTTCACTCAATACAACAAGCTTACAGATACAGATAGACAGCAGAAGGGCAGGGTTATTGTGCATTGGTGTAGTATATACTATAGCTTCGTATATACATTACACTATGCAACAAATTAAATGTCTATGGCTAAAACATGCCTTTACCGGTAAATTTTGATTCGCTGATGTTGAATCCGAAAACCATTTTGGATTTTCTAGCACCGTTTTTGAAGGTTTCCGTATTCAAAGTCAGCGAACCAAAATTTACCGAAAAGGCATGCTTAGACATGGCCTTCTTTTTGTTGCATAGTGTTATCAACGCCAAGCTCTCGACCTTATTGTGAATAGACGGATCCGAGTTCTAGGCCTAATTGTGTTTTTGTATGGACAAAGCAAACTATATATATCTTCAAATTAACACAAAATATTTGAAATCAAGATATCATTATCATCATCGCAGGGCATAATCCATCGGTTTATAGATTCACAGACGGGTTGTGCACCCTAGAAACTGCTTTTATTGGGGCGATTTCATGCATGGAATTAGGTTAAATGGTCAAAAACTCGCCAAGCAAGACACCGTCCGAGTAGTTCCTGATGACTGCTTGACGCAGGCAATCACACTTTCGCATCACATTGTTCAATCTCTGCTTACGGTTGAGTTTTATGGCATGACCTGTTGCAATATATAATGGGTTGGCAGCTACAGCTTCAGTTGCAGCTACAAATGGTCCACTTACAGGGCTCTGCTCTATTGATACCAGGAATCTAGCATCGGAGTGCACAAGTGTTATATCTTGCCGCCGCGCTTACTTCTCTTATAATGATTATCTGCCATTCTTAGGTACTGTACGAACTAGTTCAACAAGCGAAACATTCTTAAAAAGAAGAGAAGAGTACCTCCTTAACGACCAATTTTAGTATTTTGGATGCAACCGAAGAGTTGAAAAACACAGCAACATACTGCTGTACACAAACTCTAGAATATGCAGAAGTGAAATTTGTTGAGGCAAATCACGTTTTAGAGTAACTATTAGAGTTTTGTTGCCTAATACATGTATGCTAATGCTTTCTCTTTTCAACAACCACTCGTTGTTGGGCTTCCTTTTCTTTTAAAACTACTACAAACAGTTAAGTTAACACGCTGATGAGGTAACCTCTTGCATTTAACAACATTGTGTTTAAGCAACATTTTGCAACTTTGAAATGTTTTGTAAATTTGGTAGTCTATGTTTCTGACAGAGACCTCGGAACTGACAAGAACGTTTCTTACCAAGTAGCGAACTTTAAATGAAGGCTAAACAATGATGATTATCACAAACCAACGATAACAATTTGATTCGTCCAGACCAATGAAAACATGTTATTAGTGGTAGATCCAATTCGAACTCCAAATAATCAAATGTTACAGGCGTATAAAAAAACAAAAATTTAGCTTCAACTCATGATTTGGTAAGCCTCTAGGTAGTAAATAACTTTAAGCAATTATCTAAGCAAATTTGACACTTAAAATGACATTAATTCAATCAGCCGGAGCGAGAGAGAGCAGCGCTTGGCCAGAGCGAGGAGAGAGACGATTCTCATGTGACAGAAGCCATGATTATGGTTTTCACTGTTAGAACTTTGAGTAGCCCCAGGCGGGCTTCGAAATCCCTGAACTGTGCACACCACATACTTCACGAACGCACTCTCGTTTCTCTGCGTGTATATATGTGCGCCTCATTTTTACAGCGCATTGCGTGCGCAAATTGAATATTAAACGTGTTAATCTATTTTACGGTTACGCAGCAGTAGCAGCCCTAACCTCAAACCCCTCAAAAGAGCGGACCATCAGCACTTTTATTTTATTTTCTAAGCGCAATTTATTTGCCGATCTTAACCCATGCCAGCCCACAAAAATGCTCAATTCGCCCCGAATTGCCTGTAACAACGTAAAAGACAGAGAACGAGCGAGAGACAGAGCGAGACAGAGAGAGAGAGCGGTAGGAAAAACACAAGAAAAGTGTTTGACTTTTTATTAATTTCCCTGTTGACAGCAATTTGCAACGCTACACGAATTTGTTACCACCAATACAAACACATGCCAGTGTGTGTGTGTGTGTGTGTGTGTGTGTGTGTGTGTGTGCGAGAGAGAGTGTTTTTTTGGCAGTGTAACGAAACGACCAAAACTTCCGCATGTGTTGATGGGTTAATAAATATTTGAACACAGACACGCAAACACACTTACACAGAGTTATAGAGCAAGCGCGTGTATGCTTGTGTAAGTGTGTATTTTTATATTTACCGCTATTTCCGTGCCAGCATTTACAGTGTTGTAAAATGTTGCGCAACAAAAAACAGCAACGAAATGCCACACCAAAGGGTTGTTTCCCTTTTTCAGTTGCTTCTGCTTTTACTTCTTGTTAGCAAGTTAGTTGCCCATTTAAATGGGCAACGTTTCAATGCTCATCAGACTGTTTGGCTTTTGGGCTTGGCCATTACATATAGGGTGGCTTTTAAGCCCAGTTGGTGCTTTGCTGCCTCTGTCACTTTTATGGCCAAATGAATTTTTGAAAATGTCGAAATGCAATTTTGCCCACTTTTTGTATATCTATCACAACCACCTCGCCTCCATCCCCCCCCTCATTTAGGACGAAATTTAGTTTGGCAATGGCTTTGCTTGATCGCAAGGCAATCGATAGCAATGAACTTAGCCAAGTTACAATGCAACACATACAAATAAAACGTTTTTCATGAAGAAGCTGAGATGCAACGAATATTCGGCCTATTTGGCCGAATACGAAACGTATTTGAACTTCAAAGTGTTGTTACCGTATACTTAACCCTGTTCGCTGGTGCAACGTTATTTCGCTCGTATTCGAGTTATGTTACCTTTTTGACTAAAGAAAAACACTTCCAGGGTGAGTTATGGAATAACAGCACATTCTAATGTAAAAGTGTTTTTCCAATAGGAAAAACTGGTCTTTCGCCCAGTATTCGTCCATATCTATATTTTTTTTTTTTGCAGCTCTTATACAAACCCAAGATTAACGACTACCAAGCTGTTACAAGCAGTGAGTCAAGCCTTCGGCTAGCACTTCGGCTGTGCCTCAAGAGTTCTTAAAGTTCAGTTTGACTCACCATTAAAATCTCCTCCTATAACATTAGCTTAAGCCAGGCATGTTCAGAAAGAGAACTCACAAAGTATGAATGTGTACCGATCGACATTAATCTGCATCAAAGCTGTTTTTGGCCTCATACAAGCAGTGAATCAAGCCTTCGGCTAGCACTTCGGCTGTGACTGTATGAGACGACGAGACGAGAGAACGACCCGTATTTTATAATTTTCTAAATGATGAATGCATAGCTACGTAAAATAACCAAAAGCTAGAAGTTGGATTACTGTGTTTTAAAGTTATGTTAGGGATGCTTCTAAAGTGCGAGACATCTTTAGGGTTGAGCTGCCTTTTGACTGCCATATGAGATAAAATGTTCACAAAAACACCTTTCTGCTGGATCGCTCATTTAAAATCGGTCTTTATACAACTCGTCCAGGTTGTCTTAGTCCTTAGCAATTCTCCAGTAGAGCTGTTTTGGCGTAGCCGCACTAACTAAGTCGCATAGTTTTTGTCGATTTCCTCACAGCTAGCAAGCAACTCCATGGAATTCTCACAACAATGATCTGGCAACGACAGTGCCCATGGTCTCTCAGTCTCCGCCCTTTTGCAACCCATCGACTTGTGCTTGACGGCGTCTAGCGAGCGCAATTGAACGCAAGAAATAACGTCTAATTATATAATTCGAAATTGGAAAATGAGTAAATTATTGTTTGCCCGCGCACCTGAACCAACCCGCAAAACCCTAGATCCCCCCGCACGTCCTGCCATAAATCTCCTCGGGATTTCTTCAAGTGCATGGCATATAAATAAATTAATAGCGAAAGAATGCAAAGCAAGAAGAAAACTTCAAGGGGATTGTGAATGGCAAAGAAAGGAAGAAATAAAAGAAGCAGAAAAAAAATCCAACTAACTACCCAATTATTTCATTTAAGCTTCACTGCGCAGCGCTGCTGGCGTCGCTGTTGACGTCGCTGCTGCTGCCGGCAGCAGCATTAGCATAGTCGTTGTTGCTGTTGTTGTTGTTGTTGTTGTGTTGTTGTTGTTGTGTTGTGTTACCGCACAAAAGCAAAAGCAAAATGGTTGAATGGGATCTGCGGCACAAGAAATGAGAACACAACGAAAGTCAGCTTGAAATTCGTAATACAACAACAGCAGCAACAATAACAACAACAATGGCCAAAGTTTAGTCAAGTGGAGTGTTGCCTCTGCATGGGCATGGTCATTGACATAGGGCAAAGGGGGCGCGGGACGGGGGCTTAAGCGGCAGCTATGGAATTTAGCAAATTTAAGCACAGCGGAAAATCAATGGAAAGCAAGAAAATGTCTTTCAATGTGCCAGACAAACAAGCAAGAAAAAAAGAGAAGAGAGAAACGCAAAAAGCAAAGCAAAAAAAAAAAGTGAAATTGGAAAATAAGCGTAACACAAAACCCCGGGAAAAGCGCAGAGCCGCCAATGTCTGATTGTTGCTTTTGTTGTCAGCGCATCGTTGTTACTGTTGTTGTTGGCTGCTGAGTGGCAGCAAGCGTAACAGTAACTGTGACTGTGCCATAGTGACTGTCACTGCCGCGAAGAAGAAGCAGCAGCAATTGGAAATATATGCAGCCATTTTGTAAGCTACTTGGCGGCGTCTCATCAACTGACAGACATTTGACTCTCTAATGACAATAGCGACAGACGAACTGAAAGGCAGCCATTTAGACCAGGCCATCAATTATGTGGCTGTGATAAATTTCGGAAGTCATTGTTTCTATGAGTTCCCATCAGAAGTGATATATCTTATTGCGTTACCGTAAAATACATTTTGTGGGCTTACGTAGAACTTGATTGAATGTGTAGACAGAAACTATTTATAGTTACTGCGAGCTACTAGCTATAAGTTCCCTAGAACAATATTTTATGAACTTCTTTATCGAAGAAGGTCATCTTTATCGTGTAGGAGAAACCCCATTTGCCTAAGGTCAGAGGCTGCGTTTAAATGGCAACAGCGATCAGACATGCTTCTGGAAAAGACATTGCACTAGAAGGCCTATTCCTATATCCATATATGTTTTTTATGCTCTTGACTGTAACTACAGGAGTAATTGTGTTCGGAACATTACTAGCTAAAAGTCAAGCTGCGTTTTTGCCCAAGCTTAACACTACTAATGATAAAGGTTACGTTGTACTCTTCAGATCTTCAATTCGAAAAGAGCTATTAAACGCTTTCGCGCCAAACCTCTCGGAATAGTAGTTGTTAAACTGAATTGACAACTACCAGGACACACTACTGAGGCATACGACTGAGCTTAGGCACGGTTAAGCTATATGCCAACTATTTGAGCTCGGCAGGCTCATTGTCTTTCGCGCACACGCAAAGAAGCATTTCTTAGATTGATGCGGCGCCATTTTGAATAAAAAACAAAGTGCAGAACTGCTTGTTTATTACAAAAGCAACAACCAGCACAACGGTTATGGCAATGGCAGCCCGGCGTAAGACAAAAACGTAGTAAAAAGAAAGCAAGCAAATCGAGTTAACGAGCTAACAACGGGGCGTCTGACAAACCCGAAAATTGTCTCAAAACACAAGTACCAGAAAGAAGAAAAAAAAACAACCACCCACAATGACGTTGATGATAAGGACGATGATGATGATGATGATGATGATGATGATGATGTTGTTGGGGAAGCAACCCCCGGAATTGTGTGACACAACTAACAACTTAAACACCACCCAACAACAGACAGGCAAACAGACACGACAGCCAGCCGCCCCCTGCACGTGCCCACGCCCATTTGTTGTGGCCCACCCGTAGTCGTGGCCCAGTCCTTAGCTCTCAGTTAAACCAGCCAAGAGAGCTGTTGCCTTGCCATTTTTCTTTTGCCACTTTGCTTCTTCAACTTATTTACGTCTCCATTACAAATAATTGCGCGTCATATTGGCTCAGCCCCCCGTGCTGCCCGTACCGCGTACCACACGCTCAGCTAAACCCACCTGAATCGTCGCAAAGTTGTTGGCAACTTTTCAAGGCAATTCTTAAACACGCTTTTCATTTGGGCTGCGCGCATTTTTCACGCAGAGCCACCCCAAAAAGAAAAACTCAGCTGCCCCCATTTTGCCTAGACAGACGCTGACGCGCACGCCTCTGCTCGCGCTGGCGTCGCTGTCAACGCAGCGCCCGTGTAAGTGTAAGTAGTAAATACGCTTGAGTATTATTAACGTAAATGCAAAATTGCCAATTTCGAGTGTATTTCCCGTCAACAGAAATTTCCTTTCCTTTTTGGCCGTCAGTCAGTGAAAAACAGCGCCCTCCCCATCCCCCCCCCTAGACCCACCCAGCCCCACAGCAACGTATTCAGTGAAATAAAATTAAAAGCAAAATAGCAAATAATATGAAGAAAATAGCTGGGCGCAGGCAAAAGTTGTGTCTACAGTGGGTTGGGGCCTAGGGATAGGCACTTTACTTGGCATTGGCGGCTGTTTCTGTTTTCCGCTTTTCTTTTTCTTTATCGCGTTTTTTACTCTACTCTACTCTACTCTACTATTTGCATTGTGGCACCCGTGCGGCCCATTGCCATTCACACTAAATTGTCGGCACAGACCCCACCAACAATTTCAGACTTCCAGGCCCAGAAGCTGCAAGCCCCAAACCCAATGCGCAGAGCTGGCCCAAAAGCTGGCTTTTATTAATATGTCTGGCAATTTCAATTTGACTTTATTGGTAATTTGTGCGTTTCAACCGAAGCAACTAACTTGAAACGCCAAGTGAAATAAATGGGCGGAATGTGGGCGCTCGCTTAGTTGTCGTTTTTGAGAATTTGTCTAAAGACACTGACAAATTCGAACAGGTGGTCTGATGATGGGCTTGAAGATGATGACGTTGTCGGTATAATTGATGGATGTTCTGGAGAGCATGTTTAACGAAGTTTTTTTTTCGAATTAAGAAGGAAGTACCACTTTAGACCACTAATGGTTGGTTCTACCGTTATAAGCACGAGTACTTTCCATGATCTTACTGGCTAGCTCAGATCCTAACTTAAACTACTAAGGGACAGAGAATTTCTACCATAAAGTATAAACGCGATGCATTATTAATTATAACGCTTTAAAAAGACTTCAAAGAAACCTCTACGGCTTTGTATCATTGTCTTAGCGCAACCTCTCCTAGTTATGCTTGCAACTATACACTATGTAATCAGTTTCAGAGTGAAATTAAGACAGTCATGGCTGATTGCAAGTGCTTCGTTGACATTTTTAATTATCGTATCGTATTTAAAGTATCGTTACTCCTAATCCGGTAAACGGTTTTATTTCGGTTTAACAGGTATACCAGTTATTATACAAAACCAAATAGCAGGCAAGTAATAAAGCGGAATCCTGGAAAAATTATTGCTGAAAAGCGACCATTTTCAAGGCAGTGTACGTGTGATGCTGCTTGTGCTGCTGTATCCGTTAGACCGATTCGCTCGTAGCCAAACTTGAGAAAGAGCTAAAACTAGGCACATGTATGCACTGTGTTGAGTATGGTCGCTTTTCAGCAAGTATATTTATAAAGTATATATAGTATAAAGTTCATACTGACAGAAGGGAACTTTAAGTATATCTATGTAGTTTGTGTGCCATAGTTTGGAACGCTGCTCTTCTGAAACAAGCAATTGTCGCTAGAGTCTGGAAGTGATACAAGCTCGTTTTCAAATAAATACATATATTAGGGTCTGGAGCATAGCACTAAAAGTATCCCATAAGGGTTTCAAAAACGAATATCTCATATGAAACCCCTAAATATACAGTTTATTTTTTATCGTATAATACTTCTCATGAACTGTAAATTGCGCAACTCTATACCGCTTTGTTAGACATGTTGCTGGGGAAGTATATGTGAGAAACCTCTTCGAACCGCAAAGTTTAACGCTTAGTTCGCCCATCGATGGTGGCTATTGATAGCTGCATACTTTGCTGCTGTTTCACCGTCATTTGTGGATACCACGAAACATTTAGAACTAAAATATTATTATGTTTCAATTATTTACATTTATGATGTTACAGCTCCATATGCTTGCTTACGCACCTTCGCATTATTCATAAGTAATAATGAGCGCAAAATAGTTACAGATATAGGTTACAAGCACTTCTGCTCATATTTTTGGCTCCGCAAATTGGCAAATTACACTTCAGCTACCAAATGTGTAGGACCAAGTCCTGCTAGCCAGTTAATGTAATTCAATATAAAACGAACAATATCAATAACAGACATCACTGTTATCGGCAAATTTAGTCAGAAATTGCTTAATTGAACAATTAATAGACGCACAAAGGAGTCATTCAAATAAGAAACAGAAATAGAACTTGCCGAAACAGGACATGTCAGGACATATTGGGCATGCTGTTCAGGCATATAGGTTTCACCGCAACCAGAGGCGGCAAAGAATGGAAGAAATAGCAAAATAGCATACCGGAATATGGTATCAAATTTGTTTTCGAGGGAAAATGTGTGCCAAAAGAAAAACTGTGCAAGAAAACCTAGCACTTACGAGGGTTTAGCCGGGGTGTGTCATATCGCATGACAGAGAATCGGGCAGCCGAAACACAGACGGACAGAGAGACAGACAGACCCACAAAGCAGCCAGAGTGCGCCCATGGGCAGCAAATTTAATCAGTCCGAACCGAGGTGGACCAGCTCAACAGACCGACTGACTGACAGACCAGACTGACCAGACTGACCAGACAGACGCTGCTAGTATCAGCGGACTAAAGTGACTAACCGAGTGAGCGCGTCCAGCATACTCACTCTCTTGCTGCCGCTCTCAGTCTGTGAGTGGGCGGGCATTATTATTGCTATAAATACGAGTACAGACACACACACACACACACACACACACACACACACACACACACACACACACACACACACACACACACACACAGTCACACATTTGGACAGCTGTTGAGGTTCGTGGCTCGATGCTTTGTGCTCATCGTGCGGCCAGCGATGGGCAGCTAATTGTTAATTGATGTGTGTCTAATTATGCCGCTAAAGTAGCCAGGCAATAAAAACAACACACTGAAAACAACAACAACAACAACGAAAATAAAAACAACAACCTCGTGTTTGTTTGTGGTTCTAGGGTTGGGTGGGAGGAGGGGTACGGGAGCGGTACTGTTCATGCGTAAGCTCAATGGTTTAGAAAGTTGGCAACATTTTTGCCAAGTCTGAAACTTAAGAGTTGTTTATCTTGTTCTTTATGTGAACATTCAGCTTTATCGTAGTTTTACTTTAGCTATTTTTCATCTAGCGTACTGTACCTGTGGGGCGCTCCTTATACGGTTATCGTTCTTTGGGCTTCCCCATTTAACTCTAACTTTAGTTTATGGCTCATCGCCCAACATATTTTACGCTTTATCTCTGCTCTCCTTATATGTATAAAAAACTTTACTATATAATATCAAGTCTATTATTATTGGCTTACTCGCCGAGTGCATGAATATTCGAATATTCCCATTTAAGTGTTTTACTTTTGTCATGGTCAGATTAAGGTTTCCACTTGTCAATCACAAAAAAATGGGAAGAAACAGAAAAGCTAAAGCTGTCTACCATAAATCCATGCTGGATCTATAAATATACGCTTATAATCTGTCGTCTCGCAAAAATTGTATCAGCAAACAACTTCATTTTGCGCTTGCCCCTATCGTTGATTGCATAGAATTGTACTAGCGAAAGATCATTTTCAAAATGACTTTAAATCGACTGTAAACAGTCCTCAATTTGATTCGTCTTAGATAAACATAAGATTAACTTTACGAACTGCAATTCGACAATATCTTATATATAAATACGCTAAGCAAATATTCAGCGTGGTACCGATTACCTCGCAACAACGCAGCTTTTTCAGGTGAAATCTGTACCATTCGAAAGATAAAATGCTTGCGGCTTGCAGATATGAGTTTCATCTGGATTGCGACTTGATATTAAAAGTTTTATCTTGAATTGCTATAGGATTGGTTTTTTAAAACTAATTTGTCATGAAACTTATTACGCTGTAATGAGATACATATATTTAAAAATTTCACAAAAAAGTTCTGTCCCAAGTTTAAGATTGTAATTTGAAAAATAACCATAAAATTCCATTGGCTTGGCCACCCTAAATGAACTATGCTGCCGATTATTGAACTCCGCGAAGCAGTCAAGTTTAGTTTTGACATGAGTATTAGACAATATTTATTGTACAAACTTCATAAGCCCTTTACCTATTGGCTATAAATAGAGTATAAAAAAACTATGAAGATACTTTTTCGCTTCAATACAATACTCAAAATTCTAAGCGATGCTATTTTTGTATAAAAAACTAGAGTATTCATAAGAGTATTCATAACCAAGGCAGCAACATCATCATCCACCATGACGGAATGAAACCAAGATGTGCTCACTCGAAGTAGATGCCTCTTAAAATAGTAACCAATTTAGTCTACAACTGATAGATATGGTAAGTGGTAAGTGGACGTCGGAGCGCGCATTGTCTACGCAATTCTTGTTACTCATGCATACACACATGACTGTCAGTTTTAACACAAAGCTGAGCTTTTGAGCTTTCGCTCGCACAGATTTTGGTAACTGAAAAAAGAAGAGTGAGCACACCTTGGTTTTAATCCATCACGATTAAAGTTAATTGCTTGCTCAAGCTTAACTTAAGCTCGATTAGCTCTTTCCTAGCCATCAAAGCTTTATGCTTTTTTTTTTTGCTCTTTTGCTGAAAAAGCACTTGCTCAAAACCCAATTGACTTTAGAGTCAATACCTGCACTCTCACACGAAAGCTTTCTCTTTTGCCTAATGCAAGCTGCTCTTTGCTACACCTTCGATTAACAGTTTGTGCTCTCACTTTCGCTCGGTATGACTGCTGCCACGGATTAAGCCGAAAAACAGTCCGGAAACTAATTTCGCTTATTGAAAAGTGAGCTCTGATCGCCCCTGCCGCCGCCCCGAACAGTCTGCTGCACTTCCAACTAATACACCGCTGCAATCATAATAGTACGCCCCATACGCCACGCCTAAGCCGATTTTCGTTTAATTTGAGACCGAAAAGGGCTAAACCACTTAACACCCTAATTGTCAAAACAAAGCACTGAGTACACGAAAACCAGGTTGTGGTCGGGAGTAGTAGGCAAGGCAGCACAATAGATACAACAAGAAAAAGAAATGTGGCACACAAAATCAGGAAAGGAAAAAGGAAGGAAAAAAGAATTGGCAAAAGAAAATATTTTGTAGCTGTAGTTTCTAGGAAGGAGAAAAGCAAGCAAAACACACGACATGCTCGACAAGGACGAAAGGACGAAAGGACGAAAAGACACAAGGGAGCTCTTTTTGCGCACACAAAAGACGACGTGCGCTTAACCCTTCAATGACATTTGAATAAATCTTAGCAACTTGTCAAAATCTGCGCGGTGTTGAATAAAGGGCAGGCAAGCATGGAAAAATTTCAGCTGCTAGAAGGCGCAGCTCCTAACTCGAGCTCGCAACTGTAACTGTGAAATCTGCCGATGTGTGGTGCTGCTTCTTGTGGTTGTCATTTTATCGTGTGCGAAAAATCAGCCAGGCGATTTTCCAGCCTTTGACAATGGCTAAATTCAGACGAAACGAGATGGAGACAAGCTCGGGTGTCCGCTCTGTTAGTATGTATGTGTGTTGTGTGTGTGGTGTATGTGTTGCTTTTGTGAAATCAGACATTGTACCATTGTTTGGCATTTATAGGAAATGGGATTTGTGCGCACGAGAACATAAACCAAACCGATATTCAGAACCAAAACATGTGTAAAGCAAGCGCCTAGGAATGCCTTACAAAAACACGACACAACATTTCCTAACTCTTTCTTTGCGCTAACTCTCTGCCTCTCTCTCTCTCTCTGTTTTTGCAGAGCAAGCGGCCGCACGTGGTCAGGACTATGCCAACAGTTTGTCCAACACCAGCGGCGATGAGCAATCGCCCAGCAAGGCAGCGGCCAGCGCTGTGGTCAATGCGGCGGCTGCAGCCGCTGCCGCCGCTGCTGCTGCCAGCAACAACAACAACAGCACGCCCGCAGCGGGCAGCAACAGCAATGGCCTCGCCTCGGCCTCCAACAACAACAACAACGGTAGCAGCGCCAACAACAACTCGGCATCGAACAACGCCTGCCGCTCGCCCTCCGCGCGTGGTGGCCTCTCACCTGCCGCGCTAGCTGCACATGCTCATCCGCAACAACAGCATCATCATGCCTCCGCTGCAGCTATGGCTGCTCATCAGCATGCTGCTGCTGCGGCCGCGGCAGCACATCATCATGCGGCAGCTGCAGCAGCCGCCCATCATGCACACGCCCATCATGCGGCACACCACGCCCATGCCCATGCGCATCATGCAGAAGCGTTCCTGGGCGCTGGGGCAGCGGCTGGCACTGCCAATGGGCTGCTTGGGCCGCATGGCGGCGATGTTTTGGTGGGTCCTGGCGGTACAGGGCCCGGTGGTGTCGGCGGCAAGAAAAAGAACAAGCGCAGACATGGCCGAACCATATTTACCAGCAGCCAGCTGGAGGAGCTGGAAAAGGCCTTTAAAGAGGCGCACTATCCGGATGTTAGTGCACGTGAGCTGCTATCCATGAAGACGGGCCTGGCCGAGGATCGCATACAGGTAAGGGCGTTAGTTGTAGCTATTACTCATGGGTGGTCACGTAGTGCCTAGTATGTGATTGGATGTCGGTGTTAATGGCTTTGCTTGCTGCAGCTATTGAAGATTTATCACTTGCATGCCACAAAACCAAAAAGCTGTTACCACTGCCTTTTATGGCCTCGTAAAGTTTGGCACTCTCGATTTTTATATGCAGCAGTGGCAGTTTCGATTTGCGAGGCAACGCTCGTCCCATGTGCATCCTAACCCCCAAACCAAACTGGGTTGTGCTGCTGCACTTGCCAAGTGTTGCCACACACTCGGCACACACATAATGAGGCACACTGATTACATAATTACACCCAGAGTGGCATTAAGCGTAGGCAGTGAGACCAGAGCAACACAAAGAAACAGCAACAGAAATGAAGTAAGAAAACGTGGCAAGCGGCACTCGCCGACACTCCAAAACAAAAACAAATAAAGCAAAAAAAGTTAACAAAAATATAAGCTGAGGACTTGGAGAACGTTGCTGTTGATGAGGCCGAGGATCAGCCCGAGTGTGAGCAACACTTGCCATTATTTCAATGCCATCAACAGACGTTATCATAACTTATTGCCAGCAACTCAAAAATATTGAAAATTAAAAGAAAAAAGCGTCACAGTCAAGGCGAAAGCAAATCTTGGAAGATACCTTCAAAATAACAGTTTTAGGGGCTATGAAATAGATCTACCATTAATGTATCTTTAGGCACAAGTGGTGTTTATTTTAAAGACAGTTCATAAACAACATATATAATATGTGGCATAAGGGAGAGCATTTTCTTAGATCTTCGATCGAAGCTGCCTTCTTCATCCTTTGGTTAACCTATGCAGCATCAACTGTTACTTTACCACCAAATGCTCTCAATTTTCAATGTTTCGGCCTGTTTCTTTGATAATCGAAACAGGAATCTAATCTATTTCATTGGGTTTCACTAAATTTCACTGCAATCTTTTCGCAACGAAAGTCGGATCAATACTTTACAGTTACTGCAAATTAAAGTTAGGAAAACCCACGTATTACTATTTGTGTTCTTGTAACTTCAATATTATCAACGAAAAGCCGGCTTATGTACTATATACATATGTCGCACAGTCAAACACTTGCCTTTTGAGAGCATGTAATGTTTGGTGCCTGCAAGTTTTTTTCACGCGCTCGTTTTTATTAAGTTTTTTCCATCGAATTTAAATTAACTCACCCACAAACAGCGATTTCTCGCCCAAACCGACCAAACAGGCACTTGAAAAGCCGCAATGTATGACATTGCTAATGGCTGGCTTGGTTGACAGCCTCATTGACTAGCTGACTGTCTGACTGGCTGACGGACTGACTAACTAACTGACTGTAGCAGTCGAAACGCCTACTTAAAAGCCTTGAAAAGGGGTTAGAGTTCGCTGTGACTGGCAACAAACATCAAATGCGACAAGCCCACAAAGTCAGAGACTTAACCGTGCTTTATACGGGGGGTGTATGCCCTTATATACACATGCATTTACATACAAGCGCCTGTACGTGTGTGTGTGTGTGTGCCTGTGTGTGTGTGTGTGTGTGTGTGTGTGTGTGTGTGTCTGTGTTTTTGTATGAAAATCAAATTAACAAGCACAATTGGCTTAAAAAAGTAAAACGCACAAATAACTTGCACACATGCTCACTCACACATATGCAGCGCACTGCTCACACACACACACACGCACACACACACACACACACTCACACACGCACGCACTTCAATTAAGTGCAAATATGGCGCAGTCTGCAGCGCACAGCTTGAACAAGATGCTCAGCTCGGTTTGCTTGACTTCGTCGAGGCGTCAACGCTGGGACGGAACGAGACGGGAAAGGAACGGCTCGTGCAAAGGCAAAGGCAATCATTAGCAGCACGACACTGACGCCGAGTGGAAGAAAGAGAGTGAGTAGCATGCAGGATGTGGCAAGAGGCGGCGTGGCAGCCATGCAAATACATTCAGACAACTGCCACTGCAACAACAACAACAACAAAAGAAGCAACAAATCGAAGCCACCATTAAAAAAATTTGCTGCATTTGCCGCTTGTACCTCCCTTCACTCAACATAACGGCTCTTATTGTTTTTTGCATCCTTTTTATACCTTTTTTGTTTTTTTGCCTGCCGCCTTTTTAATTGCATTCCATTTTCTCAACCTATGCATATGTGTGTGTGCGTGTGTGTGTGTGTGTGTGTGTGTGTGTGTGTGTGTGTGTGTGTGTGTGTGTGTGTGTGTGTGTGTGTGTGTGTGTGTGTGTGTGTGTGTGTGTGTGTGTGTTGCATTTTCGCCCCTGTTGTTGTTGTTGTTGTCAGCCTGCACTTGACGCTGAGCGAATATGGCTGGTTGGCAGAGCACACACAGATACACACACACACACAGATACACTTACACACACACACACACACAAGTGCATTCATAAGCTTTCTTTTGTTGTGGTTTGCAAGTTTATTACCCAATATTCTACAATTTCACAAGTTTTGCATGTTTTTCAAAATCTTTTATGATTGGTTAGCTTAGATTTTTGATGGGTCAGATGGCTTATCGCAAGAAGTTGATCCATACCTAGCATACTTGGGCAGCCCTGACCATTGTGCCAGCCAAGAAAATCTGTTACAGAATACGTTTTAGGGGAATTTTACCTTTATAAGTTATATTCATGCACATAATCATGCCTGTTCGGAATAACGATTACGATTACTACTTTGTTTGTTAATGAAATTCGGAATCGAAATTGGCAACAAGTATGATAGATTTTTTCTCGGAATTTGTCTAATCAACATATTACTTCAATAAGTTAAATGGCAACATTTAGAAGCAATTTTTATTGGCAGCCCTCTATCCTTAGGCCCAAAATGGTAGGTTGCTCAAAACAACTGATACAAACTAATCATTTCGCAAGACACTGCAACTTTAGGTAGTCTAACTAAAAAGAGAGCTTTAGAACTGCTATTAGGTGTGCCACGGAAAAGAGCTCATTGAATGAATGCAGTGCATAAAATCTACTAAAACAGAGTGTATATAT
The DNA here is from genome assembly GCA_035041775.1 of Chymomyza caudatula. Lineage (NCBI taxonomy): Eukaryota > Metazoa > Arthropoda > Insecta > Diptera > Drosophilidae > Chymomyza > Chymomyza caudatula. The sequence continues at coordinate 2,886,226 of JAWNKW010000217.1, read as the reverse complement.
TTGAGTTAAAAGCGATGCAATGACAGCATTCAAGCGTAGTTCTGCATAAAGCCAATCAAAACTCACTTAATGTGTATGAATGCACTCTAAAAAGAGTGAGTGATGCAATGGAAACATTGTTGCCTTGTATTGTGTTGCACGAAGAAGAAGTCTGTTTTGTTTTTCAAGCGAATCGAATCGAATTGAATTGTTGAGTATACTGAATGTTCAGAGCTAGACTTACTCATTGCGCCTTGCAAACGAATTTATATTCGAATACTAAAAACAACATGCTGTGTTGCATTATGATATGACGTATTACTTCATAATAACTCTGTGTCGCTTAAAGTTTGAAAGCATTCGTGTTATGCTTTTGAATAAGTACAGTTGAGCTTATTGTTAAAACTTCTTGACCGAAGCGTTTCAATGGTTTCATATGCCTACACTTAAGACTGAGTATATCCCATGTGTTCCATAATGTTCTGCTCAAGTTTTCCTACCTAATGTTATATCTTCTTAAACGAATCTGTGTGGATTTTGCATGCAAATTTCCATTGTCTTTTGCTAATTTCATGCACTTGTGTTTCTATGGTTTTTTTAAAGTACTTTTTTCGCAAAAAACGCAATTGCAATTAAATTATATGCGCTTTATATACAAAACCAAGCGTAACAAAAAGGATTTTTTTTAAGGTTTTACTTAGGGTGCGCTTCGTCTAAAAACCAAAATAAGTAAAGATGTTGAAATGCATGAAATGCGCATTCAAATTCGAAATGCACTCAACCGCATGTTGCCATTTGTCAAAAAGGACTTGCAACTTCAATGTGCAACAGAAAAGAAACAATAAAATGTGGCAAATTTTGTAAAAGCAATGCTGAAAAAGCGGAGAAATAAAGCTGCCAAGCTGTTTAGTTCAATTAGGTTGGAAATGTGAAAAGTATAAAGTATGGTTTATATATGAGAGTGCAGACTATATAAGAATACTTAAGTGCATGAGACATATTTTTGGGCATTTTTAAAGTAGCTTTTAGGAAAACCCTTCAGCTAAGAATGAAATATGCTTTGGTGACACACACAAGCAGAACTCTTCGAATTAAAAGTAGAGTTGGTTGTAATAAAATTGCATAGTAGCAACGTGGAGCATTTTCTCCAAATTAGTCAAATAGCGCACTTTAGCTTAGACAAGTACACCCAATGGTGGTCCAAAGTCACGTTAGGGAACCAAGAAAAGTCGTTTTCTTTAAAGACAATATAAAAATGAACTGATTTTGTTTTCAACTTCATCTATATCGGAAATTTGCTGGCTTTGTAACTCACGAAATCTCGAAGTTTTAGAAATAGCGACAACTTGAAAACCGTTCAAAACAGTTTGTTTTCATTAGTTATCAAAAAGTTTTTTTCTTCAGCACAAAAAATATTTTCATTTTAAGTTTCTTCTTTTTAACTGGCCACACAACGCCTTCCTTCAGGCACACGCCTTCTCCAAACGGTGATACCGAAGGTAGTTAGTCCGCTCAAACACTCCAAGAACATTTTCATCGGACTATGTCATTACCAATACTTCAGCGCCATAGAGCAAACCGGAAGGATGCGCGTCTTATAGTGTTAGTTTCGTCTGGCGAGAGTAGTCTTTACCACTTATTTGCCTACTGAGACCAAAGTAATATCTTTTATCAAAAGTGATTTTCCGTTTGATCTCCCTGCTGACATCGTTCTTTATTGTGATGGTATTGCCAAGATAGCCGAAACCGTTGTCAACATTAAAAGAATGGTTTTTAACATCAATTTAAGAATTCGACCGCTGCGTCTCTCTACTCGAAGAAAACATAAACTTTGTCTAGCTCTCATTTACAATCAGTCCCACTTGTATAGTTCACTATTGGAGCGTTCCGATGTACTTCGGCCTTCCGCAACACATTCTCCATCACAAAGTTGATGGAGTTGCAGGAGGGGACATGGCCTTGTCTAAACCGGACTATATCGAGCTACGTGATTCCGTGCCCACCTTAGAAGGACAGCCTATCAAGCACTATGCCGCAAGTTCATTTCCGGGAACGTTATTGGGACCCATCGGCGTGAAAATGTATGATCTTCTTATCTAACAGCTCTCTTGCATTTTCGAACAATTGTGCGTTCTAATTACTTGTTCATAAACTTACAAAGTCCACTCCTTAATGTATGATCTTCAGTCCGAATTTCTAAAGGAGAGAACCCGCAAAAGAATCTGTGACAGTGAAAGTACCAATGAAACACAATGAAACAACCCAAAAGGAAGAGTAAGAGGACAGTTAAAATTTCCACCCGCTGGCCGGACTTTCGCTCTTTCTCCTGCATAGAAAGCGACACTGTACTTTATACAATTCGTTATTTCGTTCTTTTGATCGCTCGGCCAATTGTATGGTTATGTAAAAGTTTTGTTCTTCCTCTAAACGCGTAACTGCTTACAATGTGGCAAAATGTTTTGCATAATTATTACCGACAGTCGGAACATCATTATCATCAGCACAAACATCATCATCATCATCATCGTATTGCATCGTTTACATTAATTATACACTTTGCATTGCCTATTTTTCTGCTCTTTGCGATGATTACAACGACGCCGACTTTCATTTTGCCTCTCTTTCGGTCACTCGTTTCGCGCTCTCTTTCTCTCTGTCAGTTTTGCATGCGTTTTTAATGAGCCGTTAATTTTGAAAAAAGAAATACGCAACAAAATGCGAAAAGAGAAAAAAAAGCAAATTACAAAATTATGCATAATTATGTAATTAACATTTAAACAAAAGAGGTTATATGTAACGGTAACTGTAGCGACAACTGTAACTGAAACACGCACACATACAAACAGTAAGTTAATTGCAATGCACCGAATTTGATATACACTTTTTTTTTGCTAAATACAAAGATCCAACTGCGTGAAAGAGTGATACGTTACGTGACAGCAAATAGAAATGTTTGCAAACGTCTGCGAAAACCGTACTAGTTTTTTAATGCAACTTGTTTTAATATCAACTGGAATAAAATTACTTGATAAGCTCAAGGTCCTTGAGCCGGCAAAGTATCTGCATAAGCAGAATATCAGGTCGCTAATTTCGTACATTATTACTTGATAACATGGTTTTTCTATGCACGTTATAATATAATGCGTGACGTGACATACGTAACATGTGATTTAATGTTAGAAAAATGCATCTTTTTTTAAATTTTTTTTAATATAAGTTTCACTCATATTTCTTCTCATATAGTTGGCGAAAAAGGGGTACTTAATTTTTCCTGAACTGATATGTTAGCTTTGAGCTCTCCCCAATAGAAGCTGCAGTCATCATGCAGTGTTCATCCCAACAAAACGGCTAGTTGGCAGAGCGATTTGAAAAAGCCATGACACAAATGAAACATTGAAGAAATTACGATTCTATTAAGCATCTATTCGGAAGTTCAGATTCGGTTGCACGAAGTCTGAGCGACACTAAAAACTAAAACTAGAAGAACATTAGCTTCGTTATTCCGTTATCTTTTGACTATATCAAATTGACTGCTTCTTGCAGAAATCCCTACAAAACTTAATACACTACAAAAAGTTACTAATTACAAGAAGCATTTTTACAATTTGCATTTATGCTTTTTTTCAAATACTTTTTGTTGTTGTTGTGCCATTCCCACATCATTAAAAAATTTCGCGCGGCGCACTTGTTAACATTTTATATAAGGCAGTCCTAGAGCAAATCATGTTTTCCCACTCTAACAAACCCGCTCCCCACTCTTTAAACAACTAGCAACAAGAACAAATACAACAACAAATACAACTATGGACTAGGCACATTTTAAAAAGTCATTTATCAACACATTAGCAACACTGATTGAGTTTGTGCGCTTCAGTTCAGTTGCCTTTACCCTAACCCAATACTACACCCTCACAGATGTCCTAACAACAACCACAGGCACTGTGACAACAATAGATAGCAACAACAAACTTGCAACATTGTTGCGGCTGTGTGTCCTTTAGAGGGTTGTGTTAAGTGTTGTTAACTCAAGCAGATTTAATTTGCTGTTTTTCGCTGCTGTTGTTGTTGTTGTTGTTGTAGCCTGACAATTTCAAGTGCAACAAGCCAAACAAGACAAACAACAGTAAATGCAAATGTTTGACATCACACCAGAAACAGCGACAAACAATTTGACTCACTCCATATCTATGTCTCGCTCTATCTCTAGAATAGAGATAGGCCGCGTGCCAAGCTTATACAGCTCTGCTGCTTCTTCTATTTTTATGGTCCTTGGAGAATTGCGGCACATGTTGCAGTTCAGCCAGTTCAACCCTGGGAAAACTTGAGAAAAATAAATGCTGAACTTTTCACAACAGAAGATTAAGCTGTCCCCCGGGTAAACGGCCCATCAACCGCACCCACTTTACAACTTGTCTGTGAAATTGAAAATTGACCGTTTAATGTTGCCGACTTTCAGGCTAAAGCGAATTGCATGCTGTTCTCTCTTCAATACTTGAATAGAGACGCGTGGCGTGAGCGCCCAAACAACGTCTACGTCTCTTTTGCCCCATCTCTAGCTCTCTAACAGTTAATGTGACAAGTGCCTCGTCTAACAAATCTCAGCCCAGTGCGCCACGCCCCCTTTTTCTGCTTGTTGCTTGTTGTTGTTGTTGTTGTTGCATTTAATTTAATTAGTTTTGCAAGCTGTGCCGACTTCAAGTGTTTTGGGTGTTCCGAGCCTAATGATTGTAACGCATCATCATGAATACCTATTTATTTTATTATTATTATATTTAGGGTAGAACTCACGGAGCACTCTGTGGGAAAAAATGATTTCCAAATCTCTGGTTTCACTAACTTAAGTAGTCAGCTGACTTTTGACGTTTCATTCGCAAAGGCTGCTAGACTTGTATTCTTAGAAACTCCATTTCCATTTCAAGAGAAAGAAGCGTTTGCCGGTTCTGGTTAATCTTTGCTTTGTCAACATTGCATTAGAAAGGCGAAAGTCAATGGGTATACAATTGCATGCACAACATCGCGGAGAAAATGCTCGGTGTTTATGATGATCCAAGCTTGAAGTCAATTTTGCAAATACTGCTTACCTTTTTTGGTGTTATGTGTCAAACGCTGTTTTGCTGCAGAACAGTTTTGTCGTGTCTTGGCTCCTATTCCGGTCGTTTCCTTGCAATTCACGGCTTATAGGAATCAATTGTAGCCAAAAGCTATTACCCGTTATTATGGTCGTCTCAGATTCATGAGCTGTGAACTACGATGTTCGTTTATGGTATTGATTGTAAGATCTATATCCTATTTGTTTTCTTAAGTTTCTTGTAGAAGCTTAATTTCTTATCAACACATTACAGCTGTTGCTTTTCTTGCAGAAAACTAAAACTTATCGCAAATGCAGCTTAGTTAGCTCGAAAATCGACAATAAGCCAACTATCAGAATTCTAATCTCACTGAAACCATTAAAATCGGATGTCTCTGTGAATCATTCATGACAGTCCTTTTGTAAAGGCATTAAACTAATCTATACTTCTCATACTATGCAGTAGAGCTGCAAACCTATCGATATATCGTTTATTTTTGCTATGTGTCACACTATCGATGTTTTTTTCCACTGTCAATAGTTTTAACACACGCTAAGCGGTTAAGGTTAGAAAAGTTGAAAGATAGGATCGAATCTTTGCGAACCGATGATACTTTCGCTACTATCAAATCTTTTTAGCTGAAACAAACGAAAATATCAAATGGCGCCACTATCGATAGTTTTGCAGTTCTACTTGGTGTATATATCTGACATAGCGACGGTTTATAGTTAGCTTTGAACTTGATTTAAACCGAATTTGGAAGAAACTTCGATATCTTCTTAGCTGGTCATAATGTTTACGGCCTGCCGTCTCCAATCGTCCATACCAAAGGTGTGCGCTCCAACTGGTCCTTCTGACCTGCCACTTTAAGCAACTAGACACTCTTATAGTTGAATATTATCCCGTTCTGATGCACTTCGGGCCTTCGCAACACATTCTCCATCACAAAGTTGATGGATTGGATTGCAGAAGAGGTCATCGCTTTATCTGCAGCCTCGCTCGGTATCACAAGGATCTGCAAGTTTGCCCATTTCCAGCCAGTTTTTATTTACTTGAACTTTTACATAAGTATTTTTTATCAATTTTTTTTTTTTAAACTTCATTCTGTTGCATTTATGTGGTCCTTGAACTACTTTATATTCTTGCTAAAGATGGAAAGGAAACCGCAACTTTTATGCGTTTTATGGACAGTTTCTGCGTGAATGCACGCCAACCGACCAAACCACCCAACTTGTGATATCAGGTTATCTGATATTGATGATTGCTTTAATACTAAAAATATACTTGGCCTTTGGGGAGCTGTATTGCTTACAAAACTTAAATGCATAGTGGATTTCCATGTGCATTTCATCTTCTAACTAGCTTAATAACGTGCCTTCCTTTTGCTATTTCAGGTCTGGTACCAGAATAGACGCGCCAAGTGGCGCAAGACGGAGAAATGCTGGGGCCACAGCACCAAAATGGCCGAATATGGTTTATATGGCGCCATGGTGCGTCACTCGCTGCCGCTGCCAGAGACCATCATCAAATCGGCCAAGGAAGATGAGTCTGTGGCACCCTGGCTGCTGGGCATGCACAAAAAGTCATTGGAAGCAGCTGAGCTGCTGAAATCCGATGAAAGCGATCGCGAGACGCCCACCTCGGATGATACAAACACCTCGTACTCCGCCGGCAGCACACACAACTCGCCCATCAGCTCTTTCTCCATATCGCGCCTGCTCTTTGATGCACCGCCGCCGGCCAATGCCAAGCAGAGCAAGCATGCTGCCGCTGCCGCCCACATAGCCGCTGCCAATGCTGCAGCCGCCGCTGCCGCTGCAGCGCATCATCATCATCAGCATCATGGTGAGGCAGCCGTAGCTGCTGCAGCAGCCATGCATGCGGGCATTGCGCAACATCAGCAGCAGCAGCAACATCATCATCATCATCATCACATGGCACATCATGGACATGCACCGAGCCAGTCACAGCATCAGCATCATCCGTACAATCAGCAGCAGCATTTGCATCATTTGCAGCAGCTGCAGCAGCAGCAACAGCAACAACAGCTGGCAGAGCAGCAGGCGGCTGTGGAGCGACGTCAGCAGCAGGCTGCTGCAGCGGCACATGCGCAACATGCGGTGCACATGCATCATCATCATGGCGGTGGCTATGTGGAGGCAGCCGAGGATTTGCAGCGACGTGCTGCTGCCGCCTCGGTGGCAGCGGCGGCTGCTGCGGCCGTGGCTGCGGCTGCCAATGCGCGCAGCGCAGCCGCTGCCGCTGCAGCCGTGGCCGAATCCGAGGCGGATACGGAGCATGATGACAACATGGACGAGGATGATGATCTTTTGCTGGACAAGGAAGCCGTCGATAATGATGTTGATGGCGATGTCGACGCCGATGGCGAGATTGACATATGCGATGATCTCGATGAGGCTGATCCACATGAGCAGCTTCTGCTGAAGGTCAAACAGGAGCAGGCAGCAGCGGCGTCAGCGTCAACAGCGGCGGATTGTGCCAGCAGATGAAACATGTACATCGATGTGTTGTTCTAAGCAGTGCAGGTCACAGCGAGACACATACAAACACAGAGAGACGCTGGCACACACACACATACATTGAAAGCAAACAACGAAATTTGAAAGATTGCGATTACTGGCAGTCCTTCCTCCGGTTCTAATAGTGTTCTTATAGAGGCACAAGCACACACACACACACACCACTTTGTAGTCTCTTTTTTATCGATCAGAACGAAATCGATAAACTGTCTCTATTTTGTCTCTTATAAAACTAGCTGAGCGCTATGCATTAGAAAGTTATCGATTTATCGGTCGATGACAAGATAGCACTGCAAGGTTGCGACTACGTTATCTTTGGAATAGACCAAACTTTGAAAGACCAGCTGTGTTTGTGCTCTATAATACACTGAAAAACAAAAGTGCAAACAACAAAAATAAAAACAAAAACAAAATTGCATGCAATTTTCTTCAGTAAATTTTTTTTGTAAGCTTAATTAAGCAAAAAACTAAAAATAAATACATATACATAAATGTTATGCAAAAACATTTCTAAAAACAAAACAAACAATATTTTTTTTCATAATTCTAAGGCTTAAATTAAATATTAAATATATACATACTCTATATGAAATCAAGCAAATGAATATATATATATTTTTTTTTTGTCAAATTGTAAATATTAAATTATTAAAAATCTTTGATTTTGCTTAAGAAACTACAAATAAAAGCTAAATTGCGGCAGCAAAAAATTTATAAATTTAAATACATTTTAAAAAATATTTATGCTAAATGTGATTTAATTTAGTTTTCAATTATATTGCAACAAAAACACACACGAAATAAACAACAACAAAAAAGGCTTTTTATGTTTTAAGCTAGTTTTTTTTTTTTTTTTAACTTCTTAACATAAAAAATAAGTCACACATTTTTTGGATGCCACTGTAAAAAAAAATGTATATAAAGAGCGCTTTTGGGCTGCCACTAAAAAAAAATGCAAAATGTATTCAATTTTAAATTATCACATAAATAAATAAAATATTTAAAATACAAAAGCATTTTCTTAATACGGCAATGAATTTTCATAGTTAATAGGAAAAGCAAATGCAACAGCAACAACAACCACAGCAACAATCTATTCGTTTTTGCAACCGAATTTATATTTAAAAAAAAAAATGATCAAAATTTTGTGACACAAAAACACGCAGAACAACAAAATCTATTTATAAATAAAAAATTGTGTAATAAATAAATCTATAAACATAAATATATATGACGAATTAGATGAAATAAATGGAGCTATATACTAAAAAAATTCAAATATTGTTGCATTGATTATTTCATTCAATTCCTGAAACACAATCAATTACAAAATTGAATGGAGAAGATCGGGATAATGCCTGACAGTGGAATACCCTGTACTCGCTTTTCCTCAAAAAACTGCAGACAGCTCACAATAAGAGATCACGAGAAGCAGAAACAGCAGACGAATATGGTCCAAAATAAGTGCAAAGCACCATTTTTTTACGATATCTAGGAGTTAAGTCGTTTTGGCTTCGAATCAATGTCGTGATCGCTCTAACGACCCAACTGGGAATTTTTTGGTCCATTCTACTTTCACAGTTACCCAGTTTCCGGTGTGTTCTAATGCATCCCTATTTGGCTCAAAAACTTGTTCGTATTGCCCTGAACTTCCATGTAATAGACTTTGCCATTGATTTGAATAGCCATAGATTTTGCATTTTGACACATTTCCGATTAGGAAAAATATTGAAAATTGTGATAAGAAAATTGTAAATTTCTTACCTAATGAAACAGATGCTAAACGGCCTATTTTGTAAATGGTTCAAAGCGAATGCAGACTTTTGTACTGTATAACAGTTAGGTAGCGCCATCTATGTTTCAAAACGCTAGCATTTTCTGGCAACACTTTGCCAACAATGGTTTGTGTCAAGGGTTTATAGCAAGTCGGCGCTTCTCTGAGCTACACTAGATGGCGCCAGGCAAGTCATTGCAATTACCCCTCAAACAGTTGTAACTCACGGTTTTTTAAAAAAATAACCGTAGAGTTTAGCATATTTTTGGGAATTCGTTTATTGAATTGTTGTGGACAGCTTATACCATAATAGAGTGGAATCCTGGCTGTCTCTGTGAGAACGACTCACTTGTAGGCAAAATTGAGAAAAAGAAAGAGTAAAACAAGCGCAATTGTATGCACTGTTTTTGAAATTGTCACATTTCAGCAAGTCGACTCAATGTAATGTAATGTAATGTTTTAGAACGTCTCCCTATATGTATTTTCATAGTTTCTGCACATTAATTTTGTATCAAGCTAAGGATTACGCTCCAAGCTTTATTTAAGTTGTGCCTTGCACTTCGATTCTACAATATGTGTTAAAGTTCTGCTTCCAAATGTTTACATGTTCAGTACAACTCAAAAGGTATCCAGTTTCTTCTTTTAATAGAAAAAATATTAGTTTATTTATTTACTCCTTAGATGCGGCGGACGCTGCTTTTAGCTCTTTTTTGATCTTTAAATTGGCAACATGATTAATGTAAGCCAGATGTGGCAATGTCTCAAGATCTTTGATATAAACGGACAAAGTTTCTTTGATTGTCGCATCACTTGCAACTTTTGAGTCGTCCAAAGGATCTTCATCTTCGAGTACTGTTAAGTAAAGCAAACTGTTAAGTAAAAAAAAATTCCTTTTGTGATGTCATGTTGTTTATGTCACCGTTCATCTCGGCTTCAAAGCCCTAATCAAATTGTGCTGTGCACCGATGTGATCCTACAAATTATGTTGACACGGATCTAAATCAATGGCAGCTTCTGGCGTTCTAATATTGAAGACACCTCTGCAGCCTGAGGATTGGCGGTGTGATAGCCTGCCGTCGGGAGCTTGCCTTCGGATACCCAATCTTGATCATGCTTGTAGCGGCAAATGTAGCAAACATATTTTTCTAGTACAACGTCCGACACCTTATCAATGCCATTGCAGGCACCGTGTTGCCAGCAATGGCACAGCTCACACTCTATCATAAGGCCATCATCTTTGCCAGAATCGCAAATGCAGTTAATGATCTCCTCCTCCCGAATTTTCACAATACGCATTCTTTCGCCGTTTTCCTCGATATACTGTAGCCATTGGCCGATTGGCGGCGTTGGTTCCAATGCTGCATTAATATAGCGCTCCTCGATCAAAAGAGATGTTGAAATGGCATCGAACGTAGCTGGCGGCTCAATAGAGCTGATGGGCGTGTCTACGTTACCAAAGCATCGTCTCTTTGCCTCTCTGGGAGCACGGCTTTCATGCGTCGGTTTTAGAGAGTCAGACAGGCTTGATTCCTCGTTATCTATGGCTTCCAAAGTGCTGAGCCATTGGCTGCGCTGGCGACAGCTTTTGCTCAAACCCGATGCGCTTGTATTGGGCAACGAAAGTGATCTCATGGAGCGTTCTCTTGGAACCATTTTTAAAGGCTCATTTGCGGCATCAACGATGGTCGTTGAGCTAGGTGAAACTGGCTTTGATGTTAGTGTTGATACTGACTGGGCTGGAGACAGTTTTGTGGCAGCACCTTGGCGTCGAGCGGAGCGCGATTTCTGTACATCTTGCTGGTACAGCTTGGCAAAGAACTGCTGATTTGGTATATGGTTTATGGGCGGCGCGCTCTCGCCTAGTTCTATTCCAGAAGCATACGTACGTTTGACGGCAAGCTCTTGCATCTTGGGACAGTGCCTAACATATCTGCAAAAATTAAGGTTCTGTTATTTTTTGATGGCTAGGAAGTCGTAAAATGTGGCCTCTATTGAAAACTATTTCCAAAACAAGTTTGTGCTGTGACGAAAGCAAAAGACGCTATGAGCAAAATATTGGAAATACAGTCAAACCTGCAAAGTTGGCCACCCTCACAAGTGGGACACTTTTCAGCGAAACCAAAATATATAAGTACAAAAACTCGAATTTTTACCTACCTAACTTGCACCTGGAAATCTCTTGTAAGTTGGCTACATTTTGAGCGATTTTTGAATTTTGTCAATGCAATTGAACCTGGAAAAGTTGGCCACCTTAAAACCACAGCAATGTTTTGTATGTAAACCCGAAGACTGCATTTTCGAATCATAAAAATAATCCAAATCAATGGCAAAAAATACAACTGAACGAAATTGGTGGCAGTAAAATCCTTGCAGATGGAACAAATTATTTGTTGAAAATCATAAGGTTACGTTAGAATTTAAGTGATATTTTGAATTTACATAAATGTACGGTACTCTTGAAACTAAGTTCGACTGCTTTGCAACTATGAATTTAAACTTTAAATTATGTATGTACATATATGTACATATTATTATATGTGAAGTTTATGGTCAAAGTACATAAACATACACGATTAAATCAATTTTTATGTTCAAAACAGTCATAATCCATAGTATAAAGTTAAAAACATTAAAGAAACAACATCAAATCACTATAAAACTTACACCCTCATAATTTGGCCAAAAATTCTTGTACCGTGAGTTATTAATTATGGAATTACAAATTTATATTTTTTGATTGAACACCTTGACATATAGCTTAAACATATACACCATTAATATCTTCATAAAATTACTTTATGGGTTGAAATATTTTGGGGATTCAGCTCCCGAGTTTTATTACATTAAACATAAATTTGTATTTTAATAATTTACAAATTAAAGCTATTGTTGTTCTTTTTTAATTGATTATAAAAATTTGATTAAAAAAATAGTCAGCATTTCGGCAAGCTGTGAAAAGTTTGAAGGACGTCCTCCAATTGGACCACACAGCTTGACGAAATACTGTCTTTTTTTTTTTAATTTTAAAATACATCGTTTTCAAGAACCTTTGAAAATGTGCTTTGCAACTCCATTATCAATGAAAAATATTGCAATTTACAGTGTTTTTTATTTCGTCACATAAATATTATGATTTGCATACAAATGATTTTGATATGACAAAATATTTTTTACTTCGAAGATGTTTTATTTTTACTATTCAGAATACAATAAATTAATTACATAAGCCTGAGACTTACTCGGCAAACTCCTTGTGGTAGTGGCGTATGTGTATTTTTAAAATGTTCTCCTTGCGAAAGGCCTTGCCGCAGCCCTCGCTGGGGCACACAAACAAATAGTCAGTAATTTGAACCTTCAAACCATCAATGTAAGCTGCAATTAACAAAAATATAAATAAAACCATAAAAACAACGAGCAATCAATTTAAATACCGTGACCATTCTGAACCAATGCGGAGCCATGTTCGTCAAAGCCAGTTGAGAGCCCTGCAATGCCGGATGGAGTCCTAGCATGTTCTGCCTCCTTTGCAGTGCTTGGTGAAGCCAGAAGCTTTTCTGGCGGCATTAAGGAGACAACTGGCAACTCCATATACTGAACAAGTGGGCGCGGAGCAACCGACCAAAGCGGCATAGCTGGATCTGCAGGGAATTTGGCAATAGTAGAATCCATCTTGGCAGATGTATCTAGTGGCAAATTCGAACGCTTAGGCTTCTTGATTGGCTGTTTTGGACTAAAGGCCTGTGTATAGACATAGGCCTTTATGGTTTTTGCGCGTTTACGATGAATGCTAAAATCGTACACATCCGAATGGTAAACCTGGCCATTGGACTCAAGAAACATCTTAACATCAGACTTGGAGCGAAAACGCTTGCCGCTGGGTGAGACCAAGATGACCTCCCATTTGCCTGCCACATTGGTGCGCTGGCACATGTGCTTAGTCCAGCCCATAGGCAAACGCCAGTCCTCCACAATGACTGTTGGCTTGAGTTGCTCGCCAATAATGAGAAAACTCTTACGGCCAATGGGTTGATCGTTTACCCAATGACAGGCCCATTCGCCATCGTGTGGTATTTTGCGCAGACCAAGTGCACCTAAATACAATAATTTAATTAAAATAAAGCAGATTTAAATAATTTGTAGCAACATACCCACATCCAACGTGGACACATTCAGAAAACCCGACTTCCTCTTCCTGTTGCTGCTAGTGCCAGGCAACAAATCATCCTTTGCATCCAGCTCTTTGAACAGTTTTTTTATATGCACAGCGCGCACAGTCTTGCTATAACCATCGTTAAAGTGCACTTCATATATATCATTTCCCAGCAATTTCATAATAGTGCCTGGAAACTGACGCAATCCCGACCAACGCGCCGTGCACTTCTCATGCAACTGGAAGACGGGCGCAGTAATGCGCTGACGCACTCGCTCCGATTTGATGGTCAACCATAGCTGATTGCTGACTCCGGAATTAAGCAGCACCTGTTTCTTGTTTTGATCGAAACGTATGAGCAGCGTTTTCTCCGCACTATTAACTTTTACTATGTGCGCAGGTGCCCAAGCTTCTTCGCTGTTCAATGCCTCTACATGTGCGCCGATAGTGAGATTGGTAAGTGGTCCATACATGGGCTCCGGCTTGCTGGTGTCAGCCGTGGCTGCAGCAACAGCTGCTGTTTCCTCGGCCGTAGTGGGAACAGCGTATGTAGTAGCTTCGGTTACTTCATCAACTGCAGCCTTCGAAGTATCTTCCTCTGATTTAGCAGCGGCAGCTGCATTGGCTACTGCGGCTACTGAAACAGCATGGAATGTGCCATTCCGCAAATCCCGTTGGTTGGCTTCGATTTCAGCATTATCAATATTTCCCCAAGGAAATAAAGTGGGAAAGACGTACGGCTTAAGCATAACTCTGCCATTGCTTATAATGTTAAACTCCCAGCGATGAAAGTGGCGTGAACAAACAAGCACATTATTAGTAATCCGACGAGACTCCCCAATGCGCGTGTACTTGATCCAAACGCTACGAGTGGCAGGGGCTAACGGAAATCCATGAAAGGAAACGCCACGATATATCGGTAATCGGTTGTTGCAGGGGCAATTGGCGATGCAGCAGCGACGACCCATTGCGTTTTGATTCTGCTTTCAATGGTAAAAAAAAAAAAAAGTACTGTACTTTTTGGACGTTTTCGTACTGTAATTTTATACAGAATAAATCGGAAATAGATTATTGTGAGAATTTCAATAAAATTACAAATATTTTATCTCACCTGATATGAGAGTTTTATTTTTTTTTTTTTGGTTGCACGCACGACTCCTTTTTTGTGCGTCTAATTTCGCGCTGGGTTTTGCACGTTTTCGTACTGTAATTTTATACAGAATAAATCGGAAATAGATTATTGTGAGAATTTCAATAAAATTACAAATATTTTATCTCACCTGATATGAGAGTTTTATTTTTTTTTTTTGGTTGCACGCACGACTCCTTTTTTGTGCGTCTAATTTCGCGCTGGGTTTTGCACGTTTTCGTACTGTAATTTTATACAGAATAAATCGGAAATAGATTATTGTGAGAATTTCAATAAAATTACAAATATTTTATCTCACCTGATATGAGAGTTTTATTTTTTTTTTTTGGTTGCACGCACGACTCCTTTTTTGTGCGTCTAATTTCGCGCTGGGTTTTGCACGTTTTCGTACTGTAATTTTATACAGATTAAATCAGAAATAGATTATTGTGAGAATTTCAATAAAATTACAAATATTTTATCTCACCTGATATGAAAGTTTTAAATTTTCTTTGCTCGCACGACTCTTTTTTTGTGCGTCTAATTTTAAGCAGGTTTTTGCACGTTTTCGTACTGTAATTTTATACAGATTAAATCAGAAATAGATTATTGTGAGAATTTCAATGAAATTACAAATATTTTGTCACCTGATATGAAAAAGATTTATATTTTGCTTGGTTGCACGGACGGCTCCTTTTTTGTGCGTCTAATTTCCAGCAGCTGAACAATTGAAAAGGCAAATCACAGCTATTTTTGACAGCAGCTTTCGTTTCCCAAATAACAGTGTGTACACACTGCAAGCAAAAAAACAATGATGTGTAGAAAACATAAAAATACTAAAATAAGTGTGTCTGCGGTATTACCAAAGCCTGACGATTTCATAGCATTCAGCTTGCAGATGTGAGCAAAGAATAGTTATATTTTCAAATATACATACGTGCGTGCATACACACGTACACAGTATAAGAATAGTTATATTTGAATATATTTGAAAATATAACTATTCTTATACTGTGTACGTGTGTATGCACGCACGTATGTTTGTATGCAAGTTGACCAAAAATGACTATGAAAAAAATATGTACATACATGTATGTATGTACATATGTATGCAGAATGAAAATAAGCATATAAATTACTTCAAATACTTTTTTTTTTAATTAGAAGTCTGAGATTTGTGGTGCGTAGCTTTTTCGCTAGCCTAAGAGTCGGCGTTTGGAGCAGCATTGGCCATCCTAGCTGTGGCGGCTCTGGTCCGACGCTCGTGGCGACGCATACGGGCGGTCGAGTACCAGTTACCCGTCAATTCTGCTTTTTCCGCATTCACGTCTGCATCGGCACCTTCCAGTCGTGGTTTTATTGATGATGGCAAATAAGTAGCACCACCAACGCCGCCACCACGTGCACCACGGCCGCGACGACGGTTTCGCCTACCAACACCACCACTGGACACTTTACCCATTTCATTGGCAATTGCAATTGCTGCATTTGTCGCAACTATGCATGCTGCTGCCACAGCTACACATGCTGCTGCCACAGCCACGCATGCTGCTGCCGCTCGCTCATCTAGGTTTATGCGTCCCCAGCGAGTAACACCGGCGCCGCCGCCGCCGCCGCTGCCAGGCCAGTCCCCATCTGAAGCGCCAACTAGAGGCTCAACACCATCACCACCATCATTGTTGGCTTCGTTGAGGTCCATGTTTGTATTGGTGTCCATCTGAAAGTAGTACAAAATAATCTTATTATTAAATGTACAATTACTTAGAGCATCAAAATTCGCAAGCTACCTTCTTCACGCTGTGTTCGAAATGAACTAATTGCAAGTTTTTCACTTGCAGACTTCTTTGCCTTTAACATTTGCTTTTAAGACAATATCCTTGCCTCTGTGTGTGTGTGTGTGTGTGTGTTCGCGTATATGCAAAGAGAATGAAAGAAATTCTTGCATTTGGCATTCTAATATTGCGCACTCATTCACGCATTCATTCAGATCGCACATACACATTCAACGCCACTCGTTACGATCCAAAGCGTCGTAAAAAAAATCCGAATACACACACACATATTGGCAAAAGACGCCTGCGCCACGAGGCAAAGAAGTACAAGGTGACGCCAAGAAGTGCGTTTGCAGTTCCGTTATTCGCGTCTCGCTGAGCGCGCAAACCAAAACGAAGTTGGTACAAATGTATACATCATTTTACATTTTCTTTCATTTGTTTCATGCATCAGAAAGAGCACACACACAATGTGTGATTGTATTGGTGAGATATGCACTGCGCAAAACCAGCAACACCCACAGCAAAGCAAATTAGAAATAAAATAATGCGCAAAACAATTCAAAATAAGCGGCAAGCGCCGGCATATATATTTTTTCGCCAGTGTATAGCTTACTCACAGCGCGCTTTTTACTCTCTCTCTCTCTCTCTCTCTCAGCTTGCTCTTCGGCCGTGTGTCTTTGTGCATAAACAACGGGACTTTTTCCCGTACGCGCTGTCATGTACATGCTGATGTACATACATACATACATGAAACGAAAAAAAAGAGCTGACATGCTGGCCTGTTCTGCTTACCGATTCCGTTACAGTTGCCGGACTGCGCAAAATGTTTTGTGGTTAAAGGCGGGCCACACATATATGTACATATATGAGTGAAATCATTTTTAAGTTTTAACAGTAGAATCCTTGAGCGCTAAAAAAAATTTGAAATTTTTGTTGAAAAGTGACCTCATTCTGCACATATATGTATATACATACATATGTATGTACGTGTGAGGCTGCTTATGTTGCGCTCTCTTTCTGTTCGTCTCTTTCGTAGGCTCTCAGCACAGCCGCGCTGCTGCTTGTGTTGTTAGTTCTCTCGTTCTCGTGTTATTCGTAGGCAAAACAGTTATTTTTTATGCCTTCCCAGTGGACCTTCCCAGCTGCCACAAACTGAACGACATATGAATCTTATTCGCATCTTTGTCGGGTTGAGTCTCGCATTTCACTCGTATGCGATATCATAAACGAGCGTTTGGTCCGCTGGGTTGCTGGATACGATCGTTGGTACGATTGTGCAAGGGGCTAGGAGTGGGAGGCAGGCAGAATGCTTGCTTGTATGGATTTGTCTGCTGGCACTATTTCGTTTTGTATGGAAATTATGGATTTTATATTTTATTGATGATTTAAATTAACATATATAAATAGGAGCATTGTATTTATCCTTATACATACATATACAGATTTTAAGTCTGTGGTCATCTGGAAGAGTAGCTTAAGTCGATGGAGCTTTATACGGGTCATAACAAGTCACCATTACTTTTTTAAAACTTGTGTATTTATGCTCTCATAAACTTAAATAAACTGTTTGTAACCAACTCAGGCTTTTCCGCACGTTTATCAAAACAACCGAAATTAGCTAGAAGAAATTTATCAACAAAAAAATAAAAATATGAAAATTAGTTACTCTTATTATTCCTCTGGCGACCCGCTATAGTTGGGTGACTAGAGTGCTCAAATACTTTTTTGCGGAAAGGTGACTTGTTATGACTTCTTTAAACAACGCAATACATACATATTATTAAATTCTTTGTTACTTTTCTTTCAAAAGCAAAAAAATATTGCGATTGGCCAAAAAACTAAAATCTCTCATTTTATGTTATTCTACGATTTAAGCACTCTGACAACTTTTCCGGCGATTTAGCGATGTTTTTGTATTGGGCATGTCATCAAAGGGTTTCCTATTTAATTTTAGCACTCTAGTCGCTCTAGTTGGGTCGCCAGAGCAATGAGAGTAAATAATTTTCAAAATTTTTTTGTTGTTTAAATTTCTCCAAGCAAACTTCGGTTGTTTTGATAAACGTGCGGAAACGCCTGAGTTGGTTACCAACTGTTTATTTCTTGCTATTTTTTGTGACTTGATAGATATATGTAAGTGTGTATGTACGTTTAGTATGTACATATATGTATACGGCTTGTGCATACAATCGTTGGTACCATTGTGCAAGGGGCTAGAAGTGGGAGGCAGGTAAAATGCTTGTATGTGTTTGCTGGCTGGAATAACTATATGTATATGTATGGATGTGAGTTTGTATGTTAATGTGCTTGTGCAAGGAATGGTCGGCATGCCATTGGCAGGAGGCAGTGTTTGGGGCTGTTCATAATGACGTCACCATCGAGGGGCGGGAGAGGTAATTTAAACAATCAAAATATTAATGAAATCTGAAAAAATCCTTATATTTTCATGCAATGTTTAATTTTCTTTCGAATTCAAACATCAAAGATCTTGCCTGAAATTCTAAATTATTGACTGCAAATATCTTCCTTTTGCTTTTGTTACAGCAGCCTCTCTCTCTTCTGTGAGTTCTAGCTGCAATGATTCAGTTAATATTCTATTCCAACTTTCTAGGAATGCTCATAGTCGTTTTTTGGGTGCACGGCTTGTGACGTCACATCAGGGAAAGGATGGTTGCCTAAATGTTGTCATTACATTAAGTTTGACTTTTGTATATATTCTAATGCTTACTTATTGCATCATATATTCATACTTACACTCTTACTCGCGACGGTCACTGGACCTTACTCGCTAACTTTAACTTTTAACTTGCTGGCCACTGCTGCCCTGTGCTGTTTGAACATTTAACACTAAACATTAAACATTGTTAAATAACATAGACACCTACAAACACAATACAAAACCTTAATGAATACACAACATTTACTAAACATAAACCACTCCGCAATTAATTTTGAAATATAGCCACCGAAAAAGCTCGGTGACTCAACATTTTGGAGGCCCCGGCGAGATTTCGCAAATATTTTAAAACTAAAACCTAATTTATTTAAGTTGTTAAAACATAAAAGTGATTTATAAATTATTAAAACAAATTTTTATATACCTCCATACATAAATACATAAGATCACGCGCCAGTGCCGCAACTCATATATATATACAGTGGAGTCGCGATAGAATGAACACTCGGTTATGTGAACCCTCGTAAGAGTGAGCAAATTATTTTTTACATTGATTGCTCTAAAGAGTGAACAAGTGGAAAAATTCGAAAGAGTGAACATTTTTTTTTCTTTTTTTTTTTTTAATATTGGAAAATACATTCCATAGTTCCTTAGCATTGACACAAATTAAATTAAAGTGCAAAAAAACATAAGTGTTTAGACCAGACAGCATAGAAGTTGGCATGCACGTGTTAGTTATGCTCAGTTGCTGGCGATTGGCTAAAAACGCTCAACACAATTTTTCTCAGCTGATATACAAATTAGTGTTGGGTTGTTCATGAGTGAGTGAACAAAAAGGAGTTGTTCACTCAAGTGAACAAGTGAGTTTGTTCTTTTTAAGTTGTTCTTTTTTGTTCACTTGTTCTTTTTTACTCACTTGTTCTTGTTGACTCACTTGTTCTTGTTGACTCGCATGTTCTGGTTCACTCACTTAAATGTAAAAATGTAACATAATTTATATTTCATTATCTAGCTGTGTGATACCAAAAAAAACCGTTGAAGAATCATCAGTGAATAATAACTATAAATGAATGTTTTTTATATTTTTTTAATTTTATTTTCTATATATTTGAATATTTTGTTGAATTATTTTTAATTAATTTTTATTAACGTTTTATATTAATTGGTTTAAGTTTCTAATATAAAAAACCCAGTTACTCATGTTAAATTATTTTGCACTTCTGTGTACTGGGGGTAAATGAACAAAAGAACAATTAGAGCGAGTTGACTCACTTAGAAAAAAAGAACAAGTGAGTCTGTTCATTGAAAAGAACAACATTTACACAACACTAATACAAATACAATAGCAAATACATATAAAGGACAAAAATGTAAAAAATAAAATATCAAATATGTACCTGCTATCGTCTCTGCTGGCTTACCAGATCGATGGTTTATGTAAATGAGAGCTACCAGATCGTTAATTTTCGTTCATTTGTGTATATTTTTACATGAATAAAATCATATGATATGAAAATGCTGCCCTGGCATTTCCAGCCCTTGTTTTGTAAAGTACCGAAGTTGAAAGAAGCGCGCAAAGTGTGAAAATGCCTCCAAGAAAAGTTTTGACTATTCAACAAAAGGCAAAGATTTTGGATGATATAAAACATGGCATTGGAGTTACAGCATTAGCCAATACATATGGAGTAGCAAAGTCAACAATCTGCGCTATAAAAACAAAACAGCACCAAATATTAGATTGTGCCTTTGGGACTTTCCCAAAATGGAAAAAGCTGTTTATAAATGGTTTTTAAAAATGAGGAGTAAGTATATTCCAATTAGCGCATTTATGATTAAATCAAAAGCCAAAGCCGTGCACGCCAAACTTCAAGAAACAAAAAGCGAATTTATGGCTAGCAGTGGGTGGCTTCAAAATTTTAAAAATCGTTATGGCATACGTCTTCTTAAAATTTTCGGTGAGAAGTTATCGTGTGATAACTATAATGTGGATCCTTTTGCTGCAGGAACTTATCGTTGCAAAAGGATTAAGCGCTGAAGTTCTGCCTGAGCAGACGTATGTTTCAAATCTTGAGCGGACAGCTCCAGGTAGAAAGAGTGAGAAGCAAAGGGTTACTTTTCTGTGTTGTGCAAATGCTTCCGGTGAACATAAACTTCGTCTGCTTGTGGTAGGAAAAGCGAAAAACCCAAGGTCTTTTAAAAATTTCGAATGTCCAGTGGACTATAAAAACTCAAAGTCAGCGTGGATGACAGCCAGTATTTTCAAGGAATGGTTCCATAATTCGTTTGTTAAACAGGTTAGCTGAAAATTTGTGTCTTGATTAATGCAAATTTGTCATAGCTATTGTTGCCTTGCTGCAGGTCAAGGATTTTCTAAGGAATAAAGGGCTTCCAGTAAAAGCTTTGTTGCTGCTCGATAATGCGCCGTGCTACCCAAATGCGGATGAATTGATTGCAGAAAATGGTGAAATTTTCGTTATGTTTATGCCACCAAATGTAACGCCTCTCATTCAACCGATGGATCAGAATCCTATTCGGATTACCAAATTGAACTACAGAAAAAGCTTACTGCTTTATATAGCGCGAACCAAAACAGAAATACACGAAGCCATGCGTAGCTTCACAATCAAAGACGCTATCAAAAAAATTGATTTGGCTTGGTTTAATGTACATCAGGATACAGTGAAAAACAGCTGGAAAAATCTTTTCACCATGACAACAGTTGACGATGATCCAGATGACATAATTCCGCTCAGTGTGCTCAAAAAAAAAAATCAATTATGAGTATGAGTCTGTGTTGCAAGAAAATTTGGAGCTGATACAGCTGTTAGACCCACATGTAAAAAGTCAAAACGACTTCGTAAGCAATACATTTACATTTGGTTAATCTTTGTTTTAGATCATATACACGGCTTCAAATATCAGCGAGTGGAACAAAGATGCGGAAGACCAAAACACTGATGATGATTTAATCGAGGTGTCAGAGGACGGGGAATCGGATAAAGATGAAACAACAACAGAAGAAGATTCAAGTAACGCCAAGATATCAGACTCTGCCGCTGTTGATATCTTCTCCAAAGCTATAACTTGGGCTCTAAGCCAAAACACCAACCATGCAGAAATCAAAATCCTGGAGAATTTTAGGCAAAATGCTGTCAAAAACCTAGTTTTTAAACAAAAACAGACAAAAATCTCAGCATTTTTTAAAAAACTTTAAACTTAATCATTATCTTTGTAATTTATTGAATTTGATGTTATGCTTTTTAATCAAAACGAATTTTATGTAATAAATTAGTTAAATTATGAGATATGATATGTGATGAAATGTGACCCATGAAGTCTATTTTATGTTGAAATTAGAAATTAATTGTTTTTTTTTATTTTTTAAATAAATAAAAGGATATCCCGACTATATTTGTGCATAGTGTTATTTAAACACATCGTAAAATGTTCGAATCGAAAGAGTGAACAAATTTGATATTGTGAACACCCTTGGTTTTAATTAGTTCACTGTATCGCACTGTATTTTCATCTTAACTGGCCATAACAACCCGTTATCAGGTTACGGCCTGATGTAAATACATTCTTTCATTGGACCTTTGTGCATTGTCACTTCTCACTTGTACACTGCTGCTACATATCGCGCGTTTTCACTTGTAACATTGAACCATAACCGCTACAAATACAGGGTGATTTTTTGTGACGCGCAATATGATCGAAAACGAAATATCTAATGCCGCGCCTGCGCAAATTAATAAAGTGACTGTGCTCAAACGCTAAGTTGAAGCAATATATCGGCATGAAATGGAAGAGCAAGCTTCTCTTGTTGGTGACAATATGATTACCATGAGTGATGATCTGCTAATTTCCTGCGAGCGCATGCTTGATAAGCTAACAAAGTCTTTTGATAAGGCGCATGACAGCCTGGAGGAGTTAAGCATTGAAGAAATTGGTAGCAAACTACGCAGAGATTTTGATAAGTTGGTTATTGAATCAAAAGTGCGCATATGCTCTCACCTTAATAAGCGTAATAGTCAACACCAGAACCCAGGATGCTCTACAATGATCCGCAAGTGCACGTCTGAGCAACAGCCTTTTGTCATTGTGAATTCTAAGTCTCGGCTGCCAGAGCTTAAACTGCCCACGTTCAGCGGTGGTTATACCGAGTGGGCAGATTTCTTCTCAATGTTTGCTACGATCATCGACAGGGATGCTGAGCTGACAAACATTGAAAAGTTGCAGCATCTTCGATCATGCCTCAAAGGGGCTGCGTTGGACACAATTCGATCACTGGACCTTTGCAATGATAATTATGAAACAGCATTAGATTTACTTAAAAAGCGCTTTGATAATAAACGTTTAATTTTCCAGGCACACATAACAGAGATTCTGAAGCTTAAGAAGATTGACTCTGTAACAGTCAGCAAGTTGCGGATGCTGTCAGATAAATTCAACTCACACATGCATTCATTGCAAACCTGTGGCAGCACTGAGGAGATCTCCAACAGCTTCATTATATATGGATTGCTTAAAAAGGTTGACAGCTCAACGCAAACCAAATAGGAGGAGTCGTTACCTATGGATAAACTACCTACGTGGGATCAACTAGCAAAATTCCTAGAGCGTCGATGTCAGACAATGGAGAATGTGGAATATGCCATGGCAACACGTACGCCTGGTTTTCAGGTGGACAAGATTAGCAAATCTACTAACCCTGCAGAATTTGCAACAAAAAGCATCAAACAATACTGCATCTCGGCAACTCGACGCCGTCAGATGCGTGCGTCAACTTCCAACCTGTTCAAACGTCTAGTTCCACAATTCCAACAACTTCCCAAAGCGCCATGGTTGCAAATACGCCCGTCTCCTCTACAGCTCTCGCTGCCCAGACTGCATATAATAACATCACGTCTTGCTCACCAACTACAATTAAAAAGGGTCCCTCAGATTGGAACATACCTCCCAACATAAAGCTGGCAGATGAACAATTTTATAAGTCTCGGCGCATTGACCTACTCATTGGAGCCAGCCTGTTCCTTGAGCTGCTCTCTGTCGGTCAGATCAAGCTAAAACCAGGATTGCCAATATTGCAAAAGACTCGATTAGGTTGGATAGTATTTGAAAACTGCCAGAAGCCGCGCCATGCTGTTTTAACTGCATCTAACGCTAAACGTCGCTCAGAGTCAGAGTCCATTGTTCGAGTCGAGGAGCTTGTGCGAAAATTTTGGAAACCGAGAGCTGCTGCGATCCCCTGACAGTCTCAACTAGAGAAGAAATTGAGTGCGAAGCTCATTTCAAAGCAACATTTTCTAGGCTAACTACTGGAGAATGTTCCGTGCAGTTGCCATTTAAAGGCAGTCCCGACTTATTGGGTGATTCATATCAGCAGGCATATCGACGGTTTTTAAGTTTGGAACGCAAATTGGATCGCCGCCCACATGTTAAAACCCAATATTCTGCTTTCATAAAAGAATATCTGGACTAGCATATGTCACTTGTAAGGCCGGATTCCCGTCACCTCTGCAAGTACTACCTACCGCACCACTGTGTTTTTAAAGAGGATAGCACTACGACTAAGCTTCGCGTCGCGTAAAATGATAATTTTACGCTCTACAACTCTTTTGAAGACACAAAATTATTTGAAAACACTGGAAAGACTGTATTATTGTTTTTTATTGTTTGTAAAGAATGTATAGTTTTATTTTTTTATGTTGTCCAGAACAAGTTTTTTTTTTTTAGTTTACAAAAAAATCCTCCTATATAAAAAAATAAAAAGTTTTACAAAAACATAAATAACACAGGTCAACAGGTAGTTGTTGGAAAACTAGGGGTCATTTCCAAAGTTATTTGCTGCGTAGAATCCGAATACGGAGTAACATCAGTATTTTGAGATAATTGATGTTTTTGGTAGGTATTTGTGGACCTGTGTTATTTATTTTGAAAGGTAAAAGTTTTTTATATCATTTAAAAAAAATATTTATTAATTTATCTTTATTCGTTTACGAGATATGAATTAATTAAAAAATAGCTACCCAAATATTAATTTATTGATAAGTCGATAAGTAATCGGAATTTGGGGTAGAAAAGTATGAGGAACATTTTTTTTCTCTACACTACACATCTCATGTAACTTATGATCATTTCTGCATGACGAATTTTAATGCCCCACTTGACAAATTCTTATTTATAAAAGACTTTATGAAGCCTTTGAAATAAAAATGTTGTTATTCAAAGCAAATAAGCTGTGTTTTATTTACTTTTTCCATTAAAAAAAAACTTTCAGAAATTATAATTCTACTTGAAACCAAATGGTTCTAATTTGTGAGCGTCCACTGTACTTGTAAAATTTCAGCTATTAGCGTGATTGAAGCCTTGCTCTCTCTCTCTCTCGCACTCTTAAGCTCTCAAAAATATTGAGGATAAGATGTCGGCAGAGTTACCTTGTAATTCTTGTATTATGAGCCTCCCTAGGATTGAAATTAGTGGAAAGCGCAAGTCTGTTATTCGGAAGCGAAGTTAAGATCAGGTTTTTTCCAATACAAACAGTACATACTTATAATAAAAATAAAATTGAGTTATTTAAAGTTATTCATTATCAAACATGTAAACTCAAACTAAATACTCAGATCAGAATACAGAGCTTAAAATTCCGTTCGAATTTCCCACGGTAGGTAAACCAATCCTACGTCGGAGTTGAATTGAGTACGAAAATGATGCTCAAATTAATCCTGGCGTTTTCGAAATAAAGCAGTTCTGTACTTGCATCGTTTTCACTTTAAGTGGATACTTAAGATGGGATAAAATCAAGACTTTCGGGATTGTACTTGATTTAACAAATCCCGCATTGGATTACAGTTTTTCTGTTTGCTTCAAAGAATACTAAAAATTGTCACTTTCATTGATTGTTAAGCTTCAAAATTATCGCAGTTCTACCACACCTAGTACAGTAGACGTCAGTCTCGCCCAGTCAGGGTCTATAATTGGCCCAAAGACGTAACCCTAGACACTGCATTCTGACATTCGGTTCCAACACTTATTACGATTACATTCAAGTACACTCATACGGTCTTGTTGAACAAAAGTATTTTGATTTTCTGTTGTTTTCGGTTAGCAAGATATCGCTGATCGCACTTGTAGACATTGAACTATCTTCGTAGAATGATTGTTAAGCACCTTATCGCAGGAACAAGAGTCAGCAAGTTGGCGCTATCTGTCGACATGCTAACTTCTTATCTTTAATCATAATGCCGTTGCTTCGTTGTCAAGGTTCACACAAATTTTTAAACAATTAATTGATTATAAATGTAAACAAAATTTGATGTGGGCTGTAATTGAAAAGAAGCAACTTTATAACTTTGGTTATAGTCATAAATGCGAGCTATTCAAAAAGAGATACATAATATTATCAATTTTTTTGCACTTTCGATAGTCAATTATAGAAAGCTCTCCCTCTTTCTATTACTTTCATCTAAGTAATTCCCCGATAGTACATTTTATAGCTGGCGTTTCATGTCTGAAGATATAATCATTATTAGGCCGTATCTAAGTTCAAATTCATTGCTCTTTGTATGCCATAACTTTGCTTTAGCATTTTTACTGTGGAAAATTTTAGATATACTACAAGTATATGTGTCATTGCCATTTATTAAGTTCACTTGTCGTATACGTTATGGCAAAGCTAAGAAAAATAATACTTAATAATAATGTTGTGATCATATAGTGTACAGCTCCCCCGCTAGTTCTAGCTCTGAGATAAACCTGCTCAGGCAGTGCTTTCTTCTTCTTGCTTGTGCATCATTCTCGTACGGGTTGTTGTTGTATCCAAAGAATCATCTGAGACAGATCTTGTTCCGTGTACCAGTTTAATTCGAGTTTCCCGAGGCAGCTGAGAGTTAATCGGAATTCTTAAGAACACATTAATTGCGGCCTGACTATCTGACAGTTTTGCTTTAGCTATGTCCAGGCTTATGTATATGTGCACATCGGCCAGGAAAACGCTGTTATGTATGCCCAAAGTTTCCCAAAGGCGCGTTTGCGGTCCTGTAACTTCAAGGCCGGTTAAAGACAGATGTATACTATGCCGTGCCTCTCTCTCCTACTCAGTACTTAGCGGTAGTCATCTCACCTCTGGTTTGCAGCAGCAAAGAAATGTTCTTATTCAGTTTATCGTCGACTCTGGCCCTGGGTATATACCCTTTGCCAGTCCTTTACATTTGGGCTATATGAAGCGCTGTTAGTCTAAGAGCTTCCCATGCTGCTTTATGCGCTTATTACACGAAGCGACATTTTTATGCACTGTTTTTAGGCATATTAGAGCGAGATTTTGTAAGAGATTTCTCACTTGAAAATGTGGCTTTAGGTAACAAGCGCCTTATGACATGGTTTAGTAGCTTCTGTCGTCTTGAGCAGGCTTCAGTTATATTCTTACGATTGCCGTATAAGTTAGCAGCGCTCAATTTTAGGAGAAATTCTTTATAATTTTTTGCTATACTTCTTCGGTAGCTATCGCTTATATGCAATGGCGAAAATGCTCCGCAGTTGTTGCTTGTAAGCGATAATTTCACAAAGCGATAATCGGATATAAGCGATAATCTGTTAACTGATGGCGAAAATGCAGCACAGATTTTGCATATAAGCGATAATCGGATATATGCAAAATAATTGATATAAAGTTTAATCGGTTGCCCGCTGTATTGTATTAGTGACTTTTACTTAATTAAAAATAGTTATTATATTTTGAAACGAAGGAAACGATTACACTAATACCAATCGATTAAATGAAAAGCAAGAACACTATGCAACAAAACATGCCTTTTCCGGCAAATTTGGGGTCGCTGATTTTGAATACGCAAACTGTTTCAAATTATCTAATACGGCTTTCGAATTATCGCTATTTAAAAAATTTCGACAAGTCGATAGTTGCGCAGGTGCAGATCTCATATGACTCTTGAACCTCACTACCGATCGAGATGAACTATAATTTAAATTGAAGGTAATTAACTATTGATTTAATCAGTTCCAGATAGTTTTGGTCTACCTTAAGTCGATTACGAGTTACAAGACAAAAAACTGAACAAATATTTTGGGAATTAACATTTTTTAAGTGCAGTGCCTTGTAATCCACAATCGAGATAAGATAAGATAAGGATCATTATAGCGACATTTAAATACATTCAATTCAAGTTACTGTTTATATCGATCGGCAGCAAGCCTCCCGAGTAATAAGAGATTTGCTGACATCGCCACTTTCGAAAACTGTTATTTGAATATGTATTTGAAAATAGCGATATTTCGAAAACCATTCTAGATAATTCAAAATTGTTTCCGGTTTGGAATCAGCGATCGAAAATTTAACTGAAAAGGTATGTTTTAGAATGGCCTTTAATTGATGCCAAAATTTGTTGCATAGTGTAATCAAGCTGTGCAGGATAATTTGCATAAAACCGCTAACATTTTTAGCAAAAATGTATAAACGAAACAGATGATCGATTGACGAGCGATTTTCATTAACAGAAACGATTAATTTTGGATGAAAACTGCAAACTGTCATAAAGCTTTTTTTGCATATAAGCAATGATGTCATATAAACAATACGTTATATAGCGATATGCTCAAATTCGAGTCTAGTGCTAGGTACTTGACTTCCCTTCTTGGAACAACCCCCGAGACGACGCACCCCTTGGGTTCAAATTGTGGCCTGGACCAGTCGTTGGTCATACTGTTTAAGCCTCTCTGCATTATGCCACAAAGTGTTTCTAGGTAAGCTTAGGTCAGGCCCCTATAAGGAATAAAGAAACTACTCATCGAAACTCAATTCACACTCATTGTGCCGCATATCTGAGTCAGCAACAACAATTTGTCACTGACATTAGTTAATATCTAGGCATTAGGAACTATCAAATGGCGCACACATGGTCGCTACAAAGACCCGAAACGCAAGTTACTCGATAAGAATCGACCTGGAGATTGCTTTTGTTTTAGTTTAAACATAACTGCGTTGGTAACCGGAACAGTAAAAACGACTTCTCTGGCCAATTATCGGGTTGTTCAATGAACTCTCTAGCATGTTATGTGCAAGTGAAAGCCCTAATTCGACTATTTATGTCAACAGACACTTTGCTGTAGCATAATAGCAGTCATTGATAAGTACTTGTTCATATATGAGTACAAACAGTGCTTATATAATACTCTAAATCAAGTGATATTCAATTTGTGTGCCAAAAACAGAAACCACAAAAAAATGCTCAAACAAGTTGTGTCCACAAATCTGCAGCTAAACTGAAACTAGACCGCGTCAAGTTGTTTCCATTCAAGAGTCGACTCTAAATCTTAACAATTTTTTTGTTGGCTGACATAAATGCTGCAACGCAACACTGGTGTCCAATACGTCAGAATGCCAACAGTAACCTTCAGGTGAGCTCACAAATGCGCATATAAAGACTAACCAAATAGTTAAGAAGTTGAAATTAGAATTAGAATGAAATGTACAAATTAATGAAAATCATGTATGTATTACGACTTATGAATAAATAACTGAAATACCAAGTTTGTGCTATTTGAAGTTCTTCCCGAAGCTTGTGAAGTAGTTGGGTTTAAAGTTATTTGAGCGCTGTGTCTCCGATACATAAGTTTGCTTTTAAATTAACATTTTGAGTTGAGATTCTTAATACTAGAAATCAAGTAAAATAAACTTATATCAACGGGAATTCTCATAAACTTTATTGAATATGCCATGAATTGTGTCATCTTAAGCCAAGGTATGAGCCTTCTGCCGGCTCAAGGCACTAAATTTATTAAGTGTCTGACACAGAGAGAGAGAGTCGCAAATAACATGCGTCAGCACAACATCCCTCATTGACGTTGAGAGAGCGTCGGCAGATGGCTCATACCCTGTAATAGATATGCCTTGTTCTTAAGTGTATATTCTGTCAGTCACTTCTTCAAGCCTCAAGTAAAATTACTCGATTACTCAAAAAATACTAAAGAATATAAAAACCCAAAATACTAAAAAAGTTTTAATATACAAATTTTCATTTCGTTTGATTCTTTGTTGTCATCCGAAATTAGTTGTCAGCAATTGTTCTTTTTCACACATTTTCAGTTTTCAATCCATTTTATTTACATAAAAAAGTTGTAAATTCTCAGACGATCACGTGATGTTTGCCGAAATAATTCGTCACACGTCTTTAGGTATTGTTAATTTTTTAATCACTAATTAGCGCAATTGAGGCGAAATGACTGTAGAACTGAAACCGGTATCAATGTCTGCTTGTCATAATGTTCGAAAGACAACAAAAACAATATGTACACGTTACAGACAAACAAGTAAAGATACTGCCGGCCGTTAAATATTAGGTGCTTATCAGAAATATGCGACACTCGCCACATTTGATTTTCCAGCTTAAGAAAGTGAATACATGTGACGATCTGATGTAAAGCTCTTCTCCAGGCGTCTCTGATTTGGAAGCGCCGTTTCTAATTGATGAAACCAAAGTTAGCTAGTGTACTCTCTACCTGGTCCTTCCAACGGAGACACTATCTGCCCATTCGTCGGGTCCCTTCGACAACCGCATTGAAGACCTTTCTCGCAGGGGCTACGCACAAAATGACCGGAGCCACTGGATCTGAATTCGCTTAAGTGAACTCTCATAGAGTTTGTCGTTCCATCGAATGGGATAGTCGTTGCCAACGCGTAGAGGGCCAAAGATCTAATGGAGTACATTCCGCTCAAATACTCCTAGAGTATTTTTATCAGACTGCGTCACACGCTTCTGCTGGGTCAAAAAATGAGGTATCTAAATATCGATCAGTTAAAAGTGTAGTGAGGGAGAGATAAAAGTAGTAATTAAGCTGTAATTACCACTGATCAAACAAATAAAGGTATTCGGTCAAGGGTAATTCCAGCAGTATAATAGTGTAGATATAATACTAGATATATTAATATTAGACCCCTCCTCCTATAAACTGCAACAGAAATTTACTTTTTTCCCGCGCCCCGTTATACAGTTACCTTTACTCAGAAATTTGATATTCATGGGGAAAATGGGTAAAGGGTATCCCTCTGTCGGGCACCCCCCGGCTGTCTGCATCTTTTTTTTTTTATTAATTTCTTTTACCAAATTAAGCCTAATATCAAACGTAATGCCTAATAAGCCTAAGCCTAATACCAAACGTAATACCTCGTTTGACGAGTTCTAGCAACGAAGACCTTTGACTCGAAGATCTTTATACCCTGTACACAAAGTGTTACATTATGTATGTAACAGGCAGAAGGAGGCTTGACAGACTATTAGATCCATGGCCAAAAAGTCTTATCATTAAGATCGGGTAGCGATTGGACCATGTCCATGCGGGACCATAAGAGCTAGACACACAAAATTTTACCAAAAGATGCGTGTAATCCCATGTAAGATGATTTGCCCCAGCATACATTCGCGGTTTACAGAAGCGCCGTCAAATCTCTCAACTTGAAACTTGGCAGAGGTTTGCGTCGTGCTTACGTGGATCTACGAAATAAAAATAATCGAAATCGGATAAATACATCAAAAGTTATAGTGAAAAATATGCTGATTTAACTTACCTTCGCCAATAAACTGCTTCAAATTTCCACTACATATAGTATAGATATGGATGTATGTTAGCTAGAGTTACAAAATTTGGTGTGGGTGTTCACTAAAACTGTGTTCACATTTTTTCAATAGAAGCCCCCCTTGCCACGCAATCGATTTACCTTAATAACTGCCGCATCCCTCAATATATTGATTTGAAAATTATCACAGATATTCATAAATGTGTTTTCGATCTATGTTTCAAAATTTAACAACATTGGCCTTAGAATACTGAGTTTATATGCATAACAACTTTTCCCTAAAAATGTGCACAAAATCTGGTAACGCCTACAAATAGGTAGATGTAGAGGTAGAGGCTCAATTCGCAGCAAAACGCGCTGGCTTAGCTAGCCTATATCTTAGTTTTTTATTATATGTAAATTCGAATAATTTCATGATTGTTTCTTAATGAGGAGTCGTCCAGCAAGCAATTGGGATGGCGGCTGGGATCAAAAAATAGAAAGTCGGATGGGCAATTCAGTTCCGTTGGTCCATGGTCAGATTCTCTCCGAATACGCAAACGGATGAACGCTTCACAAGCTCGTCTTGGGGTGGATTTTAATTAAATAAAATTTTTTTTTTAAATAATTCTCGATAAGGATATCGTCGCTTTTGCACGAAAATATCGTATGTGACAAAAAGAAAATTTTACAGGAGACACTTTTTGTTTTACTTTCCGTATACCAAACGATTTGGTCTACAATATTTGATCAGGTGATATGTTATGCACTTTAGAATCGTTCTTCTAAAGTCTAATGTGTTTTTCGAAAAAGTGTCAGCTCAGCTCAAAAACTAATATTTCTTGTAAAACTAAAGGTGCTTTTAGAGATATGGCTCAAAAAAGCATAAAATCCTGCACCACAGCTTCCATTCTTAGCCTAGAGCAAAGTTATATCTATTAAGAATAGTTTTAATATTAATAATGTTTTGATGTAACGCATTTTGTGATTGTCAAATAACTTTGTGAAGCACCTTACTTACCTTATTGGTATGTAGCTAACCCATGGATATTGTTTGTGGCCTAATCGTATACTTCAGTAAAATCGTTAGAGTGGTTTTATTCTGTAAAATTTCGTACAATCCAGTTATTTTTAGCGCGATAAACAAGTCAACAAACAGACAGACAGACGCAAATATTTGTGCGATAATTTCGGTCGATTATTTGCAACTGTAATAAGACCAACAACAACAATAACAGCAAAGCTATTAACTCTCGAGAAATACTTATTGTACATTGCAAAATTGCAAAACAAAATATTGTACTACATATGTGTACTTGAGTGTAAAAGAGTATGCGCAAGTACAGTACACATTGCTTCTAACTGACCACAAAAAGCGATTTTTCAAAATCTTCAAAATTGACCCCTTTGGTATACCTAATATATTAGTAATTTTTTTATTTTCACATCTCTTGGGTAAATATAAAGATAACACTATGCAACAAAAAGAAGCCTATGACTAAAACATACCTTTTCCGATAAGTTTTGTGATTCCTGTAAAAATCGTATATGAGCTTAATTGCACGGAATCGACATTACTTGACCAATCGAATTAATCGAAGTCAATTTTAAGCCTGTCCAAAAGCACCAGGACAATCTAAAACTAGATACTAAAGCGTTGGAACTTATCATAAAATAAGAACATTTTTTCGAGGGTAGAATTATTTATAATTTAGTTCTTCTTAGCTCATTAAAAAAACCGACGAAGATCATACTTATATTTTGTGGGTTTTTCTCATACAAACTTTCTAATAAAAAGAAATGCTTGTGGAATGGAAAATGTTACTGTTCGAATGGTCGAAACGCGGTTTAAAAACGCTTGAACGCAAAACAGGCGTTCCAACCAGGATCACTCATTAAGGTATGATAACTCTGCTGACGTTGAATAAAGGTTACCCTGGTTTTCACTTTGTGTGTGTCTACGCGTTTTTTGGCCTTAACGCGAATTGAACGCAGAGTTATCATACCTTAATATGTGTACCCTGGCTTCAGCATTGAATTGCCATAAAATGTTTGTTGTTCATTACGAACAGAGTTTACTGTACAACTAAAAAGCAAACAGATATGTATATACGTCACATGTATGGCAAATAAACTAATAGATAAGATCAATATTGAGGCTGCATTGGCAAGAAGTGTCAGCCATTGCCAACGCTAATCAACAAGCCAAATTCTGTTAAAAATGAACGGCTCTTGAGCGTTAGTGAGAGTGAGATCGGGCCCAAAGGAAAGAGCGCGCTGCCAATGAATCGAACGATCGTTGCAAATCTTTGACACATTCAGTCTCAGAGACGCCGCTGAGTCGATCGTATTAAAGTCGCGCGTTCGTTAACTCGCTCAGCAATAACGAAACAATCCATCGAGTTATCTATCTATCTATCTATTATACGGTCTAGCGGGTTCTTGACGAAACCGACACTCCGAACGGCCGACTGACTCTTGCTAACGTACTAACTAACTTGAACTCACGTGTTAAGAACCAATTGGCGCCCCATTGTGGGCGCAGTAAGAACTCGACTAGCCATGTCATTGAATAACCTTAATACACATGATCTGTACGATGAGCCATTCAATCTCTGGAAGACAAAGCAGCGCGTCCATTATCGAGATGACGTTGTGTCGCGTGGAAAAAAGTTCGTTAAACTAAGCTTTAAATTTAAAACCAATAAAACTAATGTAAATTTTAAATGCAGTTGCACACAGCACGCTCTCTACAACTAATTAAATAGTTTTCATAATTTTGGTATGAGTTTTAAAGACAAAGTCTGAACAAGCAATTCGAACAAGAAACAACGACAATGATCATGTAAATATAAAATGTGGAAAAACTGCGCTTATCTGTGTGTGTGTATGTGCGTGAGTGTACCTCTTTTTTTTTAAATTTGTGCCTTTACTCATATTCAAGTTTATTTGGGTTACTCAAACTGAAGTGAAATGACTTAAACGATATTTGCATAGAAAACTAGGGGACTTCGCCTCCTGGCCACTCTCGCGGTTCATCCCCACACTTGTAATTCACCTTTGCTTTACTTACACTTCTTCAAATGACACAGTGGTCGAAACGCCCTATTTAGCATAAGAAAATTAAAATTAATATTATTTATATTATAACAAATTTATTATATTAATAGATCAATCTGCTAAGTGAATTATGAAAAACATTTTTTTGGCTTTCGTTTTAAATTTTGTTTCTCTTAGCAACACATTGACAGCTTTCTCAGAAATACTATCACAGCAATTTAAATTCTGTCGACGTCTCTGCTGTCGCCGCTGACGTCTCTGCTTTAGAAGAAAACCAAATTTTCAAGTCTGAATTGCTTGTTTTGACTACCTTTTCTCCATATAAAGCAGCAATGAATATTTGGCGGTCACCTTCAGCACTTGAGTATTTCGTGAATAGTGGTATTTTAGAGGATGCTGCACCTAAAACATTATAGTGTCAAACCTGTCTAAGTTGACCGCGCACGGTTTCAAATATTTTGGTCAACTTATTCAGGTGGTCAATATATGAGAGGGTCACAAATTTTCTCTATTTCTTTCTCCTTTTGACTAAAAAAAACACATTTATTCCCTATTTTAAGCAAAAATTTGCGAAGTTAGCAAATCTCATGTTACTCGTTAACCTTACAGCTGATCTAGATTAACTATAATTTGAATTCAAGGAAATTGAATATCGGTTCAATGTTTTTCAGACTTTTTTGGTGTATCTTGATTTGATTGCTATTAAATTGTCTCAAAATTTGTTCTCAAAATCAGAAAATTCTTCTTTTTTTAAATTTTAAGCAATTAAATTACAAATTAAAAAATTTTGTCACATGTTCCTTTTGAATTCGATAAATGGATTCTTTGTGAGCAATTCAACACCAATTCGAGCAAAATCGGTTGCGAAATGGCGTATGCAACAAACGACAATTTGATTTCAGATGGTTTTGGTATTCCTTGATTCTATTGTGAGTCCCCAGGTCAAATTTGTTGAATAGTGTAATCGGCGTAAAGCAGTTTATATACCACTTGTTTTTGTGTGGTCAATTTATACAGCGTAATTTTCATTGGAAAAATTTAAAATCTTCTATAAAAGCGGTCACCTTACAAGCTATGCAGGTTCAGAAATTATTATGATATAATTTTTATATTTCCTGTTTTTAATTTCTGTGTTCCAAAAAAATATGAACGCATGTCTTATTTTAGAACGCAACTTCGGAAAAACCCAAGCTACACGTTACTATAGGGACGCTAAAGAAAATGTTGAAAAAAGTCTTATTTTGGGGGGGGGAAAAAGCGATAAGCTAAACTCACGGAGTGAGGCAACGCCTGACAACGGGAAGGCGAACCAGAACCAGGGCAACGGGAAGAGGAATAGGAAGAAGAACGTGATCAACGTTAAGAGGCGCAAAAGGGTTGTGGAAGCGAGAAGAGGTCGGGGTGAAACATAAATCAGGTTGTTTCATCTTAAAGCTTTTCGAATGAGGATGAGGAAGAGGAACAGTAGGAGGACGAGAAAGAAAAAAATAGGAAGAGGAAGGGAAACAAGAATAGGAATATGATCTACCTCGAGATGGGCACGGTGGTTGGCGAACGGAGCGTGCAGGTAATAATATACAAAAAAAAAAGCATTTTCGAAGTGAAAAAAATGTGACGAAATCGTAGGTGCTTATATGCAAATCATAATATATATGTTATAATTTATGTGACGACATAAAAACACTGGATATTGCAATATTTTCATTGATAATGGAATTATAAAGCAAATTTTTAAAGCTTCTTGAAAATTATTTATTTAAAAATTTAAAAAAAAATTAAAAAAATAGTCAGCATTTCGGGAAGCTGTGAACGGTTTGTAGGACGTCCCATTAGACTATGATTAACTTCATTTTGGTCTTGGATTTGTATTCACGCTTAGATTCCATATCTGTTTTTATCGCAGCTCCCTGCCTGTCCGGTACTCTGCTAGAGCTAGGAAACAGGGACAGGATCAGACGCTCTAGGCAAAAGCTCAAAACTTCCTGTAATTTATAGTTAGTGAGCCACAGCACTTCGTCAGAGTCTCTTGCTTTCATCACAGCACGAACAAGCGTTCGTTGTGATAAAAATATTTTATAGTAATATACATTTTACATTTTACAACATGATCTGAATGGTCTTAAAACATGAACATGTTCTGCACATAACGTTCCCAAAAAAGAAAAAATTAAGACCAACACGTTCTTAATACAAGAACGGCGGTCTTTAAACTTCCATGGTAATTTTTGAACGATTTTTTCTATCAGTGTAAAAGAGTTGGTGAGCGGGTTAAACCTACCACCTCAGCAGGTCAAAGTCGTATGAGGCGACTAACAATGACACTGGGTTCTTTCGAGACCAGCAGAGCTACCCCAGACCTTAAAAGGGTTGTGCGTAGAATTTGGGACCTACCACGTAAAACCACAATTCTAATGTAAGAATGTTTTACATCAGGCCATAATCCAATAACGGGTTGTTATGGCCAGTTAAGAAGAAGAAGTAAAAGATTTGGTTAATAAGTAAAACGAGTTTGTCGACCTCTTTGTTCTCTTTGATATAGAAAATATTGTCGTAGACCAAATTTGTAGAGTATTTTAAGCTCTACAACTCTTTTGCCGATATACAATAAAGTTCAAAAAAGAAAAGAACGAAAGGCACAAACCTAGACAGCAGCCCTATCTTCTGAAAAGCAGTTATTTGCACATTGAGCATTCAAACCTTACAAATTATTTAACGAAAGCTGCTTAATTTAATGGCATATTTGTTTTGTATTTCTCTTTCGTTTTACGAAATTGGATTTTGGAAATGTTTAATCAAGTGTTTTATTGGCAGGAACATTTTCATACATATTGCCTTAAAATTTATTAAACTCTTAAAATTTCGCTAGCTGAGCAATAACTGTTTAGTCTACACATTAAATAAGATTATTTGAACAATTTTTCTCTAAATTTATATCTACTCACTTTTATGATTCAATCATAAACCTTCATAAAGTCATTTGATGTGACTCAGAATAGTTTTACTTCTTCTGAAGTTTTGAGATCTTCTCCCAATTTCATATTATTTTGTATCAAATGTGTAGACTATAGGTATAGATTTCAAGTTTGACCAATGCCATGTAAATTATCGGAAAATGGGAATCTCTGCCTGTATAAAAGGTGAATGGGGCTTGGCATAATGTGGAGCCATCTAGCGTGTGCACATGTTAGCACCATCACAAACCAAATTTGCTACTATCACGGCATGTACGCGGCACACGGTTTTACGTTCAAGGCGCACTATTCGTTGCTTCATATTCGCAATAACTTTCGTTGGTAATAAGTTTCATCTAAATTGTGAGAGCTGAACCTATCGATTCGCACAGTTCGCCGTTTAGTTTTGGGAACAACGAATTATCTCAATATGATGATTATCGACATGATTTATCTTACAAAAGTGATGAGAGAAGAGCGGAGTGAGGTAGAGCCAGGATGAATAAGAGGACACGTGGCAGGGCGAGTGGAGCAAGCAGGGGGCGAAGCTACCTAATTATCATATATGCAGCTCGAAGATGTCACTTAGTGCTCTGGTCAAGAGTTAAAGCTTAGTTTTCCTTAAAAAACATTAATATAAGAATAATCATTATAAAAGTAGCGAATAAGAGTTAATATCAAACAACTTTATGGAATAAAGTTACTCACAATCACTTGCTTAGCAATAGGAGTTTCTTAAACAACACTTCTTCAGCTTAAAGTTTCTATCAAACTTATGAGTCACAATGCAAACATTTATCTATCGAGATTTGCTTTTCTCTAAGCCATGACACGGATCTGTTTATATTTTCAGTGTATTACCTTTGGTCATTTCACTGGATCTGTCTGATCAATCAACACCTATTTGCATATATGTTTAACAGCTGCACGTTAATTGGCAAGCTCCACTGTACTGCTACAAAAAGGGGCACTTTTTGTTGTTGTTCTTTCTTCTATGCAGACTTTCGATTTAAATTATTTTGATTGGCAAACTTATTAACACTTTTGGTTCGTACTGTACTCGATCACGTCTATGTGCTTAACCACAAAAGATGAAATGCAATTCTATTTTTGAAGTTCGTAACTTAGTTAGTACTAAACATCAAGATTGAGTCTAGTAGACTTGTGAAAAAGCTCAAATTGCGGAACAGATTAGAAAGAGTTTGTATATCCAATTATACTTGGCTGCTTATCAGTCGTATCTGGTCTAAAGGGAATACTCTTTTGTCACACAAAATAAGTCTCTTATTGTTGTTGTGGGTACACATTAGTAGAAAATGCAACAAATTCAGTAAACAGCTTAATTAAGGCATGATGCATTGCGGGCCGCAGCTATTAACTAACTATTAAAAAATAGAATAATGATTGTCTTCAATTTAAGGCTCCAAAGCCTAAGTGAAGAGTTAAGTTGGTTTCCCAACTCGGCAACACTTCGTTTCCAGTTTTATGTCGCAAACTTCCAGCGACTGCCTTTGTGACTTGATTATGGCTTGAACTGGAACGGCAAATCGGAGGAAATCTAAGGAATTCGTGGAATTCGGCATTCTTCTCCTTTGAACGGCGCTTTTAAAATTCTTGCCACTATCAAATTGTTCATTAGCTTTGTCACAATCATTAGGGTTCCATTGCATAGTTTTGGGCATTAAGATTTAGCAGCATAATGCTGGCACATCCAACAATAAGACGCAAATGCTGACGGACCAATCGTGGCTACGCAAATGTTGACCAATGTTCGGATATACATAAGTAAAGTGATTTGTAGAATGGCATATGGAATCGATATTAAACCACCTATTTCCGATCTTCCGCAGTTCTTTAATTACGTCATCACGTTTTTGTCTATTTGCCCTATATTAGAAGTCAATGAAACATCGTCTTTGCCTTTAATAAAATAATTCATTGTAGTCCCAAAACTTTTCTAAGTACTTTAGCACACATTTTGAGATATTCTATGATATGAGTTTTTTGTTTTTTTCTTTTAATCTATTTTCGACGTTAATTTCAGTCAGTGTTCATTAGGATCTACAAGCCCTCTTCGTTTAAGGAAAACATGGTCAGTGCGAGGTATATCCACATGCAGATATTAAACCTGCAATCCGTTTAAGACTAATTACAGACAGCTACGAGATGTTGTCCTCAAAGTAACTACTTGCTTCAACAGGAAGGCGGATATGAACAGAGCAGGCGTTCCACCGTTTCCACTGTTTTGCCATTTAAAGTTGGCTTTTTGCTTTTGAACTCTCTTAAGGAGATATAAAGCAGTAGTGCCATATCTGCAAGCAGTGAACTATTTAAGGGCTGTGTTCAGAGGATCAAACCATGATACATAAAATTAAAAAAAATAATTTATAAAAACTTGGTTATATACATGAAATTTTATATGTATCTTCCAAGGCAAAAAGTTATCTACGCCACTGATGGGGAGTGATTAATTCCCTATCAGCCCCCTTAAACACGCCAGTAAGGATAGTCATCTACCCAATATGAGACTTATAACTATCAACTCATAAAGAGATTGCGTGATCATTCTATCCTGTTGCAGGAATACTCGCATATTCATATACAATGGAGTAGTTTTCACGTATCGTCACAAATATGATGACTTGAGACATCCGTCGATGTTGATTTCGGAATCACGGGAAATATTTGTCGGAAGTCGCCCGGCAACAGTATCATAAGGCCAACCGTATAAATAATAATTTTGAACCCAAATGAAGTCATTTGAAAACAACTATTAAATTTTCATATTTTGTTTAAAAATAATTTGGACTCCGCGGTATTGCCATCCATTAGCATTTGTTGTGGCTCTGGTGGGGGGCTTAGAGGAGGCAATATAACTTTTCCTGAAGCAAAACAATTCCTTGCCGTTTCATTCTTGAATTTTAGTAATGAATGCATTCTTTGTTCATGTTACCAATATCAATTTTCATATGCGCACTGTAATTTATATCGGGTTCGTAGGCGGACGCCATACGCTGATGAAGACAATGTTAATATGCGAGTCACTTGCATTCTTGTTCAGATTGAAATTGAGACAGCAGACAATGTTCCATGTAACGCCTTTTTATCCCTCACAGCTTTAAGATCGGCTTGTACGAATACAAGCCATGCCCTTTCCGTTGCATATCCAAAAAAAAAACTGTTTTGCCTCATTACTAATAACTCAAGATTCCTTATAACTGAAATCAAATTTCTATTATCTAAAGCAGCACTTTTTTTCATTACATAAATAGCTAACAACTCGCTATATCTTACACACAATTACCAATTTCACAGTTCGTTGTAATACACGAAGTAAACATCAGTTATCGTTCAAATTACACGAGTCAAAAACTTAAAGAAAAAACATTTGTTTGTAATGAAATTGTTTGTTTTTATGTAATTTTAGCTAAATTTGCAAGCTTATATGCGTGAAAAGGTTAAAAAGCAATTCTTATCTAAGAGATCGCACTTGGCAATGCATTTGATTGATGAGTGCACGACTT
The DNA here is from genome assembly GCA_035041775.1 of Chymomyza caudatula. Lineage (NCBI taxonomy): Eukaryota > Metazoa > Arthropoda > Insecta > Diptera > Drosophilidae > Chymomyza > Chymomyza caudatula. The sequence continues at coordinate 2,845,036 of JAWNKW010000217.1, read as the reverse complement.
ATATGCACACATATAAGGTTTATCTAACATTTACATTTGCTTATCAGTTGCTGACAGTCACAGAGTTCAGAGTTTTAGATACACTCTTTTGGTTAAAAGTTTATTGCATTTGTCAAGTAGCTTAAGCATCACGGCATGTATGCAGTATTAGAGTCGATTGTGTCCACAAGGCGCGGCATTAGTTATTTCACATTCAAAAGTATGCTACAAACTGTTAGAAGGATAGATAGAAGTAGTTGATAACTGATCGTGTAGCATTGCAGGGTATATAAGCTTCATCAGCCTCGAATTGAACTTTTAACATATAGATTTTGTTTTTGCTAATTATGGGCGCAACTTAGTTCACTTTGAAGCGATTCGGCTAGCTGCAGACCAGCACGTGCCTTATGCCACAGTTTGGCAATGGAATTTTGCCACAAAATCAATCAAAAAGCCATCAAAAATCGCACCATGCCATGCCGAGGTGATAACAGTTTCGGACCCAAAGCTATATCCATCTTGTGTTTTAGCCAAATGGTGGCGACAACAGTTGACCACGGACTGGGCTAGGGGCCACAGCGAAAGTCGGTTTTATTGAAAACCTTTAAGCGTCTTGAGCACTCGCCAAAGGACACTACTGTGTGAATGTGTGTTTGTGTGTCTGTGTGTGTGTTTGTGTGCAACTGTGGCAATCACGCGTGAGTTTTCGTTTCGCACTAACTGTTAAACCTTGTTTTATCCGTGTATGTCAGCAATCAAATCTCAACCGACAGCTGTGAATATATTACCATAAAGCAGCCAAAGAAATCGGCATCGTTTTCGCGTTTGCCGCCCTCGATAACACCTCCGTCGATCACTCCTACACACTCGGGTAGTGGTTTTAATACCAACAACGGCTCCATTGCGGCCACCTCTAACGCTGTGATACGCTACGCGCGCACTTCATGTGATCACTGTGGACATCATAATATACCCATGATGTCGCATCCCATTTCGCCATTGGCCAAATCACAAACGAATCTGGAGCTGGTCGAGCATGCCAGTCAGCGTCAGACGCTGCTGCCGTTGCCAACAGCAAATGGTTTACATCGCGATGATTCTGCCTGCACGCTGCAAGTCTCTCGGAGACCTTCGATTTTGCTGCAACAGATATTGACACAGCGATCGCCACTGTTTGGGCGCAAGGAGAATAGTAATCTTCTGTCACCACGCAGCGCCAGAAATGCTGGGTAAACATGTAACATAGTTTTAATCTATCTAGTTATCGACTCAACTTGGAACCAACTCCGTTTTACATACAGCGCCATCTTTAATTTTTACTCATGCTCTTTCTCTTTCTAATTAGCAATCTGCAAGGCACAAACAGCGGTAGTACCGCAACTATCAACTTTCAAAGCGGCACAAACAGCGCTCGGAATGGCTCCAGCGCTTATAATGACAGCGGTGCCAAGAGTTTTCAGGCCAAGCAACAAAAGGTGAAGAATCGGCGCACTGGCAAGTAAGTACACCAAATAGGAACTTCTTCGTAGCTCGCAAATCTTTCATCAGAATCACATGTATCAAAATTATACTTTCAGAAGAGTGTAGAAGGTTCGAAAATCTAAAGTTTCTCTATGTCTTTATCCGACTTAGTAAATTTCAATAACTTAGTAGATGCATATGGTCGGAATTCATAGCTCTGCCTTGTTTAAGGTTTATAGATTTTACTGCGAGGCTGTGACTCGTGAAATCCTCCTGGGAGGAGGAAAGTGGTAATCTTAACGATATCAACACAAAACGAAAACCTTTATCTAGGCCGAGTATAAAAGCATCTTTTGCTGAGCTCTTATGGTTTCAGAGATGTTTTCGTTCATATAGGCAATTTACTTACCGATCTTAAGACACTGACAATGCCGCAGTAGTTGACTGCCTCACGCCATGACTTTGAAGTTAAGCAAAGATATAAGGTCTCTCTATAACGTCGAATAGTCAAAGCACTTGACGTTGAAGAGTCTTTAGCTATTGACCCTTATCAAATCTCAAGAACCAAAAAGAATAAAAAATACACAGAAAGTTGTTTCAGATATGTGATCAGCTTAGTTATACAATGCAACTCTACATATTGTTGGTTTCTGTAAAGCTGTAATAAGCAACGGTACTCAGACATTAAGCAAAGTTATGACAATCCCATGTTCCACGGATCCCTCAAACATACGATCTTCTACATAATATGTTTGAGATCAATCGAATACCAAAACTGCTTTGCTCCTTTAGTTAGGAACTTCATAATGCATTAGGCTTAGCATTAGTTTTTTATAGAAATCTGATGATGAAAGTTATTACTATTTTAAAAAACAATTCTACAGTTTGTGATCTGGATTTCTTCTTTTATCTATAACGTCATAGTAATTCTACTCTCTCATTTTTTCTTCGTTTTTTCGCCCAACAGCGATGCCATCAGTTCGGCTCTTTCGGCCACCTATTGTAAGCTGTTAGTGCTGCTGGGCGTTTGCCTGCCCATTACTGAGGTGATTTCGGACCAGATACCCACCTATGTGTATCAGGGCTTCTACGTCTACCTCTACTCGCTCAGCATTATATTCGTTATCTTTCTGTACATAAGCGCCTTTCGCAATCGCTCGCTCTTTAATGCGCTCAAGGATTTTCGTAAGTAGTAGCACTCCAAGCAGTAATGAAAAGGTGACGTCACACGATCGAATTTTATGGTTTACTGTGCATTTTGTGTTGCCCCCTCTTCAGTTTCATATGCTTTATTAGCAACTCTCAAACAACTGGTATCTCTCTCCCTCACTTTCTCTTTGTGACTAGATGAAAAGAACAGCAATGTGCATCTTAAACACAAGGTGACGCACTTTGGCAGCTTTTACCTACGTGTGGGCGCAATATCATTTGCCATTGGCACCATGGTCTACTCAGGCTTGGAATTTGGTCAATTCTTTGAACTCAATGGTCATCCCGGCTGTCATGATGTCTTTGTCGCCATTACGCCCATTTGCCGAATGGTACTCTGCATTGCTCAGGTGCAGTTCATTTTTTTGAACACCACCTATATGGACATGGCGCGTCATAAGGTCACCTCGCGCTTTGGTTTAATGCATATGGTGGCCACAAATCTATGTGAATGGCTTTATGTGCTGGTGGAGGAAACCAAACATGAGATATTTCATATAAGCCATCATGATGAGGATCCCGAACATGATCCTGTGCTGCACAGTGGCAGTCATGGCGGTCCCGACTGGTCGGCGGTCAACCAATCGCTACATTTGTCGCATCTCACCGTTGCCGATGCGCATAATAGCTCGATACGTGCCACTGTGCACAATGTGCTGACCAATGTCACCGCCACGTTAAGTAATCATACGCTCAGTTTAAGCACACCTGCGCCGACAGATGCCACCTACTCGGGCTGCTCGCGTACCACCATTATGGGCGCACTGGTGCAACAGCTGTCACCCTTTCTGTTTCCCTGCACCATTGAGTACTCGCTGATCTGTGCAGTTATATTGTACGAGATGTGGAAAACGGTCAAGTCCATACCGGACATTGACAAGACACGCAAGAACTCGGTTAAGCCGGTTCAACAAAAGCCAGCGCATCACTTTTCCGTGGACTGCTCGCAATCGCACAAGGGTCTGTTCTTTGGCATATTGATCATTGTGATGACGATCATATCAATGATCATGTACTTTGTGCTATACACACAGCCAGGGTACGAGCTGATTGCCACACAGGAGGTGACACTCTGGGAGACGTTCATGTACTTCATGTGCGGTGCTGCAGTGATAACGGGTGGGTAAAATTTGCATACCAAAGCCAATAATATCAGCACTAAATTTGTCGTCTGCTTGCAGGCATGATACTCATGCGGGATCTCAAATACATTAAGGACACCACGGATGAGCATCACTCCATGGATTTGGATAATCTGCTGCTGGTGGTAGCACAGACTGGCGTCTATTTGTATGGTATGTTCAGCATATTGGGCAGCTACTTTGCCAAATGGGATACGGTGCCCGATCGGGTGGAGGGCATCATAGCCGAGTGCTTTAGCGTGGCTCAGACCTCGCTGCAGACCATGTTCATACTGCATTCCAGCCATAGACGCTGCAAGGGCGCGAAGCAGGTGCGACGCAAACCGGGTCGTGAGATCATAACCTTTTTGTTGGTGGCCAATATTGCCATTTGGTTTGTGAATACACTGATCAAGGGACGCGCAGTGTTTAGGGAGTCCCATTTGGAGTTCTTTGGTGTTTGGGGCTGGACTATAATCACGCATATATCCATGCCACTGGCCATTTTCTATAGATTCCATTCAACGATTTGCCTCTTCGAGGTGTGGAAAATTACCTACAAGGCCAAGACGCATTAGCCATGGCAAAATAAAGCATTATTTTTTTTTATGGTAAATTTTTTTTTTCTTAAATTATTAATAGAGTGTAATGTTTTTAGTTGTTATTTAAAAATAAATGCGAAAAAACTAATTTCAAATATAGTTTTACTTTGAATTTACTCATTCGTGTTTTCATGTTCAAATTGAATTTGAATTCGGATGCCGTTTCGTTATGAAAAATTTAGTATTCTCCTAAAATATCGTGCAGTTGTGGATGCCTCAACATACTCTCGATGCTACTTCGTGATGAGAAATTTAGAATACAACAGAAATCTTCACCACACGTTCACCTAGATTACTATGTCATTCACTAAAAGGTGCCATACCAGTATAGATTCGACAAGAAATAGTGTCGTCACAAACCAATCAAACCTTATAACCATACTTCGAAGGCTGTAAGGTATGTATTGAGTGAACATTGCACAGCACATGCCATACAAAAAAAAAATTTACTATCTTTACTACTAGAATATAGGAATTAGAAAAAAAAACGAACAAATTGTATATTGTACGGTATACTTAACAAGGTAACCAAACTTACTCTCATGTTTTCCCTCTCTATGACCTGTAAATTGCCTGCGGACTGCAATGAGAACCAAGGCATATGTTTTACAAGGTATGAGCCGTCTGCTGTCTAAAGTACTAAATTTGCATACCTCCCTCAATGCCGCTTACAACTAAACGAAAAATAGTACCTTAAAAGTGAGCGAGTTTAGGCATATGACTCATATGGCGCAACACTACACGATGCAACAAATTTGGCCTCAATTAAAGACCTATGGCTATGTTAGTAACAAATGCAGATCTATTGATTCTTAACAAAGAAGTTTGAATGTGTTTTTTTCGACCTTTCCTTTTTCGACCTTTTTTTAACCCTTTCTTTTCAAGATGGCGGACTTTCCGCAACTCACTCACATCCGCAAATCAAGTTTTTTAATTATTTTTACTTACCAAAAACGGTCAGATGTTTGCTAATTTGCCCGTTCTAATTGGTTCTTATGAACTTAAATTTTTATGGTTTACATAGAGTAAAGCTGAAAATAAAAGAGCTAGACTTCAATTTAACATTTTTTTAGCCCTTGTGACATATCTGTAAAATACCGGAAAAGTCGTTTGTACTTCTACATGTTATGTCTCTCATAACACTTATAACAACCGGCTTTATTGACAATATTAGAACTACGCCGTAATTAACAATAAGGCGATTAATATTTAATATAATAGATATATATACATCCGTTCGTAGCCGTGTACATGTACACTCCTTCCGCTATCGCACGAAACTGAATACTTGCGCAGTTGGCCTACGCTTATGTGCATATCCATGATTTAATGATGTTCGCTCTCTTCGCCGCTCTCAGTGAGAGGCACCGGTCTCCACAACACTCATTGAGCAACACAAGGCACTAGAGTAAAAGAGTTCATATTTTTCATGGGGGTAAAAAAAATAGTCATACAAGTTTTCCGTCTATTTAAAAATATATATTGAAAAATACTTTGAAGTGTTAAATGTGCAAGCGGTTGTGACTAACTTTAAGTAAAAACTCTATTCACAATCTATTTTCATAGCAACTCAAAATATTGAGTAGTTTAGGAGCATGAAATATATTGGGGTGTGTACCATTTCTGTAATATTGGTGTACAATGTTCATAAGAATTTCATCTTTAACAAACCATATTTATTCTACTACAAAAGCTAAAAGTAGTCTGTAAGGAAGTTTCCAGCCGGGGTAGGCGCTCAGTCTGCCCAGGGCCTCTTACAGAAATATTTGTTCTGGAAAGATTACTGGGACACTGCGACTGGGAGTATTACGTGCCAGCTAAACATACACACACTTTCTCGTTATCTTTTTATTATATTTATACTACTACTACCCTAGCCGCACAGATTTTGGTTAGCCTATCTTACGATGGCCCTAGGCCAGCTTACCCGTGGCAACCGTGGTGAAGCGTGATCGTGGTGTCCCCTTGTTGAGGTCGAGTCTCCGGCGTGGCTGCGGTGGTTGTCCTCTGGTGGCCCCCTCGTGGCCCCCTCGTGGTCCCTCGTGGCTGTCCGTTGACCGTGGTTCCTCGTGGCTGTCGTTGCTCCCCTTTCTAGCGCGATTCCGTGTGGGCGCGTGTTACGCGCTGTAGGCTACGCCGCGGACTCTCTAAGCATAGCTGCGGCTGCAGCTGAGCGCCGTTTTTTTACTCTCTTCGTGGGCCCTGCGGTGGTGTGGGAGCGCTAACCGTTTCCCCCTTGAACCCACCACGATTGCCATGGATGGGTGCTGTGTTGAACTAATTATAATGGCTCCAGTGCCCTATGCTAACAAACTAATAGTGAGTTTGGCTTCATGCCCTAAGCTTATATTTCTAACTTACTTCTATCTTATATTCTATATAATTATAACTATCTTATATACTAATTTGAGGGTGCAGAATGGATCCTCACAAGTCTAAAACGATATTATCCAAATAAGTTCTTTGTGACATCAACGGTTTTGCTTATAGTTTGCGGTTGACTCTGGAGCTGAAAATCGTGCCAGATTCAGGGGCGACTTCCAATGTTGTTGTCAGACTATATCGGCAAATGCACAGAAACAAAAATTATATGTCTTATTTCGACAACTATTTTATTTTGTTGCCGTTGTTACAATATATGGCATCGCAAGGGATTCAAAGTCTTCGAACAATATAAAGAAATCGAATTCCTGAATTAAAATTTAAAATTGAAAAGGAGCAAAGTAAAGACACATCGCTCGTAGCCAGGAGCCAGAGCAACCAATTATAATTGCAGAATGTATCCGCCATATCGGTGGAGTGGACCTAGATTAGATTAGATTTGTGGTGGGTGCGATGGCTTATCAGAGAAAGGTGAAACCATCCCTAGCACTCAGGCAGCCTTGCCCATTGAAGTGGACCTAATACAGCTTTTATTACGACGCAAAAGAAGGCAAGTGCGCATATTGTATCACTCAATGGATTAAGCGATTTCGAATGCCGGGTTACCCTACAAAATAATCTGTAATACAAAAAATTATTATCATCAGCGGATCAGTAAGCTTAACACAAAAAATGCAGGATAGCGCCGTGCCATCGAGGCAGAAATCCAAGCTCAAAGATCCAACCAAACTTGTGCCTACTGTACGACTGGATCAAACAGGACAATTTGGACAGAATAGAGGACCCGATGTGTTACAAACTATCTGTGAGAAGTAAAAAGTGACATTGTGCTACAAAAAGCACCATAACTTCCTTAAAGCTTTTCACATATCGTAATTTACTAATTTCAATCCCAATGTGTGACATCTGTCACAAGCCCTTTTTCCGCCCATAATTTAAAAAAAAAACAATAAAATTTAAAAAAACGCTAATACAAATAGTTTTGTATATTATGAAAGCTATCAGAAAAATGTGGTTTTGTGCAAAATGAAGTATACGGGATATAAAGGGTTAAAAGCTATAGCGGAAAGAAAAACATAATTGGCAGCACTGGTTGGTCATAAGTTTGTGTAAAGGGTTAAGGGCTCGCTGATTATTGCTGAACTGAAAGCTTTACTTTAAGTTCAGCAGAGCTTTTGGTGGGCGCACTTGCGCATATTCAGCAATAAGTTCCGTTTTCAGGTTAATGTTTTTTGAATGCACAAAAGCTACACATAGATGGCGCCTCAAAGCTTGCTGTTGCCTATGGCTAAGTAGCCATCTAGCGGCCAAAGTTCAAAGTCAAAGTGTTTTGCCCTATAAATAAAGTTGCTGCAAAACGCTTGATTTCATTTTCTTTATTCAGTAAGTAAAATTTTGTTTGAGATTTGTTTTTTTTTTTTGTTTTTGTATTTTTGTTGTTTTGTTTTTAATATTTTTGGTAACTTCAAGAAATTGTTTAAACATTTCTTACGCTTTTGCCTGCTTTCAATTACGATTTCCTATTACAAGTTACGAAACTTGACTATTTTAACCTTCTTGTTGCTGCTTTTTTAATATGTAATTCGTATTTGCTCTTTTCAAATTTGTTTGAATTGTTACTTTAATTCTTGTTTTGTGTTTTTTTTATCCACTTATTGCGCTTAAAAAACATTAAACAGTTTGTTCATTTGATTGGTTCTTCCTTCAAATATGTTGCTTAAACTCACTAACAGCAATTGCTTTGTTTTCACCACTTGCTGTTCCCCAATTATATGTTTTTTTTATAAGTTGGTTGCTCTATTATATATAACTCTTGGTTTGGCGGTAAATACGCATTGAAAGCCCAAGAAAAAATAAATAAATTCAAACTACATAAGTAAAATTTGTTTTGCCTCAACAATATAATTATTATTTAATATTTTTTTTTTGTTTGTTTTTCTTTTTTTTTTTTTTTTGTTTATGGTAAGTAATTTTTACTGTTTGTTTGCCTTTAAATATTGAAGCTCTAAATATATTTCCATTTTGGTTTAAATAGTTTGTTTTTAGAAAAAATGAATTGTAAGTTTACTACTAAAATTGTAAGTGGAGCAGAGTAGAGTAAGCCACTAAAAATAAATTGTTTATACTAATGTAATTGTTTTTTTTTTTTTTTTTAATTTCGTTTTTGTTTTCTTGTTGTTTCTCACTTATTTTATGTGTTTAATATGTATATGCTTGTTAAACATTGGTTTCACTTAAAAAAAAACATTGCTTGTCATTATTAACCCTCGGCTTTTTGGGGCCTCTCAAGAGCTCAGGAACCCAATAGTTCCAATAGATTCGTTTACACAGTTACTCTTATTGATGCTTTGATTTTTTTTTTGTTTGTTTTGTTTTTATGCTTTTTCAATTAATACTATTTTCTGGAATTTCTGGATACTTAAGTACGCGTAGGGTATATTATCGAGCTCCAATTTAGCATCTGTTACTGGCTGACAATTGCTTCAGATATTAAAATAACACCACTAAATCAAACTAAATAAATTGGAGATTTTAGAGTACGGCACTATAGGGATACACAAACTATACTGCTGCACGGTCATATTTGTGTGCTTGCTTGCTCATATAAGATCATACAGTGTGATATAGGGTTAAAACTTGAAACATCTACGCAAAACTGGCGTTTAAATAACCAATTTTAATACAGTTTTCGGTAGATAGTATTTCGTTTAATTTTAGCTGCTGCATCGAAATGAAATGGAACTAGTTCGCTTTGACTGAAGACATGTGTACAATTCTATAGTTCGGGGCTATAAATTTGATCTTGGCAAGCTGTACTTGTTCTTTTCAATTCGATAGTACAATCGATAGCTCGTTCTTATACATGCCAAAACACATGCCAAAACATCGATGTACTAATGAAGTTATCTTTACGAAACTCAGCAGCTACCATATGTTTATGGTTATTCCAAAGTTCAAAATGACACTTCTCAAAGCCCTGCTGACTTATATGGCCAGTCAGACCTGTAGTCGCTCGTACCCAAAGAGAAAAGGGCTTAATAGAATTTGTATAACAGACTGGAGAAGCTGGCGTGGCTCAGCTTGCCGGATTTAACAGTTTCAAGATCTCTGAATGTTAATTGAGAACGTAAACTAAAGCCAGAGTGCTTTAATCTTTGCGAACTTGTGCCGAATTGCGGACTGTCAAAAGTTATCGGCATAGCTAGAGGAAGCCAGTCTTCAAACAAGGGACCCTATAGGACGGAAGATAGGAAGGAGCAACTACCAGGCATCACAATGGGCTTTTTGGCTTTCGGTTGACCTCGCTTGGGGGCGTGGCACTGTTTCTAACAAACCAACATTTGCTTTATCACTATGCTTCTATGCTATTAGCTTCATTAATCCAAAAATTAAAGACGGTTATCTCAAAATTAGCTTAACTCAAAATAGCCCAGAAAACAACATTTATGGAAGTAGAGTAACGTATTTTATAGCTCAAAGTTTGAAACATGACTCATTCATGCTCCAATTGAATTAATGAAGTTTGTTGGAGTTTATGTGTGTCTGGAAAAGTTTGCATGTCGCAATGACAAACGAAGTAGCACCGGATTGATATATGTGCGAAGTAGAAGAAGATGTATGTTTCGAAAATAAAAAGCGCAATTACTTTTCAACACAAATATGAATACACTGAATGGTTTCTTCGTCATTCCCGCACTTTTGCCACCTTGCGTATACATTCATATTCATACATATCGTATTGAGTTGTAAGACTTGTTGAATCATTCAAATGAGCAAAAAATGCTTTGTTACTCTGTGTGGCTTCTTGAGTGCATTCGTGAAAAGCTATAAAGTGCACTACTACTTCGCGAATTGATAACGTTACTTGTTCCTAAACCATTGAAAGGTCACCTATTGTCGGTAATAATGTTAGTGTCTTTACTGCAAAACTTGCTGAACAAAAGGAATTATTGAAAATACCAGAATTCGGAGTGTACAAATAAGTTTTAAGGAACTTACGAAAGTTGGCGTAACTCAAGCCGAATCGGACCTTCTGGCAACTCAATTTATGTTAAGGCATTAACATTTTCCTCCAAAAATTCAGTCAGTGGTGTGCCGAAAATCTCTTTCAACCGCATTTCAACGAAAGGACAGTTCGTCAGTGTGCCAGATAACGCTTTTAGGCGAGTTTTAAACCAAAAATAGCACTCAAAGTGTTGCAGCTTTTGGTCGATGCTGCAGGAGCTTTGCATTGAAACTTGAGGCCAAACCGTCGAGAGATTTGTGTCTTCGCGGAAAGTGCTGCTTTTTTATTTGCCTTTAAGGGACATCATATTCATGCCAAACTCTGGGGAGGCCGGCTAAAACCTTGGGAGTAACCGTGTCATGGCCATGAGTATGTTGTTTACGTGTTAACAAAAACCGAACAAGTGCTCCAAAGGAACAAGCGTAAGTGTTTTGTTTTGCAACGTGACGGGCGACGAGAATTGTATCCACTACGACAACTCCGAGAGCAGAAAATGATGGATTAGGCTCAGTCAATGTTAAGGCTGGTCGCAGAGCTTTTTTGTTAGGTTCTTCGAAAGATTCATCCGAATGCCATGCACGAGTGAATCGCCAATGAGCGGCTTCTTGAGCGCTTAACTAATGCACATGTTGTGCGTGGCAGCACAGTAGAGCTGCAAAACCATCGATAGTACCATCGATATATCGCATTGTTTTCTTTTTGTTTGACTATCGATAGTCTAAGCGCACGCTAAGCGGCTGAGGTTAGGAAACTAGAAAGGACAAAATCGATAGTACTATCGATAGTATCGAATTTTTCCCAAGCAATGGTAATATGGAATCATTGGCATTCGCAAGAGAATGAAAAGTTAAGAAGCTGCGCTGCTGGCGTCGCAGCGACGATGTGACCTTTATAAGTACACATTGGATAGCATGACGTGGTCGACCACGAGCGTGTTACACACCGCTTTATACCGGTCGCACACTTCATCTAGAGCCGTCTTTTAGTCTTTTATTAGTCGCTGCATTCCTGGCCATACACAGGCCATACAAGATGCTTGTACAACTCGCCTGCATGTTCATGAGCGGCAGACTTTGAGGATTGGATGCACGTGCGCTGTGTGTGCAGATATGCATGATTTCGATGAAGTTGTGCGAATGCGGAAGGGCAGTTGGAAAGTCACTGGAGTGCTTGAGGCCCCGTAGAGTATAAGGCTATTTGCAGAAGTCGTAATTGCACCAACGTAGGCGTGGTTTCACAAGGCCGAGGCCGAGCTTATCGAGGTTAAGAAGGGAGTGCCAACCGAGCCATAGATATCGGTATCCTGGGTTGAGCAGTTTTTCAAGGCTGGTCGTCCCGCTTATGGAAGCATCTTGGTGGCTGCGATTAGAACCCTGTGTGTTTGGCGTAGTTGCGTTTCGAACGGTTGCTGCTGCTCATATAGAATAAGAGATGATAGATATAGTACGTGCCTACTCAAGGGGGAGTGCAAGAGGCAACAGTTTCGGCTGATGTTCTTGGAGGGGCGTTAGTTGCCGGTGTGCACTTAGCTTGCATATTAGAGCACCGTAATACAGCCAATGCAACTGGAAAAGATCTGTTCACCTATGTCAGCTGAAGTTCGGCCATTTTTCAAAGGCAGAGTTGCCACAGCACTTTTTGACAACCGGAAGGCAAGGCATTGAAGCTCAAAAGTCCCCAATAGGAGGTCGTGTTTACAGCACGTCAAGCCTCAATCAGTTGTGGCAGCGAGACACTGAAGGCGCTTCAAAGGGTTGTGTTCGGCCGAAGAAAAGAGTCCTCAAAACTAGCTTGTAGCTCAAAGTTGTCTGCACCCAGAGTGCAGGAATCACTTGCATAATAAGCTATTAACGAGTTTGAGAAGAGTTAAAATAAAGCTCACAATTGGGGATCGAAGTGTGTCAGGGCTTGTCTTTTGGTACCTAAGCGTTGTATATATGTATGTAAGTATATAACAGTTTGTAATTGAAATACTTGATGCTAAAATGTTGGATTTCTTATGTATGCTGCTTCTTATATGTGTATAGTATGCATTTTGGAAAAATGTTGCCTGGTTTCTAAGAATAACAAAATCCTAATTTAATATGTTTACAGTTATGTGGTTAGCATGCAGCTATTCAGATATATGTAGTCAGTTATAAACTTGCTTTTTTTATGTATTACTTTTTCATTTTTTTTTTTTTTTTTTTTTAATATTTTGAGTATTGACTGTGATTTGACTTATTTGCTGCTTGTCATTTTTTTGTTGTTTACTTTTTGAAGTGATGTGTTCTCATTTTATTTTTGTTGTTTAATATATAAGTTTGATTTTTTAAGATTATGTTTAATGTCATTTAAAAGCGTTTTTGTTAAAATATGTTTCTTGCATTTGCTTTGTTTTGCACAAAATATTTGAGTTTCATTTCGCTTACTTGGTGAAGTCTTAAATATGTGTGTGGTGTGTGTGTGTATATATAATATATAATTCTTTTTTTTTTGAATTTTTTTCATTTGCATTTAAGAGCTTTGCATTCGGGAATTGCTGTCTAGAGAAACCCAACGGTTTTTTTCTTATGCATACACTATAAATATGCTTCTTTAGCTAGCATATAAAGTATGTGTTTCTTTTTTTTTTCGATAAATCTCAATTTGAAAAACTAATTTTGTATATATGAAATTTATACATAGGTAGTATAAGTAATTGGGTTTCAACTAATTTTAATTTTATAGTTTAACAATTTTTGTTTTTTTTTTTTTTTGTTTTTTTGCTTCAATTTCATTTTCTTGCCATTTGTTCGTTTTGTTCTTGTTCTTCACATGTTCTTCTGTGTCTTGCTGTTGTTCTTGTTCTTGTTGTTGTTTTTGTGACTTAGAATATTTTAGAATGGATAAAATGCAGCTATGCTGGAAGTACTAGTAAAATTTAGTATCACAGTATTTTATATAAGGTCAAATTTAGTTATATTATTTTATATGTTTTATTATAATTCATTATTTGTTGTTAAATTGCAAACAATTTATTTATGTTTTATTATATATGCTTTTTCTGGTCTCAAAATGTGGCATATATAGTATGTATATATATATCGAGAGTATATATATATATATTTATTATAAATTTATGCATGTTCACTCATACAGTTTTAGTTTTTATCATAATTATATGCTAACTCAAAAAGTTTTGTATAATTGTCTAAAGTTTTTAGCATTTTGTGTTATATGTTTGAAAAAAAAAAAAAAAAACAGCCATACAAAAAAAGTACCTTGATCTGTGCACGTGACATATGCATTGCTATGTATTCTGACGCGCCCACGGATTTGGGTTCGATACTAACCTTAAAAAACAACTCAAATTCGCAAACAGCATTCTAGTTTTGGCAAAACTTACTAGCTTACTTGTATCTCCATAGATATCTCGCAAGTACTTCTCTCAAAAATGATCATTTCACATGTTTTGCCCATAAATTTGATTGACAAATTGTCAATGGCCTCACGCTCAGATGGTGTTCCGCTCAGCTGGTTTTATGCTCATATGGTGTTATTCTCAGATGTTTGTGGTGATACGCTCAGATGGTGTTACGCTTAGATGTTCATACGCTCGGATGGCCCCACGATCTGATGGTGTTACTTTAAAATAATGTTGTCCTCAGATGGTGTTACGCTCAGATCGCGTCATGCTCGGATGGTCTCACGATGTGGAGGTCTTACAGTCTGGAGATGTTACGCTTAACTGGTGGTAAGCTTAGGTTGTGTTACGCTAAAATGGTATTACTGTCAGATGGTGTTACACTCAAATGGTGTTACGCTTAGATGGTGCTAAGAACGGATAGCCTCACGCTCAGATGGTGTGACACTCAAATAATGTTACGCTCATATGGTAGTACGCTCAAGAGGTATTACGGTCAAATAGTATTACGCTCAGATAGCCTCACGTTCTGATGGTGCTTCGTTCATATGGTGTTACGCTTATATGGCGTACTTGCAGTGAGAAAGAAGCTTTGTGCAAGCTTTTCGCATGGAGGCGCTACTATATGCGCACGCTAGATGGCGCTGACATAGGAGTTAGAGTTTCACTACATATGCAAAGTTGCTGTACTCTGCAGTTAAGTATTTAATAAGGCATGCACAAGGTTCTTTGTGACGTCACTATTACGGCTATTTTCTTGCTATAAGGATTTGTGACGTCAGCTTTAGGCATGTTTCATGACCAAGATCCGTTAGGTGAAAGCTAATAGCGCGAAATACATAGAAACACAGACGTTTTTTGGGGCTGTGTAGTTACAACAGCATTGATCAAATGTTAATTTCCTTAAAAATTAGAATTGTAATTTCGTTAGTTGCAAAAGACTTTTCATTTGTTGTCTCAGTAATGAATTAAGAATCTAATAGCATAGTTTTTCGAGTTCTATAATTCGCTGTTCTTTGAAATTGTGTGTATGTGTGTGTGTGTACGTGTGTCTACTTATGTATATAAAACTATTTGAAAAGTCTCTACGCTAGTTTTTCAATTATTTGAATGCATTTCTAAACTTTTTTTTAAGTTTATTTTTAAACTCTTTTTATCCTAATAACTTATTCGTTCATTCGATTTGCTCATCATCTTGCAGTCATATATGTTTGCTTGTATGTGTATGTGTGTGTGTGTATTAGTTTATATTTTTATTTAAAATTTAGTTTGTTTTGTTATACGTTTTGTTGCCAGTTAATTTATTTTCTTTTTTTGTGTTAAGAAAGGCCTTTATGCTTGAAAACTTCTTTAATTAGTTTGATTTAATTATTAATTTATAATTCTTTTATTATTATTATTATTTTTATTAGGTTTTAGAGCTAGTTCGTTTATAGTTTCTAGGTTTTTAGTTGTTTGCATACATTTGTGGCTACTTTGGAGCATATACATATATGTAGTATAGTAAATAAGACGCTTTGTTCAGCAAAACCCAAACTATACTCTTGCCGCCTTGCTTATATAGAGCATTAAGTGTATATGTTTATTAACTTTTAATTAATTGTTAATTATGACTCAATTTGAGGAATCATTGAGTATAACCGTTGTGTCTAGTACCTCAAATAGATTTTAGCAGAACTTTAGCATTACGTATACGTTGACAGATCTAAGTATAAGTGTTTGATATTGGAAGTTAGTGATTTTCTCAAAAAAAAAAAAAAATAAAAAATATGTATATTAAAAAAACAAACAAATTAGACTTAACTTGAAAATGATTTTGTTTCGTAATAATGTTATATAAGACACGCCGCCAGTGCAGTGTTTTTATTACAATAATAATTTTTAATTTTTTTTTTCGTTTAGTCCACTTAAAAAGTCTTTCAGATTCCAATTGACAAAACCGAGACTCAGCGAGTCTCCAAACTTTGACGCTTTACCGCAAACATTTTTCAAATTGAAAAACAAAAAAAAAAAATGGTCTTGGAAGTATGTTGAATTTTGTTATAGGAAACATCATACATTGTTATATAACATTAGCCTAGCTTAATTGCAACTTTATGCCTAATACTAATTCAAAATCTAACTCTACTTTTAAAACTTTATTTAGGTCATTTGCAAAAATAGGTAAAAATCAAAAAAATTAAGCACTTTACTGCATCCACTCGGAGTTGTCATCGTTTCATATCAAATATTTTAGTTGTTAAGTTATATACTGGAAGTTTCTCAAGTTTAAGCATATTGGAAGCATTTCTCATGGACTCTACAGAGCAAACTTAGCATAGAAATTGTATTTGTATTTTATATTTATTTGTATTTTTTTCGGTTACGTTACTTATCATATGGATTACAATGAGTTTTCATAGCTGGACATTTGGTCCATTCTCTAAGGCCCTTTAGCCAAGTGTTTGCTTACAATTCGTGTAAATATGCCTATATTTCTACAGGGCACAAAAAGGTATTATTCGGTTTTATATACGTTATAAGTTTGTTGAAGTTCAATGCATGAAAGACTGACTCTATTCTATTTTCTCTATCGGGCAACATTAGTGACTTTTATTGCTACATTTGATGTTTTTTCTGAAAAAACAGTTCAACATAAAAAAGCAGCATCTAGAAACAGTGCAGAATTCAATTTCGATTGGGACATAGTTACTAAGGGCAAATAGCAGAAACTTGCCAATTAAACAGACCATAGTATTAGTAATATCCAATGGTTTAAAACCAAATTAACAGTCAACTTTGTCGATTATAAAGCAGTTTTTGTTAGTTTATTGAAATATCGCGTATACGCCGCATTGTCTGAGTATGGCAGCTCTGCAAAGTTGTTGCGATTTTGTAGCGTCTCGTTCTCAGCTTCGTCAAGATTGGAACGCACCTCTACTTTCAGAGAATGCTGATACACTCTCCTGCGACCTCTTCAACGTTGCGTTAGAGAGGGAACAACTGCCACAAAAGTGTTCAGTTGTGGTCCTACGCAGTGCAACTACCAGGTTGGTTCTGTTCCTTAAGTCACGCAGTGAAACGCTGCGTCTACAGTTGTTACACTTTTGATGTTACGGATTTCATCTAACTTGGCACTTCTGTCATAATGAACTCTGATGATCATGCCAGCTTTACTTTAAGGCGTAGTTTACCTTGGCCGTCATTGACATGGCAGAAGAAGCTTCCGTTGGAAAAGATCTTTAATGGGACGTCATTTTTTTGACGGACCTGGTAGAGACCCCAGTGGCTACAATAAGTAGGCAACGGCAGCTGAAATGACACCCTACATCAGGTCGTTACTTAGAAATGGTAGCAGCAACGTCAGTCCAGTAGAAGAAAGCTGAGCTGATATGCAAAGAAACCTTGAATATCAGTTTGGCATAACAAATTTAAGGTTTTTTTTAGAAGAATATGAGAATGGGTATGTTATTTTCGCAACAATTTCCAAAACCCATAAAATTCAAAAACTCTACTTATGAGAGAGCTTACAATAATTTTGTAAATCATATGTTTATATAGAAATGAAGTAGCTGTCAATGTTGCTACTCTTCTCTTCTAGTGCACATCGCCAAGTCAATCTCCAAATCATGGCATAAATGTGTGAGTAGCAGAGAGCTCCAAAACAGTTCCGAACTAGAAGTTTTGTTGTTCAGCAGCCTCTTCAGCAACCAATTCATAAGATTTGCCACAAAAGTTCACAGCTAATGATGGTAACGATCTTGGCTCTCAATGAAGATGTATTAAATGAAAAAGTTTCTTGAATTTTGAGCATTTTTGCTTGTAGAGCACGTCAGCCAATATATGTAAAGGGAGTTTGGAAGAGAGTGACGGAATGAGTTAGTTCCCAGAGTATATTGGATCCATTACTACGTGTCTTCTTATAGTCCGAGCACTTCGTTTTGAAAGCCCTTCATTTTGGTTTCTAAACGAAAACGCTGCTCTAATTTAGCAGCTTTTTTTTGTATTTTAAATTTAAAAATACTTTCTTCTGACTTTTTGGCAATTTAAGGTTTACTTACATTGAGCAAAGGGAATCTTAGACTTAGGCTAAATCTAAGTGTTTGGAAACTGTAGTGGACGCAGTTGATTTTAAAGCAATACAAATAAAATAAAATATGAAATCAAATAAAACAAGGTTATTAATATAAACGAATTTATTATGCTTGCTTTTCTTTTTTAAATTGATTTGTGTTTTCCTTTTCTTCAAAATGAAAACAAAGCATAAAACTTTGAATTTGAACAGAAATTTTTGGTACTCTCTAAATAAAAATAAAATATGATTAAAAGTAAATGAAACCATTTAATTCAACTTTTTTCTTAAATTTTTTTTTTTGTGATTTTCCAGTGAAATACACAAAAAGTATTGTCAAATATTTTGCTTGGTGTTTTCAATATTCTTTTTGTTTTTCTATAACTTTCTAAAAGCTAACAAATATTGTACAACAAAGTGCAACAAAAATTAATTATGAAATATGGCAAACATAACTTTGTGCTTAAAATTATATAAAAAAAAAAATAAAATAAAGTAGTTTTTTAAATAGAATAAAATAAATAAGTGGTTCAGTTTGTGACAAATTAAAGTATTTTAAATTGATTTTTTGTATTGTTTTTATATGAATTTCACACAATACATTTGCGTCTGTGTGAGAGTGTGAATGTATGTGTGAACCCGTGTAAGAAGCTATCCCTATAATTATAAGTATTTAAAGTTTATAATTAGCATGATATAAATAGCTTGATGTATGGCTAGGAAATAACAATTTAAATAACTACTGAGAGAAAGAGAGAGTGATAGAGAGTGAGAGAGAGAGAGAGAGAGAGAGGTTTAAAGAAACATTCTCTATGCACATAAGTCATAGACAAAGAGTTAGAGCAGAGTTATGTGAGTCCTATTCAGTGTTGCCAGATCAGGGCTAAATTTCGAGGTAATTTTCATTCCCTATCTGGCAGCACTGGTTCTATTTAAGGTTTCGTCTAGTCATATAATCAGGGCCGTCGAGAGAAAGTCCATGGACCGTGGGCTAGTAACTAACATATTGATTATACTGTATTTCGCAGTGTAATTTCTCAGTATTTCTCTGAATCTCTTAAGCTTCCACAGCAGCAAATTGCCACAAGAATGACCATGTTTTCATCTTCATTCATATCTTCCATTCATTATAGAATTCATGTGTGAATTCACCACGCTTTTATTTCCTGACTGCGAAAAAACATCCCCCAAATACAAATTCCACTTCGCTCGTTGCGTAAAAGTTGCAACTTCGCAAATAAACTTTCAAGATGGCTGCAGCTTTTGAAGAAACATATTAAAGATGAATGATTCGTGGAAACGTTTGTGAAAAGTCAGAAGGCATTTTTTATTGATTTTCTGTTTGCTTTTTTTGGACGCATCTATCGTGAATTGTTTTTTACTATTCTACACAGAAAGTTAAAGGAAGTTGCAAAATGTTTGCATAAAAATGTGTTTCTAAACGACTTTTTCAGTTTTGCCAGATTTCAGGATTTCGCTTGAAATACAAAACACGCTCCAGCCCGCTTCCTGTCGACGGCCCTGCCTATTTTTTTTTTTTTTTTTTTTGTAATATATTTATGCATACATATTTTATGTACGTTTGTGTTGTATGTATGTGAGTGTGTGTGTGTGTGTGTTTATAAAAATGTATTGATTTCTAGTTAAAAACACCATAATACTTCTTTACTCAGTTCCAGCATAGAAACTACACTCTATTCTAGAAATATTCTAGAGCAATTTTCCATCTTTCGAACATTATTAGCAGCTGAATTTTCATCGTTGTTGTTATCTTTTTGATATTTTATATTATTGTTGCAATGTTGCATTACATTCAGCATTTTGTCAATCAAATGAAATTGTTTTTTTGTTTTTGGCTTTAAATAACATTTTAAATTAGAATTATTCGTAGGATTTATATATCCTAGTTTATCTGTGAATTGCTTATAGTTGCTTTGTTTGTTTGTGTAATTTTTCTTCAAATTATTGTTGTTGTTTCCATTGTTGTTTTTGTCTTTTTTTAAACAATGTACAGCCACATTGTTATGTGTTGTCGTTGTGTTTGTTATTGTTGTTGTTATTGCTGTAACTGTTGTTGTGTTTGTTGCTGAATGCAGTCATTCAGCAATATAAAACTCATCCTGCTCAATTGGCTTCTTCAGCCAACTACCGAGATCCTCACGCTTGAAAGCCGAAAACAACTCCAACTTGGCAGTCTGGAATGAATGCAATGAAAATACATTAGACATAATTTTCCTTCATGTTTTAAGTACAGTTGACGCTTATATAAGGCTGCCTATATGTTTTTTACGATAATATCTCAAAGTACTCATTTCTAAAGAAACTCATGTTCAACTAACATCAAAAAATAGTCTAAAATTAAATTCTATGTAAAGAAGCCTCGCATAAGGATATTCCGCGCTTTGACGACCTCCCTAATGACAATGAGGATATGCACTTGGAATGTCCGGACCCTTAATTGTGATGATGCCTCTGCCCTGCTGACGGATGCTCTCAACATGGGCAAGGCAGACATAACAGCCATCCAGGAAATACGATTGAAAAGGCAAGGCTACAGACTACGTCATTAACTACAGCTGCCCTAAGGAGAGGCGTGATTTAGGGTGCGTATTTGCCCCGACGGAGGACTAGGACGATGCGACCAAAGATGCCTTCTACGATAGTCTTCAGTCTGGCCCATGATGTTTAAATCGTGCTAAGCGATTTTAAAGGAAAGGTTGGAAGAGAACGCATCTTTGGTCCTACTGTCGGATAATTCAGCCTTCAAGAAACCACCTTGAACAACGTTCTCAGGTTAATTGACTTCGCCGTCTGTAGTACCCAGATTTCAGCATCCCGATATCCATAAGCCTACATGCGCCAGCTACCGTGGTATCAGTTTTCGTTCTATTGCATATAAGGCACATTAGCGAAAGAATTGCTTGGACCGTATCAGTGGCGTTTTAGACTTGATAAATCCACCATAGGCCAGATATTCATACTACGCCAAATCCTAGAAAAGACCCACGAATACCAAATCGACACCCACCATCTCTTTGTCGACTATAAAGCAGCATTTGATAGATTGGAATCCCTGCAAAGTTGGTGCGAATGTGCAGAATGACGTTGGGCAACAAACGCAGCTCCGTCAAGGAAGGCAAGAGCTTCTCCAAGCCTTTTGATACCAAACTAGAATTCAGACAAATCGATGCCCTCTCCTGCGATCTGTTTAATCTTTTGATTGAGAATGTGTTGCGACAGGCCACAGTACACCAGAACAGGACTGTATTCTATAAAAGTGTCCAGTTTCTTGCATACGCAGATGATATCGATATCGTCGGCCGATTTAATAATGATTAAACAATATCAAAGGTCTAACCTAATCTAATTATATCAGATTCGATTTATGGTGGATGTGATGGCACATCAAAGAAGGTGGACTTATTTTTCAAGCAGCCTTGTCGATTGCGTCATACCCGATAGAGGGAGTTAAGAGAGTGAAAGAACAATCTTCCGTAGGAATAAGTGAAGACTGCGCTGATTTTGAGTATATTATTTCTCACAAAAGTGGCATAGAAAGTGTTCTGTCGAGTCGGCATCTTTAAGACAGGTCACGTTAGTTGGGTCATCAATGCGGCCCATATTGGTCAGCTGTTGTTGTATTAATCCAATCAGGTCTCGCAGATCTTTTCTCTCTCTTCTGATGAAGATGATATCTGGGTCCTTTGGATTGAGTTACACAAGTGGCTTGTTACGCAGCATCCAGTGTTGGATTCCCAGAGTCAATGACTAAAGTGCACATTGTGCGAGAATTCTCCAAGCCAGACTGTCGACTTATGTTCGTATTTTGATAACTAGTTATCAACTAATCGGAGTCGAAAATGGAATTATGAATAGACATGTGCGAGAATAACAGGAAAAAGTTTCTAATCTACGAAAAACTTTCTACAATTAATCTTTTTGTAATTTCGCAAAAACACATCACACAGCACTTGTAAGCGTCGACTGTATCAGATACTTACCTGATAGTCCTTGACACGCGCCTTTGTCTGACCATAATCGGTGGTCACTTTGCGATTGGGCAAACCCGGCAAATTCTTCATCAAAAAGCCGTACTTAACAAAGAACGCCTGCTTGGTAATGCGTGAGACCTGACCACCAATAGTGCGTCCAGTTAGAGAGTTAATAACCTCCAGCTCAGTGTCACCAATGGTCCAATTGATGCCGAAATTGGGCGATTTGGCTTGATTACGCGTCTCCGCAGAGGTGACCTGAGCCAGACGTGGCTTATTCAAATGGTATGGTGGGGGCAGGCCCTGTATGGACTTCTCAATACGTCCACAGACCGCACGATACATGTGCTCCGGATGCAAAAGATTGCCCAGCACAATGGAATGCAGGTACACCGGCTCAATGATGGACGAGAGCAGCGAGCCCTGTATGCCCACAATATTCCAACGTGCTATCTTATCCGAGCAGGACATCGTGAGCAGGCGTTGACCCTAACAAGCAAAAAAAAAAAAAAAAAAGTGTTAAGTAAGATCTTTGCTTAGAGAATACATATATGAAAGCATATTTAAGATTTAAGGGTATTCACCGTAAGCACACCATCCCAAGTCTGTATGCCCTCACTGCTCTTTACGGGTATGGTTCCTTCACCGGATTCGATCTTAGTACGCAGCTGGCCACGTGCTTTCCTGTCCGTTAGTATGGGTTAGTGTGAAGACGTGTTGTGCATGTGTGTGTGGCGTGACGTGGCGTTGTGTGGTGTGGTGTGGTGTGGTGTTCGTGTTGGTGTATGTGTGTTTATATGTATGTAGTGGTGTATAAGTGTCCAAGCCGCAGTTATGGGTTAAACCACGGTAGCGCAACGTGACGGCATGGTAGCAGGTTCAAAGTTTATGTGGAGTAAAACCAAAAATCAATCAGTTGCATTTTGTAATTGGCAAGCACTCAGTAGAGTGTGTGAGAGAAACAGAGATAGAGACAGAGAGAGAGAGAGAGAGTTATTAGGGGCAGAGTGAGCGTGACAAAGTTAAAAGATACACGGCAAAAAAGAGTGAATTCTCTTAATTTTTTTTTGTGTGTAGTTTCTTTTTTAAGTGCGCTTTCTTCAGAACATAAAACGGGCAAATGAAAGTAATAATTTATTGTATATCGTAAAAACAAATATCGTATGTAAGTATCGTAAATATATGTTCGGAGCTTTATGATTCAATTGATTGCAAGATCATTGGTCGGCATTACTTCTTTTTTTTTTTTGATTCTTTGGTTTTTCGAAGTTTGTGTTTTATGGCACACATGAAAAATTAATTGAAATTACAAACAAAATAACGAATATATATAATGTACATATAGCATACATAAGTTTTGAACACATATGTGCATACATATATGCAGTTTTACTTTAGGAGCACTTTTTATAACCTTTGAATTGATATTCAAAGCCCAGCTATTTAGTTGTAGAGTTTATAAACCTCCGTTGTATGGATATTTGTCCAAATTGCATTTTTTCAAAAATCTCTAAAACTCTCAAATCGGTTTATTACTAAGCAATCTTTTAGCTTTTCAGCTGCAGCTTTCGCATATATACTTTTGATTTGAAAGTTGTTTTTGCTGCAGATTACTTTACCTTATTAAATTGTTCTATTAAACTCGTAACTACTGCATTCGAATATGCTGTCAATCGTTTACAATGTTTACTTCTTGATTTTGGTGAGATCTTTGAAAAATTAACAAAAAAATGTGAACCAATTAGAGCTGGTAATAAGTACGTACAAAACACCAAATACGGTTTTGATTATATCGCAAAATTCTATTCAATTCGAAACATATTATCGAATTCTATAATTTCTTTAATTTTAGTTCCAGTCGATATGATTATCGTACTTAATTCATTTACAATATCCGATAGAAAATTAAATCGTATCGTAACCGATTTATATCGGCGAAGGATATAAACAAACTAAAACTAGTAACCGAAATCAAAAATGAACATTCTTTATTAGAGCTCCGATTTCATTGTCTGAGAAGTCGGCAGAGTTTGGATGGGTCTAATCTAGTTATATTGGCATTAACACATAACATAGTTCTCACCAAATATTGTAACTTTTGAATAGAAGACAAAATATTCTTTATAAAGAGCTTTTCGGAGTTTGTCCCAAAAACTAGATTAACGAAACTGCAGAGCTTCGATGAGCTAAAAGCCAACAGATTTCTCAGTTACGATTGCCGATATAGGAGAATTGACTATATATATAGAGTAGCCTTAGCTTTTAACCGACTCAAAGATGGAGCTCACCTCAAACAGATAAAAGAACTAGTTCCGTTTTCTGTCATATGTATTCCTGGCATAATTTTTAAGTTTCTTATGACTATACTCGCATCTGAGATGCAATTTTGTGCACCTCCGATTGGAAAAACTCAGTTAGTTAGTAGATTATACCAGAATAAACAATCACACATAACCCAAACACCAGGACGCCCTACAGACTTCAAGCTATTGCCAGCGGAACAACGGAACTTCTTACAAAAAAAAAGTCATAAAAAGCGACTCCATATATGTACATACTCACATACAAAACAAACAAAAGAAGACCAAAACAAATGATGGTCAAAGTATTAGTTGAACAAAAAACCAACCAACAAATCGCATGCAAGAATAGTACGCGCTCGAGTTGGCAGCACCGGCTTGCAAGCTTTTAACTATTGGCAACGATTGGCAGCGCCTGTGAACCAATTCGAGCGCGAGCACTAGAACTATGCGAATTTGTGCTATCAGTTGAAACCTCGCACAGTTTTAGTCTTAAAGAAAATGAAAAAATACAAATCAAAATATAAAAAATGAAAGTTTTTCTTTTTTTCATTTTTGCATTTTTTGAATAAAATACTTAATGTTCATCTGGATATTGTTGTTGTATAGAGTTGTAGTAGTAGTAGTAGTAGTAGTAGTAGATAGTATTTAGGAGGAGTTTTTGTACCAACCTATTTGGATGTTTGTCAACACCAGTGTCGTTTTCGTGAGGACTAAATATCCGTGCATCCCCACAAGGTGCTGTATTAATATACAAATGGAAATGTACCCCGGATTTTAGTTTATAAGGGTATTGCCCATCTGTATTCCTCACGAAAATCGACTGATATGCTGTTGCTATAATTAAGAAAAAAAAGTAAATAAAAGTAATCGAATACAAATGAAATTAAAGTAAAGTTTTAGGTTGTTGTTGTCTTTAAACATATTTAGTTTTAGCTTCATTCGCTTTCTGCTCAAAATTGTATTGCTTTTTTTGTTGCTTTTTTACAAGTTCCAAAATAAAACAAAAGCTTTGTTTGTATTTGGATAAACCCAAAATGCTATAGAGTCAAAAATCATGTCATATTTCTAAGAACAAAATCGCACTAAAAAGCAATCGAAAGAGAATTTTAGCTTAAATTTCCTATGCTATTTTTTGTTTGTTATATATTTCAGTTTAGTGTTGTAAACTACTATGAATATGTGTTGTGTAATGTATGACGGACTATGTTTAGTAAATAACTTTGAAACCAAAAGCATGTATACGTTTACATTAGTTAGTTAGAAAAAAATTACAAAACAATTAAACTCCTTGATGAATGAACCAATTTTGGCATAATCTAGTACAAATCGGTTTACCAAACGATCTCTGCTATTTTAAAGAAAAAACTATACATTTATAATTATAATATTTGCAAATTATCTTAAGGCTTAAACGTTTAGTACATCTACAACAACAACTGCATACATTGTAAGTTACATAATATTTCTAGACACATAGATAGATATTCGATAAATGGCATTTGTTTGAATCAATATGTGAAAAGTTATGACAAATATAAGCTTAAGTTAGTCATTGCAAATATACGAATATGTTAGTGTTAGTAAACATACCAAAAAAAAAAAAGAAAAAAAAAAGTAAAGCAGTGTGTTAAATCTGTACAATATACTCTTACTCTAAGGTCGTATTCGTAACGTGCACCAGCACTACGTTTAAAACTACTCATAGTGATATGGGCCGTAAATCGTTTATATATATGAAGACTGTTTGATAAGTCTGTGACTTTTTGAATTTCTCACGTTGTAACTTTAAATCCAACACTATAGCTGTCAACTAACAACTGTTACAAGAGTATTCTCAAATTTTGATCTGGCTGCGTCATTTAGTTGCTGTTTGACAGCTATTGAAAGCACAAAATCTCTCGAGTTTCGATACAAATGAAAAAAGTGAATCTTCTGTGCTCATCAAGCTTGATTTTTTGCTTAAAAAGCAATTATCGAAACTAAGGTAAAAGTTTGTTGAGGCTTCTATGGTTTACTGGTACATGTGATGTCAAACGTTCAGGTCGTCACGCCACAAGAGCTCGTCACGCCAGAAAACACCAATAAAATCCATAAGATGATATTGGACGAAAGCAAAATGAAAGAGCCTAAAGCTTTGACATCTCAAATGAGCAGGAAAACCTACCCATAAGCACAGACCACTTCAGAGGAGTATTTAACCGCAATCCAAACCGAGTTTTTGTGCATTTCGTGACGAAACATGAAATCATCACAACACATCGAAGACGGAGCTATCAGGCGCGTGCAAGAAATCTCTTTGAACCAAATTTCAACCCAATTAGCAATTTGTCGTTATGAAAGATCATAATTTCAGCCGATTTTCAATCAAAAAACCATTCGGCAATGTAATGTAAATATATTGGAGAGTGAAAGAGGGAAGAGGGTAACCTAACAAGAAAGCATTTTGCAGAAGGAATTTAAATGAAACGTTAGCCAAAACCATCTAGAGCTTTATAGCATGCTCCTAAATGGGTTTTTTATGGTCAACGTGCAACAAGAAAGGTTAAGTTGGGTCTGCCGGCCAAGAAGTTCATGGCGAGAGGTTTTTGGACTGCATACACATCGTTTACCTTGTGCAGGCTAATAAAATCATTGGCGAGTATTATAGAGAGACATTGATTTAAAACAAATTTCACCATGACAAAGTGCGGGTGCGCACCATGGGACAAATCCGAAAATTGGGCAAAGAACTGTTACTACATACACATTTTTCTACAGTTTTAGGTATTATTTACTGATTTTAAATGAATCGGCATTAAGAGATTTGGGTAAGCACTGAAAAAACGACAATTTTAAAGCGGATTAACATTCAGCGGCTTTCCTGGCTGTGCGATGTTGTGCGTTTGGATATAGAAGCTACTACAAAAATGCTTTTCAATGCGAAGTTGATGAAGGCCATGCCTCCGTTGGAAGGAACATGTAGAAAGCGTACTAACTACCTTTGGTACACCCAACCAACCGGAGAAGGCGCGCGCAAGGCAGAGGCGCCTGGAGGAGTGCTCTATATCAGGCCTTAAGCCAGTAACGGGTGGCCAGCTTAGAAGAAGAAAAACGTAAAACTCGTAACTTGTTGTAAACTATGGTCTGCCATACCATGAAACTCTAGTACACTACCAATGAACTATAGGTAGTGGTAACATTAACGATATTCCATCAATTGAATCTGAAAACCAACTTTTTGGCAGTTGAAGAATAACGAAGAGTAATTCCATATTTCCAATCCTATTAAGAGGAAGTGCTTGTTCTAGTCAAGACGTCTTAATGAAGCATTTTATCTGAAATTTCTTATAAGCGATTGTCAGGAGAGGCATTGTGATAAGATTTTTATATATTTCATAACTTCTTCTTCTAATAGTAGCTTGGAATGGAGAGTTGCAAGACATACTATAATAAGATTCTTTTCGAAACTGGATTCCAGTTGATTTTCGACAAAGTTATGGTGCAAATAGAACGCTGTCTCTGTCTCCATGTATTGTAAGATATTCGTTTTCAATTTGATAAAATTTCTTTATTTGATTAATTCCGAGCCAACTGTAAAAACTTTTCTAACGCTTTTGGAATGTTTTTTTTTTGTAGCCAATGACAAAAGCAGCCTATAAAATGTCTTTCGCCAAGCTTTACATAAAAAACAGAATGAAAAAGTCAGCTGAAAAAGCACTTAGCTTCTATGTATACATAGATACTTATATAAGGCATTATTAGTTATAGCCACAATGAGCCTTTATTACAACAAATATGACACATAATGGCTAACCAAATGGTTTTCAATGGAAATACATAACATTATTTACACTACACATAACATTAAGAACTTTGGTACAGAATACGTATGTATATAGAAGATATAGTAACAAAATTCGCTAACACTAACACTACAAATATTGACAGACATTAATGAGCTAGGTACACACTGGGTCAACATGTACGAGACGACCCTGGTATGAAATGGGATAATAGTATGTGTTTAGGATGTGTGTGTGACTAGTATAGAGTTACATATAAAGTATATAGAGTAAATTAAGTGAGTTAAAGTTTGCTTAGTTAGATGGATGGATAAGCTTAGGCTAAAGCATGAAAAGCGTGTCCAAAAGTAACTTAAACTACAGCAGACACACACACACACACACACACACACACATACGGATATAAAAACAACAATTAGAACAACAACTAAAAGTCAGGCAAAGCTATATATTAAGATAAGAGACAGACAATCATACCCTGACTGCACTGCAGATCCAACTGTGCATATAAGTATTTAAGGAGGCAACGCCTGGACACGATTTCGGCATGGGAATCATTAAGTACCGCCCCATTGACGCTCATGTGCTCACCACTGACACACTTTGTGCCCGTTGAAACCGAAATGACCTGTCGGCGATAGAGAAAAAAGGGACGCATAGTAGAACGTTGTCATTAAGTGGAGCTGATGAGCTCTTTCGGGCTGCTGAATGCGCGCACTCACTTTGGCTTCGTTGAAGTTCATGTTTTCGGTCATGACAATGCCCGCAAGCACCTTGCGTCGCGAATACGCCTCCTGACCCTTGATAACCTCCATGAACTTCTCTAGCACCAGGCGTCCAATGGTGTCTGCATGTATTTGTGGCAATTCCATAGATGAGGACTTGTCATCGATGGGTAGCGGCACATTCTTTTGGGGCGCCATCATTGGGCTATAGGAGATGTTGCACAGTGAGGCCAGCGCAGCCTTGGCAGCTGCATTCTTGGCCAGCTTCTTTGAGGGGCCTGCATAGATGTTAATTAAGTGAAACTTGAGAGTAACTTTTGAGTGAACATGCATACACTTACCTGTGCCATCGAATTTCTTCTCATTAATGGTAACTGTCATTTTGAAGCGGCAATTGTTTTGAGCGCCATCAATGTTCATGCATTCAAAGTTAACATCGTTAAAGAGCTCATAGAGCAGCATTACGGGTCCCTTGTCTGGAACTTTCTTTTGTCCATCGACGGCAATGGCGCTCTTGTTGACATCTGTATTGGCAAGCAAATTAAGGGTTTTTAGCAAAGCTTTTGCCTTAAATATCAGTGCCTGAGCATTACCTACTTGGACTTAGGCGCAACAAAATTGCTCAAATTTAAAGCTGAGTCAAAGTTTTTCTTTATAATTTAGCAAAAGTTTGACTATTTATACTAAAATCAAGCTCGAACTGCTGATGCTTATTACGTTTTATTATATGTTCAAGTAATAAACTATGTTTTTGTGCAGTATGAACATTTTTCCTATGGAAAAGTATAAGCTTTTGATGTAAAACATCTTATGGCGAATATTTGGTGCAAGACCGATGTCACCTGTATGCCGTTATGGCCCATAAGACGATTTTTCCATTCTATCCTTCTATTGATATTTTTTTTTTTTTTGGAACTTTTGATATGAAATATCTTAATGCCATCCTTTAGTGTAAGGCAGACTCGTATGTTACATGCATGCCGTGATTGTCGATTGCCTTTTGTCACAGTTTCTAGGTCTATTTTTGATTTGTTTAATTTTCTCTAGAAAAGCCAAAACTTTTTACGTGAAACACCTAACGGCGAACTTTGGGTGTAAGTTCGACGAGTTTGCCGTGTGAATACTGATTCACATTTACTAAATGTGCGATTCACATTTTGAAGGGCAAGTTTACGTTTGCTAAGTGTTTGAAAGAGTTTAACAGTACAGTAGGTGGCCATCATTTGGGCTGTATTCTTTCAACGAAACTTTTATTTTCCATTGCCTTTCTCTTAATGTATCCCAAACCTAACCTTATTCTTATTAGGGGCTGTTCATAAATGACGTCAACAACGTGGGGGGAGGGGTTCATCAAATTGTGACTTTTTGTGGCGATGAAGTAAACGTCTCAATAAAAATTTAAAAAAAAAACTATATTTTCATGCAATGTTTTCTTTTCATTTCGAATTCAAACATTGAGCAAAGATCTTGCCTGAAATTCTAAATTTTTGACTTTAAATATCCTCCTATCGCTTTCATTACGCTGCTGTTATTCTATTTGCAATGATTAAGTCGGCATTCTATTTCAAGTTTCTAGTAATGCCCAAAGCTGATTTGTTTGTTTTTTGGCTGCTCGATTTGTCAAGTCACATTAGGAGGAGGGAGGCTTCCTAAATGTGACTATTTGTGACAAGGGGGGAGGAAGGTGGGTTAAAACAGCCTCTTTTACACATTAACACAATTCAGAAGTTCTCTCTAAGGAGAAGAAGAATTCTTCTGTATCATCGGCATAAATTTGGTTATGTCTTGAGCTGCGCCACTAGAAAAATAGACCCCCTTTGTCTACAAAATCATCTGGAAAGATTGTAAAAAACTAAGCAAAGAGTGCAGATTCAGTCAAAAAGATGGATGCATTCTCATTCTCTGTGAATATCCCAAGACTACGCTTAATGCACTTTCACTTGTCTTTTCCTACACAAAAACAATCGGCATATGCTAATTTGGCACTTTAACGTGGAGAGTGGCTTTTCTATTCTGTTGAACACGTAAAGTCAGAATGCTTAAGTTTTCTAACGCCATATCATAGCAACCAAATTGTGAATTCGATTTTCAAACCTGCTTAAAAAATGCATGAAACAGCTAAAAATTGAGTTAATCTAAACTAAAAAAGTAACATAAGGTTGCTTTCGACACAAACACATCTGCATCTTGGCTTATTGCCCTTTAACTTCTACTGAACAAATTTTCTCCTTCTAGTCACTTTTCAGCTTCATTTGCAAAAAGCTCTCAAGCAATTCTGTCAATTCGGTGTAAACGGGCCTTGCAATTATGTTGCGCCGGTGTAAACAGCCCATAAAAGTCAACTAAGCTAATCTAAGCTTAAGTCTGTGTGTATGTGGGTGTGTTTTAGTGCATTTGCCTGGAGCAATTAACTAAAAAACAGTTGGAACAACACACAAGCGTACAAACAAACATATAAACATAAAAACATAACTTAAACTGGTTCTCGTTCACTGGACTTGAAGTCTAAGTCAAAAGAAAAGCCAAAACTTCAAACAATTGTTAAAAATAATAACTATATATAAATGAATAGCATAAATAAAATAAAATTAATTATAAAAATTTATAATAAATTATAGTTTAAATGAAATAAATAAAAACAAAAGCATAGGTAAAACAAAATAAATACTTGCTCTGGCTCATGCAAAACATTTGTGGATGCAAAGTGCATTGAAAAGACGTGGAATGGTTAGACAGTTTTTCAAGTATTCCCATTGTCTGAACCAGTTCGACCAATTCGGCGTGGGACATATTTTCTATACCATTATCGAGATGCTCGTCGCTAGTGAAATCCAGATTTCCCGAGGGTTTCAATGGTGACAGAACGGCTCCATCCTTGAATTGTATAAAGCTGCGCAATGCTGTGGCCGCGGCCTCAATGCGTGCCACCTTCTTGCTTCGACCTTGGCCCATATATTTTTGGCCATCCACCTGGAAACAAAAAAAAGATATCAATATTTCTATTTAGCTGCGTATTATGTAAGATTTTGTAACAAGCCGACTATTTCCGCATTGTTTAAGCTTGTTTAAAACGAGGTTTGCCTTTTATGTATTGGGAACAGGGAGCAAAAATGACACATACAATCGGAACGATGTCCAACAGTTTTGGTAACTCCAAGTTTCATATTAACATATCACCAAAAAAGGACGAACTTTTTATGCCTGGTAAGTTCACCATTGACCAAATTTTCGAACTACGCCAAATCCTCGAGAATATCCACGAATACCAAATCGACACCCAGCATTTCTTTGTCGATTACACAGCTGCATTTGCTACCCCGTTGAGGGACCACGTATTTGCCACATTGTCGGAGTTCGGTAGCCCTGCAAAGATGGTGCGAATTTGTAGCACAACTTTGACTAACACACGC
The DNA here is from genome assembly GCA_035041775.1 of Chymomyza caudatula. Taxonomy (NCBI): domain Eukaryota; kingdom Metazoa; phylum Arthropoda; class Insecta; order Diptera; family Drosophilidae; genus Chymomyza; species Chymomyza caudatula. The sequence goes on along the minus strand of JAWNKW010000217.1, from coordinate 2,812,628 downwards.
AGCTCTGTCAGGGTAAAAAGAGCCGCTTTGAACCTTTCGATACCGAGCGAGGCTTTAGACAAGATGATGCCTGAGAACTCTTCAACTGTGTGATAGAGAGTGTGTTGCGCAGGGCCAAAATACTTCAGAACGGAGCAATATTGAAATATAAGAGTGTCCAGTTGCTCGCCATCTTAGATGATATCGATATCATTGGTGTGATTAAGCGAGCAGTTAACGGATCCTTGGCGGTGATTGAAAGAGAATCAGCCAAAATGCGTCGGATTATAAATGACAGCAAGACAAAGTATATATTGTCTTCGAGGTAGAGTTACCGCGGTTGGACCCTCAGATTGATGCGGAAAACAATACGCTCATGTTGTCTAGGATTTCTTCTAACTTGGCACCACCGTTGCTATGAAGAAAGATATCAGCATTACAAACTAGCAACGACTACCGCATTCAATGGAACGACAAACTCTATGAGCTCTACGACTCAGCGACTCCGTTGTCTAGGTCATATTGTGCGTATGGATGAAGAAGGTATTGCGAGAAAGGTCTTCAATGCGGCTGTTGAAGGAAGCCGAAGAAGTGTCAAGCCGTGTCTCCGTTGAAAGGAACAGGAAAAGAGCACTCTAGCTACATTGGGTATCACTGTGCGAAGCAGTGGCACCTGGCGTATTGATGTACATTAGGTTGTTATGGAAGAAGAAGAAGTACATTAGGTTTTTATGGGGTCCACAATTTATACCTTTTTGCTTATATCTTTTGAAGTATTCATCCAATCTTTATCACTTTTTGTATACTACACATGCATAGTAACAGAGTGCTAAGATTCAATCAGATGGCTTATGGTGTAGAAGGAGTGAGATAACAACCCGAACTTCATCTGAGTAGGAAAAATATGAATTTTTTGGTAAAATTATAAGTTATGAAAGTTATGGTCACCCACAGCTCAGTCTTTCTGTTAGATACATTGTAATTATATAAGTAAAGTAAACAAACATTTACTCTTTTGCATTCGCCAAATTATGATTATTATTGTTGACCTTGAAGTCATTGTATGCAAAGTTCTTTTGCCTAAGGCGATATGTAAGAGCTGCCGAATGATTCGTTGGTGTCGTTTCGTTTTGTTCAATTCAGCGAACACCTATAGAAAATCATTTGTTATCTATAATTCGGAATTGAACATCCGTACTTGCTTCACAGTATCTCACTTAAAACGCCTTTCTTCAGCATTTGTTTGCAGCCAATAATAAGAAACCCTTTATGAGAAGAAAATCTTATAGAAATCTCTTCTTGATGCCAAAGTGTACGTGCATTATGGTATGTGCCGGTAAAACTAATGTCATGGGATGGCTGAAGCTTACGATAAGTCATATGACTATCTTGCAACAACAGTTTGCGTTTCTGGCCAAAAAACTGCACTTTCAAAACGACCTACACGAAAGTAGTTTTCGGTCTTGCCTCACAGCGTTGTATTATTGTTTGCGAAAAATTACGTCGAAAGTTGTATTTTTGTAAATCGTTTGTCTGCCAAACTTAGATTTAATTTTGGCAACACATGGATTGCTCTTTCGCCAAAATGTGAAAAGCAATACTCGTAAAAATAAACTCGACCCGTGTCTTTGAGAGTGACGCGTACGTGCTAAGGCTGAATGTCGCTGCCGTATAAGCTTCCAAAAGTCTAGAATGCAACCTGTGCTCTCTCTTTATTAAGAGATTCATACTAAAGTAAGCTATTTGACAGCGGCTTTGACATGCCCCAAGAGAACTGACCAAAGTCAGGCATTAAGATTGCATGAAATTGGAACATCTTTCAAACTTTCGCAGCAGTTAAAACTCTTTGCCCCTCAGGTCTCTATCTCTATCTAGTAACCATTTTAAATTAGCAATAACAACACACGAGTAGGCAAGCACACAAGGACAGACAGCCTCCTTCTAGACGCTCCTTCTATATAAACAGTTCCTTCGAAAGCCGCCCAACTGTTCCTCAATTTGTCTATGTGCATGTGTGTGTCCTTGTTTGTTTGGCAACTTTGGCGCTACTGTAGAGCCACTGTTTAACTTTTATACCATTTCATTTTATTGGCTAAAGTGACTTGGATTCCGCGCCAAGTGAGCAAAAACGCCTTAAAGTAGGCAGAGCTTCTTCTTTTGTTGTTATTGTAGCTTGTGTCCCTGCTCAAGTGGCAAATACATTTACACTTGAACAAAGAGCTTGCAACCAAAGCCTCTGCGCCTCTACACAGTCTTCTTGAAAAAGTTTGTAAAAGTACTACAATAGGTCGTAGGTCTACTGGTAGGTCCCCATACCAAAATAAAAAGCTATATACCCGACCGCGAAGCAACTACCTTTCGCCATTTCTTTCGAGCTCCGAAATGGAAGCCATAAAAAACCTACCATAGAAAAGACATAGACATTCTACTGCGGAAAAATATGCAAAATAGTCGAGCCGGAGCCCGGTGACTCCCACAAAAATAGCAAGTCCATTCAGTTGATTTGAAGTCTTTTCGCCCAAATGCACGTAATGCAATCTGGGAACATGCAGTGCACGATATTTGACTTTATTATTATGAGTCAGTGTGGAATTTATAAACAAATAGAGTTTTCACAGTATTTCATAATGTTTATGACAAAAATATGATGCCACCGTGACTATAAACAGCGAAATACTGCGAAATAGCATCTTGTTACACTTAAATGGCAAATCTTTTATAAACTGAAACAAAATCGATCACTTTTTTATAATTTTGTTCGATTTGTACTGCATTTCACTGAAAGCACGAGTTTATGGTAGGATCTGAATTTAAGCTAAAACAACTGACAGTGTAACCAAGAGTTACGGTAACTCTGAAACAACAGCTACAAAATACTTGAAAAAAAGTAAAATTGTTGCTGCATCGAAAATTTAATAATAATTTGCAATAATTTTAATAAACCGTTTGTCGTACAGCATTTTAGATTCACTTTGATATATATAGATTTAGGTTTAAAAAAAACTCTGTTATTAAATTTCTAATCAAATCGTGGTTAGCAGGAAAAAGTATAGGTAGAACCCCTTCACATTTGCTTTACTTTCTTGGATTCCTAACAAAAGAAGAGTTCATATGCAGAGTTTGGAAAACAGCTAAATACAAAAGAAAAGTTCTAAATATAAGTTTAGTTTGTTTCCGCATTGAAAAATTCCTAAAATCGTAACAAAACAAAGTTAATTTACTTACGAAACTTTACTTGAAATGAGCATTTTTAACTTTAGGTTGAGCTTTTCCGTTTTTACAATATTGCAATGCACATATTCGTCGATTTGAGTTCAATGTTCTCGGTTTTTCTTACCATCAATTGTTAAAAGTTCAAAATGTCTCATGGTACCGATAAGGATGGAAGTGTGCCAATAAGCTATGGCAACAAATCGGCACAAATAACTTAAATTTTTTTTTTAACATTTTGAAAAGAGGGCTCCTCACACCTAGTCACAAATCGTCACAGCTTGATTACCTCCAAAATTACTAAAACATATTTTCAACGACAGCTTTTGATCTTGTAAATGTGACGTCACTTCTTTGGAGTTGTCTTATCATATCGTGTATCATTTTAGCTCGCGATGCAAAAACTTGCATTTGAGTAAAAAAGTATGAACCAGGTGGCTTCTACCAAAAATTACGATGCATAAGAGGTTTTAGTGTCAGAATTTTTAAACACAGGATAATCCCGGCGCTAAATACCTAGACAACGATATATCATCAGACGCTCCTGGCAAAAGCTCAAAACTTCCTGTAATTTATAGCTAGTGAGCTACAGCACTTCGACAGAGTCTCTTGCTTTCGTCACAGCACGAACTACCGTTCGTCGTAATAAGAAACTTAACATTGTTTTCAATCAACAATGTTGTTAAAGACCCACCAATTTTTCTCACTGCTATATCAGGTATCTGTGGCATATTGCTAACTTTTTAAACGTTTTTATAACAGCTGTGCAGATTTATTGGACAAATGTTTGCCAAGTCTAAAGAGAGTCTTTGGGTGTAATAATATGTTTATATATATATATGCACTAGATAATATACGATTTTTTTAGGCTTACATCATCCTGATTCAGCAATTTAATCACACTAATTGCAAAACTATATGAGCACATATTTATGGCCTCAGCGTTTTGTTTCCAGTTCTTAAAATTTAGTTCCGTTGGTTTAGCTTGAGCAAGTGACAGATGACACAGATCTTCCGGTATATAGGGGCGCACTTGGACCACCTCATAGCCTAAGAACACATTTTCGGGCACACGCGGCAAGTTAAACAGGAGCATAACCAAACCGGTATGCACTTTTTTGCCATTGATGGTCTTCCACATTCTATCTACACCGCAGACGTGTTGGGGCTTCAGAAGCTGCATTATTTTCTGCCTGGGCATCGATTTCAGCTCATAGGTAAAAATAACACCCTTGGTTTGGAAGACATTGTTCAATACTGTCACTCGGACTGGTATGAATCTACTGAAATATTTAAGGCGCAGCAACTTTTCATACTGAGCCTGAGTTTTTGTTTTGATTAAGAGCGTGCCGTCTGCGGTTTTCTGACACAAAGCCAACTCTCCGCCGCAAATATCGTCTATCAGATGTTTCAAGAAAAAAGCATTAACGGAAGCCAATGGGGTAAAGATTAAGCTTTCCATTATTAAAAAGTTGGTAGTATATTCTGCCATGTTTAAAATGCACTTTTGTTTATGTTTAACTGAACACAATTAAGACAGCACGTCTTCGCGAACCGAACGATAAAACTCAAGTGATCTAAAGCAAATTTGAATGCTGCTTAACACCCCACGCTTTATGGACTTCTCTCGATTTGTACTGCAATCCTAGTATTTGTAAGAGATATGAAGTCAGGTTTGCTTGTGTGCGTGCTTTACGCTCAGTTTGTACATGTATAACGAGCAATGATCGCTAATTCAGTCCAATTTTGGAGCGCAGAGCATGAAAGCACTCTTGCAGTGCATATGTGCCGAAACGCTCCCTTTGGAACTGACGAAAGCAGCGCTGATTTACGTCAGCTTTGTGGTTACGTTTTCAACACGCAGTTATTAAAGCCCTTCGGCTAGCACTTCGGCCATTTCTGTGAAAGCACCAGACGAAAGTTTGGAGCTATAGATCATAAGAGCTACGTAAAACAAATTTTATCAAAAGATGCGCATAATTGTTTTCCAAGTAAAGTTTGATAGATAACTATCTTTGGATCTTGTAAGGGTGGCTTTGAAGGCAGCGCGCCTATAAGCTGTTATGCAATTTCAATTTACCATCGGATCCCGCATAAAAATGTGGCACCAAAGTTCCAACTGGGCAAGAGTCGGTATTGATTTTAGTGGCGTCCCTGATTGGCTGCTTTTGATAAACAAAGCTAAATACTCGCAAGTAACATTGTCAGAGAGAGAGAGAGAGAGAGAGCGAGTGAGAGAGAGAGAGCAAGTGAGAGAGGGAGAGAGCGAAAAAGAGAGGGCAAGTAAGAGAGTGCGCAACACGCGTACACTTTGGAAGTAAAGTGAGTGAGAGAGGGAGAGAGCGAGTGAGTGAAAAAGAGAGGGCAAGTAAGAGAGAGAGGAACACGCCTGCACTTTAGAAGTAAGCGGTGTTTCTTAACTCTCTGCTAAGCTATCTCCTACTTCATACTCCGCTTGCGTAAGGTATTTAGAATTGGTTACATAATTGTTCAGAAATTACTCAGTAATTGCAAGTCTTTGAAGATCACTTGCTTTTATGTCTGCTTTAAAAGGCTCAAAACATTGCGATAAGAAAACTTAAAAAAAAGCCCCAACCTAAAGAGTCAAGGGCTTATATGAACCAATGATACTTTTACTATTCTAGTTTTTTGCTAAGCACATAGAATCTTTTTCATAAGCTAGTTGTGCATGCCCAAAATTTGGATAGCTGTGGACAGTACTGTAGGGACAACAGGTCGCTAAAAACATTTTTTCGCCGCCCCTTTCCTTCAGCGCACTTAAGTTTATCGAAACCAAAAAAATTGTTTATCTGTTACGCTTCGAGCAAATAAACTATTTGGCGAAAGTTCAATTTTGAGAAAAATAGTTTGGATTTTTATAAAATGTGTAATGTTTGTAGATGTCAATTTCGGAGTTTACCCATTAAAAAAAAAAAAATTTCTTTATGAACTTCGTTCACTTAGAGACAATCACAGCTACAAACTATCCTCACAAAAATTCCGATAATCGCTTTTTTGATGTTGCTGACTGAATGCTTCGCACTCGAATGTAGTATTTAAGGTAGATCTCAAATATCTATGAAATTCTGACAATAACAAAACTTTCAAACTTTTAGACCAACAAAAGCCTTTGAAACAAGGGTTGGCGTCGTTAATACCTAGGCAACGGTATTTGGGTCGACCGGATCAGAAGCTCTAGGCGAAAGCTCAAAACTTCCTGTAATTTATAGCTAGTGAGCTACAGCACTTCGACAGAGTCTCTTGCTTTCGTCACAGCACGAACTACCGTTCGTCGTAATAAGAAACTTAACATTGTTTTCAATCAACAATGTTGTTAAAGACCCACCAATTTTTCTCACTGCTATATCAGGTATCTGTGGCATATTGCTAACTTTTTAAACGTTTTTATAACAGCTGTGCAGATTTATTGGACAAATGTGTGCCAAGTCTAAAGAGAGTCTTTGGGATATATGCACTAGATAATATACGATTTTTTTAGGCTTACATCATCCTGATTCAGCAATTTAATTACACTTATTGCAAAACTGCAGGAGCAAATATTTATGGCCTCAGCGTTTTGTTTCCAGTTCTCAAAATTTAGCTCCGTTTGACTTGGTTTAGCTTGAGCAAGTGGCAAATGACGCAGATCTTCCGGTATATAGGGGCGCACTTGGACCACCTCATAGCCTAAGAACACATTTTCGGGCACACGCGGCAAGTTAAACAGGAGCATAACCAAACCGGTATGCACTTTTTTGCCATTGATGGTCTTCCACATTCTATCTACACCGCAGACGTGTTGGGGCTTCAGAAGCTGCATTATTTTCTGCCTGGGCATCGATTTCAGCTCATAGGTAAAAATAACACCCTTGGTTTGGAAGACATTGTTCAATACTGTCACTCGGACTGGTATGAATCTACTGAAATATTTAAGGCGCAGCAACTTTTCATACTGAGCCTGAGTTTTTGTTTTGATTAAGAGCGTGCCGTCTGCGGTTTTCTGACACAAAGCCAACTCTCCGCCGCAAATATCGTCTATCAGATGTTTCAAGAAAAAAGCATTAACGGAAGCCAATGGGGTAAAGAATAAGCTTTCCATTATTAAAAAGTTGGTAGTATATTCTGCCATGTTTAAAATGCACTTTTGTTTATGTTTAACTGAACACAATTAAGACAGCACGTCTTCGCGAACCGAACGATAAAACTCAAGTGATCTAAAGTAAATTTGAATGCTGCTTAACACCCCACGCTTTATGGACTTCTCTCGATTTGTACTGCAATCCTAGTATTTGTAAGAGATATGAAGTCAGGTTTGCTTGTGTGCGTGCTTTACGCTCAGTTTGTACATGTATAACGAGCAATGATCGCTAATTCAGTCCAATTTTGGAGCGCAGAGCATGAAAGCACTCTTGCAGTGCATATGTGCCGAAACGCTCCCTTTGGAACTGACGAAAGCAGCGCTGATTTACGTCAGCTTTGTGGTTACGTTTTCAACACGCAGTTATTAAAGCCCTTCGGCTAGCACTTCGGCCATTTCTGTGAAAGCACCAGACGAAAGTTTGGAGCTATAGATCATAAGAGCTACGTAAAACAAATTTTATCAAAAGATGCGCATAATTGTTTTCCAAGTAAAGTTTGATAGATAACTATCTTTGGATCTTGTAAGGGTGGCTTTGAAGGCAGCGCGCCTATAAGCTGTTATGCAATTTCAATTTACCATCGGATCCCGCATAAAAATGTGGCACCAAAGTTCCAACTGGGCAAGAGTCGGTATTGATTTTAGTGGCGTCCCTGATTGGCTGCTTTTGATAAACAAAGCTAAATACTCGCAAGTAACATTGTCAGAGAGAGAGAGAGAGAGAGCGAGTGAGAGAGAGAGAGCAAGTGAGAGAGCGAGTGAGTGAAAAAGAGAGGGCAAGTAAGAGAGAGAGCAACACGCCTGCACTTTGGAAGTAAGCGGTGTTTCTTAACTCTCTGCTAAACTATCTCCTACTTCATACTCCGCTTGCGTAAGGTATTTAGAATTGGTTACATAACTGTTTAGAAATTACTCAGTAATTGCAAGTCTTTGAAGATCGCTTGTTTTTATGTCTACTTTGAAAGGCTCAAAACAATGTGATAGAAAAATGTCACATTTTTTACAAATCAAAGTAATAAAGCTACGTCTAAAGCCTTAATCGACGAAGTCAGCAGCAATGGCAACTTCATTTGCAATTACGATTGTTCGTACACATGCACATGATAGGTGTCGATATGTGACAATGGATGAAACATGGCTCCATCATTTCACTCCGGAGTTCAATCTACAGTCAGCTGACTGGATCTCAGACTTCAAGATAAGTCTCGCTAGACGGAAATTTAGCGTCAATGAAGAGGTAATTACCGAGACTGAGACCTTTTTTTGAAACAAAAGACCAATTGTACTATAAAAATGGTATCGAAAAGTTGGAATATCACTAGTCTTCGCCTTATCGTCGAATCTTCACGTTCTCATAACAGCTGATTACGAAGAAGAAAAAAGAAAAATCGTAATAACAACGTTTGTGTGTACAATGTATTTTGTTGTTTTTTTTTTTTACTTCAAATCAATTTTTACCTGACTGAAAGCCAAAGTATCTAGGTGAAACTTTTATTCTGCAAACCGAAAGAATTTTACCTTTCGCATGGTATAGATTTCACTTGGAAACGTTGCGTTATTACGAAATAATAGGTACCACACTGAATTTTCGCTTAGCGAATATATAATTGTTGAAAAAAAAAAAATTTCTTTAAAACGATACGAACTTTTCAGTCAAACTGTTACAAGTGAATATGCTCAACACATTGACAACTTTTTTCCGCCACACAATTACTATTGCAGCGACTTACGTTCTGTCTTCTTTGCTGACGTCGCCGACCCTTGAAAAGGTCATGAATAGATATTTGAGATCTAACTTAAGTACTACATTCGAGTGCGAAGCATTCAGTCAGCAACATCAAAAACGCGATTATCTCGAATTGAAGTTTTCCAAAAAGTATCATCACTGATCGATCGGAATTTTTGTCAGGATAGTTTGTAGCTGTGATTGTCTCTAAGTGAACGAAGTTCATAAAGAAATTTTATTTTTTTTTTAATGGAAAAACTGCAAAATTGCACATCTGCAAAAATCACACATTTTATAAAAATTCAAAAAAAAAATTTCAAAATTGAACTTTCGCCAAAAAGTTTATTTGCTCGAAGTAGTTTTTTTGGTTTTGATAAACTTAAGTGCGCTGAAGGCAAGGGGCGTCGAAAAAATGGTTTTCAGGGACCTGTTCACCCTACAGTACTGTCCACAGCTATCCAAATTTTGGGCATGCACAACTAGTAGCTCATGAAAAAGATTCTATGTGTTTGGCAAAAAACAAGAATTGTAATAATACCATTGGTTCATATAAGCCCTTGACTCCTTAGGTTGAATTACTTTTACAGGCATATATATTCTGCTTTAGATATAGCCAATAAGTTACCTAGCACATAATGATATGCGATAGACAATCCAATCAAGCTGTAAAATGAACATTGAACCAGTTCAATGATCCAAAAGCTCCCAAGTATAATCCACGCATTTCCACAATTTTATCAATTAACTTTGTGCCCAATTTTTCAGCATCTGGAACCACAGTGGTAACACTTTCCTGTTATGTATGTATGTTGATATTTCCTGGACAAATATAAACACCGTTTGTTAGCTTGCTGCTCTCTGGTCCCCTCTGAAAATATTTTATTACTCTCTCACGCTAGATGTGCTTGTTTTTTTTTATGTTAAAGTATTTTCTGTTGAATTCAATGAACGTAATCTTATTGCAGGACATACGCTTGCCCTAAATGGAATTAATAATGCTTAAAGTAACGTTGGTAAAAGTTTTGTTTGCCTTTTGGCCAAATAAACACACACACACACACACACACACACAAGCACACAGCCTGCCACAACAAACAAACTGCAATTGTTGCTTTTTGCCGCATGGCATAAATTGTCAACGAACGTTAAATGAAATTACACATACGCAGCAAAACACACTCACTCACACTCACTCACACTCACACTCACACACACTCACTCACACTCACTCACACTCACACACACTCACTCACACTAACACTCACTCACACTCACACACACATTTATATATACAAGGGTCTCCATAAACAAGCAAAAACATGCAAACGGAAGCAACAAAGCGTTGCTGTTGCTGACGACAAAAACAACAGCAACAACTGCGTCGCAGTCAACTCAACTCAACAACAGCAACACCACAAACAACAACAACAACATAATGTGCAGTACGGACTTGGACTGTAGCCCCAGTCCCCAGTCCATCCCAGTTACCAGTCGCCCAAAATGCTACAGCGCCCATCATCAGCTACGCTTCACAAAGCTCCTTTTTTGCGGTGGGGCAAGCAGTGGCAGAGGCAGCGCAGCAGCAGAGTCACAGGCCGAATTCAACCTTATAAGCCTCCGGAGCCTCAGAAGCCAGCCGCGTGTACGGTATAAAACGTACGGAAGTCGACATGACATTTAGCGACTATAAATTCAAAGCATAAAACAAAAAAAAAACGTAAGGTTTAATCGCCAGTCCACTTTGGAGCGCCGAGATTAACATACTCTTCAAGAGCAATGTCCCTCTTACAAATGGGTTGGCGTTTATGTACTTAATACTGATTTTCTTATTTGGACTTATTTCTTAATCCAACTTTTCTTCTTTCTGCGTAGATCACACTTCAATGCAGCGTACATGCCGTGACGGTATCATGCTAGTACAGACACCATTTCTGGATCTCTGCTTTTCTTTTGCATAGATCATACTTCAATACGGCCTACATGCCGTGATGGTATCATGCAAGCATAGACGCTTGCTAAATGGCACTAACAAGTTCCGTTATTCGTTATTTCACTAAATATGTTTAAAAATGAGAGGTTTATAGAAAGAGGTTAGAGCAAAGTGAGCGGTCCCGTAACTTAATGACACATAACTGGCATTAAAAGAGAGTTGATCGAAGAAACATATAAACGCCAATCTTCTAACACAACTATATCTCTTATAGTTTTTGCAGTTCTTTCTTGTTTCACGCTAACTGCATGCTTATTGAGTCCGAGAACAAACCGAGCCATTTCTTGATCTCTGCTCCTTTTTCTACACATCGGAACATGTGATAGCCCGAAGGGAAAATATAGCTATTGAAGAAAAATTTCTCATCCAACATTTTCCACTTATTTTTTATAGCATTGTCCCAATGAAAAGTTAAAGTTTCGGATCTCGTCGTTAACGGAGCATTTGGGTCAAAGTCTTAAGCATTTTGAAATTTTTTTACTTATTGCGTCACTTTTATAGATTTTGTAGTTTTGCCTTGAGTTTGACCCGGATCGCATTGCTTTAAGTTTCAAGTTTAAAGTATTTTAGCAGTACTTTTATGAAAACTTCAAATAAGTTTAGAGAACAGCTTTTTTGATAGAAAAAACTTTTGTCAATTCAATTTTTAAGCAAATTACATTTCGAGTCAGTGCCGTCACGCTCTCTCAGTCTATTTGAACGTAAAGAGTAATAACGAACAACGTAGCTGCGCAGTATGTAATGTTGCATCATGAATTGACATTACGCGGCTGCCGGCTGCATGTTATCAAGTGCTACCATCACGGCACATAAGCGGCTTATACATAATTTTTATTTCCAAGGCACACCATCGAATAATTGAGAGCCTTTGGTTTTTGTTATATAGGTATAGTCTCTTATATGACTATTTCTAACACCATTAAGATTTTTGGTAGCTGAGCATCTGGCACAACTTTATTATTTGCTACAAGTTGGTATAACCTACGAAAGCGTATTGCTAAACACCGGCAGTGCCAAGAAAATGGAAAAATGAAAAGCTATGAGCTTTGTGCCGCCAGGTCACATGATGCAGCGTTTAATACATAAATAAAGTTGGATGTGTTTATAATTTGAAGTCGAAACTTTCGCAAGTTATGGAACTAGCAGCAGAATCGAGTCAAGGGGTTTATGGATAGTACAAACTACGTTTGACCCATTGCCAAGCTATCGATTACGAATGCGTTTCTTTTTGTGCATATATGTGTTTGAATTTGCAGATCTGCTGTGCTGGCATGTAGCCAAAACGGATTCTGGCACTTAAAATTGCTGCATTCGCAAGCATATAAGAACAGGACAACACACGTAGTATGGTACCAGGGCTATCTGAAAGAGTGCGAACATGGCGTTGCTCATGAATAACAAATGCTGAAGCCTTGGCATATACAAGGACAACAAGCAGATACGAATTTGTACGGTAGAGCTTCGTGTAAGACAGTTTGGCTTTAAAACGTAACGGAACTTGTTCATGGCCAAAAATGTTGTTGAACTCGTTGGAAAAAGTAAGCGTCAACAGAGTTCAAAATCCAAAATAAGGCATGACGGTCACCTAAAATAAGTGGAACATTTAGTTTTGAGTTCTATCCAAATTCGCATAAAGCGGAAAAAAAACAACAATAATTTTCTAAAAACATGCATGCTCTTCTTTTCGCTCTCACACAATAAATGTGCAACCTTCGAATTCTCGCGTGGTAGCACACGCACAGAAGCCTAACACATTTAGAGCGTAACAACAGAGTTTCGTGACGGCAGTCCTAGTTTCGATGCAATAAAATAAGCAACAAAACAAATTTGATGCAGACAGTCGGGACTATGCCCGACAGTGGAATACCTTGTACCCATTTCTTCCATGGAAATCAAATTTCTGTGCAAATTTTCGTATCGCTGCTTCGGTGGGTATGGGCGAAATAAAGGGGAGAACGGAGTAACATATCGACATGAATCGATAAACCTCTCTCTTATAGACTCTGAGAAACAGAGACCAATACGGACAGACGGACATTGCTATATCGACTCGACTATTGCTTCTGATCACTTTTGCCCATGGTACATATGGTCTGCCATGCCTCCTTTTGCTATAATAAACTTTTACACTTTGTATACAGGGTATAATAACTGTTGACTTAAGCTTTAAAGTTAATTTATAGAATATAACATTTAATTGGCAGATTTGAAATAGCCCGAAGGTGAGCAAATTATGCTCTTACCACAAACCAGAGTGAATACAAAGTTTACGTTATTCTAAAGGGCGGGAAAAGTTTTTTCTGGCTAACATCATTAAAGGTAAAACATAATATGCAAAGTGTTTATGAGTCGTAATTAGTAAACGATGCACATTTTAGTGCTAATGGCAAAAAAAATCCTGTTTGAAAGATTAGTAACATGGAAACCAAAACGACTAAGTAAGCTGGATGGATTGTGGCATTCACAGATGACCTTTGGCAATTAGTTGAGTGTCAGAAACGTTAGTAAAGCAAAGTGAGGTTGTGGATTCCAAATATAGAAGCAATTGTTTCTTAGATTTGCAAGAGTCCTTAAACAATCGTTGACAATACTTGACTTTGGATTAAAAATAACACTTAGCAATGACTATAGAAATACGTTTCAAGAAAGTGGCGCTTATAAATTAATATAAAAGAGGTTTCTATTAATAAAACGTCATTAACATTGGAACTAATATACATATACAAAAATGTCTTCTTTTATAGGGAAAATGTTGGAAAAAAAAAACGTTAAAAGCATTAGGCAAAGGTTATAGCTTTTCGGAAACCAAGTTTAGTTTTTAAAGGTTTTGCAAATGAGCACATATAGCTTGTCTATTTATATTTCTATTTACAAAATCAGCTTTTGGAGTACGAATCCTTGTGTCCAATTGCTAAAAGCTGTACTAGACGTCATACACTGCTAGAGCTAATGAGAGCTTATTTTCATATTAAGTTGCTTATAAAGCTGCCACGACGTGTGATGAACATTTTGCATTGTGGTCCTGCCAAAGGAGAAAACATTTTCGTAACAGATACCATTTATAAGCTACTTTTATTATGAATTGAATGTTGATTTCAGTCTAAAACTGGATTAAATTTACTGTGTGTCACTCGCAGGACTAATGTGAGTCTTCCAGCAATACATTGAGGTCCTTCAACGATGTTTGACTGTGAGAACTACAGCTACAGCAACATGTGCGTACTCACTGCGTGAGGATTATTGTATTATCTGTAAGTATGTGTGTAAGTGCAGGAGTGTTGTGTTACAATTTGCAAACTGATTGGCTTCAGGATAATTTGCTTAGCACATACTTGCCTCTATCGTACAAAGCTCCAACTCGATTTCTCCCCCTCACTGCCTCAAGCTGACACAGCAGCTCTTTCCCCATTCGTGGCAGGACCACGTGACACCAGCTAGTTCTGTCACATGCGGCGTATACGCAATAACCAAAACCAAAATAACAACCAAGAATGCAAAAACAAAATTTGAACGCAAGGACGAGCATCAGTGCCTGAATAGCAGCAGCAGCAGCAGCAAGGACAAACTCAACTGGCCATAAACAAGAGTCGACGATGCTCTGTGTTCATAAGTGTGTGCGTATATGTGCGTATGTTTGCGTATGTGTGCGTATATGTGCGTATGTGTGTATGTGGGACCAAAGCATACTTTTGAGCGCAGCGTCAGCTGGCAGAGCAGCTCTCTAAAAGTCAATCAAAGCGCATTTAAAGTGCTCCCAAAAATAAAATCAAATGAAATACACGTCACAGGCAAATGAAAAATGACACTAATAGTTGAATAAAGCAAAAGACCAAAGCAAAAAAGCAATAATAAACGAAAGACAACCATAAAGAGTAAGTAAAAGAGCAAAGAGCATAAGATAAAAGACAAGCGCTGCGGTTTTGCGGTGTTGCTTTGAGGGCGCCTTCTGTCGACCTGACGCAGCTCCTGTTACTTTTTAATAATATTAAAATGTGTGGCCAGCTAACGGTAAACAGCTACACAAAAAGCACAAGACAAAAAACAAAAACAAAAAAGAAGAGGAGAAACAATAAAGCAGAAAAACCGCAGGGTTTTACCGTCAATGCACAGTCTTAGAGGTACTTACTCTCTACTTACTCTTACGCTCTTAACTATGTAAAAGGAAAACGTTTAACGGTTGTATTGCATTTTATCACCGAAAATCGAATATCAGTATTTTTTGACTTAGATGGCTGCAGCGCTTAAACGAAATTCTAGAAAAGATACCTTTCGAAATGTAATACACTAGTTTCTCGAATATAAAGTACGAAATATGTTTTCCACGAAGTGCGATGCCTTAGTCAGCAAGAACGTGCAAAATTTCTAGTACGGTTATGTTTGTGAGTTCGAGAAGAAAGCTTCACCAATATATGATGTTTATGTATGTTACCGTTTACAACTCTTGCAGGCAGAGTCTTAGAGGTACTTACTCTCTACTTACTCTTACGCTCTTAACTATGTAAAAGGAAAACGTTTAACGGTCGTAGGCATTTTAGCGCCGAAAATCGAATATCAGTATTTTTTTGACTTAGATGGCTGCAGCGCTTAAACGAAATTCTAGAAAAGATACATTTCGAAATGTAATACACTAGTTTCTCGAATATAAAGTACGAAATATGTTTTCCACGAAGTGCGATACCTTAGTCAGCAAGAACGTCAAAAATTTCTTGCATGGTTCTGTTTGCGAGTTTGAGAAGAAAGCTTCACCAATATATGAAGTTTATGTATGTGCAGGACACATTTGCAGTTCTACTTAAAACTACGGGTTTCTATTTTCTTTGCAATTTGCATGAGAAGAATGGAAAATCTGCTGTACCTTTTTGTCCCAATTGGCTACGAAAGTATCTTCGTTTATGCCTCTTTTTACAAGTTCGACATGCCTATAAGCCCTTTTCTATTGGGAAGTTCGAATTGTGAAGCTTTCCTATTGGTAAGTTGATTATTTGGGGCAAAATTACTTTTATGCCCAAACTTTAGTATTCTTGGGCCAATGCTGTTAAATTTCAAAGGAGACTCGAATTGAAACTTATAAATATCTGCGGCAATTTTCAAGCTCAATTTTCAAATTTTCAAGAACACAGTCACACACACAATCAAAGGCTTTAACTCTTCTCTCTCTCACATATATCCATATCTACATGTAATGATTCCCACTATTTAGTCATTTCTTCAAAAAAGTGCTTCCGAAGTGTAAAATTACTAGAGATTGTTAAGAATCTGGTTTGCAGACCTATTTAGAAATATTTCAAATTTGGAGATAGAAGTGCAAGCATATTAAAGTTACCTCCTTTTAAGAGATATCGAATTTCAATCTTTCTCTTTGCATTAGAATATTAAAGTACATGAAAGTATTATGAACTATTTCCGAGTTTTAGGCCATTATAACGGCGAAGGCGGAATGGGGAGTGGCCAAAGAAGGAAGGAGGCGGGGCTTATAGAATATTGAGTATGAATGGAAGCAAGAAGCGAAGCAAGCAGGGTGCGGAGCCCCCTTGCTCATATTAATACGTTTTAAATACTCTTACTAAATAAACCACAAAGATGAGTTGAAAATGTAAATATTGCATGCAATATTTGTTTGCGGTAAGAGTATAGAAACAAAACAAAAGCGTAGGTCCTTGGGTGGATAATCAATCTGGTTTTTTTTTTTCAAAAATGTAAAGATATACGAAAATTCAATTTAATTGGGCAATCTTTTTTATCATTTGAGGAAACAAGTCTTGGCATTTCATCTTTAAAGATGTTGACAGCAAAAGCATTTTCCATTCGGAGGTTCCTATTTTCGTTGAAGCGTTCGAGTATTTCAATCTGTAACTGGCGAGTAATGTTGGCTTCCAATGCCTGGATTGCAGTTCGTTTATCCACTCAAAGAAAAATATCTATATGTGATATTACAAAGCCTGCATCGTGATATATATATTATGTATGGCATGGACCGCAATTTTATTGTCACCAAATGGTTCGAATTAAAGATTCATTTTTATTTAAACCCCTATATCTTGCAAAGCAATAGCTAAATCAAAAAAGCGCCTATAAAAAGCTTTATCTGTGCTTTAATACCTTTACAACAGTGTATGACTCGACCGGATCGTACGCTCCAGTCAAAAGTTCAAAACTTTCTGTAATTATATAGTAGATTTTGAGCTACAGCACTGCGCAGTCCCTTGCTTATCGTCACGCTACAGGGCTATCGCACTGACTGATTGTATGTAAGTATGCGTGCAACTAGCTCATAACGACATTTGAGTATTTAGTATATTTCCGTTAACATTTTGCTATAATGTATGCTGGTATTTGTTAATGTAATGTGTAATAAGTGGAAATTTGCAATGACTTTTATTGGTATTCTATGTGTTCTACTTACGACAAAGAGCTTTAAGTTTGCGATGCTTACCTGTAATTAGAAAACGAAAAAATGGATTTAGTGAGTTCTAGCAAAAGAAAAAAAAAAGTGAAATACATATATTAAATTTATAGCATAGAGTTATTTTGGAGTTTGGCAGCCGATCAAAACTGAAATCATTCGGGGTCTTACTTGTTTCCTTCTAGATGCTTTGGTTTCAATATTCACAATAAATTTTCAAACTTTTACTCGTACATAAATTTGTGGGTATGCAGAAGCCGAAAGACACATTTAAGTGTATAAAAACGCATAGCTGAACAGTTAAACTTTCATAACAACAAAGTATCCCCGATCGGAATTACCCATGTGTAAGATTTGAAGTAGTCAAGTCATTTAGACAGATTGAATCGTTGCGAACATTTCAAATCTGATTTGAGTGAAAACATTAGAGAAATGAAAAAGTTGTTAGGGGTTCTCGAAACAGGACTTGTTGATTTTCATTAAACTATAGAATTGAAAGAAGAACTTCCGAATTTTTTACGAAATCGTCTTACAATAACACGAAAAGTTACATTTCAGTTATAGGTTATCTCGAGAAGGCATACTACTTGCGAGTTATAGTGCTTTCGGAAGCTCAGCGAAGTGCGAAATTGTGACTTTTATACCCTGTACTTGTAGTTGCAAAGTACTTTTTAGGCTGTAACGATTTAGTTCTTGGAAAGCTGAGGGTCATGTCCGAAGTAATTTGCTGCGTAGAATCCGAATCCGGAGTAAGAATGGCCTAAAACGTTGTTCTTTGGCAACACAATATTATTTCCATTTTCAATCAAAACTCATTCAGACAGACGCAGACAAAACCCTATAATCATTTTCGGCTGAGTACTTATAGTTTTGTACATTTATCTCGGGCAATATTACAGTGCCTACATAAGGTGCCAGATAGAAATAGCACGGACTCATCACATGAAAATCTGAGCAATCTAATAATTTCATAATTATGTATCATACTTCCATAATAAAGGCAACAATTTGGCTTATTTATATGCTCTTTATTAAGTATCAAGTATAAATAGTATAAAGTGTTCAATTAGCTAGCTTGTTATTCCAAGAATTTAGCTTCTTGCAATCAATAAAATCCGATCAACCAAATCAACACAAGAGCCAAAAGCGGAACACAATCACTTATCATATGTATTCCTAGGAAAATGTATATATAGACAAACAGTGGAATACACACCGATATGTGTGTATATAAATATACTCGTACTCACTGTGGGTCGTCGTCTTTGTTGTTGTTGTTTTTGTTTACTCATATCACAATGCAATAAAGCAGAAATACAAGAAGAAGAATTTTTGTTAAGACGTAGTATGAACTCGCCGTACTATTCCTTACGTTATGGTCTTCAAGAAAATTCATAAAAAAATGAATTGCTTAAAAATAATAATTTTTGAACATTTGTTTATTTCAACTTGATCATGTTTATCCCCTCTACAATGTGCTGTATTTTGTGTGGTCATAACATAAGTTTGAGACGTTGGTTAAAATTTGTTTGGAGTTTCGGCACGATACACATTAATCGGCTCGTTTAGCGTTAGAAAAGTCAACATATATGTTCCACTTTATAGGTCTAAGAACGAGTATGTTTTTACAACAAAACGAGTAAAAAATGTTTCATTTTGGGCGTTTTTGTGAACATTGTTAGAGAGTTGTATGAATAGTCTGGCAACGCCGTGACTTTTACTTCATAGTTACCCAGTTAAACGATGTAAACGAATGGCAACCGAAAGTTAAGAGTATTAAAGACTTAAAAAGATTTTAAGATGAAGGGTGTGAAGAAGGGCAATAGAAAGGGGAGCGGAATATGCAGAAGAAGATGAAGAGCAAAGGGAATACGATTTACTTTTAAAGAGGCAAGGAGATGCGCGACAGTAGCGAGCCGTGGGCGGAGCCCCCTTATTATAAAATATAAATCTGTAATTTGAGTTTGAATTTTGAAACAGTGATAGTTCGAAGACCGTTTTAGATAGCTCAAAACGGTGTACAAATTTAAAATCAGCGACACAAAATTTTTTTAATTTATTAATTTAAAAAAAGTATATTTTACTACAAGGTTTTTGCATCGTTTATTTTTTTTTTTAGGCAATTTAAAAAAAATTGGCGATTGTGACATTTTTTCGATATTCCCCAATAACTTCTCGCTACCGATTTTGCTTAAATTGGTGTTGAAATGTTCGCAAAGAATCAATTTAATGAATACAAAAATAGCCCATTAACATTCACTCACATTCATTCATAATTCATTTGGAGTAAAAAATAACAAAAATCATTTTCAATTTCCGAAAAAAAAATGTTTTCATTTTGAGATAAAAACCGTCTGAAAAAAAAAACATTGATTTGATATTAAATTTCCTTTAATTCCTACGCAACTTTCGAAATCTCGAATTTTTTAAAATAGCGATAATTCGGAAACGGTGCTAGAACATCCGAAATGATGTCCAGATTCAAAATCATCGACCCAAAATTTACCGAAAAAAGTATGTTTTAGTCATAGGCGATTGTTTGAGGTCAAATTTGTTGCATAGTGTTATTAATAAGAAAAAGGAGCGATGGGCTTTTCTGAAACTCTGCAATTTTGGCCATGTACACAGAATACGGAAGTAGATGGCTCTAGTGCTGTTTGTAGGTAACAGAAAGTTTTCCAGATTTGTGTCAACGTGTTTGTACTTGTGTTGGACGTATGCCCAGCTATCTATTATCTGAGAGCAACGGTGGCAGTCGAGCACTCTTAGAATGTCCTTTTCCGGAATTTTGATAATTGTGAGCGTAAATTTCCAATAAAGCGTATAGCTATAATAAGTTTGAGCCTAATCGTTGAGATAACATACTATTTACTGGAGCTGGAATACATGCAAATGTTGTCCTGAAAAAGTAAACAACAATATTTCAAGTTCAGTTTTCACAGCCACAGTAGATGAATTCATATAGATGGCTGGCCAACCCTGACGACAACCCCCTTACAAGTTGTGGACAATTACGATAGTCGCTCCAACTGCAAGAACCAACAATTTAATAACGTCTTAGAGGAAGGTAATACTTTCGTGAACACTAAAAATGTGTGTTTTTTTTAATACTGCAATTATACTTCACTATGCTCAGTAAAAGCGTCATTTGAATACTGTTCTTTACAAGTGAAATGAAGTTAATACGTATGTAAAGCACATAAAAGCATAGCTCGTTTCTTTACTTTATGCTAATTGGACTGATAGGATTACCTAATGGAAGGATTAGCTAGTAGCTGCTAATCGCTTGCCATTAAGTTGCACAAAAGTTTCATTGACAGATTTAAGTTTTGAATTGGCTTCTCAATTACCATCCTTAGGATGGCTTTTGTTCAAAAGCACTCAGCAAAAAGACTTTGACCTCGAAAAAAAAGAAACCACCGTAAAACCAAATAAGCTTAATTGTTCCGAGAATGACAAGGACATTTCTCAAAATGAAATTTTAATCTGCTCATTTCAGTTATGGTTAAGTAGTTATTTCCAGTGACGTCACATGGCGTCATATCGGTGCTGAATCTACAAATAAGTGTGTGTGTTCCTGACGTTTGTGGCAGCCAAGAGTTTTGCACACATTTCGAATGTTATTTCTTGTGGCTGCTGGACAGAGAGAAACTAGCTTATAGTCTCAAAGCCAAAATCAAAAGGTTTGCATACAGATATTGCAAAAGTTTTAGTAACTTCAGTTATATAACGACCTTAGATAAAACTAGGCAACAAATTTAACTTCAATGAAAGGCTTTGGCTTAAATAAACCTTTTCCGTTGTGAATTTTCCAGCAGCAGTCGCATATAACTTCCAATTCAGTTGAAGTTTAACTCAAACTAAAGGTTATTAAATAACAGTCTTCTGGACAGTTTTGATCTACCTTGTAGTGGATAACCGCATTGTCGAGCTGGGAAAGAACATCTCCGGGCGAAGCTTTTGATAGCGTGCGAGGCTTCAGACAACGCCTAGCTACATCTTCAACTTTGTGATGTAGAGTATATTGCGAAAGGGCAGAGTGCACCGGAACAGAGTTGTTGCTTGCCTACGCAGATATTATTGACACCATCGACTGTACCAAGCGAGATGCTGCCGAAGCAACTGTGGCTATTGAAAGAGAATCTGCCAGCGTGGGTTTGGTTATAAGTGAGAGCAAGACAGAGTATATGTTTTCTTTGTGTAAAGAGACGATATTTGTGTTACAAAAGAAGCTATACTTTTCATGTTGTCACGGATTTCACGGAATCTTCAATGCGGCGACAAAGTGGCAGGCCGTGTCAGCGTTGGATGGTCCTAGTAGATAACGTACTAACTACTTTTGATGATACCAAGGATTGATATAGGCGTGCGCGCAGCAGAGGCGCCTTACATCAGGCCGTAGCCCGGTAATCAGTCAAAAATAGCATCATACTATTCTGAAAATAACGCTAGGACAAAATTCAGTGTGGTACCGATTACTGCGCAATAACGCAACGTTTTCAGGTGAAACCTATACTATTTCAAAGATAAAATGCTTGCGGTTTGCAGAATATAAGTTTCGCTTTAGTAAGCTTTAAATTGATTTGAAGTAAAAAAAAACCACAACAAAATGCACTCTACACACAAATGTTGTTGCTTTCTTTTTTCCGAGCGTGTATTAAGTCGTCGAATGTCGACAACAAAGCGAATACTAGTCATATTTATGGCCTTGTAGGCTTAGCTTAGGATACTTGAAACGAGATGTCAAATTTGTTATGACTTTCTTGCATGCAATTAGCTACATTTTGTAGCTTACATCGCCTGTTCTGCAAAAAACGCGCTCTGTTAGGTTAACTCCAACGTAGCATCATTATCTGAACGAAAGATGTATGGCCCAATGACGCTGCCTGACCAAAAATCACACCAAACAGTAAGTTTCGGTACAGTTTTTAATAAAAAAAAGCTATTTTCAAAAATCGCCAACACTTATACACACACACACACATATGTGCATAAAGCATGTAATAAAGTGATGCAGCCTTCGTCTGACTGGAGTCAGTCATTTAATTGGATTGGGGAATAAATGTGGCAGTAAGCGGCGGCGTGACGCTGACGCAGAGGTTGACGTTGGCGTTACAGTATTCAAAAAGTGCAGTCAAAAGTGCTACTGTGTGCGTTTTCGTATAATCGATTGTGTAAATGTTCGTGAGTGTGTGGGAGTGAGTAAAGCTGGCTTCTGCGATAAGTGTAGCTCCACACATACATACATTATAGAAATTAATTAGAAAAGCAAAGCGCCGAGCTTAGAGCAGAGAAGAGCGGAGCTGAACCGAGACAACATGTGCCAGAAATGAGGCTGGCAACCAAAATCTGACATTTAACAATCCTTCCCAGGGCTGAACATAATGCATGCATAATATGTCACGAAATTACAGTTTGGTTTATTTACACACACACATGCACACATTATTAACTGCTTATTAAAGTTTCATGCAAACAACACACAATAGTATGGGCAAGCAAGCCCACAAATCAACAGTTATAACAGCCACAACAACAACAACAAGTTAATAACGACCCTGCCACATAAACGTTGAACAACCCTTTCAAATTATCATGCAGACACACACACTCGAAAAAACCGTATATGTGCAAATCAAAGGTAAATATTTAAATCAAAACAAACGGCATTAAAGTACAAAAGTCACTTAAACAATCATAACATGTTTACATTACGATTGCTGAGCAAAGCAGCTGATATCCATGCAACAAGTGTTTACATTACCGATTTGCAAACCGATCACTTTTGATCGGACGTCTTTTGTTTATATGCAACATCATTAAATGCGAACTCAGCAAAGTGTCTTTGTTTATTTACTCATATCTATTACGTTATCCGATAGTTCGTTTGACAGAATTGGTATACCCTCCAGCGTACATCAATCTCAAACAACGCCACGATTGCTCAGCACAGTTGTTTACATTGATCATCAGCAAGTCGATCACTTATGATTAGCTGTTGTTTGTTTACAGCTTAATTTAAGCTGAATAAGTGCAAAAGAGTTTATAAAATGAAAACACGCAGCAATTACCAGACAAACATAAACATTAGCAAGCGATCTCTGCGAAGTTTCCAGTGCAGGCCACTGCTCTACTGTTGCTGTTGTAGCCAACTGTTGTTGTATCCGAACATATAAAAAGATAGTAAATATAGATGGGGAGTAAGACCGATTACTAGACATTGGGAGTGCTTAGGTCAAGATCGAGGAAGCGACAAATTCGACTGCGTTGCGACAGTGCAACGTCAGTGGGTTTCGATCGACACTCAACCAGGTAAGCCGTATTGTGGTAATACAGACTATATAGGATTTTGGAAGGCGGACTTCTCATGTCTGGAGCTTGAGTGCTGCAGCCTCGACAGTTTTTATGTGTAATACTGAGAGTTTATGCCATATAGAAAGAAAGAGTGAGGCCATGTGTCCAATGCCGGGCAGTTCACGGCGAAAATCGTGGCGAACAAGCCGATATCTTGCATACATTGGAGTACCCCACACTGCATGATTCGGGTGAGAGTCATCAGTGAACTTTACAGCAAATTGATGAGTGAGAGGAAGTAGTGCTTTTTTGTGCGTAATCGCATGGTAATCAGCGGTGACACAAAAAGCACCATTCTCCACAGCTTGAAGGTGCAGCGTATTAAAAGACAGAACGACTAATTGCTTCTTAGGTCGTGACTATTGTTTTCCAATCCTCCAGCTCAGGCAAGACAGGCTGAGGACTTTATTATTACCACACACTCGTTTTACCACCGCTTCCGAGTGCATTGCAAACTGCAAGAAGTTCACCATGAACACACTAAGAATTTTGGGATATCATTCTGTAGGTATAGTTTGGTCCAGGTGGTGAAAATGGAGGGTCGTAGGTTTTCCAGGCCGAAAGGCTGAAGTTACTTTCAGTGAAAAAAGAGGTGAGGCGTAAGGTAATTAACAAAGAGAAAAAGGAAGACAACTCCCCTTTGTAAAGACTTCTTGATATTGGTTGCTTTGCGGCTCAGTTGGTATTTTTTGCATTTTTATCTGGTATTGTTTTGTGCGGAGCTTGGGCTTCGGCTGCCAGGTGTTGATTGTACTGTAATTGTGAGTATAAAGTATAAACGATGTTGCGTTATTGTCCTAAGAATTCCAAGCATCTATGATTGCATCTATCACAAACAATCACAGCTTTTCGGTTCATTTCGAAATGGAAAGTTAAGTATTCCAAAGTCCATCACTTAACCTTTGATAAGCAATAGGCAACGCCCAGAGGAAAATAAAAGATTTGACAGCACAGTTTCAAAAAATGGATAGCCAACTTTCGGCTTCCACGTCCTAAATTTGCCAAGCTGCTGACCGGCTGACGTTCAAGCAGCAACTCCAGCAAACGGTTGAAATAGAGGCTAAAGCTATTATTGCACTGACTGATATAATAGCAACACTGGAGAACTATGTTAACACACAGATGTCGGCAGTTTTGGCACTCGCAACCGCCGCAAAATATGGCGAGATTATAAGAGAGGTGGCAAACTTTCTCCAACTGCGTCAAGACAATAAGGTTGACTGACGGGAAATTGGCGCTTTAAGTCCTATTTGTATAAGCAGATGACGGGCCCGTTTACTTACGGACCACAGGCGACGCAGAAACTGTCTTTTTTTGTCAGTCCAAGTGTCATTGTGGAACGGAAGCCTAGGCATTGGGAGGCCATTTATAGTCACCGACATGATATATCTTACTTAGTTCAAAAAACAAGTGGATTGCTATGAGCAAGATAAGATGAGAAACTAGCTGTGGCCTCTATGCCTTTTCCGCGTTGTAGACGTAATACTGAGCGTTCGTAGAGTAGGAGCTAGACTTAGTAGGGTAACGTAAGTTCCACACTTGTCGGCTATTCAAGATTCTCCCAACTACTTATATCAACTTGACTATAGATTGCCATCTTTTGTTTTTCAAAAGGAACTTATAAATTGCCACAAAACTGTTATACCTTTGACATAGCAGCACACACTTTTGTATGCCGCCCGTAAAAATGTAGCACACACAAACACCAGGAAAGCGACATACAATTATTCACACAAAGACATCAATTATCGATATTTGACACGCAAAATATGACCAAAAGCTCAAAGTGTACTGGCTGAACTGGCTTTCTGCCCATTAATTGCATATGTAGACCGACGCGAGCGCCTTAAATTATGCAACACAATTACGCCAGCACGTGCACGTTTGTGCAGGCATGTTCATGTTCATGTTCGTGTGTGTGTGTGTGTGTGTGTGTGTGTGTGTGTGGAGATAGCAACCGCAACCGCAACTGATTTGCATAAGTGACAACTGCAAAATGTATGAGTCGTGCATAAACATGTGCAAAACGGAAACGGAAATGTCTACGCACGTATACGGACACACAATCATACGGACAAATAGATGCACTTGCCAGCTGAAGGACACCACGCAGTAATCCACCATAAATTCAGATAACATATATATATATCTGTTTTTTTGGCTTTGGTTTTTTTGTTTTTTTTAATTATTCAGAATTTTCTTCTTTTTTTGTTGCTGTCAACAAATGAAGAGCGACTTTTTATACGTCATAAGTTATTGCAGCACTTGAACAGAGCTGAAAATGTCAAACAAATTGCCAAATCAACTTAATATGTTAAGTGAAGTGGTATGTGAAAAAGCCATTCTGAATGCAACTTAGCGAATTGACAGCAAGAGTTGGAAATGCGATGTATGCTAGTTTTTCATGGACTTTAATTAAGCTTTTAGAGGTCTTATTCGTTTTTGAAAGCAGGACCAAAAATAAAGCACATATTTCCAGAGTTCGCCAAAAAACCGTCAATCTTTTCAGCGTGTCTGTAAAAAACCGCTTATTGCAGGACACAATGAATAGAGGAACGTTAAAAACCCATGCAGCCCAGTTTGCTGCGCAAAAGGTTTTTTCGGTTTCTATTCGCTCATGTTTTTCCAGGACCAATTTGAAGACAAAAAGCATGGCAAAAAGTCTTTTGTGTACACACTTGACTTGTGAGCTTGTGTGCCTGTGCGACTGAAACAAGCCGTAATGAAAATAAACATATTTGAATATACATTCATACTATATGTATGTCTCGTGACTCCTGATGCACAACAACAATAATAAAGGGAAGACCTTTTCGCCTTCATACATACTTAATGTGCGAGTGACCAAATGGTTTCTGTTAAACTGTTTCCACAAGACCGGTCAAAATTTGTGCTCGACCATTAACACAAAACTGAGGACACAAGCGCAGCGAGAGATATTGTTCGGCTCAGAGCGAAACCAAGTCGACATAATTTTTCTCGGTTGTCAGTGCGCATTGAAAATATGTGTTGACTGTTATTTGCAAACTCTGATATGTAGCATACTTTTGATGTAATAAACCTAAAGACGCGACTTGGGCGTAAAACCGACTCGTATACCGCTAGTATGCCGTGACGGTACCTCTTTGTTCGATAATTTTGTTGTGACACATCTATTAAGAACAGCTCGTGATGCGCATATGCCGTGACGCAAAGAGACATTAACGATATTAAGATGGCGCTAGCATAGGGCCATGCATGGATGCACATCCGTGTCGATCCCCGACATCTTGTGTAACTTTTCCTTCACAAATACTTATATTGTCTATTGCAATCAAAAACACTTTTTTCGACATTCTTGCCAAATAGATGCATTTTACTCAATGACCGTTACGTTTTCATCAGTCTTTTTAAGCCATAAATTACATTTTCAGCTATAAATTAAAGTATTCAGTAACTAATGACGTGACGTCTGAAATAAAACCGTTTTCCCTTCAAAAAGTGAAACGTTAGGGAACTGAAAGGGAGTAATGGTAAGAGTTATTTTTGCCGTCAAACAAATATGCATGCATATGAGGAAATACATAAAGCATACTATTTTTAATTTTATGATATGAAAGAGAAACAAGTTTCTATTCAAATTTGCACATTAACACGAACATAAAACAAACAAACAAATCAAGTTTTTTGCTTTAAAGTTGCAAAACAGCTGTGCTTAAATTTGCTGCAATTTATTCCACATAAAGTATGTACATAAACAAGTATGTACAATATATTTACATTTATATGCGAATTTATAAAGAGAGTATACCAAGGACCAAGTGCCAGTTCAAAGCAATCCATTCAAGCACGTGACGTAAGCAATTCAGCATGGAATGGCAACTAACGACCAACAGACGTCGAGTGAAAAGTGAAAAGTGAAAAATATATAAATTCACATTTCAAGTTTAAAAAGAAAAAACAATTTCCAACTTAATGGATTGCAACTTCAAAATGAACAAGACCCCATTACAACTACACGCTCACACACACACATATTAAGCTGTGAATAACTCGTTCCGGCCAACCATTTGGCTTAAGGAGTTTAAGAGTATTAAATTAAAAGTCAAGTGTTCCTGGTTCTCAACGATTACTGCATACACTGCATTATGCAGCTTTCATTTTGTAAAGAATTTTGCCTGATTACTTTTAAAACCTTTACTAAACGTTGCTCACACACAGTTTCTCTTTTCCACTAGACTAAATTTTCAGCTTGTAGACTTTACATTTCTTAAGTTACTTCATTATTGAAAGCTTTTAACATTTCTAGATTTTTATGTTTTTCTAAGCACAAATAAGCGAGAAGCATTTAATTTAAATTGGGTAAAATCTGCTCGTATGCCACGTGTATGCCGTGATGCTAGCATAGCAATAAGCTTGAAATGGCTTTACCCTTAACACATGCTAGTTGACGCTTGCAACCTCCAGTTGGAAAGTTGTTCAAATCTTGGACTTTAGACTGTTAAGGTGCTTTTAGCTCGCAGTGGTAACCATGATTATAAAATTCTCAAATATTAAAGAATTCAAAGGCGCTTTTATTAATGTTGTCCCTGAAAGAACAAAAAGACACAACATTTAATTTAAATTGGGTAAAACCTGCTTGTATGCTGCATGTATGCCGTCACGCTAGAAAGCAATGAGCTTGAAATGGCGTCGCGATAGACGCTAGATGGCGCTAGCATACCAAGTTGGAGAATGATTGTGGCTCTTAAGATGCTTTTAAATCGCAGCAGTAACAATGATTAAAAAAGTACCAAATATTTCAGTCTGTCAGTTTTCCTGAACATCAGAGGTGCCGATACAATTACCAAAGCACTAAGAGACCTGGAAACCGATAATCAATTGGTGAAGCTAATCGATTAATTGCTCAAAGGCAGGATCGAAAATTCTTCTCTCAGTTTATCATGCTCTTTGGATTTTTTAGAGGAACCGGTACGACCGATAAACCGAAACAAAAATCGAATCGAAAGTGATATCATTGAAAAAAAAACCGAAATAAAACCGCTTGCCGGATCAGAAGTAACGGTAATACTAATCGTAACCGTATCCAAAATAAGTTTCGGTTTATATAACCTGTACCAGTAGTACCGAAAGGGTTAAGATGGATTAACCCAAATATAATTTATCACACATATTATGCAAAACTATGTAAATACAAGATATCTGTTTCAAAATACTGCCATACCGATGCCTTAAATCAATAAAAATAGCAATAAACAAATATTTTATTATTCAAATAATCATAAAATGCTGCTAGATGAGTACTAGGCAAAGTTTATGGCCTAAAGTAACCATTCAGCACACGCACACAATTTATTGTATTGAATAACCACAAAGGTTTACACCACATTAAAATCCAATACAAAAAGTTCTTTGACAGTTTGTGGCACATGAAATTTAGTAGCAATATAAATGGCTTTCAATAATATATTATCATCTGAAAGACTTTGATTTTGTCATGATTATAAGAAATACATGACAGCAAGTATATACGATATAAGGTAGTGTAAATGTTGTTGTTGCCACGCTTAGTTGGAATTCCGAGACTTTATGAGTTACAAATAAAATGCCCAAGTGAATATACCAAATCTAAACTATCTTGGCCAAAGAGTCTGACAGGCGACTTAAGCTGGACAGCTGAGCGCTTAGTCTCGGCTTTATGCCGGCACATGAGAGGTCTCACTAGCCGGGTGTGGGTGTGAGTGTGGGTGTGTGTGCGGGTGTGTGTGTGGGTGTGTGTGTGTGGGTGTGTGTGTTAGCCTGGCTCTCTGGCTTTGGCTGGTCCTATGTACTTATAAATGTGACCGCATTATCCTGAATGAGCTTCTACTGCACAAAAGCAGCCAAAAAGCATAAAAAAAGACCGTTCTACACTCGTTCGGGGCATGTGGTTATTAATAATTTATAAAGCTCCTGATGCCACTACTTTTGTAACACCCTCACCGTCTCGTCTCTCGTCTCTCTATCTCTGTATGTGTCAGTGTGTGTGTGTGTGTGTGTGTGTGTGTCTGTGTGTGAATGCGACGAAATCTCAGTGTGTGCGTGCGTCTGTGTGTATCTCTGTAAGCATGTGTGTGAATGCCTTAAAAGCATGTTGCAAGCATAAATTTTTAAACTCATCTTTGCCGCTTTGCTTTGCTTTGGAAGCCCCACGTACAAAGCTGCAATATCAACTCTGTGATATGGACACCCTACCCCACCGCATCGCACATCGTAGCGCTCTGGCAACCCTTGCTAATATAGAGTAAGAAAGCGATTTGGTGCTTTTCTTTTTGCGCTCGTCTGCTGAATTATTTGCATGTTTGCTTTGCTTTTCTTTTCTTTTCTTTTCTTTCATACTATTCTTTACACTATAAGCTTTAGGCCGTGGCAGCATTTGCACTTCCGGCTTGCGTTTTTTGTCATCGTCATTGGACGTCATCGCCATCGTCATCATCGTGAACAACAATATCAACATTATCCTCATCGTAAGCGAGTGAAAAGTGAAAAGTATTTAGTGAAAGTTGGAAAAGCCCCCTGACCTGAACTGACTTAACGTGACTTGACTTGGCTGCCTGATTGTCAGCCTGACTGCCCAGCATTATCCTTGTCAGTATTCGCACAACACAATAGATTGCTAGTGCCTAGCAAAGCATATCAAGTACACATACACTGAAAAAAAAAAAAAACACTTTAAAGAAGACGTAGAGCGTCAACTGCTGCGCAACACGCCAAGAACACGACTCGATTGACAATTAAGAGATCTTGGCGATATGGTTGGGGTGTTCAATTGGATCAGTTCAAACCATTTTGAAGCATAATTTTGTCCTCAGAGGAGTCGAATCTCGTTTGTTGCCAAAAACTACCGTCAACTGATTGAGCTCCGTGTGATTTCTGGCTATGTACCAAATTAAACCGACCGTTTCGAAAACATCGCTCCGTATCTATTGAAGGGATTCATTGTGAATCGATGCGCACTTTGAAGAAGTGTATGCAATTTATTTGGATGAATATCTATATATAAATCAGTGTGGTACCGATTTCTTCACAATAAAGCAACGTTTTTAGGTGAAACCTATATCATTCCAAAGATAAAATGATTGCGGTTTGTCATATTTAAATTACACCCGGGTAGTTGCGCTTTGGTTTGAAGTACAAAATGTACCGTATATGTAAGTTAGAAAAAAAAACAACAGCTAACAACATTGTAAACAAAAACGTTATTTCGCTTTATCTTTTCCCCTCTTCGTAAGATCTGTTATGAGATCGTTTAATAAGTCGTCGAATGTCGACGACAAGGCGAATGCTAGTACAAATAAAAATTCGTTGGAGACAGTCGGGACTGCGCCTTTATCCAGCATTCGGTGAAATTCGTACAGAAGTATCTACTTTGATGTCTTCTTTCACAATTTCGATATGACTGTAAGCATTTTCCTATTCGGAAGTTTCGATTGAGAGGTTTTCCTATTGGGAAGTTGATTATTATGGTGTTGAAGATTACTTTTGAGCTCATAACTTCAGTATTCTCGGACCTATGTTGTTCAATTTTGAAACATTACATTTATAAATATCTGAGGTAATTTCCAAATGTTACGGGGTGCGGCAGTCATTAAGGTAAATCGATTGCGGAGAAAGGGCGGCTTCTATTGAAAAATAAGTGAATTCAGTTTTAATGATTAGGCTCGCACGAGCCCCTATACCAAATTTTGTAACTCTAGCTCACATGTATCTAAGTATAAGTGTAAGTAAGTGTATAAGTAGTGGAATATTGGTGCACTATATCTTTTGATGTAGTTATCCGATTTCGATAATTTTGATTTCAAGGTCATAGATTGGATGTAAATCGATGGGGAAAAACGGGGGAAGATATCAATCCAAGTCGACAAACTTCATCTTACGTGGGATTACACGGATCTTTTCGTAAAAAACGACTCATATACACATATGGGCAGGCGGACGGACAGACGGACATGATTCAATCGCTACCCGATTGGACTTTTTTCCCATGGAACTTATGGGCTGCCTGCCTTCTTCCTGTTCCTTCTGCCTGTTACATACATTGCACAAATCTATAATACCCTTTTACACTATGTGTACAGGGTATAAAAAGTACATTTGTAGGGCTTACCCTTTGCCATCAACCGTGGGTAGCCTACAACCGTTTAAACTGCAATATACTCCCAACAGCGCTGAAAGCACTTAGAGTGTTTGAAACTTATATATTAAGCCGTTAAAAGCTGATTAAAATTTAATCTGTGCTCCTGCAATGGCTGCTTATTGTTTCTCAGTGTTAAACTGTTGTGACACAAGGAAATGTTTGCTGAAAAGATGGCTACTCGCGGTAAGTGTTAAACTTATCTTAACTTTCAAACCACTAGAAAACAAGTAGAACTGTGCATCAAAAGCCAAAAGAAAGAAAACCTATATCAACAAATATCAGCTAAAAATAAAAACCTAAATAATGTGTTATTTTGCTGTAGATATAGTATAATTTCTATTAAAGTCTTCTTTACGGAATCAATTGGTAAATGCTGAATATGCGGCAGCTTTCTTCGGCAAAGCGTTGTAAATTTGGCCGTCCAAAACGCCTAGGAGCAAGAAATGTTTAGTATTTGACCTTTTTTGGTATTTTTTCAAACATTCAGCGTTTCAATATTAAGCATTTGTATTTAACATATGAGCTTTTTTTAGTTGAATTCTATGTTTGGCGGCTTACGCGAGTTGGCGACAGTCGATTTTTAATTTCTGGACGTTTTGAATTCATAGTAAAGCTTCATGTTATTGGTAATTCAGTGGCATTTGAAATCACTTCAAACATCTTGATTTTCTTGCATTACCATACCTGTGACTCGACTAACTATCTGCGAGTCAAAGATTTAAGAACTATACCGCCACGACTTCGTAGCTAGCGAATACACCCTCGATCATTACATTTATTCTTAAACTTGCTGCGAAGGAAATTTACATTACGGTTGCAATGAATTCTGTTTCCTTCTCCGATTCTCGCTTACGATTTTCCTGCCAGATCGTGGATCGCTTGATCACAATATCACGAAAAATGGTCAGAGGCTTTAGAGTGAATCTCAAGCAAATAGTTGGCATCGCTGGCAGATGGTCATCACCACAATAACTCACCACGCAGTTATACACCCAAATCGATTGTCAACTATAACATTCAGTTGACCGATTTTGATCATTTACGGCTTCTTAGAATGGAAATTGTATTTAAAAAAGATACATAAAAATTAATTTTTATTTGTTTAAACCAAAGACTCACGGTTTTTATATGGTGTTTGGCAGCGAAATAAAAATTTTGCTCATCTGCGTACTTAAAACTACAGAATATTATAAATTAGAAACGAAAGTTGTTATTTTAAAGACTTCAATGTATGTAATGCATTCAAATTTCCTTATTTGTGAGTTTCAATCGTTTTCAGTTATGTGGCCAAAAAAACGGTAACGATTAGCTGATAATGAAAATAAACGCATTTTAAGCATATGCAACATAGGCATTCTCTCAGTGTAGTCACAAATAGTGCACACACACACACACACACACACATATATACACAGTGTTAAACGGTTTTCGGCTGTCTTTTGTTTTCACCGAGAAAACCGTCAACATTCAACCACAAAATGTCATTAGCTGCTTACGTGCTAGACTTTGAATGGTAACAGGGCCTCAAGCAATAGTACATCCGCCCAACGCTTAGTGCCACGCCCACTCATTTATTTATTGTCATTGTCATTTCTATTTCTATTTTCAGTTCACTCAATTTTCGTTTCGGTTTACTCTGTTTTTGCGTTTTAACTTGGCTTTCGCTTTTTCCATTTCAATTTGCAGTATATATAGTATATATTCACTTAACGCCTTAGCGTGCATGGCAGCAACAAAATGAAGTCTCAGACCCCCATAACGAACCCCCTAAAAAGCCCCCAACGCACACACACACACACACACTGACATTGTCTTATATTGAGAAACCGCAAGATGGCAGGCAAATTTTATGACATTCGAAATATTATTAGTCTTTTATTTATATGCATTCATTTTGATAACTTTTACTTATCACGATTTTTATATGACTTCTTGTGATTGTTACAAGCGTTATACATCCATAGATACTTATGGAGTATAACATATTAGCATTTACCCTACTCACATTTATTTGTCTATGTTTGTATTTCCTTTGTACTCATAAAAAATAAAACGATGCCTGGCACATGGCGTATACTTAATATGCAGCACAGCAGGTACTCGAAATGAGAGTGCGGCACCTAACATATAATAGATGCTTGTATTACGAATTGCCAAACAATTTGTTGATTTTCATTCAATAAAGTTTTTTTTTATGAGCTACATGTGCTGCAATTACCGGAATATTATAATTCCTTAAGATGCATGATGTACATATGTATTTTATGATTTGCCAGTAAACAAAATATATATGCATATATAATATACAATAATAGATCACACTTAAGGGATAAATTTAAGAATGTCGATTGGTAAAAACTAAAATTGCAAATGTCATACAAAACTGATTACTTGTGCGTGTTTTTGGAATTTCAGGTTATTTGTCTAAAAAACTCAGCGAAATCAAGTGAAACGCACTGGCATATTGGGTAAACATAAACTATCAGTGGTCGACATACAGACATACAGAGAAACGGACGATCTATGTATACTCATTTCTATCAAAATTGAAGTAAAACGTTGCAAGCCGCTGAGCCTGAAAAACTGAAACGGAAGTCAAAGTGAAACACAAAAGGCAGTAAGCGATTGCGAATGAATGAGAGTAGGAACGCGTAATGATTATGTACATTATGTAAACAGACAGACAGTTTCGTTCCTCCCAACAATCTCATTGTCTAAGATCAATTTTTTAGAGATTTGTACGCTCTGTAAAGCTTAGCAAACGAGATATTTGCAAAATTTTTATGTTGGCACAAAGAGTTTTCGCATTTTCGAAATGCGCCTTCACTCTTTGTTCTATATCTCAATAACGCTTTCTAGTGTTCGCCTTGTCGTCGAAATTCGACAAGCTTTCATAACAGCTGATTACGAAGAGGAAAGAAATCATCTATCGTATTTATATTTAGATATCAAAAAAAGAAACAATGTCGATGTTGCATACATTTTTATGCTCTATGAAATGGCTATAGCTTTAAAAATCATTTGAAGTCCAGGAAATGGGATATTTGCAAAAACTGATACAACTTAAACGAAGACGTAGGCAAAAATTTAGCTTACTCTCTTTTATTCCGAGGGTATACCCTTATTTGACTGGCTTTTAATAAAGGATGGTATCAAACAATCATGTGCAGAATGATGCAAAAGAAAAAGTTGTAAAAAATGGAACAGTAGTCGAAAACAACTCAGTTTTGAATGTTATATCAAAATCCGGAGATTATGAGAAATGGTCTTTAGTTTTGGTTTCTGATGTAGTTTTATCTTCAAATATCTTCAATTTGAAAAAAAGACCAATCACTTGAACTAAGCAATTCAATGACCTAAAAACAATTTTACAGCTGTTGTTTGTCCCTTGCTGGAACACTCCTCAGTAAATTGCAATTGGAAAACACAGTGTATTTGTTAACTTCATACTATAGCAAAAGAATACTTCAGAAATATGTATGTTAAGCAAAATAGTGTTATACGGCCTCTCAACAACTTAGACAAGCGAAACTTGCAGAAACCGCATAATGCAAAGATATCTTAAGTCGAAATAAGTTTTTCATTAATAAATAACTTTGACTTTGATCTTTGGAGGGTTCCTTTCTGGCTGACTTTACAGTTTTGCAACTCAAGAAAGGGTTCATTGTTTACAAAACCGCGGAACCAGTTAATGATTTGTTTATATTCCGCGAAGTGCTTGAACGATCTTATGTGTCACTGGATTGATCTCGAGTGCCCCGAGCTTTGTAAACTGTTTATACATACTCTTGTGTGCTACATAAGCGTTGTATATTCAGATGTTAACTTCATACTCTAGCAAAAGAATACACCTTAAATATGTATACTAAACAAAATAGTGTTATACGGCCTCTCAACAACCTAGACAAGTGAAACTTGCAGAAACCGCATAATGCAAAGATATCTTAAGTCGAAATAAGTTTTTCATAAATAAATAACTTTGACTTTGATCTTTGGAGGGTTCCTTTCTGGCTGACTTTACAGTTTTGCAACTCAAGAAAGGGTTCATTGTTTACAAAACCGCGGAACCAGTTAATGATTTGTTTATGTTCCGCGAAGTGCTTGAACGATCTTATGTGTCACTGGATTGATCTCGAGTGCCCCGAGCTTTGTAAACTGTTTATACATCCTCTTGTGTGCTACATAAGCGTTGTATATTCAGATGTTAACTTCATACTCTAGCAAAAGAATACACCTTAAATATGTATACTAAACAAAATAGTGTTATACGGCCTCTCAACAACTTAGACAAGTGAAACTTGCAGAAACCGCATAATGCAAAGATATCTTAAGTCGAAATAAGTTTTTCATTAATAAATAACTTTGACTTTGATCTTTGGAGGGTTCTTTTCTGGCTGACTTTACAGTTTTGCAACTCAAGAAAGGGTTCATTGTTTACAAAACCGCGGAACCAGTTAATGATTAGTTTATGTTCCGCGAAGTGCTTGAACGATCTTATGTGTCACTGGATTGATCTCGAGTGCCCCGAGCTTTGTAAACTGTTTATACATCCTCTTGTGTGCTACATAAGCGTTGTATATTCAGATGTTAACTTCATACTCTAGCAAAAGAATACACCTTAAATATGTATACTAAACAAAATAGTGTTATACGGCCTCTCAACAACTTAGACAAGTGAAACTTGCAGAAACCGCATAATGCAAAGATATCTTAAGTCGAAATAAGTTTTTCATTAATAAATAACTTTGACTTTGATCTTTGGAGGGTTCTTTTCTGGCTGACTTTACAGTTTTGCAACTCAAGAAAGGGTTCATTGTTTACAAAACCGCGGAACCAGTTAATGATTTGTTTATGTTCCGCGAAGTGCTTGAACGATCTTATATGTCACTTGATTGATCTCGAGTGCCCCGAGCTTGGTAAACTGTTTATACATACTCTTGTGTGCTACATAAGCGTTGTATGTTTTGATCCCCCAACCAGACAGCATAACACAACATTTTGTATATGGTATCTTAAATCTAATCTATTCTTGAACTTTTAAACCACAAATCGAAACAAGGATTTTGTCTGAATGTAAGCCAGTTCCTTGGTTACATGAATATCATCATGCGCTCCAAAGAAACGTTTGTATCTAATAAAATAAGATTAACAGCCTTTCATTACATTTTGAAGCAATTTCAGCTATAATTCAATCTAATTTCCAAAATGAAGGCATGCTGTGAAGCAGCAGTTCAGAACTTACTTTGAATACAATCATCAGAAATATGCTTAGTAAATGGCTTACCTGTAAAGAAAGCAAAGAGATAAAACTTAGTAGTTGGTTCTTAATAAAAGTCAATGAAAAATTTTTTAAATATATGTATATTTTTCTCTACGAGAATATAGTGATTAAGCGATTAAAAAACAGTTTTATGACTTCAACAAGTGAAGTGATCTATCTTGCTAAAGATAGATCATCGACGAAATTAGATCTCGAATAGCGTATGAGGTAGAAAAATTGCTGAGCATGTTGGTTGCGGTACACTAGATACAATGGTTCTGTACCGATGGCGTAAAAGAGCGATATTTCAGTATATGAAAGAACGTTAAATGAGTTTCGGAATGCACATTGAGATAATCGATTTCAGAAAGGTGTAAAAAAAGCAAGTAGGCCTCGGCCATTAAAGCTAAAACGAGTATGGAACTTTACCAATCCACAAATAGAAATACACTCTAAATAGTAACCCAAGATATAGAGCTAAGCGAAAGAAGTAGTGAAACAAGCAAAGCTCTTTAGTTATATAAAACCTGTATAAAATAACTAAACGGGAGATTTAACTTTACTTGCTATTTTGTCGAGAACTATCCAACTAAATTGCGTAAGCAATTGATTTCGTACGTTGCCAAACCGTCTAGTGAGAGTAGTGAACAGCGACCCTAGGATTAGCGCAGTCAATCGGCGCCCGGGGGTCCTGTAAAGTTTAAGTTAAATAAAGTTGGTTTATGTTTAACTTTTTCCGGATTACAGGATCTCGATTGAAATTCGGGCCTGGGGGAAAACACCGTGACCGCCCGTCGACGGCCCAGCTTAGGTTGTTATGTGTTGCAAGCATTGCTTCACAAAATCTATAGCTATTGGAGCTGCAAGTAAGTGTTCTTTGTCCAGTTAGTAAACGAGTTAGTATTTTAAGAAGGTTTTTGCTCATTTGCAAGATTTTCTTGAGCCTAGAAAAGTACAAGAAGCCGAAGACCTACTTGACCTGTCTCGAGGCCAGGAGTATGAAACTAGTCAGCTCTTAGTAGTTGATTAGAAGTTGTGTATTTCTGCATTACTGCAAAAACTTGGCCATTTTGCAAGTTATTATCCGGTAAAGTTGATAGCTCGAGGGAACTATCTAGATGATCTAGTTTAATGCGCGTTTTCCGAATCAGCTTAGGGGCTCATAAATGACGTCACCAGATTTTTAATTAGCCTCCCTGTAATGTGACGTCACAAATCGTGCAAGCAAAAAAATTGAATAGAATATCAGCTGATTCATTGCAGACTGGATGCACAGAGTATACGCTGCTGTTATAAAAGCGAAAGAAGTATGTTTTGAAGAGTCTTTGAGATTGAAGATCTTTGATCAATTTGTTTGCACTCGAAATGAAAACAAAAACATTGCACATAAATATTCAGAATTAATTAGCGTCACGTTTTCGGAAGACCCGCCCATCGTCACAAAAAGTCACAATTGGATGAACCCCTGCAGCCCTTGCTGGTAACGTCATTTATAAACAGCCCCTTAGAGCTTATTCGTAATGCTGACAAACTGAGAGCGTTGTTATTTCCTTATTTTGGTAATTTCCAATCCAGTTTTATACCTGCATATCATATGCATCACCGTAACTCCTAGGACGATGTCTTCAATTGCTAATCGAACTATGTCTGCTCTAGGATTGTACATTCTCCATAGTTGCTGAAGTTTCGCTTGAGGTAGTGCTCAGTAGCCTGTGTTGCATAAGGAAAACAGCTAAGACTATGAAAAAATGATTTCTGTTGAAAAATCTCGCTTAAAATCAATATTTTATTGTTTTCTTCTTAAAAGGAACAACACAATTTTGCAGTAAGCACTTAGCAGACGTTCCTTTTAATACATCCTGCCATGTAGCTAGCTTTTATAACTTTCAGCTGACTTATTTAGCTACTTCTGGGAACAAATACAAAAGAGTATATATATGTATAAGTTTTTCAACACTTGCAACAGCTGCAATAAGTTAATCATAAAGTTCCGCAGGAGTTGCCTAAAGATAAGCAAAAAATAAAAAAAAACAGCTTTATTTTGGGTTGTTTTCTTGTGAGCTAAAGCGGAAAAGCCATACACAATATGCCCGACATATATAAGCTTATGAATAAGCAATTGATAACTGGCGAGATTGGAGACAAGAGAGAGATAGAGAGAGAGATAGAGAGAGCGAAACATGTGGGAGCTGGAAAATGCGCATAGGCTGTGGCGGCATGTTGATTTCAATGAAAACTCAAGCTAATAACAAAGATTCATATTGCTTGTCGCGTTCATTAACATTTCAATTTTTGTGACACGGCTTTTGTGCTCGGTCTTTGGTTGCATTTATGTGCCATAGGCAAAAGAAAAGAAGAAGGTGAAGAAACGAACGAAATGAAAGGATTGAAACTGAATATGAAGAATGCATCAACATAAATGTTGTTCTACTATAAACGAATGACTGAATAGCTTGAACTACTTACTTACTTAAGAGCTGCCAAACAGACAGAAAACGACAATGGGACACAGAGGGTGATGAGAAGGTATAGGCAAGAGAAGCAGTCAACAACAAAGCAAACAACGAGCAACAAAAAACTATATGAAACTTGAATATGCTCTGCCTGAAAGTATGCATGAATATATGCATGAATAAGTGTGCCCATACACATAGGCACAAATATGTGTGTGTGTGTGTGTGTGTGTTTGTGTGTGTGTCTGTGCACATGCATGAATGAAAAACAAACGATTTCGATTTCATTTGTCAATTGTTTGTTGTTTGCCAGACAGACGGTTTTCCCATTTGCTGTTTGTTATTCATTTGCCTGTTGGTTCTGCGTAATTTCTGTGACAATTTTCTGGCTTGAAAAACCAGCAGCAGCAGCAACAACAACCACACAAAACCTTGGCCGTTATGCATATGAGCTAGAGATGTGCGTCTGTTGTGATGTTCCGTTTCCCTATGTTCCACTTATTAGTGAACCTGTTCCCAGTTATCAAGTCAAAAGCCTATATTAGAACTGTTCAAAGATTCCCTACTGCAAAGCTTTAAGATTATATCGTTCTTAATTAAGAAAATTTAAATTCTGTTTGGTGTGAACTCAACGTACTATTTGCAATTCTACTCATTTCGGTTTTATGAGCGATAATGCATTTCTCTTACATAGAAAATGCCGTTATTATCTTATAAAAAGTGCCGATATTGTTTTGCGAATCCAGCGTATCATTTTGATTCTACTTATTTCAAACTTTTTATACGCTGTTTTGTTGCTGCTTGTTGCCGATTTTCTTTGAAAAACACCAAACGGTGGAAACCCCTTTTCGCAATGTTTATGGAACAACATCGTAGAAATTGCTTGTATTTCTTGCTCCTCTCACCGTTCTTACAAAAGCAAATATTCATGAATGTTGATTTGTTTTGATATCTCGTTTTCATAATCATGAAAAGTCTTGAGGAAAATGTTGCACGCTACGCTCATTAATGCGGGACAGTTGTATATTTAAAGTGGAACTGCTGGAAATAAAATGAAACATTCAATCAAATATCGTATAAGTCGTATAAGCTATACTCATTAATGCAATGTGGGATATTTGTACATTTTTAATGGCAGCGAAAAAAATGGAATAATGGAATAAAACATCCAATTCAACATTGTATTTTTTAACATTGATTTTCGGTGTTTTCGAACTTATTGCTTATTTATAAAAAAAAAGGGCAAGTAAAGCGAAGAATCAAATAATTCAACACTCTGTAGTTTCATTTATTCGGTTTAGTAAATATCTTCCTAACGTTTTGCTTGCAAAATTCAATTCCGTTTATCTCTTTTTTTCTCTAAAGCCCGTGAGCCCTGTGCTCATCTCTAATAGAGAACATCATCATTGTTGGCTAAAACAACAAAAACAACTTCATCAGCCAGCTAGAAGTGCCGGTCAGTCCTATTAAAGTTATGCGGGTTCTGCTCTACTCCCGTAGTCCTTTCTGCTCCGTTTTCTATTTGTTTAGCTGGTATAAGTCCTTACATATGTAGTGTGTGCTATATTAACAGTTCGGAATGCTGCTCTTCTACATTTTGTAACACTTTTAAATTTATAGAATGGGTTTTGTTTTGCATTTTTGCAGCTTAATTTGATTTGACGACAAAATCAACACCAAAACCTCCCGGGTTTTTTATGTGGTAATCAAAAAGTTAGATTATGTTACTTGTTTATTCGGTCCCCTACCTTCTATCACGGTTATTTAGTTATTTGGCATTGATAAAATAAATCTCTACACCAACTCTGGCACATGCCATCTCCTAGCTATAGTCAGGGGTGTGCCAGAACTCTCTAGACGGTTTTCCATTAAGCTTTATTTCATAAAGTTTTGTAATGATCATTGTTTAATAACTTATATTGATATTGATTTTGTCCTGAAATTGAGTTCAAAGAAGTATCATTGACATTGAGGGATGCTGGTGTATGGGAATTCCGTTGAATGAGGGCATGGCACTGAGTTTATGAGTTTTTATTTCCAACATCTTCAATAAAATAGCTTGTCAACGCTAGAAAATGCTTCCACATGAAAGCTTAATATGTACTGCAAGTGGTTCAGGGGCTACACACTACAAAATTGTTGTCTTACTATGGTAGCTGCCACACCACGTCTTGAAATAACTTCTAATTGCATGGTTGTTTGTCGTATTTGAATCGCTTGTTTTATTGGTATTTATAAGAATGCTTCAAAGTTTATATTATAAAAAAATAAAAAGGGGTTTCACTCCCTGATAGCTACGCTTGCCTACCGCATATTGCATAAACGATTAGAATTGAATGATTTGCAACAAAATTTCATGTACCCATCCTGTCCGTAACTCACATGTCAATATACTAAAATGTTTTTCTCTTTCTCTTTGCCCACTATTCGTCTTAAACAGAACAGCATCACACACAGTATTCTGTACAGGGAAATGTTAGAGGCCGCTACAGTGAAAGTGATGCTGTCCATGCGTTCTTCGTGTGCCCTCTCTCTAGAGCGACATTATTTAGAGGAGACGACGAACATCGCCTTCTTCATGAGCGGCATCTTACCGTCATCTGATCGTGAGAAGAAGCGCTTTGCGCTTTATTACGATTTTGTATCGTCTTTATTGTCATACTGGAACTTGTCAGCAACGAAGGTGATCATATTTCGATAGTTTTCGAAATTTACACTCAATTGTCAGACTCTAAAAAATTAGCAGCTCTATTCAAATAAACGTAAACAAAACAGAGTCGCGTTTGAAAACGGTCTTATTATATGTGGAATACTACATATGTATATATAAATTGTTTAGACTGCTTTTACTCAAGCGAAGATGAGCACAATGAGGGCTCCAATAATACAGATTGTCTTCCGATGAATGTCGTTTTGCAAGAAATTTTGTTTGATGAAACAATTTTTCATGTTTTGGTTCGGGCTTGTTTTGTCGTATGTCGTTTTGTTGACGTCCGATCTTCCGGAGTATAGAGTATTTGGCGACAGATGTATGTTTCGATAAATACTATAATAAAATGCATGTCGTTTTCGTTATCGTTCTTATTGGGATGTACCAAGAAACTGTCATCTGTCCAAATTTAGTAACAAAAACAAAAAAAAAATTCCTTAATACCGACTTGGCTGAATCAAAATCTTAACGAAAGCAAATCCCATAATAGAAGTGTTAAGCTTCTTCATATTGATTTCACACATTGAATTTAGCAGTAAATGTCGCGATTGATTTTAGAAAATTGAAGCTCAAGTTTTGCAACGACTATTGTTGCGAGGCGAACTTAACACGCGCCAGTAGTGCCAAATTTTCCACTGGGCTGTTTGTAAGTCACAATCCAGTAACTGTTCTGCATGTGTTTGTCACGCTGACAATTGCACTAAATGCGCTTAGACAGCCGCCAGCAGCAGTTACTGCAGTGTTTGGCCGCCTTCGATCAGTATGTGAGCAGCATTGAATGAGCGCGGTCAAGGCCGCATAGTGCAGGCAACTATAATATGTATAAAAATGAAATGATTCTAAGCCGTACCACAAGTGAAAGGACTTGTTTTGTTCGAAGGAAGACTGGACGTTAGTTGAACGCGCCAGATGATACTACCCTCTGCTGCTACAAAATACCTTTAAAGTATCGTATGCCTAGACATAGCTCTTGTTTGTGATATTTCATCTGCTTCAACTGTTACTCACGCTCCGTTTAGGCCATATAATATTTGCAAGCATAAAGAAAATTCGCTAAAATACAAATTGTTCTTTTTTTTTTTTGCCTTTTTGGCCAAAATGGCGCGGTTTTTAAGTGCAGCCGCCACTGACGTTCCCATTTGATTTATGACATATTCAATTGATTTGTTTATCATTATTATTATTACGTTTATAAAGCTATCGACAAACAAACAACTCAACAGCTATAGTTGGTCTACATTTTGTCTGTATGTCTGTGTGTTTTTTTATGGGCCATAACTTTTATGGCCAGCACACAACGTTGTCTGACAGTTTCCATTGCCTGCTCGATTGCCCTTGCATGCCCAGGCGGCAGCTGCGCCTACTACCTCCTCCGGGGGGCCCTGTTAGCCCATTAGAGTGTCAGTCGGGCAGCCATGTTGGAAGTCAGGCAACTCTGCGTTATGTTAATGAGCATGCATGCCAGCGATATGCATATGAGATTACATACTTAGGCATGCATGCATATACACATGACAAGCCATGAGCTGGTGTGTGTGTGTGTGTGTGAGTGTGTGTGTGTGTGTGTGTGTGTGTGTGTCTGTGTGTGTGTGTTTGTATTGCATAGCGACCGAGTCATAATGCAAATGCAAAAGTTATACTTTTGTACATACAACATGTAAAGGCAGAGCATACATTAAAACAAAGTAACATTATGTTGAGGCCTGAAAGTATGCAACAAACTATAATAAGCAAAGGGCGCATATGCTCAATACGTATACGCCATGTACGACATATTTATGACAGTCTGCGTTTGCAATCCGGCAGACCAAACTAACAGACTTTCAATATGCATACGAACGGAAATTGAATTTCGAGACACAGTAAAACCGTGCTCAGGATATTCAATTTAAATGCGCTAAACATTTATTGGGCTGGACAATTTTATTTCACCCTAAACATCGAGTGTTTCTTTTATACATATATTTCATAGTTTATAGACCAAGAAATAATTGTTGTTCTTGTGGACGGCGTGACGTCACATATTGGGCTAAGCGCATTGTGTGATAGTATAAAGCCATTTGCGTAGAAACTGATTGGACCTTTAGGTCTGGAAAGTCTACCATCGACCCATAAATACCAAGTCGACATCTACCAACCCTTTGTTGATCATATATCGGCGTTTGATAGCCAATTGAGGGATCACGTTCGTGCCGGCCTGTCTGAGTTCGGTGTACCTGCAGCTTAATCAAGGTAGAAAAACACCCTCTCATTTGATATCGAGCGAAGCTTCGAACAAGGTGATACCCTATCCTGCAACCTCTTAAATTTTGTGATAAAGAGTGTGTTGCTAAAGGCCGACCGGCCATCGAAACGGGACTATATTGAATTATAAGAGGGTCCAGCTGCCCAAATACGCAAATGATATAGATTTATTGGCTGTCTGGCGGGTATTGAAAGAGAATCTGCCAGAGTAGCTCTGGATTGAGAGC
Source organism: Chymomyza caudatula (assembly GCA_035041775.1). Taxonomy (NCBI): domain Eukaryota; kingdom Metazoa; phylum Arthropoda; class Insecta; order Diptera; family Drosophilidae; genus Chymomyza; species Chymomyza caudatula. Next base: position 2,767,779 of record JAWNKW010000217.1, on the reverse strand, counting down.
AAGACAAAGTGGATGTATACATTTCTTCGAGTATAGAGACACAGCCGTTGGACTCTCAGATTGATGTTAAAAACTATACTTTTGTTGTTGTCAAGCATTTCGTTTAATTTGGCTCCACCATCTCAAAATCACTTTTGCCAATAGGTGGTGTCAGTTGGGTAATGAGCAGTAGAGACCATTCCCGCCAGACGAAACTAACACTCTATAAGATGCTCATCCTTCCCGTTTTGCTGTATGGCGCTGAAGCATGGGTGATGACGCAGTCTTATGCAGATGTCCTGGGTGTGTTTGAGCAGAAAGTACTCGCAAAGATCTTTACCCTTTCCGCGTTGGCAACGACTAACGCATTCGATGGAACGTCGAACATCATTGACATAGTCATCCATTAAAAGAAGTTACTGCGAGAAAACTATCCAAAATGGTTGCTTAATGTAGGCGACGATAGGATTGGCCAAGTCTCCGTTAGAAGGACCAGGTAGAGAACACGCAAACTACCTTTGGTATCACCTATTGGAATAGCTGCGCGCAAAGCAGAGGCGCCTGGAAGAGTGCTCTACATAGGGCCGTAGCCCTGTAACTGGTTGTTATGTACAGTTAAGCAGAAGTGCAGAAGAAGAGAATTCTCCGCACTAGATCAAGCAAGCGACCTGCCTCAAATGGATCTGACCAGAGTTATAGTTGAGTAAGATCAGTGTGGTTCAGGGGTGCAGTATGTTATGGCCACTCAGGCCGCACTGTCGGCAGACATCCTCCACGTCGAAGTTCAAACGCAAAGTAGCTGTTCAGGAATATAAATGGGCTGGAGCGGACCCCATGTGTTTTGGAAGCGGCCTCTCTGAGTGAACCAACTAAAAAGACCGTGCAGCTAGTACTAGCACGGCCTTAAGGAACTCTGTATGGAGTATGTTGAGTGTCGGGTCACGTGTGCAATTGCTGAAAGGTCACGGCGAAGTCCAGTGGACATGGGGTGTGATATCTGTGTGTGGTTGAAGTTGGAGGTAGGGCTTCGAAACGCGGAACATACTGACCCCATGCGGCAAACAACAGTTGTGATTCTGAATGCAGCCATCAGCGCTGTTTGGAGGTTCCTTCTCTATCGATTACACTATGCAATAGGCAAATTAAAGGCGTTTTCAGTTGAGACTAATAGTACCATGTGAGTTTAATAAAAAAAACACCAAAGAGGGGTTTACTCTAATCACCACTCAGCAAAGCTTCCCAGGACCTCAATAGTGTTGTGCGTAGGGCTTGGGATCCACCGCGTAAAACCCCCCTCCCAATGCAAGATATTATAAGTCGCCTGGTGGAGAGCCCTACATCAGACCGTAACCAGGTAACGGTGGTGGTTATGACAAGTCAAGTAAAATATAAATTTGGCTTTCAAATAGTGATTACGGTATATAAAATATAGTACCAATTGTACGAGTTCAGCAACTAAATAACATTTTTAAAATAAACTGAGTAACAACGAGTTATAAAGCCGTTTTGCTGGTTAGGTTTGCATTGAATACCGGTAAATGTAAATATTTATACATATCAAAACCACCTAAAACTCGAACTCGACCATAAAAGTCACAAATAGTCTGCACAAAACCAATATCCATTTACAACAACAAAAACAAAAATATGAAAAATGAAAAACTAATAATTTCTGGGCTTAAGCAATAAAATGGAATATTAAAAGCTGTTCAAAAACTTAATCAAAGAATCTAATCCAGTTATGTGTGAGTGAGTGTGTGAGTGAGTGAGTGAGTGAGCGTGTGAGCGTGTGAGTGAGTGAGTGTGTAGAAATAGGTGAAAAATAGTTGAGTAGGTTGATTGGTTGGGATTGATATGACGTTTGCTGTTATTTCATTTTTCAATTTTCTGGCCAAATAAAATGCTATGAAACTTGTGTGCCTCAAACTGCTGCCATAAGTTGCAACTATGCCGGTTTTTCTTTTTTTTTTTTTTTCTTTTAATATGTATGGCCATATGCATATGTAAATGAAAATGTAGTGGTGTTTGTGTGTGCGCTGCATATAAGAATTTTTTGTATGCCATTTCCATGTCAATTTCCACACAATTTTTATGCTAGGCAACTTTTTCTCTTCACACTTCAAAATAACAAACTTTATGTTTTTTTTATAGTTTTGACTTTATTTTGACTTGTTTTCATTTTCGTTTTGTGTTCCATGTGGAACGCATAACGTTTATAACAGTAAAACAGACAGACAATCCAAAAGACCGTTAGACAGACAGCGAGAAAGATAGACGATAGAAAGAAAGACAGACAGACATCCGTTCATGTTAAAGAACCCAATGGCAAATTATACAGTGCGCTCAAAGGATATGCTGCACAGTGGAACGAAACCAACTAAAATGGAACTAAAATTATATGTGACTATATAATAGCTGTTCGCATATGATTCAGAGATGTAAGTCACGAACTACGAACTAGAATTATTGATATTATATCGATATGCGCGATATTTTTTAATTTTGATACAATAATATCGTCGCAATTTTTTTGAGGACAATAATATCACATATCGATATTTTTCGTGTCATAGGGGAATAAAAATCATATTTGAAAACTTTATGTAAAATAGTTGGCTCAGCTCTGCACCGTCAGAAAGAGTGTTCTTAAAATCGCTCAACGCAAAATATTGGACTTTAGTATTATATTCTAAATTTTTGGAAATAAATAGATATATGGATACGGCGATTTCGTATATAGAACAATTTCGATATATCGAAATGAGATATATTTTAAAATATCAATAATCCTACTACGAACAAAACATTTCTCTTGTTGTTGTACTTCGAACTAGTTTATAGATCTGGCAGTATAGCACATATCACTTGCAATAGAGTTTCAAGCCAAAAAAAATACTTTCGATTTTCCATGCTCTCATAGCACATTGAAGAATGGTTTTTCGATTGAAATTCGGTATAAAAACATATCTGGCAAAGAAAAAAATTGATTTTGGTTGAAATAAGATTGAAATAGATTTCCAGCACATCTCCCATGTAGTGTTTTCTTTTTATCATTAAGAAAAGTCGTTTCTCAAATGAAAAGTAAATCTATAGATAAATACGCTAGGCGAAAATTAAGTGTGGTAGCGATTACTTTAAAGTTAGACGTAAATACATGTTATGTTATCAGAAAATGACATATAAAGCTTAAAATCATACGCACACCTAATTATACGATAAAAAGAGATGACCTGAGGGAGCTCATTGATGACAAAAAGAGAGGATCTAGATGGCTTCCCTGAGGTACACCAGATATGACATGGATTAATTTGAGCTCGCAGCCCTTAAAAATAACCTTTTGCACACGTTTCGATAGGTAAGAAGAGAAACTCAAACGGCAAAGTTTAATTAAAAGCAGATTATGATTAACATGACATTAGCTTGCATTGTGTTAATTAAACTATGATTAATTATGGACGAAAATACTAATAGATTAGAAAATGTAGAACAACGTTTTACAAAGCCATGTTGGGAGTCTGATATTAGAGAATTGCTTCAACTTCAACTTTTGTTTCCCATGGTACTAGGCTCCTCCCACGTAGTACGTGGGCTCTCATCTAAGTTCATACGTGTATGTGTGCTGGATGTCTGTCTGCATGTGTGAGTACCAACAAGACTTAAACTAATTTCAGACTCAATTATTTTATTTGCTCGGAAAACGTAAACCTAAAATGCAATAAGCTTGCTCAAACAAAACACCCTGGGCCAGACCAATATAGCAACCATTAAATGGGTGTTTAACCATAACCAAGGGAATGTATAAGTTTCAGGGTCTGAAACTGTATGTGTGTGTGTGTGCACACACTGTGTGTATAATTCAATGAAGTGGCACAGTCAAGCGTTTGAACAGAACCCACTGTGATACACATACCTCCCACTGTCAGACCCCTTGCTGTGTGTCACACTCTTTCTATATCTTCTTCTCTCTGTCTCTGGCTCTGGCTCTCTCGCTTTTTAACAATGTGCACAACCCTATGAAGAATGCCGTTGGAGTCAAAGTCAAAGCTCAAATCGCAGCAGTGTTCATATCTTTATGTATATAACTCAATTTGTCTGTCAGATGTCAGAACGTCGCCGCGCACAAATGTATGCAATGCAATAATAAAAAGCCAAACCAAATTCCATATTCCATAGACTAAAGACATCTATTTCAGATCAAATAAAGTGCGTTTGAAGCAGATGAGTAAAAAGTTATTGTTTTCTATTGTTGTATCTTTAAAGTCAATCGAATTAATATTTGCAAATATTTTGCATATTTATGCTTTTACAACCTGTACAAATAGTATTAAGGGTATTAAGGGGAAGCAGTGACAGACCATAAGTTGTCGAAGACTTTAAGATAACAATAACAATTGCACCAAAATGCATTCAACATGCTTCGGTTTATTCCCCTCAATGCATTGATACAAAAATTTGCACAGAAATTTAAGCGTTTTTGGGTACAGGATATCCCATCACAACTTTCCGAATTGTTCTTTCGGACTTCCGTAAGAATTTGTGCCGTCTGCGTATGGGAAGAGTATGTCAATTGCCAAAATGCGCATTCGTGTCGAAAGTGTAGCGTCGAATCGGCTTCTTCAAAACAGGCCGCGCAATTTTGGTCGTCAATGAGGCCCAATTTGGCCAAATGTTTTGTGTCACGTGATTAACGCAAACAGGGCTAATTCCTGTGCACTTCTGACAAAGAAGATATATGAAGGACAAGGATTGGGCTCTTTCACGTAGTGGACCGCCATCGTTCTCAATAGGTTTTGTCTGTGTGCACCGCTATACCTTGAACCAATTCAGCCGCGCTGAAACGAAACATTTAGCTCTGGCACTCTTGGCTGTGATGCCGTGCCTTTGTTTGCCAGGTGTCCAGGAACTCAGGGTAGACTGTCTTAGTTATGACGTGAAATGGTAACAAACCTCCCGGGTAGTGGAGTTTGCTGTATTGACTCAAACGGTTGTCCAGTGTCCTTTCGCAACAAATTTATATCTGATTAATAAGACAACCAAAATAATAAGAACAGCTGAAAATAAACAAAGTCAAACTTAGAGCCAATCTGAACTGACGAAATGTGTCAAACTGTCGTATTGCTCGATAAACCTGGCCGGAGGTAAACAGATACCTGGGAAGGTAGTTCCTTAGCAGCTTGTCAGAGCTTTCTAAAATTAGCCCTAAAAATATAGCTGATTTTATATCAGCATCTGAATGGTCACCTTTTTAAAGGTACACCCTATTCCTAGGGTGAAAGGAGCAAGGAACAAGATCCTACGGTTTCACAATGAGCCGAATTTCGGCCTAAGTGTGCCAGGTAGAAACCTGACAGCTGTTTAAACCTAACCTAAGAACACAAATAGTTTAGCTTTAAGTATATATATTTATGCCTATATAGGTCTCTTGCACCACATTTCAAAGGAGCAATAAAAGCTCTTTAAAGTTTACAAATAACAATATTGTTAATGCCTTTGGCTATAGTCGCCAACCACACGCACCGGGTTCGCCGGTCTGGTCTTCGTGGTGCATCAGTATCCTAAGCCATTGGTCTCCAGCCTTTGCCACCGGATCACCTATGCGCGTATTCGCCAATGCCGCGAGCGCCCCGATACGCTTTATACCACAGTTACACAACCAGGATACCAAGTGCCTTATTGCTTATAGCTTAAGTACCAACCAACGCCCTTATAAGAACGCTTGGAGATTCAATCTCTTTGTAAATCTTGATTAGTGGACACCCCAAGTTCTGCCAGCTTTTCTTTCCAACTCCACTCCACCACTGCTCTCCAGCCTCCAAAGACCGACTGCCTCGCAAGACCGACTGCCTCGCAAGACCGCGTGCCCCTCAAACCCGTAGCGCACGCAACGGTACCGCCAGCGCCGCTCCAATTTCCCGCCCAAGGCTACCGCTAATATCTAGCCCAAAACTATCGCCCGCGATACTCGTCGAATCAACCTGCGTTCCAATGCCTATCTGACAAAGTTCACTTTCTCCTAACTATAGATATCTCTTACTCGACACTATCACACATGTACTGCATCCGTGAAACTAAAACTATCATATTTCTAGGCCCTATCACAAGCTACCTATACTGCTTTCTTTCAGCTGACTAGGAAAATAAGAAATCTTTGTGAAGTGTCAAAATGACTCCTCACTAAATCGTGTTAAGTCTGGTCTAACATTCATTGACCATGATCAACGTTGAGCGGACAGCTTTCTACAGTTGCCGCGTAAAACTCCTCTCGCAACGAAAGATATTATGTTGTGAATTCTATAGTATATGTTCTATGATTTGCGTAGAATCTGTAGTTCCTGCTGCTATCATTCGCATGCCGCATTTTTATTTATAAAATGAACTGCAAATCTAAAAACAAGTTTAACCTTTAATGACATTCCTTGACGTCAGAAATGTAAGTTATCGTACATTCTTTGACGTCAGAAATGTAAGCCATCGTACTAAAGCACCATATCAACTCTATGTATTACATAACAGTATTGCCAGCAGCGTTTTAATAAACTGGAAATTTGAAACTAAGGAAACCCAAGAAAAATGCTTTCAATAACTCGTTTAATTTTTTTACATTTAAAATGCACTTTCGCAGAACTGAAACAAATATTAGCACATTATTGTCGCAGCAATGTTTCGGACAGGTTGCAGGGTTGCCAACACAACTTGGCATGCAATTTGACACGCTCCAAGCACTCAGCTGCTGCTGTATTTGTGCACAACGGGCAGACAGACAGACAGACAGATGGACAGGCAGACGCAGAGACCAACTCAAGTGGCACTTTAACAAAGACGATAGCCACAACGTTGGATAACAATGTCGCCCTCTGTGGCAACTAAAGCTATCGCATTCTAGCCGTAAAACTCACCGACAGTCCACAAGAGTCAGCAGCTGGAAACTTACTAGTATGCGTTTTCAAAGAAATTTAATTACAGTGTTCGAGAGTTTTCGCTTACCTCAAGCAACACTGAGAAATAATATATATCATTTTGGTATCAATAGCAGACAACGAGAATAACGCTTGTTCAAGGATGTGCAAAGATATCTTTAGACGGATTTGTTTTATCGCTCTGCCTTCAATGGCACGTAGATTTCTAGCGTGTTGCGAAACGAAAATACTTACAGACCTGATAATGTGCGTGAATTTTCAGCGCTGAAATGCTTTCTGTGTGTTAAAGTGCTAACAAATTAAAGTTCGCTTTTAACCCCGATTTCTGGTACACAACGGATTAAAATGCATTTCAAATTAAAATTTCATAAGCAAAGCAACGTCCTAAATAAATATGAAACATTTAAGAACTTTGGACTTTTATTGGTATTTATGAAGATGCCATTGCCGTCAATATATTGTTTATATATATTAAATAAGGAACAATGTAATTACAAATGTACAAATATCATCTTCTAATCATTCATTTTATCATTCAAAGGAAATGATTCTATACTTAGAATATCAGCATCTGAATGGTCGCCTTTTTAAAACATTTATTCCTAGGATGTAAGGAGAAAGGAATAAGATCCTACTGTTTCACAATGGGCCGAATTTCGACCTAAGTGTGCCAGGTAGAAACATGGCAGCCGTTTAAACCTGACCTAACTTAGAATATAGTATAGAATTAATTATTATTATTTTTTTAGGGGGCTATGACTTCTGCTCGCTCGGCTCGCCATTCCCCGTCCCTCTTTCGATGTAGATAAAATTCTTCTTCCCGATCCCATTCCCCTTTCTCTTCCCCTTCCCGTTCATCTTCCGTCCCTTTCTCTCTCGTTTTCCTCATACTAATTCCAGCGGCGGATATTGGTACCAATATCTTTATATCCTCTACCTCTACCTATTAGTAGGCTTTGCCAGACTGTGCACATATTTTAGAAAAAATAATAGTAGGCCTTGAGATTTTTAATAATTTTTTGTATTTTTACGCTTTTTCATTATGGTTAATTATGCATATTTCAACCATAAACATTCCTTGATCTTTAACGTCAGATGCTAAAAAGTTCACGCCAATCGGTCGTGCCCTCGAGACAGGCGAATTCCAGCCATTTTTAGTAGGCTGAATAGTAGAGTCGATATAGACATATATGTACATATGAAAACTATTATCGGATCTTCGAGCCTCAAGATGTTGAGCTTGTTAATCGTAGAATGTAGAGCAAGCGTTGCTCAGAGTTAGATTTGCTCGTACTTCATTGCGTATGTCGAATATTTCTACCAATGTTAACATTATAAACAAATTGATTGTTAAATGTGAACCTAAACTATTTGAGCTTAAATTGAAGTAAAACTCATATTAAATAGACACTTCGTAAGGCGTAGAAGTGTTGAAATGATAATATTAAAGTACAAATATGAATAAAGCTAACCTTTCCACCGAAGGAAATACTTGGAAAAATGCATTATTCAATCTTTCATGTTAGACTTTCAACACTCCCAAAGGTGTTACTGTCAAAACGACGGTGTGATTTTTGCCTCAAATTCATATCTTGGTCATTGACAGATTGCAGACGGGTTGAAATTCGGTTGAAAGAGATTTCTGGCATATTTGGTGTCAATCGTTACAGCGGTTCTCGAGTTTGAGACACTCGCACCCCAAAAGAACATCTTAATAAAATAGATATATGCAGATACAATAAATTATAAAAAATCATAGCATACCTTTGAGGGCTTTGCGAGCATATGAACGAATATGTCTATTTAAAATACATACGTGTCAATAAAAATGAACTTCGGTTTCGGGTTGAGCGTTCCCGAAAACGTAAATTAAACAAAGCACCAACAATTCTGCCATGTACCATTTTTTGAGTGCAGTTTTGTATTGAAGAAAGGTACTCAAACAACAGAGTTTCAAAAGTGAGTTGATATAAGTGAAAAAACAACAAAAATCATAGCATATATTTGAGGAAATAAAAGCAGGAGCTCAAAACAGTTTTAAAATAAATCTATTGAAGGACAACAACCTTGCTTTTGGGTGTTCTCAGTTACCCTTGCGGCCCACACACATAGCAATAGGTTGCACAACCCGTGAAGTAAAATCAAAGTACTTTGATTTTCTTGCGACCGAAATGTGCTGCGGTTGGGCAACCGATTGATGTGTGTATGGGCCGCGACAAGCGTATTTGGTTGGGTCAAAAATGAAATAAAATTGATAAGCAGTCCTGTTCCTGTTCCACAATTTTAAGATCCAGTATTTTCTACAATTTTCATCAAGTGTTAGCTCTCATTTGTCTCAGTGTACTTAGTTTTCACAATTATGATTTTATTTTATGTATCTACAATTGCGTCTGATTGTTCCTCATCTTCTACCATTTCCTGGCGGTTTCCAATGTATCTGCATAAATATTTACCATTGTGTTTGAGTAAAGTACAAACACATGCAGACCGAAATACATCCAGATGCACACATATTTGTATCTGCAGCAATATGGTTTAACCCTTATGTAATGAACTCTGCTGTAATATACTGTTATTACTTTTAATAAGATTAATATTATTACTGTTGCTTTTTGTTGTTCGCACATATACAGCTACTTTTGTGCTACAGACATTGTTCGAATATTCCTGTATATTTAAACATAATTACTTACTTTTAAATGAATTTCGAACAGATTTTACTTTTAAGAGCATAAGTCGAAATTCATCCAATGATAGAATGCAAAATGTACAGCTGTGTAATGTGAATATGTTAAAGGATTAAAACTTTAAATTGACTTGAACTGCTTTGTATGAGTTCATTACACATTTTCGTTTGTGCAATTTCATTAAGGAGTTTAACTTAGGATGTTAAAAGCACAAAAAATATGAGCTAAATTTAATGTACTCACTATTCGCGAGTTAGGATTCAGCGATCATTTCGATACTAATTCAATACTAAAATTCAACGATATTGGCCGAAGAAAACTGGAGTTATGGGTATAAAAGTAATTTTTGCCCGCATAATAGTCAACTTCCCAAAAGGAAAACTTCTTCTTATCTTTTTATATTCTTATCTTCGAATCTTCATATCTTCTTATCTCATCTTCCTATTTTCTTATCTTCTTACCTTCTTATCTTCTTATTTTCTTATCTTCTTATCTTCTTTTTTTCTTATCTTCTTCTTTTCTTCTTTTCTTCTTTTCTTCTTTTCTTCTTATCTTCTTATCTTCGTATCTTCGTATCTTCGTATCTTCTTATCTTCGTATCTTCTTATCTTCTTAACTTCTTATCTTCTTGTCTTCTTGTCTTCTTATCTCCTTATCATCTTGTCGTCGTGTCTTCTTATCTTATTACCTTCTTGTCTTCCTTTTTTATATAGTGATGATATTGTACCTGTTAATATATTAGATTATTAATATTATTATTATTATTTTTAACTGGCCATAACAACCCGTTGTCGGGTTACGGCCTGATGAAAATACATTCTTTTATTGGAATTGTGGTTTTACGTGGTGGGTCCCAAACCCTACGCACAATCCTTTTAAGGCCAGGGGGGGCTCTACTGGTCCCGAAAGAACCAAGTCATTATTAGTCGCCTCATACGACAAGCTTTGACCTGCTGAGGTGGTATTCTCTAACCCGCTCACCACACGGGGGGTCATTATTACTAAAATTATATTGGAAAGGCTTTTAAAAAAAAACCCATTTTTTTACTGAATTGAGTAAAATAAAATCAAGCTCAATGTTCTTAAATCAATTCAATTTAGGCATTGAATTGAATGCACAAAAAAAAATAGAATTCAAACCCTTTAAATAAGTCAGCTTTTACTCAAAGCGTTCGCACTTTTAAACACAAATCAATCTCAATGTGGCTTAAGATGGAAAAAACCAAGAATTCAGTGTTTAAAACCAATTGGATTTAGTGTATTCTCTTGCTCTTGATTTAAGAAACTCCTTATTCCAATGGCTTTTGAGAGTGCTTGCGCTTGATTCAAGTTTAGAATGCTAAATGTTTTTGTTAATCTCTTAAAAATATAGCAAAATTCGCAAATTTGATGCTGTCCGGACTCCAAATAGGCGCTTTTCGGAATTCTAATGAAGATATCAGTTGGTGACGCCTCCGCGTAGTACGAAAATTGTTACTCTTTTAGTCTCAGTCCCAGCAAACAGAAACAATGTGCGTTTAATAGAATGCTTATAATATTATTCATATTATGTTTAAACTTAACAAAACTATATGCGTTTTGGAGCTACTACTTTTGGGACTCATTGCTAGTGCAGAACTTTTCCATATAGACTTGTTTTAACATCAGCTGTACCACCATTCATATTTTGCTACACTTTCTAACATTGTTCAATAGCCTGCACAATTTCCTTTCAAATAACAAAAAAAAAAAAAAAACATTCAGTTTTTAAAGCGAAAGTTCGTGTCGTTTTCCGTTATTGAATAAAAGCGAAGAAGGCTCATTGCAGTGCCGTTGTTAACAACGGAAACAAGAAAAAGCCACATACATCGTGTTCCGCTCGACCAGCGGAATTTCAGCTACACTTTACCTAACCTCCATATAACTTCCCATGTGGATCATGCCCCAATGCCAGGCATAGAAATGCCTCCGCTTAAGCTTCCGTTGTGGCAAAAGCAAAAAAGGAAAAACTTGCAGTCGAGTGTATAAAAAGTGTTGACAAATGTGTTTGACTAGCAACCAAATGCGCTACCCAACTGCCAGTAGTTGGATCAATCAAAGTGTTTGGGGCTTCATAAATCCCCTGTACGACAGTCGACAGCTTGTTTGTGGGCCCAGGAGGTTAGTGTTAGGGTGTTCCTAGTGTGGGCGCACTAACAACGTTAGTTAAATGCAGGATACACGTTGTTGGAACGCTCAAAACTCTACGTAATACTTCAGGTATATGACACACATGCGAACACATACACACACACACATTCCTACACCTTTCACATACAATCTCTCTGACGAGTAGTCAGTAAGTCATACTTTGACTACGATACAGTGCACTATGGCTTCGAGGGAAGAAAACTTAGCTGTTGCGATTATTTCGTTTTTAAGGAATTCCAAGGGTCCTAGCTTTTAAGTACACAACTCAATGTTAGATATTTAAACCAATCGAACAAAAAGTTACCCAGTTCACCCATATATGTTTTAAGACAATACTAACTTAGATAGATTTAAAGAACTCGTAGCACGATTTTAAGTACTTTTCAAAAGACAAAATCAAACACATTTGTGTCAAACGTTATCGGCACAAGTTATCGTTTCGCGCTTTAGGCGCTGTCTTTACTGACAGTGAAAGATGAAAAAAAAAGTCAGATGATGAGCCCAAAACATAGGTAAGAATTGTTATCTTTTCAGTTTATCGTAAAACCCTTTGTAGAAAGTGAGATGAAAGTGAAGTTTAGCGATAGCTACTACCTTAAGAGTCAGATGATGACTTCAAAACTCACATTGTTGTTTGTTCATTCGATCCTTATAATAGTTCAGTGTCTGCAAATTTGGCTGAAAACGTTTTATATTACATTCAACAAAATTTTTTCAGTTAAATTTGTCACATAAATGCTAAAAGAATTGTATTTTTTGACACAGCAAATTGCTAAGCTTAAGATACATGCAGATTCTTGTACAATCTTCAGTATTGAAATCATACATATCGGGAAAGACACTGTTTTTATTAGGCAAGATGATGCGATTTCGTGCAATTTAAGAATGCAGAGACTATGTCTTATAATTCAGATGACGATGTATATAATACTTAAGTCAAAAATTGTTAAAACAAATTATATAGATATGTAAGAAGCTGGCAAGCTTAGAAACACTCGAGTTATATGTAATTGCCGCACTTCAAAATATCATCGTCACAGTGTAGCGACAAAAACCCCGCTCTTGCAAGAAACCTCAATGAAATGTTGTTTTTAAGCAGAAAAAAAAAATGCGAGTCGCATTGAATACTTCAAAAAGGCTGAATATATCCATTGTTAATCCTGTTGATGTTGCAATAACGATCTACAAATTGCAATTAAAAATGGAAAACTGCAGTTCGTTAGGCGTGCGAAGTATCTCTGCTGTTTGTTGCCATTGTTTCTGACTATCCTAACAATTGAAAGTCACAATGGAAATAGAGACGGCTACGACAATGAAGATGATGATGTTAAAAATCAAGATGATGGGGATAAAAATAAAGATGATGATGATATAAATTAAGATGATGATGATGACGACGACGACACTTCATCAGTGTCACTCATGGCTATTGTTGTTGTAAGGTGAAAATACAAAGTAAGAAAAAAGGATTTGCCATGGAAAGAAAATTGAATACACGATGCATGCAAGTGTTTAGGTGTGTGTGCGTGTGTGTGTGTGTGTGTGTGTGTGTGTGTGTGTGTGTGTGTGTGTGTGTGTGTGTGTGTGTGTGTGTGTGTGTTTGTGTGTGTTTGTCAACGACAAACGATGGCAAGCTCAAAGCTTTGACTGCAAGTTTTTTAGCTCTTTTTTTTAGGTTTGCACTTATGCACTACGTTGCTTGCAGCACTCAGAGCACAAGGTGCATGCACTCAGAAAAATTATGGTTTCCAGGACAAATAAAATATAGTTTTAGATCGCTCTCACATGAATTTGAGAATTACAATATAAAAACGTTGGCGTTTAAGATGAAAAAAAAAAACATCGATTTCAGTTGATTCGACTATTATAAGACTTGGGCAAAGTCCAATTTGAGCATATGCAAATTTCTGGGAAGTTAACAGATCTTTCTAATCGCAAAAGAGGCGATTTGTTTGCATTCACCGCTTTAACTTAGATATGTGTTCGTTCTACAGCATGCGAAGCCCAAAAGCTCATATACAAGTTTCGGAAAGCCAGAATAAAAAAGAAAGTGTGGGTGTTATAATAAAATAATGCCGTGACGCAGCACGTCAAATTGAAAATTCGAGTTTATTGAATAGCTGTGCTAAGGTAGTGCATTGCTTTGACTTATCATTTTTGAAATTAAAACACCTTAGCAACTTATGCAGCTGTCTCTAACCTGACATATCGCTGAGACATGCGTCACGGCATCGAGTCGCATCAAAATATCCGCATAAGATCTATAAAAAAGCACTTCACCTTTTGGGAGTCAAGTTATGTTATTATGTTCATGATGATGAATGTAAAAACAAAAGTTTACCAGTTTTGGGCTGCATTTTTTTGTCCGGTGTATTGTGTGACATCATAATGGCACCACAGGTAAAACTAAGCACAGTCTATGTATATATGCGCTTGTGTTTGTGTGGGCTACAAAGAATGCACACAAGAAATCCTTCAGATGGGGGCAACCTTGATTGAAGTGATTCAACGGCAACGGAAGTAGACGCAAACACATACCTATATACAGACTTATATATAGATATATATTTGCATATACAACAACTGAACAGTGTGTGTGTGTGTGTGTGTGTGTGTGTATGGTAGTTGCATATATCATGCACAGACACTTTTACACACACAAACACACTTGGCAACACAACATCATATGCATAAAATGCCATTAAAACCTTAAAAAAAAAAAAAAAAACAAAGCGGCATACTTTCTGTTGGCAGTGTTGTTGTTGCAGCAACTGTTTTTGTTGCTGTTTTGTTGCTATAAAATGTTGCCACTGGTTTTTACCGAGCTTTTATACCCATTCACTGTATGCAAAACCACCGACAGAAAAATATATGCAACTTGAAATCCTGTTATTGAAGAATACGTTCACTGCGAATGTCAATCCCAATTGACAGTCCACGGAAGTCACAAAATTGTTCTTGTCACTGTCAATTACAAATTTCGCAAAGCAGTTTTAATCCATTTCAATAAATGCATTAAATTGTTATTCAAGGAAATTCTACTGATCGAGAAGCGATCGGTTTGTAACTTCTGTGTTTAACGATTCGATGATATACTTAAAAACACCTGAGCAGAAAATGTAGCCGTCGTTCAGCTAAAATATAATTTAATAAAATCGGGTTATAGTACAAAGACTATTTTGTTAATACTTAGAGTGGACCAAAACAAACAATTGTATTTGCTTTGTGATACACTATTCGTTTTTCACTACGTGTAGATATGGACACATGTGAGCTAGAGTTACAAAATTTAATGTGGAGACTCGTATGGGCCAAATCACTAAAACTGTATTCATCTTTTTTCAATAAAAGACCCTTTCCCCAACATATTGTTTTGAAAGTGTTTTTGATCTATATTTCAAAAGTCAACGACATTGACCCAAGAATACTGGAGTTATCGGAAAATGCTTGTAAAAAGAGACATAAAAGAAAATACTTTTGTTCCCACTTTATGGGTATAAAAGGGTACAGGGTATTCCACTGTCGGGCACCATACCACATTTTTAAGATAACGAGCTGAGGCATAGTGCAGCAATTATGCAGTCCAGGCTGTTGTGAAACTGTCCGGTCAAGACACCTAATATAAAAATCATCGAAAATCTGTTTGCCTTGTTGGGCAACATCATCCATACACATAATATATGCAACATAAATGATTGGCAAATAGTGCTACGGAAAAAATTGCACTATATCACAACAGCCATGAAGCGAAAGCTGATCTAAAAAAATAATATTTAATTTATTTAAATGTATTTCAATCGAAAAAGATTTTAAAATATAAAAAAAAAAAAAATTTAATTAAAAAATAAAGGTACATTTAAAAAAATGCAATTAAAAAAATACATTTAAAAAAAACATTTAAAAATATATATATTTAAAAAGCAGAAATACATTTAAAAAAAACATAACTATATATATTTAAATAAAAATATTGTTTAAATAAAAAAAAAATCCATTCAAATTAAAATTAAATTGAAAAAAAATTATTCAAATTGAAAAAAGGATTAAATAATGAAAATCGAAAAATCCAAGGCCGCACGGATTCGAGCCACACTGAAAGTTCGATCCATCTATTTAAATTATTTTTTTCCTACTCTATTATGTAAAACATTTTGCGTCTTAATTTTTTTTTGCTCTTAACTACTACTAAACAAAATTTTGAAATAAAAAACAAAATATTGAAATAAAAATCAATTAAATAAAAAATATTGAAATAAACAAATATATATTAAAATTAAAAAAAAAAAAAAATATTTCAATAATAAATTGATATGCATATTTAGAATTTAAAAAAACATACATTTATAAAAATTAAATTATTTCAAAAATTTATAAATTTCAATAAAAATATTCAAATACAAAAAATATATGTATATAATTTAATTTATATTTTAATAGAAAAAATATATTTTTAATTTACAACAAAAAAAGATATTTTAAAAAGTAATTATTGAAATAAAAATATATACATTACTCAATTAATTTGAAAAACATGTTTAAATAAAAAAAAATGTATGTTTAAATAAAAACAAAAAAAAGTAAATTAAAATATGAGTGGTTGTTTTTTAAGAGATGTGAGCTGTATCAAATTATCTGCGAGTTAAAAATTTGCTGCAGGTTTTTGGTTAAAATTATAAGTAACTCTTAAACCGTCACAAACTGCCACAAGACTACCAACATATTATTTTTCAGCTACGTGCCTCTGAGATTGAAATGCCGACCTCCAAAAAAAAAAAAAATTTCTAGTAACTTGAGCAACACTGTTAAACATTTAAAATCTCATTTCGTACCTTTAAGGCCTCACTTTAGCGTTTCGTGTTTGCGCTGTCCCCAACAATGTTGCCACTTTTGTCGGGTGTCCATTAGCAGCCACAGCTTTGGAGCACGCTCCAACTGTCACACGATTACGCAACGTTTCATGCAATACCACAGCCAGGCCCTAACCACAGAACACATCGCCTAGCAGCAATATAAAATGGAATTTCCATTGCCTATGCCAGGGCGCCGCAACATTGTCACCAAAGCTGCACAAGCTGTGCCTGGCCAAGTCAAGCCAACTTGCCCCCCGCCGGGTCGTCGAGACTCGTAACGTATCAGCTTTGGGGAATGTTTTTTGCTGACCATGCCGCCAATGGATTCCCCAAAAAGCGGGCCATAAACGTTGCGGACCAACGAAAATCGCTGACCAAATGATGCGGCTGTTGCTACCACCGATGTACACGCCAACGCCCATTCTACCAGCTGCAGCTGTGCCTCCGGCTATGGATGGATGTACCATGCTCGAATGCAGTTAAATTGCTTGGAACATACGAACTACGGCTGCAGGTACTACAAATATATAAACAAATATTTCAAGATGCGCTAAATGCCAGATATTAAAAACGCATTTGGCGTCTTGCCCGTTTCCCTAGATTTTTCTCATTCTATTGATAGTATATATAAAAACGGCTAACAATTTAAATTAGAAATGCCAATAAGTGATTTTTCATTGCCATTTATCCCTTCCTTTTGTGCGAAAACCGAAACAATTGCCATTAAGAACCGACTTTATTCTCCATAAAGAAGTTCTTAGAAGACATTGGAAGGCAAACTTATTATAAAATACGGCGTATGTTTGTTGTTTTTGTAAATTGTTTTAAAAAACCTCGAAACGGTTCTTGAAGCTAGAACAATGCACACCTTAAGTTGATGCCCGCAAACTAAACCGAACAAGAAATTTCAGAGCTTTGCAGAAATACAAATTAGTTCAGCCTTTCTTCAAAACATTACCTCGTTATTTCCGATTTTGATGTTTTGGAGGCTAGGAAGTTGTATTTACAATACTGGATAATTTTTTTTGGATATTCATACAAAACACTCTGCTTTGTGTCAACTCAGCAGCATTTACAGAAAGTTTAAATGTTCGGCTTTAATTGGAAGCAAATACTGGCGGAAGTTTATGGTGACGCTGCTCCAACTAAGAATTAGAGACATTTCTAAATGAAGATCTGAGTCAAACGCAGGTGGAGCATTCCGAATCTTTGGGTATGATCCTACAAGCTGTTTTCATGGCATTCAAAGATTTGGGAATTCTTTAAAAACAAGAAATTTGGTGATAAAAAACAATTTTGAATTCGAAGAAAACGTATTCTGACTCCTTCGAAAGCTTCGCTTACACGATGTAAGTTGGCTGAACTGGTTGACAATGTCTTTGCTTACACTTCCCAGCCAGAAAGTACCTCAACTCAGTCCAAATAGAAGTGCTACTATACCTGGAACTTGCTGAGCCAGAAAGTACCTCGACTTAGTCTAAATAGAAGTGTTACTGCTTGCTGGTATTTTCATAATGTTGCCACAGCATTGACTGCCGTTTTGATGGCGTTGCCAATGTTCACGACTTAACAATCGAATAATGCAATTTCGCAGAATAACGTTGATCGATATAGGTCCTATCCGACCTCGTCAACTTTTTGATGGACAGTGTGTTGCGAAAGTCCGGATTAAATCGAACGGGACCATATTCTATAATGGTATATAGTTGCTATTCTACACAGATAATATCGATATCATTACCAGAGCCTTTCGAAGAGAATCTGACAGGGTGAGTCTGGTTGTGAATGAGAGCAAGACAAAGTCTATGACGACGTGGTTATGCTTTTAGATTGATGCCTAAAACTATACTTTTGATGCTGAGAAAGATTTTGTGCGACATTGCATTTGAAGTGTCTAATTACATTGTTGGTCTCCCAAAAGCAGTTTTGCTTTGTACGTGTGAACACCTCTTTAAATGGCTCAGAAGCTTACTGCTAATATGGTCCCAAGGCATGACAAAGACGTTGTAGAGATGAAAAAGGTCCTCCACATAAAGTAAATTGGCTGTTTGCTCCCAGAACACAAGCTCCGACATCAGAGACTTACAACAATTTGTTGGTAAAGCCATCACATATCAAGCTAAAGGTGATTACTTTGTTGGCTTGTGTGCTGCTGACTAGGCCGGGGACGTAAATGGCAGGCAAGCAACATCCGGTTAGGGAACGCAACTTCCTTCGGCAATAAAATGTAGCGTTGTTGTCAACGGAAGCACATATGATGGTCATACTTCATCTGGGCTCTCCAAAACCGATTGTTGTATAAGCAATAAAACGTACTCTCACAGGAATGACCAACTTGTTGGCATGAAGAAAAAAAAAATGTGTACGAGAGCAGGTGAAAATGTAAATATAGCATTCAAGTATGCAGCAAAGATTGATATGATCAGTTGAAATGTTCACTTCAGTCACTAATCTCACATTTTCAAGGTTTCGTTAGAGGAAGTTCACGAATACTAACCTTTTACAGTTTATTATCGATGAGCTATCGAATGGCTGCCAAACTGATTCTGTAAACCATGATTAACTATTGCTAAAATTTGATATTATTGGTTTTATAATTCTTTGATACACTTGTGCATACTTCAAAGGAAGAACCCAAATCAATAAAAATCAGTTCGAAAGTAACACAGCATAGTCACCTTGAGCCAATCCTGCTATATATTCTATGTTTAGAAGCTTTATGCCATTGAGTAATCATGATGTCGATACCTTTTCGTATGATTTGCGGCTAATCGTCTCAATCTAAACTGCGGCAAATGCAAAATGATGAGTTTTTCGCGAAGAGCTATTTCTCACTAACTGGGTTTTGGTGAAGCAGGGCGACAGCTTCCAATCGCCATCAATCTGCCAATAGCCAGGTTGATACCTGTCTCTGCCTTAACCAAGTTGCCGCACAACATCCACGTGGTGTCCGCTGCCGTGCTTGTGTCCGCAAGAAGTACCTTATCAAGCAGCAGTTCACAAGTGCGTAGCTAAAGCGTTCAGCGTTCTACATTGGTAAGCCTAAAAACTATTGGGGGTTATGAAAACTTTATCAGTAGTCAATTTGGTGCCACGGGCAGTCAATAAAGCCCGCATAACTTTTACTTTATAGGAAAATCTTAGCGAGTTTCATGGTGGCTGTGGCTTGGACTCGAAAGCGAGAAGTGGCTATACACGGAGTGGTGTTTCTTCTAACCAACCGGGTGCTGGCAGCAAGAGAATGATTTGGATGGTCCTAGCGCTAATCCAAAGTTAAAATGCGGTAGCCCAACTCAACTTTTTCATTTGGTAATCAGGGAAATTGGAGTAATTCATATTAGCATTTATGTATTGTATGTATAGTATATTTTAATAGAGTATCATATAATATGAGTTGACAGTCTCCTCCAATAAACTCCATAGGATCGATGATTGACGAAATGTATCAATCCGTCAGACTCTAGATTGTGAGAGTAAGCCGTAAAGGCAGGTGCTCCGTTAAAACCAAATTAATGCCCCTTTTACTACAGCTGCCATACGGAGAGGCGCGAATTTGAGTGCGGATTTGTTGTCGGCCGAAGACTTCGCAACCGTGTCTCACGGTGCACACCAGGAAACGAAGCGCTAGCAACAATCCGCATCAAGCCGACATTCTTTAACATCAGCCTGATTGCGCACATGCCCCGACGGACGACAAGGACGATCCGACCAAAGATGCGCCTTACGATAGACTTGAGTCTGTCTATGAGCGCTTAGGTGACTTTCATGGCAAGATTGGAAGAGTAATGTCGGGTAATCTAGCCTTCACGAAACCACTTCGTAAAACGGTCTAAGGCTAATTGATTTCGTCGTCTGTAGTTAAAGACTTCAACATCTCGATTTCCACAAGACTACATGACTGTCTCCTGATCAATCTTCACGCAACCAGATTGTTCATGTGCATACAGGGTGCTTGATGTTTGTACGTTTGGAGTGGTCAACAAACCTGCTCCGCTCAACTCTTGGAGCAGCTCACTCAACCTCCCTCCAAATACAGCGCCGAGGGACTTTGCCAGCATATATAACAATCCTTGCGTACTACCCGCGGTGAACGTCCTCGCTTGCCCACGCCTCTACCTATGCAAATTGGATGCAAATCTAAATTACATGCAAATTTATCGATATATCAACTAAAATAATGTGAATTTTTTTTTCAATTTGTGCTCATTAAATCGATACAAGTTTTAAATTAATGGGATATCACATTTCAAGCGCTTCCTTATCACATAATTACATATTAATAATAATAATAATAGAAATATGCGTAACACCACAAACCGTGGCCAATAAGTAGCCGCAGTATAAAATTAACCGTAAACGGGGTGGTGAAAAGTGAGCCGGGGTATGTATATTGGAACTGTAATTGGCGTCACTTGATGTGGATGACGACGCGACTTAAATTTTTAGCATACTTCTCATAGTTTGCGGTGCCAACTTGCAAATGAGCCTCACACACGGACACATGCATATACAAGGAGCGAGTGGCGGAGTGAGAGAGAGACGGCGAGAGTAAGAGTGAGACAGCGAGCATTATTTCACAACTATAACAATAAAGCTTGGCATGAAATTTTCAACAGCTTCTCATAAATAAATCATTTCTGATGCACTGTATTTACCCTTGCTGTGGGTCGGATTAGGGTATTTCCAGTAAAAGAGTGAGTTAGAGAAAGAGAGACGGAAATAGAGAGAGAGAGAGTGGGAGATGGAGTGAACTGTGCTGTTGCCTTCTGCTCTGACATTGCAATGATTAATTATGCACAGCGTGGCAAACGTTAATTGAATGCATTTAATTTTAAAGAAATAAAAAGAAATGTTATTAACTTTGAGTTCAAATAAGTTTTAAGACGCTTTTCTTCTCATTTCACTTGAGCGGAAGATAAGCGATAAGAAGCTTTTAATGAACTGCATATTGTGAAGGTAACCAATTACACTAAATCTTACAATTTCTGCCAGATGTCCGTCAATAACCGTCAACCTTTTCAGCTTGTCTGCAAAAAACCGGTTATTGCAGGACACAAATGTTAAACTGTTTCTACGAAGCCGGTCAAAATATTTGCTCAACCATTAACACAAGACCGAGGACACAAGTGCAGCGCGCTAAAGTTTTCGGCTCAGAGCGAAGCCGAGTTGACATACTTTTTTTCGGTTTTTCAGTGAACAGAGCGCATTGAAAATATGTGTTGACTGTTATTTGCGAACTCTGCTTTTGACACTAAAAATTTCCATATCTTTGGCTCAATAATAATGATAATAATCTCGATAGTACTGTCGACACTTTTGCAGTTCTAGTGTCTATCGGCCGCCTTCAGTTTTACGAGACATCCGTTATATTAGCTGTATAGTTGGAGTTTTTTACAACTAGATTTTGTGCACTAAATGAACTAAGCGAAATCAGTCACCATTTAAGTATAAGCTTTGGCGTTAAGCACACAGAAATATGCACAGAAACGGCGTTGGAATATTAGTGAAAGCTATTTCGAAACCATTTAGGTACATTTTATTGAAAATATTTGATAAGATTAAACCCATAATGCCACGTATTCGATTTTCCTAAACTTTGAAAGCAACTGAAAAGGATTTGAAGGTGTAAAATCTACTAAAACGCCATTGGAGTTGTAGTGAAAGCTATTTTTAAAACATGTTGGTATATGTATGTATCTTACTTGTTTTTTTTTTAACTTTCCTTAACGGTATGAAGCGACATTGCTTAGATCTGAAAGCACTCCAAACTTGAGTTTAAAATCTTAGAAAATACTCTGCAAGCAACTTCAAGAGAAGATAAAGACGCGTTTAAAATCTGCTGGAGCTCTAAGTGAAAGCAACTTTTAGATATCTCTAAAAATAAGCCACTACTACTTCAAGTAGTCAATATGTTTTCCAAACTTAAGTAATTCTCTTATCGAGGTTGTGGTAAACTATTTACATATGCTAACAACAACTCACAAAAGAGAATTCTGTTTTTTTTTTTCTGTCGGAATTATACTGTATTTTTGTCTAATTGCGTTAGAATTGGGGTGAAAACTTTTCTTAGACTAAAATATGTTTTTAAGGTTGGCCAATTCAAGCCACACATTAAAAGAATTTAGAGTTTTTACTCATTTTGTGAGATCTTCAGAAGTAGCTTAGTTCCATCAACTTAATCAAACGATAACTTTTTAGAGCTGTGAAAGGACTTTGTAAAAAGTTTAAAAAAATCGTAGTTCTAAGTGGCAGGAGAACAGCTCAAGTATTCTCCATTCTTTACTTTTTGCTATAGGAACTTGATTTGGTATTCGTTATTATTATAACTAGTCTTTGTCAACTGGTTATGAAGAAGAGAAATAACAAAGTTTGTGTGTACAATGTATTTTGTAGTCGTTTTTTTTTACTTCAAATCAAATGTTACCTCACTAAATCTAATATACAAGTGAAACTTATATTCGGCAAACCGCAAGCATTTTATCTCTCGAATGGTATAGGTGTCACCTAAAAACGTTGCGTTATTGCGAATTAATCGGTACCACACTAGTTATTACTTCATTAATGACATAAATTTGGCAACAAAAACGTGTAATAAGTTTTCAAAACTAAACAAATCCAATCAACTTTTGTGAAGGTTTCAAAAAGTTTTTACGATAACATACGTAACGGTAGCTAGCAACTGTGCAATTAAAGCATATAACATACATATGTAAGTTACAGTTACGTGACGTCACAGAAACACACATACCTCCTATTAGGGCAGTAGCATAAAAAAATAATGGATAAAAAGGAAGCATATAAAATGGCGGAATTGGCCATCGGGCATCGGACATCATCGCCAAATGCAGCGTTGCATTTTCAAGCCTGACCTGTATCGAGGTCACCGGCTGATTGCGAACAACAACTACAGATAGACCAACAAAAAACACTCCTACAGATAGGCAGGCAGTGCATTTTATGGGCCAGAGTATGCATGTCATTGTGTGCGGCTATGTGTATGCATGTGGGTGTGTGTGTGTGTGTGTGTGTGTGAATGGGTGTCAGTGTGTTCATGCTATAGTCTATCTGCCATACATAAAAGCACTGAAAACCAGAAAAGAAAAGCAAGCGGAAACTGTGGCAAACTTCAAATACTCTTTATACTGCAAGAAATCCAGAAGATTATCAGACTGGATAGCGAAAAACCCTCAAACCTCAAACTTTCGTTCACTCTTATAGAAGCAATACCCATATCGCTCTATTATATAAAAAGTTTTTTCTCCGTACATCATTTATTTTGCCCGTCTGCTTTGCTTATCGCCTCTCGAACGTAGCACCAAAGTGCTGTTGTAGTGAAGAGAAAGTAAACCAATGGGTCGTAAATCTTACAGAGGAGGAAGAAAACAACGCCGGAACGAACACATGTGGAAAGCATATGACAAGCGGCGAGAAACGACTAAAGTCGAATAGCAAATTTTTTCTATGGAAAAAACCCAGGAATTTCCTTGTCTAGCTCTTAGTAGCACAGGGGCTGTTGAGCGAAGCGAGCAGGGGGCGAAGCCCCGTTTTCTTATACAAAATAAAATCTAACAATCATAAGAAGGAGCACAAGAATCTAGAAATATAAAGTTATTCAAAATTTTACGGTTTCGTTTATGATTTATTTGGAGTTATGTAGATAGTTTTTTGCAAGAAATTGAGAAGACTTTGGATCGATTGAACCTATGTATTCTAAGGCAAAATTTCAAGTTTTATAGTCAAAATTTGGTTTATCTTTATATATATGTTATATATAGAAAGTTACAAATTTCTGTTCAAATTTACGAGTTTCTCTGTAAAAAATTTTTATTTTCCAGCAGAAAAGAAAAGTGATTCTCTGCGATCTGCTAAAATAAGCTTCATTTCAATGTACGTTTCAATACCCAAAAGACTACTGCGTACTGGAGAAGCTTGTTAGCAGGTTTTTATGGCTAATCAAGAAGAAGTAATCTGTACAGTGCAGTCGTTTCGTTAAAACGGAATTGAAACAATTTGAGCAAGAGTTCTCGAGTAATATGAAGCACGCCGACTTCGAAAATCGCAAAATATCGAATTTTCCAGCTATGCATGCTAGAGAATCCAAAACAAGTACCTTATTCCAAATCAGTGTTATCCTTTTGGGCTTGAACTTTGTGCCTAGAGATATTTGTTTGTTTTTCAACGCAGAATGTAATTAAGATGTTTAGTGAAAGGAAAGATCTTTTGCCACGAATATGAAGTGTATATGCTTGAAAACTATTGAACTCGGTCTGTACCAGGTATATAAACCCACTATGGAGTCTCTTAGTAAAAGCCTTTATGACATTCTCCATATACTTTTAGCCATAAAAAAAAGTGTATAACAATAAAAGAAGGTAAAACTGTCTTCTTCTTTTCAGCTTCCTGCCGCTGTTGGGGCTATCATCGAGTGCAAAAATTTGTATTGGCATTGTTCGTTGGTTCGCTTGGTTTCGCATTTTGCGGGCAATGCTACGAATTCTTGAAATGCGCCAAATTATGAGCGCAACAAATTTTATAAATGAAGCCATAACTTAACATTTTGTTGTAGTGGTATTGAAAATATTCCTGAGCATTTGGCTGATGTTTTTACCGTGTTGTGTTGATTGTGCCAAAAAACCAAAATTATTATGCAAGGATCTGTGACTTGGCAACTGCGGCTCCAACTGCTGTGCCTTTAAATGTCTGTGTCCGTATCCGGGTTTATGTCAGTGTGTACGTAAGGCCTAACGCAACTTGAGCCAAAAGCTCAAAAAAAAAAAAAAAAAAAAAAAAACAGAAAATGCAGGAAAGCACACAGTGCGCCATATTGTGCTCATTGTTTGGATTATGCTGCACACACTGACTCCGACGCCATTTTGACTGTGAAACACACACACTCAAACACACACTCACACACACACACACACACACACACACCCATACAGCCATAAAGAGAGATGCATTCGAGTGAATTTCAGCATTACGCTCTTTGCCTTGTCGTGGTTGCTGCTTCAACTGCCTCACTGCCTGACCGAACCCAATCGAAATCCTGCTTCTGCTCTTGGCGGTTGTGCCTGTACTTTCCAGTATTTATAGCATTAGTTTACAACAACTGTAAGTTTGTTCCAGGCTCAGGCTCAGTATCGAGCTCCAGCTCGGCCAAAGGCTCAGGCGACACTAACGCTGCGTCCAACTTTATTGGAATCATAAATTTTGTGCACCAGATGTCCTTGTTGTTGTACATAGTTGCATGTCTTGTTGTTCCTTTACAATTACACTACTTTGTTTTTATTTCTCAGGAACACTCACATATGTACTACATTGTACATATATGCTACACTCTATACTTGTACATACTCTTATGTAATCCATTTCCAATTAAAGCTGCCATAATGAACAAAATAAACAGCAAATAGTTTACAAGATTTATGGCTTTGAGTACAATGCGTAGGAAAACGAAAAAGAAAAACCCAAAAAAAAAAAAAACAAAAAAAATATGAATGATTTATTGAACTCATTTTGAAACAAATAGCGTGCTCATAAATTTAACACTCAATGGTTAAAAACTGAGTTTAAACAGTTGTTAAGCGTTTATGCACACTTGAATATGTCAAAAAAAAAAAAGAAACAGAAACAAATTACTGTAACTTCAACCTCTTGAGAAGTTCTTTAAAAATTTGGGCAAAAATCTACCGCCTATCGAGAAAACTACCCTCTACTTGGTAGTGTCTATGATAGAGAAATCCCAAAGTATTAAAGTCCTTCTTAGACATTAAAGGTGTTTTCAACAATGTTGTTCCTCAGGCAATTACGGAAGCACTCACGAACTTGGGACTCGATGACCAACTGGTGGAACTGATCAGTTAATTGCTCACATGTAGGTTGTCATGAAGTACTCCCCAAGGAGGGCTACTATCTCACCTGCTTGGAATATAGCAGTAAATAAATTGCTATGCGACATAGAAGTTGGCTGCCACGTTCACGTTTCAATGGAAAATGTCCTCAAACTTTATGTGCCCTGATGACGAGTAAATTGAAACAGTTCTCCGAATAGGTAGCTAGGAGCGGATTATGCATTAATCCTGAAAAAACAGACCTTGTACTTTCCACGAGGAACAACAGCCGTTTTAAGCTTGACATGGGTACCAGAACACCAGGGTATCGAGGGTAATTGTATAGCTGAGCAGCTTGCCAAACAAGGTACTATCGCTCACCTTCTCCTAGAAGGAGTACTACACAAGTATACCTATGGCCACTTTTAAGCTTTATATTAAGAAACGCTTCGATTTCAAAGCCACAGGAAAATGGAAAAACGTGGCAAATTGCCATATAGCCAAACAAACTTGGCCACAAATGAACAAGAAGCATACATGGCAGCATTGCTCCCTGAACAGGGAGAGACGTTCTGAAGTTATACGCGTCATTTCGCGACCCTATCAATGATTCTGGCAGGAGCTGTTGGGACGAGGAAGAAGATGATGATCTCATTAAGCAAATGAGTTGTAGAGCTTCTACAAGACGTTCACCCATTCAGTTTTGGTTTATGGCGCTGAAGCCTGGGTGGCATAGGATCTTTGGAGGACCCTTTACGCGTTGGCAACGATTTCCACATTTGACGAAGTGAACTTTATGAGCTCTACAAAGAAATAGCCTTCAGCGCCCCTGATTTGCGCGCACCTTCTCCAATCGGTGATACCAAAGTGAGATAGTGTGCTCTCTACTTGGTCCTTCCAACGGAAACATGGCCAGCCCCTTCGTGGCCTCAATGCCACAACCGCTTTGAAGACCTTTCTCGTAGTAGCTTCTCAATCCATACGCATATGGCCTTGCCAATGTCGAAGTAGAGCTCCTTGAGTTTGTCGTTTCATGGGATGCGGTAGTGATTGCCAAACAATTCAAATGCATCTGCAGCAGACTGCGTCGTTATGCTTCAGCGCCAGAGTCTTAGTTTCGTGTGGCGAGAGTGGTCTCTGCCACTCTAAGTAAAGTTGAGCATGAAACATGCTCTTAAAATCGAACTTTTAGAAATCATGGAAACTTATTTTCTAAATTGGCAAATTAAACACAATGAGCACGTTGTTTAATTTACGGTGAGTTTAAGCATCCATCTAAGCAGCTAATATACGGAACTATCAATATATATACCCTCTTGGACCACATTCATCCAAAACAAGTTCGTAAGCTTGACGTAAGTGCGACCAAAGAGTCTTAGTTTCGTGTAGCGAGAGTGGTCTCTGCCACTCTAAGTAAAGTTGAGCATGAAACATGCTTTTAAAATCGAACTTTTAGAAATCATGGAAACTTATTTTCTAAATTGGCAAATTAAACACAATGAGCACGTTGTTTAATTTACGGTGAGTTTAAGCATTCATCTAAACAGCTAATACACGGAACTATCAATACATATACCCTCTTGGACCACATTCATCCAAAACAAGTTCGTAAGCTTGAAGTAAGCGCGACCAAAATCCAAAAAAGTCGCATTGTCGCCGCAGGCAAAAATTTGGATTTAGGACGGAAATATACCGGCTTGCGAGCTTATGAGGAAAAGCCACACGACCACCCGCGATGCCACACAAAATATGCAAGATCTTTGCTTTCGGCAGAATGGCCAAAACTGCCATACGGCAGATCATAGTATAATAATTACAAGGTAAGATTTATCTGTCGGCTGGTCGATTACAATTAGGATGAACACAACCTTCCTCACTGATGTTCTCAATAGACTGAAAAATAATTTACCATAAGAAAGCGAGAGTCAGCAGCTGACCTTGTAGTATTGTCAATTTGCTAAAAGCAGCGATAGCTATTCGTTTTAATAAGGGGAACCTATAGATTGGTCGCTACTCTCTTGCGATTTGACAAATCCTCAACGATTGAAGAGCTAAAGAACAAACGACATAACGCGATACGGACAGGCTTCATACCGGGTTTAATGCCCGGCTAAGGTTCAAGGGTTTTAAATGAAGAAATCAGCAAGATATGCGAAAGGCTTTTAGCACCTACCTCTACAGAGATCGTAAATAACGGTGCATGCACCGGACCAGTCTGTGACTCCAGTTTATAGACTAGGCCATGTCTGAGCTCATTTAGCATGGCAACTGTGTTCTTAGGCTGTGGTATACGCTCCTTGCCAGTTTTCTTTTTCGGCGGAACTGCAAATAGTTGAAGATTAAGTTAGTTAGAGACAACCCCCTCGCCTCACGGCCCTCGCCTCGACTTACCGGCATATTTTGGCATATCATAACGCCGTTTTTGTGGTGATTTCCTATTGTATCCATTCATATTGCCCTCGGTTGCTGTGGCCACCGACTATATATCAAATAAGAGAAATCGTAGGAATATTGATTAGTTGGATGCTGTTGATAGTTATAATTAAAAGTTAGTTAGCTGTTAATACGACGCACAGTTAAGCACATACACACACACACACACATATGCATACACATATAGACAGCATAGAGGCTATTTCACACAGCGTTGCATTTGAAAATTGAGAGCAAGACAGACAGAGTTATACAATTACAAGGTACAGTTGTTTTGATTAGAAATATTACTAGCAATTAGCATAAAATCTACACACACACAAACACACACACACATATATATATACGCACAACATCAAGTTATATAGTTAGACAGTTAAGTACAATATATTTAGTAGAAATATTACAGAATTTGTTTGTTTGTTTGTTAGTAATTTTACGTTTCCAGAAGTTTGCAGTTTCATTAAGTTTCGTTCCTAAAAAGAGTTTCAGCTTGTTACACTGTTCCATAAGGCTCACATTTATTGCAGGAAATTGCTTATTATCATTCAAAAAAAAAGTTTATAATTATTGTTTTTTGACAGATTTTTAGCATAAGCACAAGTTTTGGTTAATATTTATACACACAACATTTAGTTAGTTAAGTTATTTAGAGCGGTGGCTCTCATTTTTCTTGTTTATTATCATGACTATGAAAATAAATACAAAAAAAAAAAAAAGAAAATGATATTATGTAAGTGCAAAAACAACATGCAATGTGTTTAAAGTTGTAAATACCAGAAAAAAACAAAGCTTCTAAAAGTATATAAATAACAACGCTGCTTTTATAGCATTAACCCTTCAAGTACCAAGACCCAACCCTAAATAACACTATGCAACATACAAGAAAAAAAGAGCAAGTCAAAAACATACCATTTCTGGTAAATTTGGAATCGCTATTTTCGAATCCGGATTTTCAAGCCCCGTTTTCGCGTTTTCGCGGAGAAAATTCGAGATTTCGAGAATCGCAGTCAGCAAATCTCATGTTACTCGTTAATCTTACTACCGAACGATATGAACTGCATGTCAAATTAAAGACAATTCAATATCGATTCAATGTTTTTCAGTTCAAAGGCAATAGACTCGATTTTTTTTTTCGAAATTTGAATCATTTCAAAAAGTTACAAAAACCTTCTCGCATGTTCCTTTTTGGATGCGATACATTGATTTTTTGCAAACATTTTAAAACAAATTTGAGCAAAATCGGCAGTAAAATGACGAAGTTATTAGGGAATTCCCTATTATTCCGTTTCAACGGAAAATATAAATATATAATTGTACTAAAATAAAGAAAACTCCTTTTTAGGAGTTCAAATGGAGCATACCCGTAGGAGAGGTTACAACAACAACCCTACAGAAATGGTTGCCATCACAGGACGCTACTTGCGTCTTTTTCTTGAAAATTCCATTAAGTTGGGACACAAAACAGTACGTTATCATTATGTCATCATATACGTCCGTCTTCATGTTCCGAAAAAAAAAATTAGTTTCGATGACACTCTTAATGACGCTTTATGAGGAGCTCTATTAGACTATATTAAAAGTACACCAAGATGATGTACATACGGCTGCTGAAGAAAAGATTTCTATATCGACGACATATTGCTTGCTGCCGCAAAAGATTAGGTTTGAAGTCAGGGAAACTTTTCAGAGAGCCGTTTTCGAGCTAGCTAAGTGGTTCACAAATTGTTCAGTCCTTTATGCATCTGGAAGCATCGCTTGCAGGCTACCATCACGGCATGTAAGCGGTGTACAAATCAGTTTTCAGTCAAAGCAGCACATTCAGATATGAAGCATAAAAGAATGTATTAAAAACTGTTTTAAAACGGTTTAACAAGAATTAGTTTTTGTGACGCTTTTTCCTAAAACTTGATTTCTTAAAAGCTCAACTCAAGCTTTAAAGCCACGAACAACAAGAAATTTATGAAGAATGCAGTCCTTGTTATTAGCCTACCTGTTATCTAAGTATTATTGATGTGCTAGCATCACGGCATGTACACGCTTTAGAGACTTAAAATTGGGTTTCGTCTGAATTAAATAACTTTCTTTAAGTTGCGATATGGATTTCAATCAACAAATCTGAGTTTCAACCACTTTTGGCTGCTACTATATAACAATTCATAAAACAAGCTGTTAAAACTAACTGACTTTATTTAAATCCTCTTTTCTGGCCAACAAAGGCTACAAAACAAATAAGCTCGCATCAGTTGTGACTTGTCTCAGCTGTCTTTTAGTATGAAATTCAAATTGCTTTCTTATCAGGCAAATCCTAGAGTTAGTTTCGAGCTATTTTGTGTAGCTTTTTTGCAGCAATCAAGCGACTAACTGACTTCAATGAGTATCTGTACTGAATGTCTGCCAAGTGGCAAACTGTTAATGAAATGCGGCATTTTCTTATCAGTTTTTCTTTTTTCTTTCACAATGTGCAGAAAAATAGACAAAGGGAAAATCAATTCTGACAGCGTGGCACAGATTGCAGTTGAATTTGTTGTAGTTTTTCCAGCTTTTTCCACAGTTTCAGTTGCCACAGCACAGCGCATTAAACCCATTTCGAATTCTGCTCACGCTCGCGCTCTGTCTCTTTCTCTCTCGCGCTCGCTCTCTTTCTCCGTAGGCAATAGCAAAATTGAGAGCGCTATTCACAACTTGACTTGTTTGTTGTTGTTTTTTCTGGTTAGTAAACAACAGCTTAAAAGTATGCTAGCAAAAGTGTTCTTGAGTGTTCTAAGTAGTCTAACAAACCGCATATGAACCAAAAATTTGTTATTTTTAGTTCCGCGCTTCCAAATCTATCCCAAAACCATACTCTTATGTGAAGTGCCTGCCTTCAGAAGGGCGACCACCTTTAAAAACTTAGTAAAAGACAACAAACAGCTGTTATACTTAACATGACTAGTATTCGCCTTGTCGACGACATTCGACGACTTAATACACGCTCTCATAGCAGCTCATTACGAAATAGCGACATTTGTGTGTAGGTTTTGTTGTTATTTTTTTACTTCAAATCCATTTTTACCTGACTAAAACGCAACGTATTTGCTTAAAACTTATATTCTGCAAGCCGCAAGCATTTTATCTTTCGAATGGTAAAGGTTTCACCTGAAAACGTTGCGTTATTGCGAAGTAATCGGTACCACACTGAATTTTTGCTAGCGCATTTATATATAGATATAACCGTTGAGGAGTGAGGTGTAGCGTTTTTATCAACTCTACGCTTAAAAGGATCAAACGGCTGCAGGAACTTTAACTTCGGTCACTCCTAAATATTGGCGAAAATCGCTTTTGTTAGCCTTCAAAAGAGTCTCCTGTGTACCACTTGCGTGCTCCAGCTCAGCAAGTAATGCGCTAACTCTTACCGTCTTCTGTGTACAATCGAAAAATACCTCGAAATACTATCGAGAACCCAACAACATCATCTCATTATTTACAGCTGACACGAAGCTAGATAACCGAGTTTGTGTCTTTTCTTTTTAAAGCGGCAGGCCATGTCTTCGAACCAAGTAGAAAGCAAGCTAATTACCTTTGGTCTCACCAATTGGAGTTACGGCCAGTGAAGAAGAATAACGACATATTCAATATTGTTAACAAAACGTGAAATTGAAGGCAACTGCACAGCCGACGAGCTTGCCAGATAAGGCACTACTGCTCCTTTTCCTCCCGGAAAGAGAGGGCGCAAGTACATCTATGACTTATAAGGAAACTCTTCAAGCACACATTTTAACGATATTCATCGGAGAAGGGAAACAAACGGTTGAGCAGCACTGCTGTAGAAGAGAGCTCTAAAAGTAGTTACTTTTTAGATTGTGTCCCGGAGTTGCTCATAATAAGCCCCAAATGGATTGCAGACTTGATTTCTGCATCCGCATGGCGCTTCGTCTAGCTATTTGTTCTTTTTTTTAGTTGGGAAAACGTATTAGTTTCTATGGTATCAAAATGGGCGGTTTTCAGGCTAATCTGTATTCTCTGTCGGTAATACGCATCCTCACGTAACGAGCAACACAAGTGTCATTTTTGATGTGAGCTTGTGACAAAACTGCAACTTCGTGTAACGTAACGGTCTGTATTTATCTCTATATGCGCTATTTGTCTGAAGCTAAACACATATGTTACACCTACACATACGAGGGTTGCCGCAAAAGCAATGTACAGCGCGCTCTAGCGGACGTTTTAGGCAATATACAGTGAGTGAATTTAGGTCTCAATAGCACCTTGGATTCATTGTGTAATAGCATTCGTTTAAAGGGAAACTGTATAAAATTATAGAAAGCAAATAGCACAGGATTTCGGACATACATATATAGCCTGGTTATAATCGCCGAAAATCTAGGGCCGACGGCTATACGGTTTATAGTGCTGATCTCAGCTGACAATGGACTTTTCGAAGCTGCTGGAGGGCAAAGTCTAACGACGTTGAAAGAACTACGCAGGGCATCGAAATGACAGATTTTGATGCTGAATAAAATCCAAGCACTTCCGCACTGGGAGTTACATTGAAAGCCTGCAATCAAGTGCATTTTCTTCACTTCAGTGTACTTTGCAGTACTTTTGGGACAACCCTCGCATATGCATTTCAGTTTTATAAAATTTAGCTTTTGGCTTGTGCAACATTTTTGTTTAGTTTGTATTTTAATTGCCAGAAAGCCACAAAAACAACTGCTAACCAAAACAAACAGTTAGTCAGCTCAACAAACATGGCGGCCAGAGTATTACGTTGTGACAAACACTTCTCGTGTTACTCGACCGTTTTTTTTTTTTAAACTAGTCGGCAGTGTTTTTTTTGTGTTTTTTTAATACCTTGTATAAATAAAGGACATGAAATTGGCATTGCAGCTGTGTCAAATACGAAAAAATAAAAACAGGAATACACGGATTTGATCTACATTTTTAAGCACTTTTAATGTAAATAAAACAAAAAGCTTTAACTAGCTTTTTTGCGATGCTGTTTCGATGCCAATTTGAATTGAGGTTTTCGAACAAAACTTTTAATTTGCAGTAAAAAAAAAACTTCCACGCACTTTTCTCATGCACAAACTTGCCAGTGTTCTTCGGGCCACAAAGAAGTTTGAGCAAAGACGCAACTTCCTTACTCACAACTTTCTCAACAGATTTGTTTTGGAATCGAATCGAAAATAAAACAAAACTACTTTTTGTTGTTGCAGATAAAACTGGAGCAAAAATAAATGCATATAGAAGCAATAAAAATTGCTAAAGGATTACAAATTTTCATTCAAAATCAAACAGGAATAGTTTTAACGCATAGAAAAATCGAAGACTTTCACTAAAAATCTTAAAATTGTTTATATAAAATCTTCTTTTAAATATGTTTTTTCCTGCTTAAAGCCCCTGTGTGGTGAGCAGTTTAGAGAATACTACGTCAGCAGGTCAATGCTTGTCGTATGAGGCGACTAACAATGACACCGGGTTCATTCGAGACCAGTAGAGCCACGCCAGGCCTTAAAAGGGTTTTGCCTAGGGTTTGGGACCCACAACTTAAAAATTTCAGAATATTAATATTATTTCTATAATTTTCCGAATTTTTATCTAAGAATTTTCGAAAAAAAAATCTAAGACTTTTCTTAAAAATCTAAGACTTTTCTTAAAAATCTAAGACTTTTCTTAAAAATCTAAGACTTTTCTTAAAAATCTAAAACTTTTCTTAAAAATCTAAGACTTTTCTTACAAATCTAAAAATTCTATTTAAAATTTTCCTAAAGATCTAACAACCTAAAAAACAAAATGTGTTAAGTATGATTTTTTTTATAAAAATCTAAGCTTCTTGCTACAGAACTACGAATTTTCATATTTATCTAAAAAAAAAATTTCATAATAATCTTATCGAAGTCTAAGAACTTACACAAAAATCTAAGAATATTTTTACAAAATCAAAAAAATTTAAGAGTTTTATACATAAAATCTAAGAATTTACATTAAATCTAAGAATTAACTTAAAATTTTGTGGTAACTCATTAGTATTAACAGAAATCTTTAGTTTTCTGTTTAATTTGAAAGAAAAGTACGGGGCAGTACATGAGCAGAAGAAGTGCACCGTCCTTTCCTCCTCCTCTTTGTTAGCTCTGCAGAGATCACTGTACGGGGCAAGAAGCCTAGCTGCATGGACACCAACTAGCCAGTTTTCAGTAGTGGCTCTAACAACGATTAAGCATCTCTCCCTACTGAGGGAGAGTTTTATTTGTTGCTGTTTGTCGAGCAGTACGGCAGCTTTGCAGATTCTGCCATTTTTGATTGGCATTTTGTTTGATAAAATTCATGTATTCTCAGCTTGCAGGTCGTCGTAGGGATGCCTAAACACTTTCTTTCAGGGAGGAGGGAAGCAGTAGTACCTCATCTGGTGAGCTCATCTGCTATGTTGTTGCCCTCTCCCAGTGTGCCGGGACCCATATGAGGCTAGGAACGAACTGCCGAGCCATCTCGTGAAGAGATCTGCGACAACTTGTTTTCAATATTGAATTCGATGATATTCAGGCTAATGATTTGATAGCTGTTTGGCTATTACTATAGATATTATCGTTAAGCCTCTGAGGCATGAAAGTGCGTCTTTTATGGCTTAGAGCTCCGCCTGGAACACGCTGCAGTGCTCCGAGAGACTAAAGGCTGTTTTTTGCATTGTGCTGTTGTGAAAAGACCGTCCGTTTCGTACAGCTTTGAGCCGTCCATGAAGAAGCCTAGGTCCTGGCTGACCGGTAGACCATTCACCAGGTAGACCAGGTACAAGGGTGTCAAAAAGAGTGCTTGGGTACTATGCTGGTAAAGCGTGTTTTGCTGCGATAGAGAAGTGACCAAATTCGGATTCTATCCAGCTGCTTGAGTCCCTCGGTCGTATGGCCCGAAAAAGAGCTTATTCCTCTCCTGCAAGATTCAAGGTAGGAATGTTAAGTATGGCATCAGCTGCCCGCTGCACTTTGCTACGTTTCTTAAGTGAGGTCTGTCTGAACTTTGAGGGAGCGAGCCAGCACACTAGATCTCAAACAAAAAACATGTAATAAATAATTGAAAATTCTTGAACTGCGGGCATTGCTGCTTCCGTTTATTGGTGGTTCTAAGGGATGTGACACGATTTGGCAGGTCACCAATACAATAGTTCCAAACTGGGATCGCCTCAATGTATTAGTTTCCTTTAAGTACGTTCCGCTTAACCCTTAAGTGCGCCCACTATAGAAACGAGTCTAATGGTACCTGACAAGCCCCTAATAAAAGGTCAAAGCCGTTAGAATAACAGTCGAAACAACTTTTTTTTTATAGCACTCGTTCGCTTGCATGATAATTGCAATTTTCCAATATTACCCATACGCCGCATGGGTTGACATGGCTTATGATGCATTCAGGCATAATTGCAATATAGTTTATAGTATATGTTTATTACAGTTACACACAGAGCCACAAGTACAGCTCGTCTTTACGGTTTTGGATGCACTTCAGAGCGCTTTTTCATTTGCACTAGCTGCCATTTTTCTTTCATTACACAAATGACACTTGAGTAGGAAAAAAGAGCGCGTGAGCGAGACAGACAGAGGGGGAGAGAGGGACAGAGAGAGAAATAGCGGGTGGCAGAGTTGCTCCGCAGAGACGTTGCAAAAGTAACGACTCTGTTAATGTTGTTGTGGGCGTTAGTGGGCATCAGTTTTTGGTATGAGTTTTGGCAACGAGTCTGTTGACGGTTGCAACTAAAAGTTTTCTTGATACTTTGCCAAAATGGTAAGAGGAGCATTTTTGACGAATGCAAACTTTATTTGTTTGTCGATTTGTATGTTTGTTTGTTTGTGTTTTGGTTCGTTCAGTTGTTTGCTTACTGTTGTTTTTGTGTCTGTGTGGTTGAGCTTTAGGCTAGCGCCAAATCCCATTCAAGAGAAATTATGCTTAGGAGCCAACAAACCGAACAGTTAGTCAGTTAGCCAAAGTTTTCAATTTGCATTTTTGGCCAGCGTTTTTCTTGGTTTTGTTAGAAGAACTTTATCATTAGTCTGTCAGAAGACCATAGAAGGTTCTTTTGATCTCTCGATTGATATAGCTTTCAATGCTATTTCTTCCACAAGCAACGAGTTCAGGTTTTTCAAGTTTCAAGAACAGCAACAACAAACAGACACATTTGTCGTCACGTGTAATGTAAAACGTCGAAAGTGGTTGAAAACATTTAAGGCTAGAAAAAGTTATTTCTATAGTCTATACATTTCTGCCAAGCTAACTCTAAATCGGTCTTCTTTATCATATAGTTGACATACAAGTAATTGCAAAATACGAATCAGTGACGTCACGCTCGCTCAATTTCAAACACATTTAAAGAAATAATGAAAGCAGAACTGCGTGACCGCTAGTTGTGACTTGGCACAATGTGGTGCTATCTCAAGCTCATTGCTGTGCTATC
Source organism: Chymomyza caudatula (assembly GCA_035041775.1). Lineage (NCBI taxonomy): Eukaryota > Metazoa > Arthropoda > Insecta > Diptera > Drosophilidae > Chymomyza > Chymomyza caudatula. The sequence continues at coordinate 2,730,495 of JAWNKW010000217.1, read as the reverse complement.
ATCACGGCATATATGCGGCAGATGATGCCGCTACTTAATTTTTAATTCATATTGACACTAGCGATTGTCATTTTTGACATTTGTCTTAGAATGAGTTTACAATTGGTTGAGAAGATACTTTAACTTGTTTAATATATAAATTGCTAGCACCACTTTATCAAAACTTTCACATTTGATCGAAGTTTGTGCATTTATGCGAGTGTCATATCATGCTCATTGGGGTGCAACCATCACGGCATGTATGCGGCATACTAGTGGGCCCAAGATATTTTACTTTGTTTCGTTTTTGAATCCAAGAAAAAGAGTGTTTCGCACTAGTTCAGCTAAACTGAACATTTCATTGAACTGTTAAAGCATATCTTTGATTCACGTTTGTTTAGTTCAATCGAAATAGGTAAGAGCTGTTTGGTCTAGCTCAAGCTTATATGCAAGCGTCATAATGTACGCGCGTGATGGCATACAATTCGGTCTTAGCCATATGGCTTTAGATGTTGTACGTCAACAAAAGAACAAAATCGGTTACCCCGTGCAAGCAACTCTAATTTTTCATTCATATAAACTGTGATTTCACTACTTAACGCTCATTTAGTAGTTCGTTCCACTGTTTTTATTTTTAAAGCTTATTTTTAAAAGTGTAAGCAAAATGAAGCGGCAAAAATGTCACGCAAATGAAAATAACTTAAATATAAAGATTGTCACGATTCGCATACAAAATTTTCTTTTAATCCTCTATCATCCCGAAGCCCATACAACTTTGGGTTAATAACAAATGTCGTTAGTGGAAATTTATGCACTTTATTTTGCAAATATGTCAGAGAAAAAAAACACTGTGTGGGCGGGCAGATAAGAGGCGGAAAATTGTGCTTTATGCTGAGCTGGCATTCAATTTGTGCACATAATGTTTTCATTTTCCGACGGATATGAATAAAATATAAAAAATAAAATGAAAACGGCGAAAAAAATTACTGTCATTATTAAAGCACACACAATTTGTATGGCAATTAAATTTCTCAAAAGCAGCAAATAAAAGTATTACAATGAGTTTTCATTTCAACATTTTTCCAAGCACATTTTTAATGAAAAGAAATTGCGGGTAGGCAAAGTTCGTAAAAGTTTCGAGTGGCCTACAGAAGATGGATATCATAAGATATTGTAGCACTTGCTCAGCGACGCCGAAGCTTAGATACTCTTTTTGTGTAGTAAGCTGCAAGTATTTGATAGAAAATGTGTTTATAATGAACACTTTTGCGTGGAAACCTTTTGCAGACTTTTATTTGTTGACTGGAATGCAAGATCATAAATTATTTCGAAAAGAATATTTATTTCCTATACAAGAACTAGAATTCAATTCTTATTTTATATTTTGGTCTGAGAGTTATAGGCTCCTTATATGCATTAATTCTTTTCTTTATACTAAATTAAGAGTAAAGATATTCACAGAGAAAGAGAAAAACGTTCGTAAAGTTCGCTATTATATACAACAGACGTGTTATGCTTACACCTCTAAGCTGCGCTTAAGAAGCGTTCAAATTTTGGTAATCTGTTAATAAAATATTTCGATTTTATTGTCAGGGTAGCGTACACGTCCACGAATTGGAGAAACTCGACGGGAACGATTTATAAAAAAAGAAGCACAACTCAGAAAATGAAATTTCTCCAAAACATGCCTGTACAACACGTTTGTAGAAGAAGAACTCTGTGAAACTATCGACAGTGGCACCATTCGATATTTCCGATAGTTTCAGGCAGAAGATATAGTAACATAGGCTCGAAAAGATGCGATGCTATCGATTGTACCATTGGTGGTTTTTGTACATACATACATAATTGAAAGCAAACAACCCTGCAAATCGATTACTTTGCCATAAACAAGTCGTTGTTATCGTTTAGCAATAGTCGTGCAGCTTCCAGTGGGAGAAAGGCATTAGCAGCTTAGCGTTTGATTAAACAGTCGACAGTGAAAAAAAACAACGACAGTAAGACACAAACGCAAAAATCGATATATTGATAGTTTTGCAGCTCTAGCTTGAAGCATATAATATCGAATTTTACTAATGCATATTGAAGGTTCTTCTATGCACAGCACATTTATGGCAGTATATGCCACAAATTTAAGGAATATTCTGTTGTGCATGCATTTTATATTTTGAAAATATCGTAACCTCTTCAACTGTACGGCGTCTGCTCGCAAAGCATTGAACTTTTTGCTTCAAAGTTGGAGAAACAGTGAATGTAATTGTTATCGAAGGTATCGGTACACTTCGTGTGTCCGCCAATATGTAAAAAGGGTCAAAATGACGCCCGAAATTTGCATGTCAGATAGCAAAAGTTGCTGAGTTTCCGCTTGTTCAACGAATATGTAATAAATATTAAATTCGAAATTGATTGAAAATTCAGAAATTAGATAATTGAGAGTTCAAAAACAAGTAGTTTGAAAAACACTCAAAATGTGCTTAAAAAAAAGAGTTCGCCTTATGGATACTCAAAAAAATAAACTCGAAATTACAATTTTAATTTCAATATAAAATCACAATGTTTTTGATTTTTCTCTCTGTGTTCAAGAACTTGACTGCCCGAATGTCAATTTAAAATTGCTATTTTGACATATATTTCTCTTTTGATGAGAACGTGATTATACTGCACTACGTTTTTTAGGAGCTGAGCCCTATAGTTCTTGAAGAAGCTTCTAAAGAACTCTTGGATTCTTACATCGCCAAAAGGCCCCCCCGAGACTATCATATGGATAACATCTACAGAACCCGTAGAGTATTCGGTGTACGCCAACAAAATGTAATCACTTCAAAAAGAATCCACAAGCTAACCGCTGCGCTAAGAGGCTTTCTAGCCTATCATCATATCTGATTTCCTTGATCTGCCGTTATGATTGGCGAATTATTTTGGGTTCTTCATTACCATCGGGTCTTCAAGCTAACCGTTTCTTCTGAAAATTAAGAAGCTGCCGGTATTTCGAACATATTTAACAGAAGCGATGCACTTGGAACTATGAAGCTTTTGAGCATTTTAGTGTTATGTTGCAGGAGTGCAATGCAACTTCATAGCGCCAAATTTTGCAGTACTTGTAATATTTTCGTAAATGTGCACTTTTTGGTAAATATTCGATTGTTTTTATAATTAACTCTCATGAGCAGTTACCATATCCAATTTGGAAACACAGAAATGTGGATCTAAGCTTTCTTGTACATATGCCGTCTATGGTTAACTTCTTTTAGATGTCACCAACTTCTTGACAGTGCAATCATGCTAGGCAAAGAGTATAAAAAGGACAAACAGGACACACACACACACACACACACACACAGTGTCAAGTAGCACTATTAAATGTTAAGTGCTTCATCAACGCCATTACCCCCAAGACGCACACACACACACACACAGTAAATAGAGCTCCTCAGGCTCTACGTCACTCACATTATAGTAAAATGGCCGACGTTGTGACGTATGCGTTGAAAACGTTAAGCGTCGCTTAAGAAACGCGCGCGATTTCTTGGCATACAAAAAGGACGTAGAGGACGAGCTGCAGGAGGAGAGCAAGCCGGAACTTGCATAGAGATGCTGCCGTTGTCGTTGATGGAATATCGAAGAATATGGTCCACGTTTCGTTGCATGCTGCTGATACGATTTATAATACAAACGCGTTGGCTTATAGTAATCGGTATACATCTTGACAATGATGCATTCACACACACTTTGACACAAGCACTATGCAAAAAAAAAAACAACACTGAGCAACTGTCAAGAAGAAGACAAAGTGACAGAAGCAGCAGCAGCAGCACGAGATATGACAGAATGCGCGTTGAGCAGCTCGAAGTGCACAAATACAACTGACAACGAAAGGAAAATTTGCTGGCTAATTTCGTGGCAGCAACAACAAGAAGAAGAAGAAGAAGCAGCAGCAGCACAAGAAAAATTAATAACACATATTAGAGAGTGTTTGAGTGTGTGCGTGAGTAAGGGTGTCTGTGTGTGTGTGTGTGTGTGTGTGTGTGTGAGGTTAGCACCAACTTAATTTATATGCCATAATATTTTTGCTTTTCATACACTTGCAAAAAGCATCTTAACTTAATGATTGACTCAAATTGTTAAAACTGATTAGTCATTTATGCACAATATTTGGGGCTTCCGCCTCCTGTTTGCAACGCTCAACTTTTTATGCTACTTAATTTGATAAGATACTCTACAATTGTCTAAGGTGAAACTGAAACTCAAAAACCATTAAACGGATACGAATGAAAATATAGCTTGTTGAAAACCTACTTTCCCCCTTCTTGTCATGCACTTTTCAAAATGGGCCTAAACTAGAGACTTGGACAGTGACAGTACCAATGAAAATATGCCAAAGGGATAATAGCTGGTCTCGGTATGTTTGCTTTTCAAATGATGAAACATTTAAAAAATTTTGAAAATTTCACTTATCTTTTTCTTTTCTAAAGTTTTGGTGAGTTGTTCGAAATAATGCCAAACGAGTACTGGAGATGTTTGTATATGACGCCAGCAGTAAAAGGCGAAATTGGTCATAAAATTGTGATAAATTGGAAGTCGGTTTTCTTAAAAAATTACGTCACTCAAAATCGAAAACTACAATGTTTTGTTTTTTTAATTTAAGATGTCACTTTATGAAGACGAGGTTTGCCTAAATGTGACTATCATTTGTTCAGTGTTTGTAGATGCCATGAAACCTATTGTGTGATTTTTCCAAAATTCCTGCCATCTCTCTGCTTACCTACAAAATCATTTAATCGTTTGATATGCAGGAATGCAAATATAGGTTTATCTCTCAACTTCTTCATACAACTTTCTTTTTCAAACAATTTCTAGAAATTTTATTATCTTAAAATGGAACCTTAAACAAGTGCTTAGAGGCGTATCTCTCGATCCTTTGTGCAGTAGCGGAATACTTTATGTGTGGATCCAATTTAACAAAGCTTCTTATGAAGACTGTGGGTTACTCTGCTGCAGCTCATTATTTGATCTACTTCAAACAAGTCGATCAATAATGATGATATCAAATTTGATGACGTCAAGCATGTGGATACAGAAACAGCAGTGACTGTAGCACTAGAAGACTCTGTCTTGATCAACAGTAAAAAGTGCCCTTTTTGAAGTTAAGTATCCTAACTTTTAAGTACAAATGGGTCTCGGAGCACTTGGAATGAGTACAAAAAAAGAGTTGAAAATTATCCTGAAATATGAAATGGAAAAATGCAACAAGAATTTAAATTTTACAATTTTACACTGTTATCAAGCACAATTGCGAGCAATTCGAGTAGAATGTTTGAATTTTTCTCTCTCTGTGAGAGTATGAAAGCTATTGTCCGCTTGATGCAGGTTTCGTTTGATTGTTAAGCAGTTTCTAGTTGTGAAAGTATACTTGTAATGAAAAGTTTTTGTTAAAACCATTTTTGAGGAGTAGCAGCTGTCGAGTGAAAAAATGTAGATGCTTTTTTTTAAAGTTACACAATGAAAAAATATAAATTTTTGGCAAAAGTGCAAACCGCCAAGTTGAAGATCAGGTCGCTAATATTCACCTTAAGCTAGATAATAAACAAAAGATAATGTTAGTAAGGTAGTAGGGAAAAAAACCGATAGTGTGTATCGAATGTTTTCGAACCGATGTTACTATCGTTACTATCGAATCTTTATCAAATCTAATAAAAATGTTTTCGAACTTACAGTACTATCGAATCTTTTCGAACCAATCGCTAAAGCAAAAGAGAAGCGAGCTTTTAGACTTTCTCATTTTGGCGTCACATTTTCGGAGCACCCTCCACCCCCCAAAACCCCACCCCATACCAGTTTCAGTTCATACAAATGTACATATATGAGCAGTGTCCTTTACTATGGAACTTTTAAAATTGGAACACTACCTAATTCAATTCTATTTTCGAAACCGAGTTCTCACACAGTCAACTTAAAATATTTACCTGCTCATTATGGCAAACTATGTGTTGTAGCTGAAGTTTTTCGAGATAGTACGTAAGTCTATGCTACTTTTCTCAAGAAACGTAGGGGAAAATGGATTTATATGCGGAATATCTTTGGTCTTGTTTCGAACTGCCAGCATTTAGGGTATGATTTATGAGGAAAACGCACATAAATTTAGTGCAATTTAAGAACTTAAAGACAATATCTCGACGTTCTGTCATAGCCCACAAGATGTTTAGGGCAAATAAATTCGCTTGTCTGACGTAAATTCCATAATAAATTAGTTAAGTTTGATTAAAATCGTCCAACTAAGAAGAACCATCAATTCACTCAATTCTTAAGAGTACGAAAACCTTGGTATTCCCAAGCTAGCTTTTCTCTCGGTTTTTCAATCATTTTGTTTTTGTTCGTTGCGTTCCGTTCCGTTCCGTTCTGGTCTGTTCTGTTCTTTTCTTTTTCTAGCTGTTTTTCCTTGCGCTTTTCCTGCTTTTGGCCTGCAATCTTTAGCCGCTGCTGATGTGGCCGTAAATGTATCTAAATGAGACTGTGGATGCTGTTGCCCGCTGCTCGCTGCTGATGCTTTGGTGTTGATAAAATGTCGCAAAGTGCCAGCAAACAAATTTGCAAATTAATTAAATGTGCGCCTTGTTGTTGTTGTTGTTGTTTTGCTACGTGCGACAACAACTGCAACAACAACACAAAGCCAGGGCTGCAAAAAAAAAATCGAAAAAAAAAGTTGCAGCAGCCGCAGCGAAATCTCTTAAATGCATGACTTGCATTTGCATATTGCAGTAACACATCACTTACACTTGTGTGTGTAGGTGTGTGTGTGTGTGTGTGTGTGTAGGTGTATGTGTGTGTGTGTGTGTGTGTGTGTGCTTTGAGCCATTTTGCAGCACTTTGAAAATATTAAATTAATTGAATTGGAATCAATTAGGCAAAGAAAATGTGTTGCAAATTTGAAATTCCAACTAAATGACTGCCAGAGATGAATAGAGTATATGGATAGATAGATGACTATAGATATATAGCAAGGTAGATGAATGAATGAATGGCTGGATGGTTGAATGAATGCTTGAGCAAAAACTGGATAACAGCTGCAAGTTCATTGAGTTGACTTCAATACTATGTGTGGGTAGCTGTCCATGCAAAACAAAATTGTATCAAAGCAAAGCAAAAAACAAACATTTTTTTGGTCCACCCTAAATTGCAACAAAACTACAATAAACTATAACTTCTTTGTTTATGAATTAAACAAAACACTTTTTTGAAAAGCAAAAATAATAAGTTTTGACAGATCTTTCAGCTTTTGAAAAATTTGTATAATTTATGGACATCTGACAGCAAACACCAAACTTGTGAAAACAAGATGATCTCTTGTCATAAACTTACAAATAGAGATTGGTCTTTCTTGAACATTTACGAAACACTGACATTTTCCGTTCTGCCACAAAGCATAAACTCAAAGCAGAAAGAGCCTAAATTTGTCAAAGAGAAGACAACTACATTCAGAGAATTGGTACCGCTATGGGGCTATTATCTATATATAAATGCGCTAAACAAAAATTCAGTGTGGTACCATTAACTTCGCAATAACTTAATTTTTTCAGGTGAAACCCATACCATTCGAAAGCTGAAAAGCTTGCGGTTTGCAGAGTATAAGTTTCAACTGAACACGTTGCGTTTTAGTCAGGTAAAAATTTATTTGAAGTAATAAATATACTAATGCCTTAGATAAAAAACAACAACAAACTACATTGCACATATAAACGTTGTTATTTCGCGCTTTCTTCTCTCCTCTTCACAATAAGCTGCTATGAGAGCATGTATTAAGTTGTCGAATGTCGACGACAAGGCGAATACACGGGACACAAACAGAATATAAATATTTTGTACTCATTAGCAATCGAAACAGAAATATGTACATTTGAAATAGCAACAGAAACAAGTACTTTTGACTTGAACCACACACAGACTTTACACAGTACACGACTTGGATATTCATGTCCAAATTAGACTCTGTTTCAAATTCAATCTCTGTTACCGATAGTACTTTCGATCGAATCTTCTTATAGATAATAACCTTTCCCCATTGAAAGTTGCACGTCAATTATCGTTTTTGTTTTCAAGGCATTTTTGGCTAGCAATTGTCGTGAAACTTCCAGGCTGGCCTAAGGTTACAAAACCGATAGTACTTTCGATAGTATCGCATCTTTTCGAGCCGATAGTACTATCGATAATAATGAACCTTCTTTCCATTGCCTGTAGAGCGCATTAATTCTTTTGAGATGAAATTGAGATGGGAAAAAGCAAAATACCGAAAATTTATCATTAATAGTGTCTTAAACTGAATAGAATGGAATATTTAACCTAAAAAACCAGAATATCAGAGAATTAGGCAAACCGCATTTTATGACATACGTGTTTTTAAAGTTCAACTTTTTCTTTCGCAACAGTTTTACCAATGTAAATATTAATAAGAAAATATTATAGTACGCAGATTAGAGATAAGGCCAAAACCAGACGAGACATGGCTAAGCACTGGGCAATATCGGGCCAGACATTGTCAAAGGGGTTCTGTCGCTGCTCAACGACGGCAGCGTCGGCGTCTGCGTCAACGTTGGCTGCGCTCTGGTCATGGTATATGCAAATTTGTGTATAAGGGAACATTACTTATACACACACACTGTCAAACACAAATCAAATTGATGCCTAAAGATAAACAAACCATGCAGCCAGTTGGCAGCGACATAAAAATACAAAATTCTTAAAAAAAAAAAAACTAAAAAAAAAACTAAAAAAAAAAACTAAAAAAATAAGTAAAAATTATATAAAATCAAGTAGAAAACAAAAATTTTGGATTTCTTTAACAGCTTTACGCAGACTTTGGCATTTTCATGCCCGTTCTTTGCTGTCAGTACGCCTTGAACATTTGTCGCGCGCATTTCAAAGATAAAGCGAAATAATGGGGGAAATTGAAAATATCTTAAAGATTTCGCATACGTGACTTTTGAGCGTAATTAAAATGCACTTTATTGTCAGGCGCAGTTGTTGTAAATTGCATTGTTTGTGTACTCTGTGTGTATTGTTGTTGTGGTTTTATGGTTTCATCGTGGTAATTAAGGGTAAGCCATTTAGTTTTTGGATATTATATATTTAAAGTTAACATCTACAGGTTACTTTAAGTTATGGTTTAAATGACCATAAGAGCCTTTGGCTTTGAGAAATTGCAGTTTACTAATATTTAAGCTCAAGATACAAAAAGTAGCTAAATATCTTGTTTTCTGTGCAAAACTATTCTGTTGAATGAAGGATCTTTACATCTCCAATCAGGCAACTTGTTTCCAAAATTTTGATTGAATTGAATTCGTTCATTCATTCATACTCTACAACAACTATTCGGCATGCGACAATTTTTGGAATATTTAGTATTCGGTCGAATAAAAGGGAGTACGCTTGCGTTCAAAAGCTAATTCTAGTTGTTTTTGAAAAAAATTAAGCTAAATAACCCGTGCTTGCAAGCATATTACACACTAACTGTTGTTTTATCCTGAATATTATTGAATGCTTAAAAGCCTAATAAATTGTTCAGCTTTATAATACTCACAGATGTGCTTTGAAATGACCCCCAAATTCAAAATACTACACCATTTTTCATTTCTGCTTAAACTGAAGTACACAGCAAATGATTTTTGAAATATATTTCATCTACTTAGTGACTAAAAACTAGTTTTTTTTCATATAATAAAAAAAAAAAAAAAATATTTTCAGTGTGCTAAATTTTGAACTTTTAGGGACATTTTTTAGCCGATTTTAAAAGCGATTCTAAGTAAAAATACTTAGAACTTGTGAATCTACCTGCGCTTCTTCTGCTACCTAGAAGCCTCTTGAAATGTTTACCTCGGCCAAAGCATAGAATTGAACGTTGCACATATTCGTGCGATTATTTTTCACAAATTTCGACATTATTTAACTCCTATATGATAAAGTGCATCGTTGAACTTAATACGATTTTAGGCGATGAAGCACCATCTAAAACCACAAATATATGGGTGATTCTCAGAATTCAAAACAAAGCCGCCGTTCGCTGTAAACCGATTTAATGCTAAAACATTTGAAAATTAGTCGCATTACAAAAATGTTTACAATTTTCGCCAACGACTGTGTGTAGATGACAACGAAAAACAGTTTCATTTTTGGTCACGTTCGAATCAATTTTTTTTTTTTGTTCATTTTTATATCTGCTACTACTAAGTACAGTGCTACCTAAGTGCTATAAGTTAGAGTAGCATGCGTATTCTAGTTTCTAGACAGTCACGTTCGACACTATGGAAAGACTCATATGCATATTTATGCACATTTTGTCTCTGGAGTTTTTACATTTTGGATCCAATAAAAATATAATATATATATATATATATTGAAAAATTGAACTCTCAACCCATCAACAACACATCATAAACGTAATCGAATTGAGGTCTTAGAGTTTGATATGTGTTTGTTTAGACTTGTTGTGAATATTACTCATACGACAGCTTGTCTAAATGGCAATCAAAACATTTTAATTTCAACAATTAAATGAAATTTCTGTTATATATGTATAACTTATGTATATACTATATAAGATATATATATATACATATATATATGTGTGTTTTGTAGTATGTTCGGAAATCAAATCAACCCTCAAACGAGACAATCAAATTGTAGCAAAGCCAAAGGCTGCCATAGTTGGGGGCACGTGAGGGGACCATATGCAGCCCCGGGTCTAGCCAACAATGACGTGGGCCCTTGCTAGGCAACAACAAAAACAACAACAACATCGACGACAACAACAATGCTGCGTTATATCTCAAACGTTGCATATTATTGCACCTGTGCACCAAGTGTCAGCTGTCCGCCAGGGCAGGCGAAAAGTTGGCAAAAAAATAAAAAATAAATATATAGGAAAAAGGGCCCAACAAGTCTTTTGTGTGTTCCAAATTAGACAACAAGTGCGGTGGGGTGGCCCAGACAACAACAACAACAAAGATGTTGACAGGCAGCAACTCACAGAATGTTGCAAAGGGCACAACCTGCTGTTGTTGTTGTTCTTGTTGCCGTTGAAGAAGACACGTAGCACGAACCAGGAGTCTCAGACTTGAACTAGTAGAGTTGCCAACGCCGCGGGTTGCCATTGTCACTCGAAAGAATGCAATGCAATTTACAAGCAGCAAACAAAATTGTCAGCGCAAAAATTATGCAGCAAATTGTTGGGCGTAAGGATGGCATTTGGGCGTGGCACAGACATCGACTGCTTGGTGTTGACTTGGTTTAACAACTAACAACAATTACAATCAGGCCGAGCAAAAGTGCAATCGTGTCACTTGTCGCTTACCCCACAAAAACCCACTCCGCGCAGCACCCAAACCACAGAAAATATTTCCCCGTTTTGTTGATTGAACGCCTCGCCATGCGGCACAATTCATTTCTTTTCGTTTCGTTTCGTTTCGGTTCGCTTGTTCCGAACCCGTACACATACACACACCTTCCCATAGCACCTCTAGGCGAACCCTTCAAACACTTGCTTTTTCTTTCATTTTTTACCGCTGCAGCCGTTTCGCTTCCGTTCCGTGTTTAATTTGATTACATGTCGAGCCAAAATGCCAAAAGAAAGCAAAACGACAGTAAAAGATGTAAAACCAGAAGGAACATTAAACATAAAGTATCGAAGTAAGTTTACTCTTACTCGTGCAATATACTTTAAAAGTTACTCGAACATAAATATCATCTATACGCAATACTCATTGGTAAAACTACTTGAATGTGAGCAGTGTAACTTTTGTCAAAACTTCGATTTCTTATTTCGCTTTAACGAATTGAAAAGTGCGTATATCTAAATGTGGCAAGTTTTTCCAACAAACAGGTAAATTAAGCTTAAATTCGCAAAAATCTTCAGGTTATTGCATACAAAATTTGCACTGAAACGGTTATTTACCGTAAATACTGCAGTGCTTTAAAGATAACAAAACCGCGAAAGCAAGTATATAAGAAGAAGACCAGTACGCTAGCACCTTCTATAAAAAATATCAAAGTTTACTTTGAAAATAACAGTGAATTTTTAAAATACTAAGCAGAAATTTAAAAATACCAAGAACTATAAAAAAAAACTAAAGAGAATATTCTCAATGTACTTATAGCTTAAAATTAAAAAAATACCAAAGTGAACTTAAAAAATTAAATTCGAGCCGCTTTTTAGCCAAAAAGTCATTCATCTTGGAGAGCGGACAAAATCTAACAACAATGCATTTGACCGATGGGTGGAAAGGAAATTTAAATGAAAATTTCAGCAAATACATCTGGAGATTTCTAGCACACCCCTTAATATAAAACTAGGTCCAATGAAACTATGCTAACTATATACTAAAATACTAAAATATCAATTACGATTCGTTTTTAGTGTTCCAAATTGACTTGCAAAGTTTAGTATAAGCTGTTAACAATGCAAATTTTAGGAGCACTCAGAAACTTGATTATAGAACGATTATAAAACCAACTTAAAAACTGTTCAAACTGTTTGTAGACTGCAAAGCATAGCAATAAGATGCTTTCGATCCTATAAATGTGGAAGACTTGTAACGGATAGAGAGAAGATTGCTATGTGAATGAGTGAAAATGGCTTGGAAAAACAACAGTTGGTGTATGTTATATGTTGTTGTTTTTTTTTTATTCGGTGTGCCGATCTCTGTTTTCTAGCTATTAGACGAAACCCCTTAAAGTTTTTAATTAAAAACGACTTTCTTCAACACAAAGTGCCTGATACTCCTTGCAAGTGTATTAGAAGTGAAAATTTTTACAAATAAATGGAAAATTGGTTGACAGCCCCGCTCGTTAAATTGAATTGCCCAACTTTTGTCATAATTTTCAACTATGCGCTGAAAAGCTTGTCGAATAGGTTAAATGATGGCAGAGTAGAGTGCAAAATGGTAGCAAATATATAGAATTGGAGCGCAAATGGCAAAACTTGTGGTGGACTTTCAGGCGCATTTTAAAAGAATTTAATTTTCGATTGGCACATTGAGTGACATTTTCTCGCCAAACCCCCCTTTTCCTACCGCCCGACAACCACCTGCTATGCAACATTGTTGAAAGAAATTAAATTCAATTGCGGCGTAATAAAGTGGAGCTGCGGAGGGGGCTAATGCATATTTGAGTTATGGAGCAATTTTAAGTGCAGGAAACAAAAGTTTTGCGTCGACAAGAATAATGAAATGAGGTGTGGACAAAGTTAACAAGGTAACAACAAGGTGAGAGAGTTGAAGAGTTTAAACTATGGGAAACTGTCAGCTTTGAGTTGGGTATTTTCGACCGGCACTTACATTTTCTTTTAAAAGTAATCGGTTTAAGGAGGATAGTGATGCATTCTGAGGGTTTAGTCAAAGTATACTGCCAGAGAGAAATTTGGAACACTTTTGGGACACACTCGTCTACCGCTAACAGAACGCAATATGTATATCTTTCTTCTAATCAGGGATTCAAACCGAAACCTTTTTCGGATACGGTTACAATTACGGTAGTATCGTTACTCCTGATCTGGTAAACGGGTTTGTTTCGGTTTACCGGTGAAAAATAGATCATGAAAGTAATAGACTGGAATCCTGGACCGTAAACAAACAAACAAAGATAAAGCCTTTGGGAGCAGCGTCGTTCTTCGCGACTTCCCAATATTAAGCAAGCATATATCTGCATGCTAACTGGTGATCTCACGGGATATTAGAGATCCCTTGTTCAAAACTTGTTCTTTGTGTATGTCAGCATGGAGATCAAGCGAAGAATCATCACCGTAAGATCTTTGGGCCTTTACGCTTTGGCAATGATTACCGCATACGATGGAACGATAAACGATAGAGGTCTATGAGCAATGTCGTGCGTATGGATGAAGAAGTTTTTGCGAGAATGGTCTTCAATGGGGGTATTGAAAGAAGACGTCGAAGGGGCAGACCATGTCTCCGTTGGAAGGAACAGGTAGCGCTAATCAAAAGCTTTTGATTCCAAGATTGTACTTGGTTAAATGATTTGGGACCCTGCCTATTCGAGTTAGTTGCTCTCTTTCAATCACGATTGCCGAAGCGAGCTGTTTTTGAAAAACTATTTAGAAATTATCTACGAAGGTGTGTTACAAAACTTGTGACCGTTAAGTCAGATAAAGGCGGTATAGCCATTAACTTTTCCTAAAACTTGAAAAGCGCAAAACCGCCGTGTGTTTTTTTTTCTGTAATATGTGAGTTGCCTTATACTGGAATCTGACATGAAGTGCATCGGAACAGGATCATTTTCTACATAACATTATTGGTCGTACCAAGCGAGATGTTAACATAGAGAGACACGGCGTAGAAGTTCTCAAGTTGATGGTATAAACTATACTTTTAATGTCAAGGATATTCTGTTGATGAAGACGTGCGCAAAGCAGGGGTGCCAGGTGTGCCTACATCAAGCCGTAGCCCGGTCAAGACGAAGTAGAAAGTATAGACAACCCAGTTCCAAGAGTCGAGCTGACCCGTCTTATTGTTTAATCTTGAATTGCATCAAGAATATTATCAATAACTGCGAGATAAGACAGCAAATCATAAGACAGTAAACGTAGACATAATAATGAAAAGCAAGTTATTATAAATAACTGCGAGATAAGACTGAAAATCATAAGACTGTAAAAGTAGACATGTTAATTAAGAGCAAGTGCATCATAATAGCTTTTTTATTAGGAAAACAACGATGCTGTGATATGGTAAAGTAAGACTTCATTTAACCTTTCTAAATAGGCGAATTTGAGCTGTGCAAAACTTTAATGCGTCTATTGTAAAAGAGTTAAAGCAATGTTTCGTTTAAAAAGGGGAATTTTTCGAAAAATTCTGTCTAAACCGCTAGTAACTTTCAAAACCGCCATGCTCAGAGTAAGCTTTCCAAAAGTATGAGTATTTCAATTTACAAATTGACGCACTAAAACTGCCAAACTACCATACAGAAGGGGGTTCCCAACACCCGATTTGTATGCTATGTACACACATACAACTGTTAGTAGTAAATAAGTAATATCGTATATGCGTATACGTTATATTAATGACAACAACAGCTTTTGCCAAAGGCATTCGCAGTATGTGAAAGTATAATTTTAGCAATTAGAATGTTATTTTGATAAGAATCTCACTTTACAAATGCCATTAACAATACATGCAGATAGTTTGCATTTAAGTCTGTGTGTGTGTGTGTGTGTGTGGGTGGGGGGGGGCCCTGAGGGGGGGTTTATGAAAAGCTGTTACTAAAGAACTAAAGTTTGTTGAAAATTGCAGAAAAGTGAAGGAAACAGCGCGACGCTTACGTGTGAAAAATCGGAAGTCACGTACATTTTAACAATTTTAAAGTTGTTAAGGAACGTAAAAACAATCAAAAAGCAAAACACCACCAAAAAAAAAAAACAACAACAGAAACAACTAAAACAACAACAAGAAAGAACCACTGTTTCAACACGCACACGACATATAATGGCGACGACGATGGTAATGATGATGACGATGACGATGACGATTATGAGGACAAAAGCTGATGACGATGTTGTTGGTGATGGCGACGACACAAGCCCAAAGGGGTAAACAAAAATGATGGACTGCTCTTGGTCGTTATGGAGCGGGTTGGGGTCTTGAGCGGGTTGGGGTCTTGAGCGGCTTGGGGTCTTGAGCGGGGCGAGGCGTGGCGCTTATTTAGCGTTAAAATATGCGTGACAAAATGCTATTAAAATGTGCCACAAACTTGAGGTGCAGGCTGCCACACATACACAAACACAAATGGCAACAAACCGCAAAGTGCAATAAAAACAAAATGAAATAAGAGCCAAAACACACACACACACACACACACACACACACACACACTCTCACACACACACATGCATATATATATATATATATAATATGCTCGTTTAGGTATAAAACGAAATTAGTCAAAAGTTAAATATAACAATCAAATATATACAAGTTAGAAATGCCAAAAAAGGGAAACCTTAAAATTCAAGCGCATTTCCAAATATTCCCTGGAAGTTACGGCAATTAATTTAAGATTCTAAACAGCGACTAGCTGATAAAGCAGAGTTTCAAGAGTTAATCGTAGGGAAGTGATCTTCGAGGTTTGGACCTTTGCCGACCTTGCTATTTTTAAGGGATAAACAGAAAGAAAGAACGCTGGCCTTAGTGTAAAGAAGACTATGTTTTGAAATAAAACTTTTTTTTTTACGAAAAACAAACTTGCGAACATGTATTGGAAATCTCATCTAGGAAAACTTCGAATCTTGTAAGCAAAAATTCTTAGCATACTTACTGGTGCCAGCTGGTTTATGCGAACAACAGGCATTGAAAGGACCTTGTTGTATCTAAAGTTATGGATGTCCTGAATGAACAGTTTAGGAGTCACGTACTCCGCAGTTTCGTAATCATGCAAACCCTCTTGGAAGGTGCCTTCGCAAGCGATGCAAAAAAGGCAGACCCAGAGTACAATAAACGGCATTCAAGGAATCACTGACTTATTAAACTGAGCCATAGCATCAAGAGTACTTTAGAATGCATATAACAGACAGAAGGAGGTGGGATAGACCATAAGTTTAAATAAAAATAAAAAATATATCAAAATCATTACTCCCATCAGTAACCATGTACATCTGTCCGTATGAACAACTAAATCGCGAATACCACACTAATAAGGAAATCAAATTTTACCAAAAGATGCGCATTATTCGTACGCAGAATCATGTTGTTCAATTGCCTTGATATCAGGCCTTCTTCTAAGAGAATTCTTTGGTTTACAACTAGATTAAAAGGAAACCAACCGAGACATAACACAGCTATGTTACTGTCCCACTGTACTACGCAGGCTGCCTGTCATATGTCGGGAATAAGCAATTCTAATCTGCTAGATCAAATCAGAAATTTGCATCGTGAAATGTGTTTTTTTTTTTGTGCGTAAAAAGACTTGAAATTTTCTCCATGTTTTCTTTGAAGTCTTTTAAAAAGTTTACCTTGTCCAAAAAATGAAATTAAACCGCAAACATTTTCGTTCTTTTATTTTTTAAAAATTTCTACGTCATTTATCTTAACAAGAGTGCATCTATGAAATTAGTTGATGAAGCACAATCGAAAAACACAATATATAGGTGTTTCTTAGAATTTCGTGGTCGCTGTTTGCTCATCGACGAATTTCGTGAAGGTACGGTTTTTGGATCAGTTATTTTACCTGTACATGATGTGCGTGAACTGATGAGGCATACCCGGGCATTTGTTCCACCGGTGCTTTTAAAGATATTTATAAACTCGTTACAGGCGACAAATCTTGGATCAATGCATATGAGCCCGAAAGCAATCGGCTGTATGGTTCTTCGAAAAAAGCTGCTCACGAGCGAAGCACTTCAAACACTCTAATTTAAAATTATTACCGTACATGTAGCTACTTCACCATTAAAGATGCCTAAGACAATCAATTATAAACAAATTATATGTTCTCTTCGAGTAGAGAGTCGTTGCGGTTGGACTCTTAGATTGATGTTGAAAACTATACTTTCGATGTTCCGTCTGCATTGACACCAACGTCACAAAAAAGAACGATGTCAGCATGGAGATCATGGCTAAGTCATGTTGCACATATTGGTGAAGAAGCGATTGCGAGAATCTGAGAAATCTGCAATGCGGCTGTTGAAGGAAAGCGACGAAGAGACAGGGCTCCGTTGAAAGGACTAGGTAGAGAGAACACTGTACATTAGGACATAAGTCGCAAACAGGCTGTTAGGAAGACGTTCAATTCTGAATGGCTAGGTCATGTTGTGCGTATGGATGAGGAAGCTCCTGCGAGAAAGGTCTTCAATGCGGATGCATGGCAGACCATGTCTCCGTTGGAAGGAGCAGGTAGAGAGTACACTAGCTACCTTTGGTATCACCAATTGGCGAAGGCGGGCGCAAGGCAGAGGCGCCTGGAGGAATGCTTTACATCAGGCCGTAACCCGGTAACGTTACAGCCAAAAGAAAACCAAAAACGGATAATACTGCGAGCGATCACACATTGGCTCACACAAGGAAAGAAAGAAAACGCAGAATTTATGGGTATAGTCCCGATTTGGCACAAAATGATTTATTTTTGTTACCGCAGATCAACAAGAAAAACTTGCGAGCCTAACTTTTTTGGACATCTGAAGAAACGTTCAAGACACATGATTTTGCAGGTCCCTCATTCGCAGTGGCAAAAATGTTTCAAAAATTGGTTCAAGCGTATACCAGGTGTGGGCATGTGAAACCAGTAATGACATCTAGCGGGTGATAGCCGAATATTTATAAGTTCCCAAACTGAAGCAAATGTCATAATTACTTCATTTGGTATCTGTAAACAATTATCAGTTGTCAGTTTGTCAAGTTTCATACAACAACGAATTTTTTTCCGTGCTTAAAAATGTCGAATTACGTACCTACAAATCACGATATGCGGACACAATTGATTTTGTTGTTTCATTTGAAGAAATCGGCGTTAGAATCGCATCGAATGCTTGTGGAGGCTTACGGAGAGCATGCTCTTGGTCGTACACAGTGTAATGAGTGGTTCAACAAATTTAAAAGTGATGATTTTGATGTGAGAAACGAAGAGCGCGGAAGACCACCAAAAAAGTTTGAAGATGCCGAATTGCAAGCATTACTGGATGAAGATGATGGTCAAACTCAAGAACAACTTGCAGAACAGTTGAATGTTGACCGGTCAACCGTTGGAAAACGTTTAAAAGCCATGGGAATGATCCAGAAGGTGGGAAGATGGGTGCCACATGAACTGACTGAAAGACAGCAAGAAAACCGAAAAACCACTTGTGGCTCGATGAATGGTTTGCCTCAAAAGATGAACAATTTTTTTGGCGAGGCATCCACAAATTGCCTGAGAGATGGAAAAAATGTGTAGCTAACAATGGCCATTACTTTGAAGAATAAAGGTTTTACCATTTCCACGAAATAAACGTGTTTTTTTAAATTTTTATTACCGGTTTCATAACATATGCCCACACCTGGTACATGTTGAAAGATAATAAGAACAACCCTGTGTGTGTACTTGCAAAGATGTATGCGGAACACGTATGTTAGTTCCGGATTTCAGCTGCTCTAAACTGCAACAAAATATCACTTTTGCTAGCGATGCTAGAGCCATGTGAGCCTTATAAACAATAGAGTGTTGATGTTTTTTAATTTGCTATGATTACATCCATAGCCCTCAACGTGTCGATACAAAACTTGGTACGGGACTTTGAGAGTAATTTCTATTCACTTTCAAAGAACTGCTGTTTTTGCAGCAGCTGTTCATATTGTGGCTGTTGTCGCACGCCTTTTCATTCACTTTGCCGCCTGTAAAAACAAGTTTTCAAGATTCTTTTTTGCCTTTTTTTTTGGTTTGTTTGTATTGTATTTTAGATTTCGTTCAGTCTTTTCGCATATATATATATATATCTATACAAACTGCAGGGGCGAGAGTTAAGTCTGCATGCGAAAGTTGTAGCCAGCAAAATGCATTGCATACTTTCGGGGGCGTCATTCATTGAGTTGCTTTTTAACGCTTCGTGGCTCACCCTGTTATGTATCTGGAAGGTATCTGTATCTGTGTGTATCTTTGTGTATATGTGTGAGTTTGTGTGCTGTTTACATATAATTAATTAAATGTTTTAGTCACGTACAAGAGCAAACAACTTTCGCAGCAATACGGTTACGACAAATTGCCTAGAGTTGCCTCAGACAACATAACAATTCCAAGCTATCCGTAACTTTTTACTATATTATGTTCACTTTGGGAGACGCATAATGGCATGGCAAATATATGTACGAACGAGTCTGTAACTGAATATGGTAATGCATGAAATTTTTTGAACGTTTCCTGTTCAAATGAAAAGGAAAAAGTAGTCGCAGCCAATGAATTTTATAGCTAAATGTTATTTGTTTATTCATTATATGCAATTTGAATTTAAATAACCATATAATTGATTCAGTGTTATTATTTTGCTTAAAACAACAAATGTTGCATTAATTTCAGTAGAATTTCGTCAAGAGCATCAATTAGCCCACACTGAACAGCAATTAACCCTTATTGAAAATTGGAAAACAAAAAAAAATCCATTTTCAAGATTAATTACATCTACGTTTCTCACATCATTTATCTCTTTGGCCATTGATAAATGAGTAATACTCAATTCTCTAACAAAAGGCAACCCAAACCTTGTACTCAATCATACGAACATAATACGTTATCGTGTTTCGAATACTGTCAACTCATTCCAATGACTTGAGCATTTATCGAGTTAAACATGTTTGATTACATGTTAATAAAAATAGCAGGAGCATTTTATTAATAATAGAGTTAAGTACATAAGAAATGCTGCGCCAGATTATTGAATTAGTTGAACTTTTTGTAAGGTTTCCTAAAACTGTAAGCAAAGTTACATTGCAAGAAGTTTGCTTAAAGTTCATTAATAGATGCTAAGAGTTGAAGGCTGTAGAAAAACATTGCAAAAAGTTGCGGCAGTGACCGACAATGGCATACTTTGTGGCCAAACAAGATTAGTTCCTGTTTTCTATGGAATGAGAACATCTATTGTATCACTTGCTATCCGCACTTGTATGCCCTCTAACAAGTACTTTCTTACTGTTGCTTAAAATTTGTAGTGTTGTGGCTGGAAAACGCTTTTATACAAATCTGTGAAAGGTTTTGAACAAGTTTTAATCGAAATACAACGTTAATCGAGCAACCACAATAAAATAAACTCATTAGTCCTTAGCTTTAGGACAGGTTAGGTTTTGAGTGTAACCGCGAAAAACTAAAGAACACAGTTGATACGGTAATTCGCAAATATCCAAATCAAAAAAAAGCAATATAAACTGCCTTGTGAGTGACAAACAAGAGTCGGAACATGCGCTTTCTTACTAAAAGGTTCATTGAATAAGCCCCAGTGTACATTACAAAATCACAATTAAAGAAATATGAAGCGTTCAATACTTATAAGAATTGAATATAAAACCTAAGTCTGAAACCGTGGGGATGTTTGATGATTAAAGTGAAACGTCAACAATACTTGAAATAAGCAGACTTCAAGACTGACTTTGAATGTCACTCTAAAGAAAGATAACGAAAGGAATGTTTATTTTGTAGATATGTATATTTAAAAATAAATTCAATATTTATAATTTCGGTCTTGGATGCAGTTTGCATACAAAATTTTGTGCTTCTGGTTGCTATAAACTTCGAGTTCAGAAAGGCTGCCTGAAGTACGATTGGCTATGTACATGCAAGTTTAAACAAAAAGTATAAAAATATTGCTTATTTGTATATCTTGTGGCTTTAGAAACATCTTAGGCAAAGTCAATAGTGTGTATACTCCTAAGGCCTATTTGCTTTTAAACTAAGTAAAAACTTTTCTGAAATCTATTAGATATGTTTCTACCCTCTAACTATTCACATCAAATTTCTGAGTAACATTATAAGCAAACTTCCAATATGCTAGTTTTTCGAAAAATCGCTGTGGAGCTAAACACAAATATCAAGATGCATCTTAAGCTGGGCAAATCGCTGGGCAACTGTGCACAAGTATTCCGCTGACTTGGTAGATTTTGTGATGATCGAAGCCGAGAATCTTGCGCAATAAAGAAAACATTGAAAAGCTCAGCCAAATTCTGCGCTCTGGACGTTGTGTGCCAGCGAAATTTATTGAAAAGTGTGACCTCTCTCATAAGTGACAACATAAGACACTTTCAATCGAAAGACATAGCTTTGTATTCAAGTCATCTGTCGTAACTTTTTGCGTTAAAATGTGTTCCAATGCGGAATTGATTCAAGAATAGTGGAAATTTATATATGGTATATGAAATTTCGTTCCCCAATACTCAGTATGATTTGTGTGTTCTGAAGAGAGATCGTGTTCGAGAGCTGTAGAAAATATGTTTGCAGTTGCAGACTTTGATTGCATGAATTTGATGAAAGATGTGTAATGAAAAGTATTCTCTTCTTTACTTTAGAGTATTCTCATCGTATTTCATCTGGACTGTGTATGCGCTTTTGATTTTTGAATTAAGTTGCAAGCTTGAGCTTCACTACGCCTCTCAAATCGTTCTTTTAAATGCGAATTTTCTGACAACTATTCAAGCTGCCAAATGTGGCTCTAAATAATTGAAGAGATAGTTGTATTGGGTTATTTGCTCGTTCGTTCTCAACTGCTCCTGCTGTTAGAGCTTTGAACAAATTTGCATGTTCTATAGCATTAAATTAACTAAGAAGGCAACGGTTTCGACTGACGTCATTCAGTGCAAACTGCACAACATTTATCAAATATTTATGCACAAATTGTCTACTTTCGCTTAATTGGGCCAATTGAAAGCGCACTGACAAATTTTTCAAATGCAACGAAATTGGTAGTGGCCAAAACAACAACAACAACAGCAACAATATTATGAGAGGGTCAATTGTTTGTGGCTTTTGCTTCAACTTCTCGCATTCTTGTTATACTCGTTTGGAAGGACAAAATGTGTGCCCTTTTTTTCGGTTAGGGGGTTCCCACGTTTGGGTCACGCCTGCAGCGGCACGTTATATTCATAAAATGCCAGGCAAACAAAGGGAGTAAGAGAGATGGGTAGAGAGGGAGAGAGAGATAGAACTTGGCTAAGGGTCAGACAGAGAGAGTACAAACGAGGAAGCACTTGGCAACACCCAAGGCAGCAGCGCAGCAATAATAATTCCATTGAATGTTGCCATTAAACGCATTATGTAATACTTTGCTTTGGCGCACAGAGCACCAACTCACACACACACACACACACACACACACACACACACACACACACACACACACACACACACACAAAAGCATACAGCATAACAATAAAGGAAGCACCAACACACGCACACAATGGCATAAAGGACGACGCACAGTGGATCGAACTGACTCGTTTTTCGGCGAAAATCATAACTTTTGAGAAAGTAAAGATTTTTTCAAAATTTAAAATGCATAGAACAAAAAGGTTCTTCAACTTCTGCGATAAATAAGCTGTGTATAGAGGGATATTATTACTATCGATATTATACACTGCAAATGTCTTGTCCTTGCATGTCATGGAAAAACAAATCGTCCTCGTCGAAAGTCTGTCTATCCGGCGAGCGAGTGTACACTAAGATCAAATTAGACTGCAAACATCTTGCCAACAGATTTTCAAAATTTTAACGATTTATTAAGCAATAAGCACATTTTGTACGTGCAAGGATAAGACTTTGGGTGTATATAATTTCGAACATTACGTACGTTTTTTGTAGCTCCCTATCTTCACAGCATATTTATCGCAGAAGCTTAAGGAATTCTCTGTTATATGCATTTTAAATTTTGAAAATATCTTTACTTGCTCAAAAGTTATGATTTTTGCCAAAAAAGAAGCCAGTTGGATCCACTGTGCGGCGCGTCATAGAGAACGGCAGCAACCAGGCAGAGCAACCGGGTTGCCAGACCCTTAAAGCAGACAAAATGGCTTTTTGCTCGTTTCGTTTTTGCGTATGTATATGTGTGCGTGTGTGTGTGCGTGTGTGCGTGTGTGTGTGTGTGTGTGTGTGTGTGTGTGTGTGTGGGGTCTCAACTTTTTTGTAGCATAACATCAGGGCGCAAAATGTTGCCCAAGCAAAACGGAAAATGGCAACTAGATGACAATCGATTTATTTTAGCCATGTTGGCTGCTTTTTTCTTCTGCTAAAGCTGCTTCCTCTTCTTCTGCACCTTCTTGTACTTTAACGTCTTTGCCGCAGCAGCCCTTCAAACGCACACACAAAGTCTGCTGCATTGTATATGAGTTGGCTTCAAGATTTCACTGTTTGTTGTTTGTTTGTTTGTTTGTTGGTTGGGTTGCTTCTTCATTGATAAATGGCGTTTTTAGTTGGTACCAATCCAACTTGGCGTCAGACGCCAAAAGCCAGACATCAAACTAGCGCCAGTTGACGTTGTCCACTATATACACTGAGAGAATACAAAGCGTATTGTGGTTTGCTCTTTTGCGGTATATTGCAAAGATCGTACAGTGACCTTAAAAGTGCTCTATCTTGCACACAATACAGCTGGAATTTTATATTTAGCCGTACCAACGCAATTTTCATTTGAGTTGATAAGGAAAGTTCGATAATATCAACTATTCTTATTGTGAGAAAATTTTCACTTTTGAAGTGCCATTAAAAAAATTGACATTTTAGTCAAATTGAGGAGCAAACTTAACGTTTCTTTGCCCAACCCGCCCCAAAGTGTTATTTTAATGAAGTTTCGAAAATGAAAAGTATCGAATTTACAACTTCAGTATGAACTTGATGATATCGATAGCGCCTTTGAAGAGCTTGGGAAATTTTAGAATGCATTACAGTAAGAAAACAATCCATTTGGTTTTCAAATAAAAGCAATCGATATTATCGATTATATAGGATTAGATTTGTGTTGGGTGCGTTGGCTCAATGAATAGAGTAAGCTAGTCCTAGAACTCAGCCAGCTTTACCCATTGAGCCATATACTATAGAAGAAACGAAACAAAAGCAATCAATCAGGTATGCCAATGAAACCAATCGATGTTATCGAATATATTAGTGCTGGGTGCGATGGCTTAACGAAGAGAGTTGAGCTTGCCCTAGCACTCAGGCAGCTTCGCCTATAGAAGTGAGCAGAAGTATAGAATAGTTGATACCAGTACACATGAGTTATGTCCTGAAGCGTGATCACAGCCAGGCGGTACGATGACTTATTGAAGAGATTTGAACTTGCCCTAGCTCCCAGGCAGCTTCACCGTTTGAAATTAGCAGAGGGATAGGATAGTTGATACCAGTGCACATGACTACAGTTTCATAAGATTCCAACGATCTCTTGTTTCTCAGTTTCGTAAAGCATTGAGTCAAAAGTAACATTATTAAATGATCCATCAAGCTCTACAGAGTACGCCTAAAGGCACTTTACTCCTGGATTTTGCATGTACTATAGTGAAGAACTGCCTCGCAGTACTTTATTGTTAGTTTTGAGCGGTCCTCAAGCTAGCGCGAACTTTATCGATTATTGTTCTCAATAAAACGCTCTCTTAAGAAGGAATGCTTTGCAACTAATGAGTGTTAAGCTGTTCCCCAGATATGGTCAAATGCTCTTCAAGTGTTTTGTGTATCCTAATGAGCACAACTTCTCTTCGGATGAAAAATGTAGTTGCAACAATTCGGCGATTATTAAACTTACATCCAACTAAGTCTTACTCGTTTAACGCCTTTGGGTTCCATTAGCTGAAAAGCCGACTATTCTTTTTGATATTGAAAAGAAATAGTAGTAACACCGAGTGATATGCCCTATGCCCTATATGCCGTGATGATAACGCTTAAACTAATTAAGCTAAACAATGAATTCCTTTAATAACCAGCAATTTCGTTGTTTCACATCTGGCACAAGTACCATTTTTCTGCCAGTGTGCTGCAGTTGAGCTCTTATCATGCTGCCAAACCATAAGCTGCCAGCTGGGCTTATGAATTTATGTATGTAGCCCCTCCGACAACGTAAAACAATAACACAAAACTTGCTGACACACATCGTACATACACTCTACGCCTTACATATAATTGAGAGTGTGTCGAATAGCAGTCTTGTAAAGAAAATGTTGACCGATTAATCTGCCTGCACTCAAAGACACACTCACTCCCGCACTCACTCACTCACTTACTCAAAAGATTATACTCAAGTGGCAATTGCTGGAAGGAAATTTGATTTGCTTGGACACATGATTAACATGATCCAATCGATTTAATGGTCAACCACTTTGCATGTTGGGCAAATCTCTGGGCAATTTTTCAACGATTGATTCAAAACAAAAATCCGAGTCAGACCATCGCAAATCACAATCCCTCTGTGTCAATTTCAATTAACATTAAATTATTTTTGTGCACATGACACGCAACGTAAGCGACAAAAACAACAACAAAAGTTTAATGGCTAGAAAAGAGCTAAACCAAATCGCCAACAATTTTCCCTCGTCACATTCAAGTGGCGCACATTTAAAAATCGTTTAAAAATACATATAGATATATACGCATATGGTGCAACAATTGTATGCATGTATGTTTGTGTACGCACAGTCGAGTATTTATGGCACGCACAGTGCACAACTTCAAATAGACATTGGACTGATGGCAAATCTTTGGGGACTGTTCAAAATACCAAACTGCAATTTAAATGCTTAAAGTTAAGCATGGCAAAATCTTTGTACGAGCTAAAAACTAGCTAAGTTCATGTTTTAAACTGGCAAATGAAACGAAATTGGATTTGATAACGATTTCAACCGATTATAGCACTTCGATTAATAGTAACGAAATCGAATAATGGGTTAAGTAAGTTTTACGATTTTGTACTTAACTTTTAAAGGCATTTTCTAAATTTAAGAGAGCACATTTTTTGAGCGTTTGAACTTTAGTGCCGAACTTCTTGAAAAATGCTGAGAGGCAAAGAGAGAAGCTTCAAATCGTTTTCCGGTTCCATTTTTCAAAGTTCCGTTTCGGTATAAAAACCGTTTGCATATCAAAGCATTGCGCAATATGCGCAACTTTTGGTAAAATTGTGTGTTACTAGTTCCTATGGTCTCCGAAAGCTAGCTAACCAAGCACACAGAAGGATGGACGAATGACCATGCTCTAATCGCTTTCAAGACAATGACATTATATAAAAAGTCATTAAAAAGCATTTTTAAAGACATTTCCGAGCATGCCATTTGTTCCATCATCTCCAATTTGGTTACTTCCATACCGATTTTGCTCAAATTGGTAGTAAAAGTTCGAATTGAGATGAGGCATAGCTTACTATATGCTTATGAGGGGTAAATCCCTCCATACAGTTTGTACCACAATGCAGGCTGTACTGTTTACTAGAAAACCGAGTAAGACTACCTTTGTATGAATGGACGGATCTTTCCAATGCCAAAAGATGTGACCAATGACGTGCTTGTATGAAAAGATTCTATGAAAGCGACTAGCATATAGCATATAACGGAAGACGAACGAACTGGTATTTGGTTACACACTAATAGCCAGTAAGCTAAGGGAACAGTGCTCGCTTCTCTCGATACCTGCTAATAGTGTTGTACGAAGTTCTGAAGTTTCGCCGCAGATACTATGTTATATTTCCCCCAAAATAGTGCTGCCGCGATCCTGAACTCATACTAAGAGGGGTACACCCATGTCTTCTACACAGACGATTTGATAAAAAATTTTAGCTATTCATAAGCGAAAGATAGCTTACCGTCGGTTTTCCTAACGGAAATCTACGCAATTCTGAGTGCCGCGAGCTGTATCTATGAAAGAAAGCTGCTTGGGGTAACTGTAGTGACAGTCAGGCTACACTCAGGTCCCTGGAGAATCGGCACACAACGTCGATCATTATCAGTTAGTGTAAGACCAGACTTAACATGATTTCACGTCATCACAAAGATAGTTCATATTGGGTTCCTAGATACCAAGGTATCCTGGGCAATGACATGGCAAGTAAACAAAGGCTCGGCGGCACAGCCGCCTGAGTCAATCATACCAGAATTGGTTGAACGAATAGCGGTCCACACAGACAAAAGGTGTAAGGAACGCTTGAAATCCACCACTGGATGTGGCACAATAAAACACTTTCAAAAAGAACACAATCCAAAGGCCTCCAGATATCTTCTTCGTTGCAAGAGGCATGATCTGCGAATCCTAGTTCGATTAGTCATTGGTCACAATACATTTAGCCAACACCCGGCCAATATGGACCCAACTGTCTTGAGGAAACTGACGCGAGGGAACACTTTCTGTGTCACGAATGCTCATTTTGGGAAGTTATGAGTCTTTACGAATTCCTAAAAGAGTCCGATAGATTGTGTTAATAGAGGACCTCTATGCAAGCCTACTCTTTTTCTCATTTCAACTGTTTATTCTCTCTCTTAACTTTTTCTATCGCGCATGGCACAATGCGCAACAATGGTTCAACCTTCTAATCTTATCTACACGCGAGTTCTTCCGTTAAATCTCGTTATTTGGTTAACCTTTTAAGAAAAAATTTAGTTGCTGGATTCAGCTTCGGCGACACCAAATTAACCGGAAAATGTACTTTATAGCTAAGGACTTTTGTTGCCCAGTGTTATTAGCAATACTTTTACTTAACAGTTTCAGCCACGCCTCTTTTTCTTAGTTTATATATTCAAGTGCTTGTGACGTAATAGCCTAAAAGCATCGCAGCGCACGCCCTAAAACAAGTGTATATATGTATATGTTTTTGGTATCTGCAGTTGTTTTAAAATTTCAAATTGTGTTCTAATTGATCTTTAGATAGCAAATACAAGTTCATATCTATATAAATAGTATATAGTATATATATATAGTATTGTCTTATGCGTGGCAGCTGTTAAAGTTGATCTGTCATATACCAACAATTCCTTTGGCATAACAGCGCAAAACTAAGCCAAGAATGGATTATAATTAATAATGAACCATAAATATCTAACTGATCTTTGAACATTTCTATGCACGTAATTATGATAATTATAGATACAAATTAGATCTCTTTATGGTTTAGACTAACATTTGCTCATATAATATATAATCTTTGAATGTCTTGTAGTTTTGGCGCAATTTTTAATTGTCAGAAAAATTTCTCTCGGATTCGTCTGTTGTCTGTCTGTTTATATCTCATTTGTCGCATTGCCAAAATGTTGTTGTACAGTAGTACTTGTTGTTGTTGTTACTCATAATTAGCATATATATATCAACAGCATCATTAGCATCATAATGATCAGCATAGACAACATTAATGTCATCATGTTGTTGTTATATATACGTATATATGTACATATGTGTACTTATAAAGTGGCATATTATTTGTATTATTTTGCCCCAAACTGACAATCTTTATGTACGATATGCAACGCATTAAATAAATCTTTATGCCACAATTGTAAGCAATATAAATCTTAAATGACTTTTGATATCATTTTTCAAATGAAACAAGTTGGCAGCACAAAATTTGCTTTTTTCTGATATGATACATACGCTCACTTCGTTCACCATATATGTACGTACCAGGCAAACATAAAAATAGGCAAGCAACTTCTTCTAAGCAAGTTAAATAGTTAGTTTTGGGAATGTACGTTTGTGCTGTTTCGCTCGAGCCGATCATTCGTTGGTTTCCAACACTGACACCTATGTCCGCTTACTGAACTGACACATTCACCTTTTTGTGCACGCTTGCCAAGACTAGTGCCTTTGGGCACAGTTGGGCTACAGATCCTAACAAGGCGAGAAGAACGTTAAGGAACAACGGTTGCCATCGCTGCACCTTTTTTGCAATAGTTGGATTATAGACCACTTTGCCTTTATGCACAGTTAGGCTACAGTTCCTAATAAGGCGAACGGAACGTTGAGGAACTACGTGTGCCATAGCAGCACTCTTTTTGCAATAGTAGTGTGATAGTCCATTTTGCGTGCCTTTGGTGGTACAGAACTACGGGTGCCATCGCTGCACTCTTTTTACAATAGTTGGTTAATGGTCCATTTTGTATGCATTAGTATGAGGGCAAGAGATGCTTTGAGAATGGCGAGTGAAATTGACGCTCTCAACCGACTGAAACGGACTTCCACTCTCTCAATAGTTGGCATTTTGGTAAGAGCAAATTGCTAGTTGTCACACAAAAGGAACTGACAAAACGTGTGTCATTTGTGGTACTGAAAAAGTGGCACACACTTTCGCTCTTCACAAAATGAGAGCTACCACGCTTGACCAATTACCAAATGGCAGAAGCGTATTGGCAACTATATGTGTGTGAGCCTCTTTTGTGTATGCTCTACTTATACTCAGCACTGGAATAAATGGATAGCAAAGCAAACGCTTAACTTACTGTTAAAAGCGCAATGGGCAATAAATGGATAAGATGGAAGTCGCTTGATCGTCTAAGACATCTTTTTTTTTCAATACAAGCTCTAAATCTATGTAATTTCTGAAAATTTTCTATCTAGAGAAGTTCCACTTTAAGAGAATGCTCATAAGGGCGAGAACTGTTGTTTCTTTAACTACGTTCGTGCAAGACTATATTTGCTGACTTTACATATCGCCCATCCCAATACCGATCTAAGTTTCATTTGAAACGTTCTGACTATAGTACACCCTAGTTTATTGACAACGTTTTAGACTTAATTGAGTTTTACTGAAGCTAATGTGTGGACGTAACTCAGTAACTTAAGTCTAGACGATGAGATAGAATTATCTAAACGTTCCAATTGGTTTGAAATTTGATTAAATCACAGAACGCACTCTATTACATCAATAGGTTCAAGAAACTAACTATGCAGAAACTAGTTCTTAAAGAATTGCCTTGAAAACCTTAACAAATTCTACAAACAAATATCACTTCGATGGGTCTCAAAATACAACTTAGTCTTAAATAAGTCATCGGATTTCACTATAGACATGGATGAAAGAGTGTTGGTTGAAAAAACCGAAAAAAAAATGTCAACGAGTTATAACTCAATTTCAACCTCTCAAGAATAGTCTGTTAAAATTTTAGAAAAATTCGCGTACTGGAGCAACAGCAACAGCAACTTTAAGGGCTTATATGCAATAAATGTTTCCCAAAACGTATCGTTAAGTATACAAAGGCTTCTCAAAAACAATTTCATCTCCTTGAGTTAATTTTTTGTAGGATAGTTTTTTTTGCTGGAAAAAACAAAATAGTCCAACGAATATCTGTATTTTTAGATAAGCATTATCATTTGTATGAAACTGTTGATTTCGTCGTCGAAAAGTTTTTGATTTTGTTAATTTGAGTTGAACCATTTTGTATATATGCATGTCAGGAGAGCTATCGAAATGCTTTCGTGAAAAGAAGAAAAAAAAAACGTATTTGGCTTATACGGGAATATGGCGTAAGGAGTAGTCTTGCAGAACTCACTAAACGATCGAAGCTTTTTAGTTATTAGTTGCAATAGCTTGTTAGGAATCGCTATTTTCTGAAGTGCATCAAATTAATTTCATCAATTGAAACAAAATATCTGTAAATATTTGACAAATTGTAACGTTATAACGTTGAAAATGGCATGACATCAAAAGTTGCGCAAACGTTGCAAAAACTTAAAGAATCTTCAACATGTACAAATTGCCATGAAAATGCGCTGAAAATGCTGCAACATTTTTTGTTTAACTTTGTTGCATTGTTGGTTGCTACTGTTGTTTTTGCAGCGTTTTGTTGTTTGTCTTACTTTTGTTACCGTTGGATTTGTGCATTTTATGTCCGTTTCTTTGAAACACTAAAAAACAGTTAACTGCAGCTTTTGCGCTGCATTTTGTTGATGTGGTCTTGTTTTTTTTTTTTTTTCTTGGCCAAGTTTCATGCACTGCAAATGCTGTGTGGGTGTCTTTCTTGTTGTCGTTGTTGTTGTACCATGTAAATAAAATGTTAGCGCTGTCATCTATTTGCGAACCCACCACCAACAAAGCCACCCCGAGACCGACCCTCCTAACTCAAAGGACTTCTGCTAGTTCGTGGAAAACTTTTGGGGAGAACATAACATTCTATTTTCTTAAGTTGTGGTCTTAATGTTATTGTTGTTGCTGTTTCGTTTCGTATTCTATAAATTTTGTTTCAAATGAAAGTTTATTTCGCTTAACTGCATTTGGACTGCTGGCTTTTTCTTGTTCGTCTTTTTTTTTTTTGTTGACCAAAATCTCTTTGTTTAGATGTTGAAAATTTTCATGTTGCATTTGCATTTGCTAACAACACAATAGACATAACACATCAAGGCATAATAAATTTCGTCAACAATAAAAACTGGCATAAAGACAAAAATGGCAACAAAGTGCCCCTGTTATTATTCACTTGAACGAAACAAAGTTTTTACGCCGAATTTCAAATACGCTTGATATCCAATTTGATTCTATAATGAACATAAAAGCAGAAAAACTTAAATCTATACACTCTATTGGCGCGGCTTTGTGGTAAGAGCAACTTGTTGGCCGTCACGTTTGTATGGTGTGACGCTCGCATCAGTCATGTCCATGAAGAAAACGAATAAGGAACTAGCTCAATCCAAAGGAAAGACATCTATGTGAATTGGTAATGATTGAGAAGCAATAGATTAATCTTGCAACAAGATTACATTCTATCATAATTGTATGCCGTCACTCGGACTGTAAAAGTAGATTGTCACCAGTAAAGGACAGACAGGGTTTTACATAAACTTACTTCTATGAGCAAGATATATCTATTACTAGGTATGAGCCATCTGCCAACGCTCGCTCATTTTTTAAGGCACTATTTGTCATTCTGTTGCAAATGTCATTGAGGTAAGTTATGTTGGTGCATGTTACTGGCGCCACTCTTTCTCAACACTAAAAAAATGTAGTGCCTTGAACCAGCAGATGGCTCGTACCTTGTAATAGATATGCATTGCTGAGGAAGGTCATTGATAAACAAAACACACAATCAAAGTGCCAAACTGCGGTACTCCTGAAGCAACATTAATAGATTTGACTCAATCTCATTAAAAATTAAGCCCTCACAAACGATTTTAAAGGTAAGAAGAGATCCATAGAAAACCAAAAAGCAAAGAAAGAAGGGAATTCTATACCAACTAAAGTAAAGTACTTTTAACATAGTAGGGCTTCCGGGCACAAAAGATAGACCGTAGTGGCTCTAAGCGTTTGCTTGAGCCCTACGCCACAAAGTCAGAAGCTGTATAACTTTTGACCACCTATTTCTATTAAGTAAGGGCATATTATATATATCACATTTCAGTTTTAGGCTTTAAGTCTAACCAAGATGAGGCCATCTTAGCTAACCTTTTATCGTTAATGCCTTTTTGGGTATGTTACAAGTTTTAAGACACAATTAATATGCTTTCAGCCTAGGGTATAAAAAGAGAAATTTATTTGGCCTTCAATTTGGACGCACGCTTTACTCATATTTTATGTTTCATTAACACGCAAACTAAGGTAAACACAAATACACTTTTTAACCTCAACATTAGACAAATGTGCTCACACACACTCACACACACCCTACACACACACACAAACACACACCCTACACACACATAGACCCTACACACAAACACACACTAAAAGTAAGGTAAAATGGCGTTGCATTGCAGACGCGAAGACGCCAAAGAGTCGCGGCTGCTTTTCTTTGCCAATTCACTAACGGACATTGCAAAATTTATGTTGCTAATCATATTAAAATGGAAATTTATGGTATAAATTCAAGTCAACTTGGTATATTTATGATATTTTCCATTTTCTTTTGCCATGCGCTTTGTTTCTTCATACATTTTCATATGCAATTCCGTTATATTAAATGCTGCAATATGTACTTTTCATGCATTTTATTTATGATTTAATTGCGCAACAAAGTATGCTACAAAATGTTGAACTCATTTTTCCTTTCATCAGCACAAATTAAGTAATTTTGTATATACGAGGGCTATTTGATAAGTCAGTGACTTTTTGAATTTTCCGCTTAGTAGCTGTTATTGCAACGCTGCTCCTGACAAACTCGTGAATTGCGTCGAAAAAAGTGAATTTCGGAGAACAAAAAGTTCATTTGGAAGAAAAAAAAGTTGTTCATTTCGACGAAAACAGTGAATTTGGTCAAGAAAGGAGATTTCGACGAAAAAAGTGAATTTCGACGAAAAAAGTGAATTTCGACGAAAAAAGTGAATTTCGACGAAAAAAGTGAATTTCGACGAAAAAAGTGAATTTCGCCGAAAAAAGTAATTTTTGAAGAAAAAAGTAAATTTCGACGAAACAAGTTAAAAGTTGATAAAACTCTGCAACAACAATTTTAATGGTTATGAAATGGTTTATTAAATTCCTTTGCGCTCTTACTAGGTCGAGATAGAAAAACTTTAGTCCATGAAATTATATGGGACGGAGAATGGAAGTGCGTGAGATGTCTAGCTTGGTTAATCGAGCGTGGGATGGATGCAGCGATTGCTCAGTTCATAACCGCGGACGACACATGCATATCTATCACAAAACACCGAGGATGAAAAATTAATCTGCTGTGTATTTCTCGGGTCGAACGTGCACCAAAGAATTCAAATGTGAAGTGTTTTTTGGGCTACGCACCACTGCAGCATATTCTAAAAAACTTAGCCCTCCGGTTTTCAAACCTCGGGGGAAGAGATTTTGGTCGCTTGCATTAAATCATTACTGAAATAAAAGTCTAATTTGAGGACTTTGAGAAAACGTAAGCGAAATAAAACGCTTTCTTTCCTTCAAAAAGCCAACGACTCATCATACTGCTCTCGTAAATTATATTGTTTTATTTTTGTTATCAATTAACGTCAACGCGTTTGCATAATTTATGTTTTGATTTTCCACTTTTTTTTCCCTTTTGTTTGACAAATTATATTTTTTACATATACACACAATTTTTTTCGTAATTATAATTATAGGCAATGAAAATGTTTAAATTAAATGTCCAATCAAATTATTTGCAAGTTAAATTTTCAATTATGGCATTATGTGTGTGAATTATTTCGATTCAATGGCAGTCAACGGTGCGTATGAGCGATTTTAACAATTGGAGCTGTTAATTAACTTGCGTGTTGACGAAACATGCCTATTGGCATAATTATAATTACTTATTAACCCTTTGACATCTAAGAGCACCATAAAGGCACGCAAATGTACCTTGCTTTTTGCTCAATAACTCAATAACTGCCACAAAACGTTTGCATAAGTTTTAAAAGCTCTGTTAAAATTAATTTCAAAACTTTTTACTCTATTTTGTGTTGTAATAATAAGAGTAAAAAGCTTGGTTCGAGTGATCCTCTTTGCCAAATGTGATGGTTGGACTCAAGGATTATCAGTACAATCAATGTTGAAATTTTCTCAGGAATCTCTATACACTTTTGCGCCAATTTCCAATGGAAAGCTCTTGAAAAGTCCTTCGTTTTGAAGCCCACTGCCCACGCTCTTATGAACATTTCCAGCATAACGGCTCGCACGGTGGATCGTTTCATAATTCGCTCTCAGATCTGGTTCTTTGCTCCTGATTATCCCAACCTTATGCTAAGTTTACAATGCCTCACACTTTGATATTGTGGAATTTGCAGATTCGTGCCAAAAGTATGTACACTCTAGCTTTCCATTAGATTTTCTTACATATTGCGCTTAAATCTTGGCACTAATTGGGCTTCCAAGTTTGTTGGCATTCAAAATACTCTCTGCACAACTATGCCGCTGTCCCAAAAGGTTGTTTGCTTTGAAGTGAGATTTTAGATTGGAAAAAGGAAACAAGCTGAAAGGCGGAAGCAGATGCTAAAATCTATTTGGGGATTTATTTTACAAAACCAAACTTTGCTTGTTGTTATTGTTACAAATTGTTTTCCAAATTCCATGTTTCTAAGAAGCTTTTGTGGTTTCGGAATTTTTGCTAAAAATTACAAGCCGATTCTACTTTTCAAAGGAACAATGCTCCTTGCATTGCAATGATTTTGGGAAACAGAAGTACTTCAGTTTTCGGAGACCGAATAACCTTGGTTCTTCCATTCGAAAACACTTCGGTTTTTGAAGACCGAAATACTTGGGTTTTCGAAGACCGAAATACTTTGATTTTTGAACACCGACATACTCCGGTGTTTTAAGACCGAAATACTTCGGTCTAAAAATCCTGAAGTCTACTTTTTTGCTGCTACTAAAATGTTCACAGAGTCAAGGAACGCCTACTAATAGGAACGAAAAGGGTAACCAGAAGGGGATCGGGAAGTGGAAGATGAAGAGGAACATGATCTACCTAGAGTAGCGCAAGTGGATTGTGGGTGAAGATAGAAGGGGGCCGAGAGGAAAGTAATCAGGTTGTTTCATCTCATAGCTCTTGGAATGAGGGAGGAGAAGAAGAAGAGGAAGAGCAAGACCAAGAGAAAGATGAAAAGGAAGAGGAAGAAAAAGAAATAGGGGAAGAGGTACGGAAAAAGGAATATGCTATACCTCGCAATGAGGTTGGCGAGCGGAGCAGGGGCCGGAGCCCACTAGTACTAGTTTTCTGAGAAAAAAGCTTTATCTTTCATTGAATTAAGCGGAATTCTGGAAGCAATATTCAAAGGCTTTGAACGTTGAAACATACATTTCTAGATAAGAGTATATCCGTAAGTATTGTTGACAAAGCCGAACAAGACGCTGCACTTATGACGTAGTACCACTAATTGCATACTACCAATAAAGAACGGAAGCAATTCTTCCGCATCAAATAAACTTCCTTGGAATGGGTATTTTTTTTATAATTTAACATTTGAGGGTCGCTACCACAGCATCATTAAAGGAAATCAAATTGTATATGATATTGTTCTTACTGCTCTTGCAGTGACAAAAACAAGTGCGAGAGTAAGAGAACGCCTTTGAGAAGAAAGATTTTCAATCCATTGATTGCATGTTTGCGGAGAAATGGCAATGCGCCAAATAAATTTTATCAATACAAATTGAATTTGCATTTTCGAGTGGTTGAAATTAAGTAACGCGATGATAATTGTAGATAATTATTGCATGTCATCGTCTCTAACTGTCAGTTGAAAAGCCTGTCGGGCATTTTATTTGATTTGGCTTTATCTAAACCTCTAAACTACAATTGCACACACACACACACACGTTATCATATCTATGAGTTTGGCACGAAACTCGAGAACGCATTTGGTTTTCGGTTTGTAGTATAATTGTGTGTCAGAGAGGAACCAGAGGCATATAAAAACATGGGCCAATGGGTAATAATGCTAACTATCAGCTATACAATTGTACATATAAATACTCTATATAATATACATACATATGTATACGACCTGCCAATAAAATGCCAATACTTGGGGTTGGGTTCAAAGTACAGCCACAACAAACAGCAGTTGTCAGTGTATTAAGAGAGAGAGAGAGAGGGAGAGAGACAGAATGTGAGAGAAAAACACACAAAATGAACCGCTGTTTTTACATTGGGTTGCTCCTAGCTCTTGCACTGGCTAAATGACTGGCTCTTTGGCCCATTGGGGAGTCCGCCGATGGACGGCCAGCTCGTTTTGGCCAGAATCTCACGGCAACATTTTGCGCACCAGCACTTAATGCTATTGATTTAGGCATTTTGCCAAAATGCAGCGGTAAAAAAAAAGCACAACAATGGCATGTAAGCATGGGAAAGCTCCTATACTCTCTCCCTCCCTCGCTCTCTTGTATGCAGATTTTACGTTTATGGTACATTTATACTTTTTGGTACATTTTTTTGATCTAAAATCGCACCCATGGTATATTTTTTTTTTTTTGGTATTTATTGGTATATTTACAAATTATTATGTCATTAGAAGTATATGAAAATGTAAATTTCATGAACGACCAAAACATAAGGTAGTCAAATGGCAATCAGCTGTTTGTGGGTAAACAACAACTTTTACAGAGCCGTCGAGGTAAATCTGGAGATGTCGCTACGGCTTCAATGTCAAGTTAAAAACTGTATATTGTGTGTTGCTTTTTGAGTTTAGACCTTCTCCTGTCGTCGTTAGTATTCGCAATGATGGACCAGAGCAGCGATAATTCAGTTGGGAAAAACCACTAAGCAGATAAAAAACCCAAGTTTACGAAATAACCAAGACATTTCGGTATGCTGTATCTACGGATCGAAAGAATCACAGAAAGTCATAGTGCTG
This sequence comes from Chymomyza caudatula, assembly GCA_035041775.1. NCBI lineage: Eukaryota > Metazoa > Arthropoda > Insecta > Diptera > Drosophilidae > Chymomyza > Chymomyza caudatula. Next base: position 2,692,845 of record JAWNKW010000217.1, on the reverse strand, counting down.
GGTGTCATAAACAGCGCTGGGATTAACGTTGAAGGTTGCACTGATGTGCTGACTACAGTTGTTTTTTTTTTCAGACTTTTACAAAAGGTAAGCAAGAGAGCATACGCATTAAGCAAAATCTTTGCAAGGGTTTCGGATTCACCTCGACGACCCTGTATATTTGAACACACTACAACTTAAGCACAGAACAACAGAAACTGCTTTAAAACTGTACTTCCAAACCTCAAAATGAATACAGTATTGTATGCAATATGCAATAGATATGGGCGTTTTCATTTATATGCACGTGATATTCGTACGTCTTCAATATGATGAAAAACTAAAAATTTGTGGACTTGTTTTGATTTTTAGATACCACATTAAAAGGTCTGAGCTGTCGAACATATGGTTTGGAAGCTATTAACAAACAAAAAGTGATACGTCACGTGACAGTATATAGAATGTTTTTTAAAAAGCACTTTAATAGCTCTATATTGAGTTTTAAAGGTCTGAACCGTTTGGTTTGGGAGTTATTAACAAACAAAAAGTAATACGTCACGTGACAGTATATACAAGGTTTTTAGTGTAAAAGGTCTGAGCAGTTAACAGAATGGTTTGGAGGATATTAATAAACACAAATTGATACGTCCCGTCACAGTTAACATAAATGGTTTTTATCTGCATCTATAAAAACTAAAAAGTCTGCGCAAAGCGCCCGAAATAACGTTACTTCAACGCCAATTTTGATAGAGAATTTTATTATCGAGATATATATAAACTTATAGAAGAATGTTTTTTTGGGTTTTTTTTTTTTGTATTCTATCTTTCTATGTAAGTAACTATGTAAGAGAAAATGCTAGCTAGCTATAAATTCAAGTCTTTTTTCTCTTCATGGCAACTGAGTTAAGTTGTAAGTTCTTAAAAAGAGTAAAAAAAAAATGTTGCTGCTATCGATATCAGAAGAAAACTTGCTTTATTAGCATTTAATTTTCCAGTTGTGGTTGATCTCTATGTGGAAATACTTTCGAATTCGTACATTTCTATGTATATAGATAATGAATAATGCAAAAATTAGCGATATTCGGGATGACCTATTGCTATCAACTCTTGTCGCCGACGAATCAATCGCTTAGCTAAATTATGTCCTTTGCTCTTTAGATAAGCCTATATTTTGAATCCTGCTGCGAGTTAGCAAAGGCGACTCGTGCCGTCACGAAAATCTGCTATTATGCTGGGATGTTGTTGCGCTCGTATCATAAAGCAGTGAAAAGCAGAAGGCACAGGTCCGTCATTCGGAAGCGTAGAAGAAATAGCACATGTTCTTTTGCATACTAAGCTAAAGCTGCGTTGTTGCCATGTGACATATACACATGAGCAGAGACTGCCAAAATATACATACGGGAAGGCACCTCCCTTCAATACTCGGATGGTGTTACGCTTGTGTTTGCGTGCTATGCTAGCAGCGTCCACAGTAGAGCGAGAAGGTTGCACATTACTGTTTGGTGGTGTGTGTGTGTGCTGTGTAAGCAGTGAGAACATGCATGCTTATAATTGGTTGTGGTTGTTTTGCGTTAGCATAGGCGCACGCTAGATGGCGCCACATTGTGACACGTTGGAGAGTTTTATTTTAAAGAAGTATTGTAAGAAAAACAGCTTTTTCCCAATATAAAGCCAAATAATCATTTACAACATAAAAAGTAATTACTATTACTGAATTATTGTTGAACTTTCTTGCATTGTTATTTGCTACTTACTATCGCTAGATTTTTAACGAGCACCAACTTTAACTTGTAAAATCCAACGCACTTTAACTAACAGATGCAAACTTACAGTAAAGTATCTTGAGAAGTATCTCTCAACTTTGGGGCAAGCTAAAGCAAACTATGAGGCATACTTACATTCTATAAAGTAGTGCCAACAATTGCTCATTTAGCAATAAATCAATACTCATCAATAACAATATCGTGCACGCGCTTGCCCAACTACTCGCATACCCTACTTAAATGCTCTAAATTAGTATTCGTAATAAATAACACTAAAGTAATAAATTTCGAGAGCTTAGTTTACTCAATCAAAGTTGCAGTTCATGGCTACGAATACAGCCTGGAAATTTTTGGTTTTGGAAACTCATTCGAATGAGCTTTATGACCCTTAATAAAACACGGTGTTACACGGTTTGTACATAATGCATATATATACAAGAAAAACACGTACAAACGTTTGGAAAGCGTAAAACATCCTCAAAATCGCGGTTCATAATCAAAACATATTCGGATTTTCTGTTTTTTCTTTAACTTATTCTTTGTTTCTTTTTGGAAGACGCATAATAGTTGTTTTTGTCTTGATCTTTGGTTCTTATGAATGGAATGACGAGCTCTACGAGCTCAAGCGAATCAACATTCAGAAAACATCCAGAACTCATGGCGGAATCGTTTCCAGTGCGGGTTTTGAATTGAGGCGACGAATGTTATGTCTTCGTTGGAAGTATCAGTAAAAAGAGCGCTAGAACTACCCTTGGTATCACCATATGGTGAAACCGTGCTCGAAGCAGAGTCATCTGGCGGCAAGTCCTATATCAAACCGTAACTGGCAAACGGGTTGTTTGGCCAGTCAGGAAGAACAGTTTGTCTTCCAGCTTGAAGCTTGGCTGAAATTTGATAGGTAAGTCATTCTTTTAAGAACTTCACCGAATGAAAAACTTGCGCTCAAAAGCTTTCATAAAAGGTTTACACAACCATTTTCTTAGCTGAAAAAGATTTCTAGCAAACAGACGAATTGTTCTTTAGTGGAAATTCGATTGAAAGCGATTTCTGGCACACGCCTATTTTCCGCTCCACGTACAAAGTTACGCCGAAATAGCAAAGCTCTATTGAATATTAGCTTCAAATTCATTACCATGTGCATGCCCATGCGTTCCTTATCGGAATGCTACGATACAATAGCTACAATTCCAAAACGAAATCTTTAAAGAGTTCTACAAATTGTTATACATTTTTTCCATGGAAACTCCATAAATTTTGAAAATCGAATGAATACTGCATCCAAGTAGTCAGTTTTATGCAAACATACACTCTTCCAACCAGAAACAAAATGTTTTGGTGTAGACTTTATAGGTGACAAATGCTCGATAGAAACGTATATGCTCTCTATAGAGAATATGACACATGCAAAAGGCTAGCGGAGAGGAAGTGAAGAAATAAGCTCTGCCGTTGCCATTGTTGATTTTCTTTTTTACACTTTGGCTTTTCCAGTGGATAATAAACAGCGGCGCACCAAAGTATGCAAAACTAAATTTAAACAGTGGCCAACTGTACACACGGCTCTACAAGAACAAAAACCGACGGACAGGCTTATTTGTTGTTGTTGTAACTGGATAATTGGCTTGTTAAATATTTAAATAGTTGGTGCAATAAATTGCAACTTATGCAAATTCACCTGATAATATTTATACTTGTATGTAAGTATGGGTATGTATGCATGTATGTGTACACGATAATGCGTGTATATAATAAAGAACGGTAATCATGATTTCGCATAAATTTAGCATATAAATTTATAAATATTTAAATTTAAAAACTATTGCTATAGGCACTTTAAGTCAACAGTTACACTAACCTGGCTGTGTAACAGCAGATAGTTTTACGATTAGAACTGGAAAACAATCCATGGCACTAACAGTAGTTACATTAGTTACAGTATTTACAGTAGTTACACTAGTTACAATAGTTTCATTAGTTACAGTAGTCTTACCAGTTACAGTAGTCTCACTAGTTACATTACAGTATTTACAGTAGTTACAATAGTTACAGTAGTTACAGTATTTACAGTATTTACAGTATTTACAGTATTTACAGTATTTACAGTATTTACAGTATTTACAGTATTTACAGTATTTACAGTAGTTACAGTAGTATCAGTATAATAATAATTACTGTAGTTACAATAGTCTTCTCTTGTTGTGAGCTGGTTAGAGAATACCACCACAGCATGTCAAAGCTTGTCGTATGAGGCGACTAACAATGGCGCTGGGTTCTTTCGAGACCAGTAGAGCTACCCCAGGCCTTAAAAGGGTTGTGCGTAGGGTTTGGAACCCACTACGTCAAACCACAATTCCAATGAAACAATGTAACCCGATAACGGATTGTTATGGCCAGTTAAGAAGAAGTCTTACTAGCTACAGTAGTATCAGTCCAATATTAATTACTGCAGTTACATTAGTTAGAATAATTACTGTAGTTACAATAGTAACATTAGGCTCACTAGCTCCAGTAGCTATAGCAGTTACAGTAGCTACAGTAGTATCAATACTTATAATAATTACTGTAGTTACAGTAGTTAGAAAGTTACTGATAATATGCTAAAATGTAAAATGTGATATATGTAAGTAATAAATTTTCTTGATGAAGATGGCCCCAAACTACCTACTACTAGAGAGTGTCTTCCAGGTAATGAAACTAATACGCTAAAGGCACCACAACCGTTTTATGCAAAATAAATCGCCATTTTAAAAGAACTCATCATTTCAAGACGGAACTCTTTCAGTTTCTACTGAAAAAGGAACACTTATTTCGCTTATCGTCTCATTTTTTTGAGCCAGAGGCGTAGAAAATCGCGTACATCGTTTGTTTTCCAGCTACAATTCTGACTCTTTGTTAACAGCGATTTCTAGCATGATCATTTAACAGAATATTGCTATTAAAAGTAAATTACAGCTTTACAGCGCTTAATTAACAGCGTTTAGCACAGCTTTTAGTCCAAAACGCTTAGTTAACAGCGTTTACTAAAAATTTACGTTCACAGAGACACATTATTCTTCCAAAAAGTACACAACACGTGTACATAAGTTCCTTTTGCAAACAAGATCATCAACAATTTTCAAGTCATGTCCAGATCCTGCCATGAAAGAAAACAACTTAAAGCCTTACGATTGGGTTTCGATCTTGCCTTAATCTTGATCTTCATTTGTCTATTATATGGGTTTTCGTTGCTGTAAAATGTGCTTAAAGAGTCTTTTAACTACTATGAACAGTAGTTTTCCAATGCTTACTTAAAAAGGTACGGTTGTCCTGGCGAAGTCGCGCTGCTGCCTTCTTTATTTTCCACTCTATTGTCATTTTCAATGATTTTACGTGTACATGTGTATGTACAGCTTTTCAGACTCTCGCAAACAATTAAGAAGGTTCGTCGGCAACATACCCGTACCTTCTTAAATATGCATTATAAGTCTTCCAGTGGAATATTACGCTAAATGATTTCCCACGCATATTCTCAGCCGACAAGAATACGCGAATTGATATTCAATTCGCAAACAATGAAATTATCATATTCGACGAAAATTTTAATTACAAAAGTATGGTAATTATATATTCCAATCATTTGAGAACTCTAATGCTTTATTTTGTGTACTTGTAACTTGGAAATGTATAAACAAAATTTGATTGGTTTTATGCAATGAAATGGCTGGTCTTGACTTTCTCATATAATTATCGTTTTGATTTAAATTAAAAAAAAAAAAAATTCAAGTTCTACTTTTCTTTTAATAGCTGTGAAAGTTTTCAAGCCATAAATATTTTTCCATCCGCTAAGTACTTATAATCATGAGATTTCTTAACGTCTTCAACTTAAATACTGTTAAAATTTATCACCAAATTGTCTCACATTGCCGAAAGCAAAGCAGTTGGAATGCATTCTGAATTGGCTGCATCCGACTCAAGTTTATTTCTTGTGACGTCATCACAAGTAAACTGTAACCATTGAAATGGAAAAAACTTTTCGGAGCTCTGCGCAGAGTTTCATAGCAATTTATTTAACCTTTTTTACGACCCTCTTCAATAGACCAAACCAACCCAAAACCAGTTCAACCCAACCACATTCATCCACCCCATATAACAACGCTTCGTCTATTTTATAACTTTTCCCCGGCAAAGCACGAAATGCACCCTAAGCGCCCCATGGGAAATGCATTGACAGCAACGAGCACCGAGAATTGAGTACTGCAGCATTGGCTGAATGTCGCTCTTGGTGTCGCTTCTGTCAGTTGTTCCGTATTTTAACAAGCTGCCCGGACATTTGAAGAGAGAGAGAGAGTGAGGGAGCTAAAGGTGCAACTTATTTTTGCAATCTTCAAAACGAGTGTCACTGCAAGTTGTGGCAGCGGTGTTGCTTTTGGTGCTGGTTACTGGTTGCAGGCACAGCCATGCAACATTAATTCTTTGAGAGGTTTCTGTGTTCCGTTTTCTCAAAAATATAATAACAAAACAAAAACGATGTCATGGGATTCCAAGTATGTTGCTTACTTTTAAACTGAGTTAAATTAAAAGCAAGTTTCGAAGAAAATCTCTATGTATAGTTTCTTTTTGTATAGTTGGTAGTTTATATTTCAACATGCTAATGAGTAAAGACGACTCATTAACTCTACAATAGAGTTTCTCTAAAACCTTACAAGATTTTAATGCAGACATGTATTTAAAGCAGCACAAAGTTTCAAGGCAGTTTTTCAAATTTCTCTCTAACGATCAAAGTGTGTCCAAATGCAAATCACTTATAGGGAAGTTTTATTAAACTCAACTTTAAGTTTTAATAGTTTCCTTAAAACAAAAATTTTTAACCGTCTTGAACATTTTAACTATACAAATTGTAAAGAAGCTTTTGTAACCTCTCTCTAAGGGTCAAAGGATGTCCAAAGCCATATCGCTTTTAGAGAAGTTTCATAAAACTCAACATTAAGTTTTAATAGTTTCCTTAAAACCAGAATGTTTTAGAAAACTTTAACCATGCAAAATATAAACAAACTTTTGAAATCTCTCTCCAAGGGTCAAAGGAAGTCCAAAGCCAAATCATTTATAGGGAAGTTTTATAAAACTCAACTTTTAGAATTAAATAATAAAACACAGTCCTTAGGACACTGACTTTTTTTATTTAAAGGCGGAGCTATTCACTCTTGGAACAGGGTGAAAGCTTCTGATCGCCATTCACCTGGGAATGGCCAGGGTGATAGCCCGGATAGCTGCTCTAGTCGCCACCCGGTGTTAGAGTAGTGAACTAATGTGCGCAGCAAAGCCCTCCGTGGGCTCTAAATAGGTTGTGCGCAGGGTTTGGAATCCGCCGTTTAAAAAACTAGCTCAAATGAAAAGTAGTAAATCACTCTTTCATTCAATTATCCTTAATTGTTTTGCAGACACTTCATTAATTAGTATAGACATACAGCTTAATTCGCGAAAACAATTTAAGTAAATCTCTTTCTCCCTATCTCTTATAATATTTTTGAGGAGTATTGCACGTGAGAGCCAAATAGTTGCTTGCTCTTTCTACAGATTTAGTCTGTAGCATAGTAAAATAAGGTATAAGGTATGATAACTCTAGCCACAATTTTTGTGAGCGGGCGAGCGTGAGAAACACACATGTACATATGTGAGTTTTGTGTTGTTGTCTGCAGTTTAGAACTTGCGGCAGCTAAAAAGAGGCAACTACTCTGAGTTGTCATACCTTATACCTATTCTACTATGGTTTCTTTTGGTAATAGTAACAATGGTAATAGTTATAGTTAGTTAGTTATAATCGTTAATAGTTGCTAGACTGTATGATATATAGCCCGTTTATTGCTACTTGCTACTACTCGTTACCGGAAACGTTGTGGTGGAAATTTGACCTTAATGGTGTAATACGATTCCAGTCAAAGTTACTTCTCATTCGTTTTTCTCGTTATCATATTTCCTGTATTGCTAACTAACTCTCATTTATCTGCAATTTGCTTAGTTCATTTGCTAGTAAATTTCATTAACAGAACTCTTATCCTTTGGTTTCAAATAATAAAGATCTCTTTAATTGGGCACGTGTAATATCTAGACTTTCAAAATATAGTTGTCCGATTTTAAAATCATATGATATATAACTTACAGCAAGAAAATATTCATCAGAATTTGAAAAAGTTTATTTTTTTTGTAAAGATGAAAGAAACGTTGTACAATCAAACAACTTTGATTGATGGACATTGACAGCAAAGATATTTTCTGAACGAAAAAAAAAAAAACAAGATCGTCCGGTTCTCATTTTTCATGGCAGCAACGTATTATGTTTAGAATATCTAACACAATGTTAAACAACTTAATGACTGCAATTTCATGTCGTAGCGCTGTATCGCTCTATATATATATATATATATATATATATATAGACAGAGTCTATATATTTACCTCTCTATATGTTTAGAGACAACAGATCGAAAGCGTTTAATTTTCGTTCAATCAAAGCCACTTAATGCGTTTGGCGAGCAATTTTTGCCATTCGATTTTTGGCAGCCAACGCCAGTCAACCAAATCCCGCCCCAATGGATATCCCAGCCCATCTATAGGGGCCGGACGTGGGGCCCTCGGCAAAGGAAAAAGTATTGCTGCATTCTTTTTGTTTGAAATCTGTTACATAGAACTATTTTAAAATGCAAGCATGAAACTATAAGAAAAATCAAGAGACGTTGAAAGACGTACGAAGAAAATGAATTGGCGCATGTATAAAGCTAAAGCAACAACAACTATAAGAAAAACCGAAAAACTAACTTTGAGAATTGAAAGTTCGAATACTCTTTGTGTACCAATTCAATAATAACATGTAGGGTTACGCTATTGTTTCCATTTTACAAATGTTATTTCGATATTTTTGGTTTTATGAAATTAACTTGAATTTAGTTGCGGTTTTAAGCAGACAGCTTCCGAAATAATTTTCCTTTTCAAACAAAAACTTGTCACTTTGTTTGAAACTAGTTTTTAAGAAATAGAATACTTTTTTATAAAAAAGTTTGACATTAGATATTTACACATAATGAGCTAATTTACACAATTAGAGCTAATTCAAAACATCTATAGTTAGAAGTAAGTTAATTTTTCTTAGCTAAGAAATTCTAGGGCAAAACTGAGAGCATATTAATGCATATGAAGAGACAATCGCTTTGCTTCAAGTTTAACTGAATTTCTCTTTGGTGTTGACAAATATCCTAAGGGATTTTCTTCTGAATCCGCTAAGGTTTAAAGCAGGAATTCAAACCGTCACCGTAACCGTTATTCAAATCAACCGATTAAATTTGGAAACCGTAGCGGTACCGTTAACGATAACCTTATAATTTTTCCGAAATAACCAAATTGAAACCGATATATTTATACCGATACGGTTTCGGGTTTTTTACATATTTTTTTCATGTTGTGCTTTACATCCCGTCATTCTGTAAGCATTATCATCTACGTCGCACAGTGGGGCCAAAAAGAAAACCGATATTAAACCCTTTACCGGATCAGGAGTGCCGGTAATCGTAACCGTATCCGAAATAAGTTTCGGTTTGAATTAAGCAATAATATAGGTATTTATTTGGAATTTATTGTTTTAAAAGTTTGCGAATTGAATTCATGTGCTACAAAAGTGTAAGCACCCTACTAGATGTAAGAAATGACCAAATTTTTAAGATGAATGTTTGTTAAAGTGTTGGGAATCTGTCGAGAGCGCATCTGAGAGTATTCAAAAGCAACTTGAGATTTCTCCTTATTCAAGTCTTTTTTAGATTCTGATTGAATACTACCAGAAACGGCTTGATATTTAAGACTAAAGAGACTGCCACGTCTTAAAAAGAACAATGGTCATAAGCACAACCAGCGACTGAGATATATTTACAACGCGAGCTCGACAATTTAAGGACAGGATGCTCAGCAATTCAGAACTGTGCCAGAAAACTCTTTCAACCAGACAAAAATGTTTGCTAAAGTGTTAAAGGAAATATGTCGAGAATGCGTATCTGAGAGATATCACATGCAAGTTTAGGCAAAACCGTCAAGATTTTCTTCCCTTTCAGTCTTTTTAAGAATCTGAATTTCGATATCTTCTCTCGAACTGAAAGCTTATGCGCTTACGAAGAGAACCGGAACATTGGAATCTTTTTGCACAAAAAACGAAGGACAACTTGAACTGGAATCGCTTTTAAAAATATATACACTATAGTATGTAACTTTTTGAGCTACACTGTAACTTATCTCTTTGTACGTCACAAAGTTTTTGGCAAACTTCTTATGCCATACGTAAAGTGTATAAAAAAAAAATAGACAAAAGTCCAAAAAGCAAAAAAAAAAATGTTTTTTTTACACTTTTCTGTTGACTTTTGTGCGAACTGCAACAGCAGGCTACTATATTCCCTATATTGTATAGTATCTATCTTTGGGTGGTTGTGTGTGTGTTCCATAGTTCCGTGTGTGTTTTTTTTTTCAATCAATTTCAGTTATTCCACTGCGTTTTCAATTGTCTTTTCTGCTGTCGAGATAATTGAAAACTTTTTGCATTTTACATTGTACAAATGTTTGGCCATAGCTCAACCGAAATCCGTGCCAGATTGCTCTACAAATTCTAATATCCATGATATGCAGTTGCAGATGCAGTTGCAGTTACTCGTTGCAATTCAAGATACTCTTGCAAAAAGTTCAAAGTTGAATGTTAATCAATAAAACCAATAGAATAGAAAACAAAATTTCGAAATTTTGTATATCGGGCTTTGTTGCACACACATTTTGGCTGCAAGTTCCGCTCAAGTGCCCCATATTATTTGGCCTATTCGTTTTAAGTTCTGTGCAATTTAAGTGTTATGTAATGAGTTTATACTACAAAGGGTCAATAAGCTGATTAAAATTTTCAATTTTTTTCTCATCGCGTTGGAATTTTCGATGCGACAATTACAAAAATAGCCAACAAAAAATGGTACATGTGGATAGGGTAGGTTTTACCAGTGAACCAGCATGTGGTGGTTGCACATAGACTGCAAAGTTTTGACGCATATTATATAAATAGCTAGGTAGCTTATAAGTTAAGTGTATCAACAAACTAAATTCGTAACCAAATGCAAATATATGCACGATTAGAAATTTCCGCATTTCTCATTAGTTTTCCGTAAGTTCCATTCGGTACATATGTTAGCCGGAAGTTATTAGAGTCTTGGTTGTTGACAAAAGGACCAACGAAAACAACAACGAGTGAAAATCGATCGAACCCATTTTTGAAATCAAACGCAAAATCAAAAGTTGCAAAATCGTCTTAGAGTCAGTACTTCTTTATTTCATCCTAATACTATACTGAAGATGAAAAATCGTGTAGGTAACTTCTTTAAAATTTCGACGATTTCGTTGTGTATGTTGTCCAGAAGTTATTACAGAGATAATTGGAAAAACCTTGTTGATTGAGTCTGAGCGGTCTTGTTGAAACAACTTAATAGAAACCGTTTGGTCACGCGCACACAGAGTATGTGTTCCCAAAAGACCGAAAAAAACAAACGGGATGGCAAAAAAGTCCTTGCTTTGTTATTGTTGTGTGGCGTTGAGAAATAGTTGTGTGCTTGAAGCGAGGAACGTTTATATACATAAAAATATACATATAGTATTCCTACAACTGCATAAGTGCAATCTTGAGACCAAGGGATAATTGGATCTTTTAACAGAGAGTACGAGAAATCCCATGCGTAAGCAACTGGTCGCATTGGAAGCAGGCGATACTTCCAAGAAATTCATGCAAAATGTCACTTCTGAAGGCTTTGCAACTAACTGCTTTAAAAATGTTAGATTTCTTCAAATTTCACAAGTAAAATCGGTTGCAGGGGAACAAGTCAGGGATACTTCAGAAGTAGTAACAGGTGAGCAGAGAATTGTAGTGGCATTCATTTTATTTTCATTTTTTAATTAAGTTGATACTTCATTTGACAACAGAGATATAGCGGCTTGTGTGGAACCTGAGTTGGAACATATGGCCTAGTGTTGATCAGTGTTATCATTTGCCTTACTCGATGAAGATTGTCACTTAATGTTAAAAATTTCTGTATGATAGTACATAAAACATCTATGCACACAGTTTTAGCTAATAAAAAAATTATTTCTTATTATTTCATCTAAGCGCCCGTTTTGCATAGCTGCATGAAATTTGTTGCCTTAAAATAGCGGACAGGTAAATGAAATTCACTGTATATGCAAATATGTTTAGTTTCATTAAGACGCGCACACACAGGCGAACAAGCTCACAAGTCATGCGTGTACACAAAAGACCATTTGCCAGTTTTTTATCTTAAAAGTGGTCCTGGAAAAACATGAGCGAATAGAAACCGAACACTAACGTTTTTTGTTGACCATTGACGCTTTGCGCAGGAAACCGGGTTTCTTACCCCATTACTCTATTCATTGTGTCCTGCAATAACGCCTGAAAAGGTTGACGGCTATTTACGACCTCCGGTACTTTGTCAAAAGAACTTCTCTGTACTTTTGAACATCGAACGAGGCTTCAGACAGATGCCTTCTCCTACAAACTCTTCAACTTTGAGATGGAGAATGTATTGCGAAAGGCCGAAGTACATCGAAAATTGGCAATATTGAACTATAAGAGTGTCCACTTGCTTGATCATACTAAGATCAGTTACCGTAGCCTTTGCGTATATTGAAATTGGCATCACTTTCACAATGAAGATCAAGCGGGCAATCTCTCGTGGCTAATGATTTTACTTTGGTCTCAGTAGGCAATTGAGTCTTACAGACGACACTAACACTCTATAAGACACTCATACTTCCCGACTTTGATAAATTTTCCAACATTCGATGTTCGACTATTCGGTCAAAAGTCGGTTGCAAGTATGAAAATGCGAGAGAAAACCCAGATAATAATGTTTTCCCATACACATCTCGAACAGGCAAACATTTTTAGCTAAGAATAGATAATTTTTTATTGATTCTGATGTTTCTGCGAAAAGTTGTAGCTGTATAAATAAGCTGTTTTCATATAAGTTTTAGTATGCTATTTAAAGCATAGGTTTTCCATTTTAAGCAAGTAAATAATAAGAGAAAAACCCGTTCAAAACCAAAATCAAACCAAATCGCTGTAACCACTTAGATTCCCTTTGGCGCAGGCTCATCTATCAAAACGGAAACGGAATGTTTGTTGGCTGTGTAGCACTTTACTCGTGCGCTTTAATTAATGGACATGCCGGTGAATTGTGTAACGAACACTGCAAGAAATGGCTATATTAAAGAGGGAGCAGGGACAGATACAGGTAGCAGGCATTGGTATAGTTGGCTCTCATTGATGGTTGACACAGTTTCAAGCTGTAACACTGCAATGCCCACTGACTAAATAATTTGCCAGGTAATTGATTAAGTTTTAGTTTGACGTAGCGCTCAAATTGATATTTGGCATTTATCTTGGCATTTATCCTGGACTTTGACAGCTGACAGTTGGTTAGGTCACTAGCACGACACATTTCTCTTTTTCAAGCGATTTATGTCAAATATCGTTAGAACCCACAAACACACACACACACACACACACACGATGCAATTCATTTGTTTGCGCCCCGCTGCTGTCATTTTACTCTACTTAATCATCATTAGAATTCCTCCTGCGCTGGGCGCACTGGAAGACAATACCCGAGAATGATGCAGTTTCAAATTTTATACAATTTTCATTATGCTTGATTTGCAGGGCATTCTATTTAATTAGTTGTAAACGAGAGTAAGAAAGCAAAATGAAAAGCTGTCCAAAAGCTATTAGCTTGGTAATTTGAAACGTTTTCTCTTCTTAGTTTCTTCTAATTACGTTAGTTTATTTTTCTGAAATATTTTATTAATATTAAATACATAAATGCATCGAAAAACATCGAATAATTAAACACTTTATTGATTTTACTTCAAAATAATAGGGGGCTCCGCCCCTGCTCGCTTTGCGCACCAACTCCTGTGTTCTTAAGGTGTAGACAGATCCTTCTCCTTCGCCTTTTTCAATAGACACATATTCTATAAGGCGCTTATCATATGCTCTACGCATTTGTTCCTTTCGACGTAGTTTTCTCGATAAGAAAGTGTGTCTAGAATTAGTTACACAAGAGGAGTCACATTCGACAGCAAACTAAAATGTTGCTTCCATGTAACAAAAGTGGGCAATAAATGCATCGGAGCCAAGTCAAACTAGAAAAGAAAATTCGCTGTTCACACAGTCCAGGACTGAAATGACAACTGAATACTTCTTTGAACTTGAGGAAGACTCCTCGCTGCACATACTACCTGCGTGTGATGCCCTGGCTAGGAGAAGAATGTTCCTCCTAGGTGAACACAATATCTCGATGACAGAAGTGGCACAGTTTGAACCATCCCAGATAATTCGATTTATCTCAGAGTTAGGTCTGGGTCAGGGAAGCTGTAAGATAGACCATAAAGGTCGCAGTGCATTATTCGCCAATAACATTATACTATTATAAAAGATGTTATGAGTTACATAGAGCAGTGTTCATCAATTCGTAAGCCGGCAATGGGTTGTTGTTGATGAAATTTTCAAAAAGTTTAAAGACCATCGGAATACAATTTAAGGAAATAAGAGGGAATCCAGGAGCGTGGCATGTATGTCGAGATATTTCCTTGAGAACTAAGTTACATTATTACTACTTCCATAAATTATAAACGTATTCTTAGCAAATACATCAAATAGTTGTCAGGGGTGCAAACTTGCATTGATTTTTCAGTTAAGGAGACTTTTCCCGCGAAAAAGTAACCGATGACATCAAGGTATCTCGGGATGAGGTACATTGTTTTTATAATTTTCCCATGAAAGTTTGCAAGCTTGCAGTGATTTTTCACATATTTATGTCTGAAATCGTAAAATACTATTCTTCAGGACGTGTGTTTTATAGAGGGTTGGTAATGAGCTAACGAGAAGTACTCCAGCATTGATACAGATACAGAGCTTGGAACCTAGAGAATCATGTCTGGTTGAGGTGCACGCGAAATCGCTACTTGTTGCCAGCGTTTGCCAACTTTTTTTTATAAGGGTTCCTCAACTGTAATTGTGTATTGTATTTTATTGATTTTAGGCTGTTGGCCAACCTATACAACATTGATCCATCTTGACACATATAATTTTTCCCCTAAAGTTCTTACACAATTGTTACGTAAACAGATAGTATTCTTTTTTTTTGAGAGACAGCTGAGTCACAATAATAAAGCTATAAAATTGCTTTGTACGCAAATCCAACGATGTTTATATTGAGATCTCATTTTTCGCAAGGAGGAAGTGAGTTTATTATATTGCAATATGCAAATAAACTATAATTCATTATTCAAAACAAAATGCAAATGTTTAAAATATAAAATGATATATATAAAAGTGAGTCCATAATGAAAATCAGCTTGAATAAGCTAATCACAAGCCAAGCATGAATTTATGTACTAATTGAAAATACGTAAAGATATTAAGTTTCAAGAATATACAATAACAATAACACCTAAAACTACAGTACAATAATACAGTAGACACTCGCAAATAGTTAGGCTCGGAAATTTGTTTTATTTCGCTAAGAAAAGTTATATATATAGATTTGAAAGAGTTTTGTTTTATAATAAAAATACGCTCATAGAGTTTAGAAACAAACATTTTTAGACCAAGAAGTTTTCCATTTGCGAGTGCTCACTGTAGTTACAACAATTAACACTAATAACTACACATGAACATAGATGTAGAACGACGTTAAGACGTTTTTATGGTTATTATGGAATTTTCTTTTATTTATTTAGTAATTTTGATTGTTCTCTACTTACATTCGGCACAAAATTGTTGTTACCGGAGTTTAGCATTTTTTGAACTGTAATTGCACGTACTTTCGCAATTTTGGATTTGGTTTTGTTTTTGCTTTTGCTTTTATTTATATTTAGGTGTAATTGTTTTTGTAATTATTTTATTTGTTTTGTTTTAGATCTGGTGAATTTGCATAAAAAAAAAACCAAAAAATAATTGCAATGATTTAATTTGCTATTTATATATATATATATATATGTATATGTAGTAATAATATGCTGTAATATATATATATATGCATAAGTATATATGTAAGTATATAAACGAACTTCTATACTCTTTAATTTTTGTGTTATTTTTTGCCCGTGTTATTTTTTAATTTAATTCGCATTGATGTTTAACAAATTTGTGAATGCTGTACACAAAATCAAGAAGAGGAAATCTAAAAAAAAAAAAAAAATGTACAAAATTAAAAATAGTAATCGAAACGTAAATAAATACATACATCTAAATATGTGTTTAATTAGGCAAAAACCATTTCATTTGAGTTCTATCCATTTGTATTTTACGCTATTTTCGTTTTCAATGTTGTGTGCATTTTTATTTTTCTAATAATCTACATCTTTCATTAGTTACATATGTTTGTACATATAAATTGTATAGTAAAATATAATTTGGCAGTTTGAAATTTCGTTTAAGCGTCTCCTGTAACTTTTTACACGTAGACCAAAGGTCTACGTACGACCCTCATTTATGCTCTTAGAAGAGTCAAAGCGCGCAATGCGTTGAAAAAGTAATGATACAGTTTTGTATTAAAACTTTGTTTTTTCTAGTCTAAAATCTCATGATTACTGTTGAGGTTAAATCGCAAAAACCTCTATCAATACCAAGAATTGAATAGAAAACCAAAAACGGTTGGAACAATAATAATAACCTTCATGCAAACAAACATCGAACTCAACTGCAAGTATAAGTTTCTGGTTTCATATTGTCGGTTTTCAGCTGTATGCAACTACACTATTTGAAAGCGAGCTAATGTTTAGAAAAAGGCACCCGCAATAATCACAAGGTTTGCAGTAGTGAATTTAGACTTCAACAATAACATTAAGCTCAAACTTGGTAAGCGTTGGATTTCCCAACAAAATAGCCATCCAAAATATTGTTAAAAATAGAAACCTGCTGTAGCATTTTTACATCGTCTTTTATCATTGAAGTTTTTTGGTTTTTCATAGAAAGCTTAATACTATTCTTGGAATTGGCCTTTCCGTATTGTGTGTATTGTAATAACATTTACTTTTTTCATTTGATTTGGTCAAAAATTGACTGTTTAGTAATTAAAATATAGATGTGGGAGAGAAACTGCTGAGCCTGCGTAATTTTCATCCTAACGTTGCTGGCTCAATCTTAAAGTCATCCAGCCGACTCGCCATGCCTCTGTAAACATCAGCTTTGTTAGTAAATGTCAGCAGATTGGGTAGCTAGATAATACCCGAAAACACAATTGACGGCGGTCTTAGCAAGCATTTGATTGCACTACAAACAGTTGAGGCGTATTTCAACTGCCCCTACTGACCTCTGTTTCAAAATTCAATGTCTTAAAAGCCGCTTGGGGCTGCTGGTAGGCGGCGGAGGCAATTTGGGATGATGCTATTTAAGATGAAAGCTAGTTGAACTATCTTCTAGGTGAAGGTACTGTCAACCACAATATTGAGTAATACCAGAAGAACTGATCATATAAAGGCTACAAAGTTGGAAACGGAAAGTAATTAACGATAATTTTTAACAAACAGGTCAAAGAACCTAAAGTTAAGATAGTGCGTTTTTTTGTAAATAATTTGTTTCACGCAATTTAGAGCATTTCTTTGAAAAAGTATGAAACCGCCATGTAACATTTAAATTTTTGTATGTATTATTTAGACATAACGAGAAACGGATAAAAGAAATCCGTTAAAAATCATCATTAAAATTATTGACCAATGTTTATATTGTGGAATTTAGCATACATAAAAATATTCTTAGCCCTTTCGGACCGTTGTTGCCTATAGGCAACATTGCTTTCCAATGCCGAAAAACCTGATACGTCGATTTTTTTTTTGAATTTGTTTTGATTTTGTCTCATTGTTTGATCATTTTTTTGTATTCTTATGTATTTATAATGTATTCGCTTTTGGAAAGTTTCGGGTGTGGACGATGTTTTAGTGTTGACCAAAAAAAATTCTTCTAAATTGATCAAAAAAGGCAAGTTACTTGATAAAATGGAAATTTGTGATCAAAAAATGTTGCTAAATAATTTTTTAAAGTCAATCTTGCAACATTGGTCTTGGGCGATTTGCTTATTTTAAAAAAAGTTTCGTATGCTAAAATAGGACAAACCAGGATACCAAGGACTTTGAAATTGATGTCAATTAATATTTATGGTCATATTAAGACAAAATTGTATCATTGCATTTGAACATAATTGGAACTTTTCAGAGGGCAAAATAAACGCAGCTACATATACGTAAACTTTCGTACGCCACTGTATGTGCCTGCATATGCAAGTAATTTGGCAAAGCGCATAACAAAGTGCAGCAGGATGCTGCTGCTGAGTAAGGTAAACGGTAAAACAGAAAGAGGAGCACTGCAATGCAGCAGCCGCCAAGCCGACTTTAAGGTCCTTTACGTTTCCAATCGGAACACGACGCAATGGCCGTTACGTCGCAGCAAGCCTTACGACGCGCTACGTAAGCGCAACGTGCAAAGCCGTTGAGCTGTCAAATTGCGGCAAAGAGTGCAGCCTGCGAGAGCGCCCAAAACTGCCACTCTCTCTCGCTCTCGCAGTCTCTCTCTCTCTCGAGAGAGAGAGAGATCTCTGCATCTTTCTCTAGCTAAGCGTGTGCGCGTAGCGTGTGTGTGTTTATTATTGTGCAAAATCACACACACACACACACACAGCGCACCAATTTTGTTACAGCGATTTTTGTAGGCTTGTAAAATGCCAAAAATCCTAAATAAATACCAAACGAAATACAAAATGCCAAATTATATTTGTAAAAATGGTCTGTTTTTTTTTGTGTTTTGTTTTGCGTTTTATTACTACTATTGTTTTTTTTTAATACTCTGCCTACCTTGCTAGCTTTTGAGCACGCTCTAATTATTGATTTTTGCGCCGCTATTTTTATTTTTTTTTGTCGCTTTGTTTTGACTGTATTTAGTTCAGCATAATTTCGCGCTAGTTCGTTTTGTTATTGTTGTTGTTTCTGTATTATGGGCTTACGTATTCCGCTCTTGTTGTTGTTTTTGTCACCTACACACACACACACACACACACACGCACACACACATGCACACGCTTACAACGAGCCAAATGCACACATTTATTATTGGTTTTTCAATGCAAAACAAAAAGAAAACAGCGCTGCTGCAGAGAGCGTGCGTTTGCTGCGAGAGCAGAGCAAAAAATTTTTAAAAAAAATACTGATTAAAACATTACCCTATTAATATGCAATGCGACAACAAAACGTTTTTTTTTGGGTTTTTTTTTGTTGTTGTGCTCTTCAATGAGAGGAGAGTACCGCAAATACGTTGTACGCGTAGCTGCAGTTTTATAACATAATCAACACCGAACGTAAATCTTTGATCGGGCGGCACAAAGGACAAAAAAAATGACAATTGAACAATTTTGCAGAAAAAAAAAAAAAACAGAACACACGCGTACACACTCTTTACACACAGATAGCGCACGACTGCGGCAAGTAAATACGGTTTTGTTTTAACGTAAAGTTATTGCTCATCAGCCGCTTCACACGTCTGTTGGCCAAGAAGTGACAAGACCGACTTGCGTGTTTGCTTTAGCCAAGAATTTATCGGCCTCGAGTTTAAAGCGAAAATAACCCAATCGGAAAATACACTGTCTCTGTCGCTCTTGCTTCTTGGATTAACCAGTGTGACCATACTGTCAAATTAAAAATATACCACAATTGCGCGTTATACCAAAACAATAACAGATATTTACAGCACACACACAGAGTTTAAAATTGTATTTCTTAAATGAAAATTATTCTGTATTGTACATTTGACAACATGTATGTTAACATTTTGTAGCGCAGTTTTGGTTAAGTTAATTTTCTTAAGTATTGTTTGCTTATAAGTTTATTAAAAATGCATTATTCTTTTAAGAGCGTTCAGGCAGCAGCTGTTTATGTTACCTAGTGCTGTAAAATGCCGATAAGAGTTTCAAAAGTGCCGCTAGATGGCAGCGCCAAATGCTCGTTTATATACATGACAAAAGCAAACATAATTTTATTTTCAATTTATTATATCAACTAAATTGCATAATATATTAGCTTATTAACTGAATTTTTGTTATTATTAATTTTGTTCATAACAATTCAGCAGCTGTTTTACTATTCATATTAATTAACCGCTAGATGGCGGCACATAGTTTTTGTTCTCATTTATATGGAAAATTATGAATTAAATGTATATGTTTGTAAAAACATTTAAGTTTTATTTGCTGATTAAAAGTCATTTAATTGCATTACAACCCCAAAAACCGAATACCGACCGCATCAGCTTAGCTTAAACAGTGCTGTAAAACGAAAAAATCGAAAATTTGCCAACAAACGTTTATTTGATTTAAATAGAAGAAAATACGTATTAAAAATAATATAAATGAAATACATTGAATGATAACAGCATTTAAGCTTTATTTGCTGATGAAAATATAATTTCGTTGTTTTGCTCCTTTTATATGTCGTACAACGTACAATTAATGCGTTACAATCGCAAAGCTGTAAAACGGTCTATTTGAATTTGAATGAATGAAACGTATTTGTAATTATTAAAAATGCTTCATAAAATTACATTATACATTGGCCACATTGCTAATAATTTTCTTGTATATTTCTATGCCTTTTAAATAGATGTCCGCCTGTATGAACTCATCATGATCGTGCAACAAAACAGGCGTATTGTTCATCGGCGAGAAGCCCAGTGCGGGTATGCCCACCTGTCGAATGTAACGACTATCCGTGCCTCCCGTGAATATTTGCAATTTGATATTCAAGCCACTGCAAAACAAGAATTAGTATTACCAATTACCAATGTACTTGCCACTTACAGTTCTTCAGTGGCACGCTTAAAGGCCAGCCAAAAGGGATTCGTATCATCGGTGGCCGTGGGCTGCACACGCGGTTGTTTCTGTTCATATTCCAGCTCAATGCCACCTCCGGCCTCGTCAATCCATTTATGCAGCTGCAAGGGAATTCAAAATCAAACTTTTTCATAAATCAAACTCAATAACGACTTACGTTCTCCTCAAACTGCTTATGTTCCACGTCCAGGGCCAGGCGTACATCAAAACACACCATTAGCATGGGTGGCACAACATTACTCTGCACACCACCGCTCAGACGTGTCAAATTAATGGTCGTCACATCACCAATGGTCAGCTCTTTGTTGCTATTCAACCTAGCCACTTGAGTCTTACGCAGCGACATCATCTTGTCCACGATATATTGTAGCTTTTCGCCAGCCGTGTGCTTCAACAAGAGCGAGCCATGTCCGGCTGCTCCACTTATATTGAAATAAACGCCTAAGCAGCGAAAGCTTTAATTGTTTTTATATTGTATTGGGATTTAAGTGAGCTTACGCCAGACACTGCGCTCAGCATAGAATACTGGAAACTCCGCAGTAGGTGAAGCCAAACCTTCATCCAGGCTAAAACCTACATTTAAGGCGCGAAAATCATCGGTATTCACAAAGGGACGCATGCCATAGCGGCCGCCCATTTCTTCATCTGAAGAACAGCAAAGAAACAATCAGGGATTTGACACATTGTCGCCTAACTGGCATATATGATTCACAGAATGCAATGACGACAGTTCATGGATTTGAACCAATTGAATCTTGTACATAATTGACATTTGAACCATTTACCGAAAATAATGATACAAGACACTTGTGAACTCACCTGCTACAAAGGAAATATGAATGGTGCGCTTGAACCCAACACCGTCACGTTTGAGCGCACGTATAGCGCCCAGATACTGCATGCCCACACACTTCATATCCTGTGTACCACGCGCATAGATCCTGCCCTGCTCATCTATATCCGCGGCAAATGGTGGATGGGTCCAGTTCTCGGCAAACACGGGCACCACATCCATATGCGAGTTAAGCAGTATAGCAGGCAGTTGCGGCTCTAAGCCTTTCCAGGTCAGCACTACTACAGGATTATGTTTATTAACCGGATGGTATACAGCAATGGGCAGTTCCAATTGATGTGCCTGGACACGTAAAAATTCCACACAGGGCTCTGTAGAAAGCATTTCTTTTAGGGATCATGTAACCGAACAAAACTCTAAATCATTTACCATAGTTGGGATTAGGATGCACGCTGGGTATACGTAGATATTCGCGAAATATCTGCAATTCCTCGTTGCTCTCCCAGGCCTTGGAAGCGCTCATCTTAACAGCGATTGTTTGTTTGCTACTGCTTGTTGCCCCGCCACGTTCGACGACTTATATGACACTGATTGCATTGTGTGAAACCTGATGTTCCGCCCCAGCGATAGCTTCATTAAGCTGGTGCCTATGATCGCTGCTGCGGGCACGACGTTGCATTGCTATATTAGATCTGATAGAGGGCACAAGTGCTAGACGCTACGCTTTGCGGATAACGATAATTTAGTTTAATTTATGCATAAGCTCGCCACAAAATATAACTGTGTGAGTGGGTTTTATTTTATTTGATTTGTCAGCTGTTTGTAAATAACTTAAATGAGTTTTATCTGCTACGTTAAAATCGCATTAAACTATAAAACAAATATAAAGATTGTCCGACTTAGATATAATAAACATGCAGTTATTAGACGTTTCACAAAATTTTCCTATATGTACAAAAACTAGAAACTAGGTCTAACCTCAAAAATCAAGTAACGGTCAGTGCTAAAGTTTAACTGACTAAAATGATAGCTGCGCAGCTGTGTATCCTCAAAGAAACTCATTGACCAAAACTGACCAAAAACAAAATTTCGCGCCTTTTGTGGGTTAAAGTCAAACATAAACAAAAGATAAAGCTGTCATAACAAACCGCAATAGCGATATGAGTAGCTGATAGTACAAAACTGATAAACCAGAACCGCAAATACTACAATAGGCATGCACATGAAAGGGCAATAAAAACAAAACGACTAAAGTTAAGTTTTATTTTACATTTGTTAATTTACTAAACATTTTCACACACAGGCACGGCAACCTCTGCTGCCGCGCTGCGCCGTTTCTTATTTAAACAAGCGGCAAGCGCTGACGTGCACATAGTCGACAGCGATCGCCAACAGTGTTGGTAAGTAGCGCAAAGCGGCCGCAGCCAAAAACAGCTGCAAGTGTTATAAAACAGCTGTGCCGGCCAATCGGTCGAGAGTGAAAGTTCTTAGCAATTTGTTGTTTTTGTTTTGAAGCTGCAGCATCTGTGATATGCATATATTTTATACATATAAACAAATTAATTACACAAGAAACTACATTTCCAGTTATTAGCCAACAAGATGAGCAAGTCTCAGTGGGAAAACAATGAGGAAATCAAAATCTTTCGTGAATATCTACGCATACCTACGGTGCATCCAAATGTGGATTACAGTAAGTCTGCGCGTTATCTATACAAATAATTATAAACCCATATAAGTTGCTACACGCAACTCGATAAGCTCTAAACTTTATGATGCAGATATGACAAACAAAAACCACAATCACATATATTACCCTTTGCAGCCGGCTGTGTTGAGTTTCTGAAGCGTCAGGCTGCCAGCCTGCAACTGCCCGTTGAAGTGATATGCCCTGTTGTCGAAACCAAGCCTGTGGTGATCATGAAATGGCTGGGCAAACAGCCCGAGCTGCCCGCCATTATTCTAAACTCCCATACAGATGTGGTGCCCGTTTTTGAGGACAAATGGACGCATCCGCCCTTTGCAGCCGATATGGACGAGCAGGGAAAAATCTATGCGCGTGGTTCGCAGGATATGAAGTGTGTGGGCACTCAATACTTGGGAGCCATACGAGCTTTAAAAGCTGCTGGTTATCAGCCAAAGCGCACCATCTATTTAACCTATGTGCCGGGTAATTACATATATATC
The DNA here is from genome assembly GCA_035041775.1 of Chymomyza caudatula. Classification (NCBI taxonomy): domain Eukaryota; kingdom Metazoa; phylum Arthropoda; class Insecta; order Diptera; family Drosophilidae; genus Chymomyza; species Chymomyza caudatula. The sequence goes on along the minus strand of JAWNKW010000217.1, from coordinate 2,669,191 downwards.
TGTGTATAAACATATTTGAGCCAGCGTAGAACGCGAATATGTCTAGAGCATGAGTTGCTAAATACTAAAAATTTATCTAAATCAAAAGATTTTGTATTGCCCGTCTATCAATTTAAACTTACACACAACATATTATTATTACAGATGAAGAAATAGGCGGTCATCTGGGCATGCGCGATCTTGTAGAAATGGATTACTTCAAGAAGTTAAATGTTGGCTTTAGCTTTGATGAGGGCATTGCCAGTGTAGATGACACCTACTCAGTCTATTATGCCGAGCGCACGCTATGGCGTAAGTGAACTTTAATTCAACTACTATCAACTATTAATAATATTATATCATATAGATCTCAATTTTAAGATCAGCGGCAATGCTGGCCATGGTTCGCTCTTGCTAAAAAACACCGCAGGCGAAAAACTTCATTACATTGTGAACAAACTAATGGAGTTTCGTGCTAGCCAAGTGCAACTTCTAGCTCAAGATGCTAGCATTGATATTGGCGATGTTACCACCGTCAATTTGACCAAGGCTAATGGTGGCGTACAAAGTAATGTGGTACCTCCGCTACTGGTAGTTACTTTTGACATACGCATAGCGATTACAGTCGATGTGGCGGCATTTGAGAAGCAAATACGCGATTGGTGCACTGAAGCGGGCGGTGGCATTGAGTTGGAATTCGAAATGCAGAATCCTTTTGTAGAGCCCACCAAAATTGATGCTTCCAATCCATATTGGTTAGCCTTTAAGAAAGCTCTCGATGATCTGTAAGTTCCAACTATATTGTTTGATTTGAAGTTTGCCGCATTAACGCACTCCTTTATTTACAGCGGTCTTCAGATACGAACACGCGTTTTTCCTGGCGCCACAGACAGTCGCTATGTGCGCCATGCAGGCATTCCAGCGCTGGGTTTCTCACCCATCAACAATACGCCTATTCTGCTACACGATCATGATGAATTTCTACGCGCAGATACTTATTTGCATGGCATTGATGTTTACAAGAAGCTTATTGCATCTGTTGCAGATGCTTAAGTTGGATTTGATATATACTCAACCGGTTGTGGCAATATCTAACATACATATTTACCTATTCTAGATTTGTTATGCATTTAACCCATTGCTAAAGCTGCCGTATTGGTGAATATACAGAAATTTGTTTTATTTTCTTATGTGGAATTATCTTAAATGCTTATAAAGCTTTAAAAATAAACAATTTCAAAACCAAAAGTGGCTTGCATTTTTATTCTTCGTTCTTTGATGTGCCATTTTACGCACGCTGCGGCAGCATAGGTTAAGACGACTTGCATATTTATACAGTTTATGTGCAAAATGTCTAGGTTAGCAGATCAGCCATTTTATGCCTATCTTTATCAACACCAGCAGCATGCTTTAAAAACCAGCAATTTGTCTATTCCACACTCAGTACCCGGCAAGATGAGCGCCAACACCCATCAAGCATGGACGGAAAATGATGAAATTGCCATCTTTCGGGAATATCTGCGCATACCTAGCGTACAGCCAGACATTGACTACAGTGAGTAATGTAGATTTTAATGAAAAATAATAAATGGAGCGATTTGTTTCGACTCTTTACAGCACAATGCGTAGAATTTCTGCAGCGTCAAGCTGCAAGTCTACAGCTGCCCATGGAAGTTGTGCATCCGGTGTTACCCAGCAAGCCAGTGGTTATAATGAAGTGGCAGGGCTTAGATACCGAGTTGCCAGCCATACTGCTTAACTCGCACATGGATGTAGTGCCTGTGTATGAAGAGCGCTGGACGCATCCGCCTTTTTCCGCGCATATGGATAAAAACGGAAGAATCTATGCACGTGGTGCCCAGGACATGAAGTGCGTTGGCATGCAGTATCTAGGCGCCATACGCGCTTTAAAAGCTTCCGGCTATCAGCCACGGCGTACGATCTATGTAAGCTTTGTGCCAGATGAGGAAATCGGAGGAGCCAATGGCATGAGGGAATATGTGCATACAGAGCACTTCAAGCAGCTGCGTTTAGGCTTTGCCTTGGACGAGGGTGTGGCCACCAAGGATGACAATTATGCTGTGTTTTATGCGGAGCGAACTTTATGGCGTAAGTGACGCAAACCATAAGCTTACGTTTATTACAAGCTCATACACACTTGTCCAACAGATCTAAAGCTCAAAATATCGGGTGCCGCCGGTCATGGTCTCATGCTGTTGCCCGACACAGCCGGCGAAAAGTTCAATTATGTGCTGCAACGCCTTATGGATTATCGCAAGTTGGAGCAGCGGCGTTTGCAATCCCTTACGCCCGATATTCTAGAGCTGGGCAAAGTGACCACCATCAATCTGACCATGCTGCGCGGTGGCGTTCAATGCAATGTGCTGCCACCTTTGCTTGAGGCCTGGTTTGATATACGTTTTGCCATGGATGTGGACATCGAGGCATTTGAGCGACAGCTGCGGGATTGGTGCAATGAAGCCGGCGGCGGCATTGAGCTGGAGTTTTTGGTAAAAAACACACCAAGCGCTGTTACAGCCGTTGATAATACCAATCCCTTTTGGCTGTCCTTTGAGCAAGCGCTAAAAGAACTGTAAGTAGCCAAAGTTTTTTTTTTTGATCGAAGCTAATTTTGGTGTTTTCCGTAATGCGCAGTGGCGAGCGTTGTACTACATATGTCATACCAGGTGCCACGGATGTGCGCTATGTGCGCAATGTAGGCATTCCAGCGCTGGGATTTTCTCCCATGAAGCGGACACCAATTTTGCTGCATGGCGATGACGAATGGCTAGCAGCGGACACCTATTTGTATGGTATTGAGGTGTACAAGAAGCTCATACCGGCACTAGCCGATACCTAGGAGATCATATACTGGAGTATACAATGAAGCCAACACATTTCAATATGATTTAAAAAAGGCATACAAAAGATTTCTTTTAAATTATAGAATCCATTATAGAGAGCTTATTCAAAAGCTAGATATGTTTATATTTTTGTTGGGGTTCAATGGAACAAGAAATTCGGGTGATTACGGACATCTCCGAATATATTCGGAATGCTGCTAATAATAATCATAGTTCAAACAAGTGTTCACTGTAAATGAATCGAAGAGATCACCAAAATGCCAATTGCGAATGCTACATAGTTCTACGTATAATATGAACTATAATATAAAGGACACTTTTTCGTAGTGCTCCTAAAACGTGTTAAATTCAAATCATTTCGAAATGCTGCTAATTACAATAATGTCCAACCAATTAGTCCTAAAATGCTGTATTTGGTCAGATTTCGGAAAGCTCTATGTTTTTCCGGATGCACCTTAAAAACGTCTGAAATAGCATTGCGCACATGAGTTTGTATTTCTTTTATGTAACCCCGTGCAGTGCTTAACGCCGAAAAAAGTAAGTGTATTAAAGAAAAAACTGAAATGATACTTGATATAAAAAACATAACTGCTGATTTATTGTTTTGACATCAACTTCTGGACTATGTCCACTGGGAAGGGAAATATATAGGATCGCGTATTATTGTTCGAAATGGTGGTCAAAGTTTGTAAGTACCGCAACTAGTCCATTAATAAAGAGGAATTCAGATTATATACACAACTTGGCAATAAGCAACAACATATACCTGTAATGCAATGGGATTGGTCACCATAACATCGGCAGCCTCTTTTAGCGCTTTGACAGCATCCCGTTCGCCCTCAGCTGCTGCTACCTTGGCTTTGGCCTCACGTGCCGCCTCCTGTTCCACAGCCATGGCTCGCTGAAGCTGCGGCGGCATATAAATTTCCTTGCTAAGATTGGAAAACGAGGTAAGGACGAATTTACAATATGTTACATAAATATGTTTTCATAATGTTGCGAATCCTATGGTCTTTTTTTACCAAAACAAGAATCAGAATTAAGATAATCTGTACGAAAAACAAAGAATAAGTTTGTATAGCCCATTCTACAATTAGGAGTGCAATTGATGATGATGAAATGATTTCTTCCCCTCTATCTAAGTATGATCAAAGTTAACACGTAAAATTGTTTGCTTAAGCAACGTAAAACCATTTCAGTTGAACTCCTAAATTTGTATTGGGGACAATTTTCGACAGTTAGGAAAAAACATACATTTTTTCGGGTTTGAGCTGTTTAACACCGCTACAACTTTCAAGAAACTGCCATTAACAAAATTCTTCAAAATAATTGAAAAAAAACAATCGGCAACAGTGTTTTTATAAATAAATTGGTTTTTACTCCTAACATTGTTTGGCAGCCACCACTTCTTGAAACAGGATGTTTATGATTACCAATTAAAAGTATCACAGTTGTCCCGTTTTTGAATATTTTATGTGCCTATGTTAAAATGAGCCCAATTAAACTTTTACTCCTAACTTTGTAAATACAAACTTAATTGAAACTTAAACACGAAAAACTGACGAAAGTAATAAAATTGCCTCATCTCAACGCCTTTGTAAGATCATACTCGGGGGTGTGCCTGAAATCTCTCTGAATTTCACCCCCAAACAATATTTCGGTATGCCACATATATTTTTACACCAAATTTCAATCAAAAAGCAATTCGTCAATGGGCCAAAACTATCTGTGAGCAAGGGAAATCTAGGTAGACATTTGATCGACGGATTTTTAAAGAAAATTCAAATGAAACGCTCCTGAATATAAGGTTATTTTGCGAGCTGCTCCTAAACAATCAACTGAAAAAAAAACATTTTATTTAGCTTACATTTCCACGCGCTCCACACGTACACCCCAAGCATCCGTGGCGCCATCCAGAATGATTTCAATTTGCTTAGAGAGCATCTCCTTCGAGGTAAGCAACTCCATAAGCATATGCGTGCCGGACACGTTACGCAGTGTGGTCATGGCCAACAGCTTGGTCGAATCACGCGGATTTGACACCTGAAGCACAGCATCAAGCGGTTCCTTAATACTATAGTAGACGACGGCATCCACTTTAATGGTCACTGAATCTTTGGTAAGTATTTCCTGCGGCGGTACATCAAAAGAGGCCGTACGCAGATCTACCCTTACATAGCTATCAATACAAGGTAATATAAAAATAACACCCGGTCCGCGTGCTGCGCCCTGACGTAAGCGACCCAATCGTAGAACTACCGCACGCTGATACTCCTTGAGCACGACCAGACAGCATATAATGAAAATCGGAATACAGATAACAACTAAGTACGATAGAAATGTGAAGATTTTCTCCACCAGCGGCACCTCATCAAACTCGGCTGCGAATGCATTAAATAGTGTGGATCAGCTTTGGAACCCACAAAGTATCCGGAATTATAGGGACTTACTTGTGCGCACATTACGCTTTGTTATATTTGCCTGGCGTTTGTATATCGCTTCGATACGTTCACGCTCAGTGACAGTATTTATAGGAGGCTGTGAAACTCCATCTGAGGTTCGGCGGGACATCGTAATGAATTTTCAAGCCAAAATAGAATAAGTAACTTGAAATTTGAAACGCGCTTTTAAGGAAATTGTAAATCTATTTTAAAAACTATTATACTTTTGACATATAGTAAAAATTGATGACTTTGTTACTGTTTTCTACTCTGAGCAAGTTATGAAGCAGCAGATTATTTTTCCTTACACGGAGTTGTAACACGGAATTATTATACCCTGTACACAAAGTGTAAAAGGGTATTATAGATTTGTGCAATGTATGTAACAGGCTGAAGGAGGCGTGGCAGACCATATGTTCCACGGGCAAAAATGGTCAGGCGCAATAGTCGAGTCGATATAGCCATGTCCGTCTGTCCGTCCGTCCGTCTGTCTGTCTGTCCGTGTTGTAATGTGTTTCTCAGAGACTATAACAGTTAGAGCAAAAAAAGTTTACCAAAAGATGCGCATTTTCCGGGAAAAGTGCAAGTTTATGGAATCATGTCGATATCTCAACCCCTTCCCCCGTGACAGACTTCCGCGGTTTACAGCAGCTTCGTTAAATCTATCAACTAGGAACTCGGCAGAGGTTTGCGTCGTGTTTATGTGCATCTATGTTATATCGGATAAATACATCAAAAGTTATAGTCACAAATAGGTTGATTTCGACCCCCTTCGCCTATAAACTGCTCCAAAATTCCAATACCTGTATATATGGATACATGTGAGCTAGAGTTACAAAATTTGGTGTGGAGACTCGTGTGAGCCAAATCATTAAAACTGTATTCACTTTTTTCCAATAGAAAACCCCCTTCCCCCGCAATCGATTTACCTTAATTACTACCGCACCCCGCAACATTTGAAAAGTGCCACATATATTTCTAAACGTGTTTTTTATATATGTTTCAAAATTCAACGTTCAACCTAAGTATACTGGAGTTATGAGCATAAAAGTAATTTTTGCCCCATAATAACCAACTTCCCAATAGGAGAACATGTCAATTGAAACTTTCCAATAGGAAAATGTTGACAGCCCCATCGATCTTATGAAAAGAGACATAAAAATTTATACTTCCGTTCCCATTTTACCGTATTAAGTGTTTCTAAAGAAAAAGGGTACAGGGTATTCCACAGTATTCTATTTTAAATTGTTTTAATCACATAGAAGCGCTCTCCTTATGCAAGTTTATTACTTTGAATTTAGCTAACAACGGCTAACAGTTAAATAACAGTTTAAAAGATATGGAATGACATACAAAGGTTAAAAACAAATACAATTGATTTTAAAATAGTTTGCCAATTAAAGTTCTACAAAAAAAAAGTGTATTTTTCATACTCTATAAATATTTGTTTCTAGTGCATTTGGCAGGCTGTAGCTTTGGTCTACTATAATTATGAGCGGTGCGCTGGCAGGTCCTGGGCCATTTCCATGCGTTGCCGAGGTCGCCAACGTTCCAGAAGCTTTAGCAAGAAATGAGCAATAACAGTAAGAACCAGAAACCAGGAGCCACACTGATATATAGAGTTAAGCAATGCACCCAAGCTGCAGGCAGGCTCATTTGCAATACGTTCATAGACCTTGACTGTGCGTCGAGCCACATCCTCCCAGTTGTAGAGGGTTTCTACAATTTCATTGCATCTATAGGGGCAGAGAACTGGTTCAATTTGGCTGCTTTCATCAGCAGGTACAGCCTGGCGCTCTGTAGATGTCGCTGCACCAGTCGTTGGTATACGGCGGCGCTTGCGTTTGCTGCGTGCTTTGGTATCGTTAGGTGGAACGTGCCCATTGCAGTTAGTTGCTGGTTTGACTGTGGCAGCAGAAATTTGATGTCGCTCTATGGCCAGCAGTATGGCTTCGTGTATGGCATCGATTTCGGGTTCCACGAGTATTATAAGACTCTGTGGCAGCACTTCGGGTATGCCGCCAACGCTGGTAGAGACCACCTGCAGGCCGCAGGCAGCTGCCTCGACTATGGCCATGCAATAGGCTTCGGTGAGCGAGGTATTTACAAAGATATGACCACGAACAAGCACATCGCGCACCTTGGCATGCTCGACGGAGCCTAGAATCTCCACGCGGTGCTGCATGTTGGTCTTTTCCCGGATTTCTTCAAGCAAATCGCGCTTGGGACCATCGCCAACAATTATAAAGTTGATATTGGGCATGTGCTTGAAACGAGGTATGACACCGGCAAGCAGATCTATGCCCTTACGATAAACCAGGCGCGAAGCGACAACAATATTAACTTTGGTAAAATAAAAGAAAGTTATTAGAATATTTTGTATTTGTAATTATAGAATTATATGTTTGCAATCTTAGACAAAGCAATCTTGTAAAGCATTTAGATTGCCAAAATATCGAAGGTAAGTTCTGTTCTTGGGTTCTACTTACTTGTGCCATTTGAGGGACGCTTTGAAGGATCGGGTGTAAATAACGCTGTATCCACTGCATTTGGAATTACGGATACACGATGCTTGGCAACACACGCACGTAGCACTGTATTCTCCTTACCAATGTGTGACACGCAAATGCAATGATTGACCATGCTCAGATTTATCTCCAGTAGCTTATTCGTAAGAGCAGCCGATAGGTCGGCAAAGCCAAAGAGACTGTGATCCGTAAAGACTGTCTATACGAACGAAAAAATGTTGTTAAGAACTTTGGAACTTTATTTGGTCGGTGATATTGCTAGCTGTTTATGAATATGATTTAGTCAGATCAACGCAATGTTCAAATTTTAGCCGCCTACCTTAAGGCCTAGCAGGGAGCCAATTAAGAGCGCCTCATGAGCCAAAGCGCTGAATGCCGAATGGCCGTGTACCACCTCAATACGTTCTCGTAACAAAACCGCGCGCAAAAGTGGAATATTACATACAACCGTGGGCAGTATGCATTGGTTATAGCAGACTTTGATGGGCAGATAGTAGACCTTAAGGCCCTGGGTCAAGTAGCGTATGCCATTGCAGTTTCCATAAGCATGCGTCAGCACAACCACCTGTAAGCAAATCATATTAGTATTTATGAGTTATATATGCTATTGGCGAATCTATTGTTTACCTTGTGACCCTGGGATAGCAAAATTTGGGAAAGATTGTAGACATGCTCCTCGACACCGCCAATGCTGGGGTAGAAGAAGTCTGATACCATGCAAACGCGCATGTTTCGCATAGATTGGACTCAATACACGAGCTTATGTTAGCAAACATAACAAAATAAAATTAAATTGCACATAAAAATATCACGAGATTCACGAATTTGTAAAATATTCCATTTATAAACGAATTTGCTTATTTTGGTCTGAAAACAGTGTTGCACAGCATATAAAAAGCGTGCTGCCAAATTGTCGACTGTGTTCAAGGCAAGTGCACAGACACAAGTTGGCAGGCCTGCTTGCGGTTGTGAGAAAGAAAAGTACGAATAAGAAATTGTTTCTCTTATTTATTTGTATATTTTTATTATTCAGCTTGCAGCCGTTCATGGCCGCACGATGCAGAACTCCAAGGCTAAAATGGACGAGTTCAAAACAAAATTTATGGATATGTTGCACAAACAGGTGAGTGAATTGTGTAAATGGGTGGATACAAAGTAATAACTTGCACACTCACACAAACTCCTACGCAATGCACAGAAAAATCGCCAAATGAAAATACCAGCCATGGGTTTCTCGGATTACTTTATACAAACGGTTACAACGGATACCTTACCACACGATAAAGATGCCAGCGATGCAACAGATGCAGCCATAGCCACCGCCGCCTCATCAAGCCAATTGAGTGCACAAAAATCAGACCAGGAAATACTGGAAAGCATTGAGCCTTGCTACTACAGCGTCGACAGCAATCCGCAGCTCTATGAGCTCAATGTGAGTTATTTAACGCCATGATAGTATATCATTATATTCACGATATTGCTTACCCTTGCAGAAAGTGCTCAGCGACGGCGTCAACTATGAACTAATCGAATCTACCATAGCCGAACTGCGCACTCAGCAAAAGGTGCTGACCAAGCAAGTTTTGGCCAATATATTGGAACAGCGAAATGCCTGCAGCACAGAGTTTATGGCCATTAACGATACACAAAAGAAGCTAGAGGAATCGCTGTGGACCTGCCAGAAAACGCGTTCCTATTTAAACTATGCACGCACCAACCTGACTACGACCAGTTTGGAGATACTGGCCTCCTACCGCAAGCGAGAGGTGCTCAAGGAAGTGCTAGACACTTTGCTGGCTATCAAGAAACTGGTAAATATACTTGTCACACATTTAAGCAGTCGCCGTAGGTACTATTAATACTTGCTAGTCGCCCATTTGTCGTGCTGGAAATCTTAAAAATTCTAGATTTCATATTCCTTTTGAGCTCATCTTAGTGCCTATATGATACATTAAAAAAGAACACGTCCGATCCAAAAAAAAGGGTTAGCTGGCGGAGTTTCTACATAAAAAGAGATATTCCAAGAGATATTTATTTTGAATTGTTTTCAACTGCATCTTGATACAAACACGAAAGTGCATTTAGTGATACTCCCTGTACCTTTATTTTTAATGCCCGTTGATAAATTTTCATGTATCTGTTTTTTTCAGCGCACAACGGACGTGGAGGTGCAAAAACTCCTAGTGGATCACAATTATTCCGGCGCCATAGCATTGCTGCTACAATGTAAAAGCTCTGCTGACGCATATATGCAATATACCTGCGTGCAATCCCTTCATAAGAAACTACACGAGACAATGATACTTATGGACTTCCAGTTGGACACCGCGCTCAAGGAAATGGTGCTTAATTTTGACATGCGCAAGTATGCCAAGCTGCAGGAGGCGTACAAGCTGCTAAACAAGTCTCTCATAGCGATGGATCAGTTGCATATCAACTACATCTCAGCCATACACTCCTCGGTAAATGCCGTTTTGCGTGGCTACAATGAACCACATGTAGAAGAGCAGCTAAAACAGCTATACGAACAACTTTGCGAGCAAGTTACGTTAGACAAGTGTATACCCTGTCTGATCAGCCTTTGCAAGACCTTCTGGACCATATTGGCCAGTTATTACCAGGTAGTTATGTGGCATAACAACTACAAATTGTATGCTGCTGGTGTGGATTCACCAGATGTGCACATACAGGAGAAACTGAAAAAAGGGCAATCACGTATTTGGAATGATATATTGAACAAAGTCTGTATCTTTTTGCAAAGCGCCAAGCTGACGGCGCTAAAGTATGATCAATTCATACAGGTGCTTTCGATTGTGCAGCGTTTAAAGAAGGTTGGCATGGAATTCTGCGGCGAACAGTCAGAAAAGCTAATTGAGACAATGCAGCAGCAAAGCGAGGAGTTTTTTAAACGTTATCACATCTCTTGTGTGGAAGAGATATGCCTCTTTTTGGATAATGAATCCTGGACAGCGGTGGATTCCTTTACGCACATATTACAGCTACCGGTATGGTTTGGTTTAATTTTCTGCTTAAAATTATTTATTAAATTCCTACTATTCTACAGGAGTTCCGCTCTGTGCGTCACACGCTGCGCCGCCACAAATCGCCACCAGTAGCTTTATTGGCATCTTCCAGCTCTGCAAACAACTCACCCATTAGCAACAACAATTGCGATGAGCTAGTCTCTGTGCATTCACAGGATGGCGGCAGCTCAATCTACGGTTCCTATGGTTACTTTTTGCGTTTCTCCGAGAAGAGCTCACCTTTTGATGGCGGTCTGGATGCAGCCATGCTCGAGGAAGACATACTCTCAGGTATTGTGGATGAAGCATCTTGCTATTTTAGCGAGGAAAGCGATGATGAGCAAAAGAGTCTGCAAAGCAAAGAGTTTGATGATGCCAATAAGTAAGAAGCTAAGAAATAACTTTGATATATATAATATAACTAATATGTTTTATCAAAACCAAATTGCAGTCAGTTAATTGTGAACAATACCGCCCTGAATGTATTCCGCTGCATTGGACGCTATTTGCAAATGTGCAAACTGCTGCACTGCATCTCTCCAAAGATTGTGGGGTGCATGCTGGAATTGCTTGACTTTTATGCCTATGCCGTGCATGAGATTTTTGGCAGAGATGCTGTAAGTTGTCTACGTCTAGTTCCAAAAATGAACGATGCTAGTTTTGTTTATAGTTTTAAACATGTTCTTACAACTTTTATTATATGGTTCAACGTATTTCCATTTCATTGAAGAGACTTGAACGATATAATTAAAGTCATTTTTAGTTAAACTCTTTGAATATTTGCCATAAATAGCTATTTATTTAAATGTTAACAGCTTGTGCCAACGGATAATATGTATACGACACGTGTGGAGCAACGTCTTCGAAGCGTAGAAACAAATTTATTGCCCCACATTAAGCTATGGCCACTGAACTTTTCCTCACTGGTAAATATGTTCATCGAAGTTTAAGTTTTTATTACTAATTTAGTTTCCTTATGCAGGCTAACAACGAGCTGGCCAATCCGGATACACTCTACGGTCTACAGCAGCGCATTGTAGCTCTAGAAGCGGGACAGAGCATGCTACAACAATTCCATATATTGCAGAGCTACTTGAATCACTTGTTGCCTGCTAGTGAAAGGCCCATGCTAAGCAAGTACTTGGAGTATAGCGAATTTATGGCCGATGTGGCCAAGCCCGTTTATACATGCGTTACTTCGCGTATTATTGATCTGCCAGCGATACTTGGGCAAATGGCCAAGGTCAAGTGGGACGTGAATCATGTGATACATCAACATAGCAGCTACAGCGATGTGATGAATCGCGTAAGTGTTTGCTTTACATTGAAAACTAGCTTGTGCATATTAGACAGCGATTAAATGCTTTTAAATAGATTGTAAAAAGCTGCAGGGTTATGCTCACTATTTCGCTACTTTGCCGATAGTGCTAGCTAGCAAATAAGTGTTTAAAAATGGTATAAGCTAGTCGACTTTATGGTAAAAGCTTTATGCTTAGTTTCCGAGCTCATTTTTTAAATATTTGTGCCAAGAAACAACAAAACTGTAGCTATGAGACCTTGAATCCTTATTGATGTGCAGAATTAGCTTAAGAATATCATGCAAAAAGAGATTTTTAACTGTTTGTATCTTTTAGTATATACAAAACTTTGCAATGCGCCTGGAGGAAATAGCCAAAGAAGTGACCATACCCAGTTCACACGTTTGGAACTCCATGGCCCATGTGTCCACACATCTGCTTGTAGAAGGGTGAGTCCTCAAAGCTCTAGTATAGTAAATCTTGAATTTAAATTGAGTTGCATTTCATTTCTAGCTTCTCGAATGTAAAAAAATGCTCCGCTGGAGGGCGTGCGCTCATGCAATTGGATTTCGCTAATTTCATGTCATTTCTGGAACTTATCTCGAATCAGAAATTTCCACAACATCGCGCCTATGTGGATGTTTTTGTAAAGACCTATTATTATTCTGCTGAACAATTTGAACAGTGGATTGAGGCGCAACGAAATGCCGAACAATATTCCATAAAGCAACTGACAAATCTGATACAGTGTATCTGTGTCAGTGATAAACGAACAAGACAAAAGCTGCTCCAGCTTTTAGGCAGTGGCGTGGTCGCGGGCGCAGTTACGCCCACATTGCCGCATAATATAAGCAGCTCATCGAATCTTAGCAACGTTATCTAAACTTTTCATTTGGATGTTAATTTATAATTATTATATTTGATTTTTTTGTTATGTGTTTTCTGTCTCGCTCTTGCACTAGCTGTGCGAGTAACGATTTTGGTCTAACCCAAGTATTTTGTTAGTAGCTGAAATGTTTTTTTTTTTAAAGTTATTTACATTCCGTTTAAGTGCAAATTTACTGTGACAATTAAGTGTAACCCATTAGTTCCCGGAACTTTCTTTGCTCGTACAAATTGCTTCAAATTCAATTGCTTATATTAAGCACGTGCGTGGACTCACAAAAAGCAACTGCGCCAAAATAGATTCGTTATAATATTTTTGTTCAATCTCACTCTCGGAGCCCAAAATAGTGCGAGAAGTTTGGCACCTCGGTTGGCAACTTAAGTTGCTAATGGGAACTAGTGGGTTAAAATTGAATTTTGTAACCTAAGAGATCTCCATGATGTACTTTTTTCAATTTTGGCAACATTTTTGAATCTCCCTATCTCTCTTTATCTCTAAAGCGCTCTCTCATTCTACTTTATGTATTAGAATCATAGCTATAACTAAATAAGTCTATGCCCACTTAGTGTGCACAACAAGTACAATCTTAATTGGCAATTTTTGTGTTTATCAATTAAATGTATGACTTAAGTACCTAGAAAATCATATAATATAGCAAGGCGTATCTACACATATGTATGTAGTACATGCGCATATAAAGCCAGAATCTATTTATTTAACAAAACTTATATGTATCATATTTACTGCAACTGGAAGCAGACAAATAATATAAGCAACTAAAAGTAATAGAATATACATGTAAAATTTAATAGGCGTGCCAAGTTTTCCTTTCCAAAACATTTAACATTTTCGCCCACAACATTTTAAACTCGTCTATATTTTAAATTTGCTATTTGCTTTGTTAGGAGTCGCTTTAATGTGGCTCCGATAAATTTTTGAAATTGTCTCGTAAGCTTTTCTAGAAATGCGCAATATTAGAACATTTGTATGCGCGGATTATGAAAGTCTATGAAGTTCTGTATGCATAGTACTAACTTTGGTTATTTTCAATTTATGTAAAAGTTCGGGACACGCCTTTATTATATGGTACTTCGACGCACATATATCAAAATTAATACCGACACACACATACTAGCACAGACACGTGTGCACACTAAATAACGGTAAATACTTACTTAAATCAACTTAATTGTAGAGACATTTATTGTATAATGTGCAAAGGAACTATAATAAAAACAAATAGTAAAGTTTATTTTCAGATATCCATATTAAACGAATGATTTTTATTGTCAATATTGTAATGGTTTGTGCACTGGATTAGATTGGGGATCAATCAAATAGCCAGCAAAAAACTTAGATTGCCTCAAATAGAAGCATGGCTCGAACGTGACCGTCGCACACGTTTAAACCAGAATAAAAGTCAAAGTAACACATTTTTCTCACTTTGGTAGCCCCATAGTTAGCGGTAAAATTGATAGCAGACTTAAAGCTGGTTCCAAGGAAAAGGGCTGAAAACATTGATTCGAAAATAGAAGTGGTTTTCGGGCCCCTCTATAAAAATCTAGTGTAGTTAGTGAAAGTTAGCAATAAAAGATAAGAAATATAGCTCTCTATTATACAAAAAGATTTTATCCTTCACCATTTTTTTCTTCGAACACTAGTTTTTACTCTCTACTTCTTGCGGGAACAATGTATGCAACTAAATGTAACCTATAATTGTTTTTGTTCCACTTAAAAGATAGTTACGTGGATAAAAAATATAAATTGTGATTGGATTTGTGCGCCGACCCGCATCTTGCCTTGTGTCACTTTCCTAAGATCACTTCTAGGAGCAGAAAAGTATTCAAATGGAAGTACATACATGTATATACAAATTATATGTCACATAGCAATATTAAACATAATTTCTGCCTCAAACTATTGTACAGGCAATTCGCCTTGCTTCAAAATGCCCTAAAGTATTGGATTACAATCTTGGGTATTTAGATGCATTTCATGTATATTTACAAAAGCCAAATACTTAAATTTAAGTTAATATACAATTAAATTCTACAACTTGTTTTACGCTCGCTTGGTGCGTCTGGGCAGCGTTTTGGCTTTTGTTTTGGCATTTCCTTTGTTTTCCAACTGTTCCTTGATCTTGCCCAGCTTTTTGAGCTTGGCTGCATTAAGCGTTTCATTTGGCTGCTTGCCTTTTGCCTGGCCTTTTAGCGCCTTTTCAGTTTTCTTTACTTTTTCCAATTTGTCTTTGCTCGGATTGATTACCTTTGCTGTCTCTCCGGTCTTCTCGGGACGAATTTTTGTGCTTATATCCTCACGTTCCAGCGGCTTCTTGGCACGCATCTTTGCCTCTGACTTGCGCACTTTTTTCATTTGTAACATGTATTCTGGCACAGTACCGCCAGAGTTTTTGATGATTTGTGCGATGCTAAAGAAATAATACAAAATTTACGCATAAATTAATAGTAGACAGCAGATATTTACCTGCGCAAATTGGCCGTATCGTCTTGTGTGAAAAAGGTTATGGCGCGACCTGCCCGTCCTGCGCGACCCGTGCGTCCAATGCGATGTATGTAAGAAATTTTTGTTGGTGGAAAGTCGTAGTTAATGACCAAATTGACACCCTTGAAATCGATACCACGCCCCATGAGCTCCGTACAGATGAGCACCCAGATGTTACCCTCGCGAAAGGCGCGCACACAATTATCACGCTGATGCTGGCTACGCTCGGCATGTATAACATCAACGTTGATGCCATCATAGAGTAGCTCCTCGAATAACTGCTTGGCACGTTCCTTGCTCTGTACAAACACCAACACCGGCGGCTTCAGGCCCTGACGCACTAGGTCTCGCATGGCCACCAATTTGCCGCTCTCAGATCCAACAAAAAGCAGCTCCTGCTGCACTGTATCAGTGGCGCTATTTTGCATGCCCACAGTGATGCGCACTAGGTTCTTGAGATGACGCAGCGCCCATTTAGCCACAGGCACGGTATAGGTGGCACTGAAAAAGGCCACACGCTTTTGGGCATGCGTACAGGCATTGTAAATGTCGTCCAGCTGCTCCTTAAAGTTGTTCTGACCTTCCTCCATGAGACGATCGGCTTCGTCCAGCACGAACCATTCAATGCTGTAAAGGAAACCCGTGTTATAAGCATTCTGTCTACTAAACTGTTATACTGAATACCTCTTAAAGTCCAGCAGTGGTGGCTGCTGTTGCAGCAGAAAACGCACTCGATTCGGTGTGGATACGAGGATATCGAACTTTTGCTTACACTCGTCTCCATATTGTTGTCGCGCCTCGCTCACTTTGCTAATAAAGTGCGTCTTAAGACCCGTTTCACGTGTTAGCTCCACGCATTCGCGATATATTTGTTGCGCCAACTCACGCGTGGGCGCCAATACTAAGGCACGCAATCCGGTGGTTTTATGACTACGCAACCCATTTATAATTGGTGTTAAAAAGGCCAAGGTTTTACCCGAGCCAGTGGGCGCGCAGGCCATTAGCGGACGGTTTTTTAGCAGCACAGGTATGGCCTGCATTTGTATAGGTGTAGGTTGTGGAAAACCATAGGATTCCAGATTCTGTTGCAGGCGTGGTAGCAGCTTAAACTCTTCACTTTTGAGTTGCGAAAAGCTGGTAATTGGCGCAGGCACATTTTTACCCAGTACGCTTATATTGTGCTGCTTGCGTTGTGCATTTGCTAGCTCCAACTGCTGCTCGGCTAGTGAAATTTCCTTGTGTTTCTTGGCCTTTTTACGTTTGGGCTGCAGAGCACCATTGTTGCCATCAAGCAGGCGAAATTCGGAGACGTCTGCCTGTGTTTCATCTTGTTGCTTGGACACTTTACTTGCTAATATTTGATGCTCCTTTGTAGCAGAATCTGTGCTGTCGATTTGTGTATGTTTTACTACACCAGCCACTTTCTGTAAATTAAGTTACGAGTTGTGTTTATTGAATCTTTTAAGAATATGTTTTAGCCATACCGTGGACTTTTTACCAAACCTCACGCCTGCAGTTAATTGTCTAAATATGTCATGCACATCCATTCTGTACTTATTATAAAACAATTAATAGTAGTAATATTGTTAATTCTTTTAAAATATATAGCGCACGTGCAACTTGTGTATTGCTCTGGACTGATTGTGTCGTTGGGAGCGACTCGTTCCGTTTTGAATAAGTTCACGTGAACGAACCGTCTAAATGAACCAATGCGCTAATTCTATGGTTGTCTGCAATTGTTCATTAATTACTTTACTCATCTATACTTTTTCCTCGTTGGTTTATATTGGCTATAGTTCTTTGTATTTAAATATGATTTATTCATGTCTAACAAGTCTTAGAGTGGTTTAATTCAAATAAACCAATGACTTGAAATATAGTTCTACTGAATACCATTGAGGCAGTATTGTCAAACTGCATTAAAAACCTCAACGACTTACAGCACTCGTCAAAACAAACATTTATAAGCGTCTAATTAAATTGAAATTTGTAGTTTTTTGTACCGCCCACAATTTTGAACACTCGTCAATATAAGCTTAAACGTTAATTCTTTTATTTATTTGTGCGTTATTATATACTTAAATCTAGATTTATACTTATATTATATATATAATATTCTCCATTCAGTCGCCCAGTTCGTTGACCACCAGAGCATCTATCAGTTCTACACGTCTTTGCAATCCCTTGCTGTCCTTTTCGCTGCCCTTGGAAATTTCCTCCTCGCTACCAGCAGCGTTGCCCCAGCTGGATTTGTGTGGTCCAGCTGTCTCAGATTCTTGCTCCAAGTAGTCATCCTTGAAATCTGTACATAAATTGTGCATCGCACAAATGCTCTCCATAATCAGACGCACCTCATTTAGATCACGAGCCTCAAGCGCATATAGCGCATTGAAACGACGTGCTAGAGTGTCCAGTACACGCTCAGACAACTTAAAGGCTGGTTCTAACATGCCATTAAAAACGACATCCTTGCGAAAACATTCCGACTCAATGGGACGTACAAGATAGGACTTTAGAGGGAATACACTGCTTCCAATTAAATAGCTTCCCGTGGGCATGGTGCGTGCATTCAAAGCCAGCGTCTGTCCAATAGGTGACTCCTCAAAGGTATAGTCCTGCGCCAGTTCTGCATAACAGTCTATAATCTTGTGTTCGGCATTACATATTACCTGTAGAACCACAGACACGTCAGCATGCTCACACTCCAGAAATATATCTAAACGCTTCAGTGCAATGATGCCGAATAGCTGCTTAAAACAGCTCAGCTGTGGTACATTCTGGAAGCCCTGCAACGTGCTTTGCTGCGTGGCCAAGGAGTTTGGCCACTTGATAAAGCTCTCATAGTTGTCTGAAATAATGTGCCAGAAGCTGCGTATGACTTGCTGGCACAGCGACCAGGGCAACTGAAATTTGCGCGCAATCTCCTCGAAATGCTCATCTGTGGCTAGCTTCCACATGGCTAGTGAGAGTGCAGTCTGTGGCGAGGCCGCACCCGATGGCGCATTACGCTGCAACATTTGCTCCAGCTCTTGAAAAATTTTCTGTGAAATGTACAAATATGGTAAAACCAGCTTTGCTTGTATGAAAAAAAAGTACCTACCAGAAAAGTTGGCTTGCGCATATGCAAATAGGACTCAAACTCTGTATCTACATAGCGATGCAATAAATTAAGCTCTGCATATTTCCATTTCAGTTTTGGGGTTTTCTTAACCTTTGTTGGCTTTTTACGCATCTTTGCCTTGAGCTTGGTCTTAGCTACTGACAGCTTAGTTGTTTTTACTACACTTGTTCGGGCAGCGCGTTGCTTTCTCATTAGGGCGAAGGCTTCGGCTTCATCATCCTCACTGGGTGCCAGCAGCGGATAGCAATTTTTGGGCGCCAAAATACCATCGCTGGTGTTTCCGCCACGGTTCTCCGTCTCATCAATTAGCACATCCTTGGTTATTATAGTCGCAATATTTGCTATAATAGCACGCTCCTCCATATTGCTTCATTTCAGGGTCTCAGTTAATCGTCTTTGCTGTGGCCAGTGTTGCAGCGCAAGTCCAGTTGAAACTATTGGGGGTGGTAATGCTGGCGCAGCACTGCCAGATGCAAATTTTTGATTAATCCTGGCGCGTAAATGTAATGAATTTGAATTGGGGTAGAATCAACGTACAAACTAAGACAGTTATTTATTTAAAATTGAACTTTGTTCATTAAAAAAAAAACCTGTTGAATGTAGCAACGAATACATTAGGCAATTCGTAATGTTCGTGTAGTTCCCAAAGCCAGAACGCTTAATACTTTTAAACTTTTGATGTAGATTGTAACTTGCGCAATTTCAGTTGCTTCTCATTTCTAGGTTTTAAGCTACACGGGATTGAGGCCCCTAAGCCATAGCCTGTATTAAATAAATAAAATCTGCCGAATTGTGTAAGTGTACATTTATTTATACGACAAAAATAACAAATTTCTCTGCAAATGTATACATTAAAAAATAGCTGCTATATAATAACTAAGCGCATAATTCACAAGTCATATTTGTTTGCATGTTGCGTATATGTATAAAGAAGGCACATTGATTTTGATTCCATAAAAGATTAAAAAGCTATACCCTGTCATGTTCAAGCTCCAGCTCTTGCAGACAATCAGTTAGGATTCACAAAGCCAATCGCATGGCAGCTTAGGCATTTTGCTTGCAGGCCAAGGCAAATAGCCGGCTGTTTTGAATACCCAATAATCATAGGACACCTTGGTTATCAGAGCCATCAGTAATATGACCTCTGCCGCAATTAAATAGTATATATAATCTGTCCAATCTGGCGGCGATTGGCACAATTTGGTCTCCTGCAGCTCAATTACACTCTGTGGCAAATTGCGGCAACGTATTTCCATGTAATCGGGTATATCCGTGCTGCGTTCCTTAAGCCAATTTTGTAAGGTCTTAGCCGAATTACAATCGCACTGTAGTTTATTGCCTGCCAAATAAATGCGCCGGCCAATATCTGTATCCATTAGCGCATTATTGAGAAAATATTCGGGTATCTGCAAGAATGTAAATATAGAGCTGGTATTAGTGCTGAAAAGTTGTAATTTAAACTTTTATTGCGTTTACCTTGCTCAAGGAATTATTACGCATATAGATGCGCTGAAAGTGTTCAATAAACTTGGTGCCCTCGAATTCATTCATGGACGAGATCTGATTGTTGTCCGCCATTAGTTTGACAATGTTATGATATGTTGGATTGGCATGGAAGTGATCACCCAGGCTAGTTATTCTATTATTGGTTATATTAAGCGTAAACGTATTATCCGGAAGCTCCGGTGGTAACACTATTAGACCCATATTAGAGCAGTCCACATGACAAATGGGCTTAGACTGATCACCCTGTATTATCATAATCCGATCAAATTTGCATGTACAATTCCCATATCCTGATATGACTGGGCACTTGGTGCGACATTGCTTCGTTCGCTCTAGTTGCTTTACGGACACCAAATCCGTTGAGTTAAACCACTGATGCGTGGCGTTATACAAGCAAAAAGATTGCTCTGGGTTAACAAAGTTGAAGGAATCACTATAGATGACCTCGTTGAGTGGTTCACAAAGCATGCGCATGTTGCCGCTGCAAATAAAAAACTTACGAATTAATTTAAATGATTCACTTAGAAGTGCTCTTATTCGGCACCTGAAACTCAACTCACCTTATATCTAATGCAATATTCTTGTTCTGATTCCGATGCGGCACACGCGATAAATTATTCTGTGATATGCCAAAGAACTCCAAATGCGGCACATCCTTGACAGCTCTTGACGCAATATCTGCAATATTATTATTGGATATATTCAGGCACTTGAGAGATGAGTGTCGCGGAAAGGCATTCGTAAGCTGTGTGATATTGCCATCGGTAACGGCCAGTGATTGCAGTGAGCGATAAATTGAATTTGACAAATCCATAGCGGGTACACTGAGATTGCGCACATGTAAATTGGTCCAGTTAAGTATATTACTACAGCTAGATATCATGGATATGTGTGTTATGTTGCAGCAGTACCAGGAATTGGCACGCGTTGGATGTGCACGGCATTGACAGCTATTGGCATCCCGTACATGCGACTGGCTGGCATTACTCTGCGTGGTCATATTGGAAAGAGCCGCGGCCTGTGCTTCGGCAGCATCACTATGAGCGCTTGCAGCGCCATCATTGCCTTCCGTGAGATTTTGTTCATCACTGTTGCTGGTGCCACCGCTGCTGCTACCATTAGGTTGTTGCTGATGCCAGTTAAGGCAGAGCTCTTCTTCTGCATAGAAACAGTTCTTCAGGTACTCCGGTAATTCTGGTGCAGCAGGCGGTGCTGAGACTGTTGTAGTGCCGGAACTACTGCTTGTAGTGCTGCTGCTTGTGGTACTGCTGCTGCTGCTGAGTGCTGTGCTAGTTGTTGTAGCTGCTGTAGTGCTAGGGGATGAGGAAGACTCCAACGAAGACTCCACATTCACATCCGGATGTTGTTGCTGTTGCTCGGGCAGCGCAACAGTTGGCATAAAAGTGGTACCTTCTGCTGTTATTATTTCGGCCAGACCAGCTGGTGTAGTGGAAGTCAATAGGATTGACACATCCTCTGCTGGATCAGCACTATCCGGGGTCGCTAACTGCTCTGGTCGGGCGCATGCGTGTCCAAGAAGCAGCAGCAGCAAGAGTTGCTGCAGGAAACACACAAAGAATAGTTCTTGAACATTGTAATTACATTAATGTAAGCAAATATTTACTGTGCATATTCATTGCTCGCTGTACACAATTAATAGACAAATAACTTAAAGGCTCAATGTGGATGTGTGTGTATGTGTGAGTGTACTGCTGCACGCGCGCCGCACCCATAAAACGTTGGGTGTGCTCCCCGCAGGGAACGCTTATACTAGTACCAGTTTCAACTACTTTGAATGTAAGTAGTAGCGGATAGGTTCAAAAATGTATACAAGTTGTGTTTTTCAACTTTTTGTCTCTTGTGAAATGTGGTTTTAGTAGAATGTATTACAAAAAATTGCGAATTTTACAGGTACCTCGCTTAAAAACCAAAAAATTTGATACAGTCGGGGATTTTTTTATTTAATGCTAGAATGAAAGCATGCGTTTAACAGATGTGTAAATCTGACCTAAGTAAATCAGAACATAGATAAAATAGTTATGCAAGTTTCGGAAATTAAGACTAGCGCCTTGACCCAGCCACCGGAACCGGCATCAAACCATTTTCTAAAAAACATTCAAAAGTACAATAGTTGTCTCTCGGTGTGTCATTGAAAGCATCGATATAGTCCCACCTGAAGGTAATGTCGTTGTGTCAATTCGGTTGATTGTGTTACGAATGCAGACGAAGCACCAAACTATGCGACGTAATCTTTAAATTGATTGGATCTGCCAGGTTACCAATACAACTTGTTGCGCAATCTAGGTTAACCTAACCCAATGGAAACAGATTGCCTGTAAAGCAGCTGGAAACACTGTCTTTTTGGCTGCAAAATCAAGGAAGTACTCATTCCGAGAATTCCTATGCTACCTACTGACTAGCCTTCGAGCTCAAACTCATTAAGTACCCCGTTCGTGTCGTTTTCGCCATGACGATCAAACCAAGCTCTTCTTGCCTCAATAACTAATTTCCAAGCATTTAGCACGAATTATAAAGCCATCTGCATTGTTTGGAGGCAACAACGTTGTCCGTCATGGAAAGCTAAGATGAACTGAAATTGTATACATTTACTAGCTGAACCCGCGCGCTCCGCTGCCCATTGATAAAGCCGTCAATTAATTATATAAAATAATTCTTCCCGTTCCTTCTCTTTCTCTACCTCTACTTCATACTAAGTTAAGCTGCGGATATCGGTACCAATATCTTTATATCCTCTACCTGTACCGCTACCTCTAGCTCTACGTCTACCTCTATTCAAATGAATTCTTTACCTAGTCCTAGTTTTATAAGGAACATTGCGGAGTAGGGGATTGATCGAAGCAAATGGATTGCAGACAGTCTACCTCTGCCTGTAGCTCTACGTGTAACTCAATTCAAATGAATTCTTTACCTAGTCCTAGTTTTATATGGAACATTGCGGAGTAGGGGATTGATCAAAGCAAATGGATTTCGGACAGTTGTTTTGATAATGCCATTTGTTGTTAAAATTATGTAACTGTTCACACCGAACTAGTACGCAACTATATCTTATGTCAAGTGTCTTACCATTCGCGGAACTAGTTTCTATCAAAGCATACTAGTTATGGACCATAATGCAAATAGAGCAGAGTGGTTAGGAATTTTTACCGTACTAGTGTGATTCCCTGCATAGACCTCCACACCCACACACTTACCCCAACACATCTATATATTTATGTGGCTTTTTATTGATGTTAAGGCATTTAGCTGGCTTAGACGCCAGCTGCGTTTATCAATCGTTATCTTTTTAGCGTCTTGCGGCTCCATTGTTGTGACTAAGGAGCGCTAATTTGGCAATTGATTAACAAATTGTTTAACTAGCAACAACAACAATTGAAGCAAATATTTGTTAAGCAAATAATTAAGGCAGAATATTAAACAAGTGCAAATTCTCAAACTCTGCTCTTGTGTTTCAGCGCGCGTCTTTAATAATTGCCATGCAAATGTATTTTTTTTTATATGATGCTGCGCATTTGACTTACTTTGCATGCAAACATTGCCCTTTTAACGGCGCAGTCTCTTGGGTCTTGAAACCTTGTTTATTGTTTAAAAAACACAATTCGTGCACTTCAACGAAACTATTCACATCTTGTATTTAATCACAAATATTTATTTGTTGCTATTTAAATGCTTTGCGCATAAAGCGAACGCTGCACAAATGCTCTTTTGTATACGCTATATAAGTATAAAGTGCTTGCTTTTGGTTAGCTACGGCAAAATGTCCACAATTGTTTATAAATAAATTGTAGCAATTAAAAAACTACAACAACAAGAACAAGTCGACGATAACAAAGCGCACGCAACAGTTGGGAACGAGCGTTCAACGCCACACAACAATAGTGTGCAAAGCGCGCTACGGAGAAACAGTGTGACCCTATCTGTATGCAGATAAAATGTATTAAGCAGTGTTGAAAAGTGCGTTTGAGATTTTTGGTTTAAAACAAAGTACTTTAACATTTGTCTATGTGTAAAATATTTATATTTATAACTGATTACATTACACATAAACGATTATGAGTTTTTGTCAACTTACAATTCAAACTTAAATTCAGAGCATTATACAACACTACCTTTTCACAAACGTCAGCTGCGCATATTTAGTATGAGCATTTAAAGCACAAACATTGCGAAATTACAGTGCAACTCTTAAGTACACGTAGTTATTTACAAATTTAAATAAGTAAAATGCCTATCGATACGCGGGAGCTGATCGAGGCCATTGCCATCATCACAGATGAACATAACGTGCGTGTTACTGCCAAGCAATCAGCCAAAGGTGCCGCCATATGTGCTGCCTGCTCCTTTGCTGGTGGCATGATTATGGGACCAGTGGGATTGGCCATCGGCGGCGCTGCTGGCGGCATTGCAGCCTACAAAGTAACTTCAGGTATTATCAGCTATTTCATTGCATAAGCAGTTTTAAGTGACTCATTGCTTGCAGGCACCTTCCGGCCATTGGGCGAGATAATATTGAACGACTTAACGGACAGGCAGCGCGAGCAGCTGGTAGAGCATGTTAACAAGGCTATAGCTGAAATTCATCCCACCGATGTGGTTATGTTATTACCATTGATTATGAATAATGCCCCTATACAGCAGGCTGTGCTGAATACAGTCATGTCGTTTGTCACCAATGAGCTCAGGATGCAAATAGTGGATTAACACGCACAAAAGAGATCAGAGAGAGAGAAAAACTACAAGCTGTGACATATCTACTTAAGCCTAAATGGAACTACATAATTCGTTTTGTGAATTTGTTGATTTTTATTTTGTCTATGGTAAATGCTATATTTTTTTAAACGTTTACTTAGTAAAACAAGCTGTGGCTAAGGGCACGGCAATCGCAATGTGATTTGAATAAATTTATTAATAAATAATTTATAAATACTATTTATATTATGCATTTATTTATATACATATGCATTATGCATTTGCTTCGTTAATCCCACTCCACGTTCACTTGATCCCAATCCTCAACAAATGGCTGATCGATGCTATCAATCAAAAGTCCACAATATAGACAATCTCCTGCCAGTATTTCCTCAATTTCTGTCTTTAGCTCCGCACGCTTCCTTTGCTGCTCTGGCGTAGATATCGCTATGGTCTGCGTCATTAAAGCTTCCATTTGTTGCTTCAACATTGTTAACCTGCGACTACGCTCTCTGCTTAGCATGGGCAACACTTGCTTTTCCAAACAATCGCTATGAAACTTATGCCCACAAATGAATACAAAGAATGGTTTGACTAATAGCATTAGTTCGCAAATGCCGCACACGTCCTCGCCACCTAGTCGTATGCTATGGGAACGGAATTGCTGCAAGTCCTTGCAGACGCGTTCCGCTTGCTCGCTGGTCTCAGCCATCTCGCGATGCAACTCCTGTATACGCTGATTATAGTCCTGAGAAATTAAGAATAGGTATTAGTGCGCTAATGAAGATTTGTAACGGAAGCCTTACCTTGAGCGCATCGCAAATGGCCTCCTTAAAGTTGTCAATCTTTTCAAAGTCCGAGAAGAAGGGCAGTAAATCCTCTATGCGTAGCAGCTCACATTCCTTTAAGAGATTCAACGCCTTTTTGACATCGTTGGTTCCCTTGATGTCATGGTAAGCTGCAGCGGATGACAAAGACAGATGAAAGACTTTAGGCATTACTTTCAAAATAAATCCTACCAATTCTTAGCCACAGCTTGCGTTGCGTCTCTTCGTCATGTGGTTTACAAGCTGTCTCTTTGGCCAGTTTCATGTCAAACTTAAGCGCCAAATCCACTGCTGATGTCCACATGCAGAGCAGGCACTGC
This sequence comes from Chymomyza caudatula, assembly GCA_035041775.1. Taxonomy (NCBI): domain Eukaryota; kingdom Metazoa; phylum Arthropoda; class Insecta; order Diptera; family Drosophilidae; genus Chymomyza; species Chymomyza caudatula. Next base: position 2,643,189 of record JAWNKW010000217.1, on the reverse strand, counting down.
AGAAAAACGCAGGCCACCTTTACATCAAATTCCGTGCAGACACGCAGTGCATAGTGTATATCATAGCGAACTAGGCTTTCATCCCTGCCTTGAATTTCTAGATATTTCATAAGCAAGTCTGGCTCGTATTGGGCATAGAGATGCAGTAAAAAATTGTGTATGGCATCGTTGCTGGTGTCCAGCTTATAAATGGCAAATTCCAAATAGCGAATAATATGCTTGCACTGCTCGGGAGTTTCCATTATAATTAAAGCAGGCACTAGCTTTTCCACCTGCAGTTTGCCGCGTTGTGCTATAAGAGCGTCTACTGTCTGCTCCGGCAGCTGTTCCATCAACATTGGTGCGTATTTATAATAAAGGTCAAGGTCACGCTGTTTGCGTAGCGTTTGCAGCGCCTCTGCATAACGTTCGGCGTTCAACAACTGTGCTATGACCTCCTCGAAATCGCCTATGCTTATAGCGAACTGTGCCAAATTGTGCCTGTCAGCATGCTGAGCTATTAGCTCTTGTACAGCGGCACTCTCCTTCCTGGTGCACGACAAGACGGCCGGTTCGCGCATAAACTCATCGTATTCCAGCTGCCAGGCTTTGCGCCAGGCCTCATCACGCTCGGGCATATTGATTTGTGTAAGATAGAGATCGATTAGCCATATGACCAGCACTTTAACAGCATTCGCATGCTGCGCCGCGCCCATTCCACTGCCAGCGCTTGCTGTTGTGGTCAGTCTGCTCAGACGTTTCTTAACATAGTTTATGATAGGCAACTTATCCGGTAAAGCCATGAATTTTAAGCACACCTCTTCGAAGGTTTTGTCTGTCTCTGCATAATAGTTGGCTGCTGCTTCATAGGCTCCTTCGTTAAAGGAAGCATCCGCACGTTGGCTTAACACCAGCTGCAGATGCTCGGGCACCGCAGCGGCATGTGCAGTGGCCAGTTCGTATTGACCACGTTCCAGATAGATACGCCATATATTGCGCTCCTCGCGCTCAATTTCAATCTCAAACAGAGTCTTGTCCGTGTATAAATATATGGTGCCTGTAGAGGCATCGCGTTCAATATTGAGCAGCTTGCCAACTTCTGCGCGCTCATCAAAACTTTCCTGATAAACCAATTCTTGGTTAAGCAGACAAATGGCCTTAATGTGATCCGCATAGAGCAATAAAGCATGATATTCAGTCAAGACAAAGGCCTTAGGAACAATTAGGCGACGCTCATCGAACGATAAATGCTTACGCTGCTCCAGATCCAGGTTAATAAGCGTGTCACCCAATAAAGTAGCATTCCTATTCGCATCTATGGAAAGCTAAGAATACAAAACATTACATATGATTTGTAGCTATTCATAACAAGCAATATTATCTACCTCGCCCACTCTTAAACCTGCACCACATAGCCAGGCCCATTGCTTGGGATATTTGCTATTGGGCGGCGCAAAGAGTCGCAGCTGTGAATAGTTTATCTTCGTTTCGCGATTCTCGCAATGCGGCTCTTGGGTACCATTCACATAGCTCGCAAATATGGCAGATAGTGAGCGTTCTTCTGGCTTTAATGTTTCCTGGAATGTAAAGATGCAGTCGTGAGTGGTGACCACTACTATAAAGCGGTTGCTGTTGGGTACGCGAAGCAGCTCTAGGCCGGTAATAGGATATTTTGGAAGTCCTAGGCCCAAATCGTAGATCTGTTTGCGATATGTATCGCTGTTTGGACCCAACTCGGTTTCGAATATTAAGCCACGACTGGTGCCCAGTAATATAGCGGCTGTGGTGGACTCATTGCCTTCATAGGTGTTAAAGGCAACTGCAGTGATTTCATGATCCTTGAACTTTTCAATGCGTCGCACTTTCGGACCATTGCCGTGAATATACAGAAAATCGGCGGAAATGTTTGGAGTTTTGGGAACTAGGGAGATAATAAGATGGTGACCAGTGGGATCCAGAAAGATTTTTGTAATTTTATAGCCAGAACCAGTTGAATACTTTTCCAATGCAATTTCTGTAAAACTCAAGTGGTCTTAGTATGTACAGAGTATTACAAAGTAATGAAAAAAATTATTTACCGCCCGGAGGAAAGGCACGCGTCAAGGAAGAGCGCAGCATAGTCGTCTTCTCCGGCGTGGAAAGTAGGCAAACCCGCACGCTGTTGGACACAGTCAAATGGCTTATATCGCCGCTGCAGTTACTGGGAATTCGCAAGGCCTTTTCGCACTTACTAAAGATTTCCTTCTCGTTGCTTTCGAAGGGGTTCCCAGCGCCAGTGGCCACATATGACGGCGAACTAATCCCGCTGGGGCAATCAATGCGGGGCAGGAAATTAGGCTTATTTTGATTCATTTTCTTGTTTTATTGGAGATTTGTGTTAGTGTGCATGTATGAGTAAGGCTATTATAATTGCTCCACTATCGAGTTATGCTTGCGTGCATTCTTTTTATTATTTTATTTATGCTTTATATTTCTTGTTTTGCAACAAAAACTGAACGCCCACAACACAAATAGTGTCACCCTAAATAATTTTTTTTGTCAGCTCAGATGTTGCAAGTGTGTACACACAAATCGCAGAATTTGAAATATTTTGCACAGACTAAAGAGTCGATTCTAATTAGAATTCTAATTTCTATGTGCATAGAAGTTGTAAAACCAAATACAAAATTTAAAATGGATTTAATTTTAAAATTAAGATTAATAAGTAATATTATATTCCAAAATACGGGTGTTGGAACAGCTGACAGGGCCTTAAAAAAAACATAAGACAAAAAATCTGCTGTCATTATTAGTAAAATAATAATGATTTTTGAGTTTATCTCGTGCATACTCTTAGCGTTTGGCATTATTTCGTCCACACTTAAATTTGGATGGGTGGGCGAAGCCCTACTAGACTAGACCTACAACCTAGAATTGGTCACTTCAAAATATCCATATCACTGCAATACCGTGGAATCCACAATTGAGTCAAGTTGTATCCAAAGTGTACAATTGACATTGAATCGATTTGATTAACTTTTTGTTTAAGTTACAATTCATCTAGATTGGCAGTAAGATTCTCGAGTAAAAAGCGACATTAATTTTTTGTTTTTTTTTAAATTGTGTTATTTTAATGTTAACGTTTCTAGAAAATCCAAAAACGGTTTCAGTTTGAAATAAGTGGCTCCAAATTTGGGGGAAAATGTATATTGTACCAAAGGTTTCAGTTTGAAACCTGAAAGATCACAATTTAAATTTTTATGACATACAAGTTTTCATTTGTTCAAGTTCTATAATGTTTTATTTATGAAGCTAACGAGGAAAGGCTTTTTATTTTGCAAAACGATAGTCTTTTTTATTTAAAATTGAACTTTGAAGATAGGCGAAAGTCAAAATAGTGCATTTTATATATGCTTTAGGGTTTCTTCGCAGAAATGACCTCCCACAACTAAAATAAAGCTAGGCTTTGTCCAAACATCAAGAACGAAGAGTAAGTACTTATCAATACGAAGGCAATAATCAAATCCCCAGCTTTTCCGGTTTTTGCAAATGCACAGTAAATTCATCCGATTTCCAAAATATGTCCATTATAATGGGTCGCTCGCCACACAAAAACAAGTTTGAACCGATTTCGAGATACAAAACAAAAAATTTAATCGATATAGATTTATACTTGGTTTAGCAAGTTGGAATTTATGCCTAGATTTAATATCCGCCTCCATTCAGTTCTTTCTGCTTTAAATGCCTATATCTTTTAAGCCATTAGCCAAAAGAAAGAACAATCTACGCAATAACACCTTTACAACTGTATATGGCTCGAACGGTTCATACCAAACTTGTTACAGTTGTTGGAAAGTAAAAATCGAATCTTAGTGACGTTTCACTTTTGCGTTACAAAGGAGGTTTTACTTACTCTGAGTCTGAGTATTAAATCAGTGGTCAGCAACGAAAGCCGCTGCAGTAGTACTCTTGTTCCAGCAGAGAAAAGTAACCAATGTTTTCAGTACATTCAATCAAGGTATATTTAACCAGGTAAGCTGCTGCAGTCGCTATTATCGGAGTCTTTGCGGTAATGCATATGTTTTCTTCAAATGAGTAGTAGGAACTACTTTCGCCTGACGAAACTAACACTAAAAGACGCATGTTCCATCCGCTCTGCTTTATGGCACTGAAGCATGGGTAATGACCATGTCCTTGAAGTGTTTGGCGTTTTACTCGTTGGCAACGGAATGTGTATAAGGTGTGACAACTCTTCTTCTTACGGTTGCCGCTGTCGTTCATACGATTTTTGTGAGCGAGAGAGCGTAATAGAAATTTTACATACATACATGTCTATGTTGTGCTGTTTTATTCTTTTTTTTTTCATCTAAACAAGTAATAATAAGCAATTCTAAAAAACGAGCACCCCCCGTGTGTTGAGCGTGTTAGAGAATACCACCTCAGCAGGTCAAAGCTTGTTGTATGAGGCGACTAACAATGACACTGGGTTCTTTCGAGACCAGTAGGCCTTAAAAGGGTTGTGCGTAGGGTTTGCGATCCACCACGTAAAACCACAATTCCAATGAAAGAATGTATTTAAATCAGGCCGTAACCCGATAACGGGTTGTTATGGCCGGTAAAGAAGAAGATATGTATGTATAAAAATATGACATAAATAAATAAAATTGCATGCCATCTGTACTGACGCTTGCACTCACCGCAAATGTTAACAGCAAACTAACTACGCATGCGGCAACTAAAAAGAGGCAACAATTCAGAGTTATCGCATCTTATACTTATTTCATCATGCCAACGACTAGGAAGTCCAAAACATAGAAATCGTTCGTGAGACAACTTTTCTCTGTCGACACACAAATGCTTCTGCAGCAACTTAAATTCTGCTGACGTTTCTGCTGACGTATACTTAACAAGGTAACGTCGTCATTGAGCGAACATTCTTTAAATTTTTTAAGAGATGTGCGTCGTGTTTATGTGCATCTATGTTTCAAAAACTATAAAAATCGGATGAATACATCAAAAGTTATAGTCAAAAATATGCAAATTTCAGAGTTACAAAATTTGGTGTGAAGACTCGTGTGAACCCAATCGTTAAAACGGTATCCACTTTTTTTTTTCAATAGAACCCCCCTTCGCCCGCAATCGATTTACCTTAATTACTTTCACACCCCCCAATATATTGATTTGAAAATTGCCACAGACATTTATAAATGTATTTTTGATCTATGTTACAAAATTCAATGACATTGGCCCAAGAATACTGGAGTTTTGGGTATAAAAGTAATTTTTGCCCCCATAATAGCCAACTTCCCAATAGGAAAATGTTTACAGGAATATCGATCCTTAGATCTTATGAAAGGATATATAAAAGTGGAAAGTATTTAGTGCTTATAAATAAAAAGGGTACAGGGTATTCCACTGTCGGGCACCGTCCCGACTGTCTGCCTTAAATTTTACATACATTTGTATCAATTTCTTTGTTAAAATTAAATAAAAAACAAGCGATTTTTATTTTTATGTAATAATTGTTATTAATTTCCTGTTGCCTATCAGTTTTTGCTTTTGTTTTTGTATTTTTAATTTTTTTGCAATGCATACACATTTATATGCATATAACATACTCTGTAATAACATGCGCGACAGACAACCTCCCTCATTGAAATTCGCAAGAGAATGAAAAATTAAGAAACTGCGCTGCTGACGACGCAACGACGACGTTACCTTGTTAAGTATACATTGCGCAGACATGCCCATGATGGAATGAAACCAAGGTGTGCGCACTCGAAGTGGGTGCCTCTTAAAATAGTTGCCAATTTAGTCTACGTCAGATAGATGTGGTGAGTGCAACTGTGTTTGTTGTGTAATGTCGTTGGCTGCAGCAAAATGCCATAAATGCTTTTATTGAATTATTTATTAGTTATTTTCATTTTTGTTGGTTTAGTAAAAGAGAATTATTTATTTAATCATGTATATGAGTGTGTAAGCAAAGCTAAGCTTTTGAGCTTTCGCTAACACACATTTTGGCAACTGAAAAGAAGAAGAGTGAGCGCACAACATTTTGCTTGCTCTCTTTCTTCAACAAGCAGGTGTTCCTTGTGCTCAATGAATTCTAAGTATAATTGTATCTATTAGCTTTTTGGCGAAGCTTGAACGTGTGTTTATACAGTGGCCAAGTGGGAAACTCTTTTATGTTTTGCTTGACGGTGGCTTACTTGATCTTAAATGATCAGGAGCAATAAGCGAGTCAAAATAGACCTGTGATGTTCTGCCATAGCCCGTACGAGCAAAGCTTTCGTTGTTCTTCTTCTTAACTGGCCATAACAACCCGTGTTATCGTGTTACGGCCTGATGTAAATACATTCTTTCATTGGAATTGTGGTTTTACGTGGTTGGTCCCAAACCCTACGCACAACCCTTTTAAGGCCTGGGTGGGTCTACTGGTCTCAAAAGAACCCAGTATCATTGTTAGTCGCCTCATACGACAAGCTTTGACCTGCTGAGGTGGTATTCTCTAACCCGCTCACTCACTACTTATGAGAGAGTAACAAGCGCTTTGTGAGTGATGCTGGTCATGATGGAATAAAGAAAGGTGTGCTCACTCTCAGTATGTGTCTCTTTAAATTATTGCCAATTTAGTCCACGTCTGATAGTTTTGGTGAGTGAGGTATAAAACAAAAAAGTTTTTGTAACTAAAACTTATTTAAGCGTTCGTTTGTATGGCAGCTTTATATATATTGTGGACTGATTTGATTAAATTTGGTAGAAATTTGTAAACTAGGAAAAAACTGAGCTGAGACGATTTTAGTTGTATAACCTATAAAAACAAAAAAAAAAATTTTGTAACTAAAACTCTTTTTTAAGTGTTCGTTTCTATGGCAGCTATATGCTATAGTGCACCGATGTTGATCAAATTTGGTACAAATGTATAAATCGCGTTAGCTATAAAATAAAAAGTTTCTCTTACCAAAACTGTTTTTACACAAACTGGCTGCTGCCACAAAGTTTTTCCCCGATCTACACTTTTTAACCAAATTTGATCAAAATCAATCCACTGTATCATATAGCTGCCATATAAAAAAACGGAAAAAGTGAACCAAGTCTGTACAAAAAGTGAATCAGTGTCGTCGAGCGCTTTCATTTGTTTCCGCGCTCAGAGAGACACGGTTAACGGGACCGAAAATCGCCCTTCTTTGCGTCATCTTGTAGTTCTTTGCTTCATGGGTGATAGAGCTGCAAAACCATCGATTGGACTATCGAAAACATCGATGGTGTACTCTTGGTTGGGCGCCATCGATTGTTTTTACCACTATCGATAGTTTCTTTTAATTTGTACACCTCTCTACCTCTAGCCATTAAATTTTACAAGAAAATTTTGAAGGTAATATCTCACAGAGCAAAAAATTAAATTTCGTCTGTGGCGTCGGTGTCAATGAGACTAACCACGATGTTGTCCACAAAAAAAAAGAATGCTCTTTCTCTATTTTGTTTTATGAAAATTATAATTTGATTTGTTATGGTACAAGTATTATTTATAAGAATGATATGAAAGGAACTAAGTAATATCAATAAATATGTTTGAAATTTAATTTATTATTTGATTTGGATTTTTGAACATAATGTATTATTATAAGAATAAAAATTATTATATCCATAGAGGAATAAACTCCAGAACAAATGTTTTTCAGTTAGCAGTTTACTTTATGTGTACCATGTTTCGGAACGCTACGATACAAAAAATTCACGACGAACAGAAACATTTTGGCGTTTCAGATTTCGACAAAATTTTTAAAAGGCTATAACTTTTGATACTGTTGATGCGACTTACTTTATTTAAATCTTGTTGTACTTTTATCCACGACTAGATTCCATATGTGCTTTTATTGTGGGCTCTATGCCTTCTCGGGACCCCGCTAGAGCTACGGAACATTTTTATTTAAACCCTCATATTTTTTAAACATAGAGCCAAATCAAAAAGCGGTCTATGAAATTAATTCAATTTACGCTTTAATACCTTTGCCTTTACCAGTTAAAAGTCGATACTATCGATATTATCGATGGTGGACACCCAAAACTATCGAAAAGAGCGAGAGTGAGTTTGAGTGCTGTTTTTTATCCCTTAAGCGGGTCCATGCAGCATAATTGACCGGTTTTTTGGAACGCAATAGTGAAAATAAATGGCGATGTACGAATATTAAAACCGTTTTGCTATTCGTAATCACGAAGTAATCTTCGGCTAGCGCTTCGGCCTTGTGTGTGTGCTTTGCAGCTGCCGCTGATGACCCCTGGCTGCTCGGAGTAAAAATACTGATATTTAGTAAAACAAAAGAGAGTTCATTTTTGTTAGATTTTTTTTTTTTGAATTTTTATTTAATTTTTATTTTTGTCTGTATACATGTAATTAAAGTAATTATATATATATCATCCATCCATATGCTTCTCCGTTTGTTGCCTTCAATTCGCAATGTTTGTTTTTATTTTTTATTTAATTTAGTGTTTTATGTTGTTTTATTTATTTTTTATTTTTATTATGTTTTCAATGTTAATACACTTAAGCATAAATTTCTATGGATTCATATCCTGCTCTGCACTCTGTCATCTTCATAACTATATTTATTGATTTGTAGCTTGTTTTTTTTTTTTTACATGCATTTTCCATTAATTCTTTTGCGCCTTCGTCTTGCCTTGGCATGCTTTGATTTCATAATATTTGTGTTAATATTAATAATAATAAAAAAAAAAACATTTACAATTAATGGTTTTTATATATAAGTAATGTTCTTGTTGCGCCAACTGATCAAATTTGGTGCAACTTTTATGCTAATTTTTTTTTGTTTTTGTTATTAAACTTTTTTTTTGTGTTTCTTGTTTTTCGTTTGCTTAATAAATTCGGACTTTTTAAGTGTTCGAAATTACAGTTAAATTATGCCTAGAAAAAAAACTACAAAAAATTCATTATTTGCATAACTTTTGCTTTTGACCGAAACTACAGTTTGGATACTGCTTTAAAAACAAGTGTCTATGGCTCAGTGTATACACTATTTTTTTTTTATATTAAACTTTTTGTTTTTTTTTTGAGTTAGATTTAGCCAAAAGTCTTAAAAAATGCAACTGCATAATAAAAACATTTAACAACATGTATTCAAATTGTCAATCTTAACTTTTGATGCGTTCTTCTTATATATTCATAAATTTTTTTAGCATTTTTCTTTTTGTTACAAATTCATAATTTTCTTTATTAATAGTTTAAATCCAAAAAAGTTCATGATAGAATTTCGAGTTATACTTTTGTGTGTGTGTTTGTTATTAATTTATAAACATTGTTATCGTATGTTTGTTTTTTTTTTGTTTTTTGTTTTTGTTTTTTTATCTTTTGCTATACATTTAATTTTTAAAATTTAAATTTTGTAGTAAATCACAGATTTTTGTTTTAAATACCGAAAAATTAAATCAATAAACAGCATAGTTCCGAAATGTATTTGGTTTTGTTTACAATACATATGTATATAATTTTGACTAATAATTTTCAATTATCTAAAATTTCGTTTTATTATTATGTCATTTTTTATGTTTTATGCAAATTTATTTATGATATGCGTTGCATTTTCTTCATTAAATTTTGTTTTTTATTCCAAAATTTCTTCTTTTTTGTTTTCAATTTAAAAGGTTTTAGCAAAGTTGTAAATGCATTTCAACAGTTTTCAAGGTTTTACATTTGACAGTGATCCAAACTTTCTATGATAAATGTGTTTGCAATTTCTGTCCGCTTTTCTTTATTTTTTTTTTTAAATATATATACTATATGCATATATATTTCTAAGTTAAATGCAATAATATATATGTGAATTTTACAGCTATGAACTACATAAATATTGTTAAAATTCTTATGATTTTTTTTATATCCTTTTATTTTATGCTATTTTGTTAATTTGATTTCTTTTGTTTATATATATTCTTTTTTGTGTCACGGCTCTAAAGTGTCTGCTTAAGAGTTAACAACCTGAGTGTTGCAAGTACGCCATTTAGTAACCATTTTGGTCCACTCTAATCTGAGCAATTACTGCATTAGTTATATATAAGTAATATGTATATATACTTTTGGCACGTGTCTTGTCATTTGTTGAATTTTGTTGAGCGGCAGAACAAAAAATAAAATAAAAGTTAAATGCTAAAAACAATGCCAAAAATATGCAATCATGTGTTAATAGTATGTAAATGAAAGTTTTTTTTGTTGTATACTCTTGCAGTTTTATCAAAAAAAAAAAAAAACATGGATACTATTTCAATTCTCTTCTACTGTTCGAACACCATAATGAAGCAACTTAACTTTAAATTTTCATTCGATGCTATTGGACGCCACTGTGGGGCACTACAGCAAAACATCGTAGAAAATTGATCTAAAGAAGTGGCTTCAGCAGGCTTCTCAAAACCCCACAAAGTGACACATCGATCTTTACTGATGAGGACATCAGCCCAAATCAGCACCTGCCATTCGGTAACTATTTATTCTCAGGACCTTGCGTTATCGGAACTTTGTATTTCATACCAGCATTGAAACCAATTCTAACACAAAATAGTTGCTTATTTTTGTTTACTTCTAACTGCAAAAGTATTTAAACTTTGGCAGGCCAAAGTTAATTTTCATTTCCCTTTGTTTTGTTGATTAGAAAAACATCTTTGGGGCTGTTCATAAATGACGTCACCGCTGCGGGCGTGTCACGTTTACAAAGGCAACAACTGCAATTGAATCGAGTGACGTCATATATAAACAAGCTCTTTAAGATTTTGTTGTTGTATTTTTTTTTTTTTTTTTTTTTTACATGCCAAACATTATAATTTTGAATAAGTTTAAAGTAGTTCTAAAAAAAAGTTCACAAAAAATAATACAAAAGTTTGCTTCTTTGCTTTCACAGTTATGCAGGTTTCCTAAACATAAATTTTGTATACAAAAAAATTTGTTAAATATAATTTATAAAAAATGAGAACAGCCAAAACGAGAATTTTGCACAAAGAAAACAAAAAAAAAAAACATTTCATTTGTTACTTTGTCAAAGATTTCTTTTTAAAGATCACAGTTTGTTTTTGCATTTGCATTATTTTTCGGGTTTTTTGTTTGCTTTTTTTTTTGTTTTTTAAGACATTTGTCATTAAAAAATGCTTTTAAAACGAAATATTAAGGAAATATGTAGTTGATGCGAAAAGCTTAAAGTAATAAAAAAAAAAAATACATGTTTAATTTATATATAAATACATTTAGACAAAGCAAGAGAGTTGGCGTAGTGGCCACGCCCTAATGTTAAATAAATAAATTAAAACTATAAAGAAAAACCGCTCACATCAGAGGTATATCATGTTACATTTTGCCATTTGTTTTGCTTTTAGAGGTATACATTAAATTTATTTATTTTTTTTAAAGAGTTTAGCAGCGTTTTGAGGCTCAGCTTGTTGATTAAAACTGGATGGAATATTGATTTTAAAACTGAGCAAGTGTGAAGTTTTGACCGAAAACTGTACAAAACTTCGACTATGGCAGTAGCAATACAAAAACTGGAGCTGTAAAGAATGTACGCAAACAAACGAAACGAATGGTTTAGTACTAGTTTAGAACTAGTTGTTTTGCAGACAGTCCAGCGACACTTTACATTCCAAAGAGCAGCGTATGTTAAGAGCAGCTACGCTTTCAAAGAGTATTTACTCTTTTTCCTCTTATTAGCTACCAAAATTTTTAAGAGTAAAAGCTCAGCTCAGTCACTCTTCTCAACGGTTATTGCTGTAACTTAAGCTGCAGTTCTTTTGCCAAACGTTTCGTTGCGCGTATTACGGTAAATCAAAGCTCAACGAAGAGCTACTAAGGAATGACTTTGGCTTTGCAAATGAAGTGCTTTTGGTTTGAAAATGAATGAGTGTTTCGTTGGCAAAAAGTTTCGTTTGTCTGCGTACTCCGGCGTGTTAGCTTGCAGCGCTTAAAAGTATGCTATCAAACTTGAGGGGCTGTTATATGTTGCTTTTATGACACTTTTGCTGCTTTTTCAGTTAAAAAAAATATATGTTTGTATATGTTTAGATTGCATATAATATTTATGTCTATGTAGCAGCTTAAAATATTTGATTATTTTGTGTTATTTTGTTAATATTTATAAGAAATTCCTGAGACATTTTACGGATATGTGCAAATAACAATTTGGAATTTTGTTTTGCATTTTTTTTTTTTGTTACTTTGCTGGCCGCTGCATCATTTTTGCTTTGTATATATGTATATTGTATATGTATGTACTGCTCTTTTCATATTATATATATATATATATATATATATATGTAAATTGTATACAAATTTGTAGCGCTTTGACAAAAAAAAAAAAAAAAAAAAACCATAAGTAGTTTAATTACTTCTTGCTTGCAATGTTCCTTTTCTTTTGTATGTGTTGTAACTTCAAGAACCAAACCAAAACGTTTGCTTAGTTTTTATGATTTTTTGCGCTCTTGCTAAAAATGTTTTATATAATTTCGTTTCCATTTTAAACTTTGTTTTGTTTGAAAATTTCAGAACATTTGTACTTCGCTGGTGAAAAATCACTGAGTTACTTTGCGGTTTTTGTTTCTTCTTCTTTTTTTCATATTTTTTCATTTTGTTTTTGCAAAAAATATTTACGGTTTGCTGGCGTGCATACATATAAGTTATATACTATGTATAAGTATATGTAAGTATTCATGTACTTAGTTAAGTTAAGATGTTTTGTTTTTGTTTTTTATGTATATATGCATGTGTGTATATATATAGCTATATAAAAAAAATTGATTTGCATTTTCTGTTAAATTATTCGTCGCATATATAGTGGTAACTATATATGTATGTATATATATATATATTTTTTTTAAATATATTTATATGTATATATTTTTATGTAGAAAAAGGACTTTGCTACTACTTGATATTTTATCCCTGATAATGTTTTTACTTTGTTTGTTTTTTGTTGTTGTTAGCTTGTTACGCCATTTTTGTGTTTGTTTTTAACATTAAAGTTATGTTTTTTGTTTGTTTTTTTTGTTTTATACAATTAAAATTTGTGTTATTTATATAATATATATGTATGGTATATATTTTGACTTATACACATAAATGCATGTATATATATATATAGATAAGTTGCAATTAATTTAGTTTGGCTCCAAAAAAAAAAAAGTATCGTTTTTTCTTTTTTAATTGTTGCAATGCGCCATTTGCTTTTGTTTTTACATCAATTTTGTTGGAATTTGATTTTTTAGAGAATTTATGCATACATAATAAAACTAAATAAAAGCTAGACAAAAAAAAAATTATTATAAAAATAAACAGAAATTTCTTAAGAGCTCAGCTAGTGGCGTGCGTTTTAAAACGCTGGGCTTAGGCGGCGGCGCGTTTCAGGCGCGTTTTACGCGCGTTTTACTCTCTATTTCATGTTTACTCGTTACTTGTTTATATAGCGTATACGCAATGTGATATGTGACGTTCTGTTTATTGTACGCATTTGGCGTTTGTAGCGCGCTGTCAAGGCGCCGCCGCCCAATGCCACGCCTCCAAGCACTCAGCTGTTTGGCTTTGCTCTGGGCTTGGCTTTTAGTCCTTCGTTCTCTTCCCTTTTTTGTGTTTGTGTTTTTCTTTTTGTATAAGTAAAAATATTAATATAAGGTTTACAACTAAGCATACAAGTAGTTTTCTAATATAATGTAATATTTTAAGAGGTATATATCGAAATTATTTACATGTTTTGTATGTTTTGCGCTTGTGCGTCGAAGTTCTCTTGAGGTATTGCACATGAAGCAATCAGCCCCAAATGTTCGGGGCTAAATGCTTCAACTAAGTTGAGAGCAGCGCACAAAACAGCAAAATATTATTTTTAAAAAAAAAAAAGTATCGATAAACTTAAAGCGAAATTGTTGTTGCCAAAATACAGCTCTAGACTTAACACAAAATATACATAGTATTAGCAATTAAAAAAAAAAATTAATTAAAAAAATAACTCATCCTAAAAACTAAAAGTGCTTACGCATGGACTTGGCGCCTTTATGTAATCAGCTGTTTTGCTAAGCTTAAATGTTCAAGTTTTGGGTTCAAGCTGTTTTGACACTTGTTATGGAGCGTTCTTAGTTTTAAAAATGCCGCTCATAGTTTTTTTGAAAGGCATATTGAAAACTTCTGAAATTATTCGACAAACTTGGATTTGCGCTTGCTACTTTTAAGGACTCAACCTTTACGCTTGAACCCTCAAAACTCTGCATCCAACTGGCAAAAGCCGACTTGCAGGTTCACCAGCTCCATGCGTTGTCACTAAGAAAACAATGGGCAAAGTATTTGTAGCTGGTCATTTTTCAATGTACTCTTGTTTTCATTCTCTAAAAAATTGCATTCCATCTTAAATCCTATTGTATGCCCGGTGGTCCCGGCTGTCCCAGCTCGCTGGTAAAGTCAAACAAGCTGCTGCGCGGATGGGACAACGCATGATGATGCGGATGCGCATGATGACCCACGAGACCGTGCTTTATGGCTGAGGTCTTGAGCAAACGCTTCAGCATGCCGCTGGAGCCCCTGTGCTGCAGACTCTTGTGCGTTGTCAGCGAGTTCTTGGTGCGATAGCGTCTATGACAGAACTCGCATACATACAGAGTGTCGGATTGCTCGTGCTTGTCCTGAAAATGCCGCTTCAGCGAGTAATAGCAGGAGAAGGTGCGTCTGCAGTAGGGGCATTCCTGTGGCTCATTGATGCCACCGCTGGTGGGTGGTGGCATGCGCAACGGCGGCTGTTGTGCCATGCCCGCTGCTGCGGCACCAGCACCGGCTGCATTGCCCATTGCATTTTGGCCAGATGCATTGAGGTTTGAGGCGGACTGATTAACATTATTGGCGCACGCCGAGCTGTTTATGCTGTTGGAGCCACCATTGGGACTGCTGCTGTTGGGGCCGCTGCCGTTGCCGCTGCCCACGCTGCCGGGGCGTGGCGGCGAGGCGTGCAAGTTGTAGACTGCAGCGGCCAGGCTGCCATTTAACGAGCTGGGCGAGGTCAGCGCGGTGGGGGGCGAGGGCGGCGATGAGGTAGAACTGGTTGGCGAGGTAGCTGCGGAACGTATGATATTGTGTGGTCCTGCACAAGGCGTGGGAAAGAGAGTTATAATATGTTAGTTGGCTTTGATTTGGCATTGCTTAAGACTTAGATAGAGTGAAAGATAGCTAGTTGTAGTACCAAAGAGCGGTAATTCAGTCGTAGAGATAGTGTGTGTGAGAGAGAGAGAGACAGACAGAGCGTTAGCGAAATATTGAAATATTATATAGTTCTTATTGCTAAATAATTCATATTGTTGTGATTGTTGTTTGAGAAAATGAAACTAAAAGTGCAAAGTTAAAAAGTGAAAAATACGTGATGGTTTTCTTTCAAATTAAACGTTTTTTTTTTTTATAACTTTTGTGTGGGGCTTGGAAATATGTTAAAAAAAAAAGTATTTATATATACGATAGACAAAAAAAAATCTTTTTTTTTTGCATATACAAGTATATATATACATATATAGATAGTATATAGTAGTAATAAAGCATTATAAAGAGTTTGAATGTGTTCAGTTCAGTTTTGAAAATTTTTTAATGTACTAGTTTTGAAATTTGCTAGAATTTGAAAATTGAACGCGCGTCTATTTATAATAAAAATATGCATAGTTAAAAAGTAGTTGAAATTTGGTTTTCGAAAACTTTGTAGACTGTTTTTTTTAAAGCTGTATATTATGTTATATATGCATATGAAATTGATGGCAGTAAGAGTTCTACATATAAAAACTGTTTGTTCTTTATTTTTTTTTTACTGTTTACTAGAAATGCTTCCGGACAGCGGCTGCGGCGTCTAGGCAGCCTCAAGGTGTGTGCGCGGCATGCATATTGAGCGCTAACTAGGCGCTGCAGCTGTTGCGACCTTTAAAATATATATTTTCCAACTGTTTTTCGGTTTTATTCACTATTGTTGTTGTGGCTTATATAGACTGTACACAGTTAGCTACAACTAGCTAATAAATACATGCATATATACATAATATGCTATATACAAAAAACAAAAACGTGCAGTAAATAACAAAACAAAAGCAAAAGCCGTACGAAAAAAAAGCGTACAAGTCATGCAGGCGCCTGAAACTAGGCAACAGCGCGCGCGCACAGCTGACGTTTAAACATGCGCGTGCGTGCATGTAACTAACTGTACATAAGCGAAAGCAAAAAGCGAAAGCAAAATAGAAAAAGCAAATGGCCACCAGGCAAAGCATTAAAAGTAAAGTAATGAAATTTATATTCGAAATAAAATGTGTATAATGAAATAAGAACCTGTAACGCATTTTGTATACTCTTTTCTATATTTATATTCATGTGTAACGCTGTGAGTAGAGCAAGAAAATGAGAAATGAGAAATGAGAAATGATAAATGTACAATCGAAAACAAAAACAAAATCAACTTAAAAAAGAGAACCAAATCTTAAAAAAGAGACTGAGTGAAAAGTGCTGCAATTGAGAGCTAACAGCTGGCACAAAGTGTGCCTCTTTTTCTTTGGTACTTTAATGCATTCGTTTGACTTCAACGAGAGTAAATAGCTTGTTTTATTGTTTTTATATTTAAGAGTGTTTGTTTTTCTTCTTTTTTTTTTTTTTTTTTTTAATGAATAAACGCTTCGGTGTGACGCAAACTTACCAAAGACAAAATGCAGCACTCGCTAATTATTTGTCGTTTATTTATAAGTTTTTCTAGCATTGTAGAGTTACAGTTTTGTGATAGAAAGAGAGCGAGAGCGCGAGATAGAGAGTGTGTCGCAACGCTGAACAGCTGTGAACAACTACGCGGAAAAGCGAGAAAAGTTAAGGAAAAACCAAGCGTCTTCTATGTAGCTAGCCAAAGCTTTTTGCTAGCTACTTGTAAAGTCTCTCTCTCTTCAGAGTGTGTCTTTGTATGTTCTTAAGAGAGCCGTGTGCGTGTGCTTAACTTTATACAAATGTCAGTGATACATAGAGTTGATAATAGCAGAGCATATGTGTATATATATATATATAGAGAGAGAGAGAGAGCTTAAAAGCAAGAGAGAGCTTTCATATAACGGTTCATATAATAACTGGCGCTCTCTAATAGAGCAACTACTTAGAAGTTTATATAAGTTATAGTCGTATTGTTAATTATATTAATTATATACTTGTCTTTATGTTTATCCAATAGATAGTTATATATGAGTTCGTGTGTGTGTGTGTGTGTGTAGAATAGTTAAGGGTTGCCTTGAAAAAGAGCCAACCAACGTGAGAACTCGTCATTAGTAGGTAAGTACTTAGATAGCAGGAATATGTAGTATAGTAGCGCAATACTATTAATATTTTTACAAGAGTTAGGCGATACGACATGAGCGTAACGATTGAGAGAGCTTTTGAGTTAGAGATGAGAACGAACGAACGAACGAACGAACGAGTGAGCGAGCGAGCGAGCGAGCGAGTAAGCTGGCGATCAGATGATCAGAGCCAGCGTTTTTAACGAGCGAAGGCGATAGAGTGAGCGAATAGTGTGTATAGATACGTACGAGAGGACTACAATAGCGAAGTTTTATTGATTGTGGTACTTACAAGTCGCAGATGTACTTTATACTATTATACGATATACATGATTTTGACTAGAGCTAAAGCTAGAGCAAGAACGAGAGCGAGAGCGAGAGCGAGAGAGAGCAAGAGTAGGCGATTTTTGGAGCGCGTGAGCAAGCAAAGTTGTGGTATAATACATACTTAATTAATTGTTGTTCGTTTGTGGTAGCGAGTGAGTGAGAGAGACAGACAGAGAGCGAGAGAGAGAAAGGTAGAGTGTGTGTGTGTGTGTGTGTGTGTGTGAAAGGTTTATAAACAGCGAATCTTGCCAACTAGCTGCATATACAATTGCTTAAAGAGAGAGAGAGAGATCACTAATTGTATGAACAATTTTTTGTACAGTACTGAGAGCTAGATTTGTCTACAATATAATAGTTTTGTAGGGTGACAGGGCTCTATATAGGTGGGCTATATCAAGTGATAGTTAACGGTATCGACAGACAACGTGTGTGGCAAAGAGTGACAGAGAGGGAGAGAGGGAGAGAGAGAGACAGATATAGAGTTAAGTGGAAGTTTTGTATGTTTAACAGTCTATGCAAAAACAAAGACTGTGTGTATGTGAGACAGAGAGAGAGAGAGAGAGGGCGAGAGAGAGGGAGACAGTTAGCAGTAAGAGAGAGAGAGAGAGGGCGAGAGAGAGCGAGCGAGATAGAGAAAGTGTGTATGTGAGGTAGCATGAAAGACATAGCATGTTCTTTATGTACTAACTACATAATCTGCTCGATAGATTTGTTTAGAAACTTTTGTAATAGATTTTTTTTTTTGTTTATTTTGCTACCAATGTAGTTGAACTTGATTTTTGTGCTAACCTTTAGCAAGCGTGTGAACTTGTAATTCTGACTGACTAACGAGTAGCGAGTGACGAGTGGCGGTTGCCGCGTGGCAGTTGTCTGGGTGTAGCGGGTATGCGGGCAGGTAGCGAGTACCAAGTTGCAGTTGCAGCTGTAGCGATTTCTAAGCTATCTCTTTTCTTTATAGTATTTTTTTTGCTTTTTTGGTTGGCTTGAAGTCAAATGAACTCAGCTCACATCTCTCCAAAATTTGTGGGGTGTATTGGTATTGGTTTCGGTTTCTCTTGCTCCACTCGATACATATAAGACTACCACACACACACACAAGCACACGCTGTGTGTGTGTACTCGCTGCTTTGTTGTAGGCGTTGTTGTTGTTGTATTAGATTAATTCGCCTATTCGCGATTTGTAGCAACATTTATAGCACTAAGCACAAGTCCGACGGCAAATTGGCATTATATTATAATAGTATATAATTTATTGATTTATTTATTACAACTAATTTAAACGTTATATATTGATTTACGTAGTATATAGTAGTAGTTTTGGAAGAAAGCACGTAATTTGTATAGTCGTCGCCGTCAAAAGTGGTCGTCGTATAGGGAAAATTGGTTTTTGAGAAAAGGCCACTTGTGCAGTGTTGGTTAACGTCACAAAATAAAAATATAGTACAACAAGCTAAAAATGTAATTGTAAAATTGACTACAAGTACGTTGTATGAGGTATAAAGAAGGCCACAGAGTGTAAACAGTTGTGTTCTATACAATATATACTTATATATAGTAGTTGTATATTTGTATGCATGTATATAAATGGTCCATAGGCATGAGTTGTGAAAAAAGTCAGCAAGTTAGATCTGTATATAGATCTACTAAAAGAGTTCCAAAGTGTTGCTATTAACTAATGTCTTTTCTAGCGTATAAGTAGTAATGTATATATATATATATATATATTAAGGGGTATATGTATATGTATCACTACAATATGGCATTGCTTTAAGTTCAAGTTAAGTTTCAGTTTAGTACTACAAGTTTTCTATGCGTAAGTTGTCGAGTTAGTTGCTTGTTGTCGTAATTGTAGAATAGTGGCTAGCATTAGATGTTGTTGCAGTTATTGCATTATTATTATTATTGATATTATTATTATTATTATTATTAGTATTACGCTGATATATATAATAATCATATAAAGTCATTATTTGTCTTTGTTGTATTAAATGCTGCTGATAGTGCTGATCATGCAGCATTATGGGCGTATTAGCCCGCTTTTCATAGTGTAGATTGTTGCAATTTGAGTTGTAGTTGGCGTGTGTATTCGAGTTTGTCTGGTTTGTATTGCTGTCTAGATTACCCTGTATATAGAGCGGTAACTGTTCGTATTTATTATGGCTAAAATTGTTTGTCCGATAGTCGTGATTAATGCTCTGTTGTTGCATACTTTTCATAAGATTTGTTGTCATGGCTTTCTTAGAACTTTGCATTACATTAAATCCCGACATGGGCGTTAAATCTCAGATCGTTGAATTAAATTGATTATAGAGCTTAATATCTTTCATTTCCATTTCGCCGGGTCTGGACTTGTGATAGGTATAAATGTGCGTCATCAGCGAGTTGCGAGAGCAATAGACGCGCTCACAGATGGCACAACGGTATTCCTCTTGGCGTACGGCATGTTTGTCGGCAATGTGTCTCTTAAGCGAGGCTTTCGAGCAGAGAAGCTTACCGCAGAGTTGGCATGAGAACAGTTTCTTGGGTGAATTTCCTGTAAATTGGTTTGGGATTTGTTTTGATTTGATTTGATTTGATTTGTTTGTTTGATAGTTTTTTTTTTTTTTTAAGCTTAGACTCTTCTTAACTCATTTGAGCTGTTTGTTGTGTATAAATTTAAATACGTAACTTATTCGAAATTAATTTGTATGTAATATGAGCTGTTTGGTATGTAAATGCGTGTTATATATACTTGCTTTTCAAACGCTTGCAAAAAAAGTAAATATATATTGATACTATTGATCAAATGAGCACAAAAGTAAAATGTAACAAATAACATACATATAACAAATTAAAATTATAATATGGTGTACGATAAAAGCAGTCATTGTAACCTCAAAACTTGACTTGACTTCAACTCACTTGATAGGAGCTTAAAGCTCCTCAGCATATTGAAGAGAAAAATAAGAACAAAAACTTAAGAGTAGGCGCTCTGTGTGCATGTTTTGTGTGTGTGTGTGTGTGTGTGTGTGTGAGAGAGTGCGACAGCAAGAAAAAAGTTGGGTGAGCGCATGAGTGAGTGAGTTAAAAGAGAAAAAAAAAGAGCGCATAAAAGTAAGTGAGCGTTAAGTAAGAGAGAAAAAAAAAAAAACTGCCTTGCCTGTGCACAACTGTAAAGTCTCTCTTTTACAGCCTGCACACAAACAAATGCGCACACAACAGCGAAAGACAGAGAAAAGTCGAAAGAGCGAGTAAAAGTAGTTAAAAGACAGTTAGACAAAGAGCGAGCGTAACATTGACAGCGTACATGGTAGCGATTTATGTCCTGCAGCAGAGTTAACAGCTTAAAAGCTTAACGCTCAATTCAAAAATAAACACACACAATGGCACTGGCACAGAATCAGCTAAGCTTAAGGGCAAGGGGCAGGGTCGAGGTCGAGGTCGAGGTCGGTACGAAAGAGAGCGCAGCAACACCCAAAGAGACACAGCATAACGTTACCTAAAGCACGTGGCACACTGTAAAAAACGCAGCAGTAACTAGGGCACACACTGTACTTATAAGATTTTTGTTGTTTTTTTTTTCTTTTTCTTTTTTATTTAAATAATAACACAATATTTGTTGGTTTTTTATTTATGAAAATATTTCATTTTCCGTTTTGTAGTAAGTGTGTGTTTGTGTTCATGTTGCTTTTGAGTGTAATCTTTTTTATAAACTTTTATCTTGACTTGCGAAATAAATCGTTTTTTCTTTTTTGTGTTTTTCTCGTGTTTGTTCAGTTTTTTTTTTTGTGTTTTGCTTAAACTTGTCTAGTTGACATTTACAGGAATATAAATTAATTTTTATGTTAAAATTTGCTGTTTTTTTTTTGTTTTTTTGTTTGCATTACTTAAGTTTTGCTTAAAGTATGCGCTTTTTTTTTATTTTTTATTTTTACTTTATGACGGCAAATAGAGAGTTTTGCTTTGTTGCTATATACAAGTTAAAAAAAAACTTAAGAAAAAAAAACTGCTTAGTTTTTTTTTAAGTGACATTTAAACTATAAGAGTATAAACTTAATAGATTTGTTATTACATTTATAGTTGCATAATATGTTAGTTAAAAGCAATAAAAGCTTTGACAAAAATTAACAAAGATTAAAAAATTGCTAGTTCTTCAAGTGTTGTAAAATAACTCTATGCGTAGTATGTATATATATTGAAAAAAAAAAAAAAACATGTTTGGTTATGGTTTGTCATTTTTTTAAGTTATTTTTTTATATTTTTGTATATTGTTATGTTGCTTGCGTTTACATTGATATATTGAGAATTAAAAATCGTTTTTGCTTTAGGGCTATTTTATATATATTTTTTATGGAAATATTGTAGCAATGGCTTTTGACTTTGATTTAGCATTGGAGCGAGCAATAATTATTACACATAGTTTAGCATATATATAATAATTATAATTTGAGCTATATGGAAAGTGTATTTGGTTGTCAACTCTGCCTGCCTGCTACTGGTACAGCGAAGCTAGCATACCACTGAACAGTTTATGCGCTGGCTCACTGTACTCTATAACTACAAGTAGTATATGCACGCATTAGCGAGTGTGCACTGTAGTTTTGGGTTTTAGTTCTATTTCTATATATTATTGGATATTTCTTCTGGTTTTCTGGCTTATATTCATATGCATGGTAGTTAGTTACGGTAGTTGAGTTTATTTCTTTATTTATGTATCGTATTGTATGCCTGTGTACTATATATTCGTAATATAGCTAATATATGGTAGAGTGTGGCTTGGAGCTAAACTTTCATTAAATACTTAATATTGTATATTGTATTCACGTAAAGAAATCAACTTTATTTTAGGAAAGACAAAAACTAAACTAAACACATACAAATTAGCATAACATAATATATAAGAGTTATGTACATAGTCCTTGCTATTGTTTTTATTTTTTAAACTTTAGTTCTTAACAGTATGGTATGGCTATTCATCAATATGCTATTTTTTTTATTAGTATATGGTTTTAGTTGCTCTTGCTCTGTGCTATGTATTGGTTGATCATACTATATAGTTCGGTTTGGGACTTAGTTTATTTCTGATATCTTCTGTTATTTCATATTTTTTATTTATGTTATTTTTTTTGTGATTTTCTTTATTTTTTTTTATATATTTTGTTAGTAGTAATATATAAACAACATTTAAAGTGACAAAACAAACATGTATACATAGTTCAAAAAAGCTTAAAAGTTTTGTTTTTCTTTTATATTTATTCGTTTTAATTAAGTTATTATTTTTATTAGATATAATTTGATCTCTCTTGTTACTTAGTTTGCGCATACATACTTGTATTATGTACATTTTCATTGCTGTATGTGTATGTGTGTGTGTGAGAGTGTGTATTGTGTGTTTATGTTGCATTTGCTAAATATAATAAACAATAATGCAGCTCACCTTAAAAACTGCTTTAAATATAAAAAGTTTAAGCTCACAATAAAAAAAATATAACTTTAGTTTGTTTACAAAAACTAAACTAATGCTAAAAATTGCAAATGTTGTACAAATGTTTAAAGTTTTTACACTCATATTACAAAAAAGAACAACAATTTATGTGCACAAAGTTTTCACTGCAACAATTACGAGTTGACAGAGAAATTCCAAAGCACACAAAATAATTACATTTGAATATTTAAGTTTCTTTGCTAAAGAAAGAAAGAAACTTTTTTTCTTTTTGTGTAAACTTTAAAGTTTTTTGGCAGATTGCGTGTTATATTACAAGTAAGTTTTCAGGGTCATGTCAGTGCTTTGAAGCGAAATATCTGTTAAATTGCGAAAAGCTTCAGATCGACATATTCTGCAAGCCAAGCGCAAAAGCTTTTGAAGTTGTCTGGCAAAATGCTCTCTCGGCCGACGCTTGTTTTTCAAATATATCTTGCAAAGAGAGCTTGCCGGCATAAGAGCTTTCTACGCTCAGTTGTTGTATTTAACAATTTTTCTAACTCTCTTCATTCTCTTTTCACCAGAGCTGAGCTTTTGCTGCTGCAACCTCAGCGTCATTTTGTAGAAGTGTAAAAGAAAGAACCCAATCCAAAGGCAGGAATGCTCAATTTGGGGCGTTGCAGACTGTACATGAGTGAAGTGTAAACTCTCTTTTTCTTCGCGACTTTTTACAGAAGTGGGGATGGCGGCTATTGAGCTCTCTCTTCTTTCTTATATTGCTTTTTACATTTCGACTGTGCGCTCGCTCTCTTAACTTAAATGGCGAAAGTCCTTGGTAAGCACAACAGAGCAGCCGCAGATCTTGTGTTCATTTTGCAAAGAGCGCAATATTCACCGAGCTTTTTGAGTGAATCATTGGAGAAATGAGGCCACGGTTTGGCTTTTATCTAGATTTAGTCTTGCAGGCTTCATGAAAAGACATGGCCGTCGTCAAGATAGCTTTTGGGGGCGCTTTAATGGAAAAACGAAGAGGAAACATGAATTGGGCTTATTTGTCCAAAAGTTGTGAAAGAGTCGTCGCTTCTCATGTGAAATACCTTGAATTAAATGCACTGCACCAATATTAAACCCTTAAACTTATTGTACACTTATCTTATAATTCAGATTTCAGAAGATTTTTTTGAATAAACTTCGTAATAACAAAAAAAAAATTTATTAAATTTGAAAACCAGAAGTTTTGAAGTCTTTTTAAATTGATTATTTTTGTAAAAATTTCAAAATGTTCTTTTAGTTCAAAATGAATAAGTCTTATAGAATTGTTGTAAGATTTTGTTTAACATTTGTTGTATACCATATGAATAACTTAAAAAAATTAAACATAAATTTGTTTGTTTATGTCTGAAACATTTACAATAAAAGTCTTTAAGTATTTTTTTTTTTTTTTTAAACAGTTAAAATTGTTTAGAACTAAGCATAAGGTGTGTGTATATGTTAAGTATATATAAAAAAATGATTTCATAAATATATGCGTATGATGCTAAAACTTAAAGATAAAACACATGTTTGTATTGTAAATTAAAAATTTGGTATCAAAATAACATAAAAGTTGTAGCATAAAAGTAAAAAAAAAAAAATTATCGTATATAAATTAAAAAAATTTCTCAGACTTTTCGTTTTGCCAAGAAAAAAAACGCGAAAATTTCGTTCATTATTTTTGATCATATTAAACGCAGCTTTATCGCTTTACATAATAATAATAATATTAGATATTATAGAAAAAAATACATAAAATTCAACTAGTTTTTATGGTTACTTAGCTACGCTGCATACTCATACTTCGTTTTCTTTCACAAAACGTATTCATACATTTCGAATTTTATATTAGAAAAAATTGCACGCAATTGAAAACAAAAATTTTTGCCAATGAAATATTTAATTTTGTTTTGCTGTTTTCCTTCTTTTTTTTTAAGTTACTTCAAAAGTTCAGTCTTGAAAATTAATTTAATGCAAATCATAACAAGCTTTCGAATAGCTCTCCTTATAATTTTGATTATACATTACAATTTTCCAATTTGTTGCACACAAAAATACAATAATTGCCAATTGGTCAACACAAGTCTATGATTTCACATATTTTTGATTTTTTTTTTTTATATAAATTAAATGTAATTTTTTTAAATACAATTTTTGCATTTTCCAGACCTTTTTGCCTAAAAACTATCAGTTCTTGCATTCTAAATAAAAAAATAAACTTGCCGACTTGTTAAAAAGTAACAAATTTTTTCTTTAATTTCTAAAAAGCTTGTTTTTTTCTAATATTTGTCGAAAATTTTGTAAAAAAAACTTTTTTCCCTATAAATCGTATGCTTTCAAACATTTGCCGAACATTTTCAAAAACTTAAAAATTGAATACTAAATTTTATTCGGTATTAACTTTAAACTTTGGGAATTTTGTAACTTTTAAAAACTCAGTCTCGGAAACATCTAAATCAAATATTTTCAATAAAAGTTTTTCGTAAGATGCTTTGAAAATCAAACTCATATATAAAAGCTTTGAAATGAACTACAAATTGGGAAAGCTTTCAAAAATTTTTAGCCAAACTTCAAAATTTTTGCTATCAGAGACATCTAAGGTTTTGAAAACTCTATATTTTCGAATTTCGCAAGAATTTTTACGAACAAATCGAATGAAACTTTGAACGAGAGCATTGTAACTTTCAAAAACTTCTAGCCAAACTTGAAATTCTTCGCTCTTAGAACATGCATCGAAGGCTATGAAAACTATATTTTCGAAGCTTCCGATTTCCGAATTTCGTTCAAAAGAATGGCCTGAATATTTGCAATAAAAGTTTTCTTTAAGATGTTTTTTCAAAATTTTCCAAAACTTTTAGCTAATCTGAAAATTTGGCGTTCCTAGAACACTGTTTTCCTTGAGCGCTTTTGAAAATACGATACTTTGAAAGCTTTCCGCATTACCGAAAAGCGTCTGCTAGTAAAACGGGATCTAAGCTTTTATGTTAAGCTGTTCGTTTTGGAAGCTTTTAAAGCTCTCTGTCGATTTGTGAATTTTCGAATTTCAACGAATTATTCAAAATGCTTAAATTGGAGTTTTTATGTGGTAATAATAAGTTTTTTGTTTTTCTTTTTTTTTTTTAAAGCGTGTGCTTGTTTTGTAGTAGTCATTGATGTATGTATGTATGCATCAAATACATACACATTGTTCTGTTATGTATGCATGTATGTATATGTACATATTCTTCAGCTTAAACTAGATAGTATATGGGTTAAATGTATATACTTATATCATATATTTACTTGATTTAATTTATTTAAAATTCATTTATGCTTAAACACATATGCAGCTTAAATACTAATCATGTTATAGTTAAAAAAAAAAAAAACACTTTTCTTAATGCTAAATTGATCTTTCTTTTAGTTTTATATTATACATTGATGTTGCTACTCATTTGATGAATGCTTAATTTCTAATGCTCACACATACTTACATATATGTATGTGTGTGTAAGTGTGTGCGTGTGTGTGTGTGTAAATCTTTAAAAAATGCATTCATTTAAGTTTAGCAATGTGTGTGTGTGTGTGTGTGTGTGTGTGTGTGTGCAGTCAAACTAGTTACAGTTTAGTTAGTCGCCTTTGGCGGCTTAACTTTTAGTTGTAGTTAAAGTTACATAATGTAAATGTAAAATTGAACGTAAATATGTATTGTCAAATGGAAAGTGTTAAGAATCAATTACCATGTTTTGAATGCATTCATGTTGTAATCATAATAATAATCATAATATATATATATATATATACATATATACATATATATATATATATACATATATATATGTATGTATGTATGCTTATACGTTACATGTATATAGCAGATTGCACATTTAATATTGTGTTTAGTTATGTATAATTCGCCGTTGCTTTTGTTTGTGTCATAAACTGTTATACAACACTTTGTCTCTCGTTAGTTAGTCTGTGCTGGTTGTTGTATTTGCTGCAGCTGGTGCCGATGTTGGCTAGCTATTTGGTTGCTGTCCATGCTAAGACGCAAATGCGCTTTTTATGTGTTTAATACTCAAAGGGCTTAAATGCTTGTTTGTATGTGTGTGTGTGTGCTTGTGTGTGTGTGCGTGTGTGTGTGTGTGTGTGTAACCTTAACAGTCTTCAATGCTTTGCTTTTCTCGGTTGGGTCGAAAATACGAAATTTTTCGCTTTAATTTTATTTCTAAATTTTCTTTTTCGCTACGCTAACTCCATTTTGTATTTCGTTTTTTAACTTGCCAACTTTGTAAAAAAAAAAAAAAAAAAAAATACATACTTTGTATTTTCTTTTTTTATATTCTTCTCATTCTTTCATTATTTTTTCCCCTTTAAATAAGTATATATTTAGCATTATCATAAAAGTTTCATTTTTGTTTTGCTCTATAATCGAGTTGTAAAAAATCACAGTTTTTCCATTTGCCTAAAATGTTTATGCTTCGTTTCAGTTAATTTTTATTTTTTCTTTTATTTTTAGTGTATTTTTTCATTTTTGCCGAAAAAATTCTTTGAGTTTTTCCGCTTACTTGAGATCCAAAATACTCGTAACTGCTTCTGCTTCTTCTTTCGTCTGCTGCTGCTGTTGCTGCCTTTGCAATTTTCAAGAATCTCTAACTTCTACGCGTGTGTGTGTGTGTGTGTGTGTGTATGTGTGTGTGTGTGTGTGTGTGTCTGTGCATGTGTGCGTCTTGTTTGCGCCATTTTGTTTTCTAAGTATAGCATACTTTTATGCGCTGCGCTTATTGGTCTAATAAATTCATACGTTCATAGGCATGATGATGCGCATGCGTGAGCGAGTGCGTGTGGGCGTGCGCATGTGTGTGTGAGTGCGAGTGCGACAGATGTGACAAATGCTGCTGCTGCTGCTGATGTAGCTGCAGCGCACGCAGCTCACTCTCTGCCCCATAGACGCCACCGGCACCGCCAACGCCAACGCCACCGCCCCCGCCAGCATGCTCCATCTGTGTGAGATCCACCGTGGGCGTGTTTGCTCCCGGCGGCGCTGCTGCTGCCGCCGCTGCCGCAGCTGCCGCTGAATTGTTAAGCGCCACATGGAACAGCTGCTGCAAAAGTTGATGCTGATCTTATAAAAAGTCCATGCAAGGTTTTACTATGTTCGGCGATGACTGCTGCTGCTGCTGGTGTGCTGCCGCCAGCTGCAACGTGGAGCTGGCATTGCCACCAGCTCCAACAGCCGCGCCTACAATGGGCGACAGCAGCAGCTCAGCGGCAGCCGCAGCTGCAGCCGCCGCTGCTGCCACCGCATTGCCACCAGCACCACCAGCAGCACTATTATTGGCCGCCGCAGCTGCGCTCAGCGAGCTCAAGGACTGATGCAGCCGGCTGCCCGGACTGCCGGCCTGGCCTACGCCCACACCGGCGCCATGATGGAAATACGAATGATGATTCTTTTGCCGGCGATGATAGATGCTCTTGTGGTTGTTCAGCGAGTTCAGTGTGCGAAAGACCTTGTGGCAGAGATTGCACACAGCATTGTTTAGCGGTTGCAAGTGCTGCTGCTCCTTGTGGCGTTTCAGCGTCAGCTTGGTGCTCAGCAGCTTGCCGCACACATCGCAGCGATGACAGGCATTGAGTGGCAGCGGCAGCAGCAAACGATTGGCTTGGGCTACATCGCTGGCTCGAGCCGAGCCCAACAGATTAGCTGCCGTTTGGCCGCCTACACCGGCAGAGCCGCGTCCACCGCTGCTGCCCGAGGGCGAGAGCGAGGCGCGACGATGATGCAACAAATGATGATGTTCCAGTGGCGAGGCGGCGCGTGCCAGCGCCTGTGCATGCGCATGATGGGCAGCGGCCGCTGCATGTGCGGCTGCTCCGGGCGAAAGCTCATGGTGGGCATGCAGCTGATGATGGCTCGGGAGCAGTGAGAGCGGATGCTGGCCAAAGTGCGGCGGCGGTGCATTGGCATGTGAGTGATGAGCTGGCGGTGTGCCCGGCGCGGATTGTGGCGGCTCCAAGTCACGTTCGCGATCACGCTCACGTTCACGTTCACGTTCGCGTTCCCGCTCTCGTTCACGTTTGATATGATAGGCTGTGGGCGAGGGTGTAGCGCTGGCGCTGCTGCTGTGCAGGCCGCCGGTCAAGTTGTCGACAGCGCACTGAGAGCTGCGCGAATGGCTGCGCTCGCTGTTGCTGAGTAGCTCGTTGGGTTTGCGATCTTGTTGCTGCTGCTGCTGAAGCTGCTGTAGCTGTTGTTGTTGCTGTTGTTGTTGTTGTTGTTGTGGATTATGTGTGGTGGAATGATGTGCTTGGTGTTGTGATGTTTGCTGTTGTTGTTGTTGTTGTTCTACTTGTTGTTGTTGTTGGTTGCTACTACTATTACTAGGGTTGCCACTACCACCGGGCACTATGACACTGCCGAGTAGGCTGCTGGTGCTGCCACCTATACGTCATATAGGAAGAGAAGAAAAAAAGAGACAATAGTGACTTTTCTGTATATTTGACTTTGTTGTTGTTGTTTGTTGTAGTTGTTTGTTGGTTGTTGTTTGTTGGTATTTGTTGGTATTTGTTGGTATTTGTTGGTATTTGTTGGTATTTGTTGGTATTTGTTTAGTTACTGTTTTGTTTTCTTTTGTTGGCTTGTGTACGTATCTGTGTATGTGTGCGTGTGTCTGTGTGTGTGTGTCTGTCTGCATGTCAGTGTGGCAGTGTGTTGCTGTCTTTTTGTTGCTGTTGTTGTTTCTTTTTGTTTACGTTTTTTGTTTTATTACACTAACAAATCCAGGCTCAAAACAATGTAAAAATTTGCTGCTAATTTTGCTTTTTTTGGTATTTTTTATCCATTTTTTTTTTTTGTATGTAATATTTTTGAAGTTGCTCTTCAACATAATTGAAAAAAATAGTTTTCGCATCATTTTTTTTTCTTTATTTAAAAAAAAAAACGTCTGCTTCAATTGCATTTTTCTATGCGTTTTTGGTATCTCAGTGTATGCAAATAAAATATTAATAAAACGGTTATGTTGCTGTTGTTGTTGTAGCTGGTTATTTAAACAATTCGTTTGGAACGTAAATTTTTTTTTCGATTTTTTTTTTTTTTTTGGTTCAGTATTTTTTGACTTCATTGGCATTTAGCGACTTTTTGTTGATGTTCTTTTGTTGTTGGACAAGGACGAAGACAAATTTTCTCTTTGACTTGTTCGTTTTGTTGGCTGTCAAATGTTGCACTTGCAGCATACCTTGAGGCGCGCTGCAAGCGAGCCAACAAATTGTTTGTTTGTTGAAAATGTTTGGATAAACATTTGAAACTGTGTGTGCACGAAATTTTGTTGAAAATATACCATAAGCTTTGATTTTGGTATTTTTTCGAAAGATTTCGCTTAAATTTGTGCGGTATTTTTGTAAACCAATTTTTGTGCGGTTGTTGTAACCAATTTGAATTTATCGATTCGTTTTATTCTTTTTGTTTGTTTTTTTTTTTTAGCAAAATTTTGAAACATGTTTGGCCTGATTGATTTGTTGTATAGTATATAATAATTTTTTTTTTAGTATTATTTTTTTCGGTACTTGTTTTTTAGTATTTTTTTTTTGCAAGTACTTTGTTTAAATTTTCATTTTCGCTGTTGTTGTTGTCACTAGTGTCTCTTTTTTTCAAACTCAAACGCAGCACCGTTGTCTGTGTGACGCGATTGGTTCATCAATAAAAAAAAAAAAACCAAATGTGCCATTTTTAAAACGTGCTTAAGGTTGGGTCTTTGAGGGTGAGGTGAGGGGGGCGGTAGGGTCAGTGTTTGCGCTACACAATTTTGAGGGCATTTTGTTGTTGTTTTTGGGTTCAGGGTTCAGGGTTCAGGGTTCAGGGTTCAGGGCTCAGGGTCGGCGGGCTGGTGTGGTTAGGGGCTGTTCAAATTGATACTTAGCATTGTTGTTGTTGTTGTAGCCGGTGTTGAAGTCTGGAGCGGAAACAGGAACAGGAGCAGGAGCAGGCACAGCTGGACAGTTTTGTTTTTGGATTATGAAGGGTTTTTGGTTTGGATACTTGTTGTGGTATTATTAGTAGTAGTAGTTGTTGTTGTTGTTTCTCTTTTTTTTTATTGTAGAAAACACAAACAAGGGATACTTAAGTTAAATTTTGTATGCGCAAAATGGCTGTTGTTCTTGTAACTAATACGCTTAATATTATTATTATTATTATTATTATTATTATGATTTGTGGTTGCTGCTGCTGTTGTTGTTGTTGTTGTTGTTGTAGTTGTAGCAACGACAACAAACATATACACATAAAACAAGTGAAAACATAAAACTGCTTTTAAGAAACATAACGTAAAGAGAAACCAAATGTATTGCAAAACGAAAGTTGTGAGAGAGAGAGAGAGAGAGAGTGAGTGTGAGGGAGAGAGAGTGTTACGATAATAGGTAAAGAACAAATATGATGTCTGTTTTTTTTTTTGTGGTGTGTTAGAGCGAGCTGCCGCTGCTGAGACTGCTGGTGAGTGAGCGAGATAGTGCGTGTAATGGGCATGAGCAAATGAAAGAGCATGAACAATGATTGATGCAGCTGCTGTTGTGGGCTGGCTGCCGGCATGTTGTTTATGTCGCAGCTTTTTCTGTGATTGACGCTGATTGACATGCATACAACACTCTAGACACAATTAAACGCTTTTACAATACACAATGTAAGTTGCTCTTCAATGAATGAATATGTTGCATTTAATATGTACGCTTTTATTATCATTATTAGTTATATTATTATTATTAATAATCAATGTAATCAATGTAATTACTGCACTCACACACACACATTTAGCATAGCTTTGCTTTAGCTTTAACTATGCACTATGCATGTTTTAACGCTATTTTCTCTGAACTTATGCACATATATATATATATATATATATATATAGTTTTTTTTTTGTATTACATATATGTATGTTTGTATATATATTTCTCAGTTAGCTTGGCTTTAGGCTCTGCTCTTACTAATTGCTACAAATTAACGAACACAGGTGCAATCATAAAGTATCCGGTAAACATTTTTCATATAATGCATATATTTAAAATTAGCTTAGTTCTATTCAAAAAAAAAAAAAAAAACATTAATTCTTGTATATAAGTATGTATATGCTTAAACTTTAGTAATGTGCATGCAGTTGTGCTGTTTTGGTGCTTAATCTAACATTTTAGCTTAATAAGTATTTAATATGTAGTATATATGTATGTATATAGAACTTTTGCAATTGGTCATTCGTTCGGTCGGTCGCTCCATATAATTTTGTAGTTTTTAAATACTAATTCCTTTGCAAAAAATCAAACATTAGCTTGGTCTTTATTTAAAAGTGCAAACTTTGCACAAATCCATTTCAAGTTTTTTTTATATAATATTTTTGCTTTCCCCTCTCATTTACTGCTTAACTATATATACATAATATGGGCATGTATACATAAGTATGATTAAATTTAGTTTATTAAAGCCATGTTGAAGAATTCACTACCGGCACCTTTGCAATTTTTTGTTTGCTTGCTATAACTAACAATTTATAAAAAAAAAAATATATATATATGTATATGTAAGTATGTAAGAAGAACTTGAACTTGATATGAACTTTTCTAGCTAAGGTTTTATAACAGTGTTCATCAGCGGCGCACAGTGGATCCAACTGACCACTTTTTCGGCGAAGATCACAGAGAATTCCTTAAGCTCCTGCGATACACTGCGATAAATAAGCTGTGCATAGAGGGAGCTACAAAAAACGGTAGTAAAGTTTGCAAATGTCTTATCCTTGCATGTCATGGAAAAATTCCATGTTCTAAATTGTGCTTATTTTTCAACAAATTGTCATCGTCGAAAGTTTGTCTATGTAGCGAACGTGTGTACTCGAAGATCAAAAAAGACTGCAAACATTTTTCAATATTTTAACGATTTAGCACATTTTATAGGTGCAAGGATAAGGCTTTTGGTGTGTACAATATCGAACTTTTTTGAAGCTCCCTCTCTTGGCAGCAGTGTATCGCAGAAGCTTGGGGACTTCTCTGTTCTATGCATTTTAAATTCTGAAAATAACTTTACTTCCTCAAAAGTTATGATTTTCGCCGAAAAAGAAGTCAGTTGGACCCACTGTGCGGCGGCAGCCATCGTGTTCAGCAAGAGAGCGCGCGCAAAAAGCGTTAATGTGCGTGCAGTGAACGCAGAGCCTTGAGAAAGCTTAAAGCTCTCTCGTCGCCGTTAGCCTGAGTCTGTATAACAGTTATGTGTCTGTATAACAGTCATGTGCTTGCCTGCGCCAAACAGTTATACACTGCAAAAAAAATATGCATGCCAGCGATCGTCGCTTGCTTTTACTCGTTTTGTCGCTCTCCGCTTATGTTTTGGCTGCTGCTGGTTTTGCGCAGTGCACTCTTGCTGCACATGCTTGCTGTTTGTGAACCTTTTTCTCTCTCAAACTGCCGTTATGTGTTCTATCGTGCTTTTTAAACTAAGCTTAAAAGCTCTCTGAAATATCAACTAATAATGCTTGTTTGCTTACATGAACTATACTATATATACCATAGGTATACCTATATCTTATATAGGTTTTAAAAAATTCAAAAAAATCAAAAAAAAAATAAGGCTTAAAACACTTTAAGACACTTAGCTTACAATTCGCAACTTGTTTTCGCCTAACTACGCAGCTGTTGTAAAAAGTGTTTTAGTGAAAAATGCAATATTACAAAAAGTTGCTCAGAAATTGTCGTTTTTGTTGTTTTCGTATGTATAAACTGCGTATCCTGGGCTTAAACTACAAAAGGCAACTAACTGTAACTAGCCTAGAGATTTCTTGTAAAGTGTAAATTGTAAACTGTAAGTTGTAAATGGTTTGAGTTTTTTTCTTCTCATCTTCAATATTCAATCAATATATCAATATTTATATGTATGTATACAGCAGCACCGTTGTCGTTTTTTTTTTTTTTAACTAATTCTACTCCTGCATCCCGCATCATCATGTCTATATAGTGTATACCATATAAGTATTGTTTTGCAAACTTAACAAACGTTTTAATTTCTTTCTTCACATCCACGCCCTCAGCCCACAGGTGCTACAGGACCAGGTGACCTTGCCTGCCGCCTAACTTCAGAAATTCACATCGGCCAGATGATAATCGAAATACATGAAACCCTATGAGCTCGAGTGATGATTCAACTGCTGATGATAGTAGGGATTGGCAGTCTGCGGCGCATTTGGTTCCTGTTTCGGTTGTTTTAGGTTTCTATGATAGATACTCTTGTGATTACGCAAACTGTTTAGAGAGCTATAGACACGCTTGCATATATTACAGACCGGCTCCTTGGTGGGGCGCATATGTACGTTCTGTATGTGCCGCTTGAGCCTGGTCAGCGAGCTGAGATTCTTGTTGCAAGGATTGCACCGAAAGTCATCGCCACCGCTAGAGGCATTCAGGCTGCCGCCTGAGGTATTTAGCGTGGAATTGTTTAGGGAGCTGTTGGCGCTGCCGCTCACTGAGGCAGAGGCGCTGGCTGAGGCGGCCATGTTAGCCATAACGGCGGCAAACATTTGTTGCTGTGCGGTTGTGGGCGTATTGGGCGTGGGCGTGCTGCAGGCGAGTATGCCGTTAGGGGTTTGGCTGCCGCTGCCGGCATTGCTGCTGGACTGGTGTGCTTGTTGTTGTTGCTGATGCTGCTGCTGCTGCTGGTGTTGCTGCTGCTGTTGTTGGTGCTGCTGCTGCTGCTGTTGTTGCTGCTGTTGCTGTTGCTGCTGCTGCTGCTGCTGTGGCAAGAGTGCGGTTACTGAGACGCCACCGGTTGGTGTGAGCATGCCACCATTGCTGCCGCCGCCGCCAGAGTTGCCATTGTTGTTGCAATTGGCTGCGAAGGTTGAGAGATTAAGGCCACATATGCCGGAGGCGGCGTTTGTAATTGCTGTTGTTGTTGTAGTTGTTGTTGTTGTGCAGTTGTTGTAGTTTGTTTTTTGAGAGTAAGAGTTGTAGTTGTTGTTGTTGTTGTTGTTAAACAAGTTGTTGTTGTTGTTTGTTGTAGTAGTTGTAGCATTTGTCGTCAGTTGACCTGACGACAAAGTGGGGAAGAAAGTCAGAAAACGACGCATTAGCCCAAGGACAACGATTTGTTTTTGATTTTGGTATTATTTTTTTTTTTTTTTTCATTTTTGTAGTATTTTTTTGGGTTAAGTTTTAACTATCAATAAATTCAATTTCGTACGCATTTTTTGCATCAAACATAAATTTTCAAATTTAGTTACTAATTGTTCTTTTTATTTGTTGTTATTATTAACTAACTTTTCGTTTTGGCTAGATTTTTATTTATTTTTTTTTGAGATTTTTTTAAAATTAATATTTAACTTTGGATTTATTTAATTTTATTTCAATTTTTCAACATTTTTGCCTGCTGGGTTTGTTTGAAATTGTTGGTTATATTTTTGCTTGGGGTGCTATTGAAATTTTCAGTGTTTTTGTTTTGTTTGGGTACATTTTCTAGGTCAGCCGTAAGAGAGTGAGTGAAGTTAAGAAATATAGTATAAGAGGTAGAAAGAGAAGGCGCGAGCGAGTGTGTGAAAACAAGAGAAAGATAGAGAAAGAGAGACAGATAGTGTTGTAACATAAATTTATTTCTTTTTTGATTGTTCGTGCAATGACGTCGACGTAGTATTAATTTCAATATGAGTTGCTTGCTAAACGCTTTAAAGTTTTATGTAAAAATCCTTCTTTTTTTTTTTTTCAAAACTGAACGCTACCAATACTCAACTTGCAAAATTGTTCAATTGTGGTTGTGGTATTTTTTTGGTATTCTTGTGGTATTTTTTTTGGTATTTTGTGGTATTTTGTTTGTTATTTATGTTGTACTCGTAACCGTAGTGTAAAAATTTCAACCAAACAAAAAAGAAAAAGGAAATAGTACGTAAGTTGTACAGAGCCGAGTGTTCATAGAGCTGCTTGTTCAGTGTTTAGTGGTTTTGTATTCGTGTGTAACAGTGTGTGTGTGTGTGTGTGTTTGTGTGTGTGTGTGTGTACAACACCATCACCATAATAGTTTCATTTGCTGTTCTTGTTGTTGTTGTGTTGTGTATTTGGTGTCACTTAATTAAACTACAAAAATATTAAGTCCCTGTCTAAACTCTCATTATTCATAGTGTTTTCAGCTGGTTTTTCTTTTTTGGCGGAACTTTTTGGTATTTTAAGTTAGCAAAATTTTGTTTATTAATTTACATTGTGCATAGTTTTGGTTTTAATGTTTTCTGATTTTCTTTCTTGGGTTGTGTGTGGGCAGGTGGTTTTTTTTTTTGGGGGGGTGTGGCAGGTTTGGGGTTTGTGTTTCATCTTTTGTTATTGTTAAGTTATTTTATATAAAAATTTATAACATAAATTTTGGGGTATTCTTTGCTTTACTTAGACATAATACAAATTGGTTATTTCTGGTTACAATTTCATATGGCGAAAATCATGTTAAATCAAAATTATGTTAAAAGCAAACTAAAAGTATCTAAAATTAAAAAAAAATTTGTATATTTTTTGCTTCTTTTTTTTCAAACAACGTGGTCCAAATGCTGCAATAGTAGCCATATAGGTATATTTTTTATATTATTGTTGAGCTGGATTTGAGAGCAATTTTTTAACTAACTTTTTTTTTTGTTTTTTCTTGTTTATCATCTCAGTGTATTTGTGCGTGTATTTGTAGCTTAGAACTAAAATAGTTTACTTAAAATTAAATATGCCAATTTTTAAAGTTTAAATTAAAAGTATTTCATGTTTTATTTTTACATTTGTCCTTAGCTGAGCAAAAAGTTATTGCACAAAGAGCGCCGTTTCTTCGGAAAAATCGTATAAATTCTAAGGCAATATAACGAGAAA
This sequence comes from Chymomyza caudatula, assembly GCA_035041775.1. Taxonomy (NCBI): domain Eukaryota; kingdom Metazoa; phylum Arthropoda; class Insecta; order Diptera; family Drosophilidae; genus Chymomyza; species Chymomyza caudatula. The sequence continues at coordinate 2,606,330 of JAWNKW010000217.1, read as the reverse complement.
TACTAACAAGAAATTTGTGATTTTTATGTGACGCATCTATTATATGCTTATGCCATGACGCTCGAATGGTGTGACGTTCGCCAGATGTGACGCCCGCAAGTCTTTGCACTAATGAACTTGGAATAGCGCTAGCATAGATGGCGCTAGCTTATGAATTAGACTTGGATCGTCACGCTCGGATGGTGTGTTGCTCACAAGTCTTTAACTGAACGAGCTTGAGATAGCGCTGGCATAGATGATTGATAGATGGGGCTAGCATTTCAACTAGACTTGGGCCAAAGGCATTGGCCCTATTTCATTCGAACTAAACAAAGCATAATCGCAGATTTAGTTTACTAGTTCAATGATTTAGTTCAAGCAAACTATTTTCTAGCTTTTTTATTTTCATGTAAAACCGACTCGTATATGCCGTGATGGTAACACAGCGCACGTTATGCGCAGAGCCGCCGTTTTCTATTTCTCTAAGTTAAGAAATGATTGAGCGTGACGTCAGTGATTCGCATGTTACACTGGCAGAACTTATCAAAAATGGAACATTGAAAGTTTTTCTAACTAAAAATTCTTGCCATTTTACAGCTGCCTGACGTTACTGAACGTTAGTCATCTTTTCAAAGCTAACTTAAATACTAAAAATTATGCTAATTACCAGAAGTTTGGCAGCATGGCAGCTTGTGTGCAACTTTAGGAATTTTTTTTTAATTTGGTATTTTTTGGTATTTTTGTGCAATAACTGTTTTGCGCTCTAACTAAATTTTACAATTTCAAGAATAGTCACTTTGCCAATTGAAAAAATGCTTAAAATATAACATAATATGTTTACAATTTGTCTTAATTGAGTTACCAATTTTTCAACTTAACATTAGTTAATTTGGAATATTAAAGTTTTGTGCTTTTTAAGATTTAAAACGAAATTAAACTAATTATAAACACATATGCCATAATGTTTAAAAGCTAGATCAAATTTGTTGTGTGGTTTTCGTGTTTTAGATATAAATAAATAGTAGCAACAAAATTATATAGAGTATAGCGTAAATTTAAAGCGATTTTTGTGTGGCAACATTTATAAAAAAAATATTATGTAAATGTCAATTAAATACTAGAAGCAATTTTGTATGTAAAATTTGTTGCTTGCTGTTGTTGTATTGCATGTATGTATTTTGTTTGCTAAATACTTTTTGGTATTTTTATATATAGGTATTTTCTTCATTGTGTTGAAACGAGCGAGCAAGTTTAGTAAAGCACAATTAGCATAGGTTTAGTTTAAAGGTTAATTCGTTCAACCCTTAAAATATACGCACACATATATATGTATGTATTTATGTATATATACATATATATATATATATATATACATATATATATGTAGTGTTGGTATGTGAAACAATTTGTATTTTGGGTGATTAGTATAATTGGAAAGTAAATACATATAGCATTAGTTCTGATTTGGGGTTAGTTTCGAATTTATTGTTTTTGGTATTTTTTTTTTAAAAAAATTTTATGTTAAGTGTGTGCATGTGCGTGCGAAAGTGTGTTTATGTGTATGTGTGGCTGGTATGTGTGTGTATTAGTTAGTGTGATGTGGAACGCTTTGATTGCTGCAATTGGTTTGCCTTTGAACGGTATATATTTACTTTTGGTATTTTCCTAAGGGTATTTCTTATTTTGCCACACGTTGCTATAACTGTAATATTCAACTGCTATTCGCTGTGTGCGTGTGTGTGTGTGTGTTTGTGTGTGTGTGTGTGTAGAAAGAGGGCCAAAACCATTGTGTGCTTGTTCTTGTGTTTGTTTGTATTGTTCTGGTACTCTTGAGTTTCAATTGTTTGTTTGGTATTTTTTTTTTTTTTATATTGAATTTATGCTTGCGAAATCATTATATAATTTGCGTGCGTTTCAGTGTGCGTGTGTTCTTTGTATGTATGTGTGTGGGTTGGTGTGTGTGCGTGTGTGTGTTACACTTTGCTGGCGTTGTAGTATGGTTTTGGCTGCATTATGAGTGAAAATGCCGCTTTTACGGTATTTGTGTTTTTACGCCTACAATTATGTTCTGAGTTGTTTTTGCAAAATTAAGTAAGTAAGTTATACAAATGCCAATCTGTGCTGTTGTTTTGTTTTGATTTAGTTTTAAATGCGTGTTTTTTTTTATAGTTTTCATTTAATCAAATGAAAATGTGCCTAACGGTTGTATGAACTAGGCGTCGCTTTGAACGCTGCCTAAATACATATATGTAATTGTAAATTTTGCAATTTTAGCTGTTTCTTTGGGTTGCGCATGTTTCTGTATTCGTTTTTATATTTTGGTATTTTTTTGGTATTTTCGAATATTGCTTGCATACTCTTGGGCGCTGGTGCTCAAAAACAAAGTAGGACCAAATATTTCGAGTTTGTGTGTGTTCAATACTTGGACAAACTCAAATTTTGGGCATGTACGTGCGTGTGTGTGTGTTCGTGTAATGATATGCGTTTCGTAGCTTTTGTTTCGCTTTTTTGGGGTTCGTTTGGGTAAGAAATGGACTTGCTTGTTTTTGCCAATTTCAAAATTGGCTCATAAGTAAAAACCAAATTAAAAAATTAAAAATTTTTTCAAAAAATGTAAATACATTGAATACATTTTAAAATTGTTTTAACGAAACGAAAAACACATTGAAAATTAAGTTTGAAACGTATTTGAATGCAAAATTTTTATATATAGTTTGAGGTTTTTTCAATTTTGCTGTTTATATGGAATTGTATATATTTTTTGTTGTCATATAGTATATATGCAATTAATAGCTGGAGTTTGGGGGCAGGTATTTTTTTTTATTTTGGGGCTAGGATATCGATTTGGTTTACTTAGTTTTAGACACAAGCACGACGACGTACAAAGTAATAAAGGTAAAAATTTCAATATATCATATAGAATGTAAATATATATTTTTGATCTTGATAATGCGTTGTGTTTTACACGTTAACAGAAAATTTACACCAAAAGATTATTGTTTTTGCAATATGTAGCAGTTTTTGTTGTTGTTACGTCACATTACAAAACAAAACAATAAATTGTATATAGTATGAAAACAACATGAATATAAAATAGTTAAAAGTTATTTACGTACGATAACGAAATAAAAAGCCAGAAATTAAAATGACTTGATGGCGGCTGGCGCAGCTGTACCTTCTAAACTGAACGCAAGGTAAAAATAAACCCTGTTTTTAAGCTTTTTTTGAACTAACAAGCTAGCTTTCGAGTTGGTATTTTATGATCTTATGCCTTGTGTTGAAAAAATCGTATTCCCTTAAAGTTTTTTACATCTTAACTGCAAAACTATATTATTTTTAAACCAAATTCTCTAAAATACTAGAAATACTAAATTGTTTTTGCCTTAAAAGTACGCTATCAACTTTTTGAGTATGCTTTCTATTCTTGCTTCTGAGCAATCTTGTTTTCTTTTTGGTTCCCTCTTAGCTTAACTACGTGACTTAGGTAAAAGTGAGTCCCTTAAACTGCAAAACTAGCTGCTTAATTTTTACCTTAAAAAATCGTATTACTTAAAGCATCTAAGCACATCACATAAATAGTATAAACTAGCTGTTTTTTTTTTTACCCAAAACTGATATTAAATTGGTTTCTGCATGAAAAATACCAAAAAATACTAATTTATTTTTGGCCCACATCACTTTGGAATATCTTACTAAAGTGTAAAACCTGAGTAATTTTAGACCAATCTTCGCTAAATAGGCTACCAACTTTGTGAGTATTTTTTTCTTAACTGCTATCTTTAAGGTTCTCTCTTCTAAAATAATCAATTTAGCTAATATGCTTAGGTTTCTGCTTTGCTGTTCTTTTTTATGTTGCGGTACAGCTGCAGCTGCGCACTACAAGCTGCAATTGCAATGTGGGCGTGCCAGCGCCTTTAACAGTATATTGGCAATTGCTAAATTTACATTTAAATTAATGCAAAATAGGTACAAAATAAAACAATGCTTGCTTGCTGTTGTTAAAAAAGAGTTTAGTTAAGAAACATAACATTTGGCTGGTATTTATTTGGTATTAAGTACGATATTACGACGCAAATGTGTGTAAAAAGAAAAACATAAATTACGCTGTATACAATTAATATGAGCATTATAGAAAATTTGACGCAATTTTGTTGTTTTGTTTTGGTCTAGTATTTTCTTTGGTATATCGTGTATTATTGTGAGTTTTGCTGAAGATTTTTGTTGCTTTTATTACGAATACAAAATTAGCACAAATAAACGAAACGAAAACAAAATGGGTAGCGGGTAACGTATAAAAAGAAATTAATAAATAACAAATATTTAAGAAACAAATACACGGAAAATATATATTTTTTATTTGAATTTTTTTTGTGTAACATTCTTTAGCCTGCTAATTTTTAACAATTTCTAGTTAGAGTATTTTGTCTGTTAGAAGCGCGCGCTTCAAAAACGAACTGAATTTGGTATTAATGCTAATTGGTATTTTTTTGAGGGTTTTTTGTGTGTATGAGAGAATTGTTGTTGTTGTATGTGAAACAAAAGGCGAGCGCTAGACGTTATGACATTGTATATAAGTAATTACTGCAGTTGATACGATATTTTGCTTTGACGTGCGAAAGCATGAGAAGTTAGCCAAATGTGTTAAAAAAAAAAAACTAACAAGAAAAAAATACTAAACTACAAAAAGAGCGCAAATGTGCAGCGTGTGCGGGGGAAAAGTGAAGCGAATGAACGCCAAAGGCGTATAACAGCTTTGGGGCTAATTGGAAAACGCTTTTAAGCTGGAAAACTATACAAAGTTTTGAGTGTGGGCTTTGGCCGCAATGCCGCAAAGCTTTTTAGAGCATACTTTGTAGCACACTTTACAGCACACACGCACACACACACACACACACACACACGGACACATGAACACACACATGCGTGAGCATGTCAAAAAAGAGAGCAAGTGGAAGTGGAAATTGTTGTGGTCTGACCGCAGCATAACAACATCAATTAAAATGTGCGTAATATTTTCAATTCAGCAAACTTTGCTAAACACTTTGCGGCAAGTGTGGCAACCCTGTCAGTTGCTGAGAGTGTGGCCGCGCGTGTCTCTCTCTATGTGTGTGTGTGTGTGTGTGTGTGTTTGCATGAAGTTAATTAATTTGATGCAGTTAGTTTATCAAAGTCTGAGTTGGGGTCTAGCCTCGTTTTTCACACGCCCCTCGCTTAAAACATTTGCGCCCCTTTTGTGTTGAAAATTTTCTCTAGTTCTTTGTTTGTTTGTTTGTTATTTGCTTGGCTGGTATTTTGTCTTTACTTTTGGATTATAAGCACATGGTGGGTTTTGATCAGCTTTATCATAAACATAATCGTCATCATCATCATCATCATCAACTTTATTATTACGAACATCAACATGAGATTTGGTGTTCGTTTGTTTCAAATTTTTTTTTCTTTTATAAGACTAACTGCTGTGGTTGTTGTTGTTGTTTGTTACTCTTTAGTTTTATATATTCTTTTAAGTGTGACGTAAATAAATGAAAACATTTACCATCGAAACAATCAAACAAGAAAGAAATTTATACGCTTTTGTTAGACTTTTAATTTGACTTGAACAAAGAAAAAAAAAAAAAAAGAAAAATTATATGCGGCAAAACCGGCCTAGTATTATTTTTTTTTTTGGTATTTTCTGTTGTTTTTCACGTCTAGGCCAAATTATGCTGCAGCTTACTTTTGAAATAAAATTAAATAAAAACAAGTAAGCAAATATTAATTGAAAAATAATTAAAGAAATAAACCAAAAGTTAAATCAAATTGTAATCACACATATATAACCGATCGTTCTAGTTATTTTTTATATATATAAGTTTACTTTTATATATATATATATAGATGTACTCAAATCAAAATTATTTTGGTTTTATCAAAAAAATCAAATAATAACCTTTCTTCAACTTTAAAAAAAAAAAATTTACTTTTTCTTTGGTAATTTTTTTTTTTGGTATTTTTTTTTTTTTTTTTGTATTTGCATTTGATGTAAAAAATGTAATAATGAGCGTTTGAGCGCAAATAGAGCGAAACAATAGAGTAAATAGAGAAATGCACGGACTCACCTTGAGGGGACACAGCGAGTTCACCAGTTGGTTGCAATTGTGTATTGAGACCTATAGAGGCAGCAGTTAAAAGTAGGAGAGTTAGTCGCTTAGTGAGCTAGAGTTTTTTAGAGCTATATACGCACCAAGCAAGGTTGAGTGATCGAGATTGCCCATTGGAAAATTGAATGCAGCGGCCGGAAAGATTTTGCTTTCAGCTGGCGACATTATAAAGGGCTGTGCGGCATGATGTGAGGCGAGGCTATCGCCAATTTCCTCATCGTTGCCAGAGCTGCAAGTGTACGTAACGAGATTGGTTTATTTCTGGCTAAACTGCAAGGATTAACCGTTGCTTACCTGAGTGAGCCCTTGCCACCGTCACCGCTGCTGGAGCGATTGGCATCATGTTCACCGGTCGAATCATTGCTGTGCTCATCATTGGCATTGGCATTGTTATTGGAGCAAACCAGCTCCATGGGCTCGGACTTGACATCCTCGGCGCTGCGTGCCAGCGGCGATGGTGTAAGGCTACCCAATTTATCGCTAACCGATATGCCATTGCCATTTGCATTGCCTGTACCAGTGCCATTGCCATTGTTGCCAGTGTTGCCATTATTACCAGTGGGTCCATTACCTATTATAAAATGGAAGCATCAAAAATATGCATACATTGCCTATACTTGAGCGCAAGCACTTACGTTTCTCTTCCTTGAGCGGCGGCGTATTGTTGTTGTTGTGCTTGATCGTGCTGAAATCAGCTGGCGTCAATTGTGGCGAGGCGCTACGCGTATGTAACGGCAAGTCCGGGCTGTTGTTATTGCTCGTGGGTAGGCCATTATCGTCACGACGTAGACGCTTCAGGACATGGGATGTCTCTTCTACAGAGGCCGTGCTGCGATGCATCATGGCCATGCGTTTCAATAGCTGGTTGTTAAACTGTGGCAGCTGTGAGGGTGGTGGCAGCGGCGAACCGGCTGTCTGGCGACTGCTAAAGAGCGTGGCAGCTCCCTCGTCATGGATTGGAGCATGATGTGAATTGAGCGGCGTGCGTACGCCGGCATTGGCCAAATTCTGTATCTGTGCCAAGTGCTGCAAAAAATAACGCTGTTCAGTTAAAACGCCCAATTGGCATCCTATATTGGGTACTTACGCTATGCGTATCCTCAGCCTGTTGCTGTGTCAGACCCGAGACGCGCAATACCTCGGCGGTTTTCAAAAACGATTGCAAGGATTTCTGATGCACATTGACTTCGCCGTGATAGATGAATTCGACCAGCGAGTGTAGATCCATAAAGTTGACATCTTGTAGCAATATGACGGGATGTTTGCAGGGTGTGCTCTGCAAAAGGCAAATAATGTGTGTGTGTGTTAATCATCAATTACATGTATGGTAAATAAAGCCTGAATGAGTGTATCTTTTGCATGGCAATGAGCGCGTCAAGAGATTGTTGCTAGGCTCAGACTTTGTTTGTTGCTATTTATTTGAGAAATTAGCACGCACAGTGGCTGAAAATAGTTAGTCTTAGTGCACTAAGCCTGCGCGCACTTTTGAACACTAATTGGCCCACTGTGCAGCGGCTGTTTATCAACTGCGTAGACAGCGCTGCCTGTGTCTGCCACACAGCTCTGTGGCCTGATCCAACAACCTTCAATTGTTGTTTAAATGTCAACGCTACGATTTAAAGTTGCATTGCCGCAAGACTTTGTGCAATATATATTGATATATGTGTGTGTGTGTGTGTGTGTGTGTATCTGTGTCTTGCGTCAAGTTTGTTTTATGGCACTTTATAACTGCACACACATGTGACTAACTGTCTTGGGTACACTCCGTCCGCCGATGTGTTCAGGGCCAAGATACAAGACTACATATAGACCGGGAGCTGCCGCCATTGCGTGCTGTTGTCTGCTGTTGCGCCTCCCGCTGCTCCACGCTGCCGCCATACCGCATTATTTCCAGTTTAACCAGCAACCAACTAATGCACATGTGTGTGTGTGTGAGCGTATCTGCGTGTGTGAGCGCAGCTGTGTGTGTGAACGCAGCTGCATGAGTGTCTATCTATGTGAGCTGTAAATTTCACTTTATCAAGTGGCGGACTCAACTCTACTCATTTTAACTCAACAAAGGGCGCGTTGTTGCTAGAAATTAGGTCAAGCTACACTGTGTCTTCTTCTTCTGCTTCTTCTTCTTCTTCTTGTTGTTTTAGCTGTTGTTTTTTGATTGCATCTGGGTGCAGGATCCGTAAGATACTCTGAGTACTTGTACTTGTTTATTTGTCTTATTTACTTGCTGTTTGTGCAATTTACGTTTGTCTGCGGCGTTATATATATATGTATACATATGTATTATCTATATACATATGTGCTTATATATTGCCTATATAGATACTGTGCATATTTGCGTTTGAGTTAGCGCTAAAAGATTGCACGGCATCGCAATGTCTGCATGTGTTTGTGTGCATTTTTTTGCACTTTTTTTTAAAAGGAAAACAGCAAAAAGATTAAAAAATCGAGGTCAATACGCCTGTGATCATTGCACAAAAACAACTAAATAAAAAAAAAGTAATACAAGATATATAATAAGCAGGCGTCAGCAAAAAAAATTTCACACACAAATGTGAAGTTCAACTGAGAAATCGTTTGTGAGGCGCCATTTTAACTTTTAACCCATGTTTTCTTAGATAAATGCATATTAAGTGTAGAAATTTTAGGTCCTGTTACCTTCTATATAGTTATAGTTTGCCAATTAGCTATCAAGCCCTCGAATCCGATTCAAATGCTTGTTTTAAGATGTTTCTTCTTGGCATTTTCAAGTTTAGATCAAGATTACACTTTTCTGTGTTCCTAGACCCCGTTCTTTTCTCCAGGCGGCTTATACCATCTTCCATTCGTAGGGAGTTGAATTAGCTCACTGCCCTAACACCTAGTGGTGTTTAGAGCAGTTAACCAAGGGAGGGGGCAGCTGGTACAGAGAGCTTCACCCCGTCCTAGCCATGCCCATTATCTATCTTCCAAACAGCTGCAAAACTCCTCAAAGATATCAGCGTGGTCTCGGCCAAGCTTATGCTCATAAATAATACCAGACTGAATTCGATTGCTACTCAGCCGTTTCATATATTTCTGAATTGAAAGTTATAAAACAAGTTATTTGTTTGGAAAACAGTCTCACTTTCATATTTGTTTGCCCATTTTTGTCGAGTTTGCTCATATCAACATACGCTCCCTTCAACATGGCACAGCGTGGCGCCATCTAGAGTGCGCATATGCAAGCCTTATCTAATTTACGTCTATTGCAACGTCATCTCAAGTTCGTTGACGTGCTAGCGTCACGGCATACATGAGGCATAGAAGTTTCACATCAAAAACCTATCTTTATTTTGTGTTTTTCTCCAAATTTTAACCATTTTAACAACTAATTCAACTAGGCTCATCAGCCATGATTTGCCCATATGGGCACGCTTTCTCTTTCAATCAAACTTCTTCTCTGAGCCTTGACGTAAATTTCGGTATCACGTGTAGAGCAGTATTCCAAGGCCTATGGTTGACACCTAAATCGCGGGCAGAACCTTGTGATTGGCGTGGAGTTGCATGCTGCTGCACATATAATAGAAGAGATGATAGATACACTTCAGCCCTGGCCATGCCCGAACACATGCATTCAAATCGTTACTGAAGAGGCAATAGCTTAGGCTGATTTTCTGGGAATGGCGTTTGTTGCGGCATTAGTTGGCATCGTGGTTTTAAGATCGGGTTTTGTATAACACTGAGCCTGTAGAATGTCAGACTAAATGCAGTGTCAGGTGGTAGATAACCTTCGGAGGGTTCTACGGTTTGACTAGGTTCGGGGATTTACAAAGATGCTGCATACCTTCTACTACCTTTTCGAGTGTCAAATGAAAGCCACTGATCTGATGCTGATACGATCTGAAGCTGACCCTAGTCTTTTCTTTTGAGTTTCTGAGCCAAGTTCCGACTAAGAACGACTCCATTTTCAGCTAAATTCATGTCAAGCAACTACAATTAGACATTCAAATTAGCAGCAGTTTTGTAACTGCAATAACAAACAGCATCGATATGCAATATTTTAACCCCTAACTGTTACCAACTGTGCTGTTTTTGCACCCGAATAGCCCAAAAAGCCAACAAAGTTGGCAAATGCAAATGCTTGTCAATGTGCTAGTTAAGTGGGCGTGGCACTGCCTACAGCAGGCTGTAAGCCAAGAGTCCACTTGGCCAACAAGAGTGTCGCTGACAGTTTACACAAAAGCCAAAAATGCTTTTAGGCGCGCTTAACCCAACAATGCCCCCAACTCATTCACACTTGGGGTTTTTTTTTGTTCGCTGTTGTTGTTGTTGCTGTTGCTGTTGTTGTTATACTTGTTTGCAGTTTTAAAGCTAATTAAAATAATGCGCTGCAGTTAATTAAATATTTATGCAATAGGCGAATAAGAGTGCCAAAAGCGTCGCCAAAGTGCCGACGACCTAGTCCAAGTTGTGTATCTGTATCTATGTTGCATGTTTGTTTGTGTTTTGCCTAGACTTTTGTTGCTGTTGCATGTATTTCAAATTGAATTTATAAACTTTTCGCCTTTTTGTTGCATTGCCAACAAACTTTTGTATACTAATTTCTTGGTATATAATTATTTCACTTTTTGTTGTTGTCGTTGTTGTTGTCTGTGTCTCTTTAGCTGTTGTTGCTGTGCATTTAGTTGGCCTTTTTAACAAATTAAATGTTGACGTTGTTGACTTTTCTGTTGTTACATTTTGCAATTGTTGTGTCTCAGTTGGACTTGAGAGCAGTGGGCACGGCCGTGCTCGTAGCTCGTAGCTCGGAGTTCTGGGTTCTGGGTTCTGTGCCTTGGTTGTGCTTCATTATCATTGGTACTAGGCCTGAGCAGTACTTTGTTTGTTGCTGTTTTTTTGCCTTTGCTTGTGTAAGCCTTTTACTCATTTTGCTTTTCTCTTCTTCTTGGCTTTTCTTTTTGGACTCAAGTTGAAACTTTACAGTTTGCTTACTTACTTATACTTACGCCTTTAGTTACTTGCAGTTGTTGGCAGGTAATAGAAACAACAACAACAACAACAACAACAACTGAAACAACTGTTAAGAACTTTTCCTAGCAATAAAATATTGCTTTTTTAAAAAGAAAATCCTAATGTATTATTATTATAAAACGAGTTTTAAATGGAAACAACTGTTTGTTGTGAAAAACTTGCGATTCATTAATTAGAAAATTTGAACCATATTTTTTTGTTAGTAATATGCAGCCATATTGAAGCTGAAGCTTAATGCTAATTAATTAATTGTAGTTGCTAGCTATTTATAGAAATCTCTAGAAATTAAGCACAAATACGTTTGCAGAAATAACAGCAGCTTCTTTGACTGAGAGATTATTTAAGCTTTTGTTGTATAATATTTGAATGCAAATTTCCCAATCTAATTCAGTTTCTACAGAATTCGATTTGGCAATTTGTTAATAAAATATAGCTAATCTTGCATAACGCTCATAATTCAAGCCAAATAGTGACATCATCTCATTTGGTCGAAGTTCATCTTAGAAAATTTCTCTGTTTACCTCATCGGAAAAGTGTTTATGAGCTTACTTGTGGCATCATCTCATGTGATCGGAGCTAAGTTTAAAGTTATTTCATTTGATTTTGATGTTTGGGAATACTTTTTGTTCTCTTGTGATTAAAGCTTATCTTCGAAAGTTTCGCATAAAACTTAAAGTTATTTTGTTTGATTATCAAATTGGGCAATACATCTTACCGGAGAAGTTAATAATGGACAAAAATTGAGCCTATTTGTGACATTATCTCTTGTAAACAAAACTCATCTGAAGAACTTGAGCTGTAAACTTATACTTTTTGTATAAATAGTTAATTTTGAACACAATTTATGCATATTTGTGACATCATCTCTTGCGATCAAAGCTAATCTTTAGAAGATTCTTATGAAATTTTAAATTTAGCTTTTTAGAAATACACCTTATGAAATCGTCTTCTCTGATTAGCATTACTAGCACTAGTATTTGTAGGAATTGTATCATTTTTAGTATAAATCGATGTTCAAGAGTAGAGAAGCTGCAAAGCGAATACTCTTCAAAAGAACGCATTAAAACCTGAGTACAGTTGCTGAAAATATTGACTATTGGATTTGCCAAAAACTGCGACATTTTTGAATTTTATTTATCTGTGATAAACTAGGCACAAATTTAGCTGGATTTCAAAAGATGAAGAAGACTATGGTTCATCATCGCTGCTTATATTGGTAATGCATAACACTGTTTTTGTTATTTTGAGTATATCGACAAGTATTTTAATAAAGTTCAAATGTAATAAACCAAATCGATAACAACTTATTCAGCTATATTGGGTATATCTGAAAAGAAAACCCTTTGAAATGCCTTTGTTTAAAAAATGGGAATCAGGCATCATTCACTCATAAGCCGAAACAAGAAAACTAACTATAAGCTATCGCTTAGAGCAACTCTAGAAACTTTGACTGCTGAACATGCCAATTAGCTGTAATTATCTATGCTAAACTAATAAACAGTTATTAGAATATTGAAGCCAGAGTTGACATTGTCAAATGAAATGAACAGAAATATGCAAGTCATTTTGTGGGTGGTACAGGGCACAAAGCTGGTACCAAAAAAACTAACTAAACTATGGCGCATACGGCATACAAAAAGCGTATCGTACTTACTTAACTAACAAACTTGGCGCACTAATTTGTTGCAGTTGCAAGTTGTTGTTGCAAGTTGTTGTTGTTGCAAGTTGTTGTTGTTGTGGCCTGTTCTGTTGCTGTTTTGTTTGGCTGCGAGTATAATTTACAAAAGCAAGTTTTCTATCATGTTAACAAATCATGTCTAAAAGAAAATATTTACAGTTACAGCAAGTTGCACTCACACAAGGACACAAGCATACAAGATGGCAGCCAAATGGGCGGGGTAGTTATGGGGCATTCAAACAAAAATGAGAACTTTATAATTTATATAATTTCTGCTGCAGAATGTGGCAAGTAGCTAGAGAGCGCAACAGGGAGTGAGAGTTGCTGTGTGCCCCCACACAGGGGGGAAGGGGGCAACGGGGCGTGGCAGCAACGCCAATGACAGCTCAAACAATGCAAATGGCAAAGTTTGAGACGCGCCCGTCTCGAGTTGGCTAAAAACCGCAATTGCGTGCAAATATTTTCAATGCAGGCAGCAAAAGTGGTAGAAGTAGTACAAGTAGAAGGGTTAAGGCAGTAACGGAAGGGCAACGACAACTCACATAATTTTAATGTCATAATAAAAATAATAAAGCCAAGTATGAAACGATGTCGACAGCGTTGGCATTGGCTGCATTAGTTGGCCCTTTGCGTTGGCTTTTCGCTTTGGTTGCCATAACTTGGCTTTCTTTTTTGGCATTTGCCGTGCAACGTCAAAGTTTCTGTTGCTTTGGATTTTAGCATAATGCAACTCTAGGCAATGACGCAAGTCAACGCAATGCCAGACAGCGCACAGGGTGTTTCAGCTAACAAATTAGCCAACAGCCATATGCAATTGTAGTTGTAGCCACAAAATGTACTCTTTGCATGTTTTGTGGCATCGAGCATAAGGTATCGGCAGAATAAACTCGGTATCGAAATGCAGCGTTTTGCCAAGCATATATGGTCATATGGAAGAGTAGCTTAAGTCGACTTAGGACAATGTTTAGTTATTGCGTTCTGTAGCTTTATAGAAGTTATTACCAATCACAAAAGTTAAGAGCACAGAAATAGTTAAGCGCAGGCACAACGAGAGGCACATATCGCCAAGGGGTTAATGGGCGAGTTCCCTGCTCGGATTTTCTTTCTTTGCTAACGAGTATCGAAGTATCGCTGTAAGAATCGAGACATAAAAGCACTTTGAATGATCTTTGTTTGGCATTACTGTATAGTACCATAAATCTATCGAAATTTACAATCGTTGCAGGTGTTGCTTATGGCTGAATCACTTCATACCAGCTATTTCAAAGTTAAGAGTATTCAGCAAATATTGGCGACATACATAAGTAAACATCGATATTTCCTTAGTGCAATTTAACTAAAAAGTAATGTAAAATATAGTATGCAATTGTCCAAATAAGTCCCTTATCAAAACTTCTACGAATTTTCAACTTTGGTGAATACCTTTAATCGAAAACGTGTTGGCTGATGCTGCCGTAAAGTCAGTGTAGATATACCACCTTCGTTGGGATGCCTTCCGGTGAAAAGTACATTCTTAGAGCGATCTACTAATAGAAAACTGAAAGCACAAGTGCAAAGAAGTTAAAATCTAACTAAATCTAGCCAAATTTGTGCACCCAGCAAACTGCCATCGATCAAAACGCCACATACTTGTCTGCCTTTGCATTGTGCGCACCAGCGCCATCTATACCCAACCGCTTACTACAAATATCAAGACATCTTGCCTGCTATATGGATAAGATTTAACAACCAAACATATTTTGAATGCATGTTCGGAACTTAAGAGTAAACGAAAACCAAACTCTTTCCATACATATCTGTAGGTAATATCAAAATAAACAAAAAGTTTAGAAAGCCGATTTGAAATTTAGAATTTATGTCTAAATTGAGTTCTCGAATTAGATGAGTTAGCATAAAAAGTTGTTTTTAAAAATCATGAGGCATTTTTTTCACAAAAAACCACGTTTAGCATGGAAAAGTTGTTATGCCGATACAAACGCCTGGCAAATATGACACTACGAAATTGATGCGTATTAAACGATGTTTGATGTGCTGCCATCACGGCATGTAAGCGCCATATGCGTAAATTTTATTCGCAAGATGCTTTATTAGATGTTTTGCGCTATCATCACGACATGTGCTAGGCATATGAATCGGTTTTAGCTGTAAGGCGTGCTTGTAAGCGGCATATGCGTCAATTTAATCAACAAGACACTTCATTAGATGTTTGTTGCGCTGCCATCACAGTATGTGCGACGCTTCATTAAATATTTGAAAAGCTCTCATCATCGCATGAATGAGGCATATAAGTCAGTGTGTGTTTTAACCGCAAGGTTAAATACCATCACGGCATGTACGCGGCAAACGCATAAGTTTAAACACAAGACGCTTCATTAAATGTTTGAAATGCTACCATCATGGCAAGTATGAGGCATATAAATCAGTTTTAACCAAAAGGCGCGACATTAAATATTTGTTGCGCTACAATCACGGCATGTATAAGGCATAGACATTACACTAGATGTCTGATATGCTACTACACCAAAAAAAAACAAAAAAAAAAACTGCTGACAACAAACAACGCGAATATCTAAACACACTTGACATTTGTGTACTTTAATTTGCGCATAAATCATATTAGAAAACCATATTTATTCTACAACTTGAATTTTTTTTTTTGTATAGTATTTTGATGGTTTCGGCTAACTATGGGATGGGCTTGATATTACAAACAAACGACTTCCTTCCGTCGACTTAACCAGCTTACGGTTTATTTTTCTTATGCTATTTTGCCGTGACGTTGTTTTTGTCAATGTTGTTGTTGTTGTTGTTGGCGCTACGAAATAAATTTTAAATGCAAACAAAGACAACAACACAAACTACAAAACAAGGGGGACCCAAAGCCAACCAAAATGCTGTCTACAGTTCCGAACTTCCTTTTTTGCTGTAATATTTTAGCTAAGACGTAAAAAAAAGTTGGATATAATAATAATAATAATAATAAACAATAACTGAGCTGCACAACTGCAAAACTTTTGTCTTTTTGTGTGTGTGTGTAAACTTCAAAAATGTTCAGCATAGATTCATTTTATTAATTAGGTTGCCATTAAAGTGGCGCTATAAAAGTAGCAGCTAAAACTGCACGCCAACATGGCGAGGCAGCTGTGGTTCTTGCCTTTTTATGCCGTGCAACGAATTTGCTGCATTGCCGGCATTCATGCCTCAAGTAACCGTACACCTCCCCCCAGCCGCCAGCCCCCAGCCCCAATCCCCAGAACTAACCAATTTTCTATCTTGGAAAATTCGTCGTCATCGCTGTGGTTGGCACTTTTGCGGTTTGTTTATTGCCCTTTGCCGCCACTACATTTTCGCGTGCCGCATTTTCCACGTTTATGTATCATTTCTTATTTCAATGTTGCAAGTTTTCTGTCAGTTCTTGTCTTCGTGTCGCTTTTCTTTTTTTTTTTTTTTTAGGACTGTCAGCAACTTTTGTCTTCAAACTAAAAATGTAGCTCACAAATTGCCACAAGACGCCTAACAAAAAATACTAAAAGCGTTAAAAATACTGCAAAGTGCTTTACTGGCAAGCAATTAAATCGCCATTTGGCAAATTAGCTAAGTTTCGCAATCGATTGCAAATTCGACATTGATTGCCTGGGGGATAAAGTGCTCTTGCGAAAACCTAGCATTTGCTATAGATTTTGTCTCCTGAGTCTAGTTCCTGTTGCCAAAGCGAAGTTAGTTAATAGTTTTGAGAAAACCTCTTATTTGTAAGTGCTAAAAAATTGACTGAAATGTATTGAGTCAATGACTGGCATCGCTTTTAGCTCAAAACCAATACTTAGATGTGACAGACCTATCTTAATCATGAAAACTTTTGGCTGACGCATATTTCAATGGATTTCCAATGTGGTTTTGGGTAAAACCACTGAACAACTCGACTTCTTCTAAAGAGTGTTTTTTGGCTATCGGCTGATCATGAAATAGATTTTAATAACTATTAGCGAAGTAACTGTTGATGCACAATCGACAAAAAAAGTTTGTCAAAAACCGCATAGATACCAATATTCCGTAAACTTAACTGAAAATGCTTTTTGGCTCTTGTTTGTGTAAACTTTTTAAAATAGTTTTTTCGAAAAATTACGTATACACATTTCTATCTATTTAGAAAACAAACAAAGGGGCTTCGTGCCCTGCTTGCTTTGAGTGCCAACCAACATGCAGCTCAGATGTGGCCAGCTTCTTCACTTACTATTTCTTCATATGCTTCGTCGTAGTCTTCATCTTCCCTCGCTTTTACTTGGCTCAATTTGACCCAAAACCATAAACAGAAAGGTTCGAAAAACCAAAGAAAACTATGTTTTAAGATGTATTGTTTGGGCGCTTATTACACGCAGCGAGATTTTCAAGTGAGAAAGTGAAAAAATCTCTCACACATTCTCGCTGGATATATGAAGCTAGTCGCATAGGGTTGCGAGCGATATTACAGTGTCATCAAACGGTGTGAGATGCAAATCGCACGAACTCGCTTAAGAATCTCGCTTCGTGTAACAGGTACCAAATGTGAGAATCAAGTAATACAGCATGAGATGCGATACGGTGCGAGATGCAAATCCCACAAACTCGCTTCGTGGAACAGTTTGAGTTTGGTTATCAATTGTGAGAATCAAGTAGTACAGCATGAGAATCATGTATAACAATAGAAGTTTGTCACAAATAACTCATTTTGAGATTTTTCAAGAATTGCACATTATTCGGGCTGAATTTGCTAACATTTCGTATAGCTTATAGTTAGATCAGTTTTAAAACTAAGTCTAAGTTTACAAATTAATGTTTTTTCAGGCTTGTAGCTGCATATTACTACCTTTGGATATTAGAACTCTTTGAGAAAGCTTTGAAAGTATCGAATATAAAGATGTCTTTGTCGCTTACTTAAGCTAAATGCTTTTGCTTATATATGTGTAACTGCGCCACGCTGCGTATGCGTAATATGCACCTGCCATAGGACAACATAAAAACAACAGCAAACAAGATCTGACAAAGCGTTAAAAGCATATAAGTAAAACACTTGCTGTACATACAAATACACTATATACAAGGTATACAGTATATATATGTATAGAGTGGCATATCATCTTTATATACATACAGGAAGCAGCAAGGTCTCTCTACTATATAAGTGAGTAACAAAAGCAACGCAGCGCCTGTTGTACATATGTTGCATTTGTTATTGTTGCAGTCGCTTGTTGTTGTTGTTGTAGCTGTTGTTGTTGCTGTTGCTGTTGCCGCTAAGTAGGTCAGGTTAATAAAAAACACAGCACAGAAAATGAAAATTGAATTGCAAAAATGCAACTGGCAGTAAAAGATGCAAAAATCAGCACAAAACTTGTCTGACTTCTTCTCAGCGGCAGATGATGTGAGTGTTGCCAGCGTCCCTAAGCAAAAAGATACAGATACAAATGCAGTTGCAGGCTATAGATACAAAGCAACTCTGCAACGCCTGTGCCTATGGCCAAGGAACTGGCTGGCGTTTTCAGGGTAAACAAGTTTAAGAAAACCAAAAAAAAAAAAAAAGAAACAGCTTTGACACGTCAAAGTTTATATATGCTTGCAAAACGCATTTGTATCTATAAGATACAATTTGTATCATATCATCTATATCATCAAGAAGATACAATTTGAATTGAAATCACAAATCTGTGGCATCAAAACCAATTTGTATCTATAAGATACAATTTGTATCTATAAGATACAATGGCTAAAAAGCTATATGAAATGTGCCAAGTACTCCAGTTTTGGCTTCATCATCTAAGTTAGACAAGATTCACTTGACATTTTGAAGGCAAGCTACATTTGCTTTGTGGCTTAACTATTGCAACTCTTGTGAAAAACGCGCAAATGCTTACCATGCATCGAGAGACACGACACCCAGTGAGAGAGATAGAGTATCACTTACCTTCAACAGATCGCGAAAATAGGGACTGCATGCGGAGAGTACAACGCGATGCGCCTTTATGCTGCGACCCTCACAGGCCAATGTAACATCTACAAAGTCCTCATCATCTCTAAGATTCTCGAATGCGGAGGTGATGCTACTCTGGTAATTGTTCCAGCGCAGACAGAAATGCTGTGTCTCATCCATTTTGCTTCTTAGTTGTTGATCTTGATACTGGTATGGACTGTACTTCTTATTGTTGTTGGTTTTGTTGGTTTTGTTGTTGTTGTTTAGCTGCCTAGCGTTGTCGTTGTAATTGCTGTTGTTGTTGTTATTAAGATCGTCCTCAAGCAAAACAACGCTAGCTTTTTTTGTGGTCACCTTTCTGCGTATTTTGACGGCTTTTCAAATGCGACGTATGAAAAATTATGTTCTTCTTCTAGTTGTTGTAGCTGACACGCACACACTTGTCAAATTATTCCGTTACTGGATGAATTAAGCTTAAGAGTTGACTATTTACTTATTTATGTAATTGTTAGCTGTAAAGATATAGATAAATATTGGTAAAAGTTAGCAAAATTTTATACAATTTTTTAGAAAAGAAAGACACTAATTTAAGATCTAAACAAATTTTGCTGCAAAAAAAGACCTAGCTCATTGAGCTCTTAAGACTTGTGATTAGTTTGCCTAATCTGACAGTTAGATCATGTGTTTTATTAAACGTTCACTAATTGCCGATAAGTCTTAGCACTAATTATCGATTGATCTGCGCTGAATGAGCGCTAATTACGTAGCCAGCTTCATCATGATTGTAATGCAAGATGATTCATTTCGGTTATGATTTGCCTTGGAAGACGTATACTATACGCTAGAAGTTTCTAGATGCGCAGCTAAACCCATTTTTGAACAAATTTTATGATGATTTTATCGGATATCGCATATTCAGGAGCAATTTTGGGCTGAATACAGAGCATACGGCAACCGAATACCGAATTTTTTAACGCCTTTTATTGCATAAGAGCTCGCATATCAAATTTTTATGCACAAAATCAAAGATCAAAATGTTCATATACGGCCGTATATTAATACCGAATACCTAACTTATAGGCACCGAATAGCACATATGCTGCCGAGAAGCGATTAATAGCCAACAAATATGTAATATTCGGCCAAGCAATATGAACATATTTAAATTTGGTCATTTCTTCAATTATTAACATGACACCGAATGCCTAACTTACTGTCTCCAAATAGCACATATAACGCCTAGAACCGATTTATAGGCGACAAGTATGAAATATTCGGCAAATCAATATGAACATATTCATTCGGCCACTTCTTCAATAATTATTATGAGGCCGAATATCTAACTTACAGGCACCGAATATCACTTATGCCGCCGAGAAACGATTAATAACCAATAAATATAAAATGTTCGGCCAACCAATGTAAACATATTCATATTCGACCATTTATTCGATAGTCAGAATTTGGCTGAATTACATTCTGTTTTCAGCTAAACACCGGATATTGAAATTTTTCAAAAAATTATTAATAAAGTTTAATTTTTTTGTAAGCTAGTGTAATTAATCCGTTTAATATTCTATGTAGAACGTCTAATGGCGCGCCTTGGCGGTAAAACCGACTCGCATGTCGCCTACATGCCGTGATGGAAGCAAAGCATAGAGCTTGAGATACAGTTCATAACATTAACGCATGCTAAAGGGCGCCACATAATCCCAGGACATGATCCAAATATAAGACTAAACGCAATAAAAGGCAGCTCTATGATATGTTTTGTGAGCCGATTTGGCACTTCATTGTCAAAAAAACGACCTATAAATTGCGGCACATTGATTCAAAACTAACAGTGCAAGCAATTAATAAAAAAAACACGAAATGAAACCCAAATACTTAACATGCTTAAATCACATAAATGACAAATAACATTTTGGCATTTTTTTTTGTTTCAAAATTTTTTTCCACTCTTGTTATACATTTTTATGCTGTTGCAGCAAAAATAACTTTCTTATAAGTGGACAAAGTACGTACATTTTATTATTATTATAAATTTTTTTTTTGTATTTTAAATGCATGGCCAAGTGAAATGTTCAAAAATTGTTAACAAATGCATTTTAGGCGACGATTATTTCTATGTCACATAAAAAATTAAAGTTAACTACTAAACAAAATAATAATAAAAATAATAATAGTGAAATATATGCAAGAGCTGGCAAAGTAAGTGCAAAAAACAGTGAAAACAGCTAACTCATGGCTAAAATAACTAAAACACTTGTAGTGCAAAAATGATTTGTTTTAGTTTGTTTAGTCTTTTGAAACTTTACTACTTGTTTTGCTTTGGTTTTAGTTTTAGTTTTGACTTTATGAATATTGTTGAAACTTTGTTGACTAGTCAAATATGGCAAATGAAATTGTTTAAAGATTTTCAGCTTTTCGTTTGAATTAGGCAGCTGGCAAGAATGGCACTTAGTTGGACAGATTGAACAGGTTGTTCTTGAGATACTTCACATTATAGAATTTTAGTTCGTATCCCAAATGAATCCTTTCTAGAACTGCTATCGAGCCTTAATGAGCCTTTTAACATTAACATTAACAGCTCAATTAACATTATAGCTAATCATGTAAACGTAAACAATCGTCAATGTTAGCAAGAGAGCAAAGCTCAATGTAAAACAACATAATCTCCACTGAACGTTCTCTTAAGCTTAATTTAACATAATGTTAAGTAGCAATGCACAGATAATGCGCTGTAAGCCGGCTTCAAGCTCTCTTAAAAGCTTGACCAAAGCACACATGTAAACTTGAGCCACAGGCTAAAAGCTTAACAGCTAAAAGCTTTAACGGCTCTTTTAGCGAGCGCAAGGAAGAGAGCCATTACAGCACTTATAATAACACTAGTCTACAAAACTCAAACTTTGTTAGTAGCCATGAGCGCAGATTGGCGATCCTGTTGAAGGGATCTCCATTGGGGAACCAGCACAGTCTCTTCAGCCTTTTTTTAAGATAACTTTGATTGCTTTCATATGTGTGCTTCTAGTAAATGCATATTAAGAGTTCTATTTCTATTTGTTGCTCTGATTGACTAAATTGACAGCAATTGACTGAATAGTTATAGATACAATATCTTTTTTTTTTTTAAATAGTAGCATATATATTTATAAAGCACTTGCTTGCAGATTGTTCAAAAACTCAACAACTAACAAACATAAGGTTGCATATATAGCAGCAAATACACATATGTCAATAATGTATTTATATTGGAAACATTGTATATACTATTGTAGCTATATATATATATATATATGTTAGTGTGTGTATTATGCGGTCTTTGAATGCAGCAAACTTTTTTTTTTTAGTTTCACGCTCTCATGGCCAAACGCGTGCTCTTTCACACACACACACACACACACACAGACATACAAACACTCACTCCCTCTCTCTTTCTCTGGCTCTCCCCTTGTGTGTGAGATAAGCAAAATGACGCGTTCTACGGCATTAGAGCAAAAAAATGGTGAAAAAAAAACTGAACTAAAGCTTTGGGCACGTCGCTCATATGCATGTGTATCTGTATCTGTATTTGTATCTGTATCTGTATCTGTGGCATTGAAAGTGAAAACTATTAGATAAGAACGAACGCTTTGACTTGGACATCAACGCAGCACACACAGATGCACACTTCTATAAGTACACATGCACTGCATTAGCGCGATTATTATGCATACAAACAAACATACTCACATATAGAGTATGTAGCAGAGCGCATACAGCTTATTCATCATAGAACCAAATAATAATTCTATATAAATTATACTATATGCTCAAAAGTTGATTGCATTGTGGTTGACAACTACTTTCAAATGCAAAAATATAGAAAGTGTAACTCACAAAATGTTATAATTATAAAATAATAGTGATTTATGCTTTTGTAGTTCTTGTAAAAGTTTTTATTGCTGCCTTGGGTTTAGGACAATTTTTAGTATAATTCTACGCAATACCGCAGAAAATTTACACTTTCAGTTTAAAAAATAACAACAAGTCATCAAAATATTAAATATTCGTATGCTCTTTACCTGCAATAACGAATTCTCTACTTCTTCTTAACTGGCCCCGTTATCGGGTTACGGCCTGATGTAAATACATTCTTTCATTGGAATTGTGGTTTTACGTGGTGGATCCCAAACCCTACGCACAACCCTTTTACAAGCCTACTGGTCTCAAAAGAACCCAGTGACATTGTTGTTCGCCTCATACGACAAGCTTTGACCTGCTATGTGGGTATTCTCTAACCCGCTCACCATACGGAGCAATAACGAATTGCTAGGGGAAAATCTACAAACAGCAGCAATACACGAGCCGTAAACTCAACTAATTTTGACTAGCTTACGGTATTCGTGTGCCAATTTTGCTAAAAATGTAATCCTTAATTAAGAACAATTTCGAATTTCATTTAAATGAAGCCTTTGACAGCAGCTGTGGCATAAAAAGCCATTTAGGGTTGTGTCAGGAATCGCTTTCAAACCAATTTCAATCATAAAACCAACTTGCCGCAACGAATTTCAAACAAAAAAGAGGCAGCCTTGCAAGCATGAAAAAAACTTTGCAGCAATCTTTCCGCCGACGGTTTTTTCGCTCGCGAATTCAAATGAATCTTTAGACAAAACAGTTTTTAGGTTTATGGTATACCTTAGATTTAGGTAGTTATCTATTGCAAAACAAAAGTTCCTTTAATGGTTTCAGAATTTGAAAAACTAGCTTTCAATAGACGTTTACAGCTTAAGATCTCTCCTGCCTGTGTCAGTAGCTATACTGAAAAACAATCAAAAAAGTGCTGCATACTCTGGGGATTTATGTATGAAACTCTTTGTAATAGTTTAGTTTAGAAAATGGAAGAGCTTGCTACGATAGTTAAGACATATGCCTTCGTGTAAAAACTCTAAATTAGGTGACAAAGAAGGTAAACTTCACTATCTGAAAACAGCAAAGCGAAATTCAATTCGTTTTTTTGATATAAGTTAAGAGTTAATAAAGAATGGCATGGCATGCGGCAAGTTGTGAAAAGTACGCAAAACGCACTGATTTGTAGGGAGGGCAGCTTGACGTTGTCGAGGGGACTTAACTTACAAAAGCAACCATTAAGCTAGATGAACCCAAAAGAGAGCTCAAAGTAGTAAAATACGAAGAAATTTCTTGTTTGCTGTTGCTGGCTTCTAAAGCAGGGCTCGGCAGCGACGGGCGAGAAGTTGCCAACTGTAAGTTCTGCTCGGTTGCTGTCGAAGCATCAATCGCTGTGACAACTTTTCTCAGCGAACTACTACACCAATGTGCTGCCGCTCCATGCTCTAAAAACTAGCAGTACAAATCCTAGAGTTTTTAGCTTTGAGTATTTCTGACTATCTTTTCAAAAACTTGTTAGTTGTTAACATTCGAATACAAAAGAAAACTCTAAAATGCTATATATCTTTGGCTGACAGTGCTGGTTATGGTTTAAATCAAGCCAATAAACCATTTGAATGTCCTTAATTCGAACTTCGACTTGATCATACAGCACAAGTCATGGAATAAAAGAAAAACTCCGAAAGTTGGTTGACATCTTCATATGGTTTTGGGGTGTTTTTGATTAGCAACAGTGAATGCTATGTAATGCCCATCATACACACAGCAATCGATTGGCCAACTCGCAGTGTAAAATCAAAATATTTTGATTTTTTGTACGAGCAAAATGTGCGGCGGTTGGCCAACCAATTGCTGTGTGTATGGGTGCCGAGAGTTGGAAATGATTTAGAATTTGGTTCGCAGCGATTTCTGTGTGTGTTTTAACAATCGCCAAGTAAATGCTATTTAGAAGATAAACTGCAGCTGCATTGGCGTCTCAACTCATCATCATAGCTTCCTTTTCAGCTCACCAAAGTGAAACTATTGATTCAAGAAAAGTCTTAAGCTATTTTGCTAACAGATAAAAGTGCTTGGGTGAAGTCATAAATATAGCAACTTTTTGTTGAATCGAAAAAATCAACACATTCAACACCTTCAATATGCAGATATGACCATTGAAGTGGAAACTTCTAAAAGTGAGAGTGATTTGAAAAACCAAGTGCAATGGTATATTGAGTAAAGGTAGCATGATTGCTCTCTAGAGTAGCTGAATATGTGCTTATGTTGCCCTGTTGTTATTTTATCGCCTGTTAGACACAACCCTGAAACGTCATCCTTTCTTCCGTGCACTAACGTCATACGGCGCGCGTAGTCATTTGGACCAAGGATGACGTTCGAGGGTTAAGTACAATTTCGGCTTAGAACTATGAAGTCCATTGAAATTGCTTGACTCAACAAGTTACACATATTTACTTTATGTGTAGCATATAACTGCGGCATATAGGTCAAATTTTTGGCAACATTTCTTAAAAACTTTGCATTAACCATTGTTAAACCATTACACCCAACTTAACTGTACCTGCAGTTTGTGGAAACAAATTTTATGCATTGCTCACCTTTTTTTTTTTTATAAATATATAAATTTTAGTTATTGTTTATTTATTTGTAGTCACACTTTTCGTCCGCAACTCAAAAAAAAAAAAAGGTTTATAATGCGTTTTTGCTTTGTATTTTTATAAAGTTTTAATAATTGTACACATTGTTTATACTCTCATGATAAAAACAAAAGCAAAATAATGCTATAGATATAAAATGATGTGTATAAATTGTTTTTGGCAAATTTTTGCATATTTTGTACATTTTGCAATGCAAACAGCGCAAACATTTTCTTAGCTTTTTACGTTTTGCAAGTGAAATGTGTGTTTAATCAATTATAGTTGTAGTTTTTAATGTTGTTGTGTTAGATTGTTGTTTTATTTTTATTTATATTTTTATGTTTTATTTCCATTGACAGAATTGAGCACAAAAATTTTAAATGCTTTAGAGATGTTTGCTTAGATGTTGTTGTTGTTTTTTATTGTAGAGAACACAGCGCACAAAAAGTAGCATATACATAGATATAAAAAATATATATATATATATATTTCACAAACACACTTAGAACATTAAACAAAAGAAAAAAAAAGTTTAAACCAACTTATAAAAGGTTTAAAGTTAATACCGAAACAAGCTGAGAGCGACCGACCGAACGAAAACTACTTTTTAAACCATATTTTTTTTTAAAATTAATAAACTAAACTAATAACTGCAGTTTATGGCTGTTGTTGTTGTTGTTGTTGTTTTTCACACACGCGCAGAAGTTGTGTCAGCCCCTTAGAAGATACGTTTATAGAGTAGTTTGAATTGTTTGGGGGCTTTCGGTTTGCAGCTAAGAAAGTCTGCGACTATACTGAACGCAGAAAACTGGGAGCAGAACGCTGGGAGCAGTCGCAGTCGGCGTCCAGCCAGCGGCGTTTTGAGTTTTTGTTGCGTTTGTTGATTGCAAGCGTACAAATTCAACTGAATTCAAGCTGAAGAAGAAGAGTGTGGCTGACTAGCAGCAACAGCAGCAGCAGCAGCGGCGACGGCGGCAGCGGCGGCAGCAGCGGCAGCAGCGGCGTCGCAGCGCACACAAAAAGCGCATTAGACAGCAGAGCGAAGGCAGCGCCGAAAAAGTACAATAAGAACAAGGCACACACACACACACACACACACACACACACCAAACTATTTCACAAAATTTCGACAGCAGCGCAAAGCTTGAACTTGACTGCGAGTAAGTGCCGTCTGCGCGTGTGTGTGTGTGTGTGTGTGTGTGTGTGAGCGGGAGAGCGAACGCGCGCACGCTCTGTTGTTGTTTGCCAGGCGATCCTCAGGACCGCGGCGTGACGGCAGCGCAGGTAGCCAGCAGCCTGGCAGCGTGCGTGTGTGCGAAGAGCAGCGCTGCTACTGTGCGTGTGTGGGTGCGCAGTGAACTGAACTTGAACTTGTGTATTAGAATGTGTGCGCAACACACACACACACGCACACATTGCAAGCGACGCCAAAGCTTGCTGCAACTGCGCTGCCGCTGCCAGCGTCTGTGCCAGACACCCCAAAAAACCAAAAGCACACATGCAAGCAGTGCCAAAAACAAAAGCAACAAAAATTTGCTGCTTCTTTTTGTTATATTTCTTTTTGTGTTTTTTTTTTTCGTTTTTTTTCCACAGTCCAGCGTCAAATTTGTCGCTCTCGCTCTCGCGCTCGCGCTCCGCATATTTATACTAGAAATAGAAACAACTTTTGTGCTGCGACTGACTAATAATGATGACAAGAAGCAAGCAGACGCGAAAAGCTTTTACTCTTTTTTTTTCTTCTCTCTTTCTTTTGGGTTATTCACTATGACTGGACGTCTGGAGCCATAGAGAAGCTTTGGGAGCTTTACTTTCTCCTGGCTTTGAAGCCTGCATTCACCCCCGTGTGGGGTGAGCGGGTTCGAGAATTCCATCTCAGCAGTTCAAAGCTTGTCGTATGAGGCCACTAACAATGACATCGCGATCTTTTCGAGACCCGTAGAGGCACCCCAGGCCTTAAAAGGGTTGTGCGTAGGGTTTGGGACCCAACACGTAAAACCACAATTTTACATCAGTCCGTAAGCCGACAATACGGGTTGTAATGGCCAGTTAAGCAGAAGCCTGCATTACAGTTGCCATTTTGCGCTTGGTCAAAGTCTGACACTGCATTCCCATTGTACAACTTTGTGTCTAATTACCTGGGCAGAGGTACACTGTCTGGAAATTACATTACCCACAGCCGTAATGGGCTGTAAGCGCCGCACAGTGGATCCAACTGATTTCTTTTACGGCAAAAATCATTACTTTTGAGGCAGTAAGGATATTTTCAAAATTTTAAATGCACAGAACAGAAAATTCCTTAAGATTCTGCGATACACTGCAATAAATAAGCTGTGTATAGAGGCAGTTTCAAAAAAGGGTAGCAAAAGTCATATCCTTGCATGTCATGGAAAAATTCCATGTTCTAAATTGTGCTTTTTTTTCAACAAATCGTGCTCGTCGAAAGTTTGTCTATCTAGCGAACGTGTGTACACTAATTTAAACGATTTTTTAAGCAATAAGCACATTTTATAGGGTCAAGCATACGACGTTAGGTGTATATAATATCAAACTTTACTATGGTTTTTTTGAAGCTCCCTCTCTTCACAGCATTAGTATTCTTTGTTACGTGCGTTTTAAATTTTGAAAATATCTTAACTTCAAAAGTTATGATTTTCGCCGAAAAACAAGTCAGTTGGATCCACTGTGCGCCGTAGCTGTGTGGGTCAAGCTCGTAATATGGGTCTTACATTACCTAACGAAAAAAAAAACAAAACTGAAAATTGAAAGAAATGCTGAAAAACGTCAAGCACTTGAAGTATATGTATGTGTGTGTGTGTAGCGCGGTGGGAATCGCTCCAATTTCGTCTAATAAGGCAGACAGACGCTAGCAAGGGCGCAGCGTTTTTATACACTACAACCAAAGGGTAAAGCGTTCTATTGAGCAAGGAAAGGCGAATTAGCCAACTCTTGTAATTCCAGTATCTAAGACATATGGCTGCAATCTTAAAACGCGTTACAGCGCTTTCTTTATGACAAACTCAAGCAGCAATGTGCAAATACCAGGGATCCATTCACATGGCTTCCGAACTGCTTTAATTACTTGTTAGGGTATAAAAAAGTTGGGCTACGTCCGGACTGCAGCCAGTACACTAGTGTTTGCAATTTTTTTTGGCAGTTGTCTCAGTTAACCAAGTTGCTAGGCAAAAAACCAGCAGCGTGTGACTGCAAATGGATACGAAAGATCTAATAACGGCATATGACCAGAACAAGTAAAGGAAATCAAAGCCATTGATGGGAAATGTTTTGGAAAATGAAACAATCGTTTCAACAATTAGGCGCACATCCTTAACGTTTAAGTTTGCGCTACTCTAGCTTGGCAAACAGTGTATCTTAGCACCTGTTTGAGCACCTTCAATGTCAATATAATAAAATTTTAGTTAAATCTATTAGTTGCATCTAAGTTGATGCATAGCATGCCAGCTGATCAGATGATGTATGCAGCTTTTCAATGCTATATTAGTTTAAGCCTATAAAATCTATTAGACGCTTAACAAACTTGAATTAGATTAAACTAGGTGCTATTAGAGCGCAAGGTTGCAGCTAGAAGAGTTCTCTAACTATTATGGATATATGCATAAACATATACGTTTAGAGAACTTTTGAGCAGAGCTGAAAGCTAAAACTATATACTCAAAGCCGCTAAACTTAAGAAACTAATATAATTTGGCTTCTATTGATCTCACATTTTGTTAAAGGTGTGACTAGCGTTATTTAACGCGTAGTTTTTTTTAGAGGTAATTCAAATTTTTGCTTACTGCTGTTGATTATAGGCCACAATCATTAGTGGAAATGAGCCTCGCACTATACATAGCATACGAAAGTTGTATAGAAATCGAAAATTTTCAAGCTGTATTATTTTGTTGCAAACGCAATCAAATCTACAAAGACCATCTTAGGCTATGGCGATAATAATGATGGTTTAAACTTTGAGACTCTGTCGGTCAGTTAGTTGAAAACAGATTATATATAGATACAAAGAGCATGTAAGTAATAAAGTGCAAATGGATGCATATACAAGACACAGGCTGCTTGTGTTGCTGTGTCTCTTAGACCAATTCATTCGTAGGCAAAATTGAGATGTATTTCAGCAAGTCGAGTCACAGTAACGGCCAAAAATTCCACTCTATTTTTTTATACTCTTTGATATAGTTAGTCAAATACTGCTTGCTTATTCGAGTCAGCTAGCTATCGATGGCATCGAAATCGAAAACCAAAGGTTTTTGTGCAGCAGCAGCTCTCGAAACGTTTAAATCTCTAGTATTTAGCTGCATACAATATACGCCCACTATCAAAGGCAGCATCGATAGTAAGAATTGTTTTACGCTAGCCTCTACTATAGACTTGTTTAAGTCGTTGACTTGATTATTGAACATTTTCATTTATCACAAATGATCGACAATTTGAAAACACACAAATATCGATCGATAGTCCCTACCAAAACGACACCCGCCATCTCGACAAAGAGCAGCATTTGATGGTCCATTCAGGGATCACGTATACGCCGCATGTTCTGACTTTGTTATTCCTATGCGGAATAATGCAACACAAACAGCTCCTTCAAGCTGGAAAAGAGCTACTTTTAGCCTTCGGATACCAAGCGATGCTTTAAACTAGGCGTTGCTCTCTGCTGCAACCTCTTCAACTTTGTGATGGATGAATTGAATTAGAGAAGGGTCCAGCTGCTGATATCATTGGTCGTCCTTAGCGACCTGAAAGGGAATATCTAAGGCTGGGACCGGCCGTAAATGAGAGCAAGACAATGTTTGTGTTTTCTTTCAAGAGAGGTTCGCCTATACTTCTGATGTTGTCAAGGATTTCGTCTAAATCTTACTGTTTCGACTTGCCCAAAGCATCATGTTCCCCGCACTTTAAGGCTGTGGCTAGGCGCGATTGCAGCTGCTCTTTGTTATTTAATTAAAGTAAAATGATTGCGATTTCTCAAGCCCCCATAGTATATGGTAGTATTTGGCAAGTTTTGACCTACACTTTGTAGCATAGAGGTCTCGTCTCGGCTGATAAGTCATATCGATTACGTTGTTGTGGGCATTAAACACATACTGCATACGTTCTGAGAGAGAGTCAGAGTTATATTTTGTTTTGGGTTTTTTTGTTTTTGTTTTTTTTTGTTGTTGTGCCCACAATGAAACAACTTTGTTTTAACTACAAACCAGATAATTTTATAATATACACGCCGGCTTTGAATGACATATGTTAATTTTCTAGGAATTTACAAATCGAAAAAATTTCATTTTGAATTATGCAAAGTTATTTAAATTAGTTGTCCGCTTTGGGGATGGGCTAAAAATATTTATGCGCCACTAAAAAAATGTATTTTTTTTGCATGCAAATAAATAGAATACTAATGTAGCACTTTCTTTCATTTTGTTTCGTTTTGAAATCAGTTTTTTTTTACTTTTTTATATATTTTTTTTTTTTGCAAAAAATAACAAAATAAAATAAGAATTCGAAATCTTCGTAGTGTTTACGAACTTTCAAGGCTAAATACTACATTTTTGCAGTATGGTTGTTTTTGTTGTATTTATATTAAATTGTGTTTGCCGCTCACTCTCTCTCTCTCTGTCTCTCTCTCTCTGGCAGCGCAGCCGCTCGCTCTTTCTTGTTCAGCTAGCAGCGAGCATCGCCGGAGCTGCGCTGCGCTGCGAGCAGCTTTTAAAATAGTTCTAGAAATTGTGTTTTTTTAGTTTCATTTTTTTGGCATTGCAATTTTTTATGGTTTTTTTTATATTTTTTTTTTTGGATGTATTAGTTATTAAGTTCACACAGCTGCAAAAGCTGTGCATGTGGCGATTAGATAGTAGCGAGTAGTTTGTTCAGTTGGAAACTGAAATTGTATGCATAAAATGGCTCGCTTATTAGAAATAGATTGGCGAGCGAGTTCAGTTTTAGCTCTAAGTGCAAAGAGGCTCGGCATATCGGCAGTGCTGTTTACATACAATATATCAAGTTTTGGCATTTTACTGGCTGCTTCTCAGCTATGAATTAGCCGTGAATCAGCCGGAAAATAGTCATAAGCGTATGCAAAAGTCACGAACTTGCGTGTGTGTAAGTGTATCTTAAAGTCAAGAAATCTTGTTTGCAGCACACGGACTGGTTTGTTACCTGCATATAGAGCAAGAAATAGATTTGACTCTATCGCAAAAGTTCCATTTGTTGTCGTTCTTTATTTTAGCTACCTCTTTTGAGCGCTTGGCTTCCTTTCAGTTTTCTGTTTGTTGGAAACTTTTATACGTTTTTGTTTGGCCACGTTTGGTTTGCTGTGCTTTGGATCTTTTTATTGCGCTATTTTCAAGGTTAAACGCTTAAGTTATACCCACACAGACAAGCACAAATTGGCCAGCCATAATGCCGAGTTGTGTGATTCTATCCGTATCTTTGCCTGGCAACTGTTTGGGTTGCCGCTCAGCTGTTCTCGTTGTCGTTGTTGTTGTTGTTTTGTGCGAATAGCTAAGTAGCGCGTATGCTACGACAGTTTACAAAGCATAAAACAAGGTCAGTTCCACAGAGATACAAACACACACAGATACACACAGACACACACACAGATACAAACATGGCGGCCCACTTGTTGCTAGGAGACAGCACGGCGCTTACAAAATGCCGGCCAAATGTAAAATCTAACGTCCAATGCACTAACCAACACACACAGATACACACACACACACACACACACACACACACACACACACACACACACACGGCCGCCGCCGCCGCATCAATGAAAGCGAAAGTTTTTGTGTAAAAACTAGCTGAGTGTAAGAGCACGAGAGAGAGAGAGAGAGAGAGCGGCTGTCATGGGCATTACAACAAGGCGCAAACCGGAAATGTAAGCGACGTCAACGCAGACGCCGACGCCGATGCCGACGCTGACGCTGACGCAGCTTTTACTACGTGTTGTGTGGCAGCTAGACAAATGCTAGACAGGCATGCGGCAGTGTGTGTGTGCGACGTCGCACACATCAAAAGTGCAGCAAAAACAAAAGCGCATAAAAAAAGTGCAGCAAAGCTTGCAAGCTAAGCGACTGCGACTGCGACAGCGGCCAGGCAAGCCACGTGGGTAAGCTAGCCTCACACACACACACACACACACACGTGCACACTGCCACACGAAAGCGTAGTAAAAATAGTAGTAAAAAATGTAGTAGGTGCAAAGGAATACAAATAAACGGCAAAAATATCTCAGAGGTTGGCAGTAGTTGTTGGCAGCGTGCCGACGTTGTCGTTGACGTCGTGCTGGCTGCATGTGGCGTGCAGTCGAGCGCATAACGGCACTGCCACTCTATGTCTGGCTTGGAGTGGGCCAGTGTTTATGTGCCGCTGTGTGCGTGTGTGCGTGTGTGTAATGTAATGCCAATTGGTTAAATGCTTCAGTTTAGTCTGCGGCTGTGGGTGTGAGTGTGTGCAGCTAGTTAGTGCGTGTTAATTAGCCCATTAGGCAGAGTGATTATGTGTTCGGTGTTAGCTCGTTTACATTATGAGTGGGGTTTGTTTGTCTGGCAATGTTTGTAGTGTGCACATAAATGAAAACGTATGTACTTAAAGTTCAGGTTACATAGCTTTGCGCTTGTAACTCTAGTGTTATGACTCTTTTGTTTAACGCTGCCCTAAGCTATTAAATGTAGTTCTCAAGCAATTGTGGGCAGCTCTTAACTTGACTGTTACAAGGATTTACAATCAAAAGTCATGCTCAACGGAGCTTATATGGTTGTTGCTGTTGGAAGAGAACTGCAAATATGGCACGTATTTGAGTTGGCAGAAAAGAATTTGCGTTAAACTATTAAAAAATAATCAGTACTCAAGGTGCCGACAGCCTGGGTAAGAGTATTCCGTCGCTTTAACAGCCCAGTGATAAAATGGCCAACTTTAACACCATTACAAGTAACAAACCGGCATGGACAATCTTAGAGGAGATGCATCCTATGGAAAAGGATACCATACCATGGGCATTCACACAAGCATCTTCCAGGCAGAAATATGCGCCATAGGCCGGTGTGCAGACGTAAACCTAGAAACAAATTATCAGCATAGGGAAAAAGCTGTACTGGATACTGGAAAAACTCCAAGCTGGTTGAGGAAACCCGAGCCAAACTGAATCTTCTGGAAAGGATGAATAACACTTCGGTGGGTGCCCGGCCACAACAACATTCCTGGAAATGAACTTGCGAACGAACTAGCAAGAAATGTAACCGTGGCATTGGAAGACACACAATTAAGCAACTATTAGGAGAGGAGGAAAGAAGCAGGCGATCCACTGACTGGACAGGGGCAACAGGCTTCAGAGAGGCTAAGCAGCTTCTTATCTACTACAACTGTAATTGATTTAAGAAAATCGTTCAACTGAGCAAGAACAACCTAAGAGTAATGACTGGCCTACTTACTGGTCACTGCAAACTTAAAAGGCACTTAAGTAAGCTGAGCATCACCAGCTCTAATACCTGTAGGTTTTGCAAACAGTAGAAGACTGAACCTCCTAGATGGGTATAAGCTGTTCCTGATGAGAACCATCCCTGATAATGAAATACTTATCAGAGATAGAACTGCTGGGGAAGCTATTAGCTAAGAATGAGGCACAATAGATCCTTAGGGTGCATAACTCCCCTATCATATTACTAAACTATTAAAAAAGATACGCGTACATTTCCATATGTTTTCTTTGATTTAGTATGTAACTAGCTAGTCGCACATTGTGTTACAGTAAATGCTCTAAAAAAGTTTGTTGTGGCAAAAGTATGTTTATATGATTGGGCACACATGTGTCTACATACCTAATTTGATGGCCCTGGCTTGAAAGTGCAACATAAATCATGCGTATCTTTTGGCTGCATTTGGTTTTCCTAACTCTAATCACTATGATGTTGCTGTTGCACACATATCTGCCAATGTCTGTAAGTTTCTCAATCTTACGATTTTGGTTCTTATTTAAACGATTTACGTTGAACTGCATACAAGCACTAAAACCCTCTCATTTCGAAAAACTTATTTTCGACGCTGTTCTAAAGCTGCAAAACTTTAAGTTAGTCATGGATTTCAAAGTTTTGCTGTCTTCGTTAGAACTTTAAATCATTTCATGTGTATCTGTATCTGTAGCTGTAGCTGTATCCGTATCTATGTATGTGTGCAAATATCTATTTAGTGCGCTGCAGACAGGCATTTTTTTGTTGTTGCTGAAATCATCGAGACAAACGGCCCACACTAACTGACTCTATATACAAAGATACATACAAACATATATAGATACATATATACATATATGTGTGGACCGCATAGTATAGGTGTATGCCGGTCGACTCAATCTATTAGAAACAAGAGCGAAAGAGAGAAACGGCAAACAATTCAAAACAAAACCCAATTTTTCAACTCGTAAACTGAATCCAAGTTCAAGGTCTTGCGTTCAATGTCTGGGATCTGCGCTGCTGCTGCTGCTGCCGTGGCTCTGCTTAGCTGCTGCCGCTGCTCAGCTAGTTGCGCACAATAGAAAAGAGCGCGCGCGCATTCAAGAGCAGCGCAGCCAGAGAGCAGCAGCTAATGCGCATGTGTGTGCGCATTAGAAGTGTGTGTGTGTGTGTGTGTGTGTGTGTGTGTGTGAAAAGCTCGCTCTGTCTGGCGGCTGTATGTGCGCGTGGCCTACGACAAACACTTTCAAACAACGCAGTGGCAGTGGCAGCGGCCGCGGCCGCAGCAGCGGCCGAGAGCGCAAATAGCAACAGACGTTTACGCAGTTGTTGAATGACTGACTGACTGACTGACAGACTGACTGTACAGTTTGTTTG
The DNA here is from genome assembly GCA_035041775.1 of Chymomyza caudatula. NCBI lineage: Eukaryota > Metazoa > Arthropoda > Insecta > Diptera > Drosophilidae > Chymomyza > Chymomyza caudatula. Next base: position 2,571,255 of record JAWNKW010000217.1, on the reverse strand, counting down.
TTTAGTTTGCTTGAACTTGTTTGCCTATGGCGTGAAGAAGCAGCACAACTTTCTCAGCTGTTCTAGGAGCAAGGGCAAAGGGATAGCCAGACGAAGTTCGGCCAGACATACACAAAAAGTTCAAAAAAAGAAAAAAAAAAAACGCCGGAGAGACAAACCTATATGTCTTTCTATGTTGATTTTTTTTTTTTTAAAGCTGTCTTCCGTCTGGGCCTATGGCTGGGCCTTGTGTGTATGTCTGTATGTCTGCCAGCCAGACATGCTGCTGTCTGTCGTTCTGTCTGTTTGTCGCTTTGTGTGTGTGTCTGTTTGTGCGTTTGCCTGCAAGTTTTGTCTACGCTTCAACTTTAATACTATTTTTTTTGGTATTTTTTTTTTTTGGTTTTTTTTTTTTTGCAAATTCATGATTTTTATTGCCATTTGCTTTATTATTATTTCTTGTCTTATTTCTTTTTGTTGCTGACAAAGTTTATGTCTATTGTTAGTAAGCAGCGGCTGCGGCAGCGACTGCGACTGCGCCGTCAGCTTTGACGTTTATTGTTTTTGCATTTTGCTAATTTGACCTTCACCTTAACCTAGTCATCGTGTGTCGGACATTCGGTCATTTACCTCAACTCAAATTGAAAATAGCGAGACAAAAAAAAGCTCAAGCTGAGTGTGAGTGAGTGAGAGCGCTACTACAGCTACTCATTAGAAACGCAAAGAACCGGCAGCAGGCAGTTAGAAATTTGTTGTTTTTTTTTGCATATTGATTTTGAAAAATAATACGCGCCGTTCACACCAACTGATCTGATATTCGCCCCTTTTGCTCTGCCGCTTCCTCATTTGATAAGTGTCGCTCTTTAATTTTTGAGCAATTCAATAAAAAATTGCCTTAGCAATACGACAAATCCGACATCTGGCGGTGTGTTTATCATTTTGCCAGTCCTTCCGGCTATAAGATACACAAACACAACATAAACAACTATGCTCAAGGCAAGTATTGAGTCGAATGCGGTGATCTTGAGCTTTTTGAGCTTTTTGCTTGAGCGCGCTCAACTAGTTTTTGGTTAGTTTCTAGTTGAGCGCTTTTGGCGCGCTTATCTAGCTAGATTCTCACCAGCGTGGTGAAAAACTAATATGCAAGTTTTGTATTTGAGTTGAGTTTGAGGCATAGTGAAAACTTGTTGTAGTTGTTGTCTCTTTGAGCGCAAATAGTTTGTGTTTTGCTAGATCGTGCTGTAGATTTTCCAGCGTTGTTTAGTTTGCTTCGCGACGTGTTTGACTTTGGTTCGAATTTCGAACTATACGATAGTTTGTCTAGTCTCTGAGTGTGTGTGTGTGTGTGTGGCTTACAAAATGGCCTCTATATATCTTGAAAATTTTTTCAAAAGTTTGTTTTTTGTTCAGTTATTTGTGGTTTATATAGTAGCGTGTGTGTAAGTGAATTAAATCAAATGCCTTTGTTCTTACAAAATTTCAAAAAATATATATCAAAAATATATATATAGAGTATATATATACATATATATGCGTGCATATTATTTAATTGTGTTTTAGTGCAATTTCAAGTTGTAAAATGCTTTTAATAACAAGTTCTTATCAAGTTTTTCGTTTAAATGCTTTGTTTTTATTACACAAGCGTATTAATCAGGAATTATTTTTTTTTTTTGTACTTTTCCATGTAAATCAAGTGCAGTTTTAAGCAGAAACAAAAAGAGCATTAAAACGCTCAAAATAATAAGCATTCTTCAATTTACATGCGTAAGTATTAATACAAATTTTTGATTTTGTGTGTATACAGGTCGTATGTGTGTTGGGGGACTGGCGTTTGAAGTGCCCAAAAGGTTATATATATATATATAGACTGATTTTGCTGCCTAAAGCTTTTGCACAAAACGAGGCAAATAGGCGTTTTTTAGTCTGAAAATCTGTAAAACTATTGCAACTATTGCTGAAAGTTAGAGGTTTGCATTGTAACTTGAGTAATGTATGCTAAATGCAAGTAAAGAAATACGCGTAAGTTTCGAGAAACGATCTATCTTTTCATTTTGCACTAGAAATAGGCGTTTTTGAAGTTGGCGTTTTGAATGTTATTTGAAATACTTGGCAAATGATTTGAAATTGTGCTTAAATAAACCAACATTGCTGTGTTCTTGTTGTAAATTCAAATAAGTTAACAATTTAGAAATTTGAACACAACTTAACTCAATTGGCGCCACTGTGCGTGCTTCTACTGTATTGCAGTATTATATTAAGTATACGGGAAGTAAATAACACTTCATTTTGTATTTAATTTTATTTTATGATTATTATTATTTTTGTTTTTTTCTACATATTTTGTGTGTGTGATATTTGTGTGGGGGGCTTTGAACCCCTTAACGCTGAACGCGTGTAACTTGCAAAGTGTGACAAATAGGCGGCTATCCTGCCATTTCAAGTCCCCGCTGCGTTTGACCAAACCCACTGACTACTTACTGGGCCCCCATTATCGCGACGACTGATAACTGGGGCTTCGGTGACGGCTGGCGGCTCTCTGGCTGTTGGTTTTTTGGCTCCAATCAGTTATTGCCACTCTAATGAACATTGAACTGTGAAATTGCGTGTGTGTGTGTGTGTGTGTGTGTGTGTGTGTGTGCAAAGCCAATGACTTCAATTGTAAATGTTAATTGAAAAGCTTTTGACTTCTAGCGTCATTGTCAATGCTTACATGTGTGTGTGTGTGTGTGTGCGTGTGTGTGTGTGTGTGTGTGTGTGTGTGTGTGTGTGATTATTTACTTGCGTGCATTCACCTCAACGAAAAAAAAGCTCCTGCCGCGCGCTTGACGCTTAACTAATCTGCGCTTTCACCTTAGCGCGCGCTCTCTTTGTGCGCGCTCTCGCGCTGCTCCACAGGCAACTTTGTATGTGTGTGTGTGTGTGTGCGTGTGTGTGTGTGTGTGTAGCAACTAACTGTACACACACAAGCACACATAGAGAAATTACTTGCTTGTTTAGCGCTGTGTGCGAGAATTCGTTCATCAAAATTGTTTTTCACAAATTCATCAAAAAGTAGTTGAGTATAAAAACAAGAAAATAAGCGCTACGAAACGTAATAAAACGTTGAAAAATTGTCAATTTGCGTTTTACAAGCGCGGCAGCCAAAAACAACAAAGGAACAACAATGACAAGAACACATGAAAACAACAACAACAACGACAACAACTAGAGTTATTGTCACAACAGCTTCATTAGAAATTGGTTGACGTTGGCATTAAATTACAGCCAGTCTTATCGAGACGTAGACGCAGCTACTTAGCATTTTGTTTTATTCATTAATACACATACGATATACTAGTTAAGGCCATATTTTTCGAAGTTTTATTTCGCATTTGCGTTTTTATTCAAACATTTTTGACAGACTGTATGCACAGCTTACTTTATTTTGATGATATAGTTGAATATATCGCTATAAATTATAGATATTTAAGCTTTAATTTCAATGTGGCTATTTTTTGCACACAAAAAGCGTATATAAAAAATCGTAGAATTACGATTGCAAGCTTGTTGTTGTTGATCGTTTTAAGTCAAGAAAGTCAAATTTGACAAATTAAGCAAGAACTTATGCAAGTTTTCAAGAGTCAATTCAAAGTATGCTAATTTCTACAAAAGTTTTGACGCATTTTGTATTACATACATTTGCAGCATGATCAAATAGTTTTCATGATTTTATAAAACAAACTTTAAGCTATTTTAGGAAATAACAGTCTAGCTCAGTTAAGAAAAACCAGTTCTGCTTCATATTGAAGATGTATGACTGTCACGTGCGTAGCCATGACAATGCCCATATGTCGTTGAAACTGCGTAAAAACCTTGGTACTAAATCTAGCGAACTCGTACCTATGCGATGCTTGAGTGCACGTTCAAACCTAACTCTGAACCAAGTTTGCGTTACAACAAAATACAGAAGTGAACCAAAAATTTACATTACAAGTGCAGCTTTTTAATTAACTAGCTGCGTACCTTCGATATTTAATGCATTATTATAATTATTATCTTATTTTAAAATCTACTATATAGAAATACGCTAAGGGAATATTCAGTGTGGTACCGATTACTTCGCAATAATGCCACTTTTTCAGTTGAAACCTATACCATTCGAAAGTTTAAAAGCTTGAAGTTTGCAGAATATAAGTTTCACATGGATACGTGGCGTTTTAGACACATAAAAGTGGATTTGAATTAAAAAATAACAACAAAAAACTGCATTGTACACAAACGTTGTTATTTCGTGTTTTCTTTTCGCTGCATCGTACTCAGCTGTTATGAGAGTGACTACAAGGCGAGCACGTGTAATTTATTAATTGTTAAAGAAAATTTTGTATTTGTAAAGCACAAGTGGTACTAGCTTCGAATTCTGCTTTAAATCGCGAAAATAGCGCATAAGCGAAACTTTTCGAAACAAACAAATAGACTTTTCAGTTTGGTTAGTAAGTCTCCTTTTGCACGAAGCTTGATTTTCAAGCGTGACCTTATAATTTGTTTGTAGGCACGGTAATAACGCCCGTAAGTTGTCTCGCCTGCATATTAGAACGCATTATAATATCGAGCTAGATTTTGTGAGGAATTTGTGCACTTTCTCACTTGAAAATCTGGCTTCGTGTAACATAGGCGCTTGTTAAAGCAGTCATCGGCATTGGCAACAGTGACATCAGCAGCATAGTATTTCTGTGTTAGCTGAGAAAAGTTATACGAATATTTTTTTTGCAGTGTAGTAGCTTACAACAACTTAGAAACATGTCAGTTTTACGTTTTGGATGCAAATTTTTTCTCAGTCAACTAATTTTCTGCAAGAACTTGACCGAATGTTAACTTGTTGCTAAAAACTTGAAAATATTTATGGTAAATGCTTATGTATTATATATGTTATGTATGCAAGTATTTGTGTGCGTGTGCATGGAAATTCGATCATTTCTTGAAATTTTAGTTAACGTTAGCAAATTCAACATGCAAATAGCCAACAGCAACAAAAATTTGTTAACCACAAATCAAAGCCACGGCATTGCAAGGAATTATAAAAGTTGCGCTTTAAATTTTGCAAAACTTGCAAAATTGCAGTGCATTTTCAAAAAAACCAAAAAAAAAAAAGTTAAAATAAATGACAAAAATTGCTAGTTGTTATTTTGTGCACTTTTTTTCGCTTGCTTTTGAAAAAAAAAGCCTACAACGCAGTGAAAAGAGAGAGCGCGCCTGGCAAAGCTCACAGCAGCAGCAGCAGCAGCGGCAGCGGCGGCAGCGGCAGCGCCAAAAGCTAAAACGCGTCAGTCAGCTGCGCGCGCAGCGCGCTTGCTCTTTAGCTTAGCGGCGCACGCTCTCTCTCGGGCGCTCTCTCTCTCTCTCTTGCGCGCTCTCTCTCTTTTACTGTATACGCGCAATTTGCATTCCTTGCGCACATTACTTGCGTGTATGTGTGTGTGTGTGTGTGTGTGTGTGTGTGTGTGTGTGTGTGTGTGTGTGTGTGTGTATGCACAATTTAGTTCGCATTACATTGCCATTTGCTGTTTGCCTTGCTATTGGCGCTGTGGCGGCGCCCAATTGGGTCGCCCGCATTGAACTTGCGTCTGTCTGTCGGTCTGTCGGTCTGTCAGTCTGTCAGTGTGTGTGTGTGTGTGTGTGTGTGCAGCTGGCTTATTAATTTATAGATCGCACACACACACGCACACACACACGCACATAATTTTCTGCTCGCTGCAAAAATTGTATTCAATTGGCACATATGAAGGCCAGTTTACTGCCGCTCTGCTGCTGCTCTGCTCTGCTGCTGCGCTCTCTGCTGCAGCCCTCCCACTAGCTGTGCCTGCTATACTACATGTGTTCATTTTGTTGTTGTTCTTGTGTTTATTACTAAAGCTTTGTGCGTTCATTGCCGTTCATTATTTGCTCATTTCTATATGTATATATGTGTTTGTGTATTAGCATTTCTCATCAGAAGCAGCTGCGCTGCTGCGGCGGCGACGTCTGTTCGTTGCGCTCGCGAGGTTAAGAAACTTTTTGGGTTTAATAACATTGCACAAGGTTATTAGATAAAAAAAAAATGTGTTGAGCAAATATATGCGCATGTGTGTGCTAGTATGTGTGATCGTCGCCACACAGTGGAAAGCAACAAAAAGACATTACGCTCTTGGATCAGGCTCCGTGTCGCTGGAAGCGCCTTGGGGGCTGCAGCGGGCGCACGCTGTCGGCGGCTGCCATGTGACTTATTTTTGGGGGAGACTCTGGTAGACAATTTTGTTGTTGTGCCGCGTTTGCCGGCCTGGAGTGGCAACGATTTGTTGTTGTTGTTGCGTTTTTTTTTTAACCAAATGCCGTTGATCTTTGCCTTGGGTTGTGCGGAGCTGACGTTTTGACGCCGAGTCGCTGCTAACTGCGCTGCCAAAATGTCAACGCATTTTTGGAATTTGTGTGGGGGTTCAATGGCGCAGCGTGACTCGAGCATGTACTACATTATTATGTTAGCAATCTAGAAATAATTTTTATGGAAATTTTTCTAGAAAAGTGATTCTCAAAATGCGACATGTATTATCTAAGCGTTGAAGCAACCCTTTTGAACTAAATGAGTTAATTTAATCATGTTAAGACATTTGTATAACACATTTTTAAGCCTTATGGCAACACTGAGTAAAAAAAAAAAATTACGTATACGCCACATGATCGTTGCATGTTACTGTAGGGTACCGTTAATGCTGCTCATATTACATACGCATCTTTATGTGCGCCTAGATTGTTGCTAATGCCACAAATGAAGAGCAACACAAGCACAACAAATGTTCTTGTAAATTGAGACGTAGAAGAAGAAAGAAGCACCGACAACGATGACAGCAACACAAATGTCAACGAAAGTGCAATTGAAAGAGAAAAGAAGGGTTAGCCAAAACCAGCCAAGCAAAAGCAATAAGAAACCCAAGAAGAAGAGCTGGCAGCAGCAGAAGAAGCAGTAGTAAAAGTGAAGAGGTTGGGCGTCGCAGGGTGTGTCCCCCCCTTGGTGTCGATATCGGCAACAACAGCGGGCAACTATGCACATGACACTCATGACCAACTGACTGACTGAACGACTTGAAAATGCACAACAAAGTAAACGAACAGAAGAAGAAGAGCGAAGCGAGTTGCAGGAAGAGAGGGACAGCGAAACTGAGGCACAGAAAGTGCAACGCAACGACGCGTCTTTGCCTTGGTCTGCAGCAAGAAATAGAAGAAACCAGACACAGAAAAAACAGCGCTACACTAGACAACGAAGTGTTGATACACTAAAAATGAAGTTACGCTAGTTTGTAAGGCAGATGCTGCCAAAACTGGCCATAAATGTGCAGTCTACGGAAAGTGATGCGGATGCGTAATGGCAATGGCAAAGTCAGAGCAAAAACCAAAAGAAAACGCGACTCACTCACTTCTTGGCTTATCGGCGGCAACAACTCCCAGCCAGAGCAGACCAGACCAGACCATGCCTAGCCTTTTGTGCATGCCATTTGTTTGTCTATCTGCCGTTGGCCTTGAAGTAACCGTTTCCGAGAATAAAACGATGGCGGCTGCAGCGAAACAGCGACAGAGCAGAAGTTGCTGCTGTGGATGGGATGATATCAGGCACAGGTCCAGGTCCAGGTCCGGGCAGGGAAAGAGACACAGACCAGGGCAGTATGCATTTATTTTGTTTGTTGCATTTTGCAACTCCAATGGCTCGGCGACTGCGCCTCAAAACGGCCTTGAATGGCATCATCATCATCATCATCATCATTATCACATTGTAATCATCATTATTGCCAACAGCATTATCATCATTAGCAGACGACTCTATGCGTGCATGTATACACTATCAATGTGTTGTGCCTGGGCCTGTTGCTGTGTTTCTGTTTCGGTTAATGTTGCCTTTTTGCTGTCTCTCTGTGTCTTCTACATGACGTGATCAACTTTGTATGCCAACTACACATATGTATATATATATATATATAGAAGTGTAGAAGTGTGATTGTGTGCATATCTCATATAGCTCGTTTGTATCTTGCAAACCAAACAAGTGCGTGGATACTGCTAGAACTTTTCCACTTTTTGCTTGCCCAACCTTACTTATTATGGCTGACTATCAGCTGCATGGAAATATTGACTCATATTATATGATTCAAGTAATGCTTAGAAGTATGTTTAAGCTAGAACTGTAAATGTTGCCATTGTTGATGTTATAGGTGAGTTAAAGATAGCGCACAAATGTACCGTTTTCTCCTAAATATAGTTTTGTTCTAATCAGTTTTGCCCAAAAAACAGTTGTCCGAAAATAAAAGTTTTGTCCTAAAACAGTTTTGTCCTAAAACAGTTTTGTCCTCAAAACAGTTGTCCTAAAACAGTTTTGTCCTAAAAACAGTTGTCCGAAAATAAAAGTTTTGTCCTAAAAACAGTTTTGGCTCTTTCAAATTGTTCTAGCTTCTCTTTTAACTCCGTTTTTCATAGTATCTTCTAAGTTTTAAGCCCATTCACACTGGTAAGTGGGCTCTGCATTACTGTCTCTCACACACACACACACACATCTAACTGACATTGACCGTTCAATTGACTGTCTGTCTTCTGCCTAAATAGTTGGCTGCCTGGAACGCAGTAGTTAATATATATATTAGTTAATTGACTTTCAAGGCTAGCGGAAGTTTTCCCGCCTTGCCAAAGGGCGGCCACTTCTAATTACACAAACACACACACACACACACACACACAGCTGCAGAGTTCTATGTGTGTGTGACCGTGCGTGAGTGCAACCGACCGACTTCTGTCATTTTGATTAACTGTAAATAACAGCTCAATTGTGCGGGCAGCGCTGCCCATGGGCTAACTGTCTGTCATACTTATATAAAGTAGCAGCATATGAAGCCCAAAGAACTCCATACGCTCCGAAGCCCTACTAAAGCAAGATACAACGTGGTCGTCTTTCGTTGCTGCTTCATTTTTACTGTTACTCTTTTTTATATATTTTTTTAATTTTTTTTTTTTATTTTTTATTATTTTTTCTTATTCCTGGAATTTGTGCTGTAGTTGTAGTCTTCTGGCTGTTTCTACTTGCTGCTATTGTTGTTGTTGTTGTTGGCTTTCCTGTTTTGCATTTGCTTTGTTGTAACTACTACTAAACCAACTACAACAACAACAAGAACTTGTGCGCCGTCAACCTTGAATATCGGGCATTTGCTTTTGTAAGTCATACACACACACACACACACACAGACACACACACACACACACACAGACACACACACACACACACACACACACACAGACACACACACACAGACACATGTGAAAAAAGCCCATGTCTGCCGTCTAGTCGAGTGCTACCACTTTAGTTCCATCCACACTTTATTTTATTTTACATTTTTTCTTGAATTTTGTATACCCTGAAAGTAAGTGCATATTCATTTTGCTGTGATGAGTAAAACGTCTTGCAGAAAACTAACTAAATACACTGTGTTGTCGCTCTGCTTGAGGCATTTGTGTCTAAACTTTCCTAAGTTGCTTAGAGCAACAGTCTTGAATGATTCAAGGCCTCCCGCTAGGTGTTCCAAAATTTACATAGAGATGACTTTTTTGCACATAGTTATAGCTTAATTATAACTTGGTGCAAAGGCTCCGAGCGAACAGAACTGAAATTTACACTAAAAAAAGCTCAACTCTGGCACTACTGATAATGTGATGGAGTTTTCAGCGCTGACATGTTCAGCTTAGATAAGTCCCGCTATGCGTTTGTGTTTTTGGTTTAGGTTTTAAGAAAACTAAGCGTTGTCATAAGGTGACAAATTTCTTGAAGAGATGTTAGAATGTTTTACTAAGTTTACAATGCTTTGTGAATGATGATTTAAAGGAACTTTGCAACGTTTGTTGAGATGTGCTAAACAGCACTACTTAAGAACTAGGGTCTAGGTGTTCGGGATATATAATCGAAGCCAAAAGCAACATTTGGAAGCAGGCCAAGGCTTTGAAAATCCTTGATAATGTGCAACATTACAAAAGTATGCAGTAAATGAATGAACACAAAGTGCATCTAGTTTTGCGTAGAATCCAACGCCATTTGTTTGACATAACTTGGAGCTCGAGCTGCAAAAAACAGCTATATAAGAAGAAGCTGAGTTCGCTAGCACTATAAGTTCTATATCGTATATGCTACAAACCAAAAAATGCAGCTAGAGCACATAAACTTCGGTTAACTTAACTTCTAGTTAGTACACTTTCAGTGTGATTTCATGTGTTAGCCATTTCGCTCTAGTAGCATCCAACATCAGATACAAAAGCACGTACTGCGTGTGTCTACCTATCTTTGTTTGTATGCATAGGTGTGTTTGTGTTAGTATGTCTGCTACTCCCGACTCTAGTTAAGCGCTTTTGTATGTATGTATGTGCATGCATAAACATACATACATAAATATACTTTTTTTCTTTAGTGCATTTTTGCTGGGCACGCTTCGTTGACTGCCCCGACTAGCTGGCAATTTTCATTCAGTTTTTCTCAGCACTCGACGTCGACGTCGACGTGGAAGCCAGCCAGCAGCAGCAGCAGAGCCGACAGAGGCGACAGAGGCGACAGCATGCGGTGCAGGAATGCAGAAAAATGTGTTAGTGGAGTAGTTGCCATTACGTCACCTTGTGGCTCTGCCTTGTGACTGTGTGCGTGCCTGTACGTGTGAGTGTGCGTGTGTTCATATACCGGTCTGTGGCTGCATTGTGTGCTCATAGAGCTGGTCTCGGTCTGGGTCTCGGTCTCGGTCGCCATCATCGCGTTTGCTCTAGCCCCCAACTAACTCTAGTCAAGGCAGCGTCAGCGTCGCAGTCGCAGTCGCTTTCCCAGTGCCAACTTCAGACAAACATTGGCATTCAATCGCTCCATTTTACTCGTTTCTTCTCTCGCTCTGTCTCTGTGCATTTTGTCGCTATTTTTGCGGTTGAGTGCGTGTCTGTCTGCCCAGCGACCATTTGACTTTTGTTGTACTCGTTTTAGTTGTTGTTTTCAACATCATCATCATCAGCATCATCATCATCAGCATCATCATCATCATCATTCTCAAGCTCTTTTTCATCATTCTCCTCTACATTATTGTTGATTTGTTCTATGCTCTTGCTGCTTCAATTGAAAAGCGAAAGTTTTGCGCTTCAGTCGACTTGTGTATCTGTGTGTGTGTCGTATCTGTGTGTGTGTGTGTGTGTGTGCGGGTGAGTCGCTTTGAAGGTTGTAGGGCCAGCAGCAATAATAACAACTACAACTTTGTTCACCAACGATTTCATATAAGTACTATAATTACAGCTGTTAATGTGCGAATTTTGAGGCACCATTTTGAATAGACCAAAAAAACTGCTAGAATTTGAGTTCTAAGCCAAAATGTTGCATCAACTTAGAGTAAAGCCGTTCTGTGTGCTCTGTCGACTTTGATAAGAAATATGTTAGAATTGTGTAACTTCACATAACTGCTAAAATGCAATTTCGGAAAGTTAGAACTAAGCGTTGTTTGTAGATCTGTTACTGCATTTCTTACTATCTGAAGTTGGGCCAACCCTGACGACAAAGCTGAAAACTTGCCAAAATATTGTGCTTATAAACTAGCCTGGACTTCTGGCTTGTAGAAAACTATTAACGACCGTTCTTGAAATAATTTAGCTTAAAATGTTATAACTTGTTTAGGGTTAACTTTTAATTACTTTTAAACGAGATTATTTTATGGTATGCTAATGGTTATAGGCTCTGCTTTCTTTCAAAAATAAGCAAACTTTCAAAGTTTTTTAGGCAAGCTGAAAAACAACTCTTAAAACTGTGCCAGAAATATGACAATTTGCGAATTTTCTGGTCTAAACTTGTTTTTATTCCCGATAACCGCTAAAACAGTTGCATACAAAACTATATGTCAAAGTTAGGGCATCTTGCAACATTAGACTAAAGTGCGTGCTTTTAGCTTAAAACTTAACGCTTTAAATGCTTACCTGTTAGATTACAATTTGTGCAGTTGTTTACTTGGACTGGACTCCATAAAGCATGCCTAAACATATACTATTCAATATGATATATGTACGTATGAGTGATATATATATATATATGGTATATATATATGTATGTAGTTTCCTGAGTTGAAAAATGCAAATAACATTTGCTGAGGTGTATAACGGTGGCAGTTCCAATATTTGCGCTTCTCGTAATGCTCTTAACCAAGAGCTAACGTTAAATTACACGAACAAAAAAATTGTAACAACAAAAAGTCCTGAGTTATTTTGCCAAAATACTGTCCAATTAACATAATATTTAACAAAAAAAAAAAAACCTTTTGAATTTTGACGTTAAGGCTAAATTTTCACTTTGGATTGTTGTATTTTATAAACTATAAATATTAATTTTTTTTTTTGTTATATGGGCTGCAGTGTTTTTTTGCAACAATTTTTGAGTTGTTTCTCTTTTGGCGACGAGCTGCCGCACGACGTTTGTTCGATGCGAAGCTGAATAGCAAACTGCAGCTAAAGCGCTCAGCGAATATGTAAGAGATCCTCAGACGGCAAAAGCAACAACAGCAACAGCAACAACAACAACAACAACAACAACAACAACAACAACAACAAACACAAAGGCAACGCAACGAAAACGCAACAAAAAGCAACGGCGACGACAAAAAGCAACGAAGACGATGATGATGATGATGATAATGACGTTGTTACTGTGCCGACAACGACTTCCTGCAGCTCGAGACCCGGCCAAAGTTGGCTGACTAGCTAAATGCCTGACTACCCCTGTTCAAACTGTGGTGTGTGCGGCCCCCCTTGCAAAATGTACTCACACACACACACGCGCACACACACACACACGCACACTCCATCGCCAACGCCGCCGCCAACAAAGGGCAAAGCGCAGAGCGCGGCAAGAGCGGGCTGCGCTGCATTTGGGTCTGTCAGCTTTTTGTGACTCAAAAGTGCTAATGATCAAGAGAGCGCGCTGTAAGAGAGAGCGCGCGCATGCGAGAAGGGCACACACACACACACACACACACACACACACACACACACACACACACACGCACGCACACACACACGCACACAACAACTTGAAGTCAGGCGCAGCAGAGTGTGCTGAAGTTCAAGTTAAGCAAGTGAGCGAGCGCACAACAGCCCCAAAACGTCACATGCGAACAACTGCATTGCGCTCCTTCTCTCTCGCACTGCTGGCCCGCAAGTGCAGCCGCATGACTCAAATGTCCTTCTTCGTCTGCTTTGCCAAAGGCCCCCGCTCCGCCCCCCCCATCGCCCACCTTTGGGCGCAGCCCGATCGTGTTTCAGGGCATAAATACATATACACAGCATATATAGCAACTCTGTGTGAGCTGCAATTCACTTCCTTGAACATAAGAGTTATGCTCGAAATGGATGTACAACTTTTCCAGCATATTCGAGTTGTACATAGAAGACCGTAGGGCTCTGCCGCTGGAACTGGGGCACACATGAGTCGTGCATGTTTTGGGAGAGTGTTACCAGATGTCTATGTGTGTGTAAGTAAGAAATTTCATAAGATTAACCCATTTGTGAACTTGAAGGGGCGCTCCCTTTGTTGCCTTAGTTAGCGTATTATCTGAGAAAAACTAATTTGCTTCAAAATTTTGCAATTAATTGTTTAAGCTTAAAGTAGTTTTAATTTATATTGAAGTTTTTTTAAGCATTTATTAAACGAAAATGCTTTTTTTTGTATTTATTTTTTAAAATTAATATTTAGACCATGTAGCTGATTTAAAATAGCTTTTGTAAGCAGCTAAATGTTTGACTTGCAGTCTTGAGAAAGATTTAGAAAATGTAACTATATGCATTTATTATACAAAAAATGCTTTATTTAAAAATAAAATACAAAATTTTTAAAATTTGACTTTCAGTCTTTGGAAAATGTAACTAAATACATTTACATTAGCAGCTTTTATTATACAAAAAATGGTTTATTTTAAAAATATAAATACTTTTTTTTTATTTCATTTAAGATTTGACTTGCTAAGTCTTTAAATCTTATAGTTATGTCTAAAATTTGCCTAAAAAACTAAGTTTAAAAATAAAAAATTTAAAAAAAATAAAACCTACCTTTGTGCTTTGTTTTGTTTTATTTATGCACGAAACGCGCGAGGCGCGTTTTTGTTTTTTTTTTTTTTTGTTAAAACTTGAGTTTTTGATAAAGTCTTAACTTTAGGCATTTGCACTTCACTTTGTGTGCCATAAAAATCGAATTTTTTTGTAGTTTTATTTAGTTAATTTTTACTGCCTTATTTTTTTCTTGTGTGTGCAGGCAGTTAGAAACGCGCGCGAAACGCGCACAAGTCGCTTAAAATAAAGCCTATTCTAATTATTTTTTGGCAACATTTATGCACAAATTTGAGTTTTTTGTGTTCAAGGAAAAAAAAAACGGCTGGCACATAAAAAAAAAGTTCGAAACTTTTTCAAAAAAATTATTAGACACACGTTTATGCAATAAGCTAATCCTCTAATCCTGTTGCACTTGACACACGTACGCTGTCTATGAGGCTGAGTCCAAGCGTGTGAGCGTGTGTGTGTGTGAGTGTGTGTGTGTGTGTGTGTGTGTTGGTTTGTCACTATTTTTTTGGCAACTTTTTTTTTTTTTGTGTATGAATTTGAAATTGTGCGTTTTGGTTGAACTAACTTTAGTAACTGAACTGATCGAATTAAAAAGCTCAACTGAATTCCGAAAAAATGCAGTTAAATGTGTTGAGTGTCGCACATGTGCGTCTGTCTGTGTGTGTGTGTGTGTGTGTGTGTGTGTGTGTGTGTGCGCGCCTGTCCAATTGAATCAGAGAGTTCCCTATATGCAAGCCTCTCTATGTGTGTGTGTGTGTGTGTGTGTGTGTGTGCGTGTGTATATATGCCGCCTGTATATTTTGCTCTTTTATTTTTATATACATACTTTTTTTACTTATATTTCTTTAATTTTTTGGGCTTGCGTTTGCCATTGAGTGCAGCGACGGCGCCGCAGAGCGCGACGGCAGCACGATCGCTGGCAGCGCTGCCGGCGTTGGCTTGCTGCAGTCGCTGGACTGCAGTTGCCGAAAATACGAAATATATACATATATATATATATATATATACTTTTTTTTGGTTTCGCTTCTTTCTTTTTATTGGTGTATGGCCAAAATGACTGCTGTCAGGCGTTTTTTTTTCGGTTGTTTTTCACTGTTTTGAGCAGTTTTGCTTATTCATTGTCAGAAACTGTAAAGCTGCAGCGGAGCTTGATGGGGTTTAAGCAAATGATGTTAAGGGGAACGCTGCGCGGCTGCCTTCTAGACAATGTTGTAGCGCATGCTGCCCACACACACACACACACACACACACACAGACGCACGCCTGCAGCTGCAGCGCAGCTAAAAATGATTGCTTAAAATGTGTGTTTGCTCTGCGAATTGAGTTCAACTGCTGCAAAGCAGCGCAGCAGCAGCGCAGCAGCAACTTGCAAAGCGCAGCATGACTTTCTCTGTCTATGTAAAAGTGTGTGTGTGTGTGTGCGTGTGCGTGTGTGTGTGTGTGTGTGTGCGCCGATCTACTGCCGTATCAAAACGTTTATCAGCTTCGTTTCTGTCGTCATCTTCGTCGTCGCTGCCGCTCGTTCGGCTCAGCGCACGAAGTCGCCTTCGTCTTCGTCTCGTCTTCGTCTCGCTCGTTCGGCGATTGAAAGTGTGTAGCCCACATTTTGCAAACAGCTCTTTGCCCCGATTTTCGCAGCGGCCTGTTTTTCATTTTTGCATATTATATATAATTTTTTTTATGATTACTTTTTTTACTTGTTTTTTTTTTTAATTTATTTTTTTTTAAGTTTAATTTCTGCTGATGCCCTGTTCAATGTTGTTTTTTTTTTTTTTGTTATTGTTATTATCATTGTTGCATTTACATAACCTCATTTTACGCATTAAACAAATTGAAATTTTGACTTTGTTGCTTTTGCTGGCTAACTACAAAAATGTAGCACAAAGAAGGCTTGATTTATTTTGCACTGATCTTGTCTAGAAACTTGGCTTGGCCCCCATACACACAGCTTTCGGTTGGCCAACCTGCGGCTTTGAATCCATATATTTTGGTTTTCTTGCAACCGAAAGGTACTGCCATTTATTGCATTTTGTTTGAGTTTCTTCGTAAAAGTGAAACTTAAGGATTTTTGGTGGTAATAATGCGCTCGATTGGCACTTTGATATAACCTATATATGCTTTTGAGTTGTATACCCTTTTGCTTTCATTTAACAGTGTGGCCAATTGACTTCTTTATAGACAAAATGCATAACTTTTGAAGGAGTAAAGATATTTTCAAAATTTAACAAGCAGCTAACGAGAACTTCCAAAAAAAAAAGTTTGAAAAGTTCAATATTATATGCTGCAAATGTCTTATGCTTGCATGTCATGGAGAAATTCCATGTACTTAACATATTATTCCATAAATCGTTTTCATCAATCGGAAATGTGTACGCAAGGTTCAAAATATACTCCAAACAGCTAGCCAATAGATTTTCTAAATTTTGACTAGTGTTCGCCGTATTGTCGACATTCGACGACTCAATACACGCTGTCATAACAGCTGATTGCGAAAAGGAGAAAAGAAAACACGAAAAAACAACGTTTGTGTGTGTGTTTTGTTGTTGTTTTTTTACTTCAAATCAATTGTTACCTGACTAAAACGCAATGTATTCAGGTGCAACTTATATTCTGCAAACCGCACGTATTTTATCTTTCGAACAGTATAGGTTTCACCAGAAAATGTTATTGCATTGGGAAGTAATCGGTATCACTCTGAATTTTTGCTTTGCGTTTTTGTATATAGATGCAAGGATAAGACGTTTGGAGCATATAATATTGAAATTTTCTACCGTTTTTTGAAACTCCCACTATTCACAGCATATTTTTCGCAGTGTATCACTGCAGCTAAAGGAACTCTCGTCTATATATTTATATTTACTAATCTGGACTCTGTCATGAGGTTTACTTTGCTAATACCTATTAGGAGCGACAATTCCGAAAGCATTTTTCGTGAATACTCCGCTCAAAGCATATCCATTAGAAGGTATTTCTATTGGAACGTTTTTTAACGTGTGTGAAAGTGATTCCAGTGCTTGGCACCATGATTTTAAAACATCCTTAAGATACAGTTTACGTTAAAAAACACCCTTAATAGTACGCTTCTATGCTGAATGTCAGCAGAGAAAGTTGTTCTGCGAGCAGAACTAACACGTGAAGGTACATGTGCGTATGCCGCTGCCATGCAAGCGTCACACCACAAGTGCGTGACGGCATACATTCTTAAACAGCAAATAGCGAAATATTATTGAGTGAAGAGGCGAAACATTCAATTGAGCCAAAGACAAGCAACTTAAGAGCGGCGATACGCCAAAGTTCTAGACGACTTTGATGCCACAAAGCGCTGAAATTGAGTTGAAAAATGTATGAAATAAATACTTCAAATAGTATTAAATACTATGGTATTTTCTATAAAAATCCATACACACATTTGTATATAACACTAGAATTACGTGAATCACTTTGGCTGTCTTGACCCTGAGTTTATCTGGACTTGTTTTGCAGTTGTACTTTTTTTCTCCTCTTCTTTTTTTCTTCCAGCTGCAGTTGCATCTTTACAGTTGTGCATCTTTTGTTTTTATTTTTTATTTTTATTTTTATTTATTTTTTTTTTCATGCGTGGCAATTTTTATATGTATATTTTTTTCAATTTTGCTGTTCTCGCAGTTGGCAATTTTTGTTTTAGCCATATATATTTTTTTTAAGGTTTGTGGTTTGGTGGCGCTGCTTTGACCTTTTGTGTTTTTTGGCCAAGATGCCAATTTATGACGCGTGGCGTTAAGCATTTTTAAATTCAGTTAATGGATGCAATTTTTATGCGACTTACTCAACAGTTTCGATCAGATTTTTTTTGTTTTCAAGTGCACAAAATAACAAAAAAATAAATACAAATTATGATATTTATTCGTTCGCAAGTGCATGAAGTGATTAAACAATAAATAGTTGTTTTTATTTTTGATTTACATATACAGTGTTTATAGCCCATGAGTTCAAGTTTTCAAAAAAGGCATCAAAATGAAGGTGATTTTGTAAATTAGCAAGTTTATTTACGCTTATTTATGATATTGCTACTCAATGTAATTTAAGCATTCTAAGTAAGAGAGTTCGGCGATTTTATGTGCAAACAGTAAACAGCTTTGGATCAAGAAAGTTGTTTTCAGTCTTCAGTTCTCTGACACTATCGAACGTATTGTGTAAAGGACTGAAACCACTCTCGAAAGAACTGTTCGAAACTTATCAATGTGGCTAAACCCTGGCAAAGAACCATGAATACCAAATCGACACATACCAATATCTTTGTCGCTTTTAAAGCAGCATTTGTTAGCTCGCTGAGGTATCGCGTATACGCCGCATTGTCTTCTGAGCTTCTCCGAGCCTTTTCAACTTTGTAATGGAGAATGTTTTGCGCAAAGCCGAAGTTCTTCGGTTTGGCACAATATTGGAACTATAAGAGTGTCCAGTTGCTCGCATATGCAGAGGATATCGATATCATTGGTTTTACGTAAATTAACAGTTGCCTTAGTCTTTGCGCCTATTGAAAGAGAAAAGAGAGTATTGCCACTCAGATTGATGTAGAAAACCATACTTCAAGGATTACGTCTACTTCTGTCTCAGCAGGGAGCCAATAGATGCTACTTTGGTCTCAGTCGCCAGAAGAAACTGGCGCACTATAAGATGCTCATCCCTACCGTTTTGTCTTATGGCGCTGAAGCATGGATGATGACGCAAATCTGATGTTTGAACGGAAAGTACTCCGATAGGGCCAAAAACCTTTACGCGTTGGCAATGACTACCGCATTCGATGAAACGACAAACTCTATGAGCTCTAACACTTCATTGTCCTAAGTCGGCGAAGGAGCAAGCGATGCCTCTGTTCCAAGGACCAGGTAGAGAGCACACTAGCTACCTTTGGTATCAACGATTGGAGCAGTGGAGATGTGCTCTGCAGCAGAGCGTAACCCATAAATTGCTTGTTATAGCCAGTTGAGTAGAAAAAAACAGCTTTCGCTTCCTTTTTGCCACAATTCCCATAGATTTTGTATCTGAAAAACTCATAGACGGACACCCGAACGGACGCATGCACCTGACATTAACCATTCGCAATTTTTCACTTTTTTGTTTAGTGTACAACGAACTAATGCTACACTTATTCGACACTAAACTAAAGCAAAGTTTAGTTTCAAAAGTTGCAAACTTCGATTTGAATTCATTCAAGATTTTAGAAAAAAAATAAAGCAAAAATTAGATTTAAAGAATCGTTTAAAATGTGCAAAAACTTAGCTTATATTACTTTTTGTGTCAAATTGTTTTATTTGAAACTTGGCTCAAACCAGAAACCTGACTTTAACCTAAAACCATTTGCTGAGCTTTGCAAAGTTGGTTCGATTAGTTTGAATTGGCTACTTAGAATACGCAATAATCGGATAATTTCTTAGCATTCCACGTACTTTTTGGCTTTCACTAACAACGGATGGGCCTGACGTCAATGTAGACCGTCAGGGCTGAGTGCACTACTATGGGATAGTTGTTCCCCATTTAACACGCTAACTGTATGCCGGCGGTGAGGAGTTCAAAGGTCAACTTTGTTTGCTTCATAAACCTGTCTACTTAACAAATTTGGTTGCTCGCTCTAGCTTATATATTAATATGTTCAGAAAAAGTGCAATTTTGCGGCACTTTGTGAAAGAAGCGTTGCTTTAAACACTTTTGCAGCACAGTAACACAAGTAACGGAATGAGATACTGACATGTTTCGATAAACTTGATGTTGATCTTCCGGAAAATGCGCTTGATTTGGTACAACTTTGCTCTAACGATCATAGTCGCTGAGAAGAGACTTGAAATTATGATCTAACTCGGCTCCTTCTGCTTGTTACCCTGAAACACTTTGTATACAGTTTATTAAACTAACAAAAAGGCAAACTAGCTCTTACAGAGCGCATTTATAGGTATACAACGGCATGCATATAGCGTTTATGGATAGATATATGCTTATATATCATGCATTTTATAAGCTTGAGCTGTTTTAAAACTTGTTGTTGTTGTTGTTGGTGTAAAGTTGTTGTAGCCATTGACATTAGCCCTTGGCAAGACCTCGTATAAAACAACCTGGCGACAATGACAACAACTTAACTGAACTGAACTTGTTGTTGCTGTTTGTTCTAAATTGAAGCTGCATTGGCTTAGTCACAACACTTAGTATATATACTAACTTTGTGTGTGTGTGTATAAGTGGACGCTTTGAAGGCCTAATATAAGTACAATGCGTGCATTGACCGCTGCGCGCAAAAGGCAAATGGCAAACGCCAACAACAGCAGCAACGATCATGCGGCGTATGCGTAATATTTCTGACAAACATACAAACGAATACAAAAGCAGCCCTGGCATTCGTCTCAAAATGTTAGACTGCTGCCACACACATACACGGACGGACGGACACACACACGGACGGACACACACACACGGACGGACACACACACACACACACATACATCGATACATCGAGCGATCGCTCGTGATCGTGTAAAGTTCCTTTTATTGTTGCTTTTGTTGCTGCTGCTGTCTGCTTTGTTTTTATTGCTTGCCATCTCAATATACAGCAGATGCAGATACATATGTATCTGTGTGTAAATTCTCACCAAAAGTTGCACAAAACGCAAAACAAGTTCAACGACCGTCAGTCGTTTTCGTTCCTGAATGCTTTTGTATATTTCTGTATTGTTCCACACACAAAACAGACAAATATATATATATATATACCATATATATATACACATACCTATAGACATATACCTACATAGTATATGCATAAAACCAGCGACAACATTTTCAATTCATTTCTGCCTATTTGTCTCGTGACTAAGTGTCACTCGGTAACATTATCTCGCAGTTGCTCAAGTCGTGCGATCTCCAGTCAGTTTACTTTTCGTTTCTTTGGTATGACACTTTGCGGAAATGTTCCGAAACGTTGAAATATTACGACGAGTGACGTTGCAGCGAACACAACTCTGTTCTAAACTGAGTATTTAAGCTGTATTGTTGGACTGATCTTTGGCAACTACTCTATTTGTTGAGAAGCAAGTTGCTTGAAGAACTTTTGCACACTTTTCAAAATGACAGTTGCTGCAAGTTTACTACAAAGTTAGTTATTGATTCCTACAGGCAATCGTCTATTTCGACTCGTGTATCGTGTAGGCTTCATTATGAGTATCTAGAGCACGGAGTTCATTGGAGCTACTAAATGCTGTGAAAAGATATGCATTATTGAAGTTTGTCGCGGCAAATAGAAGCATTTCGTGGAACCAGAAGAGGCCGACATTAAGCACAGTTATGTTACCGGACTGCTGGAAAACTAGGCAACATCTGTAGCAATCATTTTCATGATGGGTTCTAGGGTTCCCCCTGTTCCCAAAAACTACCAAATTCCTGTTGTGCCCTACGCGCTGCATTTGTATGCTGAAAACCAACATTATTCTTCTAAAAATAACATCCAAATTCCTTGTATGAGCTATAGAACTCATGTGAGCTTGAGAAAAGAAAACACGTTGACCATTTGCCAAAACGAATTGCCACACCAACACATTAGATTTTCCTTAGTCAAAAAAAACTCGTCACAATTGCTTACTTTTACTTTTTGAGAAAAATGATTGACAGTGTATCCCATTTTCGGATATATTTTCAATAGCCTGCATTTGTATTTTGGGTTATTTTTTTTTAGAAAACTCTTTTGTTTTTGCCATAAATGAAAACAAAATCATCAAGAATCGAAGCCGAGGTTCAAGCGCCCATAATCAAAAATAAAACAAGTATACAATATTAGGAGTACAAATTGGTTCGGCGTTTTTTCGGAAAAGTGACTCTGGCTGTTATCTATGTGGCATACGACTTTGTTGCCTTCAGAGATTTCCGACATTTGTCATTCGATTTTCATTGATTGTCCAATTTTGTGTGAATGAGGCAACGTTTAAGTAAATTTTTAGTTTAGAGACTAAGTTGGCAGAGAAGTGAGAAGAACTTCGGAAAACTGAGCTGCAGCTTCATAGGCGCCCTCAAACATAGAACTAGCAAGCACAGGTGGCTTCTAAGCAGCGAAAAACTGGTTCTAATTTTGGAACAACTTTGGTACAAAAACAACGGCAAAGTGTATATTTACAGAAAGTGCCCGAAACTTTCATAACACTATGCAACAAACTAACTTTTGGTAACACTGATTTCGGAAACCATTTTGGATTTTCTAGCACCGTTTTCGAAAAATTTGAGATTTCCAGAGTTACTATCTTACTATCGAGATGATGATTATAACTCGAAGTGAAGGTAATTTAATATCAAATCAATGTCTTTCAACTGTTTTTGTTCTAGCTTCATTCGATTGCGAGTAACAGCGCAATGAACTCAAAATTCTCTTTCGAAAACTAAAAATTCTTCTTTTTTTTATATTCCAAATGAATTAAATCAAATACTAATAAAATATTGTAATGTGTCATTATTTGATTTGATAAATTGATGCTTTTTAAATATTTCAACACTAATTTGAGCAATGTCTGTATCGAAATGGCGAATAATAATAATCGAAGAAATGCCACAATCGAGAATTTTTTGGAATTTACGTAAAAAAAAACGAAAGTCGCTGATTTCAAACAGTTTTAAATTATCTTATGCGGTTTTCAAATTATCGCTATTTAAAAAAATCATAAAAATAATGATTATAATCAGAACGTTCCTGTAAAGGAATTTGGGAATCCATTATTGTAAGGCATTTGGGCACAATTTTTCAAATTGTTTACATATAGTTCGTAAACCAAAACGGTATTGAGCACAATTTTTTAAATATTTTGAAATTTAGCAAACAAATTTTATACCGACAAGTTTTCAAACCAAAAGGATTTTGTACACTTGTTTTCAGATTTTTCAAATATTTTGGAAGTTTGTGTAAAACTTGAAATTCTCATGAACAAAGAAGATTTCAGAAAAAATTCGATGAAATTTTTTTTTTTTAAGGGATTGAAATTTCCAACAACACTGATAAAATGTGAATAGTTGTGCTTCAAATACAATAATTTCGGTTTTACTTAAACAGAGCTTCAATTTTTTTGTATTTTGTGGGTTTTTTTTTAACTGAATTTTGACATTTCCTTCATTTTCATCATTTTTTCAAGTGTGCTTTAAAAAAAGTAAAAGAACTGTATTTCTTTTTGAGACTTAATGATATTCATTCTATATAAGTAATAGTTTTAAAAACATGAAAATTACTGCAATGTAACTTGCAGTATGACTAGTATGACAAATTGGTGTGCTTTTTTTTTCGAAAACTCTGTAATTGATGTTTATAACAGCTTTCTAACTAAAACATATCGTTCGAAATCGCAGAGAACTTTCATATTGAGTGTTTGCCTTTTATTTTAACTATTTGCACGTTCACTCAACCCAAATAAATGCTATTTTGGCTCAGTGTATACACTTTTTTTGCACTTTTTCTTTGAAACGAGTTTTGAAAATAAAAGTTTTCAATGTTTTTGTCACAATAAACTTGAAACCAATCAAGAAAACGTAAGCGATGTAAATTATCGAAGGCATTTAAAAATATTTAAAAAAAATTAGGCCTTTCAAAAGTTTTTACAGAAGTGAATATTCAGCTAGTCGGAATTCCGGAAACGAACTCGAAATCTGGATGCTTGAATTGAAAATTTCAATGTTACAAAGCAACTGTTCATCGTTTTGTCAACACATAATAAACAATTCAACATTTTTTTGAGTATCTCGAAACGAAATCGCAGCTGCGAATTGGCATGAATCATATCCGTTTTGTGCTCGTATTACGTGCATATGTTCGAATTCTATAGAACTTTTAAATGTAGACCGAAACTTCCGAATTTCTGTGCCTACCATTTCTAGACCAAATACGATAATTTTTAAAAAAAGGTTCACTATTCAATTATGTTCTCAATTTTTTGCTGAAATTCTAAGACTCACCAACTGCGTCAATGTAGTTGGCTTCATTTCTGTTAAGGACAAGCTCATGTGTTGAATTTCGGACTGTTTAAGCAAATAGGAATCTCTTACAACTTTCAATGTTGAGGGAAGTTTTGAAAATTCAACAAAGCTAAAAGAGAAAAAAGCTGCTTCTTGTTTTGTTTTGGAACGTTAGGATATATGAGCTCTATAGAAGTCTGTCAAAAAACGCAATACAGCAAAATATTTCCTACTAATTCATAAAATTAAAAATAATTTTGCAGATAACTAACATTTTAGTAATATACGCGAAACTTTGAAGAATCGCCAATTATACGGCATTTGTCAGTTTATTTCTCCGTTATGTCGAAAAAAAAATGGAGATATGTCCGAAAACCAAAACAAAAGCCAGCATTTGGCCGAATATCGAATATTTATTTCAATCCAAAGGTGACCAAGTTTCGTATATATTATGTTTCCTGTTCCCTGGTTTAGCACGGATTTTGAATAAATTCTTTGCTTTTACTTAATATCCCAAAACTTATATCGAAATATGGCACTTTATGTAAACAACTAGTGTAATTTTTCTTGGTTTTTTTTTAATTGTAAAACGAATACAGTCTGCTATTATAATAATGCATATAAACAAAGCGTTTCATGACACTATTAGGTGGCATTGATAGAAAAACTTATGTTAGAGTTTCCCGAAAATGTTAACCTCAAACACTTGAGG
Organism: Chymomyza caudatula; assembly: GCA_035041775.1. Taxonomy (NCBI): domain Eukaryota; kingdom Metazoa; phylum Arthropoda; class Insecta; order Diptera; family Drosophilidae; genus Chymomyza; species Chymomyza caudatula. The sequence continues at coordinate 2,546,513 of JAWNKW010000217.1, read as the reverse complement.
CATTTTTATTTCTTGAAAATATGATTTTTTTTACTTATTGAAAGATCGCTTATTGTCGAACATTACGGAGTATAATTGGAATTATCTCGGCGTTACTCGAAACTTGTCTTTTGCTAAGGTTCTAATTATGTATATATTACTGTCAAACACTTAAAACGTTTCTATTTCCCTGAGATTTTCGTAACCCATTTTAAAGTACGCCTTTTTTGAATATTACGGTATAGAGTTGGAATTATGCCAAAGTTACTAAAAAATTATCTGTTGCTACAGTTTTAGACGCTTGCCTTTGGAGTTTCTATTTCCCTGAGATTTTTGCAGTCCTTGAGATTTTCTTTAAAGAACGCTTATTTTCAAACATAACATTACATTTAGTATTCGAATTATGCCAGAGTTACTCGGAAATCGTCTGTTGCTTAAGTTCTAGTTATATATTAACTTAACACACAAGGCATTTCTATTTCTCTAGGATATTCGGAATCCTTGAGATTTTCTTCAAAGAACGCTTATTTTCGAATATTACAGTGTACAATTGGAATTATGCCAGAGTTACTCGCAAATTGTGAGATACTCGGATTAACTGAGATCTTTTTCAAAAAACACTTATTTGCAGACATTTCGCTGTAGAATTGGAATTATGTTAGAGTTACTCGAAACATGTCCTTTGCTTAAGTTCTTCTTCTATATCAACTTAACACTTGAGGCATTTCTATTTCCCTGAGATATTCGGAATCCTTGAGATTTTCTTCAATGAATGCTTATTTTCGAACATTACGGTGTAGAATTGCAATTATGTTAGCGTAACTCGAAAATTGTGAGTTGCTAAAGTTTTAGACGCTTTTTTTCGGAGTTTCTATTTCCCTGAATTTTTCGGAACTTTGTTAAAGTTTTAGTTCTATATTAACTTAACCCTTAAGGCATTTATATTTGCCTGGAATTTGCGACATTTTGCTGTAGAATTTGACTTAAGCCAGAGTTACTCGAACTCTGTGTTTTGCTAGGGATAATTGGAGGATTTGGAACTACTTAACAATATGTAAGTGCCACATTTAAAAAACCTTATTCCACTGTTGCTGCCATTGCATCTTCACCATCTTAGTTAATTTCATATAAAAAGCCAACAAGTCAAAAAATGTGTAGTATTAAGGTTTTAGGCACAGAATAGATCCAACAAGGTTCTTAGAAAAAGTAAACACATGCAACCGCACTTCTTTATACAAAAATGTTCCGGGAGGTGCCACAAATCTTTAGATGATTCTGCCTCAAGTTTAATTTAAGGCATCTAGCAAAAACTGCACGGCTCAATAAGTTTCATGTTAGATTCTCAGCGCTCCCAAAGTTGTTTATGACAAATCGATCGATGAATTTTAGCTCAAAATTCGATAGCAAGCGATTTCTTAGACATTGACGCATAACAGTTAGCTTGAAATCGTGCTGAAAGAGATATATATGGCACACCACTTCATATAACCACTTGCAAAACTACTACTAAGTAACTTGTAATAACTGAGTACAAGTGTGGACTTTGCGCCTACAACAAGTGCTGCAGCGCAGTACGCAGCATAACGGTGCATAGAATACAGTTAGAATACCGTGCGCAACAGGCAACTTATCTGAAAGTTGCTGCCGGACAGCTGTCACCAATGGAAAAGTTAGGTTAGATGGCTCCTCTTTGCAGCTAGCCAGTCACACACACTCACATACATTTATAGAAATGGCTACACTAATTGCTTAATTGCCACTTACATGGTCGGTTTGGCCCTTGATGGACGTTACGTCCCGTCTGTGCGCCTGGTACTCTCAGCCCCTCTAGTATTCTGGTCGTCGACAGCTTCGGGTGCACAGAGCTGCGCGTTGCACTTAGTTGCGGCTTTTGCCTCTGTTTCTGTTTCTGTTTCTGTTTCTGTTTCTGGTTCTGATTCTGTTGCACTTTCGCTTTCAATTGCTTTGTGTGGGTGTTTTTTTCTTCTTTTCTTTTTTGTTGCACTCGGCAACTCCGAAACTCCGAAACTCCGAAACTGAGCAACTCACTTGTTCCAAAGCTTATTTGGTTGTTGTTATGTTTTATTGTAGTAACTTTTAAAACTAACGCTTGTAAATGTTAAAATACTTGTAGTAATTGCACATTTTGTTTGTTTATTTATTTCGATAAGCAAAACCTTCTCTATAAAACTGGTCTATAACACTTGGCATAAAAAAAAGAACAGCCAAACAACAATCAAATGTAGTTCGAAATTTGATTTTGTTTGTAGCACAACAAAAAAAAAAACAAACGTAAATACAATATATATTTATTGATATAAGATTTACAATATTTAATAGCGGAATTGCTGGGTTTTGCACTTGTCGTTGTTGTGGTTGTGGTTGTTGTTGTTGTTGTTGGTAATGTTGTAATAGTTTGTTTTGTTATACGAATTAGCATTTGTTGCAGTGATTTATTAATACAATTTTCGGTTGTTATTATTTGCTACTGTTGGTTTCCTTTTTTTTTTTTAAGTGTATTTTCAGTTCGCGTCGCAACACGCGCACGTAACGAGCAACAAACAGCAACTAACGTTATTTTTAAAAACGGAACTCGATTGAAGTGAACTCAAGCCCAAAGTTGAGCCAAGGCGTCAGTGGCGGCAGCGTCGTCGTCGTTGTCGTTGTCGTCGCCGACAGAGCCGAGCAGCAGCGGCCGCAGGACAACGACGAGCAGCACGAAAACTTTGTAACAAGCGCAAGCAAACACGAAGTAGCAACAGACGAAGGCGCCACAAGATAATGAGGACGACGACGATGACGACGATGACGACGATGAACGCGACGCAACGCGACGCGACGCGACGCGACGCGAACACGAAAGAACTTTGCTTGGACTTGCTGTGCTTTGTTTTGACGCTGATGCTGATGCTGCGCTGCGCTGCGCTGCGCTGCTGGCGTCGCCGCTTTGACGCGTGACAATGAAATAGAAAATTTAGCACACAATTGAAGCGATTACGCACACACACACACACACACACACACACAGCGAGAGAGGGAGAGAGAGAGTCACTCAAACTTACGTTTAGCGCTTATACTAATGAGCGCTGCGCCTGCTGCTATGCTGTGCTTTTGTTACCGTTAGCTGGCTAGTTTGCCGTTCCGTTAACCGTTAAGCGTTGCACGCGCTTACGCGTCTATTTAGTTTCTGTTAGAACGTCCGTCCGCACATACACATAATAATTGCCCAAAAGTGCTGCCGGCTGCTGCACGCAGCTGCCGCCAACGCAGCTGGCAGCGCTGCCATAAAAATCATACGCGAAACTACGTACTAAACACTCATTACTCATTTTCGTTTGCCCAATGACTACTACCGCTGCCCCCGACCCCTGAAAAAAGTAGTAGTAGTAGAAGTAGTAGCAGACGCCCACACACACACACACACACACACACACACACAAACATTTGCTTACTTTTTTGCGTGAAAAAATAAAAGAGTAAAGGATGCGACAGGGAAAATCCAAAAACAAAACACACACACACACACACACAGCTACAACAACAACAAACACACCGAGCCGCATGAAACAAAAAGCAAAAAAGCAGTAAAAAAGCAAAAGAGTGAGCGCGCATATGTGTGTGTGTGTGTGTGTGTGTGTGTGAGTTGTTTGGGAAAAAATTCGTAAGCAACCCCACTGCATGCTGCCGCTGCGCTGCCCGCGTCGCTGCCGCTGCCATACACATACACAACAACATGAGCAACCCCCGTATAAAGCCGGCAGCAGCAGGAAAATTTTTTAAAACGCGCATGCATACCAAAAAAAAAAAATAAAAATAAAAATAAAAGAAAAATAAAATAATAAAATGTAAAAAACACATAGAGCGCGCGCTCTGTGCTCTGCATGTGTAGTGGTTGTAGTGAGCAGCGCGAAGTTGCTGTCGATAAGCCAGCAGCCGCCCGCTAGCCACCCACTGACAGCGCAGCAGGCGTCGCTGCCGCGAACGCAGTCGCCGCTCGTCAAAAGGGGAAATCGACGGGGCGACGCATAAAAATAACCAACCGAAAAAAAGGATAGCGCCTGTCTGTGTGTGCGTGTGTGTGTGTGTGTGTGTGTGTGTGCCGCTCTTTTTTAATTTTAATTTTCTTTTTTTTTTTATTTTCGCCTCACTTTGGCAATAAAACGCGCGCGCAAAAAACTCTCTTTTTGTTGCTGCTGCTCTCAATTGGATTTCGTAGCTTTTTTTATTTTTATTTTTGTTTCTTTTATTATTATTTTTAATTTTAATTTAACATTTTTTTTTCTTTTTTTCTTGTTTTTTTTTTTTAAGTGCGAGCGCTGCAAAGTATGCAAAGGCACGCGTGCATATGACACGGCTTTTATGTTGGCGCATATGCGTGTGCGAGCGTGACGGCAAGTATGTGCGGCATTTAATTGATTTGTTAATAACATTAACTAAATAATCCTAAAGAGTCATTTGTGGGCAAAATAATACACATATTAGCACATGTTTGGCATTGACTTCGCTGAGTATTAAACGGGACAGCAAACCGCTTCACACGATGTTCCAAACAAAAAACTCGTTTCGTTTATTTCAAAAAACTAGCACTAAATTCGTTAAAACACAAGTCAAACGATTTTGAAGCGAACAGGTTCAAGCGCAGTTTCCGCATTACTTCAGGGGTGGAATTGAAATGAACGAAACCTACTTCTATATATGCAACACGAACCAAGTACCGTATTTCGAGAATGATGAAACTAAAAGTTTTCTATTAACGTGCCTTTTTACGGCTTCGAATTAGATTTGCAAATACAGTGCTTCCCAAAAGTCACATTTCAAAGCCTGTTCTTGTTCTTTTCGGGCCTAGTAGCTGTAAACAGTGCGTATCCGAAACGGATTCGGATCGGATTTCGAATACGATTTCCATTTGTCGATGTAACAATGCAGTTATTCGTAAAAGTCACTCCCATATAAACATTCAAAGCCTCTGCTTGCTTTTTTTAGACTTAGTATCGGATCCTTATCGAAATTCAAGTTGAGATCAGCTATAAATAACTAAAAATTTCGCAAAAAGATCCAATATTTGATATCAAATTTCATATTATAAAATTGATTGAATGAGCTTCTGACGCGAAAAAGTCAGACTTTCTAAAAACGCAAAGGCCGTTCTTTGAACACCGTCATATATTTACAAAAATTGTCTATATGCTTGCAATATCTTTCATATATGATACTATTTGGTCACTGATAGCTAAAGTATGACGCAGTATACAGCAATAATTCAAGAGCATCTATATGCCAGGCAAAGATTTCAATTCTAGAGAATTGAATTCAACTTAATACAGCAATCAGTAGATATATACAGCAAAGTTGCTATTAAAGTCACCACCGATAATCATATGCAATTCGCCGAGCTTGTCTTCAAGTTCAGCAGATCCAACGTGAGAGTATTACAAACGAACGGAGCTAATGAACTTTACAATTCTACCGATTGATTTCTTGGGCACAATAAAAGATTATAAGTAAAATAATGGATAAATTGTTTTTTGACCTGATAAGAATTGCTCGATGTAGACTAAAACCTGGTCCAAAATCTTAGTTTACGGCTCAGCTGCTTATACTGACTTTTGAAAATCGTATTTTAACCCCCAAAAGAAGGTATTTATAAGCTTTCCAGCCTTGCAAAGAATAACAAGCTTATAAAAGACCCGTTGAGAAACCTTATAGCGACCGCAAGTCTCTTACAGTTCGTTTTATTAATTCGGAAAACTTCTGTATTGCTTAAGACATGAGTTTGAGTGATACAAGTCTAAAATTGAAGTGCAATCGTTCTTAGAAGCGTACTAAATGTTCCTTTGTCGACTGAAATCGCATGAAAAATCTCAAAATCAAGCAGTTATCTGTAGATAGATCTTAGTACTTGAATATCTTAATCTTGATTCTTAAATGAAAACATTTTGCATTCATTATATGCATAGAAATTTTCGACAAAATGTTCTTGATTTTGATACTTTTTGTATTTTTACTTTTACTTTTTGTAGTTAACTTGTCTCATTTAGCAGCGTTCATCATTTACTTTTCCGGATTCCAATCGCAAATAAGATTGAGTTGAGAACAGTTTCCTTGGTAAAATAAATTGAAACATCCGTTCAGGAGTAACAGCTTTTAAAGCAACACTGATTGTTAGCTTGAGCCCGGTTTACACGGGGCGGACTCATTTGACTGAATTGGTTGTCAAAATGCAGGTTTCATCATAAAGCGAATTCGAATGAGTCATGCATGAATATAGCAAATTATGCGCTCTTAATGTGTAAAGACCGAAGTTTTCATTCGAGTGAGTTAAGCCGTTTTAACTGTGCCTTAGAGCTCAATTAATCTTATGTGACTCTTCAGACTCTTACTAATGTGTGTCAAAAGTCTAACTACATGATTTCAGACAGAATTCTCAAATTCGATATATCTATAGAGAGATGCCAAAGGAACTAACTGTCGCAAAGATTTGGTTTAAACTAATAAACGAAACGACATACAGCCGCAAACATGTTCAAAAACACGAATGTCGTCAGGGTTGGCCCGTCAGCTCATTACGGTCTAAGCAAAGCTGTTTGGCCAAGCGTGGAAAACTTTGCAATCACTAAAAGAGTTTGCTTTTTCTGAAATAAATATTTCCACGCACGCACATATGAGGCCTTAACTAAGAAATCATACGGTTCGATCTAGATAACAAAGAGCGCCGATAATATTCTCTAACATAACTATAATAAAGCAAAGCTAGATTGTTGATATAGTTTCAAGGTGGAAAGCATCTATATATGTGCAAGAAAGGCGGCCCAAGTACTCAAAGCTAACAGTAAAGTATTCCATTGTCGAAGGAGGTACCCTCGTTGTATTTCGTGTTGATATGGAGTACGAGTTTTAGCTGGACCAAATTTCAGACTTAGCGACTTATACTAAGCTGAGGGAACATTTTGGGGTTTCAATAGTCTTGAAGTAGTATAAAGGCGAATTATGTCAATTCAATTCTAAACTCAATAAGTTATATGCGCATATCTTTCGGTATATATAGCACGTACTTCTAGCATATGAACTAGTTCCTTACAAATAGATTTGCTACATACTACGGACGTGCAATGGGCAGCAAGACTGCAAAGCATTGAAAAAGATGAGCAACAGGCGACAAGATTTCACATCCATGAGAAGTTAAACGTGCGCAGCAGAGCCAGTGAGTGGCGTAACCCCCTGATGTTATATATGTATAAGAATAGTATATTTAGTTTTTCTTAACATAGACTCCACTCGAATGTTTTGTCTTGTTTTTTCAAAAAATAGTTCATTAAGTTTATCTGTAAGTTTTGTTAGTATTTTCAGCACATTTTACTTATACAATTGCTCAAATATAAACGTCAACCATACAAAAATTGCGTTATTCTATCAGCTGTTGCATGTCTTGGCTACAAAGACAAAAATTTCACAGTATGTAATATCTTTTAACTTGCTGACCAACTTAAAGCTGTATACAGCAGCTTTAATGTCTTGTACAAATTTGGCATCCTTAAAGATACAAATGTAGCTCAGACATAACAAACAACAACATCAATGGCGGCCACAAAAGTGAGGCCAGTAAATCACGGCATACACCCACACCCACACACACAAAAACACTGACTCACACACAAAGACGCACACCCACATATACAAAACTCGCGCAAGCAACACGTTCAGCTTTGCCCACGTTTCGAGATTCCGATTCAGATTCCGACTTCTGTTTACGAGTTTGACTACGAGTTCTCAAGTCTCTAGCCAGCAGCGTGTCCGAAACAAAGTCCGGCAGTGCGCCAATTTGCCGCACAACTAACTAACTGTTGTTGGCTCCAATATTGCTGTTCTTGCCTTGGCTGACTTTTCCTTGTGCCGGCTGGGCAAGCCGGCAAACGTTGAGACACAAACAGAATACCAACAACAACAACAAGTGATGAACAAAACAAAAAACCCGCATACACACACATACACTCAAACGTCGCGAAAGCAGCGACGGAGACGACGACGAAGGCGATGAGACGGCTTCGACGTCTTAACGGTTACTAACTGTCCAAGATGCTGGCGATTTCCCTGGCTGGCCCAACTCGTAAAGCAGCAGAATCAGCAGCAAAAGTAGCAGCAGATGAAGCGAAGGAAACCAGCAGAAGAAAAAAATAAGAATACAAAGTCAGTCAGCCGCCAAGCCAGCCAGCAAACATTGCCGTGGCCTTCATTGTCACAGCGTCGACAGCGACGTCAGCAGCGCAGCAGCAGCAGCAGAGCACAAACTTTTTTTTCTCCAAGCGGAGAGAACCTTGCTATAGTTCCTTCGGAGTTGGGGGTCGGTTAGTTGGGGGGGTTTGGCTGGGTTGGAATTTAGTTTTGTTGCGCTGTCGAAATCTTATGCTATTTAATTTAGTGCCAGATTGTAGTTTTTAAGAGCTGCTCCAGCTGTACTTTAGTATTTGCTAGTTATGGCGTAATCTACAAAGTTTCAATCAATTTAGTCTAAAATCTGAGGGCGCCGTCAACTGGGGGTTTAGTTCTGTTGAAAACTATCAAGTTAGTTAGTTAAACGTATTAGTTTTAGAGTTTTAAGCACAACTAAAACGCAAGTTGCCATGTTAAGGTTTAAGTAGCTCTCACGAGTTATGGCGCAATCTACAAAGTTCCAATCAATTTAGTCTAAAATCTAAGGACGCCGTAAACTAGGGGCTTAGTTCTGTTGAAAACCAACAAGTTTTAGCTAGTTAAACGTATTAGTTTTAGAGTTTTAAGCAAAACTCAAAGGCAAGTTGCCAAGTTAAGGTTTAAGTAGCTCGCATGGCATCTTCTGTTAATAGCTGCAATTCATAAGAGTTTGAATGTGTACTTAGAGTTTGTGTGAAAATTTTGAATCTTAAGAGCAGTTTCTTGATTAGTGTTTAGTTCTTTTTTTAGCATGTGTCAACATTAAGCTATAAAGCCTTTTCAAAAAAGCTCTTGAGAGTCAGATGTTGTAGAATGTTGCTAGACTAGACTAAGGTTAGGTTAGGTTAGAACGGCTGGCACACTTAGGCCATGTCTCGGAACTCGTTTTCACTCCTTCCCCGTTGTAACTCAGATCCAGAAACAGAATCAGAAAGGAGACCATGCCGATGCAGCAATGAAGTCTGCAATCATTTTGGGTCTTATTAAGGACAGATTTGGAATACTATTTAGGAAGTATCTGCCTAAATGTTCATATCTACGCCTGCAGAGAACCGAACAAAGACTAGACTAAACTTAGTCAGGTTTTCAGCCATTAAAATGGGAATACAAAATGTGTGGGGTCTCTGTTCTGGGGGGGGGGGGGGAGTTGAATTGCTTAGGCAGTACACACAATTGTTAATACGTCTACGTCTATGTCTGAGGCAGCCCCTGAGGCAAGAGGCGCCCCCTAAGTAGTTTGCAACATTTACAACTACATGCATACAAACGAGCGTAATAAAATCAAATGTTGATAGTGTGTAGTTGTAAGCATTACACATAAAAAAAAACTCCCACACACACACACACACACACACACACACACACACACACACACACACCAAAAGCAAAGCAAAGCCAGCCAGCAAGGGCCAGGGGGGGCGATGTAAACAAGGGCAGGGGGCGGACATGGGGCAGCCCAAAAAAGTTGGCTAGGAAGAGCAGCATAGGAAAGAAAGAAAAAAAAAGAAAAAGAAAAAGAAAAAGAAAAGAAAACACAAGAAAACAGTCGACTACACGCAATCTTCATTTTCAACGCCATCAAAGCCATTCCAATCATCATTATCGTCGCCATAATCATCAAGTAAAGTACCCACCAGTAGCGCTTTCGACGTCGCGTCGCTGCCGCCGTCGTCGTTGCTTGAGAAGCTGCGTTAGCTGCTGGCTGCCCCAAAATGTATGCTATGCTTTCTCTTAAGACGCGCTCTTAGGCAACGGCAGATGCCAACAAGTGCCGAACTTCAAAGAGCGCGTCAAGAGCGCCTTCGCATGACAGAAAGAGAGAGTGAGTCTAAGAAAGAGAAAGAGCGCGCACGCCTGGCCATAAGAAAGTGTAACTAATGGCAGTGAATGCCGGCAGGACAGAATCATGGCATGTGGCTGTTGTTGAGGATGTGTGAACGTTGACGTCTTTGTATTGTAGTTTCTTATGTGTATTTGTTGTTGTTAGAGGGCAAGGACGCGAGAGGGTTATGGGTGGGTGGTGGATGGGTGGTGGGTGGCTTGTGGGTGGCTTAAGTTGGGTGGTTAATAGCCGCGCGTAGGGAGCCGGCAAATGCGACAAATTATTTAAGCTGCATGTGGCGCGCTCATCAAGTTGTTGTTGTTGTTCTTTTCGTTTGTTGCAAGTGCAACAAATCTTAGAAAACAAATTTTTACCGCTTCTCTACACTATGAAACACATATGCGCCTGCAACTGCATATAGAAGTAAATGAAGCTGCGCTGGGGCAGCACATAATTTTGATTTACTTGCATTGCACACACATGGTAGCATGTGCATGTATTAGTGCGGGGTAAGAATTTGGCTTAGAATTTGTACACTCTTTTTAAATACACTATAGTTAAAGTGTTCTTCTTCTTAACTGGCCAAAACAACGCGTTATCGGGTTACGGCCTGATGCAAATACATTCTTTCATTGGAATTGTGGTTTTACGTGATGGGTCCCAAAACTAACGCACAACCCTTTAAAGGCCTACTGGTCTCAAAAGCACCCAGTGTCATTGTTAGTCGCCTCATACGACAAGCTTTGACCTGCTGAGGTGGTTTTCTCTAACCCGCTCACCACAAAGTGTTAGTGTTAGCAAAATGCAAAAAGGTTTAATATTAAAGTGTGTGAGTTTCTAATCACGCATACATCTTGCTATTTCTACATAAAAGGATACATAGGTATCAGTTATATAAAGAAAACTATCGTATTGTAACGTATAAAATGTCGTTTCGCAATATCACAAATGAAGAAACAGCAATGAATTACCAGTATGAGTAGCTTTTTATGCAAAAAAATGATCAAAAAATGATTGGATTTATTGGTACTCCAAGCAGAGCGAACTCTAAAACTCAAAACACACTAATTGTCGTTGTAACCTAATTTGATTATCTAGCTTAAAGAAACCTTTGGCATTCAATAATTAGTTATTCGACTGAATAACGAATATTCGATAGCACTCTGTTCTACGCTTATTCGACTTCTTAGTGTAGTTATCATTAGTTAAAATACACAGCGATAAGTCCGTTTACGCCTTGGTTTGTACGAAAAATTTGTTTTTTATTTTAAATTTACCATCTAGCTCAAGACACTCAGAGGTAGTTTTACTTAAATTTTCATTAAAATTACATTTAAATAGCAGATGTTTCTTTCTCTTTAGATTTTCCAAACTCTTCAACATATTTCTGACGCATTGGCTTTTTGAACGAAAATGGGTTTCAATTGATATCTTTCATGCCGAAAAACTGTAATTGTGTTAAAATTTGGTTCAAAGATATTTCTGACAGTCATATTCAACTTATTTAGTTGTATTCCTTAATTTATAAATCTATTCCATAGATTCACTTCATAGTTTCGTCTTATTGTCGAACCACTATATATAAGGTCTAGGGCTAAACTTTTATTTTGGCCTTGAAGGGTCTAAGAGTATCTAGTGCTAAAAGTTTCGTCTTTTAAATAGTGCTCTGTGAATAAAGTGCGGCGTAGATTTGCTTGTCAACGCTAAAGAATGTCGATGTTAAAATGGCAACTTGTTTTCTAGGCTTTGAGATTCGTTCGTCCTAGCCAGTGCATTCGCTTTGTTTTTAAAGCTAATTCGGTGTTTTTTTTTCGCTGTCCGTCTACGAGTTAGAGGTACACCAAGATACTAAGCGTTACGCGCAACCTCAGGATAGTCACCTCTTCACTATCTTTCGTCATTTTTATCGATTGCATAGGCAAATATGCAGCTTAAGCCAGACGTCCAAGATGTTAGCTGTCATCGTTTTGAGCCAAATTTTTCAAGCCCTTGATGTTTCAGACTTACGATCCAGAAAAGACTTAAGCTTCAACTCATCCGCAGTCTTTCCTGCTAAGAAGCTTTTAGCCTTACTGCTACGCTTCCTCTAGAAACTTTCTTGATGATCTTCGCTACCAAAAATTGTTTATCTCAGCGATATGTTTCCCCCTTTTTTATTTGCTTTAATTTTTCACGAAAATGCACTGACAGATTCTTCGATGAGTGTTATGTCTTGGCCGACGCGTCAATTCTCAGAACGTTAAACAAAGTAATCGGCTTAGTAGTAAATCATCATTTGAACCCGCAAATTGGGTTTTTATGACTACCCTTTCAAGATACAGTTATGTCCATTTTTGATAATTGTTTTTACTGTAGTTGGTGGAACGATCAAAGCCTTTTCTTCTATATCTTATGGTGCTTTTCTAGCTCACTATTGCCAACGGAATCGGTAGAAGATTGCTTCTTCAGAGCCGCAAAGAATTAGGTAAAATAACGCTTAATACTACCAAATGAAGTCATATGTATAACGAAGCAACTTGATGTATTCGTAATAAGAGTGTGCCTCTTCTGAAAGAGTCTATTGCAAATCGTGCACACACCTTTTAAGAGGTGCAAAAAGTTCCTTTACCTGTTTTTTATTCAACATCACAGACAGAACATTGTATGCATTGGAAAGAAGATTGATACACACGCTGAACCACTATAGTTGGCGTAGTTCACAATGGACAAGGACAACTAGTTTCCTACCTTTTCGCATTCCTTCCCCCAACGGAGATAAGTTCCCTTCATAACATTGGTACTCCTCGATGATGACTTCCATCGTTAACCGCAGTGATCCGTACAGAAAGTTGCCACCTTGGTTTAGAAGCAGTTTTGGGTGTTCGAACCTTTTTCCAAATCAGAAAGGAAATAATAACGAAATGTGTGAAATTGCCAGTTGCTTGCATACGCTTTTAGAGCGAATGATCGGTAACTTTTCTTTTGCGGACCTGTCTTATCTCTCCGAGAAACAAGCCAGGCAGCAGTCAAAGATCTCATACGTGTCACTCACTTGGATCACTTGTTCAAGATTACTGCAATGAGATATCGAACAACCTAAGGCACCCTCGAGCTCTGTACAACAATATAACATATAGAAACACAGGGTTGTCGACGGGGGTGTGGGTGACCACAAATTAACCAGAAGTGATACATTGTAGCCAAAAGCTTTTGTTTTTGTTGACTAGTGTAATTTTTGTCCTTATAACTTGTTTGATTCATAACTAAATGTTTAATAGAAATATCTTATTTTTGATTTGACCATAAACTTTGCAGGTATAACTGCTTTAGGAGTTGCGAACTCATTATCATTTGATATAAGAGATGAAATTTGTTGTGAACTTTACGAAAGTACTGGCTATTATATGTAGGTGTGGTAAACGCTTTTCATTATAAAGCACTGCAATAAGTAACTGTGCATCTTTAGATTCTAGCTCCGATATCTGCTATATAAAAGCTTAAACCAGAAAATCACAGCCAGCAAGGATGTGTACAATTCGGTTAAAAGAACTAAACTTTCCTTGCACGCTTTTCTTGTTGTTACTTTTTATAGTACTTTGCGCTGTGCTGGGGAAAACTTTTAGCATATTTTCTTAGACAAGCAGCTTGAGCAGGCTTTAAAATACATATACAGATATGTATGTATATGTATATACACATGTATGTATATGTATATACACTTATGTGCATAAGTGTATACTTGTGTGCGTGTGTAGATAATTTGGAGTGTATAATTTTCCAGCTGTAGTAATTAGCCAATAGGAATAGCTTTTGCATATGTAGTTGTTAGCTCATATGTGTGTTGCTGTGTGTGTGTGTGTGTGTGTGTGTGTGTGTGTGTGTGTGTGTGTGTGTGTGTGTTAAGGGGGTGTTTGCCGTTATGTGTGAGTGTGATGTGTTGCCTTGCCTAACACTGCGTATACTTAATGTAATTATATGTGCACACACCCCGATGCCGCATTTCATTTTCTTTAGTTTTTAATGCGCGCAACTTTCCCGCTCTGCATGTGTAAGTGTGAGTGTGTGAGAGTTGACATGTTTTCCTTTTCTTGGGTTGGCACAAAGATATCTTGGCCTTGTCTTTTGCTCAATGTCCTTAGACGGATTGGCATTTGCTTTCATCTTTGCAGCATAGTTTAAGGCGTTGCGTAAGAGATCGATTTGAAATTGATTTATGGTCGAAATGTTCAATAGAATTATTGCTTTTAAAAGCTGGTATTGTTGTTCTTTGTGCTTACTTATGTTAAATACTTAAAAGCTATGTTAATGTTTTATTGTTATTGAGTCAAAATCGTTTCTTTTTAAATATGATTATTGCAAGAATATAAGTCTCGATTCTACTTACTGCTCAATTTGTCGGGCTCAAACGATTTAAGCTGAAAAACAAGAAAAGATTACATGATTAATAATAACATTTATAAAAGCCCTTAAATAAGTTTTAAACAAATTAAAGTTAAATGGAATATATTAACTTTAGTGCCAGTCTATGTCTGTGACAGAGTGTCTATCTCTCTCTCCGCCGATCACTGTAAACGCACTTTTAACCAACATACTGTTAACAAAATCATGTTGTTCTTCACCTTGAGAACAAGTCAGTTTTTGTCATTAGCCAACCTTTTAAGATAAGGTAATTCTCTAAGTTCAACACTTCCAAAGCTAAATTAGGCGCAGCAAGTTTTATGGATGTTTTCTTTGTATGCCTTGAAATGATGCTTTAAAACCGTTCTCCAAATAATCCCTTTGGAGCACATTGGAAACAAATTCTCAAATTTGCGGCAACTTAAAAGTTGCAAAAGACTACACTGTCACACTCAAACACATTTATGAGTAATTTTAGCGGTTTCAAACAGACAATAATTCAAATTTTCTGTAGTCTTTGCACATTCGACCTCACCCTCGACCCCATTCGACCTCTCCCTAAAGAGTTCAATTCAAAAATTAAAAATTTGCTGTATAAACCAAACATTCTGCTCGCATTTTATTTCAAAGACAATTTTTTTTTTGTGTCGGCACGTCCGACAGCAGTAAAAATTTGCGACTTTCAGTTTGATCTAAATCGGTGTACTATATCATACAAAATGTCAATCATTTCTTAACACGTTTAGAAAAATAACGTATAGAGCGCAATCTTGTATGCCGCCCTCTTGTCCATAATCACGGCATGTAAGCGGAACTTGAGTGACAACGAAAACGAACTGTGAACCAGTTCGATTGAACTAATTCTCGATTCGATTAGTTTGATTGAAATAGCTTACAGCTGCTTGGTTCAGCTCTCTTCTAGTTCGTATGCTAGCTTCAACTAGCAATCATTTTTGCTAGAACCATGAGAACGCCACACCAACTGATCGTCACCACATACGAGCATGACGTTTTACGAGTAAGACTTACCACTAACGCTTGCCAACAAGTGGAAGTAGAAGTGGCATCCCACAGTCCTCCGGCACTGAAAGCACTCAAAGAGTTCAAAGCTAGACAGTCTGCCGGAAATCAGCGTCTCATTTGGACACGCATCTCGAGGATCCACGCGAAGTCTAGTTTGGCCGGTTTTGCATCCAGTTTCCCTATCCTAAGGAAAGACCTCGAGCTCCTAAAATCAATTTCAATTCTTATTCCCTGTCGCTAGTTCCCTACTAGTCTGCGGAGGAGTTGATCCGGAGTACTGGGGTGTGCCAGACATCTCTGGATTGTTTTGCCTCAAGTTATGTTGAATTTTCACATTAAGGAATTGCCTTTTGATTGAAATTAGGTATAAAAACATAACTGGCATACCAAGCAATTGCCTTGCCTTGCAATGCGGTTGAAAGGGATTTCAAAAACACTCTCGGTGGACTTTGTTTTTGAAAAAAAAAAAAATGGTTAGATGGTGTAAATCTTATTAAATGAAAAGAAAAGATCATTAGACACACTTTACAGTTCTCTTTAGGTACAATGTTTCTGGTTCGAAATTCATGCTTTCGCTTGTCGCAGGCGAAAACAGTGCGAAGAACCCTAAATTGTGATCGAATTTGTTGCTTAGTGTAACTGCCACCAAGGGTTAAGCTGCCTGAGTGCTAGAAATGCATCAACTTCCTTCCTTGAGCTAACTCATCAAGCACAAATCGATTTAAAGAACTAGTTTTAGCGAATAATTTTTAGTGTGAACTTTGTCTTGTACTTATTTTTAACGGTTTTAAAAGTTATTTTCTTTTAATTACTTTACAGGTGCAAATTGTTCATATATCAGCGAGACAGCAGAAGTTGCAAATTATTTAAGAGAAATCTGTGGAATAACCGGAAGCAAAAACTCGGCAACCTATTAACATTAGCCGAGCAATAATTGGAATCGGTTCTGGGTCGGTTCGTTGTTAAGGGTAAGTAAGGCCTGAAAGTGTCAGTAGTACTATACATTTTACAGCTCCACCTACTTTCTTTTTTATTATAATTTTTTTTTTTTTTTTTGATTATGTTTCCTTGTTTTTTGGTTAATACATTACGCACACGTGTGTGTGTGTGTGTGGGTGTGTGTGTGTGGGTGTGTGTGTGTGGGTGTGTGTGTGTGGGTGTGTGTGTGTGGGTGTGTGTGTGTGTGTGTGTGTGTGTGTTGAAGTGGGGGACAATGAGCGTTGTGAGTGTGAGTGAACAGCCTACACTAGCGCATCTACGACACACACACACACACACACACACACACACACACACACACACACACACACACGCGAGACAGCCCATAAACAAGCCGAAATATTAACCAAACAGAGGCGAGCGCCAAAAAGGAATACACAAACTACCCCAACCCCCAAAACGCTCACACACACACACATAGACACACACACACACACACACACACACACGGTGGCGCCACGAAACGAAGCGCAGCAGTTAAAAATATTTAAAAATGTCGAGTAGCATACAATTTCGGGTGGCAGCTCCCATATATGTAGGTGTGTATGGGTTGGAGGCGTTGTTTGATGGGTGCTGCGCTGACGTCGCAGTCAACGCTGGCAGCGGCAGCAGCAGCGGCGGCAGCGGCAGCAGCCACCACTTTTGGTTAATTGCCAAAAACAACTACAACCGAAAATACAATAGCAACAACAAAAATGCAAAAAATAATCATAAAAAACAACAAAAGTTGAGCTCATACGCACACCAATACCAATACACATACACATATGTGTAAAAGTTGCGTAGCGTTTATATACAATAAACACACACACACACACACACACGCACACACACACACACACGCACATAGATTTGAAGGCAACACATATGAATATGTAAAAATATAAAACATGTCGAAATGCCTATGTGTATATACATGTGTGTGTGTGTGTGTGTGTGTGCCCCCCTTTGTGTTTGCTTCAAGAACCGCCTCAACCCCGCCCCGCCCCCCACCAAACAAAAAAGGTACATAAATTGCAAATGTATTTGTGAAAAGTGCGTCGTGGTGCGTGCGGCTCTTTACTTAACCAAAAAAACCCAACAAGTTGCCCAAAAAATTGCTCCAAACCCCGCTGACCCACGCCACTGGCAGCCCATAACCAGCAGCAGCAGCAGTCACCGCAGCCGCTGAGCTTATTTTTTAATTTGTGCGCAAAGCAAAAGTTTCGCTCCGCTGTCTCCCCGCATTTTGCACCCCTCTCCCATCTGAGCCCCAAGTACTGCTCTCGTATGTTCGGCATTGCCAAATTATATTACATTTCTTTGCAATGCGCTACACTTCAAGTGAAGCTTTTTAGCTGCGTACTTGTTCAGCTGCTGGAATCAAAGCTGATCATGTACCACAAGTTTGCTATGGGAATTAGCAAATTTTTCAAGAACTTCAGTGATACATACACTACAGAGTTCTTTTTTGAGTCTAATTTTCGTTAATTGCAGCTGCAGGATCTGTGAACTTGAGCAGGAATCCTCGCCGCATATACTATCTGACGGACACAATTGATCTAAAGTCGCGATGCAATAAGCCGCAAAAAAATATTCGTGTTTTAAGAACTAAACCTAAGCGTATTCGGTGTTTATTAGTTAACTCGCTATTATATACGAAAGTTCTCGCTATTATATGAAAAACTTTTTTTCGTAAATCATTTATTTTTCCCGTCTATTATCCTACTCGATTCTCATATGTGGCACTTAAACGCCGTAGTATTCTCCTTGGGAAAAGGCTAATAAATAGATCGTGAAAAAATTTATTTCACAGTGGATGCAAAAAAAAAAACTACGTCGAAAAGGACAGAAACGACACACAGCTTTTGAGAGAACATTTGCCTAAAGAAGAAGCCAGCGCTGAATCACTTGTCTACACGGAAGTTGGTAAGCGAAGCGAGCAGATGGTCAGCTTCCTAGTTATATTTGAAAAGCATTTTCACTCAAATTAACAGGTTTTTATTTCTGTTTATTTCTTCTTATCAACAACAAATTAACTTGGTTTCAGTTTCCAGTGTTCTTTTCTTATTAGGTTCACATGAATCTACATAGCAAAGTTGATGGCTCTAGCTACTCTACAAACATAAGTTTAAAAAGAGGAATGTTGTTGCAGCTCTGAAATTGTCCTATAGATTTGAGAGTGTTTAGAGCTTAAGATTTGGGTAGATGGTTTATGTAGTTTAGGTGACAGCCTCGAAAGCTGGTCAGATATCAGCATGATTTAAGGAACTTCACCTGCGATCATGATACCTGATCTGCCTCTTTTGGCAACATTTCGTATACCTCACTGTTATGGTTTTCGAGAGCGAGTCGACTATAGAGCCGACTATGGATGCTGACAATTTTTGCAAATGGAATTATAGTTCTGCCACGCCTCCTTTTCTGTGTTACATATATTCCACAATAATTTTTTTCGATTCGTTACCTATAAGCACAATCTGTCAGCCAACAATTACACCTTTTCCAGAACCGCTTTATTTTAAAAGTCGCTTATAGCAGAGAACAGCTTCTACGTTAAGCATGTGCGCCAAGGATATACTTAATAAGGTATGCTCACTTAACACTTGGTTAACATTTCTGAAAGTCAGAAAGTGAGAGATAGAGAGATTACCAGTTGTGTTTTGCAGATCTGCTCTTCGGCCGAAAGCAGAATTTAGCATGTGACGTGACAAAATCAAAATTTTCTGGGTTCGTTTTTATTATCTGTTCTCGCGCTGTGTGCAAAACTGAGAAAATACGTATAATTCGAACAAATTGGTAACCAATGTTCGCTGATCTTCAAGCAAAGTTGAAATGGAGTTTTGTTTTTGACTCATATGACATAATATGCGCAGAGAGCTGCAAAACTTACACACAGGGTAAAGTCAACTCATTAGTTCCATAACTTCATGTAAGAGGTGCAAAACTATCGTTAATAGTATCGAGTGATTATAGGTAGTGCCCTGATCCCAAAATGTACATGGCATAGGAACCGATTGTTAGTCCTGTTGTGTTTATTTTCAACGCAATTGTCGCGCAACTACCAGTGACTAAAGCCTATTCGAAGGGTAGTGCTATTAGGTACTATTTTTAATTCCGTTTCAAACATCAATGAGAAAGGTTGTGTCTACGCAAATTAAGTTACTTAGCCGGCAGATACCTTGTAATACTTGGCCTTGGCTGATCACAAAGGCGAAGGCTTACATCCTCTGCTTGTAAGCGACAAAATAAGGTTCAGTGTAGACCAACGCATTTAATAGATGTTTAAGGATAGAAGGTAAGCGCCTTTTGTCGGCTCAAGGTAGTAAATTTTTTGAGTGTTTTACACAGAGAGAAAGAGAGTGGTAACTAACATGCATCAACATAACGACCCTCAACGACGCTTGCAACAGAATGAAAAATAGTGCCTTAAAAATGAGCGAGTGTCGGCTGACGGCTCATACCTTGTAATAGATATGCCTTGGTGTAGATCATTACTCTGAGCATGTATGCAATCGAGTGTATGATACAACAGCAGCACATTTAACTCACGCTCTCTCTTGGACACCAGAAGAGAGTCAACTATGGTATATTTTGGTTGTTACCTCTCTCTCTCTCTCTCTCTGTGAGTCCGTTTCACTGCCTTCCACTTTCACTCAACCAACTGATCAATTGTCGTGCAACATTTCGCTCACTACTGCAGCGCATTGAATTGTTGTAACTACTCATTTTCACAGCATTTTCGTTTGCTTTTGCCAAAAGGTATGCGCTTCCGTTCCTTTTGGAACATACATAATTTTTTGGGCATGTGTGTGGTAATGCGCTGACTCTACTCCCGGAACTGGCGTGTAACGCATTACGCAGCGCTCTCCGCTAGAGTCTGCTAGTGACAGTTACTGGCATAACCCACTATGCGCCTAAAAGCAGGCAACAACAACAACAATGTCAACGACGTTGGCAGCAGCCAATTTAATTTTTCATATGTACAAAAAAGTTTTTCTAATTCGCATTTGTATTTAATTTGATGTTAGCTATCTCTGTTGCACACACACACACACACCAACACACACACACACACTCCGGCCTCTCACTCTTTGTCTGTATCTCTCTTTTTTTGCCCTGAGCAGAGGCAAATTTCTAACCCCAGCACCCATGTATCCCGCTCCAGCGCCAGTTCCAAAAAAAAACCAAAAAAAAGAAGAACTCAAAAGAGCCCCAAATGCAAAACCTTGCCTAGACCCCCCCCGCAGCAGCAGCAGACCCCCATCACTTAAGCCTACCATGGATAACCCCCCTTTGCCGCTGCCGCTGTACTCTTTGCCGGAGTCAACCAACGTCATACGCGGCTGTGCGCCTTTTTTTTAATGGGGTGCTTTATGACAAACTTTAAGCGCGCGCGACTCTAAACATTAAAATTGTACATGGAACATGCGTGTGTGTGTGTGTGTGTGTGTGTGTGTGTGTGTGTGTGTGGTAAAAAAGTAAAGGTAGTGTAAAAGGAGGTAGTAGTGGTAGTAGTAGTAGCTATGCAGTAACGAGTACCGAGAACGAGTGCAAAGACAAGGACGCGGACGAGGAGGAAGCGCACATTTCTAACACCGCCCACTAATGCCAAATGGCTCCGAGAGTGTCTGTGTGTGTCTGTGTGTGTGTGTGTGTGTGTGTGTATCTGTGTGTGTGTGCGTCTAATGTGTGCGTTTGTTTGCATATGTAAAGCTCAACTGGCGCTCATGTATAGCTCAGTGTGTGTGTGTGTGTGTGTGTCTGCGGAGTAATTTTTTAACTAATTTTCTATACAAATTTTTAGCATGTCGTTGGGGCTGCGCATACTTTTCACTTTTTTATGTGTGCTTTCTTTTTGCCATATACATATATATATATATATATATATATATATATATATAGGTATATATGTATATATACCCTTATAGAGAGTTGCATATGTGTGAGTGTGAGTGCGTGTGTGTGGCTGAGTATTGCGCGCTCATTCGTTCATTACATTTTGCGCTATCCAAGTGTTGTGAACTTGGAGTTTTTGACAATGTTTGCCTTAATGTGAAAAGCTCACTCTCTCACTCACTCACTCTCACTCACTCACTCACTCCAGCCGCCCAACTTTGCTTCGACTACGCAACGTACTCCCACCGCTTCAGTTTACTTGCTGATTGTCTGCTTTGACTACTGTGCTCCGATGTATCTGGCTCTTACTATACTATATAGTACTTCGGGTGTTGTTCTCATTATGCTTAATGTATGGCACACAAAATTTTCATTAGAATTTTTTAGATAACTGTTTGGGGTTTGGCATAATAGCATCATTGAGATTAGTAATACGATCGAAATGGTTTTCAATATGCAAAGCACATTTAGATTTCAATGAGAAGAGTTATGCGTGGGATATAGCTTCAGTTGTCATTGTTACAGCACTGGAACCAAAAACTAGAGCTGCGGAACTATTGAAAGTACTATTGAGGTATCGAATCGATGTCTTTTCCGCTTCGATAGTTTTAGGTCACATGTACACAGCATTAGTTCTGTGTCAATTCACGCTAAGCGGCTTAGATAGGAAAGGTAGGAAGAAAGTACTATCGATAGTATCGAATCATTTTTTTGAAACTATCGAAAATATTGAATGGCACCACTGTCAACAGCTTTGCAGCTCTTCTGAGAGCTGCTGAGATCTTCAGTCAGCAGCTAACATATGGCTTGAACGACGTTGTTCCCCAGTTGATCATTTGTTGTTGGCTTATGACCATAAATGTCTAAATCGCCGTTTTTGGCAACATATTTCAGCTAAAATTTATAAAAAGCTTAAATAAACTATGAAATTCTAACAGATTCACCATGCAAAAAAAACACACCTTTTTTGATAAATTTGGGTCGCTGATTTCGAAACCCCAAGTTTCTAGCACGTCTTGCAAATTACCGCTTTAAAAAAACCAGCTCGATTTCTCACAAGTTTCGAAGTAAGTAGATCGCATAATACTCTGCAACCTTAGTTTCGCTCACCATGAAGCTAAAGGGTTTGCCATATTGGAAATGCCGTAAATGGTATGTTTTCAACAAGGGTCTTTCATTGAGTTCAGATTTGTTGCCAAGTGTAAAATCTTTTCGCAAAACTGCAAAGAATCAAGGTATATGCATGTTATGATGAGATTCGCTTGCAATAGGCTTTAGAGCTGGATAGTCGGGGGTGTGCCAGAAATCTCCAGTTGATCAGATGCTTCATACAGGTACACTTGTTTTCGGATTACCAAGCCTGCAGCATCAACTGGTTAGTAGAAGTAGTTAAAACTAGCACTAATAGCTCTTCGTAACACATAGCAGTACCTCCTAATCCTCCCCCCCCCCACATCCACAAAGGGCCTAGTTAGCGTCTCGCCTAGAGAAGCAATCAAGTAACCTTGTGCTCCCCCCCAATCTTAGTAGCTTGCCTAGAGAAGCATCAAGAGTTGAGTGCTCCTAAATCTAGCTTCCATATCGTCTTGGCTTGCGGCTCGCCTAGAGAAGCAACCAAATAACCATCTGCTCATCATTATCCTCTTCAGCTTCTAATTTCATTTTAGTCTAAAGGCTTACTTTTGCTCAACATATTGCTGGGAAGGTTGCCACTTTGTTAGGATAAACTTAATATTGATCTTAGGTCTTATTATCAGATATTAGCTTCTGTCAGGAAATAGGGTATGGCGTTTCGGAGAATGGTTTCCACAAGTATTTGGAAATGGTTACAAATATTACAAAACAATTATCTACTCAATTGATATCTGAGATTTATCTATTCAATTGACTATATATTCTTGTAAAGATGTTTTGAGTTGGGGTAGAGCTTAGTATTCATTCTTCGAATTTATAACCCAGCATTTGTACCTTTACCTAAATCACCTCTCACAAGCCCAGACAAGGAGGTACAAACAGTTTTCTAGTGCACAAAAGTCGATCTCAAGTCTAGTTATTGGCACAAGCTGCGCTCACATATTCAAATTATAGTTTATCTCAATCGGTAGTTAGGTTCCCGAGATGTGTGAATCTTGAGTTTTTTAAATAGCGATATTTCCGAAACAGTTGTAGATAACTTAAAACGGTTTCCGGATTTGATATCAGCAACCCAAAATTTACTTGAAAAGGTGTGTTTTAGAAATAGTTTTTTTTTGTTGCATAGTGTAAATGTTGTATATTTGTGCTGGAAACGAAGCAGTTGATGTAAAACTAACGTTGTAATTCAATCATTTGTTACACTTGAATAGGGTTTTAATTTGTATGCTAGCTTTTTAGTCTATAACTTTGCAAAAAGAGTAATTTTTTAGAATTCCATAAAATCAACAAAATTGAAATTGAAAAGAGATTAAAACCGAAAGCTCCACACGCACACACGGTACCCAATTGTTTGCATTGTGTACGCGTTGTTTTACATAAATTTCAACTACCCCAATAGTAGATAGAGAGAGAAAGAGAGATAGAGAGACTACAAAAAAAAAAAAAACAAAAAAAGTAAAAAGTAATGATAATAAAAAAGAAGAAGGAAGAGGAAAATGTTGACAGCTTTCAGGCGCGCTTCTAAGGCGCTGTCTATGCGTATGTACAGGATTTTCACACATGTGTGTGTGTGTGTGTGTGTGTGTGTGTGTGAGCAAACATTATATTAAAATAATGAAAGTCACACACAATTATATAGACGCTGGCAAATACCATTATTAGAGTACACACACACACACACACACACACACACACACACACACACACACACACACACCAGACACACAGATACTTTTCGATTGTGTTAAAAAAAAAAACGCTTACACATGTCCCGGCTGAAGCTACTACCAACAAAGCCCCTCAACCGCCGACTTTCTGTAACTCTTACTTACTGCCAAATCATACAAACTGATCTATAGACCCCCCACCCCCCCTTCCACAGAACGGTTCCCCCGCCAAATTTATTAGATGCTTGTTAAAAAATGCCATGTAATACGCTAAAAAGTATGCAACAGAAGAACAGTTAAATTATAGCTGTTATGCATGGCGGTGCCCGAAAACCGTGCTAGATAATTCAATAGCGTTGTCGGATTCGAAATCAGCGACCCAAAATTGGCTGAAATAGGTTTGTATTAGTTATAGGGCTTTCATTGAGGTCAAATTTGTTGCATAGTGTAATAACTTACCAATAATTTGAATCAATTCAATTCATACGAATTGAAGGTACAGTTCATAAGTAATTAGGGACTTGCAACATCGCAATTTTCTTGATTTAGAGCTAACTCGAAAAGAGCCACAAAAACGAAACGATAAGTTTCGGCCAAGCGCATTACATTGAGTAGAAATTTGTTGACTAGTGTTATTGAGCCATTTACAGTAGAGCTGCACAACCAACGATGAGGGCGCCGATATTCGCTATTGTCGATAGTTTCAGAAAAACATTCGATATATCGATGGTACTATGGATTTGTTTTTCAGCTTAACGCCTCCCGCCAAAAAACAGACTTGACGCTGCCTTCTTGTGTAGATCAGCAAAACTATCGATAGTATTATCAATATGTAGAATGTTTTGCTATTTAAGGAATGTAAGAAGTAAAAGACCCTGATAGTACTATCGATATCGATAATATCGAATCCTTTTCCTGAAACTATTTAAAATATTGAATGGTACCACTAGCGATAGCTTTGCAGCTCTAATCTTGTGGCTTTAAACTATCAATAGTGATCATCATCATCAACGCTAGCAAGACACAAAGGGAAAAAGTCGATACATTGAGAGCATTATCGATAGTATTGCGGCTCTAATTTACAAATTTTGCAGTTTGGAGTCTGATATTAGCTTAAGGACTCGGGGTTAAATATAAGAAAAATTCATGATATTTTCGTCGTCATTTTTGGGGCTTTGCGAGGCTTTCATTGGTGGGGGATTTTAAGTGGCACAAGCCATTTAGAGCGCAGGAAAGGTTTTGTATCGCACATTAGCCGTGTGGCGATTAGAGCAACTATCCAGGGGGCATCACGTGGAGGCTGTGCGTCAACTTGGTTGAGGTAGAGACAGGTATCATCAATGGCGATCACTTTGTTTCACCTATTGATGAAGCATGGGTAGTGACGCACCTTTGGAGTGTTTGAGCGGAAAGTACTTCATAAGATCTTTGGCAGTCTATGCGTTGGCAATGACTACCACA
Source organism: Chymomyza caudatula (assembly GCA_035041775.1). NCBI lineage: Eukaryota > Metazoa > Arthropoda > Insecta > Diptera > Drosophilidae > Chymomyza > Chymomyza caudatula. The sequence continues at coordinate 2,520,986 of JAWNKW010000217.1, read as the reverse complement.
CCCGATGGAGCGACGAACTCTATGAGCACTACAACGATACTGACATAGACAAGCGAATTAACATCCAGCGGCTGCGCTGGCTCGGTCATGTTGTGCGTGTGGATGAAGTAGCTCCTGCGAGAAAGGTGTTCAGTGCGGTTATCGAAGGGGCAGATCATGTCTTCGTTGGAAGGACCAGGTGGAGAGTACACTAGCTACCTTTGGTATCACCAAGGTGTGAGAAGCAGAAACGCCTGGAAGAGATCCTTACATTAGGCTGTAATCCGGTAACGGTTGATATGGCCAGTTAAGTAAGTAAAAGTAAATGTCCTTAAACAATCGAAAGGCTCCATGAAAGTATGAGTTAAGAGACAGTTAAGATATTAAAGATTTGCCAAGCAAACAAAATTTTCGATTTTTGCTACGATTTTCTATCAAATTTTCCACTGTGCGCTGTTTTTCGGGTTGTGATTCCAGAGCAGAAGTCGGGGCAGCGGCACATGTGGCGAGTCATGTTGTTGTTATGATGATTTGACAGCATCATGTTTATACTGTCGCTGGCGACGCACATTAGTCGCATAACGGGAAACCAGGAAGACGGGGTCTAAGGCTGGGGCACATTCATAGTGATTTGCATTGTTTGTTAGCAATGTCAGCTGCCATAGATAGATGACCAGGCACAGACCTATATATATATATATATATATATATATATATATATATGTGTGTGTGTGTATGCACTGCTTGGGTCTGGAACTATGGGACAACGTGGCTCTTAAATATTGCATCAAAATAAAATTAACGTTTCATTTTGTGGCGTTTCAATTTCAACATTTTTTTACTCATTTTTTTTTCGAAATTTTTTTCATTTTTATTTCATCAATAAATTTGCTAACCCCTGAAAATGTTTTTAATAAAAAATCATTACATAGACAAATATAGACGCGTTCATTGTATTTGTGTGTGTCGAAAATATTGCGGTAAAAAAAGTTTGCCATTATGTAGGGAAAAAAACATTTGACGCCAAATATTTTTGCTATTATTCATTGGCTTTTATCTTTTTTGCAACAAACCAAAAAAGAAATAAAAAAAAAGATGTTATATATTCTTTTTATATATGTACGTTTTAATTTTCGCATATAATAATTTGATATGGCCGCATTTTGGGGAGTCTGATGGGGCTTCAGGGAGCTGGAAAACAGGGGCGCGTATATAAATTAAATACCATGCAGCGCCATATAGCTAAATATGTATTTACTTGTACATATGTATGCTCTATAAATGGGCAAAAGTCAGTACATACACACGTAGTTATTAGTCACTCATCTTTTTTATTTTAATATTCCAATGCATATTCCGAAAGTGTGAAGAAAAAGCTGATCACAAGCTTCGAGCTAGTGCAACTATCGACAATATTGTTGCAACAAATTGGTTTTTTTCGAATGTTTCCATCGAGTAGAGTTGCAACCTTTAGTGATTTAATCGAAAATGCAATGCTCCATAGCGGTCTTCCCCGAATACCGAATATTTACAAATTGGTATAAGTTGAATAGGGATGTCTACTAGTATAAGCCAAATATTCGTCATTCTATCTATTCGTCTATTATGTTTTAAATTGTATATTCGGCCGAATAGTGAAAAGTAACTGATATTTTAAAAGCGTTAAATAAGCGTTTGTTTTTATAGAATGCTCAATAGCGGTCTTTGCCGAATACCGAATATTAGCAAAATAATATAAGGGAAATACTGCTATCTACTAGTATTAGGCAAATATTAGTAGTAAACAGTTACTGATATTTTAAGAGCGTAATATTGTGAAGAGCATACCCGCTGATTGGAACTGCCCTGTCCTCACAAGGGGTGATCCCACGGTATGCGCCAACTACCGTAGTGACACGCTTCTTTTTATAGCATATATCAATGCTCAATAGTGATCCGCATAGGGCCAGCAACTTCTGAGAGAAGGGGAAAGATTAAGGTTCCAGGTCTAAAATAGGCCAAACAGTTCCTCGGCTCTTACAAGCTGAAAAGGTTCAAGAAACTAGCATAGTTAGAAAAGAACTTTACTAGATTCCCGAAAAGTCTGCTTATCGGACACTGTAGGCTAAGGGGACACCTGAACAAGCTAGGCATTACAAGCACCAGTACCTGCAGATTCTGTGAACTTGAGGAGATATCCACACAGCACATTCTGGCTGAGTGTGGTGACATGTTGCTCCTCGGTGAATACAGGATCTCACTCAACGACACGGCACAGTTGGAACCCAGGGGAGCTATTAGCTCAGTGGGGTGCACAATAGATCTAAAAGTTTGCGGTGCTTTATTCGCCAATAATATTATTATAAACATCATTTCAAATAGGGTCTTGCATCATAATGCGTGCAATCGGAGAAAATTATTTTCTCATACTTGGAAATATCTCGGAAACTAGAAGAATCAGTGCAAAACTGAGCACACATTTGAATCACTCGCATCACTATATGTAAGTGTTGGGTCAGCCAATCGTTTTCAGTTCATTTTTGCAAGTTTAATTGGAAATGATGGCAACTCATTGGCAGCAGTCACTGTCCTTACAATGATCCTTAAGGCTGATTAGGTTATGTTCTCCGAGCAGCAATGTGGGACTACATCTTTGTTGCATCATGTTAAGCATATTGCTCAGTCTTAGTTGCAGCATTTTATTTAGGTAAGCTCTCAAAAAGGGTTTATTTTAAGACTTTGTAAGTGATTTGTTTACCCAAGTGCATTAAGTAGTAATGCATTTTTTAAAGTATTTATAGAGCTCAAATAAGCTTAATTCAGTTCTGCAGCGATACTTTCATGTAAATGAAAGTTAGAGTGCATTTTTACTGCCCCACGCATATTTGGCATATTTATATGTGGGTGCCTGTCAGCTGATGTAAGGAACCTTGTTGTGGATTCTACGAACCATAACTAAGCGCAGGACATATTAACGCGCCGATTAAGAACAAAAAACTTTACAATAACAACTAACTAATAACAGAAGGAAAAACTGGCAAGTGGCAAGTGGCAAGAGCCAGGAAAAAAGCAAAGCTGATAAAAACTAAGTGGCAGTAACATTTTTAAATACAGTTTTTTTGTACAGTTGCCGCGCGCATATGAGCGCAACATTATAATATTTTAATGGCAACCCACGCACACACACACACACACACACACACACACACACACAGATACGCACACACCTTGCCATACTAGCTCAAAAAGCAGATACAAAAAATTGGATGCAGACAGTCGGGACAGTGCCCGACAGTGGAATACCCTGTACACTTTATCCTTATAAACACTAAATACGGTAAAATGGGAACGGAAGTATCCACTTTTATATCTCTTTTCATAAGATCGATATGCCTGTAAACATTATCCTATTGGGAAGTTCCAATTGACAAGTTTTCCTATTGGGAAGTTGGCTATTATGGTGGAAAAAATCACTTTTATACTCGTAACTCCAGTATTCTTGGGCCAATGTCGTTGAATTTTGTAACATAGATCAAAAATACATTAATAGATGTCTGCGACAATTTTCAAATGAATATATGGGGGTGTGACAGTAATTACGATAAATCGTTTGCTGGGGAAGGGGGGTGGTTCTATTGGATGCAGTGGATGCAGTTTTAACGATTAGGGTCACACGAGTCTCCATATCTACACGTAGTGGAATTTGCATATTTTTGACTATAACTTTTGATGTACTTATCCGATTCCGATTATTGCATGGTTATAACATGGATGCACATAAACACGACGCACATCTCTGAAAAGTTTCAAGTTGATTGATTCAACAGAGCGGTTGTAAACCGCGCAAAACTGTCACGGGCGAAGGGGTTAAGATATCGACTTCATTCGACAAACTCCCTCAGCCTTGAACAAATTAGCATCTTGTGGTACATTTTTTTTGCTCTAACTCTATAGTGTCGGAGAGTGCTGGCCCAGCACGGACAGACGGACATGTCTTTATCGACTCAACTATTGCTCCTCATCATTTTAGCACATGGAACTTATGGTCTGCCACGCCTCCTTCTGCCTGTTACATACATTGCACAAATCTATAATACCCTTGTACACTTTGTGTACAGGGTATAAAAAAATGTTGCAAGTGTTGTCTCGCTCTTAGTGAGAGGTGGGGGAGGGGGTTCGGGGGTAAGTGTGTGTGTGTGTGTGTCTGTGCGTGTGGCAAAATGCTATTTTACACAACATATCGCGCTCGTAAAAAATAATATAACTACACATATATACAAGCGCGTTTACTACCCATTACAAGCCCCAAACCCCAAACCCCGACCGCTCACACTCGGTGTATAAAACTTTGAAAAGCTGCGCTGCCAGCTGCCGAGTACCGACTTTCAACTGTCGTACGTACCCACTGCCCCCAACCCCTTGGCCCACGCATACGCGCAATTCTAAAAAATTAATGTCGCTTTCGTAATTTCAACACACAAAAACTGCCGAAAAAGCAACATCGCCGCTGCAAGCTCGCGGGGCGCCGCACGTAAAGGCAGCGTCAACGACGGCGACTGTCTTAGTTGGTGCAAAGAAAAACAAAACACAACAGCAGCAACAAAAAACCATTGCCGCCTGCTAGGGGCAAAATGGGGTAAGCAGCAAAGGCGACGTCGCCGCCGCCGCCGCCGCCGCTGCCGCCGCCACTGCTAACAACAACTACAACGACGACGACGACACTCACTTAAAAATTCGAATGTTATAGAAAAATGAGCAAGGCACGGGCAAAAAAAGCAAACAGAAAAAACTCACACACACACTCACACACACACACACACACACACACACACACACGACACACACACACACACACACACACGCACACACACAGACACAAAACTCGACAACTGAAATTACATAAAATGAAAAGTTCCCGTTACGCGTCGCAGTTGCCGCTCTTGTTGTTGTTGTTACTTCTAATGCTCATCTCTTTCTAACTCAGCCAGCCAGCAGCGACGCGACGCCAGCCGCAGCGTCGTCGTCGGCAGCGCAGCTTCGCGACTGATTACTACTTTTATTGCTAGCAAATACTTTCTCTCCCAAGGTGGATACGCGTAGTCGTAACCCAACTCCTACACATCTGTATGTGTGTGTGTGTGTGTGTGTGTGTGTGTGTGTGTGTGTGTGTGTGTGTGTGTGTGTGTGTGTGTGTGTGTCTTCTTTTTTTTGCTTTTTTTATACTCTACACGCAGTTAACTTGGTTTTGCAAATTTGTCAAGTAATTTGTGACGCTTGCAAAGGGATTCAAGTTGCTTGGTACCAAAGGGTATGCATGGAGCACAGTTGATCTGTTCGATTCAGAACGCAGAGCATGTGGGTTTTCCAATGTTTTTGATTTCTAGACACAGCACACACATATGCAGCAATAGAGTCATTGATGTTCCTGGAAACGCAAATGCAGAACAAGAACTTTTAGCTTTCGAGCTGCACAGTTTCTCCATCGTTTTGGTTACATTTTCTAGCAGAGTTCATCAATTAAGACATCTGGAATGATTTATGTGATCACAAATTTTCTATATATCAATAAGTTGCCTATCTCGCTAACTATGTTCTCGCCATTTTGTATGCAATTTATAATAAAGAAGGAATTCGGCATAGACGTTTGAGTTGTAGCTCAAGTTTGTTCCTGTTCTTAAAATCGCTCTCAAAGTTGTGTTTGTTGTGGGTTCATCACATTATGACGTTTTGTGACTGTCTGACGTCACAATTAGAAAATCAAAACCATAAATTGTACAGCGGCTTTTGTTTTCTTGCTTTAGCAATTTGTGACGTCACATTAGATTGAGAGAGGCCATCAAATTGTGACGATTTGTGCCTATGGGGTTCTGAGCGGTTTACACAATTTCAAAATCATGATGACTTTATTTGTGAACAACACACCTAAGTACAATTTTTTTTAACGACAATTAACCTAGTTCCGATTTCGTTCGTTTGAAATAAAAAAAAAAAACAAATTTAAGTACCTTTTAAAAAGCAAAAGTTCATCATTTAAAGCTGCATTTTCTTTTTTTTTAGTGTAATTCATAATATATTATATAGCTGCACATAGTTGTATATAGAAAGTTGCAAACTTGTTGCAGTTTCAGTTTTGTATCTTTTGTAGAATCGACTTGTCTCATCTTTGGCCCTCTACGCGTTGGCAGCGGCGTTCATCCGATTGAACGATGAACTCTATGAAATAGTCAAGCGAATTAAAATGCAGCGGCTTCGCTGTCTAGGTCATCTTGTGCGTATGGATGAAGAAGCTCCTGCGAGGAAGGTCTTCATTGCAGTTGTCGAAGGGAAGCGATGAAGATGCAGACCTTGTCTCCGTTGGAAAGACCAAATATAGAGTACAATTTGATACCTTTGGTACCACCAATTGGAGAAGGCGCGCTCAAAACAGAGACGCCTGGAGGAAAGCTCTACATCAGGCCGAAACCCGGTAACGGGTTGTTATGGCCAGTCAAGAAGAAGATCGACATAACTTTAACACTCTCCTGTATACCCTTAAAATATATGATTATGTCATTGAACGCGTAGCCTTTTAACTGAACTAAGTAATAAAAGAGTTCTTTTTATAATTTTCAAATCAATTCGGATAAGAATTGGAAGCTGTAATTGAAACAAACCTAGCACGCCTATCCGGATATTATCTATGGTTGCAGCTCCAAAGCGAACCAATGTATAACTTTCGAAAACAATGTTTCTTTGACACAGTAAAAGCATATCATAACATTTATGATAACTCCGTTATAAGCGTATTTTCGAAGTCAGATTTCAATTTAGCGAAACAAAGTTTTGACTTTGATTATAAGAAATGACTTTGTTCATAAATGGTGTCATCACTGTGCAGCGATGCTGGGGGTATAATCAAATTATCAGGATTGTGGAGAGAATGTGTTATGTCACGTATAAAATAATGGCTTAAATAGACAATAAAAAGAGATTTTTCAACAAATAGTTATTCATATGAAATAATGGCATTCGAGATCATATAAAAATACGATAGATATCGCGATAATTTCATATAAGCGATAATTGGATATATGCAAAACTAGTTAAATAAAATGCGCTATTTCAACAGTTCAACAATGCTGGAAAGTTTGCATATAACCGCTAATAAATGTACCAAAATTTCTTCCATGAAACAGATAAGCGTTTTTTATATAAACGACTATTTTCTTTAAACAAAAGCAATAATTTCATAAGAGCGGTATATGCTGTAACTTGCGCTCGGACGCTTTTCGCAGACTTTTGGCTTTTTATGGAAGCAGACTTTATTGAAGAAAACCAGCTATATTTTCTGTCACGTCACGTATCACACTGTGCGAGCTGTACCTTTTTTACTTAATCAAATGCTATTAAAAAGCTTTAAAAAGATCAAATCAGAAACATGTTTTCTTCATGCTAAAGACGTAAAACTGTCACGTGCATAATCATAAACATGCCAATCTGGCTTGTGTTGGAAATCTCTAGACGGTTTGGCTAACGTTTCATCCATCGACCATAAGCTTTCTTGTTGCGTTTCCCAAGCTCCCAGATATAGGCTATTGGCTGAAAATCGGTTAAAAATGAAATATGTCATACCAATAATTTGAAAATCGGTTGAAAAAGATTTCTGGCACACCCCTGAATATGTGTTTTTTCTTATCAGAAATGCAATTTCCCTTTTTCCAGGTGTCTTAAAGAGTATGGCGTTGTTGCCATGTATGAAGTTGTTTTACAATTCCTCATCATCTAAATATCAATTTTTTTTAAATTTGTGGAAATTTATTTAAAACGAGATTCTTCTGAGAATCTTTCAGTTAAGAAAGTACACAGATTTCTTAAAAATTTATGATTCTTAAAAAAAAAACAGTTCTTGGAATTCTTAAAAAATCAATAGAGCTTAAAAGATACTCGTGTAAAAAAAAAAAAAAAAAAAAGTTCTGTAAAAACTGTAAATATAAGAGATTTCTGCGTCAGCTGCTTGTTCTTAGATTTGCGTTTGCCATTAAGAAGCAAGGGTAAGCTCAGATTTCGGAACTAAAGTGTATTACAGCTTTCGTTGCAAACGCTTTTGAAGCTGTTTCCTTTTTTTTTTTTGTAGTACAGTGTAGCGGGACGCGTTGTAACTTGCGCGGAAACAAGGTTTTTATTTCACCGTTTCTTTCTTTGCTCGTACTTTTTCACTTTGCTGCTTTTCTCTCCTGCACTGAACAATTTCGCCGTTTTAGAGTTTGTTGCGCGAAATTTTTTCAAGGGTGGTTTATGTTCCATGTGTTGCCTCTATGCGTCTGTGTCTGTGTGTGTGTGTGTGTGTGTGTGTGTGTGTGCGTGTGTGTGTGTGTGTGTGTGTGTGTGTGTGTGCCACTTGGCTTTGACTCTGAGGCAGAGGACTGCGGACAGACGATGCCGCTGTTTCAGTTCAGTTCGTTTTGTTTTGTAGTTGTAATTTTTTTCAATTTTTCCCGCCGTCGCTGCCGCTGCCGCTGCCTACGCTGCTTCTTCTATTTAGTAGGCAGCGCTGCCTCTGTTAACCTGCCGTCGCAGCATCAACGCTGCAGCTTCGTTTACAGGTCTAAATTTTTCGTTTTTAACTACGTGTTCGGAGTTAAAAAATCTCATCTTATTTTTTTATGCTGGTATGTGTGTCTTTTGTTGTTGTTGTTGTTGCTCTTGTAAAGCGGCGCTGCCCAGAGCCAAGCTAACGGTGGATTACAAAGTTTTTGCGGTAAAAAGTGCGCTTTTCAAATGCAACGACAACAACAGCAACAATAACAGTAACAGTAAAAACAAAAGTAATAGAAATAGCAACAATATGCAAAGACAAACACTTGCATACACTGAAAGAAATGCAATTAAAAACTATCGTTGTTGCAGTGTTGCTCAGTTAAGCTGCTTACTATGTATATAGTTTTGACACATAATAGGCTACAAGTTTTGCCCCACTGTCAGCAGCCGCTACATGATAATAGATCAGCTGGAGCCCGATAATTGTATAAAATTGTTATTGCGGGAATAGGCATCGAACCTTAGATCTATCGTGCCCCCTACTGAGCTTACAGCTCCTCTGTCTGTCCCATCGCTGATATAAACTATGTAAGCTGAGATTGTTTCAACCGGTCAGCGAAATGCTGTATCCACCTAGCAGCGACATCCTTCTTCTCGCCAAGGCAACACACTCAGTATGTGCTGCGACGATTCCTCCTCAAGTTCACAGAACCTGCAGCTGGTGATATCCAGGTTGCTTCAGCTTACAGTGGCCGATACGCAGACCTCTTCAAGACCTTTCCAAGCGTATGATAGTTGTTAAAGCTATTTAGATAATAAGAAGGAACTGTTTGATTTGAATGCGGCCTGGAATACATATCCAGTTCGCGGTTCGTCTTAGTCTTTCCCACTATCTTAGTGACTTAACAGTGTGTGCTACAAAAAGACTGTGGCCCTATCAATGGGCTCGCAGCACGGTCTTTTGCCAGCCTGTCTGCAGTTTCATTTTTGGGAATGCTAGTGTGACCCAGAAGGTCCAGCTTCATTCGGTTTTCTCGATAGTATCGCTATTTTCCTATTCTGGTAATTCCAGCTTAGATTTATGTCTGCACTTGAAAGTCGCTGGTTGCCCAAACTATGGTGTGCCTTTTCATAGAATGCAACTCCTCTAGGATTATCCAGGGTCGTTTGTTGCTTATGGTAGTACTTAAATACCGTTTGAAATGTTACTCAGTGGCCATTTCATCGCTGGGTTGTGAGAGCAACGAAATTGCCTTGCCCAGCTCGCCAGCGTCACGGTCATTGAATGCTCTGCCAGCACCTTCCACTGACGTCCCTAATAAGGTTGCTTTCATTTGGAGTTCAATTACTTAATAGATTGAACTTCCAATGCCTTCTCATTGCTCTTGTCATACATACACAGACCAGCCTTTGTATTTTCATAATGTCGTCCTTGACTGAGGCCACATATACGTTTGTTCCACAGGCAATTGCACCGTAGGTGAGCATCGGTCTTATTACCATCAGGTATACCGTTCTTATGATTTTGTGCACCGTTCCCCAGGAATTTCCTGCTATTTTCCTACACGTGTATAATGCTCTGATGCATTCTTTGTTCAGTTTTGTGACGTGGTAGCCAAGATACTTGACTTCTAGTGTTTGATATGTTCGCTATGCAACTGGATACAACAACTTGACTACTGACGCATGTTATTCTTAACTTTCTAAGCTGGGTTTATGGATTGCCTATGTGGAGAAACGAGTGAACCTCAGAGTCCTAGATTTAGAATTGTATTGGGTGCGATGGCTCATCAGAGAGGGCTGAACCATTCCTAGCAGTCAGGCAGCCTTGCCCATTATACCATCTTAGAGTCCTAGTGTTTAAAAAACCGGGCACTTGCAACATGTTACTGATAGACGTGTAAGTTGGTACAATCATCGTTAAATGGCACAACTTCAGGTACGTATAGAGAAAATCCAACAGCGTGGTAGATATTGTATGAGTGATAGTTTCACTGTCAGGGAGTATATAGCGGGCCGCCTTGAGAGCTTCGGGCCCAGCTATTTCGATCGAACTTATGGAACGAGAGTCGCAAATATACGTAAAAGTTCACTTAAAAGTATAGTTCGATCGAACTAGTTCCGAGTTGTTGTTGCTATGCAGTTGGGAAAACAAATTTTCAAGTGAAACATCAGCCTGACTTGCTTGCCACGTACATGCCGTGATTGTGGCACAGCAATGAGCTTAAGATGGCGCTAGGTGGCGCCACATTACGCGAAGTCAGGTCTTATATGATATGATATATGTCACGTAGAACCTAAAATCCGTCTTTTTTTTTTGCATCACATGCTTTGTGAATCAATATTATTCAATTTCTGTGGCATTTTTTTTTTATAGTGTAATATTTATATGATAAGTGCCAAGCTTGCATGTTTGCTTGTCGCTTTTGTAATGTGTTGTGCTTAGAGAGTTTTTGGTGTATACAAAAAATTTTTCATTCTGAGCTGAATAGATGAAACTCAAACCCGCAACTAAGTACTACAACAGCTAGAAGAAGAAGAAGACGACGAGCGAACAAACAAAAAATGAAAGCAGAGAACTTCAGTAACTTTGAAATATAAAAAAAAGTGAAAAAACACACAAGGACACGCGTAGAGGGTTGATATATTTATTTTATGCATTGGCTTTGGTTGCTCTGATGCTGTCGTGGCATACAACAGCAACAACAACAACAAAAACAAGCAGCGTATTAGTTGCTGCTCTTGATGTTGTTGTTGTTGTAAGTGGATATTAGGGGGATATGCTGAGCATGCAACCAGCCATGTGTGAGTGGAGTGTGTGTGTTTGTGTGTGTGATTGCGCTCCTGAGTATGACGCGGAAGGTATCCTTTTTATTTTAAAACAAGAAGTAGGCTGTTGTGTTTTAATAAAACCGACTATCAGATACGCTGCACTTACAATTGCAGCACGTTAATGCGCATAACTTCAGAAGAAAAATAGGTATTTTGGAAAACTAAAAGGTAACTAGTTTTTTAGACTTACATAAGTGTACGTGCCGAATTTGGTGACTCTAACATTTATAATAACTGAGTTATATATAGTTGACTTTTGGTGGATAGTTTTTTCTTTTTGCTGCCGTTTAGCGAACTACTTGGCCGACTTATTTGCGCAAGCTAAAAACATTTTTAAGGTTTACCTTGCTAATGGCATGCACTTTTCTGATTGTAGAAACTTAATATTTTGCCAGCTTTATCGGTTATAATCGTTCCTGTAATAAGTAACTTGGGAAACCTTAAAGGGGCTAATTTTTCAGCATTTTATAAGTGTGCAAGCCGAATTTGGTGATTCTAACATTTATAGTAACTGAGTTATACATAGTTGACTTTTGGTGGATAGTTTTTTCTTTTTGCTGCCGTTTAGCGAAATACTTGGTCGACTTAAAAACATAAACGTTTTTATGCACTGCCTTGCTAATGGCATGCACTTTTCTGATTGTAGAAACTTAATATAACCATTTCTCTATATAGAGTATAGTATGCGAAAAGTAAGAAATGAAGAAAAAGAACTCATTTCCATGTCTATGTGCGGGTGGGCGATGGATTGTCCCTGCCTTGCCGCTCGTCTTTGCCATCAAGGTACTTATTATTACTTTTAATACTACTCACTTATGGTGTATGTGTGTGTGTGTGTGTGTGTGTGTGTGTCTGTGTGTGTGTGTCTGTGTGTGTGTGTGTGTATGCGTGCCTGGTGGTACCTTTTTTTGTTTGTAATGCCTGACAAAGCCGTTTTGCAGTGTATACTCCCTGTTTTTTTTGCTCCTTGCTTAGTTGTAGTTGTGTGTTGGGTAATATGAATACGAATATGAATATGAATGCGAATAGAACACACAAAAGCAAAAACGAGAGTAAACTTGACAGTGAACAAAAAAATATATATATAAATGCGGGTGATTTCAACGTATGCAAAGATACACAGATACACACACACACACACACACACACACACACACACACACACACACACACACACACACACACACACATGCCAGTAGTTGTAACTAACTGTGTCTTTTGTTTTGTTCACTTTGAAGTCTCACAGTAGCGGTTCTTGAAGAGCACTGTTTATGATGAACATCTCAAATTATGATAATTCCAGAACGAAGTTATCTATAAATCATCTCAGTACAGAAGTTAGTAGTATTTGCATTGAACTCTTCGAGAGTGAGCTCTGCACGTTTAGCGTTCCTCAGAAGGCACGACTCTTAAACTATAACACTTTGCTCAATCAGTCAGTAATACACATAATAATCGTTGTAGAAATCCATCTATTTGTATGTTCTTTTGGTTGGTAATTTAATTGAAATTAATCAGCAATTAGCCCGAACTGCAAAGGGATAAATGATTTAAGGGTTGTTGCAAGGGTTGCAAGGGGCATCGGAATCGCTAACAAGCAAATCTTTCGCCAGCACCGTAAAATTAAAACCGGTTGCATTTAGAATATTCTAGTTAATTTTATTATTCAACCTCATAATTGGGGAATTTCGCATTTTTTGAAATATTATTTTGGAAAATTTTCAACTAATAACTAAAATATATGAATTTGAATCGCTGAATTCAAATCCGATAAATGTTTTTGTTGCCGAGCACGAATTATCGTTTCCCTAGACTTGAATGCCACAATACCAGGTTGACATTATTATGCTAGGATGCTTCACCATTTTGGTAAGTTTTGCTCTATATTTGGCAGTGATGATGTCCAACATACAAGGCCCCAGTTCAGTTTTGCGCCAAGTTGGATGCCAAGGCCGGGGTGTGATGTTTTACTTAATGGGAATTATCCCCTTGTGAAGTTCGGCTTCATAAGGACAGTAGTGCGGTCTCGGCATAAGTGGCCGTGAGGAGACCTGCATTGTTCATGGAGTGCGGCATACACCATAGTGTATTGTGTGTATAGACAGGGGTGAGAACACTTCCTTGTGGAACATCCTTTACCGAAACTCTGTCGACTATATGCTCTGCTACTCTTTGTATCTACTGAAAAATAAAGGGCTATTCTCAATTCGTTCAAAACTAAAGTATCATGCCAATCATAATTTTCGAAAAATTATGTGGTAGAAGCTCGCAAATGTCCCTTTGTATTTCAACAAAACGCTAATATTCAATTATGAAAATTTACTACTCTACGAAGTTTTGTTTTCAAATACGACGGATCTTTCTTATTGGTATATGCTGCGAAATGAATTTAGAGCTCCCCCATCGGCACAAATCATAACAACTTAATGACCTTCTTATCAACATTCTTAATGAAAACATCATTTATGAACTGCCCCTAGCTACGTTTTAACCCAAAATGACTTCTAAAGCTACATTCGTCTCTTTAGGAAAAACAGCAACAATTGCATTTCTATAAGTTACAAATGCTGAAATCCAGTTTCGGCAGCGAAAATGCGAAACAAGACTACCGGGCGTCTTCTCCAATCTGTAATACCAAAGGTAGTTAGCACGCTCTCTACCGGGTTCTTTCAACGGATACACGGCTTGCCCCTTTGTTGGATGTCTTCAACAGCCGCATTGAGGACCTTTCGCGCAGTAGCTTCTTTATCGATACGCACAATATAAGTTTGTCGTTCCGTCGATGCGAACTTTTTTCCAAAACTTAGAGGGCTAAAGATCTTACGGAGTACAGCAGACTGCGTCATCACCCAAGCATCTGCTTGAAGAATGAGCGTTTTATAAAGTGTTAGTTTCGTCTGGCGAGAGCACTCTCTACTGAGATCAACTATTTGTATCTTTATAGGACGCAGTTATCAAAACGTAATAATTTTCAAATAAAATAAGAACTCTCATGTACGAAACACTTCAAAACATATTAATAAAGGTTCAATCTTTCGTTACCAAAAAAAAGTAACATCAATATGATTTGTTTACTAAGCCATTTTGAGGTTGGTGCAGTCTGAGCCAGATTGCGCCAAAATGAGTGGATACTCATACCATCAAGCAATATGCGATTTGCAGCTGAAGCATCAAGCTTTCAAACGATGTTCCGGAAATAAAATAAATTTTCTGTACTATTTTTGGCTCAAGGCAGAAAGTGTATGGTTGAGCGCCAGTCTCCCCTACAGCTGTTTCGCGGCAAGTTGCGAAAAGTTCCTACGAAGAGGTATGCCAATTCATGAATTAGATCTGCTGTTGTGAGTGTTTTTTTTTTGTATCCTAAGCTGGAAACACCATATGTGGTGCGTAACAAAAACAAAGACGCGTCGTACTGGTGATAAGTAAGTCTGTGCAGCTTATCACAAATTTCGCTAGTCCAATTGAGACTCTAATGATAAGATGTTTGGGAATTCGGTTTATTGTAAGCATATCTAAAACTCAAAAGAACGAGACTCCGTGGCGCAACGGTAGCGCGTCTGACTCCAGATCAGAAGGTTGCGTGTTCAAATCACGTCGGGGTCAAGACATCTTTTGTTGCTGATATAATGCTTAAACATTATTTATATTTATTATAGATTATAATTTTATAGGTCATACTCTTAACTGACTTACCTGCAATGCAGTGCCAATCTAACAGCGAGTAAGAGAGGAAGAGTCGTATAGCGTATTAGCTGACCTAGAAAGAGACAGCGAGTGAGAGAAATTATAAACTGCTGGCAACTGTTTTGGACTTGCTAAGCTACATTTATTTATTTATATCGTTACAATTGTTATTCTTACTTATTTCTTTTAGCGTATTTCGTATGTGCGCCAAGCACATAAATTAAATAATAAAAAAAATAACGAAAATAAAAGAAAGAAATAAGAAATAAGAAATAAAGAAAGTTGGGTAGGTAACTGCGAACGCCATAAAACATACAAATGGCCAAATAAAACATTTTAAATGTAACAAAACAAGAACAAGAATAACACCAGCAACAAGAAAAAACAGCAACAAAAGTCGAAAATTGTACAAGAAAATAGTATTGCGTTTAGAAATAAGCACAATAATGGAAAAAAAAAAAACAACAAAAGCAAGAAACGAGAAAAATTCTAAAAGAACAACATTAGATACATTTTTTATGCCTTGGCCCCAAGGCCTTGAGCCGCTTCACCTGTCCAGGCGCCGGTTCAATTGTTGGCCATTTTGAGTGTTGGCCAACTCACACACACACACACGAGAGCAACTAAC
The DNA here is from genome assembly GCA_035041775.1 of Chymomyza caudatula. Classification (NCBI taxonomy): domain Eukaryota; kingdom Metazoa; phylum Arthropoda; class Insecta; order Diptera; family Drosophilidae; genus Chymomyza; species Chymomyza caudatula. The sequence goes on along the minus strand of JAWNKW010000217.1, from coordinate 2,505,367 downwards.
TGCCATATATAGCTATGAATCGCCAAGCTATGTATAGTACTATCAAAAGTTTTATACCTCAACCCTTAAATCTCATACAAAATGAAAATTTTGACTGCTTTTGGCGCTACTCTACATGCTTTATTTGAAGTTTTGCACTTATTTCGTGTGCACATCTTGAAGTAATGGCCCGCCCGCCTAAAACCCATTTCCGGTTACGGCCATTTTCAACAAATGAGTACTATACAGTTAAATACAAAGTAAGCAACTATAGCGTCTGTTTGTATGCCACAAAATTTATATTTAAAGTTGCAGCATCAAGCTGTACATCGCCCAATATTAGCCCCCGAAATCGGGCAGCCAGGCGTGCTTACAATCTTTAAGCCGAAAGCAGCTAAAGAGGCCGCACAAAACTAACAATTTCTAAAAGTTGTTTCATTTTATGTAATTTTACTTTGGCGCACACACACACACACACACACAGATACTCACAGATACACACAGATACACACAGCTACTTGCAGCCCAGGAGCAACACGGCGTATGAGTTATCTGGACTGGCCCTGGCGTCACATTTTGTGTCTATGTATTATTAGAGGCCACTACTATGCTCTCTCGCTTTGTTACGGAATACAGAGTCCGAGTTCTTTGTTGTTGTTGTTGTTGTTGTTGCCATCCCATTCTGACTACGGCTATTAAGATTGTGATTCTTTGGCTACCTGCAACCTTCTTTATTGCCAGCTCGTCCGTCGTTAAGCGCACAAAAACTTAGAAATAATCACCGACATAAATCTTAAAATGGGCTGCCAACGTTTGCCCACTTTTGCCTAACTACTTTCGGTGGTACGTATCCAGAAAGTGGGGTGTGCTCCACAACAACAACATTGAATGTAGAAGCAGGGGCTTGCGCAGAGCGTGCAAAATGAAAAATAACTTAGAAGCACGTTTTGTGGCAATTTTTCGTTTTTCTACGCGTCGCGTCGCGGTCTCTTAGTTGTTGCTGTTATTATTATTGCACATAGTTGAGAGACAAAATGCGGCAAATTCTAAAATTCATTGAAGCAGAAAAGCAGCGCTCTCTGCTCTCCTGGAACTGTTGCCTCCAACTGAGCGGGTTCCAACTGAGCCTTGGGCTGGGTTTTCCAAAAATGCTTAGCACAAGAAAAGTTTCTTTTTCAGTTTCGATTTGTTTTTTCCTCTTCTTTTCGGGTATTATTTTCTTAGTTTTGTATGGCACGTGGCTAGCTGAGCGGTAGGCACAGTGGTAAACATTTGTAGAACATATGAAATATGAAAATGCCAAAAGCAAAGCATAGGCATCGTGGTACTAAGGGTTAATACAAAGAAAGTAGCTTGTAGAAGCCAACATACAAAACTTTAACTTTAGTTTCAGGATATATTGTTCCCTCTACTAAGTCCTTTGTCTAAAGTAATCCCATTTATCTGGGCTGGTTTTAACCGATCATCGAAAGTCTTAAGTAGTTTTTGGCAAGTTTCTTCTGAACCTATTGGAGTTCTGAGGTCTCTGAGGCCTGGACTACAAATCCAGTCTGCAGTTTGTTGAGTTCTTTCTTCTCCTCTTAGTAGCTGCTTAACAGTGTGTGTGTCCTATTAAAGGTTTGCAGCACCCTCTCTTACTTGCTTTATTCCCAGGAATGTTGGCATAAGTATGTTTCGTCGCCCTAGAAGGTAAAATCCACTCAGTCAGCCAACGCAACTGTATTAAATTTTCCTTCATGAACAAAAAATTACCAACAAAATTCCGTCTTCTTGGACAGGCTAAGCCTAAAAATTGCGATCCCCTGACGTTTTCAAGGGTAACAACTTATATGTAGCCAGACAGATGAGTACCTAAGACATGGCCCTAAAAACAGTTATTATATTAATGCCTGGCAGAACGCAGAACTAGATTAAGTTCTATGATTGTAGGCAAGCCATTGTTCCTTAACAAATCAGAGATCTCAATAAAATATAAGTTTTGTCATGTTAATTGCTATTGCTTAAAGTACAATTCATTTTAATGAAAATATCGATGAGTCATGTTTTACGGTAATAACATTGATAACCGTGGACCCGAACACCGACGTTTCTCCAACTCTAGTAGGCTAAGACCCGTGCAGGATTATCAGGCCCTACAAGGTTTAAGACGCGTTACATGCAGATATGTCCAATTTTGACACCTTTTGCCTGAAAGCTTCACTAAAAAACATCTATTTGCGAAAAAGCTACGTTTATCTGAATCAGTTTGTAGATCAATTTGGACTTTAATATACAAATTCTTTGTATTTTTTTGAGGAATACCGTCCAATAACATATTTTCACGCCTTATACACACAAACCTTTCGTAGAACATTGAAGCATATATAAAGCAATTAAATAATCATTTCTAACCTAGAATGTTCCTTAGGTGTATGTATGAAGTGTAAGGACTTCGGATGATTGCAAATTCAAATAACTCATAAAAAACTATTTTACTCTTCTTTTAACCCATGTCAGCTATGCAAATATGACGTGCCCACTGTGCCTACTTGCTAGGCCCTCAAAAACTACGCGGCCATTTCGCTTAACTGCTAAACACCGAAATGGAAGCACACACACACATACACCCAAAGAACTTACACTTATGTATAGATATAATGTTCTCTATACAAAGTATGTACTATAATTCAGCGTTTGCTTTTAATGGTTTTGCCCAAACGCATTGTGGGTGGTTTGCTGGGTGGTTGACGTTGTACGTGAAAAAGCACCAAAAAAAAAAAACCAAGCAAACAAAAAATGAAAAGAATATTTTATAGTTGAAAATCCGTTGGCAGCGTTGGCGGCAAATGTCTTAGAAATCTAAACATAAAACTTGGCAAACTTTAACAACCCACAGCGCGGCACGGCCAGATCCAACCCCAGATCAAGGGCCCAATCAGCCAACCATCCCACCAGCCCAACAGCCCACCCACCACCCAAGTGAAACCCTTACACCTCTCTAACACCGGTCGCGTTTTAGCCTCAGCCTCAGCTTCTTTGCTGCTTAGTGTTGGTGGTTGAGGTAGGCTGGGGCGCTACGCGAGCGCTTGCCACGCGCCCCGCTGCTCCGCTGTCCTGCTCTAGTACGGCTTACGGCCTGTTCTGGTACCGTGCTATCAGTCCGTGCTTGGCCCGGTTCGGCAATGCGTTCGGCAGTTCAGTTTTGTTTTTTAGCTGCGTGAAACTTACAGCAACAGCATCTGCGACTATTTCGCAGCTGCGTCGCTGCCAACGCAACGTCAACGTCGACGCAGACGTCAATGTTAGCGGCAACTCACCCCCAGCGCATTTTACATAAATCTTCTTTTCAAAAAAATAAACACTAATGCCAAGGCAATGCCAAGCACACACACACACACACGCACACACACACACACACACACACACAGTCAAACGCGGAGTAGCTGCAAAAAGGAAATAAAAAGAACTAGAAAATTTAGTATCTACACACACACACACGCACACACACACACACACACACACACACTAACAAAGCGCGGCGAAAAAGAAATATTTTTTATTACAGCGAGAAAACTTAATGGCTGCTGCGGGAATGAAGTTGAAGGCGAAATAACGGTAAAGGCACAGTCAAAGCCAAAGGACGAAGCAACAGCCAGAAAAGATGTAGACGCCGACGCACAGTGGATCCAATCGAATTCTTTTTCGGCGAAAATCATAACTTTTGAGTAAGTAAAGATATTTTCAAAAATTAAAATGCATTTAACAGTGAATTCCTTAAGCTTCTGCGATGCACTGCGATATGCTGTGAAAAGATGAAGCCTAAAAAAGTCTTATCATTGCAGCTATAAAATGTGCTAAATCCTTAAAATTTTGAAAATCTGTTGGCAACATGTTTGCTGTCTATTTTGATTTTAGTGTACACACGTTTGCCAGATAGACAAACTTTCGATGAGGACGATTTGAACATGGAATTTTTCCATGACATGCAAGAATAAGACATTTGCAATAACGAACTTTACTACCGTTTTTTGAAGCTGCCTCTATACACAGCTTATTTATCGCAATGTATCGCTGAAGCTTAAGGACTACTCTGTTCTATGTATTTTAAATGTGAAAAATATCTTTACTCCCTCAAAAGTTATGATTTTCACCGAAAAATATGTCATTTGGATCCACTGTGCGACGTGCAAAAGCGCGTGGGCGCGCAAGGGTTCCTTCGAGGGGGGGTGCTTAGTGCTGCTTCTAGACCAGGGTATGTGCGGTGGGGTAGCTTATTTTTTGGGGCATGCCTGACTAGCTAGCTGCTGCTACGTTGCGGGTTTTGGTTACGCTTTTTGCTTGCCATTCAAATGAAATGAAACATATTTTTTGGTATTTTTCTTTTTTTCAAGTATACACTTTTCAATACATATATGTAAAGTATATAAATATACAAATACTATAAGTACGAATTCATTTTCAAATCAGGGGTTGCCTGGCATGCTTGTGGGTGGTACGTCTGTCTTAATAAGCCAAAACTGTAGCTGAAACTATGGCCAATACATTGATGAGCAACCGAGTTAGGAATGAGTGAGTGAGTGTGAGGTGGCGGCGGCGGCTGTGGTGGCTATAAGAACAGCTGGCAAATGAGTGGGCTGGCTGTACGTTCGTTAAGAGTTTTCTTTTGGGTTCGGTAGCTGAAATAGCGCTCATTGATTTTGGTTGCTTCGGTTTTGGTTCGCCTCGTTGCCTGAAATCGACTACAGCATCCACTGAGTGGCTTTGCCTCTGCCTCTGACTGACTGACTGCTTTCTGGCTCTAAGATTTTAGTTCGTTAGCGCGCGCATTTAGTAGTGCTACCCGATACCCACGCCCACACGCCCACATGCCCCCGATGCCGCCTTGGAAGTGGCTTGCCTAACTCCATGCGCTGGCATTTTCTTTCAAAAATCTGCTATATCGATACTTTTTGTTTTGCGCGCTACTTACTTGCTTTTGCTTATGTGTGTGTGTGTGTGTGTGTGTGTGTGTGTGCCTGTATATGTAGTTGCCTTTTGTTGTTTTTTCAATTTTATTTCTCTATATTTTTTTACGATACTTGAAACTACCCTTAATGATGCCCAAAGCTGACTGAGTCTGTGTGTGTGTGCGTATTGTAACCACAAATGCCGCTCATCTGGCAGCGCTTAAAGTAGTTTTTAACATCTCTCACAAACACGCGCCAAGTAAGGTCTTACCTTTATGTCTTGGCATTTTTTATGGCATTTTTTAGGCGCTTTTCATTTTTAGACGCTTGTCATAGTTGTTGCACACACACACACAGATACTAGTATTAGTACCCACATGTGTGTGTGTGTGTGTGTCTGTGTGTGTGTGTGTGGGTGTGTGTGTGTGGCACACGCATGTTTCTCTAAACTTGGTTGCTCTTGCAACCTTTTTTCTCGCATAGTTGCTGTAATTGTAGCATGCAGTCGCCGCTGACGTCGGCATCGCTGTCGGCAGCACAAAACTGCCCCTATTGCGGCAGCAGACGCAGCAGCACAGCGCGCTGCCCGCAGTCTCTAATTTTACATTTTATTGTTATGTTGTAGTTGCTGTTGCTTTACAATTTTTCATTCGATTCATTTTTTTTCCTCCGTTGTTAAGGGTTCATAAAAGGGTTGATTAGGAAGCACACAGACACACACACAGACACACACACACACACACACACACACACACACACACACACACACACACACACACACACATACACACATAGAGACGGAGTATTCGTCCGCTTGCCGTTAACTTTAATGACCTGTGCACGCTTCGATTTTTGTTATTTTGCTTTTTGGTCCTTGGGTTATTTTCGATCCTATGGTCCAGACCATAGTTTACGGTTGGATTGCTCTTTCTGCGGTTATAGGTGTTTTGATAGCTCAGTTGGTAACAGTCATAAGCGTCGCAGTGAAACTATTGTCCACTAAGCGAATCCCACAACATTTGCTTTGATCTGCCGTGCAGCCTTTAGCCAGTGAATCTCTCAATATTTCCAATGAAGAGCGCTCATCGTTGAGCAAATAATGTTGGATATTAAACTCGTCTCAAAGACACTTCTTACTGACTAGGCGAATCGCTTTCAGTAACACTGGCTCAATGTATTCCACCAAACTTTAGACTTGTCTAGTTTTTGTTGTTTTATATTACTTATTTCTTATTATGTATTTCACTTTAATAATTGACATCAGGAAATTCAGTGATATTATGTGCCAAAAAAAAAAAAAGGATTTCTACGCGCATATATACCAACATACATATTTGTGTCTTTGTTCTATCAGAGTTTGCTAAAGGATAGTCTATGGCTAATATGGGTCTCATGGACGAACGTGGCCTTTCTTTAAAGGCACGACCTTGCATTACGTTTTCTGTCTAACTATTCGGCCTTCGTAAGGACACGAATTCTTATTATGGGAAGTGTGTGCACTATAATTTTTGTATGGTCTTTACGACTTCTAAACGGATTTGCCTGTATTGTGTTCGCCAACTCAGGCTATCATAATTTCTCATTATTTTCGCTCTTTTCATTGTATTGTTTGCTAGGCACGGATTAACATTCTTTACCCAAAACAAATATCTAAGCTAATGCTAAAATTTTCGCCAAAATCGGTAACGGCATAAATGTTTTTCAGAAGAGTTGTTTGTAAAAGTATATGTTTACGAACTTATGTAGCAGACTGTCATAACTCAAGAAATACGATTTTGCCGAAAACGCGTTTAAAGTTTTAAGAATGCCATATTCCAAGCGGAGAGTTTGCAAGATATAAGCGTTTAATTTTTAGGCAACATGAAGCAAGCTATAACCAATAATTCTGCATCATTAACTCAACAGTCACGTTTTTTGAGTTATGACAGCCTTCTCGATATGTATTCACGGTTTGTTAAAATTAGCACGAGTTTTATCTAAGTGCCTTTTTGTACATCTTTTCAGAAGACTTAACAATAAACAAAATAAACCTTGAAAAGTCAATTTAAAAACGCATATTCAGAGGTTTGCCAGAAATCTTTTTCAACCTAAAATCAACCCACTTGGGTGGCCATATATCGTTTCAGCTTAAAACCAATCCGTTGCAGTGTGAGAAATGCCTTAGAGAGTGTTGCAAATCTATAATGTAAGTTTTTGAATGTCTCACGAGATTTTAAATAGAATTTAGATCAAAACCGTCTAGAGATTTCTGGCATACTGCTGCTTATGTAGCACTAACTTAATTTCATTAGAGTGAAAGTTAAACTACAAAAACATTTTATTAGCTCAAAGTTCCTTACTTTACATTTCGAAAAAAAAGAAGATTCGTCAAGTGACAGATGTTGAAATATGCTGTGAGTTTTCTCGAATTTAGCGCAAAAACAACAATTTAACATTTGCATGCATGCTCTTCTTTTCGCTCTCACTGCTAACACGGTAACCACGCTGCTGACACAGCATTAGCCTCAGAAAGTCGTTCTTACCTCAAAGACTCGACAATAGTTGTTTCTCACCATCATAAATAGTGCGAAATTATTATTTTTGATTTTCGGGCTTTACTATTGAAAATACACTTATACGTTGCAAAAAGCATTTGAAAAACATAATTTGCACCCATTCAATACAAAACGATGGCAGTAACATATGAAATAGTTTTTCTAGAAACTCCAACTTCTATACTACTTGGAAGAGCTGCAAAAATATCGATAGCGCTAACGATATATCGAATACTTTGCTTTCTGTCGCACTATCGACGTTTTTTTTTTTCACTATCAATAGCTAATACCGTTCTCCCACTGGAAGTCGCACAATAATTGCTAGCCAAAAATGCGTTGAAAACAAACACAAAAGAACTAACAATCGATTACTATAACATGCAAAAGTTATTGTTATCGGCCAGCTATTGTCGTGCATTTTCCAATGGCTGAAGGGTAAAAGCGGCTAAGGTTGGGAACCGTTGAATCGTTGGTACTATCGTTACTATCGCGTATTTTTGCTGAAACTATCGAAAATATCGCTCTACAACTTAGCCTTACAAATAGTTCTGTAAGCGTGTATAAAATTCGTTGTCTTTGCAGCTAGCTTTGACTTTCCATTTCTTGTTGCTGTTGTTGTTGTTGTTTGTGTTATTGCATTTTATTGCAGCTAATATGAAATTATGAATGCTAGCATAAAAATTGCATACAAATGCAGGAATTTGCTATTTGCTTTATGACAGACCATCAAAATAAGAAAAAATGGTACGAAAAACCTAATGAAATATCTTACATAGCGCTGTCTCTATCTCTCTCCGAATCGTTCTCGTTTTCGCTTACTTGCATTGCGGAGTCTGTGTACATAAAAATAGTGTCCAAGTCTGAGTTTTAGCATTATGCCAAATTGCCAAGTCCTCGCCATGCCTTCTTTATAGCCAATGACACACACACACACACACACACACACACACACACACACACACACACACACACACACACACGCTCATATATGTGTGTGTGTGTAAATGTTAATGATGCTCATTTCATTTGCAGACTGCGCATAGTGCCCATAAAAGGCTTATGGATTTATGATTATAGCTGAATGGTTTGATCATTTCTACCCTAAAAATTGGTGTTCTAACTCTTAGAATGTATGCACAAATATATTATTCATATATACAAAATGAGCTTTGTGGCATATTAATGCAATTATTGTAGTTTAGGCACTGAGAGAGCATTATTACTAAGCGGATCACTTCAGAAATAAGCTATATACTTGAACCATATATACATGCAAGCTGTTATGTTAAGAGTTGCAGTGTTTGCAGGGTATTATAGTCAAGATTTTTCCTTCCACAGTTTTAGTTTAAGTTTTGAGTCTAGGAACGGCTTATATGCCATCACGCTCGTATTGTGTGACGCTTGCCGCCACTTACACTGGTAAGATTTCGATAGCAGTAAACAGACTAATCGAAGCATAATGCAAACAAATGAGAAGTTTAAGTCAATCGAACAGAGTTCAGAGCTGGTTTTTCTCTGCAAGTTGGCACAGCTATTTTGATGCAAAATTTAACTGATTGATCTATAATTATACATACTAGGAGTCTCCCCGCAGTAGGATCACGACTGCTCCATAAATTTTCTAATTCAAAATAACTAAACCCTTCAATTGAAGCTATGAATAACTAGCCAATAGCTATTGACAACTCATGACCTGAATGCTCATAGCTGAAAGGGAGGTGGAAGGCTTGGTTATGAAGTTTTAGGCCTTCGCGGAACTAAAGGATATACACATTTTTGTGTTTGTGTGCACTGCCTAATAGAAAGTATTGTGCTATGAGAGTGATTGGCGCTTCTCACGCTTGCACCTCGAGGCTCTGAAACGCGACGTCAGCAGAGTAAGCTTACCTTCTATTCTTATATCATGGTCTTACATAGCCCGAAGTGCAAGTTCTGGTCCTCGCTCACTTCTAGTGCGAGAGTAATGCTCTGCCGGCGCACACATACTATTGCAGATGCCAAAAGTAACAGTTCGTGAACAGTAACTAATACGTGTAACAATATTTCAACATAAAATACAGGAATTTTGTTTTTCATTGATTGCACCTATGATTTGTCAAAATATATGAATGAAACTTATATTCTGCACATCTTATGAAAATTCCCCACACATTGTTGTAAGTTTCATCCATATTTGTTGCCATAGATTGGTGAAAAAGGGTGAACAAACTTTTCCTTAGCCTTTTTAAATAATAGTATTTGAGCATCTTGGAGAATAGCCATATTCTGCAAAAGAGCTAGTGCATGCACCTTACCAACTCATTGCCGCCAGTCTTGAACAATTCTGCAGGCAGTTTATCAAGTGAATTAACAGACAGCGGATTCGGCTGTTTAAGACAAGCTACCAAGAGGCCATGCCCATGCCTTCGTTGGAAGGACCAGGTAGAGAGCACACAAGCTACCTTTGGTAACACCGACTGGAAAAGGTGGCTGGAGGAGTGCTATACATTAGGTCGTATGCCGGTAACAGTTATTATAGCCAGCTAAAAAGAAGTTATGGGCAAATCTCTTTAGTTGGCGAAATAGCTCAGCCAAACCTTTTAGAAAATACCAGACGACTGATTTTCGCCCATTAGACGATTGCTTTTATGAAAGATCTTCTGGCTGATCATTTTGTTTGAATAAAACGTAGTTAACACAGCATTCAAGTGTTTCTATTCAAGAGCGCAATAGACACACACACAGACAACTAAAGCGCTTGACAATGTTGACTATGTCACTTAATGCCATTCCAATTTTGGTTTTCGCTGCTTAATCTAGACTACAGTCAATGTCCGGACTCTGTACGCCAGATCTTCACCTCTCTCGGTTCCCTAGCTGTCCATCTTAGCCAGCTATTTTTACTCTTACTATCCGGAACAGTTGCTGCTGCTACCGTTACTCTGCCACGTTTTTGTCTAACTTACACAAAAATCCTTTTTACCTTTGTCCTGACATTTTGAGCGGCAGCCAAGGAGGCAGCGTAGTGTCCGCTGTGTGTGTGTGTGTGTGTGTGTGTGTGTGTGTGAGCGGCCCACGCAAAACGCGTTTTAAAATTAACCAAAAAAATAAGACAAAGGCATAAAAGAAAAAAAAAATAGACGAAAAAATTGAAAAAATGTAGCAGAAATAGTAAAAGAAAAAAAAAAAACAAAATGGCGAAAAAAGTTTCTGCTTTTTTTTGGGCTGCCTCTAAAGTTGGCGGCAAAGTTAAAATAAATGGCAAGTTGGCATTAGAGACGCACACCAACAAAGCTCACACACACACACACACACATTGCAGCAGGTTAGGCAGCCGCCCTATTAATGGCAATTGGGTGGCAAGTACCGTGCGTGAGTGTGTGTGCGTGAGTGTGTGTGTGTGTGTGTGTGTGTGTGTGTGTGTGTGTGTGTGTGTGTGTGTGTGTGGCGGTACATGAATATAAAACTTTATTTTTATTTATTCCCTTTTTTTCTTTGCCTTTTTGGCCCACCGCGGCACAAACAGCTCTCCGTAGACCCCGCACGGCTCCAAGCGTGCAACACTCACTCCCATCTCTAGAAAGAAAAAAACATCGCACCGCGTCGCGCGTCGCGAACATAAAGCAAAATTTATTAGAAAACATTTCATTCTCATTCTCAGGCTCAGTCGCCGTCGCCGTCGCAGTCTCCGCCACAGTCTCCGTCTCCGTCTCCGCCGCCGTCTCAGTTGCGTTCTCAATCTTTTGCTTCGCTGCTGCTGCGCTGCCTGCGCTCAGCTACTTCATCTTCTACTTCGCTTTTTGCATGTTTATTCGCAATTGTTGTTGTAATTGTTTTCATTGTTACTGCCGTCAGAGCCTCCAAAGCGCGGCGAAGAGGCAAGCAAAGAGCAGTTGGAAAAAACAGAAAATACAAAAGCAACATGGAAATAAAAAAATGCCAAAACAAAGGAGAAAACGGCACAAAAATGTGTGGCAACATCTTTAACGTGGCTACAACGTTGGCTATGATGATGACGCTCCGGGGGAGTTGGGGGCGTGGCAGGCGGCATAGAATTATTGCCGTCGCGTCTGTGCCTGGTGTCTGTGTTGTTGTTGTTGCTGTTGTAGGCTGCAAAACGAGCGCACGGAGCGGCAAGTGGCACGGACGGAAACAGGCAACTAAACCCCAGATGGCGCACTACACAAAGTTATGATATAATTTGGATTTCTTTTCGCTAAATTGCTTGTACCAACAATAAATATGTATTTATGTTGCCTTTGCTTTTCTCTCGGTGTGTTTCTCTCTCTGTGTGTGTGTGTGTGTGTGTGTGTGTGTGTGTGTGTGTGTATGCACGTGTGCCGTTATAAGCCCCCCCTAAGCATTCAGGGCATCCCATCAAAACGCTGTGGAAAATACTGAAGCCCAAAGCAGCACCCAACACCCGACAGCCAACAGCCAACACCCAACTGCCTTAGACCCTCATATTTTTATATTCAAAAAATAATAATATGAAAACAAGATTTCAGTTAACATTTTTAATAAAAGATTAGCAGACACACACATACAGTTATAGTTTGAATAACATATACATATATATAAACACACATAGAGTAGTGTAGTAGCATTGGCATTTGGAACTCCTAAGGAACACAAATCAGCTATTTAGATATGGACATTGTAAGATGTCGTAACAGATTCATCAGTTTCGGGACTACTCTCATAACTCTGGGTGTAACAAAATGCTACAAGATTTGAAAACCAGCTAAAAATTTAGGAACATGTTGAAGAAGCTTTTAGCAAGCGCACGGTATTTTTTTATAGAACTTTTTTTCGATGAGATTCTGCTTGTACAAGCTACCAGCCTAATACGATGTTTCATATTGTTCTTCTCCTGTAAAATTTATTTGTCATTTTTCTTCATGTGCCGCATCTTAGCGGTCGGGTATAAAGTTTTCTCGTAAATTTTCTTAATTGTTCTGCATAGGTGAAAAGAAAGAAAGCCCCAAAAGACCTTTGCTGAGAGACATACAAAACCAAGCACTTTGACGATGAAGATATTGCACGGTGCTGTAGAGCAATCTCTTGTTGGACTCAGAAAGCAGCTGCTTCGGAAAACACAACGTTGCTCGAGAACTTTTTGGAACAACAATTGCTTTTCCAAAGTTTTCCGAAAATGCTTTGTACCATATTTCCAAACCTTTTTCAGAAAATGTTTGAACACCTTCAAGCACAGTTAATGTCGGTTTTTATTTAAAATCTCTTCGTTTTTGTTGTCTTATTAAAGATTACGCCAATAGACGCGCATTCGGAAAGTCTTTTCCGAAGACATTTTGAGTTTCTTTAAAAGAAAGTTTACTCAAGTAAACAAACGAAAAGTAGAACCCAAAAATGAGAAACCCTCATTTCACTTAACTGCGAGAATACTTGTATATCCTTCTATTAGGAAGGAAAAACTTGATAGTATACAAATTTTTCGAAATATTGAATAGCTACACTATCGATAGTTTTGCAGCTCTATCTCTAAGTATAAGTTTAAAACTAAGCTTTTGCTCTACGGAGGAACATATAGGGGTAATTAAGCTCCAAACGTCTACTTTCTAATATACAATAACAAATCATACAATTTGCCTAAGATATCACTTATGAGAAGCGTTTTATCACAAAATGAACGGATCTCCCGATTTGCCAATCACCCAGAAGACCAGGCATATACATCATGTATCACATACATGTTCGAAAAGCTTGAAAAGAAATCTTAAAAGTGAAAACTCTTAAAACACTAAGTGGAATAGCCAAAATGAATAGCAGTGTCACCCCGGGCCGGATTTGCTCGTTACAGCCATGAAACAAACACACACACATTTACACATATATGTATGAGCTCTTTCTGCGGGCACAGCACAAAATTCAGCTTCTCAAATGTGAATTTCTTAACCTTCTTAGAACTTAATAGAGAAAATAAATAATGTATGGCATAAGCGACTTGATCTTCTTCTTATAAAGATGTTCTTTGGTATGGTAAAATAAAAAAACTGTAAAATTTTGGTTACCAAAGATGCTTAGTAGGTTAAGGCTGTGTTTGGGACAGCTGTTAGATGTGTTTGGAACTTGGTTAGAAAAGCTGCTTATGTGGCTGCAACATTTCCTATTTCGATCAGCAAGTTGACGTTGGCAGCGACGCAGCGCTGACGCTAACGCAAGCGGCGACTGCAACTATAAAACTTTACATACCACTCAAACACACACACATTTACATAATGACGCAGATACATACATATGTGTGTGTGTGTGTGTGTGTGTGTGTGTGTAGAGGAAAAGGCATTGCAGCCATTAGTGTCTACAGGAAAGTGCCACCACCGAGCAACAAATTTGACTACAGCCACCATCTAAATACCATCTCGAATATCTACCACCTTGCACCTTCCACCCAACGCCCAACGCCCACCAACCCCACTCACTGAAGTTGCGTCGCTGTCGAAAAATTAAATATATATATACATACACAGAGGAAAGGAACCCAAAAAAAAAAAAAAAAACTGAAAATGCTGGAAAATGTAAAATGAAAGGGCAAAGTCGTCGGCGACGCAGGCAGCGGCGGCAAGGACTGATTTACATTTTTAATTGTATGTACAACAACAATAGCAATTGCTTAGTGGTAGTTGTGCTTAGTTAATGTCCTTGTTGTTGTTCGTCCTTGGCTGCCGGCAGTAGAGTGTTTTTCCTTTTCCTTTCTTTTTTTCGGGATTTTTCCGCTGGTCCTGGCTTAAAAGTAGCTAAGCAGCAGCCCCAAAAACAAAATGACTAAATGCCAAACAGTTAGACGGATTGGCAGCGCGACTCTCACTCACTTAAGCTGGCGCACTCCCAAACTCTCCTACTTGCTGTCGCTGCTAGCTGCTAGCTGCGCTGCCAGGCAACGCTTGAGATAAAATAAAAAGTAAAATAAAAGAAATTAGGCAAAAGGGTAGTTTGGCTTGCCACACGCGCACACACACGCACAGACACGCACAGACACGCACACACATGCACACACATGCACAGACACGCATAGATGTGAGTAGTGTATGCTAATGGCAGACGCGCTCAGCTTGGCGCTGAGTTTGTCGAAGTTGCGCCCCAAACCCCGAAACCCCACAGCTGAAACTCAAGCCAAGCTAAAACCCAATCTTACACACACACACACACACACACACACACCTACACATGCGTACAGTAAGCCCGTCTTCAGCTCGAGACGCAACGCCCTTGCAAAAGTTTAGCGCTTTACTTTTGACTGACTGCCAAAATGTCAAAAAAAAAGAAGAAGAAAAAACTGAGTTACAGTAAAAACTCGCTACACAGCGAAAAAGATTGAGTTCTGAGTACAAATTGATCTCAGCTTTATTGCAATAGGTGCAACTCAGATTGCTAAGTATCCCAAAATGAGAACGCATTTTTCAATTTTATGAAATCTGTTCCAAACTGGAACATAATAGTGTTGCCCATCAGGATGTGGAGCTTCGAATGTGTATTCGAAGCAACGAAATTTGGAGAATCATTCTAAGCGAAGGTATAGAATTGACTTCAAAATTTAGTGCAGAGGGGAAGGGAAGCACTGCAACCGGGCTTGATCTTTATCTATTCAAAACTTACTTACTTCTGACTGAGTTTGGGGAATGCTTTTTGGAAAGGCTACTAAAAGTGTGTGGCTGGCAGCTTTATAAGTTCATTTTTGGAAGACCTAAGCCATTTGTGACCTGCCAAATGATGTGCTTAGGTCAGGGCTGCCGATAGACAATCGGGGCACATCCAGCGCATGTAATCTATGGCCATTGGTGATTCATGTTGAACTTTTGCCAGAATTCGTGATTCCCATTGAAATTCGAGGGAATACCGACCCCACACACTAGCGACGGCCACGGGCTATGTCGACTCGGGCGTCTGACCTTCAATTCTGCTTCCTAACTGGCTATCAACACCCATTTCCAAAGTCGTGTGCCATGGCGACGACGTGCTCCCCAAATCCGAGCTGTTAGGAGCTTAAAGCAGAGGGCCAACCAAGCGCTTAGATTCGTTACTAAGTTTCGAGCAGTTTTTCCAAAGCGGTAATCATTACTGAAGAGGCAGCCGCTTTGGCTGATGTTCTTGGAGGGACGTTAATTGGTGTTTTGTACCAGACTTGTGTACACTTAGGTGGCCCATTAGAGAACCGTGATTTGAATCCAACCCATGGAATATGTCACGTTAACAACGTTCCGGTGTAGGTTCGGTATTTACTGTAGACCACTCCTCCAAACATCTCTGCTCTTCCCGCAAGTGATATTAAAGGTAGTAAGTGCGCCCTCTTGTTCTATAAGTGTGCTCAGTTACTTGGATATGCAGATAATATCGATATCATTGGTCTACCTGTTCCTTCCAACAGAGACAAGACCTGCTCCTTCGTCTATTTTTATCAACAGCCGCTTTGAAGACCTTTTCGGCGCTAGCTTCTTCATCCATACGCACAACATGACCAAACTGGATGCTTATAAGTGCCAAAGATCTTATAGAGTACATTCACCACTTTGGGTGTTGATAATCTTGCCTATTACACAGGTACGGATCGAGAAACCAGAAATGTTATGTGTGTAAAAGGTTTGCCACGACGTGTTCATATAGCAAAAGGGTTTTGAAGCTATTAGGGTAGTACGAAGGAGCTGTCAGGTTTGTTGCCTAAGCCAATCTTCCATAGCATTGTTGTTGCTGTTGGTGAGCATTAAGCCAGCCATTCCAGAGATCTCTAAAGTCGAACAGAAAATGGTCAATGGACCAGTGTTCATGACTTGTCATAGAGACAAAATACTTTAAATCTGATCTAAAGCACTTATTTTGAGTTTGAAAGCGTACTTCAAGATATTATCAAGACTGCAACCAATCTAGCAGAGTTTTCACTGTTTCCTACCAAAAAAAAAAAAAAAAAAAATACATTTAAGTTAAAATGAAAAATTTGTTTTAACTTTTTTTTGTATTTCATTATGCTCTTGTTGTTGTTGTGTTGTCGGTGAAGACATGCGTGAGACTTACACACACACACACACACACACACATACGCATATGCGACTGTGTCTAATGTGTGCGCCTCTTACCGCTCGCCCCGCAAAGCAAGAGCCACCCTGTCGCTCAGCCCCCCCCAGACTCCCACGCCCCCTTTTCTGCCGCACGTCATTTGCAATTTTTCATTTTAATTTTCATTAGCGTTTTACTCGTTTTTGTGTGTGTTTGTATGCATGTGTGTGTGTGTGTGTGTGTGTGTGTTTTCTTTTCCACTTGATGTGTATGTGTGTGTGTGTGTGTGTGTTTTTTTGTCTCGCTTTACATAAAACCCCAAAATGTGCGCGGCACCCGCTGGCACCAAAACCAAAAACCCCAAAAAAAAAGTTGAAAAAAGCCGAGTAACAACTCAAATTCCAAACGCCAAAATGTTTGCCAGAGTTCGTTTTCTCTTTTCTGTACTCGGCGTTGGTTTTTTGCTTGTTTTTTTTTTTTTTATTTCTAAAATTCCGCACATGTACTTTGAAATTATGTAATGAGCGTATAAAATGTAAAAATGTTTTGCCGCGACTCTTAAGTAGTTGCGCGAGGGGCTGGGCGGAGTGGCAAAGGGCTGAGGAGAGCGAGGGAGCGGGGTCTTGAAGCGTTGTCAGGGAGTTGGGATTGCATTGGGATTGGGCTTCGAGAGCAAAGGCAAAGCAACGAAACTTTACTCGCGCGTAATTTTTCAATTTGGCAACGGAAATTGCCTAGGGAGGTGACACACACACACACACACACACACACTCACACACATGACAAAAGCTTCAGCCACAGTGCGGGCCGCACACACACACACACACATACACATATGCACTTCCGTTCGCCGCTCAGAGAACGCAGCTGATGCCTTTTTCTAATAATTAATTTAAAACTTTTTCTTTTAAATTGAACAACACGAACCACGAACCCCGAACTCTATATAACCCACATAGGGGAGCCAAAAATCCCAACTGGGCTCCAAAAAAATACTGTCTTTTAAAATTACGAATCAAAATTAGCGAGGAGACAGCTTGGAAAACCTCATTAGCGCTTAGTTCTTTGAAGATACACAAATTGTTGTGTTTGGGGGTTGTTGCTTAGCGGTTGTCTGGAGGTCGTGACAGCTTCTAGGTATAATTGTGCACAACTTACAAGTTAGTCTTGTAATTACAAAAGAGTTTTGAACTATGTTTTCATAGTTGGTTTAACGTGAGCACCTGTCATATGCGGCTTAATCTCACGTCGATGACGTATGGTACTCTATATAAATATTGTATACCATATGGCATCAGTTTGTACTACCATTCCTTTTTCCAATTTCCATAAGTACCAAAAGATGAAGATGAGTTGGGCAATGCCAATTCAACCTTGGTTTGACCCGAGGACTAACCAAATCCACTGCCAGTCTCTGGGTTCCAACCGGTTGATTAGGAGCAACGCCACTTCATGTAAGGACGCTTTTCGCTTTTGAATCTAAACCACAGCCAACACAAAAGTCCCCTAAGGTCCGCAGCCATTAAAGTCAGCATATAGCCGATATAGCAATGCGGGTGGCACCAGCTTAGACTGCTGGAAGAGACCCAAAGGTTTACAAGCTCGCTACATCTATAGGTCAAAGGTTTGTTATTGAAGGGCGCTAAATGCACTAGCCGCTCTAGCCACACATACGGACTACTGTTCGATAAGCTCTTTTTGTTACTCTTGGCCAGCTATTATCTTAGATCAGGTGTATTGGGAACACAAGATCGTGGTATGGCTGGCCGCCCATGTTTTGGTTCAATTAAACCGTATTACCGTATTGAAAAGGTTAAACTAGTACTTGCCATAAAGTAAGGCCACTCCCACAAGACAAGATGCCTGTTGTGAGCTCATGATTCGCATATTTCCATCTTTTATCGTGAATGTTCTTTAAATTTTTGCTAAACTATCCCGTCTACTTGACGAATCTGTCCAGTTTTTCCATATATCTGCAAACTATTCTAAGAAAATGCCTTTTATGTAAGGAATACGCTTTCGTTGGAGTGTTCCGTAGACGCGTAGAAGATGTCTCTCAATTCATCTTTAAGTCTCTTCGTAACACTCTATTTTTATGAGTGATGTATGATAGTATCATTGAACGAGTCTTTGAAAGAGAGGCGGTTTTTTTTTGGAAAATAATAAACTTCGGGACTCTCTTGAGAACACCGAACCCGTGGACAACAGTTCCCTTTACCCAAATGTCACTTAGCCTGCTCATTAAACACAAAACTTAAGTGTCCTTAAGTATAACTTAGTGATAACTCAATAACATTGAAAATGTATATTTTGTATTTCATTATATCTCATCTCTTGCTTCTCACTCTGTCACTCTCCGCTTTATAAACATAAAATTATAACTCTTCCGCGCGCAAGTTTACCAGTTGAATTTTAGGCTATCTACTCCTGACGCCATTGTTTATACTTAACAACGCGCAGCAGCCTAAACGACGCCATTTTGTAAAAACAGCAGCAACCACCTACACATAACACTAAACCAAAGCAAGTTAATTTTTCCGACATGCAAATGCCATCTGACTTGAGATTTGCCCATGCTCAAACGGGTTGAAAGTTCAACATGCAATTAATTAACCCCTTGGCTGCCCAACCCTCATATGTGGTGCGCTTATGGGGCAGGGCTACTCGAGTGACAGGCAAGAGAAAGCACAGTTTGAGCTTATCCATAAATGAGACTAGAGCTGTTGTCGACCAACGGGCCAACCCACCAGCAAAAAAAAACAACAACCGCAAAAGGTCATGTGAACTTGAACCCCGAAAAAACTCAAATGCCTAGGATGTGTTTAACCAAATTGCCTTGGCATTGCCATAGGCCAGAAGTCAAAACACAGCGCTACCACTGCCACTTCCCTTGCCACTGGCACTGCCCCCCTCACTATTGTGTTGCTTTTTTATACAAAAAGTGAGCACCTCAAATGCGACAAAATAAACGGCATTTTATAACACATTATCTGCATCAACAGCGACAGCGACAACAACGAAAACAAAAACAAATCTAAGCTAGAGTGGGGTGGCAACCATTTGACCCCTGAACCCAAACCAAACCAAGCCAAACCGACCCGCTTAATGCGTGTGCTTCGATTAAAACATACATGCACATATCCCATGGCTGACAAATGCAAATGAAGCAATCCGCCAACTAGTTGGCCCATTTCCGTTGCCAGCCGTATGACAACCCTTGCCCTCTAACCCCGGACACACACACTCACACACGTATATGTGGCAAAATCTTTGCTAAAACACTTAACGAGACACGGCCCAGACAGGGACAACAACAACAATAGCAAGAAAAACCGGCTAAGTCAACCCCCAACTGCCAGCCCCGAAATATTGGGCAACCCTTCGGAGAGCAAGAACATAAAACCCAAACCAAACTCGTCTGACATGACATAAGTAAGTGATAGCGCTCATGAGTCTTACCGCCTGGCTGGCTCTCCGTCCGTCTCGGTGTCCGTTTGTCTGCATGTCCCTTTTGTTGATAGCCCGCACAGCTCGAAAGGGTCAAGGGTGTCATACACATATGCGTTGTCTGCCGTGTTTGAGTATGTGGCTTGGACAGTTTTTCCATTTGTTTTTCACTTACATTTCTCAATTTTCCGTTTGTCCTGTGTCTGTTTGCCAAATGCTTGTCAACACACAGAGATACACAGACACACAGACAGACAGACAGTTAGACCGACAGACAGACAGACAGACAGACAGACAGACAGACATACGCACAATCATATTATGTGTGCGCATAGTGTTAAGTTGTCTGGCGTCTGGCTTTTTTAGGGTAGAAACAACATGAAAATTTCCATATTATCGAAATTCAACTAGCACTAAACACACACAAACACACACAGACAGCGTGTGATAATTTGTTGATTTCGGCATGTGTGTGTGGGCGAGAGTGTGAGTGAGTGTGGGTGAGTGAGTGTGAGTGAGTGTGTGCACAACTTGTTGCATACGCTTCAGGCGCAACAATGGCAACAAGCGACGCACTCGCCTCTGGTCTTTGAATGTGGGCGGGCCACTCATACAGACACACAAGGAAGCACGCCAAAAGCCGGACGTCAAGGACACACACTCACACACACACACACACACAAGACGCTGTTTGCGTTTGTGTGTGTTAATGTATTCATTGCCTTGCCAGAACCCGGAAGTAGTAGTCAGCAAGCCATAAAAACTTAAGAACACACTCACACACACACACACACACACACACACACACATTGACTTCACATATGCCCTTGACTGGTTGACACACACACACACACACACACACACACTTGGATCGCACACATATGCTGCTGCTTAGCGCAGGACTTTCATACGGCTCGCTGCTTGGCTGACTGACTCCCGGGGCGGGAGTTGACTTGCTGCGCGGGTGTGAGTTTGGCTGGCTTTCTTTCGTTATTTTTTTTTCCGTTGTATTTTCCTTTTTTTTTTTTTTTTTTTTTGGCATTTTGTTGGTCTTGGCAGCGAAAGTGAGACACATGCCGAGGTCTTGGCTGGCTTGGCCAATTGGCATGTTGGCTGTGGGTGTGTGTGAGCGTGAGTGTGAATGTGTGTGAATGTGTGTGTATGTGGCTGTCTGGTTGTGTTGGCGGCATCGTTGGGGTGAGGGGGTGTGGGGGGGGGGAGACTGAAGACGACCTTGGCCTTACTTTTTGCTTGTCCTTGTGTGTGTGAGTCTGTCTTGGTTTGTCGTCTGCGCTGTGCTTGTAATTTTATGCGGATTATCAGCGAAACATGCCGGGAGTGTGCTTTCTCGCTCTCTCGCACTTTGTGCGTGTGTGAGTGGGCGTGCAGACAGGTAGACGCCCAGTCGTTTAGTCATTCAGTTGGCCGCCCGACTTCGGCTGCAAGGTCAAGTCTGTTGCCAAGGCAAGGCCATGGCATCAGTTACGACGCTGCAGACAGACACCGGAAGTCAAAAGTCCATGGCAACAACAACAACGACGACATGAAAAGCAGCAGCACAAACACTCGCAAGTTAAAATATATACATATTTATTTATGAAAAAAAAAAAAAATACAAATTCTGTGGATGTGGATTTTAATTTCAATGCTGGCACAAATAAGTAAACCAAAAATTCAAAGAAGACAAGGCGCATTACAGACTGCCCCAAAAGATACCCCCACCGTTCTCACAGTGCTTTCTGGACTCCTTACAGCTTCCTGCTGTCTGTGTGCGAGTTTTGGGTGTAGCCTGCTGACACAGTGGCTCCTGCAGCCAATTTAGTGCGTTAAAAAATGAGCAATAAAAAGCCTGCAAACTACATAACTGTTTCGTTTATTTATTTTGCAATTACTCGAACTGTCAATGCAGTCCACATTTTTTTGTATATCTAAGCTGAGTCATATCATAGCTGCTTGGGTTCAGGCACACAAGTTTTGATGGGACTTTTCTTTAGTCGCGCCTTGCGGGTAAAACCGATGATTCGTGTGGCCTGATTCGGTTGTTACAGATTGCTTTACTTCAAAAGTAAGAACTAGTGGATTTGAAACTAAGCCTAGCCTAGCGTTCAGTCGAAGAGCGTTACGTGATCAGTTTTTGTTTTAAACTCAGTAAAACCGCATGAATCCAGCAAGATTAAGTCTTTCTGAGAAAATCTATAAGTACTCGACGTTACTCTTAATGCCTTGGCATGCCCATTAAACACCCCAACATAAAGTAGGACACAATATTTTGCGCCAAATTCACTAGATTTAAAATCTATTGATTTTCGGCCCAAAAAGTGTTAGAAGAAGCCATTGTGCGTTATTGTTCGTTGTATTCGTCGCGCTGTGTTTTTCTTTCCACTCAGCCGAGCTTTGCATGTGCTTGTTCTGTAAAACTCCTTCGCGGAAATGCCAACCCAAATGTCCTTGGCCATGCCAACTTCCATGCTGAGTTATGTCAAACACACACACACACACACACACACACACACACATAAATGCTGGCATTGTCCAAGGTTAACGAACGACATTGCTGACAGGCTTTGCGTTTGTGTGTGTGTGTGTTTTTTTTTTTTTTTTTTTACATAAGTAACCATGGATAACGCCATGGAGGGATGAAAATCTTCAAAAGATACTGATGGTCCGTACCACCAGCATGCACGATTCATGACGTAATCCAACGACAATGCCTACGTACTAAAGACACCCCTTTACACCACCACTCCCCGCGGGAGGACCGCTAAGTATTACTTCGCAGGGGAGGGTTGCCTATTATAGGCACACACATCTTAGCTCTCTTTTGCATCTCTCAGATCCTTCTGGATGCCTCGATGAGCTGCTTCACGTTCTTTCTTCTGGCTATATCTCCGACTTATCACGCGCTCTCCGCTTCGCGCCGTGCCCTCTCGCATCGTCGCAAATCACTTTGTATGCGTATCAATAGCTGAGTAATTCCGAGCCAGTTATCTTCGCTGTCCATCATATATCTCATTAGCTCCTCTGGGGAGGGGATTGAGCCCACTAGCGTTCTGTACCGTGGGCATTGGTAAAGAACATGCTCCGCGTTCTCTTTTTTTGTTGGGCAACTCGGACACAGGGGGGTTTGTTCGTGTCCGAACCTATGCAAGTACTCCCTATATCCGCCGTGGTTGGACATGAACTGTGTAAGGTGATAATTCATGCCTCCTGTCCCTCGTTCTGTCCAATCCTTCAGTTTTGGAATTAGCCTGTGGGTCCATCTTCCTTTCGTTGAGGAATCCCACCTGGCCTGCCATGATGCCATTGACGCTTCCCTTTCCGAAGTTCGGATAGCACCTGTTAATGATCCGCCGCGCATCGTCGACCGCCATGCGTAGATCTCCTTCATCTCTCTGGCCAGCAGGTCAATGGGTAACATATTGGCCAAGACTAGAGCCGCGTCCTCCGAGATAGTGCGGAAACCTGATATTACACGCAGTGCGCTCAATCGGTAAGGCGCCGCTAGCTTCCTCCGCAGATCACTCCTCCCATCCAGTGTCGTCACCCAGATAGGCGCTGCGTATAATAAAACTGATGCGACTACTCTCGCCAGGAGCAATCGTACGCCAACCTTGGGCCCTCCTACATTGGGTAGCATCCGGGAGAGCGCTGCCTGCATCCTCGATGCCTTTTTGCTCGCATATTCCACATGGGGCCTGAAATTTAGCCTGTTGTCCAGTAGGATGCCCAGATACTTGATTGAAGTTTTTGATCTGATCCTCGCGTTGCCCACTTGCACGTCCATGAACTCCACCTTCTTCCTGCTCGTAATAAGGACGGCCTCCGTCTTATGGCCAGCTAATTCTAATTTTGCTTCCTGCATCCATTTGCTTATCATTAGTATGGCCGTATTAGTAGCCGCCTGCACCTCCTTCACTTCCTTGGCCACCACTACCAGGGCTAAGTCATCCGCAAATCCAATTAGAGTGCACCCGTGTGGCAGTTTGAGCCTGAGAACTCCGTCATACATTATATTCCACAGGAGGGGCCCTAGGACTGACCCCTGTGGAACGCCTGCTGTAACGTTGTAGCGCCTTTGTCCTTCTATTGTATCATATTCTAGCACCCTGTCAGAAAGGTAGCTAGCTACGATACTGCGCAGGTAGTCTGGCAGACCCATTTGGCTTAGTGTATCCAGAATCCTTTTCCAGCTTGCAGAATTAAAGGCGTTCCGAATATCCAGCGTTACAACTGCACAATACTCCTTCTCGCCCCACCTCCATCGGGTTCCTTCTATTGCCTTGGCGGCAATGTCCACCACCGCCTTGATCGCGTCCACTGTTGACCGTGACTTACGGAAACCATATTGGGAGTCGGAGAGCCACTTTTTTTCCTCCATTATCGCGAGGAGCCTATTGTAGACAATCCTCTCCAGTACTTTTCCAGTTGTGTCGAGGAGGCAGATTGGCCTAAATCCCGACGGGTCATCACTTGGCTTATCTCCTTTGGGTAAAAGGATGAGACGCTGCATTTTCCATATCCTGGGGAAGATTCCATCCTGTAGGCATTTCGTGAAGGTTTCTGCGAATTTCTCCTTGCAATTTAACATCGCTAACTTTAAGGCTTTGTTGGGAATGCCATCCGGTCCAGGGGCCTTTTTGTCGCCTATCCGTTTCGTTGCTGACATGACTTCGTCTGCCGTCACTCTAGGTGCGAACTCTGTATTGAGTGGCCGAGTATTGTGCACCAGTCGTGGGTGCGGCGGAAACAAGGTCGCGACAATTGTTCCAAGCGTAATGGGGCAGTTTTCCATTTGTGTGCACTGGCTACGAATCCTTTTGGTTACCACCTTGTAAGCAGTTCCCCATGGGTTCACATTGGCCTCTTCGCAGATTTGCCGGAAGCAGGATGCCTTACTGTCTTTAATGCTCTTCTTCAGGTCCCGCCTAGCCCTCCTGAGCTCCTCCAACTTTGTGTTAAAGTCTGGGCGACCCCGGGCTCTTTGTGAGCGCCTACTGGCTAATAGGCAGATCTTCCTTAGTTGTTTAATCTCCTCGTTCCACCAATAGCAGGGTGCTCCACGTCTGCTCTGTTTCCTTCTGGGCATAGATGCGTCACATGCAACGAGTACCGTTTGCATCAACTGCTTCGCCATGCCTTCGGCTGTCCCCCTGTTCCATTCCGTAAAGCATAGGGAATCGGCGAAAATTTGCTTGTCCAGTCGGTTGTCCATCCATTTGGGTCCGGTGGTTTTGGGTCGGCGGTTTCCTCCATTACTCGTTTCCCGGATTTCGAAGTATATCGCCTGGTGGTCGCTAAAAGTAAACTCCTCCCCGACTCTCCACGTGGTTTTGTTACACAAGGAGGTGCTAAGGAGGGTTATGTCTATTATGGACCCGCTACCCGCCTTGCGGTAGGTGAGCTGCCCTCCGTCGTTTGCCAGGCCTATCTCCAGTGAGGAGAACGCCTCTAGAAGGTAGGTGCCTCTAGCATTGGTTTCTCTACTGCCCCACTCCACTGCCCATGCGTTAAAGTCGCCTGCTATGACAAAGGGTGCTTTACCCCGTGCATCTCCCGCTATTTGCTCCAACATTTCCTGGAACTTCCCCAGGCTCCAGCTCGGTGGGGCGTAACAGCTATAATGGGTCACCCCGTTGATTTTTGCCCTAGAGAAACCTTCCCTGCTTGTGTCAAACTCTCGCGCTGGCGTTTTAATGGACCATATGCATGCCTTGCCACACGTACTCTGCACCCATCCGCTGCCTGTAATTGGCTTATAGGGCTCACATATTATGGCGACATCCGCCCTTTTGTCCCGTATGGACTGCATCAGAAGAGCTTGCGCAGCTTCGCAGTGGTTAAGATTAATCTGAATGTACTTCATGATGATCTTTTTGAGAGTGCTCTCCTAAAGAGAGGGCATCTGCCACTGCCGGCAATGTGACCCGAATCCATTTCTGTATCTTTGCAGAACATACACTGCGGCTCCTTTTGACAGTCCTTTGCTAGGTGGTCTTTCACACCGCAACGTCGACACAAATTAGACCTATCTATCGCGCTCTTACATTGCCGCGCCAAGTGGCCAAACTCTAGGCATCTGAAGCACCTGGTTACGGTTACACGCTCCCTTAATCTGGAGCTAACCCATCCCACCTTCAGTTTTCCTATTGATAGTGCTTTTCGGGCACTTTCAGCTGGCAACCGCATGGTAGCAATTTGGGTTTGCCCATACGCCTTACGCAGACTGATGTCTTCCAAGACTAGGTCCGCTATTTGGAGCTGTGCTTTCGCGGCTTCCCAGATATCCTCCCTGGTCGTGACCTCATCCAGGTCCTTGCATTCCACTGTTACACGGTGTGACAAAGTTCGGACTTCCGCTTTCTCTCCTAGGGATTCACCGACTAGGTTCATAAACGCAGAGGTTTCTTCTCCTGATTTGTTTAGCTGCAAGAGAAGTTCGCCTTTCTGGGTTCTCCTGATTTTTTGGACCGCTTGACCAAGTCCGTTTAGCTTGTCGTCAGTCTTTACCTTCCGGAGGATGTCCGCGTAGCTGGATTCTCCTTTCGCTACTATGACTATAGCGTCATTCCGCGTTTTTACCTTTGGCACACTCTTGTTCCTGTTGCGGGTCTTGTTCTTTCTCGTAACCTTTTGCCACTGAGAGCCATCGGGTTTTTTCTTCGACGTCTCTGTATCCGCTGCGAGTGGGGATTCCTCCATAGGTTTCGCTCTTGTGGCGACTTGTGTGCCTGTCGGCCCTTTTCCCCGCTTGGGCAGGGGCGTTCGGGCTTCCAGGTCATTTCGCCTTTTATTTTCGACCGCTACTCTGAACAGCGGTGAGGTCTGCGAGGACTGGTGCGTACGTATCACCGACTTAGCTTTGCCGTCGTGCAGCTGGATAGCTACCAGCTCATAAAGAGCTCTGATACTCTCGATGGAGTCGCGCATGGCTTGATGGATAGAGCGTCGTTTGCCGCCTTCAAGCATATCCACCAATTTTAAAATTTCCTCTCCGAGGTCGCACATTGCACTGCTGCTCTGCTGGGTCACAGGTACAGCCCCTGCGTCGTTTGTTGGGCAGGATGTTGAGCCGCCGATTGGTGATCTCGCCATTTTGCTGCTCCTGGAGAAGGCGCTGCTGCTCAACTCTCCTTCTCCTACTCCTACTTCTACTCCTCCTCCTACTCCTCCTCCTACTTCTGGGGGTGATTTTATATTGTCCATTCGATTGGGTCCCAACTCAAGGTCGTTATCTTTGCACGATGTGTAGTAGCGCCAAGATTCCACGGTTATCTATGAAAAGGTCAGGGAGGCCGTGCGAGGGTTGACAAGGATCCTTATGGGTATCCCTGTTCAGTGCCGAATCCGCTTTAGTCAGGCATAAATGTCATCCGAGCCTACACCGCCAACTGAATGACGACGTAACATTGAGCGTATCTTGAGTCCTGCCAGGGTTTTATCGGGACGGAGGCAACAGTGACATTAGCCTGGGAGCCATTTCAGCCAGATGTCACTCCGCTTACTAAGGTCCCAGAATATCACTAGTCGTCAGCTCGTTTCTTCTTAGTCAGTAGATTTTTCCAGTTTTCCATCCCTAGGTTTTCTACTGGTCTCGAAAACCCAGTGTCATTGTTAGTCGCCTCTTACGACAAGCTTTGACCTGCTGTGGTGGTATTCTCTAGCCCGCTCACCACACGGGTGAGCGTGTGTGTGTGTGTGTGTGTGTGTGTGTGTGTTTGTGTGTGTGTCTGTGTGTGTGTGTGTGTGTGTGTGTGTGTGTGTGTGTGTGAGAGTCATTGTCTTTGCCCAGTTAACGAGCTCAAGTCACCTGTTGCACACAATATTACGCATACGCCATGTTGTAAGTCTGCTTGCAATTACCAATACGCTTTATTTGGAAATTCAAGCAGAGATTTTTTGTTTAAGGATGTTTTTGACGCTTTTGACATTTTTCTCCTTTGATTTAAGAAAAGTGCATTTAAAAGGAGATAGATAGAGACAGTCATGATAGTAATACACAAGAAACAATTTCTTTTTGAAATACAAGTGACAATTTCGCTTTTTTTTTTAAGAACATACAAGAAAATTTTGTTTAATTAAAACAATTAGCAACAGAATTTCTTGACTAGTATGAGCTTTTGATAATTTGTAATAATATTTTCTATTTAACGTTTAGCTTTTGAAGAGAGGTGATGCAGTCATTCCACAAAATCTCGCTCACAGCAACAATTAACTTTAAGAAGATGAAAAAACTAGATAAGGGGTAAAAGGGTAAGATTTAAAACAAATGTCACGTGCGCAATGAAAAATGTATATTTTGCGTGTTTCCCACATTGATGAAAAATTTAAAAAAAGTTTAACAATATAAAAGTAGGTCACGTTCGCAATCGCACATATAAAACATTGTATAGAAGCCATAAAAAACTAAAAAAAAAAATGAAAATTTCTTTCATTGCTCGCATTGCAAATTATTTAATTAATAACATTTTTATGCTATATTTTTTAGTAACTTAAAGTTTTTTGGTCACTATTGGCTTACTGTGACTTATGTGAATTACACATATTCTTCACAAAAAAAAAAAAAAATTAGTATTTTTATTATAAGCTTTATATTTATGATGTTTTTAAATTATTATTTTATTATTAAAATTAATTATTAAGAAAATTAAAATGTCTTTCGTTGATCGCTTTGTATATTATAATCTAAGTAAATTTATAAGTAAATTATTTATTTAATAACTTTTATATACGATATTTTTTTAGTAACTTTAAAGTTTTTGATCACTTAAAGGCTTTTTAGTATTTTTATTATAAACTTTATATTTATAATATTTTTTATTGTAATACATAATAAATAATATAATTAAAAAAGTATGTCACGTTAGCGATGCCATTGTCGTATTAAAAAGATTTTGTAGGTTTTGATAAGTTTTGCGCTTCTTCAGACGGACACAATATCCAGTTTCATTTTCGGTCACGTTCGAATGCATTTTTGTTTTTGTGTTTTCCTTAAAACTTGGGTTACATTCGCTATTAAATTGAACGCTACTTAAGCACTATTAGTTTAAGTATACGAAAAAAAAAGTGTTTTACTTTTATGCACTTTAAAACTGTACGACGGTCCCGTTCGACACCATGAATCTAACCATATATATTAAGCACACGACGGTCACGTTCGATACCATGAATCTAACCATTTATGTTAAGCATGCAGCTGAACAAAAAAAAAACAGTATTACTACTAAAACTAACGGTATTATACAGTTGTATACAAAAAACTATTAAAAAAAATATCAGAACGAAGCTTACAAAAGCCAAAGTTGAAAGCTAAATTTTGTCCTTCCATCGTCCAATGGAAGATGGTATGAGCTGCCTGGGGAAGTGCTCTACATTAGGCCATAAGCCGATAATGGATTGTTATGGCCTGTCGAGAAGAAGATGAATCTTTTTTAAAGTTAATTAAAGGCAAATTTCGTAAACTTTCTTAAATCAGAACTAGTTTTTTTGCAATGTAGCTAAACCAATTCAAGTTTAAGAAATTGAAATCTCGATTCTAAGTTTCTGTAACTCTGTCAGGTTAAATTTTACAGCTACTTATGTAATAAAGATTATGCAATAGAGCTACATTTATAGCTGGCCTTTAGTTGAGCTGCTTAAATCAGCCACTAACTGCCAGCCACGCCTCTATTCGCCCCCTCAAACCTTTAAGCTAGGATGATTAATTATTTTTACCTTCATTATATACGCTCAAATGAACTTTGCTATTTGATTTGCATTTCTGCTTCAAAACCATTGTCAATAATAATTATGAGCTGCATAAAATTTGTAAAATTAAAAAAAAGAAATATAAATAAAAATAGCTACTACAAAAACAAAAAAACAAATATAAAATAAATATAGGGTTTCATTAATATCACTGTGTACCTTGTGACGATTGATTTTTTTTATTGAAAAAGTTTCGTCGCTGAACATGAAAATGCAATAAAATATCCTGGCCTATGTCAGAGGAGGCACTCTCCCTCTCTCCCGCTCTCCCTGATGCACTGCCCCTGAGCGAGGGCAACATCAAGTTAATCCTCAGGTCGTTTCGCTGCAATTTACACTCAATCGCTTGGAGCTGCATTTACACATTTCGTATTTTTATACATTTCTACATTTGTTTTTTCTATCTTTGTATTTATTACTAATATTATTATATTTATGGAATAGAGTGCAGCTGAAACTTTAACTAATTGAATGTAGCAGAATAAACGTAGTATCTATAGAAAGATTTCAATCAAGATTGACTGCTGTATGGCCTTGGGCCAGGATAAGACCTTTTAGTTGAATTTGGCTAAGTGTCAAAAAAGCGTGAAAATCTGCCAAAAAACACATGCACACATCGAACGGAATGGAAGGGAACAGCAAGGAACGCCAGGGAACAGAGAGGAACGAATGGCAATAGCAAGGCACGAAACTGCAGTGAAGTGAACTTAACTATCCAGAACTGTTGCTCCATTATAGCTTTTAGACCAAGGTATACTTAACTAGGTAGGCTGACTTTAAGCTTAAATATGCCAAACAAAGAGCGTGAGTAAGAAAAAAGCAACACACTCTGTGGTTGCTTAGACACTTCACCCTTCAGTTCTGCGAAGACCTGAGTCACGCCTGAAAATGGCCTGATAATTTCAGGCCTTCCGATGGCCTTTCACTTTTGGACATATAGATCATGAATTTAGCAAGGTCATTGGCTAGTGTTTCATAGTTTCAATTGAAGAGCTGATTTCAGGGCTTATTTCATCATAGATGATTCATGGCTGATGCATTGATTTTTGATCAATAAAAACAAGGGTTTTTCAAACTATTGAAGTGTTGGCAATAGGCAAAAAACAACTTTTTAACCATGAAACAACCAATAAATATAAGATACGCAAACTTAAAGGAGTTGCCAACAGCCTATAGCTTTGGTGACTGAAAAATGAGCGCACTAAGAGAGGTCAAAGGACTGCGTAAGCATACCTAGTTAAGTATACCTTGCACGATCACAAAATTCACACAAAAATGTAAATGTAAAGTTGCAGTGTCAAGAAACTGCTTTAAGGCAGTTTTTTGTTCCTTTGCAATCTTGATGTACGTCAGAGTAAGGCCTCATTACGATCTGCAATAATGCGTTGCGTAAAGTGCTCATCGGCATGGAAAAGCGACTTTATGATTCATATTAAGTATACGCATTAAAAAAAAGTTTACAATGTATCTTTATAAAACTAGATATGGCGGAATATCTCGAATACTTCGTAATGACTTCACTAGTTCGTGGTTAAATACTATAGTACTTACTGTCAAAGTAGTAAATGCGTCGGCACAACATGAACAAACAGCATCTGCCCCAACGAGGTAGAGCTGAGAGTGATGACTTTTGTATCACCAATTTGAATTCTGCATTTCAAAAACATTATTTTGTTTGCTCACTTTTCTTGATGTGTGCAGATAGTTTTGTACCAAACGTGAAGTGTGGCCGTAGATACCATTTGGTGTTTACCCCAAGAGAGTTCTGGACTAATGCAGGACAAAAAGTTAGCGGAACACCCACATCTTCTCTACTCAAGACGAAAGATAGGACTAGTGCTGGTTTGTATCTTAGTGAAAATTCAAGCTTTTCAAGCGAGACATGCAGTTTGGCAAGCTAGATCCATGAAAGCTATAGCATCGCATCTCGCACAGTGAATGTAAGGCCAGACTTAAGATAGTTTCACGTCATAACAAAGTCTGTCTATACTGGGCTCCTGGACACCGAGGTAGCCAGTGCAACGCATTGACAGATGAGCTGGCACACAAAAGCGGAAAAAAGCGGTCTACACAAAATCTGTAGGGAAAGCTGAAAATCCACGAATGACGCTTAACAAAACACATTGTAAAAGAACCGAATACAATAGACTTCAGATATTTTCTTCGTCAGAAGAGTAAAGATCTACGAGCTCTGTTTGGATTAGTCACGAGTCACAATATATTTGGTCAATATGGGCTACCTGTCGTGAAGAAGCCGACTTCACGGCACACTTTCTGTGCCACTGTCCGACGTTTGCAAGGACACAGCACACTCTCTTCTTACGCAGTCTTCACGAAGAACTACGGGAGTCGGGAAGATTGTTTTAATAGGGGACCTATATGCAAGCCTACGCTTGTTCTCACTTCAACTGTACTTTGTCTCTTTTAACTTCCTTTATTGGGCCTGGCACAGTGGGCAAGGCTGCTTGAGTGCCGGGAATATGTGAACCATCTCTGATGCGCACCACAAATCTAATCTACATATATTGACATTAATATCGATAAATCGATTTAGTTATCATTTAATTTCGATTCTTTGAAAAATTATATGCTAAATACACATCGCAAACACTTAATCATCGCAACGTTTTGGTTACAGTTTTAGTTTTGGCTTCATTATCAAAACAATTATGGCAGAATTTGTTAGTTAGTAACACATTCTCTGAACAATAGCATAGAAAACAAGTTATAATCATGAATAGATACTTATTTCCAGTTAATTTATGGCATTTGTTGAACCAAAAAAAAAAAAAAAAATTGGATTACAGGCTAAAATGCGCACAAAAGTAGACAACGAAATAATGGCACAAAAAAGCAAAAACAAAGCCAAAATGATCAAAACTGACTTTTACACACACACACACATATGCATGTGTGCTGAAACAATGCATGAAATAAAGTTAAAAAAATGTATAATTATTTTAATACCAAAGCCAAAAGTGCCAACAAAAAGTGAAATTGCATTAACAATGCAGTCGGTGTAGCTGCCACCACTTGCCACGCCCCCTTAGCCTGCAGCCCACACACACACACACACACACACACACACACACACACTTAGAGACAGACACATAAACTAGTTGCAACATGGCAACAAAAAGTGCCGCTCAAAATTATATTATAATTATATTTAAAATGCTGCCAACTCGAACCTTGGCAGCGAGAACACCGTGCGCCCCCTCTCCAACGC
This sequence comes from Chymomyza caudatula, assembly GCA_035041775.1. Classification (NCBI taxonomy): domain Eukaryota; kingdom Metazoa; phylum Arthropoda; class Insecta; order Diptera; family Drosophilidae; genus Chymomyza; species Chymomyza caudatula. Next base: position 2,472,524 of record JAWNKW010000217.1, on the reverse strand, counting down.
CCCCTTTTCAAAGCCCCCTCTCACACTTATCAGCTTTTGGGCCGCTCGTCTCGCTCGGTCAACAGTGTGAAAAAAATTGCTAATAATTTTGCGCAAATGCAAAACCAAGCATAAAAATTTTAATCTAAAAAAAACTACAGAAACAAAGTGGAAAAAATATATAAATGCAATTTCGCAGCAGTTTGCAGTTAAGTAGTCAACATCCCATCAGAACACCCCCCGCCACACGCCCGCCACACCCCCCGCCACACCCCCCAACACACCCCCAACACACACATCCAATTGCCAACATTTTAAGCGGAGGCTGTGCGAGTTTTCTAACTTTGATGCAAAAACAAAAAAAGTTACATGAAAATAAATAAACATAAATACAAAAAAAAAATGTGGCAGCAAAAAAGGAAAATGGAAAATGTGCTGAAAATAAAAAGAAAATGCAAAACGATTTTACATCATGCATGGCATGTGCAGCAACAATAAGCACAACAGCAACAACAACAACAACAACAGCAAACAGTTAGAGCAATTGTAATAAATTTTGGCGCATGAAAATATCACGTATACGCCGAGTGTAACACACTGAAACGAGCAAAAAAAAAACAATGTATTGCCGGCCGCAATGCAGCCGAAAACGTTTAGCTCTTTACATAGATTGCGGGCTAGGATTTGCGCTTAAATTTTGGTCTAGGTTTGAGTCCTACGGGTTCTACCTCTTCGGCCTAGGCACCGTTATATTTATATTGTTAATACGTTTCTTTTATTTCTGTTCTGTTCTGTTCTGTTCTGTTCCGTTCTGTTCCGTGTTTCTTTTGCCTTTTGTTGCCTTGCAATTCACATGTGGACTCTGCTTTGTCTACCCTCTATCTCTTTCTACCTCCCTCTTCTTTTTTTTTGGGGCACTTCGCTTGCACAACGCCGCTTTGTAATTTATGTATTTATCGTATTATATACCGCGTGTCTGCTATGTATTTACCTTTTTTTTGATGTCATTCCGCTGCGGATACATTAGTTGCATAAAGCTAAACACATTGAGTGTTGCGATCAGTGACATAGCAGCGAGAGTTTGTCAGTGCAATTGAAGCCGCCTTCAAGTTCTTTTACGAAATCCTTATTTTCAACTAAATCGTCTGTAAACGGTTTTTACTAAGCAACTCCTTCATAGAAGGATTTCTAGGAATTCCTTAAACCAATCATCTCAAAGTGGTTGCCAAGAAGTATTTATAAATCCTGCCACGAATTCTTTATCATACACTCAATCATCTCAAACTGGTTGCCACGAAGTATTTTCAACTTCTTCGAATACTTCTACGAAATCTTCATCATCAACTCAATCTTCTCAAATCGGTTTTTATGATGTATTTGAAGATTCTTTAACAAAATCTTTATTATCAACTAAATCCTTCAAATCCTGCTATGAATTCCTTAACCCAATCATCTCAAAGTGGTTGCAACGAAGTATTTATAAAAACTGCTACGAGTTCTTCAGTATTATCAACTCAATCATCTCAAACTGGTTGCCACGAAGTATTTGAAGCTATTTCAAATCCTTGTACGAAATCTTAATCATCAACACAATCGTCTGAAAGCAGTTTTCAACAAGTATTTGCAACTCCTTCAAATCCTTCTACGAAATCTTTATCATCAACCCAATCTTCTCAGAGCGGTTTTCACGTAGTATTTGCAGAACCGTTTACAAAATATTTATTATCAACACAATCGTTTCAAAACGTTTTTAACGAAGTAATGTAAACTCCTCCAAAATATTCTACAATATCTTTTATTATTATTTAATTATCTTAAAGTTGAGGAGCTATAACTTCTATCAATTCACATTTTCCAGCTTTTTTTGTTGTTCGTAAATGGCGTTTTGCACAGAAAATGGAAATTTAAATGAGTTTCTGTACGATACTCTTCCTTCTTTTTTAAGCTTCTTTTTCAACTTCGTAGCTTAAAGTGCGTTCCTAACATCTTTACTGAAAGACTTCGCCGTTTAAAATTAACCTTACTAAATAATCGTAAAATCTGCCACGGTGTTTTATTTCTACAAAAACGGTTTCTTGGCCTCTTTGATTGCACTTCTTCTTAACTGGCCATAACAATCTGTTACCACGTTTCGTCCTGATGTAAAGCTCTCCTCCAGGTGTCTCTGTCCAATCGTTGATACAAAAGGTTGCTAGTCTGCTCACTAGCTGATCCTTCCATCGGAGGCATGGCCTGCCCCTTTGTGGCCTCCCTTCGACACATTGAAGACCTTTCTCGTAGGAGCTTTTTCATCCACGGAGTACTTTCTGCCCAAACATTCCTAGGCTTTTTAATCAGACTAGCGTCATCACCCATGCTTCAGTGCCATAAACCAAAACAGGAAGGATGAGCGTCTTGTAGAGTGTGGTCGGGAGTGGTCTTTATTTGCCTAATGAGACCAAAGATCTATTGGCAAGAGTGATTACCCGCTTGATCTCAATGCTGACATCGTACTCTCAACTTCTTAGCCAGGTTATTATTTTCGGTTCCTTGCCGAGCTGCTCGGTATTTCTGTTTGTTCAACTTGCAAGTTTGTAGGTCTTTCTTCTTTCTTTAAGTAAAGCGCTTTCTTCTATTTCGTTTCATCGTGCATCTTTGGCTACCTACTTTGGTGTAGATCACATAATGGAGACACTGTTTTTTGTTAAAAAACAACTTGATTTTTGGACAAAATTTGATTGAATTTAGATATGATACATCTATCGATTTGTTTGCCGTCACGCTCGAATGGTGTGACGCTAGCATGACTAGGGTTGCCGCTAGCATATGAACTAGAGAGCGCTCACCTAATTCGAGCAAACGAAGCAAACTAATCAAACTATAATCAATGTTAGCGTATCGAAGATATAGTTAAAAACTTCAATGAAAAGTTTAAGTCAATCGAACTACTCCTGAGCTGTTCTTTCTTTGCAGTTTGGCACAACGTAAAATGGAGCACCTTGGGGGTTAAGGCGTCTCGTATGCAGCATACATGCCGTGATTGTAGCACATTTTTGAGCTAGCGCTAGCATAGACGCATGCTAGATGGCGCCACATGATCAAGCTATAAGAGCTCATGCAATTCGCAGTTCTCTAAAATTGTTACGAAAAAAATGCATGTGACAACACTGAATCACATTTAACACAACTACAAAACTTGGCAAATAGAAGAAAAAACAAAAGTTTTCTAACTACAAATTCTTTCAGTAACCATTATTCGGTATTTCACATTTGTGTTTGTTTCCATGTCTTAGCCAAGTTACAGGATTCGAACTGTTGAATGCGAAGTTAACTTTACGTATGTTTGGCAAGCATACTTGCGAGTTGGAAGCTGTTGACGTAATCGGCTAGAAGACGTAATAACGTAACGTTTTCTCAAATGCATTTTATTGTGGGTTCATTTTTCATTCATTAGTTGCTACCAATTTGTCACTGAAAACCATAAAAAAAGTGGCATTGGCAGCAAGTATTGCTATAGATCGTATAGTATCGTTAAGTTTTGCCTTTTATTTATTATTTTATTAATTAGTTGATTGTTGAAAAATAGCAAACTCAAATTCACTTAAGACTCCTCGTGGTGTGCTTTTTAACGTTATAAAGGTGTTATGATCTTCCATGATCAAATTGCAATGTCTTTGCGAAGAGTAGCAACAAAAAACAGCTGTTTTTTCTAGGCTTTTCAGCAACAACTTCAGTGATTGACCTCTAAAAGTGCATGCAAACTTCGTTGCTACATTCGCCATTTTATGCTTTCATTCCATTTTATGATGTTAGTCGCCATTTTTACTTTTTTGTGTGTGTGTGTCTATGTGTGTGTTAGCCATAAACTGGCTGACATTGCCTATTACTTATGTCGCTTAACTGATTCGTGGGCCAAAAACAATATGAATTTGCCAGATTTGCGAGCATCGAAAAGTGCAATTTATTAAATCTTAACTATGGTTTATGTATATAGATATGTGTGTGTATTATCAGTTGGTCTGTAGCTGCTTCAAGGTCGCTGCAAAGCAAATTCCGAATGTTGGCAAACCTTGAACTACGGCTAGATTTATCTGACAGTTGTACACGTAGCGTAGGATAACCTCCAGCTGTGTGCATTGGTGTGTGTCTGTGTGACCCCAACTTCCGGCGTGGCTGTTGCCAACAGTAGGCGTCTTATCGGTTGTGGCCAAGTTAATGGACAAACAGACAGACAACGAGACTGAGACAAGCGCTAAATCACGTCAGCGCCCAGCTAATTAAACGCTAACTGCACATCTACACACACACACACACACTCACGCACACACACTCACGCACACACACACACACTCACGCACGACCGCAAATATGAAACTGCTGTAATAAAATCAGACAACAAATTTCTATGCCAACTTATACAATGGCAAATATGTATATAAAAAGCGATAGCATCGCAGTCTAAGTATTTTTATTATTATTATACTTTCTTTGGCGCACACAACTGTACAAACCAGAAGTGGCAGCAGCGGCAGCAGCGCAGCAGCAGCGCCGCAGCAGCGGTATAAAATCTAACTACACTCTAGTGAAGCGTCGTCGTTACACATAACTCAGCTTGATATCGATTTGAATACATAATAATTCAGCGAAACTTTGTATTACAATTTATTTAATGCAAAGACATAACGGCAGCAGCGACGCAAGCAGCAAAGTCGCCGCTGACGTCAGGAGCCGCAAAATGGCTACAACTCTGGCTCCAGCGTCACGACTACGACTACGACTCAGACTCCGACTCAGACTCTGAACTGTCAGTAGTAGTTGCCGCAGTCGGTAATATTTTTACGAACTTGCCTTTGCGCCGTTACAGTTACTTTCTTTGCTTTTTTTTTGTCAGTTTTTTTTTCCCCCCATTTGACTGGGGGCTGCCATTTTTTAGCTGCTTTTTCGTGTAATTTTTTGTATTTTCTGGTATTTTTTTTTTTTTTTGTTGGGGCTGCTGTAGATTTTTGTCTAAACGCAAAGCAAGGCGAAAAAAGCAAAATACAAGTTATAAGACTGAAGCTGTTGGGGTTCTAGAGCTGTGGGGCAACCGAGCGTTCAATCAACACCCCATTTGACTAACAACAACAACAACAAGAGGAGCAGCAGCAGCAGCAGTCAAAGCAGCGCTGCTGCAGCGAAAGCGCCATTTGCACACCAATACACACACACACACACACACACACACACACACACACACGCACGGAGAGAGTCACAGCTGAGCACAAACACTATTCTAACGTTCGCGAGCTATAAAAATATATGCCGGAGCATTTGTCGAGCGCGCGCGAACTGCAACGCCCCATAACAGGCGCCTGGTTTGCCTCAGCGCGTCCCTGGACCCACAGACCCAACGCCTTGCCTTGCCTTGCTTTGCCTTGGCATTGGAGAAAACTGTTAGAGCGTTGTCGAAAACTTTTCGTCTGTTTGCCAAGAGTTGGCAGCGTTGGGAAGCTGAGAAGCGGTTAGATTGGGTTCTGCTTTGGTTTCTGTGTTTGGATTTGGGTACGGGTGCGGGTGCGGGTGCGGGTTTGGGCCCTTTTTGGGGTCTTGGGTTGGCTGTTTTTTGTTTCGTTAGAGTTGCGGCTCAACAGCAGCAGCAACTAACTCTCGGCAAGCGTAATGAGAGCAACTGTAGCCTGCCATTGCGCTGCTCTACTCTAACGCGCTTCTAAAATGCAAGAAAAAACGAAATAAAAAAAAAAAAAATACCAAAGAAAAAGAAAATATAAAGCATAATAATAATAATGAAAAGTCTTATGTATAGAAAAGCGCACACACACACACACACACACATACACTGAGCAAAAAAATGCTACGTATTTGAAACTAAACTGCAAAATAGAAGCAAACTGTGTTTGCCTAGTGGGCGTAATGGGCGTGTCGTGCTGTTGTCGTAGCTGACTAGCTGCGGCAGCTTAATGTGCCCCCAAACCCCAGCCGACAGCGCTGCCAACCCTCCGCACAACATAAAGAAAGTTGTAACTATGAAAATTTTATAAATTCCGCAGATTTTCTGGCGCTAAGAAAGCAGCTGGATGACGGGCATTTTGTGGGCACAACTGTTGGGTCTGGTTTTGGTACTGTTACTGGCTACCGGATGCTGTGTAGTAGGGGTTGACTAGGCCCATGAAGCTGATGAGTTGCCCCTTAAGCGCGCGTTGGGTAGCATTTGAAAATGTAAGCGTTGGCATCTCATTGCAGCATAGTCACTATATACTATACACAAATGTGTGTGTCTGTGTGTGTGTGTGTGTGTGTGTGTGTGTGTGTGTGTGTGTGTGTGCAAATACAAAATGGTTGTCGTTGTAGTTGGTAAAGTTTTGTTGGCCAAGTTAGCGACGGTCTTTCGGAACGAGGCACTCGAGAGGCGTTCGTTTGATGTGTTCCTCTTTAGTATTTCGAGTTATTCAGTGGATATCTCTTCTTCTTTCTCGGTTGTTGTCGTTTATGCTTAAGCTTCTGCTGGGATGTCGCTTAGTTCTTATAGTTGTTGTTATTGTTGTTGTTCTTCTAGCGAGCTATTATTTATCATAGTCTATTATAAAGGTTAAATAGTTTGAATTTTTTTCTCAGCTTTTACAATAAGCAAGATCAAGCAGCTGAAATGTGGGCTTGCTTTGTGAAAATGTAGCAAAAGCAGCTAAATTAAAGGCACTTTTAGCCATAGTATCTAAGCAGCGTGTCAGCTGGCTGCTTGCTTAGCGGCGGCGGAAACAACCAATTTGAAATATACCATTTCCGGTTAATTTGGGGTCGCGCTCTACTAGCTTAAATAGAAATTACTGTTATCAAGCTTATCCGGCTGTTGGCTCAGCAAGCAAGAAAACTCGCCGCAGAGCAGGGCTGAGAAGGCTTTTCCTATAGCCCGCAATCTCGAACATCTGCAGCTCAGAGCATTGCCTCAGAGCACACATAGAATTCAGGGCTATTAGCTGCAGCAATTATCTTTCTACACGGTCAAAGAGTTGAAAAAAACAGGATAGTTTGCCTGATTCAAGGGTTATATATAAAAATATGATGAAACTACAAAATTGTAAACATTTTGAATGAAATCTGTCAAAAGCGAGGTATCAATACACATTTTGTTGTGCTAAATCCAAATAGATATAAGTCAAATGGTGGTCGTTCTTGTAGGATCTTGTCTTCTGCGTCAAGAAACTATGCAACTTTTGTAGAACCCTTGCTATTCAACGATATTCTTATGTTGGTTTCATCACCTTTCCGCCAATTTGACACTCAAAAGCTTGATATGTTTTAATTTATAAATAAGAATATAGCAATTTCCATGGTTTCGAATGTGACCGTCCTATACCTTTAGACTGTACAATGAGAGTCAAAGTTAAACTTTCATTCTGTAAAAGCGCTTTGACAACATTATAATTAGTGTTATAGCTAAATTCAGACGCAATCTAGATGTCCAGGAAAAGAGTAGAACAAATTGATATGAACGTGACCTAAAATGTAACTTATTTTTGTGTCCATGCGTGGAAACGCAGACGTTACTAAAATTTGTTACCGTTATTTTAGTGGGTGAATAAGACATCAACAGCATTGAAACAAAATCGTTTTTTTTCATTGGAATTGTTATTTTAGCCCAAAATACTTCGAAGAAAGATCTGGAACTGAAGAATTAAGCGATGCATGGGATTGCGTTCTGAATGAGCCAAACAGAGGAGTCCTTTACCTATCAGCGATGGGCCAACTAAGTTCTACACTTGGCAGTTTATGAACCGACCATGAACAGATGCCATTCGTTGGCAGCTCCTCGACTTTATCGATTGTTTAAAATAATTTCAATTTATTCCGCGTTTCAACAAGATATTCCTGTGTTGATGAGCAAATATGTTCGATAACAATTAAGAGCTGATAAGCGGATAAGCTCCACAAATAGGCGATTCGGCCGGCTGCTTATATACTTCGGAACCTATTCAGACGCTGGCGATAATGGCGTCTTTCATTCTAACGATAACATTAGACTTTCCCAATGGGTTCCAGTCAACATCAATCTCATAAACCTTGCTTGCTTACCTCGGTGGTTATAGTAGAGGGGAGCAAGTGGATTGTGAGCGCAGCGAGAAGGGGGCGTAGTGAAACGTATATCGGGTTGTTTTGACTTTTTAGCTGAGCTTTTGAAATGTGCATATGAAAGAGGATGAAAAAACAGGTGAAGATGAAAAAAAAGAGCAAGAGGAAGACAAAGGAGAAGAGGAAAATGCTCTACCTCGATGGGGGCACGGAGTTGGCGAGCGGAGCGAACAGGGTGTGAAGCCCGCTAGTAGATTATATTATTTGGGAGAACGATTTTCATAAATTTGAGTTTTAAATAGTTTAGTCCAATAGAATTTGACTTCACTTTAGGAACAGTCTGAAGGTCATTGCAAAGACTAAGACACTCGAAACTGAATGAGTACTATACAAGTACTTATTAAGCAGCTCCAATTAGGCTTAGGGAGGTGACCTGCCTCCTCTTATACCTTTATATATAGTAAAACTAAACTGTTCTAAATTCCTTATTGGCATCGTATTGGTGATGATTTAGCTGGAAGTCTATTGTAGGAAATGACGTCACATGTTGTTTGCTATATTTTGAGTGAATATTTGCATTAGATAAACTTGTGTCTTAGTTTGCCTTTTGGCAATGTTGATAAGCGAGCACACACACACACACACACACACACACACACACACACACACACAACACGCGCTTTTCCTTTGCCTCTCGCTGATTAGATGCAAGCTTCAATCGTATCTGAGTTTGGGGCAGTTTTTGGGAAAACTGTGAACTGGAAAATTTGTTGCACATTCACGTTTTGACATTCCAAGCGTTTATTTGATTGAATCAGTAAAATGTATAAAACACATAATGAATAAAAAAGTAAACGATAAATTGACAAATTGAATAAAATATTAATAAGGATGTCTGTCGTCTTAAGCGCTTCCTTGCACGCCGGCGACAAGAGCAGAAACAAGCCATAATTTAATTATTATATAAATTAATTGACAGGCACAGAGTGAGAGAAGTGCACAGAAGGGGCGTGACTGCCAGGCAGTTACGCCCACAAAGCAATTATTTTAATTAACTCTTTAACTTTGGTTTGAGTATTAGCAGAAAACTATCTGCAAATAAATGAACATCTTTCAATAAAAACTTGTAATTTAAAGGTATGTTTAAGCTCATGCGGAGTTCGGTTGTCCTTCCAAGCTGATTAATACACGCAAAAGGGAGCTCCTCGAACTATTCGATACCGTACGTGTTGCCTGGCAAGGCAAAGGCCGGAGTGCAAAGATTTTCTTTAAAAGTATTGGCATCATTGGTCGTACTAAGTGCTATGTTACCGGAGCCTTTACAGCTATTGAAAGAGAACCCGCAGAGTGGCTTTGGCGTTAATTGAGTGTAAGTCACAGCACAAAGTTCTTCTTCTAGCAGAGGTTTTACTCTCCAACTAAAGTTGAATAATTATATTTTTGATGTTGCTTAGGATTTCGTCTAACTTTGCAGCACTATCCCTATGAAGAATGTTGTCAGTATGGACATCAAGCGCAGGATCACACTTGCCGGTCAATGCCATTTTGGTCTAAGTGGTATAGAAATCGAAGCTACGAATAGAGCTGCAGAACGATCGATAGTGGCGGAAGTACCATCGGTTTTTTTGTTTTCCTAGGCGCTTCTTACACAAAGCCAGATTTTCAAGTGAACAATAACCCGCTTATCATGTGTCGATTTTGAAAAACAACATAGATTTTTGGCAAAATGTCATCAATGTTTCATTTATCAATCGAAGCGGTAGCTCCGTAGCTGTGACGCAAAGCGCGCGGCTAAGCAGTGCTGCAGCTTGCAACTACATAATTACGTGAAGTTTTGCACTTTTAGCCGGAGCGTCCGATTCGGTCGAGCCGTATGCCATTGTAAAGGTATTAAAGCGAAGATTAAGCTTTTATAGAAAGTTTTTTTGATTTGACTATTGGCTTGGAAGATAAAGGGGATTAAGTGAAAATTGTCCTTAGCTCTAGCGGTGTACCGGGAAGACATAGAGGCCCAATAAGCAACAAGACTAAAATGAAAACGTTCGTTTGTGAAAAATCTTTGTAGGACGTCCAATTAGACCTTGCTAGCTTGACATAATGCGGCCTTTTTTGAATGACAATTAAAAAAAAAAAATAATAATAATTCACAAGAACTTATACAAATGTGCTTTAAAATTGTATTATCAATGAAATATACCATAGTGCAATTTACACTCGTCACACAAATTATGTCATTAATTTTATTATTTGCATATAAGTACCTACGATTTCGTCACAAGTTCTTTAGCTTATAAGCTTAACATGAGTCTTCGTACCAAATTTGGTATCTCTAACATATGTGTTATCCTTAACATTGCTGTAAAAAGTCAAAATTTGTCGACGTTTATAGGAGGAGGGGCCTGAAATTGCCATATATAGGTAACAACTATATCTTGCTCGATGGTTTTTATGGTGAGGGTGCAAACCGTGAAATTATGTCACGTGCGAACGGGGTAAGATATCAACATGAATCGATAAACTGGTCTAACTCTTATAGTGTCCGAGAAACAGAGACCAGAACGTATGGACAGACAGACGGACAAGACTATATAGACAAAACTATTGCCCCTGAACATTTTTGCCCATGGAACTTATTTTCTGCCACGGCTCCTTCTGCCTGTATACTTTGTGTATAGGGTATAAACACATCGATAGTGATACACAAAGGTAAATCTCGATATAACCTTGGTAATATTGCTAGTTTTTCTGCTCTAGCTATTAGCTCTATTAGTCCGAGGAAGACCTTGACACAGTCAAGCTGATTAACGATCGAGAAGTTCCTAGTGATGATGGCGTCATGTTGAAAGATCCAGTTAGTGTTTTCACTTAATATGTAACTTTGTTATCACGGTTTGTTATTTATTATTTAAAGTGAAATTGAATTGCCTCTCGCAATGCAACACTTTTCCAGAAATATTGGTTCGCATTAATCAAATATTCAATTTCGTAAAATAATAGTTAAAATTTTGCCATCGTTTGGGTTTAAAAACAACTTTTTCTGCGAAAAAAAAACATTATTGTAATTAATTTCGCTTTCCAAGAAACCAGAAATTCTTTTTGCATGCATAAAGTTGACTTTTCTTGCAAAATGTTTACGTTCAACGAATCCTGGAAATAAAAATAATACATTTGGTTTCCTAGTAGAGAGTAAAGTAATTGTGCACTAAGTGCATATTTAATTAAATGACTTTAAAGAAAAAGAGTTTTTCGCAAAGAAAACAAATTCAAAAGAATGTCATTTGTAAATGATTTTGCTTGGAACAGTATAAAACAGCGACTTGAGAACATTTTACTGCAATCAACTAGTTTGCAGCTACTTAGTGAGTTCTTGTTCTTTGATATTTTACTGACTAACTAAGTATAATCAAGTTTGGACTGTTCCCGTTTTCACTTTTCGCATAAATGTAATAATTCATCTCACAATTGATACAGTCAACATTTTTCGGTTTTAAGTCCCTTAAAAGTGCGAAAACTTAGTGAGTTTAAAAAATCTAAAAAAATGTTTATGGCTTGTTTGCGATGCTTTACTATTTTGTTGTACATTTTGTAACTTTGATTAGTTTTATTTTTAAAAATTTCTTAGGCCCACAGCTGGATTTTGAATATGCCGAATGTAACAAATGATGCGAGGGAAGAATTCATTTCCACAAAGTACTTTCGAAACTGAGAATAGCAAGAGACTTGTTACATAATAGTGCTGGGTTTCCACTTTTCCTTTGTGGCACTCATTTGCACTTCCAGCCTGCCCCAATCACACACTTGAATATATTTTGGCAAAAAAAAGAAAATGGGACGAGATCATCAAAGAAAAACGATGACGAATCGGCGGCTGACGGCTCTATTACAAAGTCAGGAAGTGTAAACAGGGACCTACGATCATAAAAATATTGATGACATCATTTAGGAATAGGTTCTAATGATGTAAAAACACAAAATATTGCACTTTAAGAATAAACACGGATTATTCCATCTCAAAGCATCCGTGCCAGAGAGTAAGAGCGGGAGTGTGCCCCTAAATGAAAAAGATTTAACTTTAACTAATGTTCTACAGCTACATCTATAGCATAGTATTATAATTACAAGGTAAGAGTCAGCTGTCGGCTCTTGCTCTCTTTTGGGCCATTATTTGTCAGTCCGTTGCAAACGTCATGCAAAATGTAATACACCAGCCGGCAGATGACTGTAACCTAGTTCTATAATGTATGTTTTGAGAGGCACTGAAGTTCGTTAAAAACGTTTTATTTCTATGAAATGAAAAAAAAAAACAAAAACAAACAGACATGCAATCAAAATTGGCTATTTTAAGCATCATTTTGACCATTTTTTTCAAAAACTTTCTTGATTATGTTACTTTTAGTAAAAAATTTTACGTAGTTTTTAACCTCAGTCTTTCACCTCTAAAAAAGTGGTTTGAAAGTAATGTTCCTTCAAATTTTCGACTGTTTTTAACGTTTTTTTTTTTTAATAAAATGTGAATAAATTGCAAGAAAACAAAATTATTTAACAAAAAAAAAGAGGTAATTTCTTCATATCGCTCATTTACAAGAAAACTGTCCTAATTGAGAAAAAACTTTTGCTCTGCGTTTCAGTTGCACGCACTACCCATTGTAGCTCTCCGATAACACTTTCCTTTGCAGCTATGCGAGTATTTAGCGCCAGCGTTATCTTACCTTGTAATTCTTGCACAATTTGCGACTCTGCAACTGTGCATTCTGCGAAAGGTAACATTGTTGTTGCGATATAACCTACTTGTCGTGTCACGAAGTGTCGGCTTACATTTGCTTTTGAGCAAAAGGATTTCTATTTGTTCCTGGGAACTATTATGTTTGCCGCTAACGTAGCATTCGCAGAAACTTAATGACATTTAATCTGTTCTATAAAGCAACTCAATTAGCTGTAAGTTTCGCTGCAAAAACCAAATTATATGAATGACATCGTGTCGCATTTGCTTGGCTTATGATTTGCTTGCAAATAGCAAGGACACAAAATACAAAATATAAAAAAAAAAAAATCGATAATTTTTAATGTAGTAGTATTTCTTTTCAAGCGCGCGCGCTGTACCTTTTTGTTGTAGTTGTTGTTGCTGCAACAACTTTTGCCCCACCCAAAAGATTGGGCCCGCTTGCCGCTGGCTTTGCGTTTTTCTGCTGCTTCTACTTTTTTTTTTTTTTTGTTGTATTTTTTTAATATTTACCCAATTCATCAAAAAATAAGTAATTATAAACTTTTCAGTTTTTCTTCTGCCGTCTTGCGTCTACTGCTGCTGTGTGTGTGTGTGTGTGAGTTTTCCTTTTGGAAAACGCTTTACTTGCCCTTTTTCGACTACACACACACACACACACACACACACACACACCCGCGTCTTGCTTGTCGCTGTTGCTGCGCGCTCAAAGTAGAAAAATAAAAAAAAAAATTGGAAACAACCCCGAAAAAAGAAAGTTTTTGTTGTATAAGCGAAAAACTAAGCTTCTATTCAAATTCTACGCCATCGAGTGCTTCGCTTTTATTATTCATTCATTCCGTTCTGTGCTGGTTCATTTTTTTTTTTTTTTTGTGCTGCTTCTTCTACTTTTACTTCTTGCCGCTGCCAAATATACAAAATACAACAAAAAAGAAAAAAAAAAAAAAAATAAAGAAAAAAAGATGAAAAATGTAAAGAAAGAGGAAAGTTTCCGATTACACTGCGAGAGGCTGAGGCCGCTCCTGGGCCCTTCTGGGCGCTTCTGGGCTGGGGCACTGAAACTGAGGGCTGTGCTTCGCATTGTAGGCGCAGCACAAAGCCAAACACTAGTCCTCGCGACACACACACACACACACACACACACACACACACACACACGCACACTCAGCAATACACGCGCGCCTTTTGAGCATAAGTAGAATATAAAAATTTTGCGATTATGAATTTGAATAAAAGCGATACGAAGGCACTGAAAAAAAAGAAGCAGAAGAAGAAGCAGCAGCAGCAGCAGAAGAAGAAGAGCTATGCACAAGTATGGGGCTGACTGCGCTGCCAGCGCTTGACAACAAATTTCTTGTGGCCCCCCCTTTCCTTTTTCGCCTGGATTAGAAGCTGCAGAGTGGGGAGCGTGTCCTGGAGCGGGCAGGACGCTTAAAAGCAAGAGAAATAGTCGCTGCTTGCGTCTTGTGTAGTTGTAGTAAATAAAAAAAAGCTTTTCCAGGGGTTTAGGGGCACCTTTTGTGTGTCTCTGTGTGAGTGTGTGTGTGTGTGTGTGTCTATGTATTGGTGTATGGCTGTTTCTTTGCAATTTTCATACAATATTCGAACTGTGCGCATTTTTCATTTGCCTTCAGCTGCCTTGCCATTAAATCACAAGCAATATCAGCTACCAGCACCAAATAGAAATAATAAAAATAAAAATAAACAAAAAAAAAAAAAAATCAAAAAGAAAGTAGAAGAAGAAAAGAAAATGTTGTGAAATAGTAGTAAATAGCGGATTGCTGTGTATTAGAGGCTTGCGAACGCCGCAATGTATGCTGCAAAAAGCAACACAAGCGGAAAGGGAAATGGCAGCACGAAAAGAAGAAGAAAAACTCGTGCAAATTGTGTTACATGCCAAGACACAAGACGTTGTTGGTGTGTGTGCGAGTGTGTGTGAGTGTGTGAGTGTGTGTGTGTGTGTGTGTAAAGCCCCGCTGCGGTGTCGCATGCAGCAACGTTGGCAAATGTTTAAGCTAAGGATTAATATTTCTTCTTTTTTTAGAATAGCAACTACAACAACACATCAACACACGTTTTGCGTTAGTATTGGTGTGTGTGTGTGTGTGTGTGTGTGTGTGTGTGTGTGTGTGTGTGTGTGTAGGCATTAAAAAAGCGTTGCCTTGGCAGGTTGGGGTTGCTCCTGCTCCTCTTTGATGCCACAGCATCATTACTCCCAAGTTGCGGCAGAAATCTTTGTAAGCAGTTTTCTTGCCACACACAACCCGCCCCACTGTGCGACAATGGCGCGGCAAAATGATGAATAGAGTTACTCAAATACATCGTAGCCCGTAAATCTGTGTGTGTGAGTAGTTGAAACATGTTTAAAAATTTCTATAACGACGTCTTTGGTTGCGACTTTGGTTGCGACTTTGCCAGCGACAGAGCGAGAAAGCGAGTATGTGCGTATGTGTGTGTGTGTGTGTGTGCGAGCCTGCAAGCAATAACTTCTAGTTCAGTTTTTAATATTGTTTGGATTTTGTGCACACGTTACTGGCAGGGGCTTGAGTTTTTTTTTTCGGGTTGGGGCCTGAAACTTGCAACTAGAAGACGCTGCCTTTCATTAAAAATGTTGTTTTTTTTCCCAGTCATTTGACAGTGCGCCGCGGATAAGTGCGTGGGTGTCGTCTTAGCATATATGGGGCTCGACATGGGGCATGATTGAGAGAGCGAGTGCTACTGGGTGTGTACTTTGTGTGCCAGCAGCATGATTGATAACTTTTGAAAGCATATACCTACAGAAATACATGGACGACATTAGCAGTATGTATGCGCATATCTCATAGATACATTACGCTATGCATTTAATGTAGCTGCAAAGTAGTATAAGCAAAGAAATACATATATATAATGAATGCCTTTGCTGGATTTGGGGGTGTGTGCTAAATGCTTGGAACGACATTTGCTTCATTTTGGGTACAAATTTGAAACAGAAAATTGAAATTTTTCAGTCTCTCGGCTATATATTTTGTCAGCTGCTTTCCTATATAGCATTAAGATGCGTTTGTTAAGACTAAATATATCATCACAACATCAAAAGTATAATTACAAAATATCAGAACAAATGAGATAGGTGGCATATGACTTTGCCCCCAAACCCCAAAACTATCAATTATGTGTCTATCACAAAAACAACTAAAAGCATTAGTTATATTCTAACTTAGTTTTTTATATTTTTTCTTGTAACAGCGATGAATTTGAGTTTTCGTCACTTTCAACAAGCTTTTATTAGCCTCAACTCTGTGTATGTGACCAGAAAGTTTCGGGAAATTGCAAATAAAAAGCAAAATTCTTAATCTTCATCGATATTCATTTTGTCTCCTTCAAAATATGCCACTTTTAAAGCGATAAATATATGACAACTCTTTTCCCAATCATTCATTATAATCGCTATATCTCGCTCACGTGCTATATAGAGGGACGTTCTGCACGAGACATGTCTTCGACGGTCTCTTGACCATCCTTAAAGGTATGTACCAGTCGTTGGGTTTTCGACAAAACATATTCACCATAAGCCTTTTCCAATATTAGCAACAATTCTTTGTTCGATATTTTTCTGCATTGTAACTGATGACAACACAGTCTGTCGCTTTATCCTGGATAGGAACAGAAATATCATTTATTATGATATTATGTGTTTTTTACTTATATAGTAGACAACCGTTTTACAAAGTTTCATACAGAAATTTGAGTAGGTAGCTGCTTCCAGAAAACAGCTGATTATCCAGACTTACAGTCAGGAGAGGACAGAGCAGCTCACTTGGAGTAAATGCGGTAGCAAGCAGCTGAGTATTGAAAATCACAAGAAGTCAAAAAAGGAGAGTAGCTCGCTTGCAGCAAGTAGCTGAGTATCGAGAATCACAATCGGAAGAAGACAGATTAGTCAACTTACAGCAAGTGAGGCAGCAAGCAGCTTAGTATCGACTCATAATCAATCGAACCGGCAAGTATTAGCTGAGTATCGCGCCTTACAATCGGAAAAAGATAAGCTGAGTCTCGACTCAAAATCACTCGAAGCGAGAGCAACTCTCTGGTAGCAAGTGCGGCCGCACGTAGCTGAGTATCGAAATTAGTAATCGGAAGATAAGTTCAAAAAAACGAGCTTGAATGGTAAACAGAACTTAAAAGTTACAAAAAAAAACCACAGGCCGCTTTTCAAGTACATAACCTCAAATATCTTTTAATCCTGATGTGTTGAGCCAATTCTAACCCCGTATTCGAATTCCACGCTGTAAATTACTTCGGACATGACCCTCAGCTTTCCAACAACTAAACCATGTTGACCTGTGTAACAAATAAAGACAAACCGATCTTAATAGCAAAACGGTGATCTTAAAAACTTCGCATTCAAGGCGCCCGGTGTTTATGGTTCAAGAAAAAGCGTCCAGATCAGAAAATTATGAACGAATTTTCATGATTTCTACAGTTTTAGATCAGCTTTTTCTACGAGCATATACACATTTAAAACATAAAATATCTAAAGCATTAACTTTTTGGTATAACAATTTGCCGAAGGCCGAAGTGTGACATGGCACACCATATTCTTGAAACCAGCAGTTACTCATGTGCTACCTGCGCACAGACATCTTCGATAACGATAACGCTCTTCGTTAATGGTTTTTATCGTTCGTACTGAAAGCAGTACGGCAGTGCAGACTTTGTAGAAACACCAAACCAGATGGTCACTTTTTGCTCAATGAGTGGCACTTCGTGGTTTAGTTTTGTGTTTTCAAAAGCGTAGTAGCGGCCATTTTGTTTTTGAACGATTTCAGCAAATCTGCTAGAAATGAAGCTTTCAACGTTTCTTGGAATTTGTCGATTTGACACTGTATGTCATAGTTATAAAAAACTTCTACGGTCACATTTAGATTGCTCAGCAGTACATACAAATTTCAAATGACGACCAGAAAGTAGCTTCTGAACATATTCGAAATCTGACTGAGGTGCCAATGAAAACCCTTACCATATCTTTGGCTAAATACTTTGTGAGGTCACGTTTAAAGGTTTATAGCGATAATACAAATATCAGAACGTTTATTTATGACCGATTGTAACATCATGTGACATGACGCACAAAACAGAGTCACGAAAAGTAAAGAAAAGACGAAGAGCTTTCAATTATCTGCCACGATGAAACCTTAGGAAATGGGGAACATAATTAAAAACAGTTTGGATGAAAAAAAACCTTTTACAAAATAGTAATATGAGCTTAGTGATAAGTGCCCTAAGGCTATTATAAGGATTAGAGGGTTAAACGATACGAAATTTGTAGACGCAGACATATTGATCGTTATTTGGAGCGCCTCCAATTCTTTGCGACTCAGATAATAGAACACGTTATATGATCATGCAAGTTATCATTGATGTTTTACACTAATTCGCTTGAAAATCGCGCATTGAGTAAGAAGCGCCTAAATTTTGCAATTAAACAAGTTTAAAAACTTGAGTACTTTTAGGTCACATCATTTGTGTCAAGTGTTTAAGGGATCCTTATCCTTATCCCTACAACTGATTTTTCGATCTTCTAACTTTGTTCATTGGGTATGTAACTAACGATCTATGGGTTCCACCATGAATCTAATCGAAACTAAAATGTTTTCGCGTTGATCATGTGAGGATCGCGGCACTTTCTGCTTATATGCATTCCAATAGGGTTGCATTATATAAAGTTAGCAGCTTGGAGCGACTCGTGAACAACCTAGCTACAAGTATAACTAAGCAACTTGGCTATAATCTTTATTTCAATTGCAAATTAGACTGAAATACACACTAATAACAAAAGCGGCCTTTGTCATGGTTTCATATGATTGATTAACAAGAAATCGAGCAATATTTACAATATACACAAATAATTTGGTCCACGCCCACAGACACGCCCAAGCCCTAGACTGGCCCACATATTGACCAAGCCATATATGTATATGTATGTATATATAAAGGTATTGGGCAATTTTGCTGTTTATTTGAGTGACTAGTGTACTGAATTTGATAAACAATATATGTATGTATGTGTTGTGTTTATTTTTAAAATGTAATTGTTGATTTTGGTACACTGAACCGTTCGCTTATCGGACAAAACGAATACGAATTGTTAGCCAACGAAAATGATATGAAAACGTGCTGATGAACGGCAACTTCTAAGTACTCGAGTGAAAAGTTATCATTGATTGTGGGCTTGGGGGAGCTGTACGGACAAAACAGCACACTGGCAAGTCAATGCACCCAAAACATTCAGTCATACTAAACAGCAACAGTTACGGATGCACACACATACATATGTATGTATGGAACTGAAGGCAATTTGTAGAACTCATGAATCATACATACAAACGGATTGGCAAAATGAATGTTACAGCTCTTTCGGTGTCAATGATCGCAAGCGCATGTCTAAGCACCCTGTGCACACACACGCACACTCTGACATACTGACACACACACACACGCACACTCTGACACAAAAAAGCTTTGCACTTGCCAACTCTGATGAGAGCTGCAATGCCAAGTGTGCCTGTGCTTAGTGAGATCAGCACTGGAGCGTGTCACCCTGTCTGTGTGTGAGTGAGTGAGTGAGTGAGTGTGTGTGTCACCCTGTCTGTCTGTCTGTGTGCGTACTAACGCTCTCTGTTTAACTTGTTTGCTATCTTTCTGCATCGCTCTCTCTTTGCACGCTTTGCCTTGGCCATTGCCGTTCAACGTTCTGGGAGGTCAATGACTGCCAAAAATTGTTTTTCGACTTTGCGGCAACGAAACTGAAATAGTCGCATACAGCTGCACATGTGTGTGTGCGCGTGTGTGTGTGAGTGTGCGCGTGTGTGTGTGGATGGCATACAAGTGTTCGGTATGTTCTGTTGGTCGATCCGCCTTGCCCTTCCAAACGATCGCCTATGCAGTTTTTTGTAGGCGTTTTCAGTACATAGTGTTTTTGCAACTTTTAGTTATGGCTTTTGGTTCTTGCTGTCATTTAATACCCGAAATTCTAGTCTAACCGGATATAAGGTTCAGTGCATTATTTTGCATTGCTTGGTCTTTGTTTTTCCTGCTGCAAAATTCAAAAATAATCAAGTTTCTATAAAAAAAAAAAATGTATATGGCTAGAGTTGGTTACACATACGCACACTCAAACAGTGACACTTTTACTTATAAGATATGTGCATATATTTATATTAAACTTATTTTTGGCACTGTTTTATTTATGGGTTTCGCTGATGTGCCGGCCTTTTCATAATAATGCACAAAACGTGCGCCCACAAAAAGTTGAGCAAAATAATTATAATAAAATAAGACTGAGAAGAAGAAGCAGCAGCAGCAGCTGCGAAAAATCAACAACAAAAACATGTCTATAAAACACAACAAAATATACGTAAACAATTCGCCAAGTGAATGGCAATATACAATTCACAAAATTTCAAGTTGTTTTTTTTTTTTGGAGCAGTTTAGAATTTGAATGGAATGCATACCTAGTATAACACACTATAATTATCTTAAGATTAAGCCAAATCGAATCATATGCGTGACATAAATAACGACTCCGTGGCGCAACGGTAGCGCGTCTGACTCCAGATCAGAAGGTTGCGTGTTCAAATCACGTCGGGGTCAAGCATTGAAAGTCAATAACTTTAATTTTTGTATTTATAATTTTTTTAATTCTTTAGCCAATAATGAATGCTATCTATCAATAAATAGAAAGCATTGGAATGTGCTTGCTCTTAACACTTATTTTTTGTACCGTCACGTCATTCTTTGCCATTTTGACGACGAACAACTTTGAATTCCTATTCAGAAGATTCTGAGCACAGACAACGTCGTCAATTTGATTTATTTTGATGTTTAGCTATTATTTTAATATATAATTAATTAGCCTTCTTTCAATTGGCTTGGATTTAAAAAATTTCACATTTTCAAACATAAAAAATCATAAGATAGTGAACACTTTTTCTTATACATAAAAAGCAAAGAAATTGTAGAGTTCTTCTTCATATAAGGGTAGGGTAATGCCCCTCTTTGTAAATCTGAAAAGTTACAGAAACAAAAAAATCAATTTATGTTTGAAAAATCTTTAAAAAATGATCACGCTTAGTGAAAATGACATTTCAGGGTTAATACTGGCATCGCACGAAGTTCCCCCATCCCGATCATCCTCTTTCTCACATACTATGCAATCGGATGATACTTTCTTGATTATACCCTGTACACAAAGTGTAAAAGGGTATTATAGATTTGTGCAAAGTATGTAAAAGGTAGAAGGAGGCGTGGCAGACCATATGTTCCATGCGCAAAAATGGTCAGGAGCAATAGTCGAGTCGATATAGACATGTCCGTCTGTATGTCTGTCTGTCCGTGTTGTTGCACTGTTCTCGGAGACTATTAAAGCTAGAGCAAAAAACAATGCGCATTTTCTCTATGCAGTACAAGTTTGTCGAGTTATGTCAATATCTCACCCCCTTCCCCCGTTACAGATTTTCGCGGTTTTAACCCACACCATAAAAGCTATCCAATTGTTACTTGGCACAGTGATGCACACTTTTACTGTGCATTGTAGTGTAAAAATGATTTATATGGGATAAGAACTTTGGAAGATATAGCTAATAATGTTCCAATTTTAGACCCCCTCTCCTATGAGCTGCAAAAGAATTTCACTTTTTACATAACCAAATGTGATACGTTAGACTTATAAACCAAACAATGTTGATCTTTTTCCTGATCATCCCCCTGCCCCCGTAGAACAGTTACCGTTATTACGCATATACTTCTCAACGCGTCGATCCAAAAATTTACACACAAGTTTGATTTTCATGGATAAAATCGGGTACAGGGTATTCCACTGTCAGGTACCGTCCAGAATGTCTGCATCGACTTTTTTTATTCTATTTCACTATTATTAATCACGAAAGGAAAATCCATAATGAGTTTTTACTCACTATGGTTGATGGAACAGTTTTGAATCAGCCGACAAATACATCTTGAAGGATATTTTAAATTTTTATGATTCATCGAGCAATGAGCACAATTTAGAATATGCGATTTCTCCATAACATGCAACGATATGATGTTTAAATAATAGATAGGTGCAAAATATCAAAACCAAGAGAAAATTAGAATCTTTTTAATATATTGATGGAATCTTAAGATGCTCTGGGAAGAGATATAGAATTAAATAACACTATACAATACGAGGTTAAACGTTAGAGCTATATATATAGTATGGTTCTACCTACACTAATGATACTGACAACTAAATTCAAAAGTAAGTCACGAATGATAATAAGTGTTTTGGTAAAAGCTATCGATCAGGTTCGTGATTTTTCGCATTTCCGTTTAAACCAATATAACTTCTACACTTTTCGTCCATTTTGCTCCAAACATGGCTAATTTTGTTGTTCTTCAAATGAGACTGCTGAGTCAAGAAAAGTCTTATTAGAAAATATTTTGGCAACAGGTCAACGTGCATGAGTTATAAATAAATTTTTCCCTTTTTTGTCTAAATTTCAGGCACGACCGAATATTGAGGTCTTTTGGCAAAATCTCATAGATCATATCGAAAAGTGGTCTATAAGAGTTTCGAGTTGATAGATTCAACGGCATGGCTGTATACTACGAAAGCTTGCTGGTGGGAAACGGCGGCAGATATCAACCCAATTCGACTAACTTCATCTTACATGGAAGTATGTGGTTTTTTTTGGATTTTCCAGTCGCTAGCTACTAGCGACTGGAACTAGCGTCCAACCGCTACCCGAGTCATTGATAAGACTTTTTGCCCATGGAACTTATGGTCTGCCACGCCTCCTTCTGCATGTTACATACATTGCACAAATCTATAATACCCTTACACACTTTCTTTACAATGTATAAAAAGAGAAATTTTTTACACTATAACTTCTACATATGTTATTCGTGTACTGTTGCATTGTGAAATCGAACTTTAATAACTTTTATAAACACCCTGTATTCACTGCCACTTGTATGATGATGCATTTCAAATTTTATTGACTACTTCTTCAAATGTTATGATAGATGAATTTAGCGATAACGAAGTCAGATGGCCCCACTGTGCGTCGTTGACCAAGCAAACATGGAATTGAAATATTAATGGAATGCAGGAAAATTCAATAGATACAGCAACTTTTCGCCTACTCAAAGTTAAGATGAACATTGAAAAACTAAAGTTCGCACGCCGAAATGCAAACGAATTCACTTTCTGCAAGTAAAAAGCTGTTCCTGTTGATTAAACTGCTTACAAGCCAATTTGGCCAAATTTTAAGATATATCCAAATAAATAGGCGCTCTAATAATAGCTTTCAACATTATCAAAAAACAAAGCAAAAACAGGGTATGAAAAATGAAAGATCGAGTTAAAGATCGTTGGCAGCTGGCGATCTTGCAAATTGCATATACGATCAAAATGAAAACACTTTTCTAATGAAATTATATGGTTGGAGCGAGTTGGAGTTACTTATAACGACTATATCACGCTGACTTGTAAAATGAAAGCCATGCATCGTCGTAGTATTCGGAAGCTAATCAATGTTCCCTCTCCGTAAGTTTTCAAAAGTTATTTATGTGCTCTGTGCACGGGGTAATTATTTTAATGGCGAGTGTGCGCCATATGTTGCACCGATTTGGAGTCGCCTTGTCCGTAAGTGTGTGTGTGCAGTTTGATTTCTTTTGGCAACATGTTGCCCAGCCAAGGGAGCAATGATTTGATCGCCTGCTCCGCTCGCACTGCGCCCCGTAAGCTGCCCGGTCGTAAGCGCTCGTAACTCGTTCTAAGCTGGCGACTGCGACGTCGCGTGTTGCATCCAGAGTGTCCGCCAGTCATCCAAACATTTTTGGCACCAGCGATACCATTGGTAGGTACCCCTGCTTCTGGCCCTTCTACAGATTCTACGTTTTGAACTGGCATTTTACAAGTTCTCGAGGTTGTCCTGCTCTTTGTTTTTTTTGTTTTTTTTTTCATTTATTTTGCCAACGCTTGGCGCATGAGTAATTTGCTATTTGATATTTTCGGACATGAGTGTGTGTGTGTGCTTTGAGCGTGTTTCGTTTTCGAGTTTCAGAATTTTTTGGCAAAAGTAGCGTCATCTTTGCATGTGTTCTCCACTGTTCAGTTCTGGTTCTGGTTCAGGTTCTGTTTTGCTTTGTAGGCTACTGCAACTGCGCGATTCGCTCACCGCTCTCCGGTCTCCGCTCTTGCAATCCAACGCGCTCTCTTTCTAACAAACAGTCAGTTTCAGTCGCCTGCCTTATACTCTGTATATAAAGAGTCTCTTTGCCTTTTTTGTTGTTTTGTTTATGGCTTTTGTTTGGTTTCAGTTTTGTGGGTCATTGAACTGAACCCGAACATTTTGCTCTTGCCTAAAAACCAAAAATTGCATTGAAATTGACTGCGTGAAATTTTCGCTGGAATTTTTTCTTTGGTTTGACTTTGGGATTGTGGAACTGTGGTACGTAATGCACAGCGGGTTGTAGCGCAAAGTAGGAAGTAAATTTGGCGCAATGATCTTGAATATGATCATTATGATCATGCTGAGCTCTTTGTGCCCATTTTTTCAAGTTATTTATCACCAAATTGTTTACGCTCACATATACATGCACAAGGCAATGGAATGCCTGGTACAGTTAATAGTTTGCATTTTCAATTCGTAGATCTTGTACTAGAACTTATCGAAAACTTATTACAACTACTTACTATTCGAAGAGCAATAAGCAAATTGGTTGTTGTTTAGCTTACCTAAATGACTGCGTTCAACATGGCGTATGCTTAATTCAAATGTATATCTAATTGAAATTAAATATTAAAATCGATCGCTTTTTATTTTCATACTCATATTTAAACTTGTTCTACGATTTCCTGTATATGTATGTCAACCTTTTGGGTAATTACTTTGCGTGTCAAAGTACAAAACTTGTGTCATCGAAAGCTGATGAAAACTTGTTAACCACCTGAGTTGCGGTCAGCTTGCTATTGTAATAGTTTCTTTGACAGAAAGGTTTACTTTTCCACTTAATGAACAGCTGTAATTACAGGTCGTGTTGTTTTAGTTAGCATAGATCAAAAGTAGCTTTAATGGTTATAATTGAGATATTACTTGGTCCTTAAATGCAATAGCTCTAGGGCAACCACTGTAATTTGTGCTTTGGCAACATTTGCAGCAAGCTGTCACCTGCAAAAGTAACTTGTAAAACACTTCGGAAAATGCTTGATTTTGCTTTGAATGTGAGGAACCGCAGCGTGGCAGCAAAATCGTTAAAAGACATTAAAAAGATATGCTTAGGCCTCACTATTGATGTTAACTCAGAACAAAACATCGATGTTTACCATCGACAATGAAAATCGATGAAGGTTGTTACATCGGATGTTTTGAATTTGAAAATTTTACTATTTATTTTAAAAGGTAACTTCGTTGCAAAAAAACCCGTGAAACTAGAGCTATGTGAACAAAAGCAGATTTCTAGATACTCAATACTACAGACCAAATAGATCTACGCCTAAATTGTGTAAGCCTGAAAGGTTTGATAAGCGTTCCGGCAGCATTTTGAGTGAAGCTGAGAGTTTGCCTGCTTCTGAGAATAACCTTTACAATGGCACTCTCAATTCTGCAAATTTCATCATTATTTTTAAAACTGATAATACGACTTACTTTGGCATGATATTAAAATTTGAATTTAGATAATAATAGATCGGCGTAAGAGATAGTGAAATGTTTGATGGTTTCAAAAACATCGAGGTTTTGTCGATGCAACGTATGTATGAGAACATCGGTAAATTACAGGCCAACCATCGATGTTTTCGATGCTCGATGTATTTTTTACACTACTAGGTCTCACCTCTATGTGCTTGATCATGCTCTTGCTGGGCATCAGCCTAGAAGACTTAGCTAAACTAATTACATCAATTGTGATGAAAAAACACATATTGGATTATGGCTTTTATATTCGGCTGATGTCAGCATGAAGATCAAGGGATGAATCACGCTTGCCATTAGATGATTCTTGGTCTAAGTAGGCAAGTAGCAGACAAAACTAACACTCTATTTGACGCTCATCCATCCCGTTTTGCAGTATTTGAGTGGAAAATACACCGTAAAATCTTAAGATGAAGAACCGCATTCTACCTGATTTGCTTAATGGCTGAAAGTACTCCATAAGATCTTCGGCGACTACGAATACATTGACAAAGGGAAGCGAATTCAGATTCAGCGGCCCATGTTGGATGCAGTACCTACTGCCTAAGGGGTCTCCAATGCGGCTGTTAAAGGAAGGCGATAAAAAGACAGGACCAGATTAAGCGCACGCTAACTTCCTTTGGTATCACTGAATAGAGTAGGAGCGTGCTCAGCAGAGGCGCCTGAAGTAGTGTCCTAATCCGTTAAGAAGAAGCGATTGGCTATCAAATATATGAGAAGAAATCGCAATGCAGCCAAACTCCCATCCCTAGTTGTTGACGGAGTGAAACTGGTCGAGAGTGTGAGTATGTGTCTGATACTCTAACAACAAATATTTTTGCGATACCCGAAACAAATGCAAAGCTAAAACGAAAGCTCAGCCTTTTGTTGAGAGAAAGATTGTTGATCATCTTAAAAGCTGCTTTCCATTGCAGCTTTCAAAGAACAAATCCAAAGTGCATAAAATTTCATAGAGTGGAATCCTTGGCCGTTACATTGAGCGCTCTTGCAGAAATGCGATCGCTTCAAAAACAGTCTTTCTCAATTTTGAGTGAGTCGGCCTGACAGAGACATCAACACAAACAGCCTCACACAATACACTGACTTTAAGATGGTCGCATTTCAGCACTCGCCACTCTATTAAATTTCATTGTCTTTGGAAGAAATCATTGAAGTTTCAGTGTTGATTAATGTCATACAATCAAGTAACAAACTCTGAACCTGAAGTTTCACTATCATAGAGAGCTGCAGCGCAATCAAGGTACTTTATTTAATCAGAACAAAAATTAAGCACATTTACTGTTAACTTAGCGTATAACATTCAGTTCATCACTTTTTGTTTATGTCAATGCAATTCAATGAATATGCGACATTTTAACTGAATGTTGCAACACTGAAAACAACAGTTAATGTAACTGTAATGCAATGGCATAGAAAAACAGCGAATTGATTTTATTGTAATTCATTAAATTCGATTGCCGCATAATGCAAAAATACTAAGTTAATGCTGGAAAGGGTGTTAGCCTTGGCTATTTACGGCTGTTGCAACCTGCAAACCTCGGAACACACACAGAAACCGTTCTGCACATTGGTTAACGCTTCATTTTTCATTACACGCAGTTATGGAGCACATTAAATTACAAAAAACCTTGCCACCAACTAGCCAGCAACACGGCAACCCTGGTCACGTGCCGTCGGTGCTGAATCCTTGCAGCAGCTTTGCATTTCATTAAATTTACGAATTAATTAATAAGCAGCGATTTAGCACAAATGCAAATTGATATTAAATAGCGGGAATTAGCGGTTAAACAAGTTGCAGCCGCCAACAAAAACAACAAATGCAACAACTAACAATTAAAAAAACTGTAACAACATAAACAGCAATGTTGTAAGTTAGAGCATCTTAATGAAGAATTTGAAATACGCTGCAATCAACATCAAGGTCTCCACTTTTGCATGAAGCTATGTCCCAGAAGGCAAAACATTACACTAAGGCAGGCATCGGCAACGACAGCAGAGTAGCTGCAGAAATGTTCATTTGTAGCTGCATATTAATGTGTTCAACGAAAGTACAACCTTGCAACAACTTAAGTTACTCAGATGCCGATCCCTGCTCTAAAAATACATTTGTGCTCAAAATATGCGACACTTGTGTAAAAGAAGAAGAAAACTATGTTTTTGAGACAAAGCATTTCAATTTCGTCTGCTTAAGTACTGATTGTACTCTTTAGGATCTCCTCATTCGTAAACCCAATTGTAGTTTTAAGTATTGCAAAAAACATCCGTTCCGTTCCAATAATATGCCATGTGCAACCTTTTAGTAAATTTATATTTGAAACGTTTTTATGCAAATAACCTTTTTTTTACAGGAAATAACCTCTTTGGAAAATTTATAATAATAAGGCTAGTGAAACAACAAAATCAAAAAATTGTAATTGCCATTTCTCAAAGTGTATACATTTTAACCATATTTTATAAATATCGGAGCAATATGATTTGAGTTACGGCTAGAGCTAAAACTTGTAACGCAATCATCTTGAAGTCGGGATCTTTGCAAAATGGATGACACTAAGTGCTCAAAAAGCGATCTTGATGATTTTTGCAACACATATACACACACAGTATATGGGGCAAGGAAGAGAGATGTTGAACAAGCTGCGACAACTTAATCTAGGTATGGATTATGCGTATATTTTGATCAAAATTGTTATGCTTACTCCAAACCATTGACCATTTCAAGAAAAGGAACTTATGCTCTGCCACGCCTCCTTTTCAAAGTCACGCATATCTGCACTACCCTTGAATCTACGCAATAGTGTATTTAGTTATTTGAATGTTTTAACTAAATGCAACAACAATCCATAACATAGTTTCAATTGTTTTGAATAATTCGATTAAACTGTGTCGTGTAAACATGCCTGCCACATCTTGCCACAAAACGCACATACTCTTACGCAAAGTGCGTAGGTAGTCTATGCAACTGTGCAACATGTTGAGCAGCGAATGACACCAAACGATGACCAAGTTGCAACACTTGACTACAGACAGCTGTCAGCTCTTTATGTCCGGATATTACTTGCAGCTGCAACCAAGCTAGGACAAGGTGTGTGTGTGCGTGTGTGTGTCCACACCAACAGTTGCAAGTGAAACAATTGCAACAAAGCAACAAGCCAACAAAGCAACATGCAACATTCAACAACAAACAAACTGGCAAACGTTTAGTGCACCAAATTGAGTAGATAAAGTTGAGGGCACGCCGCGAATTGTTTAGCAATTGACTTGCAAAGAGCAAAAACAACCATAAAACACAATAAAGGACAACAAAAATGTGTCCCGGACACAAGTGGCAGCCGGACTGGGTTACCGTAGGATAACGTTTTGCGGCACGTACTCACTAACGAAAGTCGTACAGAACTTTGTTGATGCTGTCTATGTTTTGCAGCTCGGCTTTTTTCAAAAAATTTTGTTTTTTGTGGCCAGAATTTGGCTGTAGGTGCAGCTATGTGTGTGTGTGTGTGTTGCATGTGTCTATGTTTGCATATGGCTCTGTGTGTGTGTGAGTGTGTGAGTGTGAGTGTGTGTGTGTGAGTGAGTGCAGCTGGAGGCCTGCGAGGAGTGCATTCATTTCCGCTTGTTAAACGCTGTTTTAGTAGTTTTGCATGTTTTTGTTGTTGTTGCCACAGCCGCGCCCCCTGCAGACTAGAGGAGGGTCTAGGGTCTGTACCTCTATGTGTGCATATGTTTTTTCATGTTGGCATATTTTTCATTGGATTTTGTGTTACTTTGTTTGTCCTGAAAGCAAAACCAAAACCAAAACCTGGTGCAACTTGCTCAGTTAGTAAAGTGTTAAAAATTATTAAGCAAATGTTTTGTTTCGTCTGGCTATTGTTTTGATAACTTTGCAATTTCTGACGCTTTTTTTTTTTTGGAAAAACGTAAACACTCCCTTGGCAATGCCGCTGAGTTATGGCAGATTGAATGGTTTTAGGAAACGTATTTATACAGACATGGCTTATCGATATAATATGATTTGAAGCGAATGGCAATTTTTATGCGAACACAATGAGTTTTCAACGTTTTGACATTTGCATGCTTCAAAAATCACTATAAAAGGCTTAGCAACAACTTAAGCCTTCTTCTTCTTCTTAACTGGTCATAACAACCCGTTATCGGGTTACGGCCTGATGTAAATATATTCTTTTATTGAAATTATGGTTTTACGTGTTGGATTCCAAACCCTACGCACAAACCTTTTAAGGCATGGGGGTGGCTCTACTGGTCTTGAAAGAACCCACTGTTATTGTTAGTCACTTCATACGACACGACCCTCACGGGAGCAAACATTCTATGAAAGCTAATTCGATGTGAGTTTGAACTTTGGATGGAGGCACTTAAGTCATGTTCACGATACTCGATGTGTAGGTAAAATATTTTACATAGTCTGTACTTGAGTTAATCTCGGGACTACTGGTATATATGCCTCAAATTTTAAACTTTTCGCTAAAATTGTTATCATATATTAATTTTTAGGGAATTCGCGTCAAAAGTGTATATTACGATATGTACTGGAAACAACTTTCAACCGAATTTCAACAGCAATATGTGAGATATCTTACTACTGAATTTCAGTCCAAAATGAAACCATCGGTTGAACAGAAGCACTAGAAATCTACCATGGGAGTAAGCAATGCATTTTTCCAGATACTTCAATCGTCTAGAAACTTCTGGCACATAACTCTATATGTTGCAGAACAAAAGTACGAGAAAGAATTGTGTACTTCGTAATATGTGGAAGCTTCATTTGACAAAAGCTGTCGGTTCTAAGCACATTAAACATTTTTTTTTTTTATATATATGTATATAAGTGGAATTTAATTTCAATTAATTTTTTAAAACTAGTTAATTTTTAAAAATTTTTTTATATATAAAAGTGTAAATCCAAGACCTTGATGAAAACTGTAGGGAAGCTCCTATTATTGGATTATTTCATTGGATTTGTCACTGTCAAAGTCTGTATTGCGTGAACCCTTGAGAAATTCGACTCGCAGTGAAGAAAGTATGCGATGTTAAGACTGCTCGTTGGTCCAGAGTCTGACCATGATATAAACAAAAGGACCAAAATCTGCTCTAGTTTCGCTCTAGTCAGGATACTTCTAGATATTAACATCATAAGTCTTACAGAGTAAACAAAGTCCTTTGTGAACCCGCTAAAAATTTGCTTAGAAAGTGCTGTATCAAGCCAAAACTGTGCTTTTTCAGAAAACTTGCAAGGAATATAAACCGAGTTTACAGAAGAGAAGTCTTTTACGGAGAAGAAAAGTTCTGTGGTAAAGCCTAGCTATATTTCCTAACGTATGCACTTTGGTATTTTAGGAAACTTGTAAGGAATATCTGAATATCTGATAGGAAAGTTCTGTTATAACGATAAACTGTGTTTTCTAAGCATTAGGCTATTTCAGGCAACTTTTGGGAAATATGAACAAAGTGTACAGAAGATAGATATTTTGGCGAGAAAGAAAGTTCTGTGATAAAGACAAGCTATATTTCCTAAGGTATGCACTATAGTTTTTCAGGAAATGTGCAAGGAGTATCAACCGAGTGTACGAAAGAGAAATGCCTTTGCAGAGAACGACTCAAGGTTGGGTGGAAATGTGCTTCGCACTGTATGGCTTTTTTGGTTTTCGAATGCATTCATGCAAAGACTCATACTTGTACTCATAGCATAGTGTTAGCTTTATTTTAAGCTGAGAATGTTAGTACTTTTATAACTAAATGCAATATATTTTCATAATTAAACACTAAAATAGCTCAAATTTATGGCATATATTACACTAAGTTAAGATTTTGAACTAGCTGTCAGAAATTTGCTGAAATGTAAAGTGCTATTTCGAAAGAAAACTTTGGAATTTGTTGGTCACACTAAATATGGACACATTTGGTATATTCTGGAAGACATTGAGCTCTTGGCAAAGGAATAGGAATATGCAAGATGTAACTTACCGTTTCAGGGCAAGTGTTCCCAAATAGAGAGAAAGAGAATGAGCGCTGGTTCTTAGTTAATCTCAGTTAAATTCCTTTGTGCGACTTGGCCACTTGGAAAACGTAGAGCATACAGTTTGTTGAGCTGATTATTGGATTGTATAGTCCATGGATTTGAGAGCACTTACGAGTTTGTTGCACTTGGGCAACATTTAATTTGTTTTCACAGTTTTGAATTATGTTTTTTTTTTTTTTTTTTGGATTTTTGTTTTTATATTCGCATTTAGGCGCACTTTTCAAAAAAAAAAAAATACTTAGTTTTTTGGCACTTAACAAAAAATATTCATATATTTGTATTTGTATATATATATTTATGAATTTTATGTATTTTTATTTACGATTTAATTTTGATTATTTTGATTGATTACTCTGCATTTTGGTGTGTTTTTAGTTGTTTGTTACGAACAAAGAACACTGCATTAGTGGGTTCTATCTCAAAAATTTGCACTTAGAAATATTCGCAAGCTTCAGGAAGCGCTCTCCAAATTGGTTATAGCCAAGTGTAGCCAGCTGGGTTGGTCGACGCACACGTCCAATCCGATAGCTAACTGATGTTCATCTAAATGGATCTGAACTATTCGAATATAATGTTGCCCAGAAAACTTTTTTGGGATCAGCGTCAACGTCGTTGTTGTTATCCTCGTTTGGCGCTGGCTTTGACGTCGGCAGCGCAGCGTTGTTATGATACTGTGTAGGTGTGTGTTTGTGTGTGTGTGTGTGTGTGCGTGCAGTTGTCAATGCTGCCGCGGCAAAGTTGGTTCTGAGCTTGCACATAATATGCAGGCGACTTCATAATGAATAATGATTCCAGCAAGCTCATCATCATCATCATCATCATCATCATCATCATCATCGACATCATGATTATCAGCGTTCGCTGCATTGGCATACACAAAATTTTGGGCATTTCTCCAGCCAACACTGACACACGTACGCACACACTTGTCACTACCCCTACTTAAAGTAACCCAAACTCTGCTGCTGCTCACTCATCGTCGCCAAGCTTGCTGTTCACTCGCTCTCTCTCTCTCTCTCTCTGTCTCTCTCTGCTTCCACTGCTCTCGCTCGCTCAGGCGACCGCAACGGTTGCAGCTGCCCCTCCAAATTCGTCGGGCCGAAAAATAAAAATCTGACCAAAAAAACAAAAACGGCAAAGCAAAAAAACCAAAAAAAACCAGAAAAAAAAGAAAGAAGAAAAAAGAAGAAAGGTGGGAGCCAATGCACACGCCACGAAACGAGGCAACAAAGCGTAATCCAAAATGCTGGCAACAACAAAATTTTTAAAAAAGAGAGAAAAAACAAAAAATTATTATCGAAAGCCTATAAAAATGTGTGTGCACTTTACCTGCTGCGTAGCCAAAGTTCCCCCAACTTGACAGTAGAAACGCAGCCCCAACCCCTACACACACACACACACACACACACACACACGCACGCACGGTCATATTGCAAATGAGCGACTCACTCGTCCTTTTTTGGCCTATGCCAATGCAAACGGCGCCGCTGTCACTGTCACTGTCACAGTCGCTGCGCCTGTGTAGCCATCGCTGCTTCGGTCGACGTCGACGTCGACGTCTACGCCAGCGTCATGGTTGCATGCTGACCACTACGAAAATCGAGCAACAAAACAAAAACAAAAAAAACAGGCAAAAATTTTACAGAAAACAACAAAACCCAAAAAAAATAACTTCAAATGAAAAGCCTTTTTATATTATATTTCACATACTATATAAAAATAATGCACAAACACCAGTTGCACCAATACATTCACACCCATAGGCCTATGTATACCTATGTGTGTGTGTGTGTGTGTGTGTGTGTGTGTGTGTGTGTGTGTGCATGCGTTCATGCAACGCATGGACATTATTTCTTTGCGTTGCAGCAATAGGCCGAACATGCAACAAAAGCAGCAACTACAAAGAAACTTCACAAAAAAAAAACAGTGCAAAAATACATATATATTTACCAGCATTATTTAAAATTTTTATTTCCTTTTGCTAAAAATTCCCATCACACCCCATTCCCAGTAATCAAGTGTTCTACACTTGCAGTGGGCCGAATATTGCGAAAATGTGTTGGAACGGATTTTTGCACTAAACTAGCCAAAAAACACAAGAATGTTGGCGCCATCTAGCGTGCGTTTTTTTCTCTTTGCGCTCACTACTAATATCTGTGCACGCAGCTAACACAGCACTTTGCGAGCTAATTTTCGTGACGGCATATGAGTGAGTCTTAGAAAGCAGCGTTTCAAACCGAAACTTATTTCGGATACGGCTACGATTACGGTAGTACGGGAACTGCTGATCGGTAATATCGGTTTCGTTTCGATTCACAGATATTTGTCGATTTACCGATTCCTATACAAAAACCAAAGAGCACGAAAGTAATAGAGTAAATTTCTGCTGAAAAGCGACCATTTTCTGCTTGTGTTGCTGCCTCTGTTAGACCGGCTCACTTGTAGTCAAAATTGAAAAAGAGAAAACAAAAAAACGCACATTTACGCACTGTCTTAAAATTAGTTGCTTTTCAGCAAGTCGACTTAATATAACGGCCCACGATTCCACTCTATTACATTCATGGTCTTTTCCAGAAACAGTGACAAAAGAGATCTAAAAAAAAGTGGGAGCGAAAAACAGATTGTGTTGTCTAGTGTCTCACTTTTTATGGCACCAGCTGTGCGGAGTTCTCTTTTACATGTTTAAATTTTGAAAATACCTTCACACCTTCAAAAGTTATGAATGTTGCCATCTGGGTAGATGGCCCCACTGTGCGATGTAGATGACAATGCGTCACATGCGTAAGCTTGCAAAGAGGAAAACCGAAACCGTACCGGTATAAATGTATCAGTTTCAATTCGGTTATTTCGGAAAAGTTATAACGGTTGTCGGTTTTTCTAAAAAAGTTTATTTCGGTTACGCTTTCAAAATTCAATCGATTGTTTTGGATAACGGTTACGGTTTGAATCCCTGTTAGAAGCTAAGTTTTTTAAAGTCATGTTCTTCTAAAGCCACTAGTTATTAGTCGAACATAAAAAACCATGTGTCAAAATTACTTTTGACTCACGAACCTTGAAAGTTTCACTCAAAAGGTTATACCTGCATTGCGAATCAAGGTATTACCTTGAATCTGATTATTTCTCCAAAACTTCTTCAATGGAATATTATTTTTTAGACCACTGCTTGTCGGAGACAGTACGTGCCAAAATCTAAGCTGCAAAAAAAAGGCAAATGTAGACATAACAGATGTGCAAATGTAGACACAATAGAAACCACACAATATCCAAAACTGAAATAACAATTTTAAAACTTATTTATTTTTGTAATTTAGGACACTCTGAAAAACACCAACACAATCATGCAGCTGCTACTTTTCAAGATGTGTCTTACACATTTTGGGGAACAACTTTTCTGTCTTTCACTTTATCCTTTCTTCTATATATTGTATCAAAACATACTAAATGTTTCTCCAATGAACGCGAATCTTTATTTTACTGACAGTTGATGAATGCGCCAACTTTTCTAGACATCAAAAGGTAAACTCCGTTTTGGTAGGAGACTTGGACTGCTAAGCTTTCGACAATACTATCGGCATATCGATTTTTTTTCCTGTGTTTCTCACTATCGATAGCTTAAGGCCGCATGAAAGCAGCGTCAATTCAGCTGTTTTTCAACACACGCTAAGCGGCTTGGCTTACGAAGCAAAGCGCATGAAAGTTATACAGCGGAATTCTGTACCGTCAAAAAACACAAAATTGTTGCTGAAATGCGTCTATTTCCAAGCCAGTGCATGTGTGGTGCTCTCTTTCCTTGTCTTAGATAAAAAGAACAAAAAAACGCTCATGTATGCACTCGCTTGGGAAGGTACGTATTTATAGCAAGATGACTCAATGTATTGGCCAAGGGTTTTACTCTATCACTTGCATGTTCTATGCCAGGAAGGTTGGTCGGTGCCCGAAAGTGGGATACCATGTACCTCATACAGTATGGGTTGCCTCTCAGCAAACATGCCATATAAATTCCTATTAAAGAGGCGTAGGGGCGTAATGTTCCGGATACTACGTGCTATATGTACACTCAGTTCGTTTACGGTCTTAATAGAGTCCATTGAACGTAATCCATAAAGTAAACCCCTCAAAAATCTAGGTATCCGTACGAAACTTGTATATATATTACTCAGGTAACAGGCGCTGATTTTAATATCGTTTGAGGCATTAATATATAAAACATATTTGAAATTGTAAGTATCAAAAACACCAAATGTGGGAGTACCATATCGTTTTGACCTTTGAAACACGTTTAAAGATGACTCATTTTTGCCAAAATTGGCAAACGCTTTGCTGGTGTATACTTAAAGTACACGAAATCTTAAAATATTTGATATTTAATCGTTCCAAATTGTTATTAGTAATGTTTTCGGTGCTGTTACTCTTATACATACTATATAAGAGGTCCAAAAAACAGGTAAGTAAGCCTTATATGGTTAGCTATAAAAACTAAACACCATCAAACTAGGTGCTCACTGTGGGAAAAAAATATTCCTTACGTAATCATTTCCAAGACACTTTGCATGAAAAAAGGCTCAGTAAGAAAACCAGAGCTAAATGCTCGAAAGAACCCAAAATGGTGGATACGGCAACACAGACGGAGGACGTCGAAAACAATACAAATGATTCAGAAATAGAGTTATGTAGGAAGAGGACCAAAATTCTTCGACAGCATACAGAACAAGATATTATTACATATGGATTCGGATCAAGCTTCGATTTTTACTTACGTGAGCCGTTGTCCGAGGAAAGTGAACATAACTATTCCCCGCCTCCAGCAGCAGACAGAGCATCTACAATGAGGCATACTAAGCGCCAGAGTCGAAAGAAAGAGCCGCCACAAGCACAAGCACCACCTAAGCCCCGCAAGCTAAAAGAAAGCAATATTGTTGCAAAGGATCTTGGACGAGACACCGATCATGTTCCCATGACTTCCAAAACTAAAGAGACACAGTCGCCCAAGCAGAAAAGCGGATATAAACGCAATCCTTTTGCCTAAATGTAATTCAGCAGAGAGAGGGAGAGCAGAGCGCCCTTCCACTGAACTACACTGCCGACCACTGCCCCTCCAATGAATAAAAGGTGGGAATACTAGAAGTGAACCTCAATGGAGCTAAAAGTGAACTGCAAGTGCAGTAGTAAGTCTTTTATGCCAGAAAGCATAGTATGTTAATAATAAAAATCAAATTTGGCTTTCGTAGGCTCGTAAAAATTCAAACAGTTTTACAAACGAAAACAGGGTCCGGGTGTTCCGTTTCGAAGTCTCAATCTAAGAAAAGGAGAGAGAACTTTTCAAATTGAAATGGTTTAATTTGGAGCCGTCTTCTCTAGCTACTTACTCTCCTACGTGTTTGCGAGCTAGAGTAAAAGGGCGTCACTAATGACTGCGTGTCATTTTTAGCGTTCCAAATCTTATGATTGAACATAAGGACCACTCAATGAAGTTGGCTAATAAAGCAATTAACAATCTCTTTAGCTTGTCGCCTAGGTATCTCGGTCGCTCAAGCCGACGACCCGTTACCAGGTTATGGGCTGATGTAGAGCACGCCTCCAGGTGCCTCACCCATTTTAAATCGGTGATACCAAAGGTAGTTGGCATACTCTGTACCTGGTTTAGCGGAAACATGATCTGCCGCTTTGTCGCCTCCCTTCAACAGCCGCAATAAAGAATTTTCTCACAGTAGCATCTTCATCCATATGCATAACATGACCTAGCGAGTAAAGCCGTTGGATGTCAATTCGCTTGACTATGTCAATGTCATCGTAATGCTCATAGAGTACGTCCTTTAAACGCGTACAGGCCCGAGTACTTTCCGCACAAACACTCCAAGGGCATTTTCAACAGACTGCGTAATCATTCATGTTCTAGCAACATAACGCAAAGCGGTAAGGATGAGTGTTAGGTTCGTATATCGAAAGTGGCCACTACTACTCATTTGCCTGCTGAGACCAAAGTAAGCTAATTTTAAGTGGGTCTAAAGACTGTAGTACAAAATGTACTACATTTGTAAAGTGAGGCGATAACATGTGCCGATATTACATTAGATATTTTGCTCAAAACACCCACCCATGTATAATGCTAAAGATGTTTAGGGTCTATTTACGGTTTAAAGAAAACACTCTGGCTATGAAATTGATATTGATTATACGATATGAGAATAGCTCAATGGGATTTGGACTAGCCATAGCTTCTTAGCCAATTGAGCAAAGTTGGGACAGGTTCGATAGAGCAGAGAAGGTAAAGTGCTCAAACCTACTTCTTGGTTTGCAGGAAACTTGGAATCTTGTACTGTACTGACTCCATGGGTAACATTTATGTTAGAAAAGACAATTGACAGTAAAAGCAGCAACTTCTATGTAGAACTCAGAAGCCAAGTGCAGCGAAACTTTTGAACGTGAGTGTACTCGAATTTAACATTTTCACAAAAGACCTTTTTTTTTCGCGCTCAGTTTTTTCGGTTGACTGTGATTGTTTCATTCTCATTTGTACGCTAGCATTTTTACTTTAAATAAGATTTTGTGCTGAATTGTCAGCCGTGTGGTGCAGCCAGAGATATGCTCAAATAAGAAAAACTAAAAAATGTAATTTTTTCTTACTTTGCATGAGTTACTGCAAAACAAAGGCCAAAAATTGTAAGCTATGACAAAACTATGACCAAAACAAGAAATGCAGTTGTTTCAAAACTAAGCAAAGAATTTGCATGCCAGAATTGAAAATTGATAATGAACGTACAAAGCCAAATGTGCAGCATGCTGTACCACTGTGCAACTCATTATATTTATTTAGTTAAGAGGAGCGCACACACGCTTCCGCTCACACTCATTCGCCGAGCCAAAAGGCGAAAAAAAAGCATCAAAAAATTACGTATACGCACTGACAAGTGCCACGCCACATCACATAGGCAAACTTTTCAAATCCCTCCAATAAGCGCCTGTGTATAGGCCTATCAAAAAGTTCCACGCGCAAAAAACGAATGGCGCGCATAAAAAGCGCCAAAAAACACAACAAAAACATGCGCACGGCAACAACAACAACAACAACAGCAAGAGAGCCGCTACAACAAAACGTTAAGCCCACACACAAAAACAAAGCAAAAAGTGCAAAAAATAACTGTAAAGCCAGCAATAAAAAAAAAAAAACACTATGCAAATGCAGTGCATATGCCGCCTCGCTCTAACGCATGCTGCGCACGCACTCGCACGCACGCCGGCCAATGGCCAAAAACAAACAAATAAAAATAAAAGTAAAAATAAAAATAAAAATAAACGACGACCGAAAAAGTAGGCAACACAAAAAATGCAACATGCAGCGCAGCATCGTGTAAAGCCTAGAAAAGCAACAGCAACAAAGCGTAAGGCCGGCCGGCAGACGTTGACAGCAGCTGCGACGTCGACGGCGACGGCGACGTCAATAACGACTGCAGCAACACTGCTATTGACATTGAATGCAAGTGAATGCAGCTGGACACACGCACACGCACACTCACGCACGCACACGCACACTCACGCACGCACACGCATAGGCGCACGCATGTGGGCGGCCAGCTGGGTGGCTGAGGGACGCTGACGTTGGCGCTGGACGTCGACGTCGACGTTGGCGCTGCAAATTAAAAAATAAGTCAACAAAAATCGCATGCATTCCCCTATTTTTTGCTACTTTTTGCACGTTTTTTGTGCGTATGTGTGAGTGTGTGTGTGTGTGTGTGTGAGTGCAAAACAACCCCCAAAAAAAGGACACTCTATCGAGGACCATTCCAGAGCGTTTGTTGGGGCAGTAATGGGCGTTTTTTTTCACCAAAATGACAAAAAAAAAAACCCCCAACCGATATAACAAATAAAAATAGAAAAATGCAGCTGCAGCGGCAGTTGTTGTTGTTGTTGTTCTTGTGTTGCAACTGCAGTTACTGCAGCAAAGTGCGGTGCGGCAAGGTCGCGGCGTGTGTTGCACGCAGGCACAAAAAAGAAAAAGCGAGCAAAACAAAAAGTGCAAAAAAACAACCAAAATAAATAAACATGTGCAACAAAAAACAGGGTTGCCAACGCGCTGGCAGTGCTATGGCGGGGTTTTTGGTGGCCAACAATGTGCAAATTATATAAAAATGCGCTAAAATGTGCACGCACATGCATGCACGCACACGCACAAACACGCACACACACGCACAGAGTTGCTGTTAGGCATTTGTTATATATTTTGTGTTGCCTGCTTTTGGGCTTCGCATTGGGTCGCCGAGTGAGAGCAAAATACAGCTGCATATTGATGGGAGTGAGCAGTCAGACTGTAACTGTATTGCTAATATGTTTGTTTAATAGGCCTATAGCCATATATGCATATGTGTGGCCCGATGTATATATCTCTGCATCCAATACAAATTATATGATGCACACCAATACACACAAACACACAGCCTAACATACAGCATATTTCATTATGAAACTATAAATCATAAATGAAATACATTTCATAGAGAATCATCTTGGTCATCACTGTTGACTGACAGCCATTCAAAATCTTACAGTCTAATGAGTCATACAACAAGAACACACACTAGTTGCATTGAAAGCTGGTAGCTTTTCTAGCCAAACTGCCAAAAAATTCAAAAATTTCAAAACGTTTTCGTTGCTGGAATTGAGAGGCTCGCTTCAGCTTGCTACACTATCTTTTTCACATTCAGTGCTGGTCTAAATTTGAAAAAATTTCGATTTCGTTCTTAAATTACAATTTTAAGCGCACATTCAAAGGCAACCCCCTTTTTAACACTTCTGCTCAAAAACCGTACATCTAGCTACCATACCATTAGAGTAACCTTTTAGCCTTTTCCGCTCAGTTCTCTAAGCAGCTCACACAACCTCCCTCAGATTTTGATACCGCCAAGGGACACTGGAAATACATATTCCGCTCCTTGCGGATTTTGCGGAACCAATGGTACGATCAGGAGTGTCGCGAAGTCACTACAATGAACAACGCCGACTATAAAAGTACCCTGCACTCGCCTGCTGCGCGGGAGATGAGGAAGTTGGAGATGCACTTTTTGCGAAATAGCTGACTGGACTTTATCAGTATGGATTTAGCGTTGGTAAGTCCACCCTTGACGTGATATACACACTACACCAAATCCTGGAAAAGACCCACAACCAGCAAATCGACACACACCCTCTCTTTATTGACTATACCAGCATTTGATAGCCCCTTGCGGAATCGCGTATAGGCCGCATTGTCTGAGTTTTGAATCCATGCAAAGTTAAGGTGGGAACGAGCTTTTCCGAGCCCTTCGATAGCAAGCGGCGCGATACCCTCTACTGCGACCTCTTCAACCTTGTTATGGAGAATGTGTTGCGAAAGGCCGAAGTACATCGGAACGGGACTGTATTCTATAAGTTTACTTGCATACGCAGATGAAATCGATATAGTCGGTCGTATTAAGCGCACAGTTACCGGAGACTTTGCGGGTGAGGGTCTGGTTGTAAATGAGAGCAAGACGAAGTATATGCTTTCTTCGAGTAGAGGGACACAGCGGTTGGACTCTCAGATTAATGTGAAAACTATACTTTTGATTTTGTCAAGGATGTCCTCTACCTTGGCACCACCGTCACGATGAAAAACGATGTCAGCAT
The DNA here is from genome assembly GCA_035041775.1 of Chymomyza caudatula. Taxonomy (NCBI): domain Eukaryota; kingdom Metazoa; phylum Arthropoda; class Insecta; order Diptera; family Drosophilidae; genus Chymomyza; species Chymomyza caudatula. The sequence goes on along the minus strand of JAWNKW010000217.1, from coordinate 2,431,387 downwards.
AGAGATCAAGCGGAGAATCATTCTTGCCAATAGATGTTGTTTGGTCTCAAAAGGCATATGAGTAATAGAGAACACTCCCTTCAGCCGCAACTAGCACTCTATTAAACGCTCAATCTTCCCGTTTTGCTTTATGGTGCTGTAGGTAGGTATGTTCTGCGTTTGGATGAAGAAGCTACTGCGAGAAAGGTCTTCAATGCGGCAGGCAATTTCTACGTTGTAAGGACCAGTAGAGAACACACCAGCTACCTTTGGTATCACCGATAGGAGAAGCTTCTGCACTGCAGAGACGCCTATATCAGACCGTTACCCGGTAACGGAAGCCTTCTTAAATCAGGAATGTTTTCGCTCAACTTTGAGAAAATTTTACACACCGTACTTCTCACACTTCTTGATTTAAACAGTAAAACAGGTTTTGGGATTAGTAGTGAGTGGACTAGGGAGTTTAGGAACAGCGGCACACAAGTTGATCATAGAATACCCTACAAACCGTGTTTGTCGAATTATATTGATACCTATTGATTCTGTATCTGTACATCTCCAGAGTGAACATTTTTTGGTACTCCGCCTAGAAAACATGCACAATTTCTTGTTTCATGCATTGAGTTATACGCTTCTTTTACTAGAAGTCGCAGAACAATGGCTGATAACAACGACTTTTGTATAGCTTAGTTATCGATTTTTTTGTTGTTTTTGTTTTCGAGGCAATTGTCGTGTAACTTTCACTTACTTGAACAGATAAACTCCTATTCGCGTGACTTTTACCACAATACTCTTAACTTTAATCATTATCTTATTCCGGCAAAATGTAGAACTGTTCCTTTTAGAAATAAGCTTACAACAGACGCTAAGTATTCGCCAAAGTTTGGTTTCTAGCAGAGCTACAAATCAGATCTCAAAGTCATACGATGCATTTGTATATTTTTGTTAACCAGCCAACGAACCCAATCTTTGAAACCCAATCATTGATGCAAATTGAGGTAACATCAGCAAACAAAACTGAATCCAATCAATGGCAAAACTTAATATATTTTAATGAAGCTTAGTACAAACCAAAACAGGCGTTTAGAGGTCCACTTAATGTATACTTAGAAAGGTATGGGTCTATAGACGACGACACTTCTTTACTTTTTGAGAGAGTCTGAAAGTTACTTTCTATACTGAAACCAAACCTAATAACATATAAGAGCAGAGCGACGTCGCCAGGACAATCTTACCTGGCTGAGTAAACTTTGGGTTCACTTAATAAGGTTTTTATAACTGAAACTATGATCGAAACTCATTTTTGGTAGTTTGCAGCACTGGTTCCTTGACTCATAATCATTTACCTAATACTTAAGGTACATGGTTACAATAAAAGTAAGGCTAGTTTCAAAATAGTAAAAATAGAAATTAAGATTATGGGCGATCCAAAAAAGTTGTATTAACTTGGCAGAGACTGGGTGCCCAGTAATCAAACTGTCAGGCGATGGTACAGAGAGCACCTTCTTTAAATGTTGGCTCTGTGGGCTGCTTTTCACTTGTTACTCAGCTAACTCGAGGACACCAAGTCGAGGTTGCCCGTCAACTTGGTAAAATAAGATACAGGGGATCATCAAGTTTCGCACTGTCCTACCAAAACCCAAGGTCACCTAAGTCAATTATGGATTTGCAGCAATTATTCGTAGATGATATTATTTGTGTGAGCTTAAGCAGCCCCTTCAGCTGGCAATGTATGTATACTCTGGAACATCCAGAGACTAAGAATGGAAACTCAAAAGCGTTAAATATGTTATCGCAGTATTTCAGTATTTGGCTGCCGGAACTGTACTACTTTTTGAAAAGAATATGGTTGTAAAAGATTGTGTCATAACGTTTAACGTTCGGTCGTAACAGCAGAAAAGAGGGGATTACTATCGCGATCAAGTGACATCGACTTGCTTTCGCTCTCCATATTCAACTTCCTGTCTAACTTTGTCTAAGGGGAAGTTTTTTTTGAAAACTAGAAGTGTTTGTAGTATTTGAAGCTAGACTTACGTCCAGTTCGCTCGAACTGTAGCCGAAGAGCAACTACGGTTAGTTACCCTGGAAGATGATGAGAAAAAGAATTCCAATATTGGCTTTTAAGAAACTCATCAAGATTGAATTTATCTAAAATCAATTGTGGTTAGCCATCGAAAATAAGTGTGTTTTCATAGTGGAACAAAGCTTGAGAGGTTCAGCTGACAGAGTAAAGCCTGCAGTGCAAACGGGCAAAGTCGAATGCAACACTTACTGCAACACACACACACACATACACACACACACACACACACACACACACACACACACACACACACACACACACACACACACACACACATACACTTGTACTCACACACATTCACACTCAAACTGACACCCATCCTCCATTCATTTATCTGACAAAGATGCAACAGAGGCAACAACAATTTGCCATTAAGCGTTAAAAATGCAATGTAACCCCGGTTGCAGTTTTTGTATGCAGGTGTATGTGTGTGTGTGTGTGTGTGTGTGTGTGTGTGTGTGATGTGTGCAGGCCATAACATCTATATGCCATAGATAAATAAAAACAGTTGGAAAAAAAACTGTATGTGCTGCTTAAATAATACGAAAAAAAAGTACCAAATACCGAAAATCAAACCCATTTCCCAACTTCTTGTTGTTTTTGTTACCACTACTTATACACAAATGCAGATTTACATACAATTACAAATACGTACATATATATGCACATACACAGAACAACATAAAATGGTGCCCAATGGTCCTGGCATATCGACGCTTTGTGTGAGGTCTGTGTGCCGGGCGGACATTTTGGGGAGCAGTTTGGAGGTTGCCACCTTTTCGCTGAGATGCGCCACCATTTCATGCAATCGAATCTCTTCGATGCGTATTACTCATAAATTGCCGCAAATTGTTTATGCACAAATTGCACAATGTACAAAATTATTGCAATTTTGAATGTGTAAAAATAGAGAAAAAGAGAACTTAACGAATGTTGAAGAACGCACATTTGTTTGTGAGTTATTAAAAGTAATTTATCTGATTATGTAAATATAATTTGGTTTTTTTATATACTATTTTAGCAGGCTTTGCAAGCCTCTGAATAAGAATTTTTATAGTTGGCAACCCTCCAACGAAAAACCAAGTAAATCTCCAATCCAACTGTTTATATATTATAACTTAACGTTAGTTCGTCTCATATCTTTGTCTATGTTCGGTAAGACTCATTCGGGATTGATTATGAAGATATCGTTATTAAGTCTTTAGCTGTTTGTTAAGTCGTTGACTTTTCAATTTTCTGAATAGTAGCTTTAAATGCAACACTACTCCTCTTAACGGAGAACTCGCACATTTCGTTCAAGTTGCGTCATTAAGTGGGTGACAACCATTGTAAGTAGACAAACTATTGAATTTCGAGCAAAATTAAAAAAAGCGAATTTCGAATTCTTGATATTATGTGCACTCAGCACCACAAATTGCAACGGAGAGGTTGTGACGCCAGAAAACGTCAATAAAACTCATTGTCATCTTAACTGAGTGGGCACAGCACATGTGTTTGTGTTTCCTGTCTTCACTTTAGAGGAGTGTTGACGATGTTGACACAGTTTTTTAGGATGCACTCGTAGTCATCCACATCGATTAGTTTGCAAAGAGTAAAATGATTACCGGCGAGTATTCTAAATAGTGGCTCAAACATTTGATATTGAATTGACTTTCGAATTTAGCGAAAAGAAAATAAAATGTATTAATATCCATTTTCAAACAATTGTGTTTGGTTCACTCTAAAAGCCGCCCAAATGAACTTTTCCCATAACTTTTGGTATTTAATGCCAAATTTCTCGTGCTATACATGGCTTCTCGTGTTGTACATGGCTATATTTCCGTCATCTATATGTGAATACGTTAAGCAAAAATGCAGTTCGGTTCCGATTACTGCTCAATAACGCAACGGTTTTAGGTGAAACCTCTACCATTCGCAAGAAAAAAATTTTTGCGGTTTGCAGAATATAAGTTTTACTTGGTAACGTTGCGTTTTAGTCAGGTAAAAATTGATTTAAAGTAAAAAGTTTACTGTATACTTTAGAAAAAACAACAACATGATACATTCTACAGACAAACATTATTCTTTTGTATTTCCTGTTCTCCTCGTCGTGATTGGCATCGGTTCAAATTGAAAACGATATTATTAAGATAATAAATTATTAATAAAAATATTTTCATATTAGTAAGTATGGTACCAAATAGATCTATTATATCTATATGATATCTATATCATCTATCATATTTTACTAGTGAATTCTTGTAGCTAGAATTCCACACAACCCCGAATTACAGTTGTTTCGACCCCTGCTCACTATGCCAGCCAAGCCCTGTGACCATCTCAAGGTAGATCATAATCCTTCATCTTCGTCGTTCATTCTTCGTCTTCATCATTTTCTTCCATATCGATCACATTGCCCATCCTCAATCATCATATTACTTAGTCTCCTTCTCTTTTTTCGCACTTTCCTTTTCATTTTTGTCTTCGTCTTCATTCATATTACTTATCCTCCTATATTCCTTTGTCTTGCTCTTCCTCTTCAGTCATATTCCCCATCGTCATTCACTTTGTTTTGTGTCATATTCCTCATTATTTCCCTTTTCTCTTCGGTCATATTCCCCATGCTCATCCTGTCCTCGTCGTCATCCTCTTTTTGTGTTAGGTTATATTGCTCTTACTTCCGTCAAATTCCTTTTCATCTTCGTTGCACTCGTCCTTAACGATATCCTTTTTCTTTGTCTTCTGTCATATTCCTCGGCTTTATCATCACATTCACACTGCACTTTCCTCATCCTTGTCTTCTTTTTCAGCCTTTTTTTCATAATCTTTTTCTCTACCTAGCCCCTTCAGTCATTAACTTACTCTTCATACTCGTTATCCTCAACCTCATCCTCCTTCTTCGCCATTTGTCATATTCCTCATTCTTTTCCTCATTCAGTCTTTTCCCCATATTCATCCTCTTCGCCTTTATCCAGTCTTCTTCGTCGTTATCTTCATCTTCATTTATATTGCTCATACATCCGTCAAATTCCTTTTTATCTTCGTTATCCTCATTCTTAACTTCATCCACTTTCTTCGTGTTCTGTCATATTCCTCATCTTTAGCATAACATTCACACTACACATTCCTCAGCCTTATTCTCTTCGTAATCCTCTTCTTCTTTGGTCATATTCCTTTTCGTCTACCTATCCTTTTCATCCTCTTCATCTTCGGTTAAATTGGTCATAGTACCGTAAAATTTATCTTTTATTCGTTATCTTCATCCTCAACCTCATCCTCCTTCTGTCATATTCCTCATTCTTTTCCTCATTCGGTCCTATTCGCCATACTCAACCTTCGTCTTTATCATCACATTCAGATTTTTCATGCTGTCCTCTTCGTCATTCTCTTCGTCTTTGGTCATATTCTTTTCCCTTTACCTAGCAGCCTTCGTCATCCTCTTCATCTTCGGTCATATTGCTCATACTACCGTCAAATTTCTCTTCATACTCGTTATACTCATCCTCAACCTTATCTCCTTTCTTCAATTTCTGTCATATACTTCATGCTTTACCTGTTAATTTTCAGTCATATTACTTATGCCCCTATTCCTTTGAATTGGTCTCTTCGGTCATATAACCCAAGCTCATCCTTTTCCTTTTCGTTTTTTCTAACATCACTTCACATTCTTCAACCTTAGCCTCTTCGTAATGTTCTTCATCTTTGGTCACATTCCTATTTCTTTAGTTAGCACTCTTCGTCATCTTATTCATCTTCGGCCATATTGCTCTTACAACGTCCAAACTCCTCTTGATCTTTGTCATTCTTAGCGTCATAGTCCTTCTCTGTCTTCTGTTATTTATTCTTCATACGTCATCATCTTCATCGTCTTTCTTAGCAATGGTAGCAGAAGGGAGTCCCCCAAACTGTCCATTCTGAAGAAGAAGAAGTTGCAACTTCTCTGCCCTATGAATTTATCAACTAACTACCAAATTGTTATAGAACTACTTTAGAGAAGCATTTCGTTTACTTCTGAAACCACATCATTAGTTAACCAAAGTCAGATTTTCTCTCTGGTATTAATAGCTTTGATTAAGCGTAACTCCCTTGGGGAAAGCGGAAACAAAAGCGCCATCTTTTTAGTGCTCCAAGTGCAAGTGAGAGGCAGTTACATGCTGCGATGGAGATATGCCCGAAAATAAAAGGATTCCCGCTGCTTCTATTGACGTCATTGTTGTTGTTTTTGTTCGTTATAATGCAGAAAAACGTTTGCACAAAATGCCTATGGCGTTGCTTAAACGGCGTGAAAAAAGACTCGTGCACCAAAAAAAAAAAAAAAAATGGAAAATGAAATACGTGTTTATATGAAAATTGCATGAACGTACGTAAAACATATAAAATGCACTTGTATATAATGCATTCGGCGCCCAAAATATCGCATTAACATCAGCTACAACATATACTTGTACATCTATATAAATAGCTATGTATATACTTATGAAGCGTTAAAATTGCCTACAAAAAACAAAAAAAAATACGTAGAAAATAAAAATAATGTCCAAAACTTTTGTACATGGCCGCCACTCATACAGAGACACACGCTCTCGGCGCCGCATTACATGCCGCCCAGCTAGGTGGCGCCACCGCGCCCACCCCGTGTCACGGCCCAATTGCATTGCACGCACGGAAATAAAATGCAAGCGGGGTTTGAAGCGGCATGAATCCCGGACTGCTAGCCTGGCATGAGCAGGCCAAATTGCATCCAAAAGCGGCCATTGCATTTTTGTTAATCACACACACACACACACGCACACGCACACACACACACACACACACGCACTTGATTGCGTTTTATTTGGTTCATTTTTTTGTGTTTTTTGTGCGCTTTTCTGGCTTGTATTTTGTTTTGTTTGTCATTTTCTCCACTGACATGATTTTTTTTCGCCTCATTTTGTGTTGTTTTCACTTTTTTGTTTTGCTCGTTTTTTCGTCTCTTTTTGTCGTTTTTCGTTTTTCGTTTCTTTTTTCGTTTTTTGTTTTTGGGTGGCAAATTACACATACGCACTGTAGTACATATTATGAAAATGACATGCAGCAGGCAGTCAAAGTGCGTGCAGTGTATGTGCGTGTGTGTGTGTGTGTGTGTGTGTGTGTGTGTGTGTGTGTGATTGCATGCATTAGTGAGAAAGGGTAAGAGCAACCAGAATTCGGATTGAATTCATGGCTACATAGGCGCTGACATTTGCCTCACTCTCTGGCCAGCGCTAGCTCTATCTCTATCTCTCACTCTCGCTCGCTGCCTCTGTAACGCTCTCTCTCTGTCTGTCTCTGGCGTGCGCTTGCTCCATTCCACGCTGACTTGGCTTTGGACCGCGGTCAGCGGGCCCATTTATCTATTATATTTGGTGTGTGTTCAGATACTTTGGGATTATGTTAAGGCTTCAGCTGCAAAAAGCATGCAACACGACACAGTCTCCGGTTGCAGAGTTGCATTTTTGTTGTTATTGTTATCGTTTTGTTTTGCACATTTTTCATGTTTTTTTTTTGCTTTTTTTTTTTTTGCTTATATATAAATTGTTATGCCTACTTGCAATTATTCTACGCTTCTCTCGCTCTAGGCTCTGTTATTTTTTTTTTTTTTGTGGCTTTGGTTAAAATTTGTATTTTTATTTTCTTCTTTTTTGGTTATTAATTTATTTATATGTGTGTATATATGTGTTGCACATAATGCCAACAACAACAACAACAATAATCAGCAGCAGCAGCAACAGCAACAAGAGGCCGCCATTTTTAAAATGTTCAAAATATAATAATATATGTAATAGGCTTCTGCGTGTTTGGCATTTTTTTATTTTTTTTTTTTGTATTACTCATACGCCATGACAGCCCCGCCTCTATCACGGTTTTTTTTCCCAGCATATATGCTTACCTATATACAAACACTTACATACATTTATGTACTCTATACATATGTATGATTGGTACATAGTAGCTATCTTTTTATTTGATTGCAGCTTTTTTTTATTGATAAATATTTTGAAACAAATTAGCGTTTATAAATATTTGTAATTGATTTTTCCAGGCTGAATAAAAGTTTTAATCAAACATTTAACATTGAGGGCTGAAGAGCCATATAGTTGTTGTTGTTTATGTTTGATCTTTGTTTAACTTTAGGGAATTCGCTTACGAGCAAAGCAAAAAACGCTTTGAGTGCAAAAATGTACAGCAGTTGAAGTTCGGCTATTCGCTTATTTTAGCAATTTCAGCTAAACTACGAAACACATTTTGTCTAATTTTTGCACTTTGTACAAAACCCTCAACCAGATTTGGTTGATTAACGCAAATCACTTCTACGACTTGCTCAATACTAAGTGCAATGGAGAGAAGCTCTGGCTGATGCTCTATAACCCATATGAGCTTATAAAACGAGGATAACAGAAAACAGACATCTTGAAAGAGTTTAAACATCTTTCATCTGTCTGTAGATTGAATCGATTGACCACTACAAAATGGCAGCACTGCATACTCTATGCCTTCTCTACTTCTCTCTTCCTCTCGCTCTTACTCAATTTGCACATATGGGCATTAGTAGAATTCACCTTACTATCTATTTTCACTTCAGGTTTAGGAGTTTGCACCTGATTCGATGAGCGATCGTTTATTTAAAGCATCGTCGGAGTTTGGCATAGCTGCAAATTTGCTATGACTCTGCAGTATGACGTTAAGCAATAAACGCGGCTCCGTTAAAGAAGCAAAGAACGTCTACTTTTTCAGACAAAACTAACTCTCAAAGGTTTGATCAAGTTGGTACAGGTTCTCATTCTATTGGGTTTGCGTAATCTTGATTAAGTTATACTCAATTGTATCTGCTAGGTATTACTTGATCTCGTTATTCTCAAAAAATAAAATGAATAAGATTGTCAGACTTTTACAACGGAAGGTATGGCGTTGAGTTTCTCAAAATAGGAGCTACATTTTAGCAATGTTCAAGTGCTCGCCGTTTCGCGGGTCTAGTAAATGCAAATTAACATCCAGAGAAAACCAAAAAGAATTAGTTATGTATTCATCATAACTGGGCTTTCTTAAAGACTCTTAGCCTGTACCCGCATCGTCTTCCTTCAACAGCCCCATTGAAGACCCTTCTCGCAGTAGCTTCTTAATCCATACGCGCAACATGGCCTAGCCAGTGGAGCCGCTGGATGTTAATTCGATTGACTATCTCAAAGTCGTCATAGAGCTCATTAAGTTCGTCTTTCCACCGAATGCCGTAATCGCTGCCAACTTTCCGTTCAAACACTCCAAGCGCATTGTCATCAGAGTGCGTCATCACACATGCTTGAGCATCATAAAGCAAAACGGAAAGGATGAGCACTTTATAGAGTGTAAGTTTCATCGGTTGAGCGTGCTCTCTACTACTCATTTGCCATCTAAGACCAAGGTAACATCTACCGGCAAGAGTGATGCTCCGCTTGAACTCCATGCTAACATCATTCTTCATTGTGTGGGTGGTGCCGAGGTAGACGAAATCCTTGACAACATTAAAAGTGCAGTTTTGAAAATCCATCTACTTTGTCTTGCTATCATTTACAAACAGACACACCCAAGCAGATTCTCTTTAGAGAATTCAGAAAGACTCCGGTAACTGCTCGCTTAGTACGACGAATGTTATCGTGTAATTGGGCACACTTATATTTCAGTATTGCTATCTTCAGATGTACTTCGTCCTGGGTTTGTTATCCATTTTAAAATTGAAGAGTTTGCAGGCGAGGGCATCGGCTTGTCTGAAGCCTTGCTCGGTATCAAAAAGTTCAATGATGTTCTTTCCCACCTTGACGGTGCTGCGTATGTTGCTCAATATAATTATACATAATCGCACAAATTCGGAGAGATATCGAACTCAGACAATGCTGCGTACACGCGATACGGGCTATCAAATGCGTTTTTATGATCCGAAAAGAGATGGTGGGTATCGATTTGTTATAAGTTGGTCTTTTTCAGGGCTAGGCGTAGTGTGACTATTTGGCCGATGGTGGACTTACCAGGCCACACTTTATGCTGTCACACAATGCGCTCGATATATGTGTGCCTTATTTGTAATAGTGGAATAACGCTTTTTGAGGACAGGGGAGAGGCCACGAAGGCTGCAATTGTGGAGCATGATCTTGCCACATTCTGCAAAGAGCTGGTGCATGCCCACTATCAACTCATTGCCGTCAGTTGAACAATTCTGCAGGCAGCTCATGTACACCAACACATTTGTTGCTCTTCATCCGCTTGATTGCGACTCTAAACTCGACATGGGTAGGCGGCGGTATGTCCATGAAGTCATCTATGATTTCAGATTTCTCTCTGTATCTCTACAGGAAGACGCACCGGTACAAAGTCCTATAGGCAGACGCTTGACTTTTTCGAAGAATTTCCTAACGTCAGTCCTGCTCCTGCACTTCTCGATTTCCTTTCACTCGCGCTTTTCCTACTCACGTGTTTTACGTATAGAAACGCGCCTTTTTATTTTCCTCATCTCCTAATAGTGGTCTGGCACAGATCGCTCAGCAGCCGAATACAGGGTACTTCTATAGGCAGCGTTTTTCACTGCTGTGCCTTCAAGTGGCAGTGGGCTTTGGAAACCAAGCACGTTCTTCACGTTAGTATGCATGATGTTCTCCACTTCCACCAAATGGTTATATTTTGTTGGAAATCTCCGAATACTATGCCTTTGTGCTTGCTTCTGCTGTGAAGCAGACGGATGCAACACGATTTGTCAGGTCAATTGTTCACTTCTATTGAAATAAACCGATAATTGGCTTCAATCTTAGATTGCATCAAAGTCCTAAGTAGCAACCAGCTGTGGATATGCTCTCGATAAAACACAAAAAAGTATCTCCAACTGTCTGATGTACTAGTTTTTCGTCATTCAGCTGTTAAAATCTATTAACTTGACGCAGTTGTGCTTCCGCAGTGCAGGTGCAGTTCCAAATTAACACATCAAATGCTCAACTGGCAGTATATAGGGTATAAATATGTATGTATGTACGTAGATAAATACATAAAGCTGAGGCAAGACTTGCAACATGTTGAATCCACTGATAGTCAACAATGCGCACAGCTTGTTCTTAGTTAGGATCGCATATTTCGCTGTCTGTCTGTAGATCAATTCTGAGTACTTGATGTATGTGGAGCAAGTTGAACGCCGACGTCAATGAGCAACAACAATGTCAATTCTTTGTTATATCGGCCACTATTATATTTGTGCGTACTACATTCAACATTGAAAAAGAGAAATCGCCACATAAAACTGACTGGCTGACAGATAAACAGACAAACAAATCTGTCCAACAAATGCGCAAGATACAAACTTTCTACCAGAGCACAAACACACACACATACAATGGGGCGCTTATGTAAACCCAACACAACTTGATATATCATATGTATATAGCACACTCGCATACATACAAATTGATCTTGGTGGAACGCCTTACATGATTTAAGGGCAATGGCAAGCATCTTGGTGTGAGACCCCAAAGTGCCCGAAGACCCCAGCACCAGTACCAGGCCATAGAAAGCTGTATGTGCAAATTGCTTAACATGCGATCGATACAACTTGGTGCGGGGCTTGCCAATGGGGCAGTATCTCTCTGTGTGTGTGAGTGTGCCAAAAATTGCAACTCACAAATCTTCTTTGGCAAAAGCTTGAGAGCACAAACAAGTTTCGGTGCTTCTTTTTTTTCAACTTAATTTTATTTTTCGTAATTTTAGTGTAATTTTTTTTCGAGACGCACTCAGTGCCGCTCCCGATCTTTACACACACACACATGCGTGGAGACCCTGCATGGGTCTAAAATTGCTTGTGTTGTGGTTCCACATGTGTTGCACTTGGTCTCTGGTAACAATTTGGCAAATGACTTTACTTATTTACTTTATGCGCTGGCCGGGCACAGACGTAGTTCATCTTCTCCAGTTCGCTCACACTTGAAAAAACACATATAAGCAATAGCAGGGGCGACAGAGAGAGAGAGAGCGAGTGAGCGAGCGAAAGAGAGCTGCAACGCCGTCTACAGGCGTTGTAGAGCACTGATAATTTCCGAAAACAAATTCGGGAGGCGAACGCTCCAGCGAGGTTAACGGCTTCAATGCAACTTTTTTGAGGTTTCTCAACACACACACACACACACTATGACCTAGCGAGGCCACTCACATAAAAGTTAGGAAGTAGCCGCCGGCCTGCGTCAGGGACGACGACGGCGACTGCGACTGCGACTGCGACTGCAGCTCGTAAGTGGAGGCTCCACTCGAACAGCCGCATTGTATACTTAATTTCAAACTAAGACAAGCTGATCTACCCCTCTCTCTCTCCTTGGCTCTCGCTCTAACATTTTCGCACTCACACACGATCATCTCAGCTGAACAAATTGCCAAAAAAAAAAAAGAGCACACATTTGTTTTGCTTCAATATTTTGCGCTCGTGCCCTCTCTCACTCGCGCTCTGCCACTCACTGCCTCTCTTGCGTGCGCTCTTCTGCCCAGTCGCTCACTTCGCGATCTTCCCTCTTGGCGACGCCGACGCCGAAGTCGACGTCGACGTCAACTTTAAGGTTGTTTGCATTACATAGATAGCTTTAAGTTTTTGTTTTTTTTTTGGTGGTTCAAAGACCGCATTCGCCGCTGCTGCGTCGCTGCCCCTGCGCTGCCTTGACTTAACCCTTCAGCTCGGGTGCTGCTAACTTGATGCACTGCATCTATTTTTACTGTATGCCCTCTCTCTGACTGGTTCTTTCATTAAATTTTTTGATTTTTTTTTTTTTTGAAATTTTTTTTGCTTTTTTTTAGCGCAGCAAAATATGTACACAAAAATTTCGGTTAATGACATGTGAGTTGCACAGCTCGGTTTCCTATGCCTTAGTATACAAATATATAAACATTTTTTGGAGGCCCTTGCAACGTCTCACATGCATTTTATTACTACAAGTTATTTAATGCTCATAGTTTTTGAAATACTCTATCGATTTCATAAATATGTGATGCAGAAAATATACACAAATATGCCGGGCATGAATTTCCAAAACGAAAACTAGCTAGCTATTCATACCATCGACTTTTTGCCAACTTATGCCCCCCAATACATTTTGTTCTTCATCTTATGATACAGAGTTTCCTAACTCTCAATTCGTGGGCAAGATAATAAGCCAACAAAGTCAAAATCTGGGTTTGTTGTTATGTTCAACTCGATTGGAAGTGAAGTTCCTGAGTTATATAAGATTTGCGGACTCCAAAACAATCTAATTCGAATTCCATGCTGGAAAGTTAAAAAAAAAAATTTCCAGATTCAAAAACAGCGCCTTTCATTGTTGCAAATTTGTTGCCTAAAGTAAATGTTTTCTATTTTTTACATAGATTTTCATTGAAGAACTTGACGCACAGACAGCATGAAGTAGTGAGCATAGAGTGGAATCCTGGAATTAAAAAAATTTCACAATTTTTGTTGAAAAGCGACCATTTTCAAGACATTGTACGTGTGATGCTTATTTCTGCTGTTTCTGTTAGACCAAATCACTCGTAGGCAACATTTGGGAAGAGAAAGAGCAAAAGCTGGGCACATGAATGTACTGCCTTGGGAATGGTCGCTTTTCAACAGGTCGACTTCCTGGAACAACCAAGGATTCCGGGAGCGAGAAACTGATTCTGATGTCTAGTGCTTCAGTTATTATTATACGGTCCATAAAGCAATAGCAGCGTATCGCAGAAGCTTAAGGAATTCTATATCCTTACTCCTTTGAAAGTTATGAATGTTGCCGAAAAGAAGTTAGATGAAAAAAAAATAAGATTGAGGAAAAAAACCAAAAACGTACCGGAATAAATATATCGGTTTCCATTTGGTTATTTTGGAAAAATTTTAACGGTTAATTGTTATCAGTTTTTTCTAAAATAAACTTCAATCAGATTATTTTGGAAACCGGTTAAGGTTACGATTAAAATTTTAATACCTTTTTAAAACCCAAATTTATGCCAGCTAAATTATGTAACCAACGTACATCAGGGATCGGCAGCATCAGCAGAGGCATTGGTAGCATTTAGTTTTTGTTTATACGCAGAATTGACTGCCATTAGCAACAACTCAGATGACGCTGCCGATCACAATTTCTTTGAGCATCGTTCCGGTTTGCGGAACCATATATAGCACCGCCATAGCTTAATTAACGGCGTACCTAAGGCGTTTTGATCTAACGGTGCAACCAAAAAAATATGATATAGACTTACATTCTCAGCAAGAGCAGTTCGTTAAAGATGCGGACACTTTGGACTTTTTGCATCTACTGTTGGTCACTTATTTAGAATTTTTAAAAGAAAACCCTTTATTTATGTAGGCAGAAGCTTAAAGTTTATTCAATGGAAACTAAGTTGGCAATTTCACAACTTTCTTGTTTCAAAATATTGCTAAAAGCCCTTGTTTCCGGTACTTATTATGCGCCGTCAAACATGAAGCCCTGACTGAGATTATACTAGTTGCGTCAAAAATGAGTAATATTTCGTTACCCAGTGGGGGAAAAAACCTCAAGTAATGCAAAATAATATGGAATCTAAAACACATGACAAACTTCAATCAAAGAATCACATCGAACTACCTAGAAATTCTTTAAAAAGTTGCACTTTACATACATGCATTCCTCGCTTAATCTAAGTTTATTATAGTCTCTAAACATAACGGTTAATAGCTGCGGTCCGTCAATATGATCAATACTTATAAATACGCATAACTATCAGATATATAACTCTTATTGTTTATGTTGAAAAATAGTTATTGCACTACGCATAGCGAAAGCCCCTATTGTAATAGCGCCGCTGCCACCGTTGACGTCGATGTTGACGTCGGCGCTGACGCTGACGCATTAGGCTTTGCCCGCACGCCAAAGCACACACTGCATTAAGTTCTCTGACAAGTTTCGTTGGCTGCTTGGCAGACTGTACAAGGGCAAAAGCTCGACGTGACGTTGGCTGCGACGTCAACTGCGACGCTGACAGCGGCGTTGGCTGCAACTGAGTGTGTGACTGGGATTACTTGCATGTATGCCGCCATGCCGTGTTTTCTTCTTAGAGCTTGTGTTTCTTCTATGTATACAAACTTGCACTCGAGCTCACACACACACACACACACACACACACACACACACACACACACACACACACACACACACACACACACACACATACACATACCTTGCCAGCTAAGCTTAAGAGGAGCTTTACTAGAGGGTCCCCAAGACCTACGCCTTTCTTTAGATGTGCAGCTTGGGGTTTTTTTGTTTAGTTTTTTGCTTTGGTTTCTTCTCTATATGTATTCTAGAGTTGTATGTGTGAGTGCACAAAATTTTTGGCTGTTTTGTTTCATAAAATTTTTTGTGGTATTCTTTCGTAGATTTCGGCTTTAAGTGTTTTTGAAATTCGGGGATCAATGAACTCGACTTGCTTGTCAGCTCCATTTCCATCTGGTTCTCTTTGTCTCTCTTTCTGTTGTTCTACCTCTATCAGTTTTTGGTGCCTTTGTTTAGCTTCTATGAGGGCGTTTCTCTCTTATTATTTGAAACTTGTTTGTATTTTCATTTTGATTTCAACCAATTTTGGCATTGCTTTGCATCAGGGCCATATCGTTGACCTTTAAGTTAAGGAGTCCTACTTGCTTAACTATCGATAGCATTTTGAGTTGCACTAAAGTGTGTGTTTGCATGTAGTCAGCGGCTCTTATCCAGTTTTGCATGCAAAAGTCAAATAAAGCTCAAGGTGATCCTCTTATGCCAAGCTTTATTTCTATAAGTTGCTCTTGGAAACTGCTTAACTCTTGCCACTACTACCTGTTGAGTGTTTGTGTGTGCGTGTGTGTGTTCAAGGCCCCAACTAACTGGAAATGGCATGCAAACTAATTGTCTAGAGATATTATTAAGCTAAAACGATTTTTAATGATTTATTCCTCGGTGACCTCAAAAAAAGAGTCAAACTTAATATTTGAAAACCCATTTTATTTTTTCTTTATTAAGAAAGACTACTTTACTGAGCTGCATCTTTTGTCTTTTTTTTCCTTCTATGATTGTCAGAAAATAATTAATGATCTTAAGATGTATTACATTATCGAAATTGGCATGTTCATTGACATAACGCACGTGATATTTGCTTTTATTTCTCAGAATATTGTGAAAAAATCGAGAAATTAGGAAACGTAGCATGAAAAGCGGCAGCGAGAGGAAATCGAGTTGTGAGACTACCATTTGTTTCCAAGAAGTCAAGCGTCTGTATTAAGGATTGTGTTACAGCGAGTCTTCCATTAGAGTTGCAGAGCTAAATCTAGAAATGGATGCAAAGGGTGCACTTGGGTTGTCCAGCGATACAATTCTACTGCTTATTGTTGGACGATGCAGGATGCACTACCGTCGTCGAAGTTTACTGTGCGATGTTCTCAATTACATGGTCTTACCGCCACCTAACAAGTACTAAGATTGTTCACGCATATGCCACATTGTCTGAGCTCAGAATCCTTGCGAAGTTGCTACGACTCTCCAGAATGGCGTTAAGGAACACACGCAGCTCCGTCAAGGTAGTAAAGGTTCTCTTCCAACCTTTTGATACTCTTTCCTGCGTCCTCTTCAATTGTAGCGTGTCTTGCGAAAGGTCAAAGTGCATCGGAACGCGACAATATTGCAGTATAAGAGTTGCAGCGGCTATTGAAAGATAATCTAGGTGGGTTCAGTGGTAAATGAGAGCAAGACAAAGTATTATAGCCCTGAAGCATGGGTGATGATGCATGCCTTTGAAGTGTTCTTTCTTTGGCCATTCATGCCTTAGCAGTAACTACCGTATTTGATGGAATGAAGAAGGAGCAGCCCATGTCTCCGTTGGAAGGGCAACGTAGACAGCAGAATACTGCCTACGGTATCGCGGAGTGGAAATGGAGTGAATGTAATGGCCAGTCAAAAAGTTTTGTTATATACTATAACTTTTAACTAGAGTCTGAGTAAGTAAAAATCTTGTATATTTTATATACTATAACTCTATCAATACTTTTCAATGGATTCCTTTTATATACCAATACCATCCTACTGTTCCTGCTAAACATCAAAACCATTGGCAATTCTGATTCAAAGTACGATATAAACAAAAAACTATGTATTTAAGCATTAAGTGAAGTGGGGAAGAAAAATACGTTTGGGCTGGCAGGGCGGTGAACATTTACAGCGGACCCAACTGGACACTTTCGTATTATCATAACATAAAAAACTGTCATCCGAAGTAGAATTTCGCCTGTAATCAATGCTAAACCAAAACGGCAGCAAAATGGTTTGAAACCAAACCCTCTGTATCGCCTCAAATCAGCGATGTGTGAGCTCTAACAGCTTGACAGATTTACCACAAAACTTCACTGTCTATCGGTTAAAGATATATAGGATTTTTATGTACAGAGTTCTCGGACTTGAATGCTTTTTTCAAAGCTTGCTTATTTCATGTGATTTCTATTCATATCAAGTTCTTGAGATGCTTTCGTAGAATCATGACCATATCTATAGACAATATATATGAAAAGTTTCTACCGTCAGCATTTGAATTATTAATCATTTAAATAATTAAGATGCCAATTAAATATGTAATTTAACAAGTCATCAAAATGACAACAGCCGCAACAGCAACAAAAACAATGATGACAACATTAACAACACATGATTAAGGTATTAAATGTTTCGTCACACTCACACACACATAACTTGCCTACAAGCAAAAACAACAACAAAAACACAACAAAACTACCAGAAAAGTTCAAAGTTCAAAAAGGCTTAAATGCCACAAAATCAACACGCCTCTTTACAGTTACACAAACACATTCACACACACTCACACACACTCACTCACACTCACACACACTCACACTTACACTTTCACACTAGCTCACTCACACATGCAAGTTCACATAGACATACGCTTAATAGAGCCTCATATAGCTGGCTTAGAAGTGCTGCCAAGAGGCAAACCACTTAAATGCGCCTATAAAATTGCTGTGAAAATTTCACACTAAAAAGTTTTCTTTGCCCCCCAAACCCGGAAAACCCGCAAAAGCGGTCTATAGCCGATGATGATAATGTGCGTGCGCGCGTATGTGTGTGCTTGTAAATGAGCTGAAGTTTTAGGGCACAAATTCATCATAAAATCACTTAAAATGATATTAACAACCCTGCTTGCCCTTGCCCTTAACCATACACAATATAGTCGTGCCATATACCCATATACCCGACCGGGCTGCTCTATCCCATATGTGTGTGTCTGTGTCCTGTGTCAGTGTCTCTCTCTTTCTGTGTGTATGTGTGTAAGTAATTGCGTGTCAAAACTTTTGAACCTTTGACCTCGCACTCAACCCTTTGTCCCATTGCGTGCTGCCTGTCTCAGGCTGGCTGCCGACTGTCGGCTGTTTTTATGGGCGTCATTGCCTAATCCTTTGATGGGCCTAATCGTGCCCACTGCCAATGGCCCATGGCCCATGGCCCACGGTCGACTTCCATAAGCATACATATCATGCTAATTTGCGGACAGCCGCCTTCGTTTGACTTGGCTTCCGGTTTTTACTATGTAATGGCAACCGGACACCCCATAAAACTAAGCTAAACATACTCACACACACGCACACATACACACACACAGCCAGCAAGGGTATTCATGGGTGTTCTGGATGGACAGAGGACAGAGTGACGGCAAGCACGCCCATATCAATGAATATGCTTGAGTCTGTGCCTTATGCTCGTTCATGTGGCAGGACATGCCAGGACGAACATAAGGAAGCAAAGCAACAAAAGTAACATAAAAGTGTTAAAATCATTTAAGGGTTGTTTTCCGCTTTCTTGGGACACGCACGTACATGCACAAGGACACACACATACGCATACACACTAACATAGAACCGGACGGGCATAACTAAGGAAACTTGATTCCGGCTAACAGGTTGTTAGTGTTGTTAAAAACAGTTTAGAGGGCAGGAACTAGTTTCGAATGAGTACCAATTAGGGAGTTATCAATGTTTGTATTATTATTTTATAGATCACAGCGTTTCCAATGTTCAGAAAACTACGGTTTACAGGCAACATCACTCTCGTTCACAATGAAAGTAAAAACATCGATAAATTCCATGGAGCTTTATTAATTAGATAAAATATACATGTATTCTTTTACTCAGGTTGGGCGATTTTTGGCAAAGTTTTGCGCTGCGTTGCTGCTTCGGCCAAGATTGTGTTTACCAAATAGCTGTACAGTTTGAGAGTTCCATCCAAAGGACTGCTTTGCGATGTTATTATCAACTTGTGGCCAATCCAGCGCCACTTCCGCTGCCTAATTTCGGATTTGCATAATTGACCTTAAGGCCAGGCATTTCTCCATTAGGCTCTTAAACGGTCTCCATGTCTCTCAGATGTACCTACAGTGGCAGATAGTACATCGTTTTTTTCTTAAAGAACCATAACAACCCGTTACCGTTACGGGTTACGACCTGATGTAGAGCATTGCTTAAGGGCCTCCGCTTAGCGAGCGCCTTCGATAATCGGTGATATGAAAGGTAGCTAGTGTGCTGTCTACTTGGTCCGTCCAACGAATACACGGCTCGCCCCTTCGTCGCCTTCCCTTGACAGCCATAATAAAAACATTTCTCGTAGTATCTTCTTTATCCATTCGCACAACATGACCCAGCTAGCGGAGCCGCTGGATGTTAATTCGCTTGACTATGTCAATATCGTCGTAGAGCTCATTGAGTTCGTTTTTCCATCGAATGCGGTAGTCGTTGACAACGCGTAAAGCCCCAAAGATCTTACGGAGTAAAAATCTCAAAGGGCATTTTCATCACCCATGCTTCAGCGCCATAAAGCAACACGGGAAGGATTTGCGTCTTGTAGAGTGTTGGTTTCCTCTAGCGAAACTTTGCTTATTGAGACCAAGGTAACATTTTTTGTTATTAGTTATTCTCCACCTGAGTGCCGCCGCGACGCTCTACTCGAAGAAAACATAAACTTTGTGTAGCTGTCATTCACAACCAGACTCATCCTGGCAAATTCTCTTTCCATAGTTGCAAAGGCACCGATAACTGTTCGCTTCGTACTACCCTTGTTATCGATATCACATGAGTATGCGAACAACTGGACACTCTTAAAGTTCAATATGTACTTCGAAAGAGTCGGAAAACTGTCCATAATGCAGAATGAAACATCTTGCGGCGTCATAGGACTGCTACATAACAGCAACAATTTTAACATTTCTGCAGCTGCATTGGGCATTTCGCGCTTGATTTAGATGAACAATGACGTACTTAATTGAATATATCCAAATATAATGGTGTACTTGGGGTTTACCCACTAAAATTGTAAGACATACCTCACACACAACTTTTCTAATTGAAATATAAACTTAAGACACGCTTATTGAAACTCGCTTTACAACAAATTAAAAGTGCTGGAACTTCTGAACTAGTTCATAAATTTAAAGCAATCCATGCCATGCGCCAACAGAAGGGGGCCTACAAAGCTGTAAGTAAGCCGTTAAGCATGTTTTTGAACTCTTTCCTGCTCAGTTGCGCCATGCATATGCATATTAATTTGAAGTGCCCCAAAAGTCTACTGTGGCACACTGTCAAATAGTTGTAAACTTTTTGCCAATTACGAGGCAGCGCATTGCTGCCCTGCTGGGCCCTTAAATTGGGTCTAGGTGTGCGTCCGTGTGTGTGTGTGTGTGTGTGAGGTTCTTGCTAATTAATTCACTTGCTTAATACCTGGGAGACATGGCCAGAGTCGTGCTCCTCTCGAGCTTTCTCCCTGTTGCGTCCTCCAACTGGCGTGCCATTGAAATGCCACATCATGCGCTACGTTTAGAAGCTTACCCAAGAGTGAAATTGCTTGACGCAGCACGCTCCGTGTATATGTATGTATGTGTGTGGGCGCACAGTTACTTCCTTCCTTTTTAACCCAACCATCAACCCCAATGAGAAACTGTTATGGAATGAACAAGACGCTGGCACACTGGCAAAACCGAAAGCCAAACACATTTGTGGGTCAGTTGTTGGCACATTGTGTGTGTGTGTGTCCGTGTGTCCGTGTGTATGGGTAGTGTGAAAAAATCCGAGAATTTCAGTGCTGAATTTCTAATAGATTCATAGCAGATTTCATGACCATGCGGCGTGCAGCGTTAAGCTCGCCCTTGCTATACACTATACATATATAGATATGGAGATTGTCTGTGTGGCTCTTTTTGCTTTCCTGATGATTATGTATGTAATTTCCAATTATGACTTCCTTTGACGTGGTCTTCGCATACCCTATGCCTTAGCCCCCTCCGGCCGCCCCCCGAATAGCTGCTGTCAGTTGTAGCTTGTTTTTGCTAGGGTGGACTTTGACTTATTTAATAAACTTGTCGACTTGCTGCTGACTGCTGTAATTCTTTTGCTTAATTTGAATGTTCACATATGCCTCTGGGCACACTGACATACAGACATACGCACATAACTATGACCACAAAAGTATTTCACACGCATTGGTCTTGGGTCAAGAGCTGCCACAGGCTGCTGCCGGCTCTACAAGTTGCTCCGTCAGTAACTAAATAGGCGGAAAGCTTGCTAGATATTGCTCTTGTTGTTGTTGTTGTTGTTGTTGGGACGTGTGTGTCCGTGTGAGGGTTGTGTCTGCTGTTGGCCAAAGACGACGCCACAAAAACGCAAAAGTCAACGATGTTGTTGTCTCCGAGTCCACTTGGCCATTGTTGTTGTTGTGTTTGTTGTTGTGACTGTGGCTGGTAATCCCAGATTTTTTGGTTACTCACATGTTTGTGTATGTGTCTACGCTGCTTTTGGGCTGTTGCGTGCCGCCATCGTGGGCAAAACATTGAAGTTGAAGTTGGGGTTACGAAGGTTTCTCAAAAGAAACCCCATAAGCAGGCAGTGTCTGTCCGTGTGTGTGTATGGGTGTCGCATTCGCATAATTTGTAGGTCATGCATATTTGGCATGTTTGACATGTTTTCTTGGTGTTTTACATGATAAACACTTAAGGGTGCGAAAAAAAAATACCAAAAAAAAGACCAGCAAACCAAGACCAGTCGCCATTTCCTTTTACTGTTACTCCTTTGCCGTTAAGCTACACTGAGAGACACGCGCGTGTGTTTGTCTGTGTGTGTGTGAAGCACTTTAGTTGGTCCTTTTTTTATGTCTGTCATATCCTTGTGCATTTAATTTAATTTCCTAGTGCAAAACTTTGACTTGAACTCGATGATTTCTTTTACTTTTTACTTGATTTTTTTTTTCTCTTGTTGGTTTCTTCCCTTTGGACAGCCCTGAATTGGGCTTTGTTTGCTTTACTTTGGTTTTGGTATGTGTATATTTTGGCATGGATTTCGGTTTGTTTGGCCAGAGCTAACTGAAGTCAACAGGTTGGGGCTACTGATTCCCGTACTTATGCATGTTCGGGCAACTATTTAACATATCAATTTGCTCCCAGTTGACTCGAAGGGACACTTTCAATTTGAACTTTGTTGTATGCCAAGTTGTAAGTATGTGTAAAGAGCAGCTTATAGTATTATAGCTGTATGATATGACTTTATCTATAGAAAAGCATTGTAACATCTTGAACGGCGGAACCATAAATGCATCTGTCTGAGTCGCATATAATAGTGTCTTCCAGGCTGTGGCTTGCAATAAAGGACAGAAATTACCAGAATAGAGGCTTGGGTTCTGTTAGGATAGGGTGAAGCTGCTTGATCTCTGTCTCTACCTTAACCAAATTGAAACACCATCACCCCTGGCTATGCGCAGCGATGTTTCCTCAGGTTTTGGGTAGTGTTTGAGAACCACCGCGTAAACCCCCCTTTCCAATTAAAGATAGTATGAGGCGGAGGACTCTACAGCAGGTCGTGACCAGCTAAACAACACCATTAGGTAGTCAGCCCGCCATAAAGACGGTTGCAGATACTTGAATATACACGAAACAGATTAGACCTATTGGGGGGGAAACGGAATGATGATTCCCGACAATGAACTTGACCACCATTTTTATAGGGCCAAAGCTATTTTGCACACAGTTAAGCAAGTACTAAGGGAAAAGGCAAGATTAAGACGAACTACAAACTGGATCTATGCTCCAGGGCTTAGGCAGGCCAAACAGTAAACCGATGTCTATAACTTAAATTGCTTCTAGCGAACCTCGTAGAACTATATTAAATTCTAACTGGTTGGCTTACTGGACGCTGTAAGCTAGGCAACAAAGTATCAGTAGTTCCTGTGTAGGAGATGACCTGCTGCGTAGAAGATAGTGTAAATCTCGAAGTCGAAACCATTCCGAATAGTGCTGAGAGTGGTGCTAAAAGCTCACAAACTATAGAAGTCGTGAATCGATTGACTAGATGAACGTCACCATTGCAATCTTTAAAATTGCCTTGAATTCTGTATGAACGTATTACGCTTTTCAACACAACTTTGGCTAAGCAGAACATACGGTTCACTAGCAGCAATATGCTTTTATGGAGTTACGTATTGCAACATTTTTCCTACTCGTACTTAATCCGTTTTGTGCAGAACTACTTGTTCGCCACTCTTAATTGCAAGTGCTCACCACATAAGACATGGAAGAAGAAACCTCAATGAGCCGCGCTGTATGGACAACTTTGGACTATAATACTTAAGCCTTAAACTGAGAAGCCTGCAGTTCAAGTGATAAATGTCATGTAGTATTTTGGGAGACTGAAACTAGTTGTATCCGTGTGTATGCATTCAAAACTGCTGATCACTCTGTTTCAACCTATGAATAGTTTATTGTATATGTGAGAACCAAAATTTCAGCACTGACGATAGCTTTTCTGTTGAGAGCCGGCCGGGAGAGCGCAATTATCACCCGTTGAATCACTCGAAGAAGTAAATACAATCAAACAAGCAAGGATAACAGGCAAATATTGATAATTGGCAAACAACTATGGCAGTGGTCGGCATATATGCGATTACTCTGCAGCAGCCAGGGAAAGAGAGAAAGAGCTTGATGATAATTAAAGCATTTTCAACACTGGCTTCATGTTATACTCAACTAAAGCTACTGGAGATCTAGTGAGTTTTCTGGTAACCTAGCCAAAACTATATAGACCTTTTTAGGCTTGAATGCACATTGAACTACATAGTTCTGGCTTATGAATGCCATTTAGATGCACGCTTCTACTATAAAATGCAAAATGTTTTGTTTTTAGTTTTTGTGAAATGAAACAAGGCAAATCAAATGCTAGTCTCACTCTGGAAACTGTAACCTGGAACCTGTTCGGAGTTTCTTTTTCTCCAGCGAACAAGTTGCACAAGCTCTATAGGGCCAAAGGCGCACTATACGTACTAAAACTACAACAACTACTGAAACAAGTTTTGTTAGTTCCGCGTCAGGGCGCTGGGCACTCAACATTTGACGTTGCCAAAAAAAGAGGAGACCCAAAAAAACACTAAAAAAAAAAAAGGTCACGTTGCAAGCGCATGCGCAACTGCAGCCGGCGGCCGCTTGCATTGCGCAGATTTCGACACATACACACACACACACACACACACACACACACGTACACACACACACACACACACACACACACACACACACACACACACACACACACACACACACACACACATATATATATATATAGCTTGCTTCAATCGCTCGTTAGCTGCGTGTCTTAAGTTTCCTCCTCGACAGTTAAGCTCCTAAAGCGATGCACTTTTCAATATGTTTATCTGAGTTCGCTTTATTTATCATTTTTGCAAGAGCAGAAAACCCAAAAATATAAAGGAAGAGCATAAAATAAAAATGGCAATACACTGCGCCCTTTCCCCTTTCCGATCCCCTTGAACGCCGCCACTGCCGGCATGCATGCCTTTCTATCTGGATGTTGCCCCATGTTGCTTGATGATCATTGCCTTCTATGTATGTAGGTCGCTGCAATTTAATACTCGGATTTCATGTACCCTAACTTGGAATCCTCTGTGTCTCTCTTCCACGTAACCTTCTCTCCGAACCACCTCTATGCCACGAACATCAGAATGCATTGCAGCAATTTTCGATTTCGTTTTTGTGCCCAACTCCAAGTCCACGTCCATGTGCAGGTCCAGTTTGTCCGTTTCATAGGTTTCGGCTAATGTGCGACGCGGCGAATGCTGCAGCCTTGTTTCAAATCCTTCTGGACAAGTATTTTGCATTTTTTCCGTATATACTCGAACATAATATAACTAGCAAACGCAGCGGAGGCAGCAGCAGAAGCTAAATAAAATACAATTTATAGGCATATGATATAGAAACTGGTTTGAGTTTTTGGTTGTTCGCCTTGCAATTTTTGCAGCCTAAGTCTTTAACCCTTAGTAGGGCATAAAACATGCAGGCACGCTGCATGTGAAATTGCAATACATGATAGAAAGAAGCAGCATTAGTTGGATGCAAGTTCATTTGAACGGTTACGTCAAGTATGTTTAAGTCTCAGTCTTATGGTTTAATACATTCCTACATAGCATATATTGATACTAACTCGAATACCGACTCCCTTAATGTGCTCAATAATTTTTTAATGTTTATACCCTTCTCACACTAGAAGTTGCACGATAATTGAATCGCTTTGTAATCGATTGCTGCGATTGATGATCAAGGCATTTTTCGCTAGCAATTATCGCGCAACTTTCAGTGGGAGCATATTGTAAGAGTGGTTAATTTCGATTTGGAACGTATGCTTATGCACAATCGATATGTGTTAATCGAACACATATCATTCTATATCAATGATTATTTATTTATTTCCAAAATTTATTAAATTTGGGCCAAAATAATTGAGGTAGCCACTTACTTTTTCGATTTCTTTGATTTTCAAGGTTCTTTAGAAATATTGAATTTTCAGCACGTATTTTTGAAATCGGTCATTTAATATCTCGTCGATTCTCGAATTTCAAATAGTTAAAATTCGAAAAATGTTCTAGATAATTCAAAACGGTTTCTGGATTTGAAAATGTATGTTTTACACTTGAGTTTTTGAAGTGATTTTTTTTTTTACGAAAGTTCAAAAAAATTCTTGACTGTGGCATTTTTTCGTTTTTTCCTAATAACTACGCAATTTTTATACCGATTTTGCTCAAATTGATGTTGCAATAGTAGCAAAGAATTAATTTATCGAATCCAAATATAATCGATTAAAATTTTTGTAGTATTTGATTTAATTCATTTGCAATAAAAAAAAGGATTTTTGATTTTCGAAAAAAAATATTTAGTTCGTTGCCATGTAACTTGTAACTATATAACCATCTGGAACATATTTATTTCATATTAAATTATTTCAATACGAGTATTAATTCATCTCGATCGGTAGTAAGGTTCACGAGTAATATGAGATTTTCTGAATTCGCAACTGTCGAAATTTCGAATTTTTTAAAAGAGCGATTATTCGAAAACGGTAGAAAATTGTTTCCATATTTGAAATCAGCCAATTTACCGGAAAAGGTATATTTTGGCCATAGGCCTTTAATTGACGCCAAATTTGTTGCGAAGTGCAATCAGACCAATCCTTCTAAACGGAGTGTTGATGTGTTGGCCAGCCCTGAGCAGAAAATCCTCACTAAATAAACTTAAAAAAGCTAAGCGTGGGGATGAACTAAGTATCACGGGGGCCTTGCGTACTAAACCATGTACGGCCCTTGATGCTATACTCAACATCTTACCACTGAATCTAGCAGGAGAGAATAAAGCCCTTCTATCGGCTATACGATTGAGAGACGCAACAACTGGTTAGAATCCACATTTCGTCATTCATCCATTGTAGATAAACACAATTTTGTTCACCTTAAAATAGACTACTGTGTACCTACAGAGTGCCTCAATACTCCTTTCGATACATTTATTTATTGGTCCGTCGGTCAGCCAGGACGCACTAATGCCACCTCCTTCTTCATGGACGGCTCAAAGCGAGTTGGAGGGGGCGTCTTTTCAGAACAGGCCAATATTAAAAGAGCCTTTAGTCTCGCGGAGCACTGCAGCGTTTTCCAGGCAGCTGTCTCCGCCATAAAAGTGGTACCTGGGGAGGTACTTCCTGAGCAACCCCCGTGCCCCTCTCGTAGTATATCATAATCTTTTACCTCTTTATCGTCATCTTCCCATTATCCTTCCCAAAATGGTTCCCCTTCTTCTTCTTTCTCTTTTCAAACACTTCCTTGTCATCATACTAAGACCAGCTGCAGATATTGGTTGGTTGTTCAGTGAACCCTATAATTCTTCTAAATGTTTTTAATAACAGTACGTCGTAAACCGCATCCAAGATTCGGTTGTCTTTGTACCATTAAGACAACCAACCAACCTCATTCCAAGCGCTATAAAGTGGAGCAATCCGATTTACGTTTCACTTAACTGTTTGTATATAGATTTTATACAGTAAATAGGGTTATTTTCCCCATTTTTGATGGTGCTGCTCTTTTTAATCGCTCCTTTTCCATTTTGCGGGAAGACATAATGGAAAAATACCAAGCCCCGAAATCCAAAAACAGCACCTGACTTAACGGGAATCCTGACATAACGCCATATCGTTTGATAAGCTTGCTGCCATTGTACTCCAAAGTATTTGAAAGAATACTTTTTGACAGGATTCCAAAAGTTGGACACTCCACACCAGTTCTGTTTCCGCCGGCATTTGAGAAAAATTTACAAATCTGCGTAGGAGCATTTATAGACACGAAGCAAGCTTTCGACTATGTCTGGCATGGGGGGCTTCTTCAGCAGCTATAAATGGCTCTAAGTGCAGCAAGCTACCTGGTTCTACAATCCTATCTGGCGAGGATAGAGAGATATTTGAGATATTTTGTCAAAGATGAACTATCGGTAGAACACTTCATTACTGCTGGCGTACCGCAAGGCAGCTTCTTGTAGAGCTGCAAAACTATCAACAGTGGCGCTATTCGATACTTTTCGGATTTTTGTTCCTTACTACCTTTCTAACCTCAGACGCTTAGCGAGTTTTGAAGCTATCGATAGTGTAAAAATACATTGATAATGAGACCCAAAGGAAAAAATTCGACACCTCGATAGTACTGTCGATAGTTTTGCAGCTCTACTTTCTTGTACAGATATGCCAAAGCATGCGATTGACGGAAACTGCTACTGCTGACGAGTTTTAGCCGCAGCTTCTAACTTATGGAAAGCCTCCGATGGTCTGCAAGCCGAACAAGATCGTGACATGGACCAGGCGTTGAAACATACAGCTCAATGGTGAATAATTAAGCTATGAGCTCTTTTCCCTGAAGGCTGGCCAGTGTCCCAACTTTTTAATGAACGGCTCTTTAATTTCACTAAGAAAAATTCCAGCCTTACCTGGGAATTAACTGGATTCGAAGTTATGCTGGAGTGAATATATTCGAGCTATTACCTCGAGGTACGCAGCAAACATAGACGCAGCATGTATCGACTCGCAACAAAATTGCGCTGTACAAAAGTCTCGTGGTGCTCATTTCGACGTATGGCATCCAGATCTAGGCTCCATTAGCGTCCTGTTGGTGAGTGACACGCTAAATAGCTTTAGTAGCCGCCATGAAGAGCATCTGAGGTCCCAAAATGTACTTGCTCAAGCTCTAGCTGGGCATAAACCTAGAAGACGGCAGGGACTCCTGCATCCAGTTGATCAATGGGGCTTCGCATTTATTCGACATGGGAAAGCCAAGGGGGAACTTGACCATTGCGTTAATGCTGCACCCATTGTGATTTTCAGCCTTTGCTATCGATGTAAAAACTCGGACCATAAACTGTTAGAGAACTTTAAGACCAGGACCACTGAAACCCCAACCAACAGTTTTAATATCCACAAACCAGATCTTGCATGTCTCATAGAAGTGTATCTTTGTAGTATTTAACTCCTAGCTTTGAATAATAACTTTAATGTAGAAAATACTAAATAGAGCATTTCGATTCGAATAAATTATGCATACTGAAACGCTCTCAAAACAATTTTGTGTTCCAAAGTTCAACGCACCTCTGGTTTCTGCTATTTCTGATGAGCATTTAGCTAGACATGATAAAGTCATGTATGGCTTGCCTTATTGCCGGTTTCAAACTTGTCACCCTTTTGGACATAACCATTGATAGCGTTGAGCCATTCACGTCCCCCTATTTAATCAATAAATAAATGGATGACATTATCGACACAACTTGCTGGAACACAGGACATGGGAAATCCATAGACAGTTTTGACAAACGAGGCGTATACGCAACAAGCCAAGCAAACTGACTTCTACCGGTCCAAAACAATGACTAAAAGTTGAAACAAAACAATCGTCGCACACAAAAACACATACATGCGCATACATTGACACGCATGGCGACCATGACAGGACTTGGGCCAGAACCTAGATAAACCAAATTCAATTCCACTGGAGGTAGGTCAAGAAGCAACTCTGTATGGAGCTGTTGGCGCGGTTGGTGTCTGTCTGCTGAAGCAGCCAAGCGGCAGGGAGCATGCTTGACACGAAATGTGGGTCGACTTGACAGCCGCATACACAAAGAGACACACACAAATACGGACAGACACAAAGAAGTAGACACGTGTATGTGTGAGTCTAGCGGGCAGGATTAGTGGCATGTGCAACAGGCGTAAGGCGAGGGACTAGCTCGGTAGGTGCGGCTATTAGGGCCAAATAGCTAGCTAGCTAGGCTGCCTGTCAGGCAGGATAACAGGATAACAACGAGTCGGCCGGTCAACACTAGATGGCGGCTGCTGTCATGGCAGCAGCAGCTTAGACCAGCTGCTCAAGGTCGTTATATTAAAGTTGCCCTCAAAGCAAATAACATGAGCCATGCTCCATGTGCCCTTTAACCAAAAAGCGGCATAATGCACTGAGAAAAATGCCACTGTAAGAAGTGCTTCATAGTTGAAGAGTTCCCATAGTGCTCTTTTTGGGAACATCTGTATCGAGACATCTTCCTAACGAATTCCAGCCCCAAAGCATTCTAACAACCAGCCACTAGTATCTTTGAAAACGTTGCGGATTCAGGCAGTTCAGTTCAATTGCAAAAACCCGAAAGAAAGAAAGTTTTGAATTCCTATTACATCGATTGAAAAATGTCTATTTCTAAGGAGATACCATTTTTGGAACAATATTACCACCTCATAGCTAAGATTACACTTTCGTAAGAAAGTTTTAGAGTTTTCGTGTAGAAAACTGACTCACAATTACTGTTTCTCCCAGTACAGAGCGTTCCTTGTGTATGTGTGCGAGTGTATAGCAGCGCGTGTATGTGGGCGTTTGCTCGAGCCACCCGGTCTTTTGGTCCGAAAGGTTGCAACCTGTTGAGGAAAAGTCTTAAGAGCAAAAAGCATTTACAGAGTGACACGCACAGAGCCAAAAGGAAAAAGCCAAAAGGCAAAAGGAAAAAAGAAATGCGTTAAAGAAAAAACAGCAAAAGAGAATCAAGTCGCAAAAGAAAAAAGCAAGAAAATCCTTTTTTGTGGCGCAGCGCAGCGCAGCTGCGTCGACGCCTTGTCAGTGGGTGGCAACCACACACCCACACACACCCACACACACACACACACCCACACACACCCACACCCACACACACACCCACACGCATCGGCACACACAGCTGTGTGTGTCTGTCCGTGTGGCTCGCCATATGTGTGTGGCTTGCCGGTCAACAGCTCAGCTTACAGGTGGTTGGCATATGCAGTCGTTCTGGCCACTTTGCTGTGGCCTTGAGCTGGAGCTTGAGCTAGTTTTTGATTGGGATCAGCATTGGATACTACAGCGTTTGGGCTGCAGCTGCGGCTCAACAAGTCTCCCAAAGATGCGCTGGCTATGTCTGCCTCAAGGTCGCCTGTTTGTCGCCTCTTTGTCGCTTGTTTGTTAGCCAAAAAGTCAGCAATGTCGCCTGTTACTTTTGCTCCATTTGTCGCTGTTAGCCTTGGAAAAAAAATAAAAAATAAAAAAAACAGAAGAGCGAAATAAAATTGAAAGAAAAAAAGATTAAGGAAAATGTTGGCATTTTTGTGCTGTGCGTTTTACCGTGGAAAATCATTTTTCACATGCCTTTTTCTAGCTGCTTGGCTGCTGCGTGTTGTTGTAATGCTTCTTTGTTCGCAGAAACTGCTGGGCAAAAGGAAAAACCCAATGTCGACGTCGACGCTGACGCTGACTGCAGCTGCGACAGCGGCAGCGGCAGCGGCGTTAGCGGCGACTTTGACTTGAGCTGGAAAAGCGACAGCTAGAAAGCGAAAGTTTTTCCTACCCACATGAGCAGCAGCAGCAGCACACACTCACGCACACACATGCACTCAATACGCAGCGCTGACGCCGGCAGCGACGCCGACTGCACGCAGCCAACACACGTGCGCGCGTTCTTTTCTTTTCGTCTCGTTTTCCTTCCACAATTCCTTTTTTTCGTGCATTTTCCTTTTCGATTTTTTGTTGTACTTGTTCTTGTTGTTGTTGTTGTTCTCGCTGCTGCTGCTGCTGCTACTGTTTACTTTTGCTCGATTTGTGCGCAGAGTTTTACCGTTTTTCCCCATATTACGCTTTTCTTTTTTCGCTGACGATTTTTCTTTTCGGCTGCTGCTACTTTGCTTTTTTCTTGCTGCCAGCTTTTCTTAACTTATTCGGGGTGAGTGTTTCAGATGTTTGGGCAATAGAATTTTCTCTTTGTTGCAGCGCTCTTAAAAACTGACGCAGCATTTAAGAGCGAGCCACTTACCCACAGCCTGGGGGGGGGGGGGGGGGTGTGTGCATGAGTGGGCTGGCGTTTGCTTTGGGGCAGGGGTTGCGATAAGCTCGGGGGGGCTCGCCGGCGGGGTGCGGCAGGAACACGGTGAGTTTGTGCTAGCTGATTTATAAGTTTCTATTTTTTGCCACTTCGTTGCTGTTGAATTTATTGGACTTACGTGCAGCTTACACGTTGCTTTAGGACCGCACAATTTATAAGCAGATTTCTGGACCATTTGTAGTGCTTTTGATTTGGGAATACTCTAAACTTTTTGAACAGCGTTTGTACGTTTTTGCCACAAAAGAAATGAGTAATGCTAAAGTTTTTCGTTTCTTTCGGAAATTATAATATAAGCGGAGTCTTGTTTTCTATGTGTAGCGCTGGTAATTAACGAAATACAACCGAATATTCTTCATTCCTAATAGCAATGTTGCAACTTTGAAATTTAAAGAAAAAACACGCATTTTTTGTTCAAAATCTGTACCGGCTTTAAGTTGAGTTGTATGTTTCGAATAAGATGTCGAACGCAAATTTGTGTTCTAAAATTTACAATATGGCCGCCATGAACTGTTGAATGAACCTTAAGCAAAAATTTTGCTCAAATTACTGTTGAAATATTTGCAAAGAGTTGAAGCAATTTATTTAGTTGAAAAGGTTCTGACTACCGGTAACACGACTTTTTATATCAGTTTTAAGCCAAGAACTTGAAACTTTCTGCCACATATTTGTTCGATATTTTAGAAATCGAAATGCAAAGACAACACTGCAGGAAAATACATATAAAGATGTTTTCAGATTTTATTAACATTTCGATTGTGACGACACGTTTTCGGTTGTCGTTTTGTTCGATCGATATAGGTGAAAGCCATCCAGCATTCATCTGAGTTGTATTAATGTCATAGCACCAACCAAACGTAACGACATACGAGTTCATCTTAGTCCTAAAGCACTTATAAGGTACTTGCCAGAAATTACCACAAAATGT
The DNA here is from genome assembly GCA_035041775.1 of Chymomyza caudatula. NCBI lineage: Eukaryota > Metazoa > Arthropoda > Insecta > Diptera > Drosophilidae > Chymomyza > Chymomyza caudatula. The sequence continues at coordinate 2,398,655 of JAWNKW010000217.1, read as the reverse complement.
GAACAAATTTAAAAATTCTAGTACTTAAAAGACAAAATGTCGGTTTTGACTTAACAGATTAATTCGATTTGTGTAGCTTAAAAAGTTAACTTTTCATATGAAACTTGCCGAAGTATATATTTGCTGTTATAGACTTCGGGCTTAGTTTTGAAATCAAATACCCAATGGAATTAGGAATATTATCAATTAACACATACTTCGTGTAAGAGCTAGAAAATGCTGTATAAACAACATTCTTCTTCTTAACTGGCCATAACAGCCCGTTATCGGGTTACGGCCTGATGTAAAAACATTCTTTCATTGGAATTGTGGTTTTACGTGGTGTGTTCCAAACCCTACGCACAATCCTTTTAAGGTCTGTGGTGGCTCTACTGGTATCGATAGAACCCAGTGTCATTGTTAATCGTCTCATTCAACAAGCTTTGACCTGCTGAGGTGGTATTCTCTTACCGGCTCACCACACGGGTTGAACAACATTGCCACTTCGCAAATGAAAAATATGCAAAATATTTCGAAATTTTAGCAATATCACGAACACAGTGACAACTCGTGACAACTTAGACTAAAGAGAAACAAACATTTTTTAATAATAAAGTGTATAGCTGCTACATAAAGAGTATACAAATGTCGGTACCTAGTAAAAATAGCAATTATTTGAGTCACGTTGCATTTGAGTGAACTCCAAGCTTCTCACCATAGCTGAGTACTTGATCAGCCCTCAAAGCTTAGCGAAGACAAGAACCGGCTGATCGGGCAAGCTTTTAAAAAGCTGCGCATATAAGTAGGCAACACTTTAAGCAACAAATATGTGTATCAAAAAAGTTGTATGGGCGAGTGTTGAAGAGCGACAGAGTTGCCAACAATCGCGCTTGCTTTATTCATTTTTTATACATCTGTATATAAATATATATATGATTGTTGTTTTTGTAATGTTATTTTATTCTTTTACATTTCGTGGTATTCGCATCAACGGTGACCACTGAAGCTTAAACTCCAATAAATTTCATTAATTTGCGACCATGTCGAATGTTCGACTCTCGCACACTCTCAAACAAGCGCTCACACACACACACACACACACACACACACACACACGCACACGCACACACACACATACAGAGACTGAAGCTTTCATTCTATTGGCAATTGCATTTTGAGTTCGTTGTCAGCATTTTTACACCAAACGCGCATACGACTTTACAACAACAACTACAACAATAGGAACAACCACAGCAGCGACAACGAATATTGCACAAAAAGGAATATAAAAAATAAGTTAAAAACATTTGGCAATGTGTGTGTGTGTGCGTGTGTGTGTGCGTGTGTGTGTGTGTACAGTCTGGCGCGTTTTTAAAAAAGGGTTGTCAAGGCACCTTTTTATTTTTAATTTCTGTTTGCCATGGTTCGATATAACCTCAAATAAATTTGTTTTGACTATGGCCATTTTCATAGGCATCTACAATACTTTTTTTTTGGCTTATTTTAACGTCGCCGCCTCTTTTTTTTACTCCGCTCATTCCCACTGCCCAGCTTGTTTTGTACAGTAAGTCCAGTTCCGGCAGCTGTTGTTTGTTGCTTTAAATGAGCCAACATTTCAATATCCGAAAGACCTGAGGGTCTGGGCGACGGGGTCTTTGACGCGCGGATGCAAATTTTTAATCTAAACCGTTTTGGTTACGCTTTATTGCGGCACCATAACATTACAGGTGGGTAGCAGACATTGGTTTCTGTCAAAATTGTTGATTGACCTCTGGTGAGCGGGTGTTGGAGTGGACAAGAGCAGGCTGTGCTGTTGTTTATCATTGAATGCTACTCTAACGTGATTTCGGACGAGCACACAATATACCAAATTCAATTTTCGAGCTTTTACCAGTGATTTAATTGGAAATTTTTTAAAATACGGCAATAATAAGCAACTTTATAAATAAACAAGTATATTAATATCTTCTTATTTCGTAATTCCATTGAATTTGCAGAAAATAGCACAAGAGTATTGGCTCTTTCTCTCGATCTGGTTTTTACGCAAAACCGTTAACAATAGTAAGCAAATTGTTTTAGCGCAATTCTTTTGACTCACATTTGTTACCCCGAATGCATCTGTCTGAATCTATGGGTGTACGTGCCAATGTGTTCCAGGCTGACGCTGACGCCATAGTCCGATGTGCAGCTATAAGTCTGAACAGGTTTTACCATTTACTGTTGCACGAAATATTATAAAGGCTAAGCTCGTTGGGGCAACCCTGTCACTCCGATAGGTCTGCTCGCAAGAAAGGCTGCTGCAATAGATTCAGAGCCATTATCAAGTACCTACTTAGCGAAGTGATAAGAGCCAAAAACGTAAGAATTTAAAATGTTCTGCTAAGGCACACTTTGAGCCGGAAGGACACTTGAGTACATGTCGCGCTTTGCATCATGCAACACAGTTTTGACTTGTTAATAACTTTGCTGGTCTCTTTGAGCACACTACGAAACCCCTTGACATTGTGTTCCAGTTTCTCCACTATGTGACGCACGGCACGCCTCCACGAGGCACTTACGTGTCACTGTGTGCAATATCTCCGGAAAATTCTTGAGCGAGTACAGCGTAGGGAGCACACATCAGCGTTGCGACGAGCCAGTGTTGTTCTATCATAAAAAGCTGGAATTGTACTATTTATCTGGGTCGAAGCTACTCACTTGTCCAGGCCAGGCGGATTAACTATCATGGTTGTCATCTTCTTGCCCGTCTCGCTCATCGGCTATGATAAACAACTCGCTCGCCACCTATGGAATAGCCATGTGTATAGATGTATGCCATTATTTACAACACAAAGTCGTACAGAAACTTTTTATCTCATTTTCAAAATATGATAATTTTTGGTGCATGATCACATTAAGGCCAACTTGATTTTCAGTTTTTTTGGCAGCAGGGACAAGGCGGGATTTAAATGGCCTGGCGGTATGAGATGCACATAGAATTATGTTTCAAAGGATTCAATGTACTAATATTTACCTTATGATATCTCATATAGGGTTTGACGCCATCGAAAAGACGTTCAAACACTTAACTTTTCGAATTGCAATTTGATATAATAAAACTATATCTGAGGGGCAAAAAGATACAAAAAGTTACCAAATATGAAAACAATTCGTATTTTTTTTATTTTACAGCAAAACAGAGAAAGTGAAGGAGAGAGAGAGATGCATTCGAAATTCCGAAATTCCATGTAGCTTGAAATTTAATTTGCTTGGTGTTGAAAACTTCTTGCTATAAGTAAAAGGTATCACTGATTCTGCCTTTAACAACGCTGTCGCACGATTTCGAAAATTTTGATATCATTTGTTTTTCGAATGATGTTCGAATAAAATAAACTGTTCTACTCTCTAGAATGCAATTAAATTTCACTGATTGATAACCCTACAAGGAACTTGATCGTTATAAATATACTGTAAACACACTATTTGGAAGGTTGCTTAAGCTTAATGGTAGCTTAGCATTAAACTCTCTCCCGTCAAGACTTACTCTTTCGCGCACCACAAACTCTTTGAGTATGAATAACAACTGAAGAAACAGCACTTTCTTTTATTCCTTGCACTTAGAGTGGAATGTAAGGATTAAATCCTTGCCTGGTTTATCAAAGAGCAGTTTGATAAGTCTGTTACTTTTTGAGTCCAAGATAATTCTGAAGGAAAAACCCGTTTTCTCAACGACATCACCGCGGTTGTTACAGTGATTACCTCTTCATAACAAAAAAGCTGCCGCTTTGACGGGTTTGGCCTACCGCCTCAACTTGGTGGCACGTTCATCCCGAGAATTCCAGTGCTTTGACTGTTCCTTAGTTTTAGCTGTGTTTTGGTGGATCCTTGCTTCGTCCAAGGTTACTGTCAAAACTCATTTGCTTCGGGATAAAATATCACCGAAAGCTCCCCTGAAATGGCCACACGGTTACTTTTATGGTAAAGTTTAAGCAATCAGAGAGCTTTTTTATTTAAAAATCTTGTTACGTCAAGGCCTTATGTAAGGCACTTTCGTGTCGCCTCATAAAATTTTTTATTCAGAAGGGGGTTTTAAGCGGCTTAAGCGGTCCCAAGTCCTACGCACATCCTTGTTAAACACAAGGGGTGACTTCGCTGAACAAGGACCAACGTCGATCGACTCTTAAATGATGATTTGGTCTAGATTTACATTAAAAGCTGTGATTTTTCACTTTTATAGTCAGCTGGACAACCAGAAATTTATTTTTTTTTGATTTTTTAGTGCTTTCTTTGTTTGCTATTCTACAACTATCGATTGTTTCTGTAATTGTGTCGATAGTGTTTTTACGCAAAACAACTATGGAAATATGTTGGTGCAATTTTGTACTTCGAATAATGATGTTGCAAATCTATCATGAAAGGTCTTGACCGAAGATTGTCAAGATATTTCAAATGAAATTTAAGCTATTTTAATCGGATTACAAAATCACCACGCCATTTAAGAGTTACGTTCGCTATTGGTGCCATCGTCAGGCACAGCGTTGTGAGTCTGTCATGGAATTATATGCATTTTTCGGATAGTTCAGGTATCGAAGAACGTGCTCATTGTGTGCCAAAATGGGAAAATACGCCAAATGACTCATAAATTCGTAGTTTTGGGTCCTCGAAAAGTGTTTTATGCGTATGAGCTTGCAATGATGTAGAATGATCCATTCTTGTCGTTTAGTCTTTCTTAACTCTCGCGAACAACTATTGTTGGATTTGGTTCGTCTATGAAGACCTATAGGATCGATTGCTGTTTCAGGTTCACACGCTCATAGATCAAAGATTCGTCGCTTCTTGAAGCACCGCAGCTGTGATTTTTGCAGATTTCTTTGCACCAAACGACACGAGCTTTCTTTTGGGTCTTCTTCAGGGCCAAATGTTTATGCTATGTTGAATGTACATTGGTGGTGCCCAAATGTGCTTCAATCGCACGGTATGTCACGACGATCTTGCTTAATCTGTTCAAAGCTGTTGTTTAAGCGTTAAGTAACATTTAAGCGCGTGCCTTGGGGTTAAACCGACTTCTATGCCGCGTGTATGCCGTGACGGTATCTTACCATGGGATAGCGTTCGCATAGATGCATGTTGGATGGCACTAGCCAATTCGCACGATAGATGGCATAACATTATACTAACATTAAATGATGCATGAGCTGAATTAAAAGAAAGTCAATATAAAAATTTTAACACAACGGAAAAAATGATATAATGAGCTTCTACGACTTTGTACAAAAACCGCTTTAAATGACTTAAAAGAATGCAAGACTTATTTTTTTCAAACCGCCGTTGAACTACATATGAAACTTTTGAGTTTCCTTTTTCGTAACAACACGTGGAAGTGAACTTACTATTCAAATTCAGTCAATATGCATTCAAAAAAGAAATTCAAAAACAAAATTCAATGCCAAGCCAAAAAAATCAAAATGAATTTTATCAGGGTAGCCAACGTCTGGTCCAGACTGCGTGCCTCAAACCAGTTATCTTCCAGCCACCCAAAATTCTGCACCGAACACACCCGCTTTGTGAGTGATGCAAACAAATTTTCGAATCTCGCAGCCAGAGCTCAAAAAACAAAAAAGTAACCATAAACGACAGCCACAGAAGGGACTGGGTACTGGGACTGTTTCTGGCTACCGAGTCTGGGTTTGGGTCTGGGCAGGCCGTGCACTGCAGCGCGTCACCAAAAAGAAAACTCCAAATGGAAGAGGGGTACAGCGACGTCGTTGCCAAAAAGAAGTAAGCCAAATGGCAGAGCGTGGCATATAGAGCACACAAAAAGTTGCATCGCAAAAGGAAAGAAAATCGAATGGCCTTCAGCATGTGAGAGATTGTAAGTGGGTTGTTGTTCGCTGGGGAGCTGGGCTTGGGTTTGGGTTTTCACAGTGTGCTGATGGGTATCAGAATCTGTGAATGTGACGGCGCGTGCCGTCCAGAAACAGGCGCCACCTGTTGATAGAGTGTGGCAACATGTGCTCAGAGTAAAGAAGCAGAAGAAAAATGATGCCAACCGGCCGCATATATTGTACAACAAACATTTTGATAGCCCAGCGGCAACAAGACCAAAGCCAAAGTGTCGTCAAGCAAAAGCAAGAAGACAGTTTCAGTCAAAATAAACAGCAGTATCCAGATCCAGTGCTCAACGAAATCACGCTCCTAGAACCACTCCCAGACCCTCAATGCATGTTAGTGCATGTGCAACGACCAGGCGCTCAGCCAAATGCAGCATGTTGCACAACTACTGCTGCTGCCACTGCTGCTGCTGCGCTGCTATTGTTGTGCCCCAACCAGAGCAGCGCATAAAAATGTAAGCAGAAAAAAAATCAGCCACAGAGAGTGAGTGAGAATGCACCTCTCCGACTTCAAAAACAAGTAAAAAAGGAAGCGAAAAAATACACATAAATAAACACAGAAGAAGTGCGCACTATGTGTGTGTGTGTGTGTGTGTGTGTGAGTGTGACGCAAAAGAAAATGGTTGCATATAGGCGAGTGGATAAGCGTGCAATGTCAGTAGGAAAAAGAAAAAGGAAAATTTCTCAACCCAAAAACAACATGTGGCCCATACAGAATGTGACGCACGTGAAGAGTCGGGAAATGCAGTCAGGCGAATTGAGTTGCACTTGAATAAGGGACCATTGATGTTGTTGTTGTAGCCGTTGACGATGTTATCTTCTCGACGTGGCACACTAGCAGCTTTATGAATAGTACAGTAAAATTAGAATGGAAATGGAAAAACTTGAGACTAAACTAATTTTTGGTTTAAGACCTCAACAGAAAATTAGCGATAGTATCCCAACACTAGCTTCAAGTAGCTAAAAATAGGCAACAATTCTTTTATTCCTCTTCTTTTTGGTAATATATAATATTAAAAGTATTTTCAGAATTCGGCTTTTTGTTATGATTTGGGCCTACATAATCAGTTATTTATAGCTGAGGAAGCTCAGCGGGCAGGCAACATCCATTACAGCACAGCCGTAATTCTAGCTGTCATAGTTGCAACTGCTGCATGTTCCGGTTCACGGTCAGTTAAAAAGTTCACGGCAAAAATGTTCCATTAATGCAAGCTATGTTCCATTGTCTGCCGAGAGTATGTAAATGCACTAATTGTGTTATCGAAAGTTAACCTGTAAGTGTAAAGTGTAAAAAAAGTGCAACAATAAGTGACTTTCGTCAACAAGAGCGAACAGCTGCTACCTGCATAGTAAATAGAACGGAAAAAGGTTTTAAATGTTCACTGACTTACCAAGGTAATCGACAAATGAGTTGCAATTGCTCGAGTCAGTATTTGCTGTGTGGCAAAGGTAATACTCTTGAATTTGGATTGGTTTAGTGTGCATACTCCAAATAGAAGTGATAGGAAAACCTTGAAAATACGCTTATCGTATAATGTATACAGACAAAGACAACAGCCTCAGGAAAGGGTACCCAGTGTTCTTTTTTCTTGCCGACTGTATTGTGCGAGCAAATTCAGGATTTATACTGAAGGGAGACGGTTTCATAATGAACCAGTTCCAGGTGCTGATTGGTATCTCTGTTTTATGCTACGAACTGTACGCATAAATCAACTGGCTATTGGTGTATCCTGTGACGATCAGCTGATCGTTATGTCATCAGAAAGTGCAAGATCAGAATCAACTTGATTTCACGTCTGTCAAGTCTGTCTATTCTGGGTGACAAGGTACCAAGCTTTCCACAGAAATGAAAAGACTCATCATTTCCGTCAGTTGGGACTGGGCCGATTATGCTGGACGTGCAGAGTCCATGAAACGTTGGACATCATTTAAGTATTGGTAGATCTAATCCATAGCTAAACGAGTACTTTGTCATGCTTCCATTTACAACCAGACCTGTCTTGTATAGCTGCAAAACTATTCGAAAGTTTCAAAAATGATTCGATTGTAACGATAATGCCATCGGTTCGAAAAGATTCGAAAAAAAAACACCGATAGTGAGACACAAAGGAAAAAATTCGATATATCGATAGCATTATCGATAGTTTTGCAGCTCTACTGTCTTGGCATATTTTCTGTCAATAGCCTCAAAGACTATGGTAGCATCTCTCTTGTAATCAATATCATCTGCGCAGGCAAGCAACTGGACTTCTTGTTGTAGAAAACCGTTCAGTTTTTGATGTACTTTGTTCATGCGCAACACACTCTCATAGCAAAGTTAAAGAGGTCGCAGGAGAGGGTATCGTCTTCTCTGAAGTCTCGCTCAGTGCTTAAACTAACAGCCTCTCAAGGTGCGACCGTTCGGTATTCTTATACCTTCTGCGTACTAAGTGGGTTGAATGGCTAAATTCCAATGCCTTGGCCTTGCTCTTCTCGTTCAGCAGAGAGTCTTCGACAAAGAAGAAAGACTTCTTCTGCATCTTCTGAGGTCCGTGCACAGTTTGTGCACTTAAAAACCTTACACTTGAAATACTCATGCCCCGTCAGTAGTTGGGTCAAATAGAAGTCCATCTGTCCGTGCTTTCTAATCACTCACGGACAGATGTCCGGAATCAACCTTCTAGGCCAGTACTAGAAGTAAACTTAATAATAAACTTCCTGCAGGAACTTGCCTTCTGCCAACTTGCCTCACGACGACATGGCTGCGGCTCGTTGCGCCAGCACTCGGTTACATGCCTGCAATGCCCAGAGCTGCATCATCGAAGGCCGTGCGGTAGACACAAAACACGCAGTATACACAGTACCACGTTCGCTATCATCCTGCTGCTGCTTTGTATAAGTCATCCAGTGTTTGCCATTTGGCACATTTCAGTGGCGCCAGTTGTTAGCAAACACCACAAACTATTTATCCAACCTTTGCAAGGACACGAAAGTCTGCTTTTACCTTCTTAATCTTAAACATTATATTAAGAAAAAATCCGTATCCCTGCACGATATGGAAAAGGCAACTGTTATGATTTGGGAGAAACCTTCTCCTTGATGTAGAAAAAGTGACGGTATATGGACCCCGCGAAAGTTGGCAATCCTACTAAACGTACAAGGAATCATAATTTTAGTACATATATGAATCAGTTATAACCGGACCCTTAATAAGAATGGTAACTCTGTCTAACTGAGATGATGGCCTCTCGTCAAGGTTGCTGCAAGGTAGACTATGATATCTACATGTCATGTGAAGAGACAATCGTGTCTACAGGCTAACGGCAGTAAACGAGAGCATAGCTTCATTTCATATCAAGTCTAAATTTTGAAACAATAGCCCGACCTACCAACGAAGGACAAGGAAGAAATGACCAAAGACTCTACGCGAGTCTCCCTACCGTCTAAGACCGCTGTCCAACCCAGACGTTAAAATAGTTCTGGGCGATTTTAAATCACCTTTGAACGAGAGCGTATCGTTGGCCGACTGTTTTCACGGGACAAGAAGAAAAATCTCAACTTATAACCGAGGTATCTTAACGGTAAAGCATAGCTACTAATTGGCTTTCGGAATAAATGGCAATTTTCTATTTTTAGCCAAAGCTTTCTCTTACCCAAAAACACAAATGTAATTCGCGTGCTACTCAAATATGCAAATACAAACACTCAGATACAGCTACACATAGATATGTATGTTGTTTGGTTGCGCGATTTACAGTTATGTGGCATCAGAAATTGGCATCAAATGCGCTTAGCAGCCATCACAATAACATCACTCCCTAACTCAAGCCCCACAGTTGCCGTTCCGGACACGCCCCAACCGCCGTCATACAAAACACAAAAACAACAATAACAACAAAAGTAACATCTGGCAGTCATCGTAGAGTCACTGGCTCAATGTGCACAAATCTCCAGTTGGCCATGAATTATTCAACAGTTCAACAGTTGGCATTACTACAATGCCAAGTACCAAATGCCAGGCCAACAGTGCGTATGTGTATTATGCGTATGCTTCTGACTGTGTGTGTGTGTGTATTTGTTAGCGTGAAACTATGGCATACAATTTGCAATTTTCATATATAAGGCATGTTACTTGAAATTGACTACACTCAAATGGCGCGCACACACCCACAGATACAAAGGTATCCTGCCTTTTGGCAAATCCTTTTTATGTGCACATTATATAGTTCGCACGCATTTGGTATCTGAGAGCTGGGAACTGAACGCGGCAACGTCACCATTTGTTGGTAAGGCTCGCGCCATTCAATTCCATTTCCATACTCATTTCCATTTCCATTTCCATTTGGAGAGGCGAGCGGCAACGCAGCTCAGCGCATTGCCATTCCATGGGCCATATAACCCAGTTCAATTACCTGTTACAGCCGTTAGATGAATTTCTATGGCCAGGACATGCTTCGACTAGTTGAGTACAGCGTGAGACGCTACAGTGGCCCCCAGTCAAGCAACCGCCCGACCCCGCCCCCGCCCCGGACCATAACCATATCATATAAAGTATACCATTCCAGCGCAGTTCATGTACAGCAAGTGCTTATGTGCTATTGACGCATGTGTGTGCGTGTGTCGTGTTTTTTTCTGCTTTTTTTTTGAATATTTGAAATGTTCTTGTTCGCGCCACGCAAAAACTTTGACGGCGACAGCGACGTCGGCGTAGAAGAAGAAGAATAACGACACACTTTGGCACGCATTTGTGATAAACATAAATGAGCTTAGAAATGAACCCCGCCGGATAAGGCGCACGCACACAACCACATGGATATACACACACACACACACACACACACACACACACACACATGCATAGTTGTTGCTGCTGCACACAAAATCGACAACAGTAGGCATCAAGTATCAGGCCAACACAACATTATACAAATGATATGACATTAGATAAGCCTAAGTGCAAATTGGCTTACAAACCGGGATTTGTATGCTCTGTTTTTTCCTTGTGCCTTTTGTTCTGCTTTACTCTTCTCTGCCATCTCTCCTTCGCTCCAGCTCTTTTGCATGTTGCTTTCACATGTTTATCACGCTCAGCTTATTCTAGTGCGCGTTTATTTATGCACATGTGTGTGTTAACCCAAGTCAGCGCGTAAGTACAATGCGGCATATTACAATATGTACACTATTGGTTAACTAACTAACTTACTATATATACTTTTTAGAGCGAAACCCAAGGTGCGCTCAGTAGCCTTAACAGCAACATTAATCGATAATTGTTCATAATCGATACCAAACTATCCTGCAAAAAGTGTTTGTTTCCATGTGTGAAATGGTTCTTCAGAAACCCTGCTCATTGCAACGATACATCTCAAGGAACTTCATTTCGAGATCATTTCTTTCAAAGTTTCTGCGACTCTCACTAGGAGAAAGCGCTCTATTGGTAGCAGTAACTTTTGCTAAAATGCTCAAATCTCTGTGAAATTTTGAAAGGCAGAGAAATCCTCAAGAGGTTTTTGTTTGAGAATAAGCGAAATTGTTACTATGAAAGATTTCTATCATTCTGATGTAAAACTTCCTTGTATTGGAAGGCAAGGTATATTGCTCAGACTTAGTCTCCACGCATGATAACAGAGTCTGTTAAAAGTCACAAGCCGTAGACGAGAAACTTTGGGTGCCCATGCTGACAGTATATAAGAAAATATGATCAAATTTCGTCTCAAATTTCCAAGCATTTTTCCAAGATAAACAATCTGTTCTATGTTACATTAGCAGTAAGGGGCTTTTCTTAAAATTTTGAAGAATAGTTACCTACGATCAATCCTAGAATCTTAGAAGCTACTCTGAAGTTGACTCGTAGCTATGTTAATTTGCATGTAAAATCTTGTTTTCTTGGAAAAATTATGATGTGACATATTTAATGGTCATCATGCCACGAACATGCCTAGATGGCATCTCAGTGCGCTAAGTCATGATCCAGCTATTCGTTTAGTTATGATTTGTTTTTACCCTGAAGCGAGACGTCACTGATTCCACATTATCCAATGGTAACTATATAATACAGAAAATCAGTGCTTTGATCAAATAAGGCACAAATGTGTAGACTTATAATATATAAAAATGTTTTTGATTATAATGTATTTGATTATAGAGACTTGAGCATTTTTTTAAACTGCATCTAAACAAATGTCCAGCACTGTAGACCTTGCCCATGTGCATACAAAGGCTAAGCCATTCGATGAGCCAAGTAGCAAAAAAATAAAAAAGAGAGCGAAAAATGGAAAGAAAATCCAACAAGCCCGTAACGATGAGGCGACATTATTTCAACTTTGATGTAATCTACGCATCACCAACTTAAATAAACAAGCAAGAAGAAAAACCCCAAATAAAGAGCATTTCCACGCCTGTTGAATATTTACTATACAGTTGTTTTTATATGGAGTAGAGCATTGGATTTTAGCACATCTTAAGACAGTGCCCCATGTTGCCCTCAGAATGTGTAGCACTATCGATACCAGTACTACATAATTTAGCAGACATTGCGATTGGGGGGAAGTCATGTATGACTGTATGAAACGCCGAGTTGCGCGTTTGAAGTACTTTCTGAGAATCTTTGTCAAAATGTCGTAGAAATAGTCAAATTTGTGGGAATTTTATTTTCTCTTGCGATTGGTCACGCTAACTGAATCAAATTGTGAAAATTTTAAAACTCAAAATTAATGTTTGATTGACTTTGACTTTTTTCACGAAAAAATCTATAAATAATAGAAAAATATCAAACGATATCTGCAATGCCAAATGTATGTGAAACTCATCCAAAAGTTTGTGAAAACTCATCGAAGTTCAGATTTCATGAAATTCAATAAAAAAATTTATTTTATTTCTAAAATACTTTTCCAATTTTTTGCCTTGTAACTCGTAATCGACTCAAGTTAGACCAAAACTACTTAAAACTTATTAAATCAATAGTTAATTACCTTCAATTAAAGTTTTAGTTTATCTCGATCGGTAGTAAGGTTCTTGAGTAATATGCGATTTACTGACATGGCTATTCTCGAATTCTCTAAATTTTTCAAATAGCGATAATTCGAAAACCTTGCTAGAAAATCCAAAATTGTTTCCGGACTCGAAATCAGCGGAAATAAATTTATAGAAAAAGGTATATTTAAGACATAAGCTTTCTTTTTGTTGCTTAGTGTAATCAAGAATAATCTTTCTTGAAAACCGTCAAATAGAAATCTACTAGAAAGCATACTTTCCATGCAACTAACTAACAATAAGTAATCAAAAAGAACAATTCCTGACATAGGCCTGGTTTTTCGGCTCTAATCACAACCTTTGTACAGCCATATATGTTCGAGCTTGTGAACCAAAAATAGCGAAGTTTAAGTGGTTATAAAACCACTTTTGACGCATCTTGAAGTTCAGATCCGAAAAGCTGTTTTTATATCCTGATAATATTTTGTTTTGGTGGTGTTACGCTTAACTGGTGTTACTGCATTTGCTAGATTGTTTTTCGGTTTAGCACTGCCATATGTGCACTCTAGATGGCGACATATTTTGCCAAATTGGAGTGGCTAATTAATATATGAGGTATTTTTTTACCATGGTTGTCAACCGGCTTTACCTTTAGTTATGAACTTTTTCAGTAACTTGTCAATTTCCACAGAAGTTTCACAAGACCTTTTTGTAAATTGTTTTTGCTTATCTGTGTGTGTGATCTGTGTGAAGATCAATCTTCTGCTTAACTGGCAAAAACAACCCGGTACTGGGTTACGGCCTGATATAGCGCAATTTGCCAGGAGCCTCTGCTTTATGCGTTCCTTCTCCAATCGGTGAAACCAAAAGTAGTTAGAGTGAATAAGATAAACACCACATATATGCACTGTAAGTGATCCACACTCTCTAATATAACTCTTTCCACCTGCTGCTTTCCACGGAGGCATGACCTGCCACTTCTGATACCTTCAGAAAACTGCGTGTGTTGCTTAACGTTATTCTGCAAAGTCGCACCAACTGTGCAGACATTCGATTCTTCAACGGGCTATCAAATGCTGTTTTATAATCAACAAGATGGTGGATTTCGATTTAGTATTCATGGGTCTTTTCCAGGATTTGGCGTAGTGTAAAGCCATACCGATAAGGTCTACTCAGTTCTCTTGGTATAGGGCCTTATTTGTAATAGAAAGAAGACTGTTAGTACAAATCGACCGAAAAAGTTATGTTTTAGCTAAGTGTAAAGCCATACCGATAAGGTCTACTCCGTTCTCTTGGTATAGGGCCTTGTTTGTAATAGAAAGAAGATTGTTAGCACAAATCGACCGAAAAATGTATGTTTTAGCTAAATGCTTAACTTGGGGTATTCCAACCCAATCATAAAAATAGCCTTAATTTCGCGTTACTAAATGAAACACTGAAGTATTGTGAGCTACAGCGTATTTACTGTCTCCAAACCTGCAACTACTAAAAGGCGCTTCTTCTTACTCATTTAGTATTCATGGGTCGTTTCCAGGATTTGGCGTAGTGTAAAGCTATACCGATAAGGTCTACTCCGTTCTCTTGGTATAGGGCCTTGTTTGTAATAGAAAGAAGATTGTTAGCACAAATCGACCGAAAAATTTATGTTTTAGCTAAATGCTTAACTTGGGGTATTCCAACCCAATCATACAAATAGCCTTAATTTCGCGTTACTAAATGAAACACTGAAGTTTTGTGAGCTACAGCGTATTTACTGTCTCCAAACCTGCAACTACTAAAAGGCGCTTCTTCTTACTCATTTAGTATTCATGGGTCGTTTCCAGGATTTGGCGTAGTGTAAAGCCGTACCGATAAGGTCTACTCAGTTCTCTTGGTATAGGGCCTTGTTTGTAATAGAAATAAGACTGTTAGCACAAATCGACCGAAAAAGTTATGTTTTAGCTAAGTGTAAAGCCATACCGATAAGGTCTACTCAGTTCTCTTGGTATAGGGCCTTATTTGTAATAGAAAGAAGACTGTTAGCACAAATCGACCGAAAAAGTTATGGTTTAGCTAAATGCTTAACTTGGGGTATTCCAACCCAAGCTTAAGCAGCGTATTTACTGTCTCCAAACTTGCAACTACTAAAAGGCGCTTCTTCTTACTCATCAACTTCTGGAAGTCTACAAAACTAACAAAATGTTTGTCCATAAACAAAAAAAAAAAAAAGGAATTGCTTCATAATTGCATAATGCCACAATTCATTGTCGCTTTACAAACTAAGCAGCTGTCAAAGAGCTTTTTTTTCTTCGTTTCGGTAATAAATTGGCACAAATGTTTTTCCCCAACCCCGTGAAACTCTTCAACAAACACAAAAACAAACAGCAACAGCAACAATAACAAACAACAATTTGCATGCAAGGACTTTGGTTAGCCGGCAACCGGCTTCAGCCGGCTGCAACCTGTTTGTGGCAACACTCAGTCCCCCACTTAGTTACCCAATGGCTGGAACATGTTCTTTTGGCCATTTTGTGGTAGCGTTTTCTTTTTTGGGGCCAATGCATAAAAAACAGCGGCAAAGAATTACCGTTGCGAGTGTGCGGAAAAAGGAAAAATGCTTCGCATTAAGGCAACAACAACAATAAAAGCAAAAGAACGTTGCCGCAGCTGGGAAAACGAAGCGAGCGACGCGATGCATGCAGGCCAGACGCACAAACACAGACACAGACACAGACACTGAAATGCCGGAAAAAACTGCCAAAAAATTCGTCCTTGCTTCGTTGCAGTTTCTTTTTGGCCGACTGTTTGAATGTCGCCCGAGTTCGAGTTTCTAAAACGAAAGCAAAAAGATGCAACGTACTGTTGCTCACAAACACGCACACACACACACACTCACGTGCACTCCCTCTGCCACACACACACACACACTCAGTTGCACGAACTGGTTGCAAGTTGCAGAGCGACAGCAGCAGCCCGGAACTGAAGCACATAACCTGAGTCTGAGGTTCCTGCCATGAATGAATGAATCTGCATATGTGTGCGCGTGTATGGCCATATGTGAGCGCGACTGGCTGACTGGCATTTTTTCTCTCTCTGCATGACTCACATCTTTGTTGCATACTTTTTGGCATTTGGTTTTTGCCACATTTTGATTCCTTTTGCCAGCATGCTGCCACTTTTTGTGCCACTTTTGGTGGCGCCTACGTTTGCCACCTGTGTGTGCAATCTCGCCTCCCGGCACCTTTTTGTTTTTATTGTTTATTTAAAGTCGAGTTCCTTTTGCTCGTTGTTGTTGTTGTTGTTGTTGGGGGAAAACGTATTTCCCTTTGCCTGTTTTTTCAATTTGCCGGCTTTTTGGCACGTTGACATTGCAATTGTCGCACTTCATGTAGCACATTTAGAAGGAAAGAGAGCGTGTCCTCGAACACCCCACCACCCACCACCCTCCCTCTCTCTCTCCCACTGTGTACACATATGTTGCTCCGCGTGACAAGGACAAGTCAACTTCATCACATGGCCGCGGGCAATTAAGCTTTTGTTGAGAACTCTTTTCAAAGTTTGATAAAGTGACAACAATTTGTGCGAAAGATAACGCTTTTGTTGCCTTTCCTTTTTTTTTATAAAATGCTATTTAAGATTTAACAGTTATTATTAATCATACGAACAGTTATAAGTTTTTAGAGGCGAAAACGATACCGTAAGGATGTCTCAGGCTGGGGTAAATCTCGTCGTTCTAGCCAAGAAAACTGAGAAATCGCTGCCTGGGCCCTATCTCTGCATCACTCTCGTGCCTTTGTATCTAATTTGCTAACGATATTTTGAATCTTATGTCAGAGGCATGGTACAGGTACAGTTAGAGATACTATATGTGCAGGTAGAGGTACAGATAGGGATATAGGTAGATGTACAGATAGAGATACAGGTAGATGTACAGTTATAGATACAGGTAGAGGCACAGGTAAAGGTACAGTTATAGATATAGGTAGAGTCACAGGTAGAGGTCAAGGTTGAGGTATAGGTAAAGGTACAGGTTGAAGTATGGGTTCCTATAAGAGGTAAAGGTTGAGGTACAGGTAGATTTACATTATATTCTTCGTTCCCCTTTCCGCACCCCTTTGCACTCCCCTTCCTGCTCCTCTTTTCTCTGCCTCATATATTCCTATTCCCTCATGCTAAGTCTAGCTGGTGCCAATTGTGACAGGTTGTCTCGTCTGTTGGCAGGCTTGCCCATTACTTTATTAAGTCTTCGAATGTCCAAAACATGGCGAACACTAATTAAACTGTTCGTTTTCGCTGCTTTTGCTAAAATTTAAGCAAATTTTTAATATAAACCAAATTATAATATATTAATTTAAAAGCCAAATGCAATTTATATGAATCAAAAAAGAGAAAAAATTTGCTTTTACGAAAACAAAAGTCCTTTCACGTGTCCCGTTGGGTGATTCAACAGCCTCTCGCACGTATAGAGCAACAAGTAAATTATCTCTTTTTTAAAATTTCGTGAATTCTTGGTGGAATTTTTACCTGCATTTCGTCCAGCCATGGTTTCATGGTAATGCCAAATACTAAAATACTTTTATAGCATGAAACTGCAAACTTTAGCAAAATTTTTTTAAAAATTTAAAAAAATTATTTTTTTTTTAATTTGATTTTTGAGACGTCTAATCAAAATGTTGATTCAGAGTAATCATTAGTTTAGTCATAATAAAACAAAAAATATTTTTTAATTAAGCGGTACTTATAAATCGATCAGTTTTTGGTACCTTAATCCGCTAGAACCTTTAGTCGGCATATTGCGCAGGTTTTTGTCAAGAGTTACATGTATATTAATAATAATAGTGTTATTGGGATTCACACAGCTCCCTTGCCAATCCTATCTCTGCGATAAATTTAATTATCTGGAATGGTTCTGTTCGGGGTACTTTGGTCATCGAGGTTCTATATCCCCGAGGAGGAACTTCCTCCTTTCTTTGCTAGAGCATTACACTCAGCTTGTATGTGCAGAGAGGATTCCTCCTCAAGTTCACAGAACGTGCAGGTACTGGAGCTGGTGATACCCTGCTTGAGCAGGGTTTGAGTTTGAGGGCTTGAGTGCTTTCATTCTACAGTATCCAGTATGCAGACCTATCAGAATCTTAACTGAATTCTACCCTAGTTTTGATATTTTCTTGAACCTATGTAGGTTATAAGAGCCAGTTCGTTATCTGTCTTGCTCTTTCCAATTCTCTTATTAGTTGCTTATTGGTATGTTTTCCAATGCCACAAATGGACTCTGGCCCCATTCATAGTGTTCGCAGCGCTGTTTCTGGACAACCGTCCGGGAATGCCGGTGTAGCCCGGGATCCATCTGAGTGATAGTTTGTTTCGTCTTCCTAGAAGTTCCAATTTGACTCGGACTTCCCGAACTAGCTTAAAGTTTATTTTAGTTCCTGAAACCGCTCTTAAGGCAGCCCGACTATCCGTTAGTATTGCTATTTCCCTATTCTATTAGTTCCTGTCTAAATTTATTTCTGCACAGCGGCCTATGGCTCAAACTTCAGCATGGAAGACGCTAGTATGAACGGGTTCGTGCTCCCGCGACTGCTTATCCTGTGCCTTCATTCGTCAATGACCCATCCGTATACCAAACTATGGTTTGCCTTTCCATAGGATGTATCTTCTCCAGCTTTGTCCAGGCTCGTTTGTTACTTATAATGGTGTTAAAACTCCGCTGGAAGTGGTACTAGACAGCCATTTTAACCCTCGGTTGTGTGAATAGCGGTATTGTCTTCCCATTATGTTAGCATCATGGGTCTCGATTAGGTGGCCCCTGCCAGTTCCTACCGCTACCATCCTAAATAGTGTTGCTTTCATTTGCAGCTCTATAACCATATGGTGTGCTGTTAGATCCATTAGAATTTCCAATGCCGGGTTGGGTTATGTTCTCATTGCACCCGTCATACATACACAGGCCAGCCTTTATGTCTTTATAAGGTCGCTTCTGACTGAGATTACATTCACCCTTGTTTCCCAGGCAATTGCTCCGTAGGTGAGTAGTGGTCTAGTTATCATCAGGTACAGCCACAAATCTCAATATTTTGGGTAAGGTTCCCCATGATTTTCCTGCTATCTTCCTGCACGTATATAATGCTTTGATGCATTTGTTGGTCACGTTTGCGACATGGGAGTCAAATTTAAGTTTGCTGTTAAATATGACTCCAAGGTATTTGACCTCCCTACTCGTGTCGATAGAAAGTTCCATGAGGCGAAGTTGCCTCATATTTCCAATCTTGTATCGTGTATTGAATAGCACTACAACGGTTTTTGCCGGGTTCAGGTGGAGTCCAACTTCCCTGCACCAGCCGTAGGTAGTGTTTAGTTCTTTCTGTATTATGTCTCAGAGAGTGTTTTCAAATTTTCCCAGTGCAATGAGGACAATGTCATCCGCGTTTCCCTGACCGAGTATTCCATCATCTTCCCTCATGCTTTGGCAGAAAGTATACTAAAATTGGAACGATAAAAGTGTATTACTATCCCGAAAAAAAACACCTTACCCGTCCGCTTCTACATCCACTTAGCCAGCGGAGCCGCTGGATGTTAGTTCGCTTGAGTTTATAGTCGTTGCCAACGCGCAAAGAGCCAAAGAGCACTGAAGAGGTTGCAGGAGAGGGCATCACATTGTCTGAAGCCTGGCTTGTTATTAGAAGCTTCGTAAAGATTATTTCCTAACTTGACAGTGCTCAACTTCAAAAAGTTGAAAAGTTGCACACTTTTTGCATAAATACCGAGATCAGTCAGTTTGGCATACACAAGATCCCTCAACTCATAATAACAGATTTTCGTGACGGCGTGTATGTCGGTCTTAATTCTAGAATACATTGCCTGAAAAGTTATTACGATTTTTGATGTAAAACATCTATTGGCGCGCATTACCAATAAAACCGACTAGACACTGTACTGCAGTCAATCGATTTCAATCGATTTGAGAAGAACCCAGCGAAAGGTCTATTCTATCTTCAGGAATTTCAACAACTTAAACTCAGGGCAAATAATTCGAAAACAATAAACAAGCGAATTGCATAAACAGGAGCTTTGCCTTATAGTTAAAAATAAATTTCAAAGTGGTTGCAAATTTTCTGCGCTTAAAATTGGTATAAGAAATGGCATTTGTGCTCTTTGGAGCATGGCGTAGGACTTAAGCCATGTTTACGTTGCAAGGCCATTTGAATTGGCCACTCGTTTGTAACTGTTTTATGTGGCAGTTGTTGTTGTTGTTGCAGCTCCAATTTAGCTCGCCTTGGTGGAAGTGGACAAAGCCAAAGCAGCATTCGTTTCGTTTTTGTTGTCGATTTCGTGGACGAATGCATCGTTGCATGCTACGGCGTGCAGTTGCATGCTACACTGAGTGTTTTGTGTCTACGCGGAGTGCCGGAGGGCAGTTGGTTGAAAATAATCGCGCATACGCCACATTGCACCATTCAGTTGGCAACAATTTCAGCTTTTGTCGAGTGCACCGATTTGTTGTTGCTGTTGTTGTTGTTGTTGTTGTTGAATGCTAACAAAACATGCTGTTGGCCCGGTTTTGTAGCACATTTTGTGCAGTCTAAATTGCCGAGCAAAAGTGGCGTCCAAGTGGTCCTTGGAGTGCACTTTAAGCGTGTCGCATTGGTCAGCTAGAAGGGCAGCGTGGCTGCAGTGGGTGTGGTTAGCTTTTCTTGCCACTTGACCAGTGGCGCGTAAGTTGCCGATGACTTGCTGTAACACATTTTGCGTTCACCCTACCATCGCATCTGTGGCAACAAATTTGTTTTCGCTCATATTAAATGGCATTAAGGTTACCTTTATTATTTATTGACTTAATTGATTTTAAAAATGCATAAACTTGCGGCTCTTTTAAATATTTGTCTTTGCAGTTTTCAATTAGCGCCCCACCCAACGCCCCGGCGACCATTCCAATTCAGCCCGAAATGATGCTGCATTTCATTTTTAATTTAAAAACTCCGTTTTTTTGCAACTTGCTTGCAACACGCATTGCAAATATTTTCATTTCTTTGACGGCAAGCTCACTAGTTGGTTGGCTACTCACAGAATATTAAATTGCAACGTGTTGCGATGGGGCAGGGAACCGCAACGAGTGGCGCCTCTGCAGCACACTTGATTAAACATGCAGTTTGCTTCGGTTTGCACACAAATTTGTAGTGCCAACAATTTTGCGGACTGCCAATAAAATAAAAAAATCACATAGATCAAAAACACATATCATTGGAAGAAGTTAAATGATAAAATTGTCTATAATTGAGTTATAATTAAACCAACGGCAGACAGAGTGCTGAGCTGAACCTGTGAAGATTGAACATGAGTCTCTTTGGGAAGATACGTAAGGAAAACACATTTTGTAGTTAGCAAAATAGTTACAGAACACAATTCCATGTGTAAGATTTAAGTTTGCCTTTTATTTTTCGGGAATAGAGCTATTTCAGGCAAAATATCGCTTAACCTTTGCGTATGCTTAAACCAAAACACTTTTGACACTCCATATAAGATACATCCAAAATATATATTTTGAACGCAAACACCGCAATGCTATGCGGTTACAAAAAGATATCATTTGATGCCAAATCGAGACCATAGCCTCGAAAATGATTCCTGAACATATTAATCTTCATATTAGTCTGCCACGCCTTCTTCGACTTCACATAGACTGCACCAATCTATAATACACTTTAACACCTTGTGTACAGGGTATAATAACAGCACTGATGATGTGCGAGCCACATCTCGACCTTCGCGATGAATTCAAAATTTAGTCTGAAGTGAAGAACAGGTGTCCACTTTCCGTGGTGTCAACCTTTAGTTCAGTTCTCGAATATGAATAATATGCATAAGTTATTTGACTTTCTTTAAATGAATCTTAGCTCAAATTTGCCATAAATTCCAACACAATTTTCCTTATAAACTGCAAGTCGGAGTCTTTCACTTCTGATTACTGGCCACATTTCATAACAAATTTCTCTACTCTTTGAATTGTACAACATACATACAACTGGAGGAACCTACATGGCTAACCCTTCCGTTCGTCTGTTGGTATGTCTGCTTACAAAGCTGTCATTTAGTTTTTGCTCTCAGCTAATAAATATGCTTAAAATATTTAAATTGAACACTTTCTAACTACTCCAATTACTTAGAGGAATACTATATTTGAGCTCGACTTCAACTGAACTGATAAATATCATCTTCTTCTTCTTCTTGACTGGTCGTAAAAAAGCTTTACTGGGTTACGGCCTGATGTAGAGCACTGCTCCAGGCGCCTCTGCCTCGCGCGTGCCTTTAATTGGAATTTAATGCGCCCCATATCTAGTCCTTCCAACTGAGATACAACCTACTGTACCCTCGTGGACAATCTGCAACAGCAGCATTGAAGATCTTTCCACCGAGAGCAGGTCAGAGCCAATGCAGACGCAGGATGTTAATTCGCTTGACCATATCGATGATCCTCACCTTGATCTCTATGTTGACATGGTTCTTCGCTGTGATGAAGGTGGTGCGAAGGTAGACAAAATTTGTGTCAACATCAAAAGCATAGTTTTCAACATCAGTCTGAGAGTCCAATCGCGGCGACTCTCTACTCGAAGAAAACTGAAATGATTTGCACTGGCAGATTCTATTTCGATAGTCGGAAAGGCTCCGGTAACATTCCGCTTAGTACGACCAACGATGTTAATATTATCTACATAGTCAAGTAAAAAGTACCGTACCGAATCACTCCGGTATATCGCAACACACGCGCTAGCTTAAAGTTGAAGAGTTCGCAGGAGAGAGCGTCACTTTATGTGTTCATAAGACTTACTTTTCATTTATTGTAAGGA
This sequence comes from Chymomyza caudatula, assembly GCA_035041775.1. NCBI lineage: Eukaryota > Metazoa > Arthropoda > Insecta > Diptera > Drosophilidae > Chymomyza > Chymomyza caudatula. The sequence goes on along the minus strand of JAWNKW010000217.1, from coordinate 2,376,031 downwards.
TCTGAATTATCATCAATTATATGAAATTCAGTGTAGTTGTGATAGGCTGCCCGGAATCTTGTTTAGCGTTAAAACTGTAGAAACAAATTTATATATGTAATTCTGTTTGTATTGCATAACGGTTATGGGGGCTCAATAAGTGCTTGAAAAGGATTCTCAGCCATGGCCAAAAGTATGCAACATCTATGAAGATACTAAAATGCGCACATTCGCCGACTTTCAACATAAAAATGCCAACAAACTATTTTACAGCAAGGAACAAGAAACAACAAACAAGTTGCAGAAGCATTATGAACAAATGGGCGTTGATAGTGGTGGGCGTGGCATGTTGTGTCGTATGCTAGCACAAAATATTTGTAATCTGCCGTTTGGCGTATTTTTTACGCTAATTGTTTCTTCCGCTGGCGGCAGCAGCCGCCGAACCCCTGCCCCCAACCCCTTAAACACTTTTAATGCAAACTTTTTATATTTTATTGAAGCATTAAAACGCATTTTTTACAACCGAAGCAGCGCAATATTGACGATGAGCGCAGCGCAGCCAACGATGCGCGATGCGGCCGCATCTCAAGTCGGAGTCCTCCTAGTCCAAGTCCAAGTACAACGCCAAGTCAACGTTGTAGAAGTCTATATAGAAGAGATAGACGCTTCGGGGCGCAGGCGAGGGTACATGTAGTTAGGTAGGTACGAGCAGCGCTTGATGGTCCATTAAAGACAAAGATTTTTGAAAAATTACTACATTTACTTTACAAGCGGGTTGGCTAGATGATGGCCAGTTGAGTTCCACTCCCCCAATGGATGGGGGGCGGTGGTGCTGCAACTAGAAATGGCAAAGGCTGCCGCTGGCAAACAACAAAGTTGTAAAAATTGTTTCGTTTTTAAGCAAAGGAACAGCATGCGGGCTCCGCTTTATGGGGTTTGTATGTTGTGTGTTTCGGGGTTGGAGCGAACTACCTTAAGTTTTACAGCGGCGCATAAACTGCAGTAGAAACGGTAGTACAGTAGTACCGCCTCACAGACCGCCGCAGCCATTAGCAATAAAAAGGGGCAACTTAAGGCAGAGCAGCAGTGGCGGGGGCGGGGGGGTTGGTATTCTCTGTCTCTTGTTCTCGGTCGAAGATTGAGTTATGTGCGTTTTCGACTTTGTTTCGGCAACGGCCCTGCGCGCACGTTGTTTCGGCAATATAACGGTAATAACCGAATCGTTACAATCGCGCGCTGCTCGTTTTTAGTTGCCGTTAGAATGCACACACACACACACACACACACACACAAGTACAGTTTTGGGGTTGACGGCAGTTGGAGGTCATGAATTTGCCATTTTACAGCCTCGTATTTTTTTCATCTTCCTTTTTTGTTTGTGCGCTGGCGCACTCAAAATCCAACCCAAGTCTAAGCTCTTATCCATGAACGGTATATGGCACTACAGTGTGATGGATTTGTTGGGCTTGGAGCGGGGTTTTTGGGGGTCAGAGCGATTGCACCCTAGAAATAATAACGCTTAAACTTTTTAGTGTTGTCATTAAATTTGGCGTGTAAGTTGCCAAGAGGGTTGCCAGCTCCATTCACATTGCCATTGATGTTTCCATTCGGGTTTACCATACCCCCCAAAACCCCCCAACCCGGCACCATCATTCGTGCGTATGTGTGTGTGTGTGTGTGTATTTTGTTACTGTTTTTATTTAACATTTTTAATGTCGCTCTGCCTCGGCCGCACACTAACCTAACAGAGCTTGGGCTCTGCGCCCGACATCTCTTAGCAGCCCGCTCGCACATCTGCAGGTCTATAAATTTCGATATTTACTTTTTATATTGCAAAAATTTTTCTGCTGACGGAATTACGGAAATTAAAAATGAAATGACGCTGAACCAACCGCCGAAGCTGAACCGCCAGCGGTTCGCGCTCATGCGCGCCAGCGGCTGACATTTGCCAAACCCCTGCTACCTACTTAACCCGCTAAAGCCCCACTTCGGCCTAACCATTGCAGCTTCAGATGGCACCGCCACTGCCACTTTAGTCATAAAAGAACCATTATTCGTGCACTTTTTAATATCCCGCACGGTTTAACTTTCTTCTTCGATGTTGTCCTCTTTCTTTGGCTCTCAACTTAGTGTTCTTCTTGTTGTTGCTCAACTCTGCCTGTACTTTTATATTTAATCGTAAAGTTTAGAAACTTTGTAATGGCTGAGTCAGGGCTTGGGCCATAAGTTGTATACTATATCTTTGACAGTTTGGCAAATGTCTTTCGCTCACGCCAAAAGAAAAGAACGAAGCTAACTTGGAATGAGTTCCAATCCATGTCAAAGAGCAAAACATATGCTATAGTTTGGCGAAAAACTCAAGAGACACTGCAGCAAAACAAGTTCTGAAGGAATATCTGTCACAGTTTAAGCGGTTCGACAAATAAATAGTAGTGTTTGAAGCTTTGACACATGAAACACGAATAAACAGTTGGTAACCAACTCAGGCTTTACCGCGCGTTTATCAAAACAACCGACATTAGCTAGAACAAATTTAAAAAAAAAAAATGTAAAAAAAAATTTCGAAAATTATTTAATCTTATTATTCCTCTGGTAAACCCTTTGAAGGCATAGATAGTTAGAAATATTAAGCTTGGTAAAGTGGAAATTACTTAATTTCTTTAATCTTATTATTCTTTTGGCGACCCAACTATAGCGACTAGAGTGGTCTAATTCAATAGGAAACCCTTTAAAGACATGCCCAACACAAAAAAACGCTAAATCGCCGCAAAAGTTGTCAGAATGCTTAAATCGTCGAGAAACATAAAATGAGATATTTTAGTTTTTTGGCCAATCGCAATACTTTTTTGCGGCAAAGCAACAGTTTGTAACCAACTCAGGTGTTTCTGTACGTTTGTCAAAACAACCGAAATAAGCTAGGACAAATTTAAATACTCTTTGAAGACATGCCCAACACAATAGAAAAACATAAAACTAAAGCCAAAATTACTAAAGTTATTTGAATAACACACTACATCGACAACGACAAAAAAATACTCAAAATCGCCGGAAAAGTTGTCAGAGTTGTCGACTTTCTTAAGTCGTCGAAAAACATAAAATAAGAGATTTTAGTTTTTTGGCCAATCCCAATACTTTTTTGCGGAAAAGTAAAATCTACGGATTCCTACCCTGAATCACAACATCCTGACTACGCCACTGCATTGATTTGATCAAAGAGCCTGAAAGTAATGCCGGGCTTACACTGGGGCACACAGCATCACACTTTGCTGTCATACGCGCATACCTCAGTGTGAACAGCCAACCCGTTGGCACAATTACTAAATATCACGAACGAATACATTCGCAGTGTGAAAGTAATCGTTTGATGTCATACGCTCCGTGTGACAATAGCTGGCGCATTTTGGAGAACAAAATGTGTAAACAGGGTAAACAGCTGTGACATAAAAATGGTTCAAATAAACTATTTTTCGGTGTGCCTGGATTTCGAACATGCTGGTTCTTTTTTACACTTTGACAATAACAACTTTCGTTTGTGTGTTGAGTTTAAAAAAAAATACAGATTATTTAAACACAAATTTAAAATACAAATGATTCAAAGAATAATAATGTTCGTGTGCGCCGTGTGGTTATAATAGTGACATCCACATTAAATGTTCGCTTTCGAATGACTCTTTTCGTAGTTCTTTTTCACGAACTGGTTCATTGTTTACTTTTTGTGAACTTCTACATAATAGAGTGGAATGCTGGATCGTTAAAAAAATCAATATTATTGTTGAAAAGACACCACTTTCAGCACGCGAATGTGTGAGGCTGCTTGTGTTGCTGTCTCTGTCAGACTCGTAGACAAAATTGAGACAGAGCACAAAAAAAAAGCGTGTGTAAACTGTGCTGAAAGTGGTCGCTTTTCAGCACGTCAACTCAATGTAGCTGCCAAGGATTCCACTCTATTAAATTGCATGATCTTGGACAATTGATGTTGATAAGGCACATCGACCAGAACAATTTAAATTGGTTTTTTTTCAAAATACATGTGGAATATTAATTTGCAAAACTTAAAATACGCATTTATTTACTTCTGTGGTCAGCTCAACTTTCCATGTAGCCAGCCAATTAAACGTTCTTATAATGTTCTCAATCCAAAATAGCTCTGCTGTTATAAGCATATTATTGGAATATTGGATTTAGTTTTAAGTCAAACGTAATCGACCTGCTCAAGTTTTATTTGCTGAAAATTTTTAATAAACAAGCAAAGTGTACAATCTGGCAACGCCTTATACTAATAGCACAGGCAAACTTGAATAAATCGTCCTGCACGACAACGTACGCACACAAAAACATCGCCAAATCGCCGGAAAAGATGTCAGAGTGCTTAAACATAAAATTACGTCGAAAAACATAAAATTAGAGACTTTAGTTTTTTGGCCAATCAACAAAATTTAGCCCAAAGCAATTTTTCGGTCAGTTCAGATATCGTTCTATTTTGAATTTTAGTCAAAAAGCAATTCGGCAATGTGCCAGAACTATCTCTGAGACCATGGGAAATCTAACAAGAAAAAATATGATATCGGCGGATTTTCTAAAAAAAAATTATAAATGAAAGGGTAGTCAAACCGTCAATCTGGTCGGAGTTTCATCTCCGTCGTAGTCTTGACCCACTAATACTGGGCTTACACCGTATGGCACTATGACACTGTGCCTTGTGCCTGAGTGTGCCAATGGCTGCAACACGTGGAAATTGTTTACACACAGCTTTTCACACTCATTCGTTCGTGTGACATGTAGTAACTGTGCCAACAGGTTGATTTTTCAAACTGTGTGTCCATGTGACAGCAAAGTGTGACGCTGTTTGAACCAGTGTAAGCCCGCCATAAGGGACAAACAACAAAAAGCAATTGGTCGCTCAGCTCACTAACACATTCTTACATATAGAATGCCTTAACTGCAATCATTTCGATTTATTGCAGTGTCATTGCCATAACGCACAATTAATCCACTGCACCTGATTCCTTGCACATGCCTATTCATCCAAAATTTTGACTTTAAGCCTAGTACGCAATATATTCCTGTTGTGGTGGATTGTAAATAAAAAAGAGTTGCCAGCTAGTTGAAAAAAGAAAAAATCACAAGGCAACCCTGTTTGGTCAGTACGCACTCAAGTGTGTACTAGGCTTTAAATTAGAAGACGTTCTGTTCGTTGTCCAATTTAAATAGCAAAATTATCATGTATCTCTGGTATAATGTTTAGAGCGGACCCAAAGGAAAAGCATCAAGAATTGTCTTTCAGCTATTTTTTGACTCTTCAACTTTTCACTTGTTCTCAAATTTGAACGTGTATAGCATCCCCAATGACTAAAAAAAATTCAATTAAATCAAAGTAACCGGTTGTCAAAGCCAATGTGTTGACATTAAACAACTTTCATTCAGTTTAATTCGTTCAGCATCTGAAGCGACATCATCATAAAAAAAATTATAATTAATACAAATAAATTTTACAAAATGGAATCTGATAAAATAAACTTCGAGCTCGCTCCTGATACCGCAATTAGCGCTGATGAACTCTGCAATTTTCTGGAATCTGCAGCGAATATAACCCATCCAGCTAATGAGACCGTGCAGCGCTTTTTGGCAGATCCTGATATAAAGGAAGTGATGCAAGAAGTTGAAAAAAATGTAGATTATAATCCAGAAGAAGAGCAAAAGAAGTTATATGAATTTTTGGTTGATGCAGGCAACTCCAATTTGCAAGCTAATGAAAATAGTTCACAAGGTTAGTCTCCTCACTATTGTGCGGCTTCGAAAAGCTTTTTTTAATGTTGATCCGGTACAGCTTACGGTCAGGATATTCCACCACCAACAGCTTGCCCCATAATTAAGTGTGCGGATTGCAAGTTGCTATTCGATGCAAAAACTTTTCAGGGCCATGCTTGCGTTTCCGATTCGAATCAGAATCGTCTTAAGCCTATTCCAGTAGAAGATACGCGCATTGTTAACATGCAGATGCCACCCGAGAAGCCAACCAGTGTACGCGTTATATCGGAGAATCAAATACACATACGTCGCTGTTTGAAGGATGAGTTTAGATATGACATATCATCTGTTGGGGCAGTTACAAGTATGGAAAAGGGCCCCAACGTGTGCAGCATATGCGAGCGCAAATTTGTACATCCTTCCGGTTTGAGCCGCCACATGGAAAAACATACGTTGGATCTAATACCCGCACAGATAAGTAGTTCTATAAATGGAATTCCAGTTATACATGGCTTGCGTGTGGTTCTCCAGTGCATATATTGCGGTCGAGCTTTTTACGATGTACAGACAGCTCTTGATCACAGTTTAATACACTTTCCCGAACAGCGCATAATGCCAAACATCGAATTGGATTTGAAAAAAAAGTGCGATGAGGGTGATCAAGTTATTTTAAAGGAACGCTTGAACGAAGGGGCACAACTTCTAACAGCATTGACGAATGAGACAGAGTCCAAATTCGTCGAGATTGATAATACAAAATCTTGCTTTGTTAATCTTATAGTTAGCACTGTGCTACAGTGCGAATTTTGCGATTATATCTTCACGGACATTGCGCATCTCTTGGCTCACTCAGCCTGCCATTTGCCAGAGCGTCGCTTTGAATGCACCTCTTGTGATATACGGATGACCACGTCCAAGGAGGCTAGCACGCATTTCCAAACGGATTGCGCCTTCATGCGTTATGGTGTGAAGTATTTACAGATATCACTGCATCGATATTTCGTTTGCAATGTGTGTGAACTGAAGTTTAGCAGCTCGGAACTGCTGCATGAGCATCGGTAAGTGCAAAGCCAATCTTAGTCGAAATACAACTTATTTTACCTTTTAAAATCTGAATTGCTTCTTTCAGGTATAATTGTAACCATTTTTTTCCACGCTTAAGCCAGAACCGTAAGCGCTTACTGCTGCCCTGTGAATTCTGCGAAGTTGTCTTTGAGCACTCTAATGAAATAAAATCGCATTACGAGGCCAATCATTTGAACAAAAAGAAGCGCGAAAAGGATTTACACAGCAATTTGAACGCTGGACGCATGCGTCAGTATCTTTGTGATATTTGCGGGAAGTCGTACACCCAATCTAGCCATTTGTGGCAACATTTGCGCTTTCATCAAGGTAAGTACTACGAGGAGCCTGCTCCTGAAACCTGCTCATACATACATACATATATGCCAGGTGTCAAGCCTTTCGAATGTCAAGAATATGGCTGCGGCCGCAAGTTTACAATACGCCCGGATCTAAATGATCACATACGTAAATGCCACACTGGAGAGCGCCCTTACCATTGCTTGGTGTGTGGCAAGCGTTTCTTAACTGGCTCTGTCTTTTATCAACACCGTCTAATACATCGTGGCGAGCGGCGTTACGAATGCGAGGAATGTGGCAAACGTTTCTATCGTGCCGATGCACTCAAGAACCATCAGCGTATACACACTGGGGAAAAACCGTACAGTTGTTCGTTCTGTACCAAAACATTTCGTCAGCGTGGAGATCGTGATAAACATATGCGTGCTCGGCACGCCCATTTAGATGAAAACACCCGTTTGATGATGCAAATGCAGAAGTTCCAATTGGAGGCTGCAGCGGCCGCTGCGGAGGCCAAGAAGATACAAGAGAGCAGTGTGCCGTTTTCATTGATGCCGCCATCTCAGAATAACTTTGGTTTGGCATTGGATGAGCGAGGACCTTCCACTTTTGTGGGCGCTTCGAATGTTATAGTGCCGCAGTTTGGACAGCTGCCCAATGGATCAATCCCAAACGATGTGTACCCAATGCCAGATATGCCTATACTGCAGTTTAATGAACCGGCTAGCGTGCAGCCGGAAAGGACATCCGATGGTGATATGCCCAACGAGGGTGAGAATTGTAAGGCGGCAAAAGTGGTAGTTGTGAATAACACTGGCCCTATGCCTCTCTTTTACTGACTCATTTAAGATGCCGTATACATTTTTTTCCCATGTATCCGCTATGTAAGGAGTTTATAATAACATCATCACCAACATTTAGCGGCATTGTGAACACACTCAATAAAAAATATCTGAATATCTATATATATATATATATATAAATGTACTTTTTATTGATTACATTCAAAATACTTCCGCTCTATTACATGTATTCGATTCAAACGTGGTCTTCAGTGCGTGGCAATGTGGGTTCTGATATAACATCCGGTACTATATGCGTAAGCTCAACGACATAAATGCAATTTGAGTCTGCTTCTTGTTTATAATCGCAATTCCGACAAGCGTTTGGTAAGATTTTTTTTCCTTGTCCTCTTTAGGATATAACATATTGTTGCATTCCTGCCGTATACCCACAAAACCGGGGCCTTCGTTATGAGCTCCATCGAATAGGCCAGCCAATTCCTTTTTTGTGCAGTTAACACTTTTTCGCCTTAAAAATCAATCGGCACAATTTGCGCTACGCTGCTTAAAGTTGCCATATAGTTTGGGAAACACAAATTGTCGTTTTGCAGCACTAGTAAACAAAAATTGAATGTCATTCAATTTGTTATTTTGTTAAATACCAATGAGTAAATAAAACATAAACCTGCTGAAAACGATATTTTTAATGGTAAATAGTTTATCTATAGTTTTAGAATACAATTTCCATTCATATGTAGCTTGGATCTATTCGATAAAAATTGTCGGTAATAGCATTCGTTGTACAACACTATTCAGCCAGTAAGCGCGTTTCCTTTCTTTTCGATTTTTCTCGAACACACGCCAACATGGGCTTCGCTACTCTCTGGTATTCGCAAATATGGCCAAGGCTCCCGTTGCTGGTAGGATTTGTGTTCCCTGTAAAATTTTAAGTTAATTATTGTAGAAGTTGCATGTAGATTTGTATGCCAATGTTAAATGGCTTTTAATTTGTACAGCAGATGTACATATATATTGAGCATAATCATGCTTAGTACTCACACATATATTTTTTGTGTACTATTTTTATACCCTGTACACAAAGTGTAAAAGGGTATTATAGGTTTGTGCAATGCATGTAACAGGCAGAAGGAGGCGTGGCAGACCATATGTTCCATGGGCAAAAATGGTCAGGAGCAATAGTCGTGTCGATAAAGACATGTCCGTCTGTCCGTCCTTCCGTATAAAAATCTAGATATCAGACACCATAAAAGGTAGAGGCATAAAAATTTACCAAAAAATGCGCATATACAGCAAAAAGAATTACGAATTATCTCAAATTATGTCGATATCTTTCCCTCTTCCCCTGTAACATATTTTTGCGGCTTACAGCCGCTCCGTTCATGTGTTTATGTGCATCTACGTTCCAAAAATGATCGAAATCGGATGAATACATCAGACGTTATAGTCAAAAATAATCAAATTTGACCCCCCCAAAATTACACTGCATGTAGATATGGATACGTGTGAGCTAGAGTTACAAAATTGGTGTGGAGACTCGTGTGACCCTTATCGTTAAAACTGCATCCACCTTTTTTCAATAGAACCCCCCATTCCCCGCAATCGATTTACCTTAATTACTGAAACCACCTCCCCCCCCCATATATTGATTTGAAAATTGCCACAGACATTTATTAATGTATTTTTGATCTATGTTACAAAATTCAACGACATTGGTCCAAGAGTACTGGAGCTATGGGCATAAAAGTAATTTTTGCCTCCATAATAGCCAACTTCCCAATAGGAAAACTTGCCAATTGGACCTTCCCAATGGGAAAATGCTTACAGTCATATTCAACTTGTAAAAAGAGAAAAAAAATTTTACCTTATACTGGATTTAGTGCTTATTGGGAAAACAAGGGTACAGGGTATTCCACTGTCGGCCACCGTCCCGACTCTCTGCATCAAATTTTATAGTATAGAATTTCTTGAATACAAATTCTGTGATTTCAATACAGGTATTCGGTATTATTGTGAAAGATTTACTCACATATTAACAAAATATGTTGACCGAAATCCAGCAATAGCCGGACGCGCTCGCTTGGACATGTTTATAACTAACTTGATGTTCCCTCCAAGTGTCTGGCCATTCATAGAAACTGCGCTGGGATGGCGGATTAAGAGCCAACGTAGGAAGAAGAAGTCATAAACATAAACTTAACTTATTGCCAGTTGCTCACAGTCTATTGGACAGACTTGAATGCCATCTAGTTGGATAGCTGGAAGCGGGGTAGCACCGAAATTCGATTACGAATCTTGGCAGGCGCACACAAAACGTTTAATGGCTAATCAACAAAGCCAAGTGCAGATGGAGCTGCGAAGGGGTGGCCGGGGGTTCGGTAAGTGCGTAACTCGGGGTTGGGACTGGTGCATTTGGCAATGTCTTGTATGTATTTTAAGAGCAGCCATCTAATTTCTAAATTTATGGTTTTTTCGCATAGTTGTAAACTGTAAAATGTGAATAATGTTGGGTCGTTATAGCTGCTGGGGGGCTGGGAGCTGTGGGCTGGAGGGGTGTGGTAGACCCTGGTGCTGCCATTGCGAGGGTTGCTCGCAAAACTTTAATGTTGCAGTTTTGGCGTGTGTATATTTGATTTGATTTTTACGCCTCAACATAAATTGTTTAGATGAGTTTTTTAATCGAAATTGTTCGAAATGACTTAGGTGCGCATAAAATGTCTCTAGAGAGTTGCACGGAGAACGTTGGAAAATGTGAGCGAGACAGCTAACCGTCTGCGCTGCGTTTGCAAATAAATTTTTTGGTTGATGTGATTTGGTGTTCGTCTTGGTGCGCAGCATTTCTTATGCTCACTTTTTTTTGTTTTTTTTTTATAGGGCTTATAAAAAATATTTTTAATAGCGCATAAAAACAGTTGGCAGGCCCGGTTTGGCCAGTTGGTCGTTGCATACTAAGCAAGTGGAACAATTGCAACTAAAACACACAGCTCCAGCTGCCAACTGGCAACTGGCAACTGCCGACTGCTCGACCCTTGGCAGGCACAAAAAGGTGCGCCAGTGGCGCCCAAAACTGCCAACTGCCAACTGTCGAGTGGCGGATGGTCGGTTCGGGCGCTCTTCATTTTTACTGGCAACAGAAATAGCAGTAGCAGCGCACGGCTCATAAACGTTGCCAAACTTTGAACTTGATGGTTTTCCTCGATTCTTTTTACGGCACTGGCGTGTGTTGTTTGTATCTCTCTCTCTATATGTAGTATCTGTATCTGCATCTGTACTGGGCACGAACAACGTCAAGTTGACGATGACGATATAGAAGACGAAGACGAACGAACAACCAACAACCATATAAAAAGATACATTTCCAAGCCACCCAAACGACGCATAAAACGCGTTACTTTCATCCATGAGCGACGTTGATGGGCTCATAAATGCCGCGAATGTGCATGAAATGCGTATTTTTCTACTTTTTGATGATTTTGAAATTTTGTATGCGTTGAGTGCCGTTAAGTGTGCGTGAGTGTGTGTGTGTGTGTGTGCGTCTCTAGTGTGCACCCGTTAACATAACCTCAAACTTGCTCTGTGCCCAGTTGCCGAATTGTTTTTAACCCACTAAAGGCCTCAACGGCAGCGCCGCAGTTGTTGTAGCCATAAAAGTAATATGAAATGTCTCATTTTTAGAGCTTCGAAATAAAAAAGTTATCGGCGCATTTCGGCGGCCTTATTTTGCGTTACTCAAGTATCGAGTACGGAGAGCGCGTCGAGTGCACCGGAAACTGCTCAACCTTCCAAACTGCCGTGCTGCAAACCACCCAATCACTTAACCATACGCAGCACCCACTCCTCACTTTGCCGTGCTGGCCATAAAAAAGTTGCGGTTTAGTTTCTTTGCTTTTTTTATATTGTATATTATGTTCAACTTAACTTTGGTTATCCGAAGCATAAACCGTTGCCTCGCTCATAGGACAAATTATCCATTCAGCTGACAGGCATATATCACCTACTTATGGGCTACTCCAGCTGACTCGCTTTCAACTACCTGCAATTGGTAAAGGACATCATAGTGATCAAATATGACAGCGTCTAGGCTGCTCTGCAGCAGGATAAAGCTATCGGATTTGCCATAGAGACACTCTATTCTGCTACTATTTATGCCTCTGAGCTTCAGAGCAGTGAAGCTTCAAGATACGGACAAATTACACTATGCAACAAATTTGACCACATTGAAAGGCCTATGCCTAAAACATACCTTTTCCGGTAAATTTCGGGTCGCTGATTTTGAATCCGAAACCCGTTTTGGATATTCTAGCTCCGTTTTCGGACTATGGCTATTTCAAAATTAAAATTAAATTTACACGTTTCGAAAGTGGCGTTGTCATTGGTGTTGAAATGTTCGCAAAGAATCCATTTATCGAAATCAAAAGGAACATGTCACAACATTTTTGTAATTTTGTATTTAACTGCTTTAGAATTTGAAAAAGGGAGAATTTTTGAATTCCGAAAAAACATTTTGAGAGATTTTGACCAAAACGTTCTGAAAAACACTGAACCGATATTTAATTTCCTTCAATTCAAATTATAGTTCACGTTGATCCGTAGTAAGTTTAACGAGTACCATGAGAATTGCTAACTTCGCAACACTCGAAATCTCTAGTTTTTTCCAAATAGGCATAATTCGAAAACAAATAGAAAAGAAAATCCAAAATCCTGAAACGGATTCGAAATTTACCGAAAATGGTATGTTTGAGATATTAGATTTTTTTTGTTGCATAGTGTTATACTTTTTGGCTTTAGTGATATAGTAATAAATTATCATGTTTAAAATAAGGAAAATGTGTGTATTTTTTAACCAAAAAGAGAAATAAACAGAGAAAATTTGTGGCCCTCTCATATATTGACCCCCTCAATAAATTGACCAAAAAATTTGAAACCGTGGGTGGTCAACTTAGACAGGTTTGACAGTACTTGAATTTTGTCTAACTCCTCCAGTTGTCTTCCTTATATAGATATATGGTATTTAGTCTTTTACCTTCCATAGATTAATTGGGTACATTTTGAACTTTTCTCTAGTCTCTTTCCAACACTGTCAGGATTGAGTTGAGGATGTTTTGCATCTACTGATTTCGAAACAGAAATTAATTTTCTTTAAATTGTTCAACTTTTCGTCGACTTGTTTTATTTGTTGAACTTCAAAACTTAAGGAAAAGTCAGAAAGACGAACACGAGAATATGTGTAGTTAGCAAGGAATACGTATAATAGTAAAAAAAAAGCATAGCAGAAGAAAAGTTACAAAATTCCCTTTACTTACTTGAAATATTGCTGGTGAATTCTTTTAGTTCTTTGCTAACTTTACAGAGCTTTATATGCATACATTATCAAGACTTTTAAATCTAGCAAAGAAAGTTGCTTGTCAAACGAAGAGTTCTCAAATTCATAGTTTGAGAAAAAGGCATGTTGCTGTTTACCCTCAAGGAAAGGTCATCAAATTGCGGAAGGTAAGGCAATCCACGAAGCAGATTCTGAATGCCATAGTACAATTTTCATACTATAATGCATTTCGAAACATAAGTTAGAATTGATTACACTATGCAACAACAAACAAAAAGAGTTATGTCTAAAATATACCTCTTCCAAACAATTTCGGGTCGCTGATTTCGAATCCGAAAACCATTTTGGATTTTGTAGCATCGTTTTCGAATTATCTCTATTTCAAAATATTCGAGATTTTGAGAATAACTAAGTCAGCGAATATCAAATTACAAAAACGATGCTTGAAGCCACACTCCTCCTTGGGTGTCTGGTACTGCATTTAGAAATGGAGTAGAAAGAAAGGTGGAACCCAAAAGATACTAATCTTGACTGTACCCCTTTTTTTATTTCTTGCACAGGTTTTCTTTTAGAAAATTGTCAAGGATGTGCATAGAGAAATAGATGAAAAAGAGATGAAAGCAAACCAAACTATCTGAGCAGATAATGTCGTACATAAGTGCAAGGTTTTAGAATGTTACTGTCGAGAGTCACACCCTGTTTCTAGTTAACAGTATGTATGCAGTTGATCTTCGATTTGGCAAGCGTTTAGTTTTACAACAAAATAAATAGTACACGCAATTCATAATAACGACAAATTGCCGGAGTTACAATGCTTATTAATTTTCTTCAGTATCTTTTGAAATCTCATCATTTGGTACTTCTTGAAGGGTTATAGTGCAAACTCTAACCAAACAGATCAGAAGTGCGGTTTTACATATAGAGAACTGTTTCTTGAAAAGTGCTTTGGCAATTTCAAGTGATTGGCAGTTCGAAGTTTCACCATATTTTTCCCGCATCCAAATCACCCAGTCAAATGGTTAAAAACACATAAGCAAAAGCTGACAAAGTCAGCTAAATTAGTATGAGTGAACAAACAGTTGGGTCTTTCGTTTTAAGATGTGCACCAGCTTACATTAATGTAGAAGAGATGAAAGACAAGGAAGTTTCAAAGTAGCGAGTCACTACTGGGGGACTTCTGTGTCCTAGCGAAAGGTTGTGAAAAACCATCATGGCTTTGCGAATTCTATGATTAATCAAGGAAGTCGGCTGTCGAAAGCGAAATTGGGGAAACGAAGACTTATAGTTCCAATAGAGCGACAAAGAGTTTTTAAAAGAGTTAGAAATAGAATGTTGCAAATATTTCAATTAGAAATTAGTAGATCTCAGGAAAGTAAATTATCACCTATCCACAAAAAAGCAGCTATACTTAGTGAGAAGAAGAGAGTAAGCAAGAGGATGAAGAAGAGAAGGAGGAGAAACAGGCGAAGGAGGAAGACGAGAAGAAAGAGTATAGGATGATATTGGTATCAACATCCGCAGTTGGACCCAGTATGAAGAAGGGAAAGAGGAATGGGAACGGAAGGGAGACAGGGAATGGTAACGGGAAAAGCAACGGGTAGAAGAATATGATCTGCGTCGAGTGGAGCATGGAGCTGGGCGAGCGGAACGAGCACGAGACGGAGCTCCCTAGTCATAATATAAAATTATCAGCAAAAGTTGAACAGTTAGAAAACGTTTTTTATTTTAGAAAATGTCAGGTGTTTTCGTAAATCCACCCAACTTTATATATATTTGAAATGGCACACTTCTTTCGAACACTCGAGAAATCAAAAATTGCTAGATAAATGGCTGAGACGGTTTAGAATAGGTCACTTCTAAAGTTGGGAATCAGCGTATCACAGTGTTACCTATATATTTAAGAGATTTTGGACTCCTGAACAGATTATTTATTAACAAAATTGTAGAGCTCGTAATACTTATATTTGGTGCAAATATAGAAAAAAGGGCTGCTTAACTTATTAATAGACCACACTAAAATCGAGGTTAAATAAACCCCATTAATGAAAAAACCTATATTTTTTGTGTTGAGCAATATTTAACCCTATTTGGGGCAAAGAGATTGCGTCGCCGAAGCTTTTTCTCTCTTCTCATGTCACAGCTGTCAATAATGCGGAACTTGGCCAACCAGCAGGACAACTGATTTTGTGAGCGAAAAGTAATGTTGATAAGCATTTTATCACGAATTATTTCATATTTCCAGGAAAGATGAAGAAAAAGTTGAAAATGTTAATTATAATAATTAGGACTGTTTAGAAATACCATCCAAATTCATCCATCCAAAACGGACTTGCTCTGATTTTAATTGCAGAACTAAAAGTGTATCTAATTACACTAGGCATTAAATTTGACCTCAATTTAAACTCGAATAGTTTCGGTTGTTTTAGTTCGTTTTTTGATTCATCGCTATTTCTGTCGAAAGTTGTGAGGTCAGCAAGTCGCATATTAATCGGAAAACGATAATAGCCAAAGATTGACTCTGCTCGGAAATTATAGGAATAAGCAAATGTGTTTTGAAATTCAAACAATCAAAATAGGCTTCCAACATCATATCAACACTCTTTTTAGTTCACAATAATCACAAATACTAAAAAAAATTTCAAATCTTCCAGGAATTCTCTGGCTAACGCTTAAAGTTAACCCACAATGACATCATTGGCACCGCTGCTCATTGCCAGCTTTATACATCTCATTACCAACAAATCGATCTTCTTGAAGGACATAAATGTAGCAAAACGCAAAGAGCTACCAACAAGTGCAGACATTACTGTCTATTTGGCCTTGGCGGATCTGATATACCATATTGAAGTCTTGCCGGAACGCTGGTTCTCTCTATCGAATTGGATAAAGCTGTGCGGGGAGATATTCATTGCCATATTGGCTCAGGAGTTCGGACTATTGGTATGCTGGAGCGGTATAGAGACGGCCATTTCACAATTGATACAAATCTTTGAACTAAGTTCCAATATGCACTTTATTGTGGTAGCTTTAGCTACAAACTTAGTTAGTTTAATGATTATGTCAATGGTATTAAAGTTTACCGGAACGAATCAGAGGATGCACAATTCAATGAAAACCCTCTGTTCGAGCATGTGTCGTTATTTGCGTAGACATCTCTGTTCAACAAGCAAGGACTCTACGGGCAAAAATGAAGATTTGGTTATTTAAGCATGAGCTTTGTTGGATCTTACACCTTAATGGATTTCTGAGTTTAACAATTATAAAAATTGTGTATTCATATTTGGAATAAAATAAAAACGATTACGGTTAACACTCCATGGAGTTAACGATAAACTTTAAGACAATGTTTCTGTGAAGCCAGTGAAACAAATATAATAAACCCCTTTAAGAGAATTTGCTTAATATGGTTTGTCCTTTCGGACATCACAGTACTTTTCCAGCATATCATTGCAATCTTAAGAAGACAAATTGATATTTAATATATAGCTTGTGCCTCAAGCTTGAAAGGTGCAGCATGCGAAAGCGGGCGTGGCCAACCTTACCAAATATATGCGCATGTGTAACCTTCAACCTCAACATTCCTCCGAACCCGATAGCGATGATGGACTTTTGACGCATACTACATATATATTGTACGATCAGGAGTTTCATGAAGCCACTGTAGTGCAGAACGCCACCTACAGAGAAATCCTGCATATGGCTGCAGGAATGACGTTCTTCTAAAAAGTGAAGCGTATGGACTTAGTACCAGTGCGTCATCCTTAAGAGAAGCAGAGGTAAATCAGGTAGTAGAGGCAAAGAGTTCAATGAGGTTGTGAAGGCAACACGTCTCCGGCGGTGTTTCCGTAGCTCACCAGCCGACATCCGCGACTATAGATATACCGCGGCCTAACCATGACGAAGTCAGGGTCGCAATAACAACAAAACTGGCGATGATGATCTGCCTGCAGGACGGATTTCGTCTACCTTGGCACCACTGTCACGATGAAAACGATGTCAGCATGGAGATCAATTGGAGAACAACCACCGGTTGGAGAAGGCGCGCACAAAACAAAGACGCACGAAGGAGAGATTTACATCAGGCTATAACCCGGTAATGGGTTGTTATGGCCAGTTAAGAAGTTCAGAAGAAGAAGTTCTTATAGTAGTTGAAGACAAAATAATTGTTTGTTTAAGTGTGTTCGTAAATTGACTGTTGGCAGCTTCTGAGTGAACTTACCGATAAGAGGGTTAAATTACCTAGAAAAAATTTTGAAACGAAATTTGGGAAGAACTTTTTTTAATTTCTTTTCTTCTAGGAATTATATGTGGTGCAGAGATCACCAGCGCCAAACAACTTGTGTTATGCTTATCATATGTTAGAACTACGCTCTATGAGGTTCTTTAAAAGAAAAAGTCGAGCATCTTAGCTTGGTAAGGAATAGTTAAAGTAGGTTTTTTTTAAAGAAACATTCTACGACACAGGTTTTAGGCACAAGTTTTCCAATTCCAATCCAAGTTCAAGTTCAGTTTAAGCTAAGCAAAAAAAGGAACGTTAAGTCGAAAACGCCCCTGAAGATGGACTTCGTAATGAATCTGAAATATCGGAAAATAATTAACTTCCTGGATTGGGCCTTGAGCCGGCACCAATAACTACGTGGGTTGCTTGATGAGTAATTTTATATTTTGAGCAAGCTGCATTATTTGTACGCTATACAGATCGTGAAATTCGTATAGAATGGAAAAAAACGAATTTCGTGTGTTCTCGAAGAACATTTTTTGAGTAAAAAACGGTGAACCAAAACCCAGAAAAGGTTTGATACCAATTATCGAGACTCTGCACCATCAAGTTCTATGGTTAAGAAGAGGGTTAGTGAGTCCCGTTGCGGTCATAACGTGGCATAATGTTGAATAAGCATAGCGACCTCAAGCGAAACCGTGTTTCCACTTCAGAGGAGTTTTTGGCAATGTTTAAGTGCAATCTGAAAGCGTTTTTGAGCCATTTCGCAACCGTGAATGAATCACAACACACCAAAGGCTAGGGAACAGTCAAATCAGTCGATTTGTCGATGTGAAAGTGCACCAAGGTAAAGGTGCATTTGTCATACAACTAGGTCAAGGCGGCAGTTGTTTGGGATGCAGGCGGTATTATCCATATCGATAACGTTGAAAAGGGCAAAACGATAAACGGCTACTGATAATGAACGTGTGCATACTTGCATGCCAAAAATCCATAAATTGGACGACGAACTGCTACCGCAGACAGCATAAACTCCAGATTATCTATATTTGCATATGAAGCAATGGCTGGGCGTCCAGAGATTTGCATAGAGTTAAGAGGTCATCAGTGAGGCAAATGCCTACTTTGAGTACCTTGGGCAAAAAATTGACCACATGCCAACGCTCAGCGTTCTTACGTAGCTCATGCTGATTTTTATAGAAATTAATGTGCCGAAAAAAACAATGACAAGTTGGTATTTTTCAGTAATTATTACTGAACATTTTCATAAAACCCCTGCCAGGATCTTCAGCTAGGGCGTTATGATTCAATTTTTGACTGCATGCTGGGCAGGGTTTGTGGATGCCACAATCGAATGTTGACTATACATGGCGATGGCGTGGCCGACCGTTGGACCACGGGACGGCCGCCGCCACCGCCGCTACCGCCGCTACCTCTAGTGCCAGGGTTGCCAAGCAGCCCCAAAGCTGCTGCATAGTTGTGCATTTTAAATTAGCACATGGCTGTGGGTGTGTGTGTGTGTGTGTGTGTGTGTGTGCCGCTCTGTCCAGCTATAGCCATCTTTTTTTTCGGCAGAACAAATTCGTTTTGGTTTTTTTAGTTTTATTAGGTTTTTTTTTTTGCGAGTGCAGTTCGCATTTTAGGGCGGAGTTTTTCAATTTTTATTTTATGCCACGCGTTCGAACGAGAAAAGTGAACACGATTCATGCCGCTCTCACGCACATACGCACACACACACACACACACACACACACACACACACGCACAGCAACAACAGCAAAAAATTTAAATATATTTCCGAATTTTCTGGTTTTTTACCATTTTTTTTTTGTTTTTTATACATGTTTGCCTGCCATTTTTTTTTTGTGTTTTGTTATTTTTATTTATTTTTTTTTTTTTTTGTAGACTCTGCCGCTAAATTGCCAAACTGCGCCGCGCTGCAGCCGGACATCAGCACGCCCACCACGCCCCCCAAACCGCCCAACTCCGCTGCCGGCGCAACAACAAAGTGTAAAAACTCAACCACATTGCAGCTGCAGTTGCATTTCTCCTCATTTTGCGCCGTCCTTTTTTCGTTGGACTTTTTTTAATTTTTTATTTTTTCCCAGCTCTCTGTTTAAGTTTATTTATTTATGAGGTTTTTTATTTTTACATATTTTTATTTTGATCTATTTTTTACTGCCTGGCTGTTGTTGTTGCTGCTGCTGCTGCTGCTGCGGCGCTGCCCAACTGCATTGGGTGGCAAACACATGACCGCTGCAGCATGCACCAACTGCATGTGCATCGTACTGCATATCCTGCACATCCATTCATATATAGCCATATATCCATATGCACATCCGGCGCTCTTTGCTGCATGCAACCAGCTCTGCATTTGCCGTCTCACACTACGATTGTGGCTCTCGCTCTCGCTTTCTCTGCCGCGCCTTTCGCGCGCCTACAGCTAGCTGCATGCATGCGCTCGGTCAGCTGCGTTCGCTCACAGCAAGCGTCTCGCAGAGAGTGGACGGCAAAAATGCATTGTACAGGAGCGCAGCTCGTTTGGTTTTGGGCGCTACAAAGCTCTGTGACGTTGCTGTAGAAACTAAGTAATGCTTGTTGGGAAGCACGCTTTCGGGCTGCTTGAACTTATTCCAATATGTTTGTTACTTAGAAAGTTCCAAAACAGTAATCTATCCTGCTGAATTGTGAGTTAGAAGCACAAATATGCGCTAAGCTGATTCGTGTCTATCAAAGTAAAACGTACGGAAAAACAGTCATTTTATCCATACTCACGCTTCAAACATCAATTTTTAAATTTAATATATACTAGTGGCTGAAATACATAAATTTTCCCATTCATCGTTATCATTATCAATATCATTTCTCTCTCTCTCTCTATGACTTATAGGAGCAAATGAGCTGTGAGTCACAAATACATATAAAACGATCATGTTCTTCCATATATATAGTCCGAACGGACCGAACACTTGTTGGCTATTTACACAGACACTGCTGAAAATCATGCTCAGGCCGTCGCTTACTGCTTTTGCGAGTGTAATGCCAATAGCAACAGAGAAAACGTTCGTGAACAGTTACCAATACATGTAAAAACATATCAATATAAATGTTTTTTTTTTTATTAGTTTTACCCATAATTTGCCAAAATATATAAATAAAACTTATATTCTGCACTTCCTATGAAAATTCCCTACACTATCATATAAATTTCAACCATAGTTTTTGCCATACACTTGGTGGAAAAGGGTTCCAAAAATTTTCCTTAGCTATTTATATAATAGATATTGTAGTCTACTTTTTGGCAACCAACTAACTTTCTCGCTTTGTATAAAATTTGAGGCTTTGTGAACTTCTTCTCCAATTAAGTGAACGAAAATGTTACTTTTTATAGACATGTTAATGTATAAGCTAAAGCTATCATGTTAGGCTTAAATACCAATCAGTCTTGACCTTTTCCCGGAGCACAAAATCTTGACCGAAGCTAAAAACGAAATAAGCCAAAGGCATTGACGTTGGACGGTTTTATTTTCGGATTTACGTTCCTGTCTTGCATGTGCATGTATAAAGATGCACAATTTTCGGTAAAAAAATAGCACTAGCCAAATGCGGCAAATCGACATTGTCTTTATCTACTCTCCACACTAAGATAATAGTTTCGCAGCTCCAATAAAGAGCAATTCGTTCATAAAAAATGTCTTCCTGAAACGTTTTTAAATCAAGATTATTCGTTCATAGCATTCTCAAACAATGAATATTTCTTTTATATTCTTAATTTCAAGCAAGAAATTTTGGATTTTGTCCATGTATACTGTCATTTCTAAACAATGCGATGTGATTTCAAAAATCCAAGAACAAATCGAATTGATTCAAACTGATTTTATTCAATCCCAAATTCTTGATTTTATACGATTTATTTTGGCTACAAAAGTGGCTTAGAAGAAGAACGCCTGGATTGATTTGAATTTTGAGAGTTTGAAGTTCCGAAAACGTGACGTCACAATCTAAAATGTTCTGAAAAATCTGAAAAAATCTATATAATTTCGGGGAATGTTTACCTTTCTGTCGAATCGAAAACACATCCATCAAAGATTTTGCATCAAATTTTAAATTATTAACTGCAAACATTTTCCTTTCAATTTGATAACAGCAGCGTATACTCTGCTTCCCCCGTGTGGTGAGCGGATTAGAGAATACCACCTCAGCAGGTCAAAGCTTGTCATATGAGGCGACTAACAATGACACCGGGTTCTTTCGAGACCAGTAGAGCCACCCAAAGGTTGTGCGTAAGTTTTGTAAAACCACAATTCTAATGAAAGAATGTATATACATCAGGCCGTAACCCGATAACGGGTTGTTATGGCCAGTTACGAAGAAGAAGCGTATACTCTGTGCATCCTATCTGCAATGATTCATGCGATATTCTATTCCAAGTTTCTAAAAATGCTCACAGTTGTTTTTTTGGTTACACGGCTTGTGACGTCATATTAGGGGAAGGCAGGTTGCCTAAATGTGACTAGTTGTGACAAATTTTGGTGATGTCATTTAGGAACGTACTCAAAACTTTTGTCAGTGAATGGCATGTTGAAAGACTGAGAACCGAAAACACTTTGAAATCCTGACTGACAAGCAGCGTCACTAAATTAGCTAACAGTTTCTATGCAGAGCCAAAAAACCCGCAATGCGCACCTGGAAAATGCATTTGCTGCCAAAGAAAGAAAAAAAAAACTTTAAAAAATGAACCAAAACCAATGTCCGTTGCAGTTGCTGCAGCTGCAGCTGCAGTCGAACGATGCAACAAAAATAAAAAATAAAAAATAAAAAAAAAGTCACGTGAAAAAAGTAGCTGACAGCCCATATGCACTTTTTGCTCTCTCTCTCTCTCTCTTTCTCATGCTTTCTCGCTCTGGCTGCTGTATTTGCTTGCTCTATCTTGCTTGCTGCCTCTGTTGCACGCCTGAATTTAGGATGTGCATTTTGTTGTTGTTTTATTTTTAATTTTATCGAACTTCATGGGATTTTTTTTCCCACTTTTTGGAACATTTTTATATAATCCTTTTTTCTAGACCTTTTTTTGTCATTGCATAAGTGTGTGCGTGTGTGTGTGTGTGTGTGTGTGTGTGTGCGTGCCCCACCCATGTGTTGCGGCTGCAGCGCAGTCAGCTGCGGGGCCAGGCCTAGGCCTAGGCTCGGGCCCGTGCGGGTTCGATCTGTGCTGGCCGGGCCTTGACCACCAACCTGCTGTCATTTCGCTCGCACCCGAACATTTGGTGTGGGGAAATGCTGTTTGTGTTTTTACGCGCCTTTTTTTGGTTGTTTTTTCAATTTTTGTTTTGTGCTTTTTTGGCTGTTGTTTTTTCTTTGTTGTTGTTGCTTGTGTTGCACGCAACTTTTGGCGCTGCATTTTTATTGGCTGGCAGTGCGTGTGTGGCAGCCCCAAACCCCCACCCCGCCCCCCAAGAGCATGTTTATGGGCTAAGTAGGGTGCGCTTAACTCTTTTTTCAGCTATCGACGTCGGTTTTTCAGCGTTTTTTGTTCGCTGTCGCTGCAGTTTTTGGTTGTTTTGCGATTTTTTCGGATTTTTTTTTGTGATTTTTTTTTTATTTTTTTGCCGTTTAATGCAAATAAAATGTTTGCATTGGCTTGCATTATGCTGATGCGTGTGTGTGTGTGTGTGTGTGTGTGTGCTGGCCCACTGATGATAACATGCTCGCAGCTGCAGCTCCTGTTTTGTCCTTTTTCCACGCACAAGCAGCGCCAAAAACAGCCGCATACGAAATTTTCCTTTTTTTTTTGTATGCCATCATTAAAAATTGCCCATGCCAATTTCAATTTCAATTCCAACTGCTATATCCAGGAGCTGTGCCAAGCCCGTTGCTGCTGCCGATCCCTTGCAGCAGCAGCTCGGTTCGGTACAGTTTGGGTGTTGTTTTGTTGTGGGTCATATGTGGGTCGCAGTTTGTTGTCTTTGTTGCCAAGCGCTTCGCATAATCGCCGGCTTCACACGCGGCCAGCTGCATATCCTTGTTGGTTCTGGTTCTGGTTTTGGTTCTCGTTCTGGTTTTGGTTTTGGTGCTCCCCACAGCATTGGGTGTATGCTGTTTTTTTTTTTTTATTCCCAACACCGTGTTTATATGTTAAACGAGAGTCAGAGTTGAGCAGGCATAGGCTTCATTTTGTTGGCTTTTCTTTACTGTTATTTTCGGTTGTTTTCTTTTTTTTTTTTTGGTTTTTCATTTTTTTTTTTTTGGGGGGGCTTTTTATTTGTCATTTCGTGGCACCGTGCACTTCTCTCGCCTGTCTGTCTGACTCTTTCCAGCGCTACTTGCTGTTGTTTGGGCATTTTTGCACATAAATTTTATTTCTTTACAAAATTACCGATATTTTTATGCTGTCTACCCCGAAACTCGTGCCCCCCCACAAACTGCCTGCTTAAGCTGTCGATTAATATTTATCTGCACATTTCGAGCTTGCCATTTTTATAGAAATTTGTGCTATGCATTTGACATGTGCCAATGATGTTCCAATCCCTGCCAACAGCCACCGGCCCCCCCTCTCTGCCCGTGGCCAAATTGGCTAACATAAAATAAAAGGTTGCATCAGTACGGACATTACAGTGGGCAATTGATGACTTTTGAGCTACTCTGCAGCTGTGTTCGAGCTAAGGCTTGAGCATAAAAACTCAGTCCTCTGTTATCATTACAGTGCATCTTTTAGTCGCCTATTTGCGTTTTTAGCTTTTCTTCTAACTATTTGATGTATTAGAACAGCCTATTAGCCTAAAGGTTATTAAACTCCACTTTCGGTCAATCTACAAATGTTTATCTTGGGTGTTCTAACCAACTTCTAACTATTTGATGTATTAGAACAGCCTATTAGCCTAAAGGTTATTAAACTCCACTTTCGCTCAATCTACAAATGTTCATCTTGGGTGTTCAAACCAACCGCTTGTGTGTTATCCACAAACTTGTTGTGTTCCAGAAATGTGGTAAGGTAAGAGAAAAAAGCAATATGTATGTGAGCCTATTTAACTAAGCGCAGGCGATTAAAATTTGGAGCAATCGTTGATAAGGCTGCTCTCATCTCTTCATTGATCATCCTCAGGCTTTCATGGTAGTGAAAGTTGAAAATCCCAATGGAATAGAATTGCAAGGAGAAAAGCAATTAAGTAGATAGATATATCTAATCCGAGTCTCCTATCCGTTGGCTGAACTTTTAAAGACATGCACCATCTCACATCAGAAAGTGATCAGAGACTTAAGATTTATAATATAAAAGAAAAAGAAATTAAAGTAAAATTAAACAAAAAACAAAACCAAATTAGCATCAACGGTCAGTTGGGTGTTTTTTTTAACGATGTGCCCCGACTAACGTCTAGGAAGTAGCCAAAAATTCACGTTTAGGAGAGTCGAGGAAAGAATTACTAAAAGATAGAAGATAATATAATTCAATATAATGGTACAAAGAACACAAATAGGATCATGCAAGGCAAAATTAGACCTACAAACTTGCATGTGCAACAGAAGGAAATGACGAGAAGTACTACCAGGAATAGAAAATATAACCTGGCCAAGAAGATAAATGGAATCTATGAGGCCAAGAATTAGTTTATGTAGAAATAAAACACCGTGACAGATTTTGCGACTAATTAGAGAAGACAGTTTTAGAAGGCGATGTTTGGAACCCAATTTAAGCGCAAACTGACTCTATCATATCTTAATAGAGCCGATACTGCGGACTCCAAACAAAGGAGCGATATTCAAGTTTAGGACAGACGAGAGCAGTGTAAAGAAATGTGGTCGTGGAGGGGCGAGCCCGATGAGAGAGGGGTGGAAAGGATGTGAGGTCCCCCGGGCCCGGAGTTTCACTGTCGTAATAAATTTGCTGTACTCCTAAAAAATGCTGTCCCGAGCATTGTTTTTTTTGAGTAAAAAAGTTCGTCGTACTTACAGAACACAATGATTCAAGCTAAAGGTGAATTAGAGGGGCCGATACATTTTCTCCCCCGGGCCCGGATTTTCTCTCTACGGCCCTGTTTATGGGTCGCATAGAATATTGCCAATGTGTTTATCAAATTTAAGCCTATGATCAAATAAAACGCCTCTATGAGGCGTTGAGGTCAATATCAATGCTGTGTATGAAGCTAATATCAATAAAGGAAAAAAATTCTAATTGATTGCAAGAAGTAGATCGACGTTTTACAAAGCCATGTTGGGAGTCTGAAAGCAGTGGATACTCATTTTTTATATGCAACCAAAAATATGCTAGCTCTACTTGGGAAAATTTTAGTTTTAATGTACGATCAGTTTTTAACTCAATGAATTATACCTGCTCGTTTATCGGTAAGTGTCCGAGAATGGATTTCATACCCAGTCACATTAAGGGGCCGTCCATGTATTACGTCATCACTGATACGGGGGTCGGGTTACCTAATGGATTATGTTCGTTTACATGTGGGGAGGGAAATAAAGGTATTTATTTTAAAATTTTGCATATTTTCAAGAAATAGCTCAATGTGAAGGCGGACACGATATTCCAGTCATTTCTAATATTAGGATTTAATATTTGGCCATCAAAGTGCGAAGGAAGCCTACACCTATCTTTGTTTGACGTTTGAGATGGTGCCTTTTCAAAACAGCTCAACTCTTAGTCTGACGGACCACAGTAGCGTGTTTCAGATATCGTGCCTAAAAGACTCTATCATTGAGTAAAGCCAACTTGTTCATGTTCGCCTACCTGTAGGAAAAGGCTCAACATCTTGGTTAAGTCATTTGAGGACAGCATCTCGTAGCTGTCCGTAATTAGTCTAAAACTAACATCGAAAATACCATAGAATATCTCAAAGTGTGTGCAAAAGTACTTCGAAATGTTTTGGGACTCCATTGAATGATTTCATTGAAAGCGATAGAGGCGAATTAAATTTCCATTCCATTAAATTCAAATATTAAGGATTGGCTGGAAACACCTTCGGAAGAAGCTAAAGAATTTTATTAAAGTCAGTCAAGAAAAATGAAATTACCTATTTTAAATTAAATCGCGTCTGGAAATATGAATCGGAACTGTAGAATACTTCGATGTTATCGTGTTCCCAAAAACATACTACTTTCAATTAAAAACGAATTTTGGCGTATTCATATTCATGTACTATATATTTTTATGATTACCTAATCATAGAGGAGGGGAAGAGCGGTCGACTTACTGATTATTCTTGATTTCAATTGAATTATTGAAATGAATTATAATTCAAATTAAAGGTAATTTAATATCGGTTCAATATCGCAGTTTCAATCATTTTTTTTGAAATTTCAAAATTTTAACTTATTGTTCCTAAAGTTATTAAATCAGAAAGTAAAATTATTTTTCCCATATTACATTAAACCATAATCAAACTTTGGTGGAATACGGCTGGGGTGTAAGGAACCCTCAGTATACCATATTGCCCACTAATCTCGCATAAAAACAGTCCAAAAGCAACTCATACTTTTTGCGCTTCGTCAACTTCCTAACGTACACAGCAAAACCCTTTGTGGCAAAACCAATTAATTATAGTTGAGATCAGGAATTTAAACCGAATTTTATTTCGGTAGTACCGTAATCAAGTATCAATTTCGTTTTACCGGTTCCTATTCAAAAAAAAAAGAACGTGAATGTAATAGAGTGGAATCCTAGATTAGAAAAAAATTGGATGAAATTGAAAAGGCCAAGAATTCCACTCTATTACTTTCATGCTCTTTGATGTAAACAGTGCCAAAGGAGTGCTACAAAAAAAAAACAGTGGGAGCGAGAAACAGATTGTGTTGTCTAGTGTTTCATTTTTTATAGCAGCGGAAGAAGCGTTATTATTATGCGGTCCATACACACAGCAATCGCAGTGTAGCGCAGAATATTAAGAAGTTCTATGTTACACGCATTTAAAATTTTTGAAAATATCTTTACGCCTTTGAAAGCTATAAATGTTGCCGGAATTGGAAATATTAACGGTTAACGGTTATCGGTTTTTCTAAACAACTATTCCCCAAACTTGGCCAGTTGATTAGGTTCGTTGTGCTCCGCCGCACTAGAACTTCAGTGAACATCGTATAATTACCTTCAACACTTTATATTTTCCAATCTTTCTCTTTCCATTGTAAAAGTTACTATCCTGGAATATCTAATAAATAATAATGGCCTCTGATCAAGTTCGGTTAGGGAACTTTTTAGGATAGTGCGTCTGCTCCCAAACTGACAGCGATTTTAATATGGCATATCAATCTTATCTTTATCTTTACATCTCCTTATTATTTAGTTACCTTTTAAGTTAACTTTAAAAATTTTCTGTGGCCGTATTGGTTTTTGTTCCTGCTTCAAATAAAATCAATAATTTCCCTTCCACCGCACAAGACTTTAAGTTTCCTGCGTGCCACGAAGAAGGTTACCCAAACATATTCCTGCACTTTCCTCTCTTGATACTTTCTACTCAAAACTTTATTCTTACTATTGCAAAAAACCTTCCTCTATCACGGCAAAGATGCTGTGATTAGTTTATATCCAATTGGCGTTTAAGCTGCACTCATATCTTTGCAAACTTTATCCAGAGTGTTCCCTTTAAAGAATAACAATGTTTCCCGATGTGACCGTCAAGTAAACCTTAGTGTCAACCCCTACTGCTTTCAGTAATTGGAAATTTAATGCATGTTGCCTTCAGTCTCAAAAGTAAACTTGCTTAAAACATATAACCTTTGACTTCGTAAGATTTAAATTGTAAACATTTTCACTTATTTTTCTTACTTTAAAAAATTTTGCATACATTTTTTGTGACACACTTAATTTATATGTTTAGATCAATTTCGAATGCTTTGTTGCGCCGTCACGAGGTGACGCACACTCTTCTTCTGCTTCCAGCGATAGCAACCCACTAGCGGGTTACGGCCTAATACAGAGTAATCCTCCAGGCGACTCCAATTTCCATGCGTCTTCTTCAGACAGTGATACAAAATACAGTTAGTGTGCCCCGTAAGTGGTCCTTCCAATGGAGATTTGACCTGCCTCTTTGTCACCTTCCCTCAACAGCCGCATTGAAGACCTTTCTCGCAGTAGCTTCTTCATCCATACGCGCAACATGATCTAGCAAGCAGAACCACTGGATGTTAATGCTCATAGAATTTTTGGTTTCATCGCATTCGGTAGTTTAGGGTTAAAGACCATACTTTCCGCTCAAACATTTAAAAGACATTTTCACCTGACTGCGTCGTAACGTATGCTTAAGCGCTTTTTGTAGCTTATTAGTTTCGTCTGGCGAAAGTGGTCCCTACTCTTCATTTGTCTACCAAAGTAAGATCTACTACCAAGAGTGATTCTCCGCTTGATTTCCATGCTCACATTGTTCTCCATTGTGACGCTGGTGCCAAGATATCAAGATCAGCTGCGTAGGATATCGATCTAAGACAGCGAGGGGTATACCTCAGTAGAAAGAAGACTGTCACCACAGTAGTTGGTTCATCCTTCTTGAGGACACCAAGAACACCACTCATCCGGCATACTCTCATCTAGCCATATTCTGCAATTAATTGAATATGAGACCCACTTTATCAAGTTAGGTTATGATCGTAATGATTTTCGTTTTTCTGGCTCGTAAAGAGCTCGTGTACTTTAAAGCAAATCAAACCATTTCTATTTGAAAAGTTCTCTGTCCTTTTTTGAGATTGAGGCTTCGAAACGGAGCACCCGGACTCTGTTTTAGTTTGTAAAACTGTTTGAATTTTTACGAGGCTACGAAAGCCATATTGGATTTTTATTACTTTTACTATTAACATACTATGCTCTCCACATAAAAGACTTACTACTGCACTTGCAGTTCACTCTTAGCTCCAGTGAGGTTCCCTTCTAGTATTCCCTCCTTTTATTCATTGGAGGGGCAGTGGTCGGCAGTGTAATTCAGTGGAAGGGCACTCTGCTCTCCCTCTATCTCCTCAATCACAATTAGGCAAAAGGATTGCGATTATATCCGTTTTTCCGCTTGGGCGACTGTGTCTCTTTAGTTTTGGAAGTCATGAGAACATGATCGGTGTTTCGTCCAAGATCCTTTGCAACAATATTGCTTTCTTTTAGCTTGCGGGGCTTAGGTGGTGGTGGTGTTAGTGCTGGCTCTTTCTTTCGACTCTGGCGCTTAGTAGGCCTCATTGTAGTTGCTCTGTCTGCTGCTGGAGGCGGGGAATAGTTATGTTCACTTTCCTCGGACAACGGCTCAAGTAAATAAAAATCGAAGCTTGATCCGAATCCATATGTAATAATATCTTGTTCTGTATGCTGTCGAAGAATTTTGGTCCTCTTCCTACATAACTCTATTTCTGAATCATTTGTATTGTTTTCGACGTCCTCCGTCTGTGTTGCCGTATCCACCATTTTGGGTTCTTTCGAGCATTTAGCTCTGGTTTTCTTACTGAGCCTATTTTCATGCAAAGTGTCTTGGAAATGATTACGTAAGGAATATTTTTTTCCCACAGTGAGCACCTAGTTTGATGGTGTTTAGTTTTTTAGCTAACCATATAAGGCTTACTTACCTGTTTTTTGGACCTCTTATATAGTATGTATAAGAGTAAGAGCATCGGAAATATTACTAAAAACAATTTGGAACGATCAAATACCAAAAAATTTAAGATTTCGTGTACTTTGAGTATACACCAGCAAAGCGACTGCCAATTTTGGCAAAAATGAGTCATTTTTAAATGTTTTTCAAAGGTCACCATATGATAGTCCCACATTTTTGTGTTTTTGATTATTAAAATTTTTAAATATAATGATTTATATATTAATGCCTCAAACGATATTAAAATCAGCGCCTGTTGCTTGAGTAATATATATAAGTTTCGTACGGATAACTAGATCTATGCGGAGTTTACTTTATGGATTACGTTCCATGGACTCGATTTATACCGTAAACAAACTGAGTGTACATATAGCACATAGTATCTGGAACTTTGCGGCCCTACGAGAACATCCAACTCTTTGGATGGCATGTTTGTTGAGAGGCGACGCCTTTTTTTTATCAACGCCATACAAAGTCCAAGTCTTTACCAGCGATTTTTTTGAAGGCACATTCACCACGATAACCCAACAAGGGGCCCAACTTCATAAGGTATTTTTTTGAAAACTAGAACCCACTAGTTTTGGCCAAGATATACGGATCTGCCGTACCGACACGTCTCCTATAAAAATGACAGCGGCATATGATGAAAAAATGCCTCTTTCTTGCCGACTTATCCAACACTACAGCCATATGTAGGTAGCTCCACGAGCTGTATGTCGTATAAGCCTTCGTGTGAATCACTCGAGCCGCTTGTATGCAGCAAAGAGATCAGCGATGCTTGGCCAGTAAGCAGGTATCCAGCGAGAAGGATCAAATCAAACTTTTCGTTTGAGTCACGCTTTGAACCTTATTGCCAAACCCTTGGCAGCCCGATCGAACAGAGTGCCTTGAGCATTGTACTTGTGTTTTTCTCTAACTTCAAGAAAAACACTTCTTAATGATAAGCATAACTCCGGGACTAAATGATGTCACCATAGAGAATGACCCCAAAAAGCTCAAAAGTAACAAAATAAAAGGTGGTTTTTGGGGTACATAGCCTCGCATTTCTGAAAATCCTAATGCAACGGTTCTTCCTTCTGACTTGGAAGACGCTGGAAAATACTTTAACGACATCAACAACTGAATCATAATGAGCTGCGTAATGATTGCGTATTTCGCCTTTCAAATAGGTTAATTGGTATAAAAACGCAGTTTTCTTTCATAAAAAAGATTACCTCGAAGTTAGTGAAGTTTTGATGCTTTGGAGCCCGCACTCATGCGGATTTGTGATCGGTTGACAATTTGTCGATATTTCTGACTTTCAACTTATTTGGAATTTTTTCATGAAAAGAGTTTTTGACGATTTTATTATCAGTTAGGTAAGAATTTAAAACATTGAATTTAGTAAAGACACAGTAAAGACAATGGTGATCCCATTGACGTCTTGATGTGCAGAGAGCGCACGTTCTGCCATTTCTTCTTCAGTGGGGAGACCAAGAAAACGATGGACAAACTGATATTGTGAGCGAGGTCATCGTGTTTTATGTCAACATGACCCACGGCCAAGCACAGACACAGAACCTACTTCATCTGAAATTTGATGATCGATCCTCGATTCCTCGATCTTGGCCATCAAGGCCATCATCCTGATGCGACAGAAGGCCAGGTAACTTGACAGCCTTGTTAAGGCCGGGTCCCAAAAGACGCGCAATTTGCTTAATCAGTGACTCGGAGTCGTCAGTGTTTTGTTCTTCTTCAGAGCTTCGGTGTCCATGTGCTCCACATTGTTAGCCTTGGCTTCATGGCAATGCTGCTGCATTTTGGGACAGGGAATATGCTTCAACATAACATTGCCGGAGAAACGCTAGTCCTTTTTGGGATCATAGTATTTCAAACCGATTTGAAGTTCCACTAACTGCAAGAAACCACGCTTATTCTGGAGCGAATTTTCCAAAATAAAGGGGACGCTCTGATAGAGCGTGTCCCGCGAAACCTTTGTAGTCATGTCCTAGCTGAGCGTCAAATTGGGTGAAATTGGTTCTGTGTGTTCTGCAACATTCCTGTGATCTGCAGCCCGTATGTGAGTCATGTTTAGAGTATTTAAAAAGTCGTATGTTATTTGCTCCTCTCAACCTGGTAAAGTGTTAGCTTGACTCGGATTCCATCTCGTCTATACAAATTCGTGTTGGCATTTCATACGATTTTTTTGTGCTTTTGTTCTTTATTTTCATTCATTTTTTTTTCCCTTCAAACATTTGCATTTTTGCCACTTGAAGCTTTTGTGTGTAATTGATTTTCAACGCTTTGATTGTCAAGTGGTTAGAAGAACGACCACAAAAACAACAATAAAGCAGTGACCGGCGCGGCGTTTAGGCCTGCGGCGGAAAATGAATGAAAAGCTTTTCATTGTCCCTGAGCCTGGCTAAAAGCAAAACTATGCAAAAACGCCAACAGAGCTCTCTTTCTCCCGTTTTGGACCTTTTGTTTTCGAGCACAACAAACACTGCCACAACAACAACAACAACAACAACAGCAACAACAGGGACAACAACAACAAGAAAAGTTTTCCTGTTGCGCGTAAGCTAATTTCAATTGATTTTCCTTTGCAAAGGTTCGATGCGCTCTCTCTTTCTGACTCTTCCCGACTCTTTCTCTCATATTTGTATGCAATTTTCATTTTTCACAAACATTAAGCTGCAGCAAATACTGAAGTGTTGACTTCAACAATACCATTTGTTTTAGTTAGCCATTGTTTTTCTTTGCTTTTCCTCGCTTTGTTATTTTAATTTCGATTTGTTTTCGAATGAAATAATTCAAGCGCAACTCATCGAGGCCCACTCTGCACTTTATGGTCAAAAGTCTACGGTCTGCCGGCTGCCCTTGTGTCCTTGACCAAACCCCATTGATTACATCGATGCTCAGTCACTTGTATGTGCTCATTTCTGGAGTCAGCTCTATTTAAAAGCAATTTTATTGCCAAATTTTTGAAAAAGTACAAATGTTGACGTCACGTAACGCCTTGCTAATGTACATCTTGGTTGGCTCTGCGGCCAGATACTTCGACAGTGGTCACATTTTGCGCTGTGTTGTTGATTTTGATGCATATTCTTATTCCACCTACTAGGCCTGTACCTTGGGGATCCCATTCGAAGGATTGCTTCACCTCACCTTGTGACCAATCCAGCACCACTTCCGTTACCTAGTTTTGTGTTACGTTCCCTTCTCAACCGCAACCGCAAATGATGTGCAGCTCCGCTTAGGTCCTCCAAAACCAGTGACCCATTGAGTTAGCCTTAAGATTACTTTATATTTCGGAGTATTTTCGGCTTGTACTTCTTTAATTGAAGTTTGTCCTATTGGCAGACTTAGCTGGCAAGGCCAATTAAGTGAATTTAAGTTGGAAAACTGTCTTTCCTTATTGTTCTTGCAATGACTGCCTCTGTTGTCTACTATTGCAGTTTTTCTTTTGGTTGTCCGTTTTAAGTATCTAATTGACTTCTAGAGAGTAGTTTGATATACTCTTAAGATCTTTGGTAGCTTTGTAAAGTATCTGTAAGGATAGGACTTCCGCTACGCTGCCACTTTCTCTGCGGTTTCCTTTTCTTTTTATATAAAATGTCTTACTTTTATTGGAAGTTATGGTTTGCTGTTCTTGGCTTTCAAGAAGATACAAGATAAGATTTGCAGCAATTGCAAAAAAAAAAAAAAAATTATCGATAACTAACCGCCCAAAAGCGGTAAGTAAGATATATCAAATTGTATGTTTTAGTCTTAGGGGCATTATGTCTTAATGGTAACTAAACATTTTGATTTAAAACATCTATTGACGCCTTTGCCGTCACGAAAATCATGTGTGTGGTGTGTTAGCAGCGTCAACAGAAGAGCGTGACGATTGCACTTTTGTGTTTGTGTGCAGTGAGATCGAAAAGAAGACCATGCATGTTTAAGGTTATATGCGCACGCTAGATGGCGCCACATTATGCCGAGTTAAAGAGAATGTGTGTTCAAGTTTTTTTATTGAGTTGAAAACTAGCAATATATATAATTTTCCATGCTTCTTTTAGCACTTTTCTTTTTGTAAAAGTAGAAATTAGCTGCTGTGCGAAGACATTTTTAGTGCACTGTACATAATGTTAGCTGCTTTAAGCCGCAACTGCGTTAAACTTTTCAATTTAAGTTGCTTTTTTTGTATTATGCCAACAAAGGCTGCCTCTAATCGTAAAATATATAATATTAGTAGATGAATATAAATAAAAATGTTGCAAAATGATGACGACGATGAAGATGATGATGAAAATGACGATGACGATGCAGAGAGAAAGAATATATTAAAAGTCTTTGCACGCATTTCGAGCGCGCATTAAAATCAAAGTAAAATGACATCAATATAAATACTCGTAAATTTGCAATTTCAAGAGGAAGGCGTCCAAAATAACGCTCCATGATCGCTCTGCACAATCCACATAACCAAGATGGCTGTCAACAAGCCTGGGCTCTGGGTGCGACTCTGTGTGGCCAGGGGAGGGTTGTCGCTGGTAAGCTGCATTTCTTGTCATAAAATAAGCGCCCAAAACGACCTCGGCAGGCGTTTTGGCAACTTTTTGGGGGGAGTGTATGTGTGTGGGTCTGGGTCTGGGCGGCGCATATGTTTAGAGAAATTAGTTTTTCATAACGCACAAGTTGTTATTGCCATAACAAACACAAACACGCACACATACGCACCTCATGCAGACGCTGTTGCCTTTTAACGGCATTTTTTATTGCAAATTCTATTCAAATATCCATACATTTTTATGGGCCCCGCACGGTAAACCAAGTAGCGACATCTACGATGTGTACTTCCGCGTGTGTGCGTGAGTGTGTCGCTCATTGCTTTGAAGCGTATATGTATAAGCGACATTCCACGCTTTTTTATGTGTATGTGTGTGTGTGTGCGCGTGTGTGTGTGAGTGTGCGTGTGTGTGTGTGTGCGTGTGTGTGCGTGTGTGTGTGTGCCAAGCCATCCACTGCCTTAGAACTCTGCTGCTCTGCCTCCCCACACACCACCCCGCACTTGAGTTGTTTTTGTTGCCGTTTTTAAACAAACACAATTTTTAATATGCCTGCAATTTTTATGAGTGTTTAGAGGAATTTTATTGCGAAAGATTTCGCCTGCCTAGGACCACCATGCGCGTCCCCCTCTGCTTGTGCCTTTGGGTAGTTCGCTGCCCCAGCGGTTACTGTGGCGGTGGGGGCAACATCGCGTATGCGCGATAAGCTACGCAACAGAATTCGCGTTTAAAATGTCCTCTATGTTGTATCATAAAAATAAAAAATGAAAATTATATTAAATAATGTAAATAATGTACAAGTGACGCACATGCCTTAATGCTGCCACATTCTGTGGCGCTGCCATTTTAAACTAAAACACAAACTTCCTTTTATGGTTGAGCGTGGCAGCAACGAGCCCAAGACAAATTATCCTTTTAACGCATATTTCCATATATGTTTGCCCTGGCTCAAGGCTCACGCAGTAACAACAACAGTAACATTGCCAAAATCGTGGCACGTTAAAAATGTTTAATTTTTTGTTGCTCCTCCTCTAGTCAGGCTCTCAGGCGACTCCCACTCGTACAGCTCCCGGTGCTCCGCCAAACTTCTTACCCTAGCAACATTTCGCACCCATTTCGCTTTTCAAATTCCACTGCGCAAATTTCAAAGCTCACGTCCTTATGCGTTTGCCTTGTTTTTATTTTATTTGGTCGTATGTAAAAAGTTGCCATCCCTCGAAGTCCCAGCGCCTTCAGCGCTTAGGGGCTACGCCAACTGAGACTGCGACTGCGGTTTGCAGCTGCTTTGGCAACAACAACAACACATCAATGCGTAACTGCCACGCCCACCGCGCCCAACTCATTTGGTTTTTGGCTAATGTTGCCAGCCCACTGTCAAAGCCATATCACATGGCGGCTCTTGGCCCTGCGGTAATTGAAGTGCGTCAAGGCGCTGCCCTGTCAAGGTCATTGTCTCTCGCTCTCTCGCGCGCAGTCTCTATACATCTACGAACTTCGATTTGGGAGCTCAGACAACAATTACATGTAGCTAACTAGCATATGTGGCGTATACTTATTATACAATTGAGCAGCGTCTAAGACCCAAAGCAACGAAACCCTATAGGGACAACTTGTGGTACTTCTGCGGTACAATATGCTCATTTCAATGCATTATCAGAATGCTGATTGCCAAAATATTCCAAAGCCGCTTAGAAGCCCCATACAATAGACTACAGATATGAAGTCGCACTCGCTTATTAACGATATACAAATATGAATTCTGTATGTGTGTAAGAGCTTGAAGAAATCTTAAGGCTTTGAAACCTACACACAGCAAATAGATGTCCTGAAAAACTAAGTCAGTGGTTTGATTGCCTGAGAAATACTCGTACGTTGCTATTTTGAATACTACTACATTTTATGCGTTAGTTGCCGTACTCATTAGATATTGGTTCTAATTGAAAACACAACATGACCAGACCCAAATAGAAGAGCTGGAAGAAATTATGAATAAGTCTTATGAGGGAAATGAACATTATTTTCCCGAAGAAACAGATGAATTGATTGAAAGTAAAAGTGATTCTGAATTTGATGCAATGGAACGAATTAAAGAAGTCAGCTATTGAATCAGTAGACGGAATAGTCCACCAATTGTTTTCTTCAAAAGACGGTATAGTGTGGAACTCACAACCAGTGCAAGGTAGAACTGGTACATTGAGAAATGAAAATGTTATATAGATATGCAACAGCACGTGTTGATAACATCAAAAATGCTTTTCTCCTGTTCCTTCCTCAACCAATTGAGAATGTGATTCTGTAGTACTCCAACGCGTATACAAATGCAAAATATACAGAAATTGACTCAAATTTGTTGATTGAGCTAGAGTGTACAGGTGTGTTGTCATGATCCAAATATCCAAAATTGAAACTATTTTAGATTTGTTTGATGGTGATTATGGACGTCTTAGTTTAAAAGCGATAATGTCAAAAACCCTTTTCAATACATGAACCAAGTCATTCTATTTTTTGATATTATAAGCCGATATCAGCAGAGCTCTGCCGACAAATATGCCCCTATCCGTGGAATATATGAAAAATGGTCCGCAATTTTGGCTGATTATTTTAAACCATACGTTACCATTGGTGAACAATTACTTGGTTTTCGCGGAAGATGCGAATTTCGACAATACACGCCTTCTCAGCCCAAAAGATATGGTATACAATTTTGGTTATTGGTATGTTCTGAAACTTGCTTTGTTTGAAATCTCCAACCGGAAATTGGGGAAACCAATAAATGGAACAGTTGAAAAAAATCTGCCACGCCTCTTTCTGCCTGTTATATACATTGCACAAATCTATAATACCCTTTTATTTATATTTATTTTCGTTTTTCTGCCAAAAAGGCGTGTTTCCACTTCAGCCACTAGAGAAATGCTTGTGTAAAATGACTTTGATGATAAGTTTTTTTAATGTTGCAACTTATTATAAATAACAGAATTAAATTATTATTAACTTTAAATAATAAATTTTATTAAACAAAATTATGTTTCTAGTGCAAAACGCATAGAAATCCCATATGTGTGAAAAGTCACACATGAGGGAAGACAAGGTAAGTTTTTTTGAGGAGGAGGTGAAAGTTAAGCGCAAAAAACTTATACAAGTAACATTTCCAGGTAATATCTGTATTTGACTCAGCTCTCAGCAGGCATACCAACGGTTTTCTTGCTTATTTTAGGGAAAACGCAAAAAAAATAAAAAAAATATTGTAAAAAAAGTCTTGAACGCCGTATTTACAAGAACATCTACTTAAAAAAAGGAGGACGAAACATCT
This sequence comes from Chymomyza caudatula, assembly GCA_035041775.1. Taxonomy (NCBI): domain Eukaryota; kingdom Metazoa; phylum Arthropoda; class Insecta; order Diptera; family Drosophilidae; genus Chymomyza; species Chymomyza caudatula. The sequence continues at coordinate 2,338,198 of JAWNKW010000217.1, read as the reverse complement.
TGCATTGCGAAAAACCTAAGCTGACTGGCGATGTTTGGGAAATCACTGTGGGAAACTCTATGCTAGGAACTAAGAGAAGTCACAAACAGAAGGTAGCTCAACCCAGCTTTTAATAAATCCAAAAATGTATTTCACACTGAAGAGTTAGAAAAGAATAAGCACAGCTTAGAATCAAAGAGAAATCAGAGGAATGCAATCCAGCGGAACGTCGTCAATAAAGAAGAAGCAGACTCTTTTGGAGAATTTGGAATATGTGAGTTAGGCGAACACCAATTTTGGAGAGCACTCAGATTATTCTATAGCAAAGCTTCATATCATTAGCATACATTACAAAGCAGCTATTATCCACAATGTAAGGAGGCCCCGTAAGATACGTTTTGAGATCTATTATTTGAATATGACTGAATCCAATTGAAGAAATATAGAAACGTTTTCTTGCTTAATGAGAAGAAGTCAGTTTACAAGCGGCTCAAAAAATCGCTATTACAAACGATGTAAGCTCAAGGGGATTGCTCATAGTTCATAAAAACCATACTAACAAGGATAAAATAAAAAGATTTTCTATAATACATTGGTTATAATAATTTGCTCAAGTTATGTGGGAAAGACTCGTTGTTCCTTAATTCAGTTAAGACAGGGTGAAGCTCCCTGATCCTTTGCTATACCAAGTTGACGCACAAGCTTCATGTAGTGCCCCCTGGTTAGCTGCTATAATCACCACTAGGTGTTAGAGCAGTTAGCTAATTTGCGCAGCGAAGTCTGCCCAGGACTTTAACCGTGCTGTACGTAGGGTTTGGGAACCGACGCGAAAAAACTCGATCCCAATGAAAGATGCGATGGGCCGCATTAGGCCGTAACCCGGTAACTGGTTGTAATTGGTAGCCAGTAAAGAAGAAGAAGAAGAATTTTGTCATTGCAAACCATTCAGCAAAGCTCCTGTAGTTAGAGATGTCATATCCGGGATTAAACAGGACTCTTGTCACGAAGCCGAACAAGGCTTCAGACAAGGCAATGCGCTCTACTGCGACCGCTTCCACTTTGTGACGTAGAATGTGTTGCGAAAGGCCGAAGTACATCGGAAGAGGCAATATTGAGCTGTAGGAGTGTCCAATTGCTCGCATACTTAGATGATATCGAAATCGCTGGTCATGCTAAGCGAGATGTTACCGTAGTCTTTGTGGCTATTCAAAGAGAATCTGCCAGGTTGGATCTGGTTGCAAATGAGAGCAAGACATAGTATCAATTCTGATTCCGCAAAAAACATGGCACGCCCGTGCGGATTCTCGACCCTTTTGAACAACGGAACTTTTGCATTGCCATTTTGCCGAGCCTGGTATAAAAGTTTGCTGCAAAATATTTTAAACTGCCCTTCCTGCTCCTCAAAAACTTGCGACAATGGAATGGCTGCTATGCAGAGGAAGTAAATTGTCAAAAGCAAATAAAATTCCATAGTAAAATGTATAATTATGACAACTTGGACGTACGGAATTAAAGTTTGGGAAACTGCAGCCAAAATAAAAATCCTGAGTCTCCAAACATTACAAAATAGCAGATGCCCCCTAGAACCTACGAAATAGAAACCTGCATAGAGTTGCCTGGGAAAGGAACACCCCCAAAGGAAAGGAACACCCCCCGACGCAAACGTATAAAGGACTGTGACTTGAAAAGTCCGGACCCTCAATTGCATCAGGAGATGCAATGGAAAGGGCAAGGCTGCTGCGAGGAAGCAGGCTGCCCCATTTACTACAGCTGTCATGTGGAGCGGCACAAATCATGTCTCCCGGTTGACACTAGTGCACGAAAGGCTGGCAACATTTGGCTACGGAGGACAAGGACGATGCGACCAAGGATGCGTTCTATGACAGATTGGAGTCTGTCTATGACCACTACCCAGCAATCGTGCTAAGCGAATTAAATGGAAAGGTTGGAATAGAATTCATCTTTGGTCCTACTGTCGGACAATTCAGCATTCACGAGAACACCTAGAACAACGGTCTCAGGCTAATTAACTTCGCCACGGCGCGAAACATGGTAGTCTGTAGAACCAGATATCCACAAGGCTACATGGCTGTCCCCTGAGCAAACAACACGCAGTCATATTGATCATGTTGTGATTGATGGAAAGCATGCAACCAGTATGCTTGATATTCGAACATTCAGAGGGATCAACATCAACTCTGACCAGTTGCAGGAAGGTTCTCATGCGGCTAACATAGCGATCGACAGGAGATCGACATGTGCAGGAGGAGGAATGACGTTAGTTGAAGTTGTGGAGAGAACACTTCTCTGGCTTACTAGGACATAGCTGCTTCCGGATGGCGGCGTCTAGATATGACGAAGCCAGGGTCGCAATCAAGTGGGTCAATAATAGCAAAGCTGCTGCCGCAGATGACCTGCCTGCATAGTCTTTGCCGTGGTATCAGCATTCTCTCTATCACATATAAGGCCCTATCGACCATACTGTGTAAAAGACTGAAGCCGTTTGCGATAGAATTGATTAGAACTAATCAGTGTGGCAGTTACCGGAGACGTTGCGGGTATTCAAAGAGAATCTGTCAAGGTGAATCTAGTTGTAAATGACAGCTAAACGAAGTATATGCATTCTTCGAGTACAGATACACAAGTAGTACGTAAGATCTTTGGCCCTTTACGCAATGGCAACGACTTTATCATTCGATGGAACGACGAACACTATGAGCTCAACGACGACATTGACATGATGGGGTCTTGGAATGGAGGCGATGAAAGGGCAGACTATGCCTCCGTTGGAAGGACCTGGTAGTGAGCACACTAGCTACCGTATCTCCAATTGGAAAAGGCGTGCTCAAGACAGAGACGCCTTGAGGACGTGTTACTTATGCATTCGTCACATTGGAGCACTTGTTTGCATTAATGCTTATGTTCCAGCACTCTTGCTTACATTTCACCCAATTGTTTCTGGCCACTATACAATTGTGTAAAAGTCTGTCAAAGGCTTTATGTATGTCCAAGAACGACGCCGCTACGTACTTCTTGGCCTCAAGGATAAAATTTACTTGCCTATTCAGTTGTTCCAAGGAACACATATTGAAAAGTAGCAATTGTTTCCTTAATCCTTTGTATGGACAACAAGCGCGTCAGTGGGCAGCGTTTGAAAAACTTGACTAATGTGGGCAGCAAGCTGATTGGTGACGTGACAGCTGTTGAAGTGCCATTGTAATCGAAGAAAACAGTGAGCAAAAACTTCAAATCTATCCGCACTTCCTGCACTGGAATGATTGGACTTTGGTTTCGATGTCCATGTTGACGTCATTCGACAACTATTGCTATTGCTATTACCCAGCAACTCCCTAAATTATGTTTAAGATTTCTCTTTACTGTTTTAAAGTTTTTATTGGTTTTGCAAGAATTGCAGTGCTTTGGAGTAGTTGGACTTACACACAAAATGTAATACAGAATCTTTTGATTGTTGATATAAAAAAGTTCTAAGACATACTTTACTTTGTCAAATTATCTTTCGCATTGTAAATCGTGTTCATTATTTCGAATACAAATGCATTTTCTAGCCTCCTAAACAACTAATAGACTTAAATTTGAATATTCTATCTGTCATTGAGATGATAGATACAATGCTCTCAACTTTAATGGCTTGTCTTTATCAAGCTCATGCTCATCAGGCTCGAACTCATTTGCGTTTATCAGTAACCGCAAATCTTTGGCAGTAAAACAAAAGTCTGTCCATAATGCTTTTGCCACTGGCCAAGAGTGACCAATGAATGCCCCTGGTCATATGTTGGTTGCTTGCTGCAAGCCTTTTCTGGTTTTTGTCTAAAGTATGACTCCCAGCTGGCCGTCTCCGGGCTGTTGTTTTTGATTAAAGTTAAGCGAGCCAGCGAGCCGGCTAGCTGCCAGTTGGTCCTTTTTATGGATCATCATAAAAGCAAAAAGGAAATAATCAGAGAGACATGTGTCCAACTGGAACCTTATGGAAGCATATACTCACATGCTTCCTAGATAGAGGCTTGAATTTATGTATTATTTTTATGCAATTTTATTTGGGTAAATGGCAGAGCAACGCGAAATATTATTACCAAAGTCGTCGCTGATGCAATTGGCGATAGAGCGGAACCCCTTATGCTCTGCCCTTACCTTCTTGCAGCTTCAACATTTGCTGTTGTCTATTGTCAGTGCTGTTGGGTTATATGTATGTGTAATGACTTTTTTATGGCCACATGTAGGCACAAAAATATTTTATTACATGTTATTAAAATTTTGCAATGCCAGCGGCAGCAGCAGCAGCATTGGCGTCGGCGTCGGCGTCGACGTCAGCGTCAGCGTCAGGTGTAGGACTTTGGGACTGCGTCCTTGGCCAGAGCTGAGCTCTGGCTTATTAGAAAGAAATAACGTGGCCTTTGCAGCATCATCATCATCGATGCCAACGGAATTGTGCTTTTCATCTTGCTGTTGCATTTTTTGATGTTTGGACCAAAATGATATTCTATAACATGTTGTTTCGCTTTTTTTTTTGTTTTTATTTTTATTATGCATAATGGTGATAAAATGCTTGGGCCAAGCAACAAAAGCAACAGTCGCAAAGTCGCAAGTCGCAAGTCGCAAGTCAAAGAGGCAACGCTTTGGCGGGCCAACGGGGCGTATGAATATGGCACATAAAAAATATAAGCACAACAAGAGCCAACACACGAAATGCAAATTGTAAATTACAAATTTGCAATAAAAATTTTTAATAGAATGAAACATTTTGCCTTTACGAGTTTGTCTTTCGGGTAAATTTATCTGCTTTTATGATAACGTGATGGCAACTGAGGCGGAGGCAGAGGCGGAGGCGGAGGCACCGGAAATGCTACAACGTCAGCGTCATTATTCTCCCGTACATATTCGTATTCTTATTCGTCTTTGTTCTTCCTCTTTATTGTTGTTTCCGCTGTCGTAACAGTTTTGCATTAACATTAACGTAATTCTTTTTTGCATTATCATAAATACATTTTACGCATATTACAAAGCATGATCTGGGCTTTATGTGCCAACTGTACTTCTCCGCGCATCCTTCTATTTGTCTGTGTGTGTCTGTGTGTGTGTGTGTGTGTGTGTGTGTGTGTGTGCTTGAGTGTGCTGTTTTATGCCCATTTGCACAAGTGCTATCCCGACTACGAAATAGCTGCCTGGGTGGTGGTTTTAGTGTTAACGTTACAGTTTATCACGCAACATGCATAGAATCTTTATGAATTAACAAAAAGCCAACCAATCCAGCATAAAAAAAATACAAAATGGCGTCAATGGCAGTAACTCTGCTGTACTAAGTAAAACATGGCCGTTCTTAAGACCGCCCAAAACATAAGCTTTTAAAGTGCGTGCACACTGCAAATGTGTTTGCACCACATTGTAAACCATTGTGAGTATGGGTTTTGGAAAGTTGGCATTAGCAAAAAAAGGGGCATAAAAAGAAATGATCATCAGATGATCTTGAGATTTTGAAATTTCAAACAAACAAAAATTGCCAGTCAAAAGTGAACAACAAACAATTTTAAAAACGTGCTACATTTTCGTGAATTCTTGAATTAAAGGAAATCGAATTCGAACTGAAAAAAAACAGCTTCAGAAAATTACACTTGAAAGAAATTCGAACTCAATTTAATGTACTTACCTAAAATATGCACTTCTTCTTCTTAACTGGCCATAACAGCCCGTTATCGGGTTACGGCCTGATGTAAATACATTCTTTCATTGGAATTGTGGTTTTACGTGGTGGGTCCCAAACAATACGCACAAGCCTTTTAAGGCCTACTGGTCTCGAAAGAACCCAGTGTCATTGTTAGTCGCCTCATACGACAAGCTTTGACCTGCTGAGGTGGTATTCTCTAACCCGCTCACCACACGGGGGATATGCAATATTCCAGTTAAATTTGTAACATTGAAACCGAACTGAATTCTATACGAACAGCGATTTTTGCCTATATGATCGAAAATTTGTCAGGCTAGAAGTACCGACGCCTAGCCATGATGAAGCTAGCGTCGAAATTAAGCGGCTCGATAACATCAAAGCTACTGGTGCAGGTGGCATGGTTCAAGACTGGCGGCAATGAGCTGGTGGGGTGCTTACACCAGGCATTTTGCAAAACATGGCCAGGTGCCCGAGCATGACCGATGATTGGAATTGAATGATCGGTGTCAAAGAGAACCATGGTTACCAAATCTGCACCCACCATCTCTCTGTGAATTATAAAGCAGCAATTGATAGACCGTTGAGGGATCGCCTGTATGCCGCATTGTCCAAGTTCGACGATGCAGAATAACGCAGCTCCGTCAAAGTAGTAAAGAACCTCTCCGAACCTTTTGATACCGAGTGAAGCTTCAGACAAGTCAATATCTTCTCCTGTGACCTCTTAAACTTTGCGATGAAGTAACGGGATAATATTTAACCATAAGAGTCTCCAGTTGCTTGCTTAAAGAGATGAAATCGATTTCTTTAGTCGCATTAAGCAAGCAGTTACTGAAGCATTTGCGGCTATTGAAAGAGGATCTGTCAGGGTGAGTTTGGTTATGAGATCAAGACAAAGTATATGTTTTCTTCGAGTAGAGAAATGTCGTAAGGTAGGTTGTCCATTTAATGATGAAAACTATGCTTTTGATATTGTTAATCATTTCGTCTACCTTGATATGAAGAAAAATGTAAGCATAGAGTTAAGCGGAAAATCAATCTTGCCAATAGATATTACTTTGTCAGATGTGTAGTAGAGATCATTCTCGCCGGACGAAACTAACTCCTAATAAGAGGGTCAACCTTCCAGTTTTGTTTTATTGCGCTGTAGCGTGGGTGAGTATAATGTCCTTTAAGTGTTTGAGAAAGGAAAGTAATCCGTAAAATCTTTGGCGCTCTCCGCGTTGGAAACGATTGGCGCATTTGGTTGAACGACGAACTCTATCAGCTCTACGACGACATTGACATAGTCATGCGAATTAAGGTGAGTTGTGTAAATTGATATGGCTATGTTTTGCTCTTCTCCAGATAAAGAGTCTGCTACTGCTCAATTATACTTGTCGCGTCTGGAGGATTGAACTGCTTGATTTGGTGCTGGATAAAAGTCTTACCTTTGCATAGCACATTGCTCGAAAAGTCATCACTCTGCGAGCAAGAATGAAGAAGCAGATCTCGTTTAACTATCAGGTTTTATATACTTACGGTCTAGAGGCATGACAAGCCTGTAGGGGAATTGCTTGCATTACTAACTAGGTTAGGTTTCTGATTCAGCAAATAAATGTTATGCTTCATTTTATGGCTGGAACAGTGCCAACAGAATGTATTGAGGATGTACCAAGAATGCCTAGTTCTCGAGAATATATATGACAAATTTCTTTCCCTAGATACTTCAGCTAGGTTTTTCAAGGTGTTGCCGTCTCAACCAAGATTGTTGATTTCTAAGAGCTACATCTTGGTCTAGCAACTCGACGTGTACGTTGAGTATTCCATTCGAATTCGATTGCTTCCAGTAACACATCCACTGTCTAATCTCGGCACTCAACAGCTTATGATGCATTATATGGCACAATTCTTGGTTCAATATAATTAGTGGCCATTGAATGTTATGAATTCTTTTCGAGTTGAAGTTATAGACTTTCCTAGCAGTACAGAATTGGCATTGGGTTTGAAGACCCTTAACTTAGTGCGTAGTGAAATTTGACCAAAATTTCGTACTGAAGCAAACATGCATTCAAAAGGCGCTGTCATCCAGATCCACTCCTTCAGCGGCCGATACAAAACTGCCTCCTAGATAGTTAATCTGTTTGACCTCCTCAATGGGTGTTTGTCTCAGAATGGTGTGCTGAGCGGCTAAAAGGAGAAGGAATAAGTGAACTTTTCTTGATTTCGCGTTATTTTCATTCCTCCGAGGGCTAATTTGATGGTTTCTCTGTTTGCTACTAAGCAGCGTTCCCTGTTACTTTAGCTGAATTATTGTGGGCAGAAGATTGTTTAACTTTCATGCAATTATAAATAAATGCAGAATCCTAGAATTTCTTGGAAACTTACCTTTTGTAGTTTTTCACTGTTCATTCGAACAAGCTAAAGTTCTGATTACCAAGCTTTCAGCGTTTGTAATGCATCGAAATGTTCAGGTTCTAATTGCCGGCCAGGTTGTGAGAGTTCTAATTTGAGAGCTGCTGTGGCCAGTTGAACTTGATTTAAGTAGTGTTTCTTCATAGAACTAATCTATTTTGGCTACAACTTAAATGAGTTCTTCGTTAGCTGTATTTAATAACTGTAACTGCTGCAACAGCTGCACTTGCGCATAGTGTTAACCCTTTGTTTGTCATCTTTTGGGTCTATCTAACTGGCCAAATGTTCAACCACATTGGCCTATCTATTCATTCGCTGGCTGTGTGTATGTATGTATAGGTGCATATGCATAGGTGTCACTGTGTGCGTTGAATGCAAGTGTGTCAAGTTAGTTTGCAACGAGGGGGCGGGTTTGGGTGCCACACGACACCGACGACAGCCAACTAAATATGTTCGTGCACCAATCGCCGTTGCCAATGAGGACTTAGAAGCCTTTCAAATCGTTGTTGCATTCGTTGGCTGACGGCCTCGTCGGGCTCCAAAAAAACCTGGGCCACAGAGCTAGAGAGTCAGGTCCATGGCCCGGGCGCATCAGTTCATTCACGACAACGTCGTCAGTGGCTTTCGGTTGTCGTGACCATGCTCGGTTTTTGAAAAGTTGTACGCTTTGCTTTTTGGCAGAGGCAGCTGGAGCGGCGGCTAGCGGGTAGCTGAGGCTGCTCTAATCAGAGCCAGAGCCAGAGCAGCAACAAAAGTGGGCGGTGGGCGATGGGCGTTTGGGACACCGTCAAAGTTTCGTTAGCTTTCGGTTAGCAAATCGTCCTTGCCTTGTCGTCGCCTCACTCGCACATAAAACATTGTTCTATGCGCTCTATTCACACACGGACATAGTTGCTCATGTATGTGTGTGTGTGTGTGTGTGTGTCCTTGTGTGCACGCTCGGGCTTTTCCGTCGGCATTTGTATGCCACATTGAAATCCTTTGCCGCTCCCTACAAATTGCCGAGCATGTTTTGAATGTGCGCTTCGTGTCATCGCTCGGCTATGCCTTTGTGTGTGTGTGTGTGTGTGTGTGTGTGTGTGTGTGCGAGTGCGTGTGTGTGTGTGTGTGTGTGTGTGTGTGTGTAGGCGTAGGCCCTCCTCTGCATGTATGTGGCGGCATTTGGTTAGTCAAAAGGGGGCGACAGGGTGCACGCGGCGGCGTTGTCCTAGATTTGTTTAAATTATTTGCGATAGTGTGATTGGCTTTTGCCACACCAACTTGCGTTCGTGTGTGTGTGTGAGCGCAGTGTTTGTTGTTGCTTTGGCCAACAGCCAATCGCATCATTGCAAATGTTTAGTCCGCAATAGAGTTCCATTTGACCTAAATGCCTCTCGTAGTCGTAGTCGTAGTCGTAGTCGCTGTCGTCATCGTACTACTCGTCCTCGTTGGGCCTCGTCGTATAGTGCTAGTGACTTTTGTGGTTGGCGCACGCACACACCCATACACAACTACACACATCTACACACATGTGGAGCCATGTGTGGGTGTGTTTAGTTTGGCGAAAGGGCTGAATTTGCATGGACAAACTAGTGCATGTGTTTAGAATCAAGTACTCGTTCATCATCAGTTGAGCAACCAATCAAAAATGTTTGCATTTCGGTAAGCCCGATTTGAAGCAATGACTGAAATGCATGTTACACTTTATTGATAGCCTAAGATTAACTTTTTTTTTTACTAAATATGTGCTAATTTATAGCTTACCTTTTGAGGATAGGCAGTCAATCGTTTATTTCCATAACAATTCATGCTGCAAAAGTGCAAACTGAAGGAATAGCTTATGTAAAGATTGTAACACATCTTGAAAGAGACGATATCCAAAAGCAGCTGCTCTGCTTCAGGGCGTATGAGAGCAGTAAACTCTTTGGGCCAACGTTTCATAAATTACAGTACCCATTTATTCCCACGTTTATCAAATTTAAGCCATGACAAAAATATTTGAAATAAGCTTAATGGTAAGCAACATTATTGAGTATCTTACATTTGACCTTGTTGAAAAAAAGCTTCGTTAGCTTCTTCGCTTATTAAAAGGTATAACCTTATGAACCTTTGTAATAACATATAGTTTTAATGCATTTCTTTACAGCTTTTCATAGCATGATGTTGCGAGATGTGCAACTGCATAGTATCATAGAAATACGAAAGCAAGAGCTACAAATTAATACTCTAAATGGTGCGGCTTGCAGTCTTTACCCTAGAAAGTGCTTGCCCTTTAGTGCGCACAATGCGAACTGTCCCAAAGTACACAGTCCTTAAGGTACAGTTTAGCTACAGTTCGTAGCGCAAGCAGATCCCCGCCTTTAATCAGCTCTCCTATCGCCTTCAAAGCAATACACGCAAAACGTACAGTCGCAAAAGACTGGTGGCAGTCCGTTTCATTCGTTTCAGAGCGTAACCATCACTTGCCAGCTCTCAACTCTTTCTCTTGCCTTAATGCCGAAGATCGAAAAACGGACTGTAAGCCAACAGTCGCAAATGAGACTAGCGTAGGACTATGCCACTTATAGTGCAGCCAGGACAATTGACCCCTACGTAGGACATTGTCATGTAAAATACGTTAGTTTGCATCCGGTAGCGTTAAGTTCAAGGACGAGTTTGAGCCGGCAACAGAGCCAAGGAAATCTTCTTACAAAATTGGTCCATTCTAATGTACAAGCAATATGCATGTATTTATAACCATTAGAAAGTTTTTATGCTTAAACCATTTCGCTGCTATTCCAACGAAGCCTTGGCTTATGAAATTCTGTTAAACTAGATGCAAGGCATTTCTAAGACTAGAATTTCTACATTGGATCGAAATAAGAACTATCTTGAGTATAAGTTAGTTGGAACTATAGCAGTGCCTTATACATCAAGAAGAAAACACGGCGAAAATAATTCAGAAGGAGAGCTTAATTCAAGATGATGGCAGTCTTACGCAATGCGGTTTTTGTTGATTTCGTGTTTTTTTTCTTATATCATAATTTTGGCATAGTAGCAAATCGCAAATTTCCTAAATTTTATGAAACCACAAATCAAGTGCTAGCAAACTAGGAAACTGAAACACTGAATTGAATATCTTTATACGAAATTCATACATTAATTCATTGAATATACGAAAAACACAAAATACGTTTTGGGGCACGGCTTGAACTTAAAAGACAGCAATAGGTACATTAGTGTTTTCTAGTGGAACTTCAAAAAATATCCGTATTTCTGGGTTGAATTTATTCGACTTTGAAAATCAATCGCAACTTATATGGCCACTGGCTGCTATGAATGATTCATACCGACATCCGATTTTTGTGGTTGCGGATAGAGAGAGGATAGACATCTGCATATATTATATTATATACAGAATATATCGTTTAAGATTTTCATACAAAATCCTTGTTTTCTATCGCATTGAAAATGTCAATCAATTTAATTTTTTAACTGAGCAGAATTTGCGGGAAGTTTTAGTTATTTACTTTAATTGGCAGCGATTGCTCTTGAACGTTTATGATGAGGCTGCTTTAACTGGTAAACCTTGTAAAGACATTGATGATGATGATGATGAAGATGATTCAATCGTTACAGACAAAGCTCACTCTCTACAGCACAAAAATATGAAAACAAAGAATTAGTGGCGTTGCTCAATGAACATTATAATCAAACATAAGTAAAACCTTTCTAAATCTTAAGAAGCCGTTTTCGTAAAATTGAAAAGTTTCGATTTTTTTTTTTTTTTTGATTGAAAGACAACTAACAAAGGGTTTTTGGCATTGGACTCTAATTGGACAGGACATGTGAATCTTAACTCCAAAAAAACAACAACAGCACCAAAGTTGCTGCATCTGGAGGGATCAATATGATTTTGGGTAATATGAGCTGCTGAAATCTGTCGATTAGAATACGGCCGATTTCTATTGGATACATTTGGTTCACTCGAGACGTGCATTGCGATAATAATGAAGACACTAGAAATAAGATTTGAAAGTGTTTGAGACTTGCACCCCTTGTATTCTCCGAAGATTGGTCTATAGTTATAGGATAGTGTTATCAGACTATGTAACAAATTTGGGCTCAATTAAAGGCCTATGCATAAAACATACCTTTTCCGGTAAATTTGGGGTCGCTTATTTCGAATCCGGAAACCGGATTTAATATTTTATATCACCGTTTTCGAATTATCGCCATTTCAAAAATTTGAGATTTGGAGAGTTGAGAAGCCAGCAAATCTCATATTATTTATTGAAGGTATTTTAATATCAAATGAGTATGATACAGACGGTTTTGGGGTAAATTGATTCGATTGCAATGTACTCAAATTTGTTTTTCCAAAATCAAAAATTCTTCTTTTTTTATTTCAAACGAATTAAATCAAAAATTAAAAAAAAAAAGTTAAACAGATTATGTTTTAGCTAAATCGGTATCGAAATGCCACAATCCATAATTTCTCGCAATTTCCGAAAACCGTCTTGATTTATCTAGAACGACTTTCGTAATATCGCTATTTCAAAAATCAAATTCAAAATAAAGATTTCAAAAGTGGCGAAGTCAGCTAATCTCATATTACTCAGGAGACTTACTGCAGATCGAGATGAAAAGTTACTTGAAGTAAAGATATTTAAGTGGGGATACACAATATCGATTGTGGATTACAAGGCAGTAAACTCAAAACAACAACAACAAAAATTTTGTTTCCAAAATATTTTTTCAGTTTTTTGCCTTGTAACACAAAATCGGCTCAAGTAAGACCAAAATTATCTGAAACTGACTAAAGTTATTATTATTGATTAAGTTAATTACCTACAATTAAAATTATAGTTCATCTCGATCGGTAGTAAGCTTCTATTTTTCTTTTAAATGGCTATAATTCGAAAGCGGGTTTCCGAATTCTAAATCAACGATACTATATTTACCGAAAACGGTGTATTTTGGCTATAGACCTTTCATTGAGGTCAAATTTGTTGCATAGTGTTAGTGTGGGTTCGGACGGTTGCAACACTTTCATCGCAGGAGCCTAAAATTGGATACGAACTTCCAATGCCTTAAAAGTTTAGTTATTCTTCCGAGATGGAATGCGAAAGTTACAAGGGATATACCAAAAAAGTTGTAGCCAGAGTTGGCTCTGAAATGTACTAGCGTTTATGCACCTAACAAGCATTGATTTAATAGATAGAATCATTCGCTTGCAACGAAAAATAGTTACATAATAGATAATGTTTGGGTTAAACCTGACCACAATGGGCAAGGTTGTACAGCTGCTAGGTATGGGTCAACTTTCTTTGATGCGGCATCACACCCAGCACGAAGCTAAGCGCTGATTCAAAAGGTTCGCTTGAACTTATGAAACAACAAGTGGAGAATATCTGAGAATTGCCTTATAGATTCTTGAACTAAAACCAGATCTTATGCCCAAAGTAAATAATGTGGATTCAATCTCGCCTTAAACAATCAAAAACTATACGAAAAACGAATATAGTTATAACAAATAGCTAAATGAAATGTGGAATTAGCTATAGCAAAAGTTTAAGCGCTTTTAACTACTTAAGTTTTGAATGTGTTTGTGGGTTAGCTTAATTAGGGTTATTTCAAAATCTATACATATTTGAAGCAAGCCATTCTTATGTTTACTTAAACATATATATGCATTAGCCGTTGAGTGATACATCTTCAAAGAATTAAGACATCTATTTGACAAGCAACTCCATCCACATGTGTACGTAAGCCACAGACATGGGAGCAACCCACTCTATAAGTCCCATATGCCCGGAACACGATAAGGCCGTATACGAAAAGCTGAACAAAGATGAGTAATGAAATTGAGTTAAACATAAGTTTGAGACATTTTGATACCCATGTCGCAGGCTGTACCCCTCACACATAAAACGCGAGGAGAAAGCAAAAATTTTGCTATGCCAGAAAAAGGCATTTAAATTAATTTCAAAATAATCATGAGCAGGAAACGAGTAAGTCGATGTTGGTGTTTCGGGAGAGGAAAACCAAAGAAAAAGTGCTGGGAAAGTGCCAGGCATTTGTGGTTTTAATTTTTCGCGTACACAATTTTTCTTAACGCAAAACAAAAGCAGCAAAATAAAATGCTGCCAACAGGCAGTGGCTGGCAAGGATGTGGAGCAGCAGGAGCAGCAGGAGCAGGAGGAGCAGCAGGAGCAGGAGCAGGAGCAGTAGCTAACGGAACGTGCGTGTGTGGGTGTATCTGTGTGTAGGTGTATCTGTGTGTGCGTGCGTATCTTAAGAATTTTCAGGGTTAAATTAGCTGCTTGCCAGTTTGCGTTAGCATAAAAAAAATTGTTGCTGCTTTTACGTCACATATGCGCTGCGGTTAATTTTCCCCGAGCAGAGTCAGGAAGTGGACGAGCTGGCTTTGACGATGGCTGATGTTCTACTTGCCGTTGATGGGCACGATCCTGCTTGACATTTGAAACGCGCCAGCCTGTCGCCTTCTAACAAGTACGTATACCTCCCGTTGCCCGGCAGCCGACATGCCAAAGTAGCGACTTCGACTTCCTCTGCGTCGTATACGTAATGAAATATGCTTCAGAAGTGCACCCAAAAAACTCTCACCATCGTCGAGAACGCCTTAAGTTCTTTTCATTGTAACCTTTTTGTACTTTTTTTTGTGTTTACTTGCTTTTTAAGGTATTTACACAAAAACATATATGCCAAAGCGTAGCAATAAATGCTCTAAACTAAGATGTAAGGTTGTAGGAAAACTGAAATCGTATATATTCGTAAAACTACTTATTATGGTTATATGGAGGTCCTATAACACTCCTTTTTTACGCGTGTGTATGTATACCTTCATCTACCTTCTTTATGTTTCTTCACGCTTTTGTAATACGAAGTTGGAAATTTAGCAGTTATATGCAAAAATCATATTGAAAAATCCATAATTTTTTATTGATAGAATGCGAATATCGAAATAGAAGCTTTTCATCAGTGATAACGGCTTTCATGCTACGTACGGCAGAGACCACTATAGCAAAACGGCCGTAATTTACATAAAACTAAAAAAAAATCAGCAAATAGTAGTTATTTTGCATTCATTGTGTTTTTTGAAACGCATCTGAAAAAGCCACAACAAATATTCATATCGGGCTCTCGAGATTCGCGTCTCAAGATGTTCAAGGTCAAAAGACAGGAAAATTCGAGTCTTAGCAAATATATTGTTTTTGCGCTTTCAAATCCGTTTTAATAGTCATTGGCTTAAAGCATATATGAATGTTTCCATGGTATCGAACGTGACTGTCGTACATGTTTAAAACTTTATCCAGTTGAATGAAATTAAAGCACTTTTCTTTCCTTTTGTGACTTGCAAGCACTATATTTAGTTTTAAATTGATATAGTTTCCAAGAAAAAGTCAAAAACCGAATATTGATTCGAACGTGACCACAATTAAACCGGTTTTCGTGGCCATTTATAGGAACGCAGCTGCTTTAACTTGCAAACATATTTTACTTAAGAACTTTAATACCACTTTATTAATGATTGGAGCTGGCCATTGGATTTTGCCTCTAACTATATTACCTATTACTATAGCAACTGACAAACATTTTCAGCAATTTGAATTTATACTCCAAGCTGAGTTTTTGGCCCCTCAAAGCATGAGCTGGAGCTGAAGTGCTGCACTTTTTCTTGGGATTGTAGCGCAAAACAAGCATATGAAAAGTTTCTTAAGAATTCTTTTTGTGTATGCTAACCCATATAGCCCTCTATCTCCTTCTGTTTATCTCTCTTTTACACACACACAAACTCCCACTAATTTAGCATGAATTGCAGAGCAAAATTTGCGGTTTTAATTCTTTGGCGCTCAAAATTTTACTTTTGGCTCCCAGTAGAATGAAGCAGTGACTTTTATGGGCTTTTGGGAACACCAAAAGCCAAGCAGTTAGCTAGTTAACTTTGTAAAAAAAAGAAACTCAAATGTATGCGCAGTGAGCAATATTGCAAAGAAGCTACAATTGATGAGAAACTTTCGGTCTAAGTTCGAAAACTATGAATGAGTGTTGTTGTTGGTAAGAAAAATAACAAGTGGCGCAATGCAAAATGGCGACTTTATATCTATATTGCATTTTTCTCCTTAAAAATTAGGCTTTATTTATTCTGCAATGGTTTCTGAACTTTCAGAAAGATCTAGATTTTGACCTATATCTTCAGATAGATTATCTACACAGCATAAGTTTGCAACAAAGAAGTTCCTTTGCTAATCTTCTAGCTATAACTTTGACATACGTCAATATTTTATTTTAAAACAACTTGAAAGGCATATAAAGTTTGATTTAAGGGAGTTGAAGATTCTATCTACAACAGTTTAGTAAGAAGTTCTCATTGACATTATTTAAGAGTTCGTTTTTATTTTCTATTCTTTCTTGAGTGTTTTTGTATCAGTCTATTTTATTCGAAATTAAGTGCCGACGCCCCCCCGATCGCTTCTTTCGCTTAATCCCATACTTCTTCGAGGTCCTTTTCCTGCTTTTCTTCAACTTCTAAGTCATATCGATACATATAACTCCATGTCTTCATATCTTCATACTTTCATAGCTCATATCCTTATATCTTGCTATCTTCATTTTTTTATGTCTATATATATTCATACCTTCATATATCTTTATATCTTCAAATGGATATTCATATCGTCCTTATAATTTCATGTCTTCATTAATTCACAACGTCATATCTCCACATATTCATATTTTCATTTTCTCATATCCTCATATCTTAAAATCTTCACATATTTTTATATTTATATCTTTAAATCTTCATACTTTTATCTCTACATACCAGCATACGTTCATATATTTATATTGCGATATATTGCCAACTTCATGTCGTCAAATCTTCACATCCCAATATAGTCATATCCTCATGTCTTCATATTCTTATTTATTCACATCGTCATATCTTCACATATTCATGTCTTCAAATCTTTATATCTTTATATCTTTATATCTTTATATCTTTATATCTTTATATCTTTATATCTTTATATCTTTATATCTTTATATCTTTATATCTTTATATCTTTATATCTTTATATCTTTATATCTTTATATCTTTATATCTTTATATCTTTATATCTTTATATCTTTATATCTTTATATCTTTATATCCTTATATCTTTATATCTTTATATCTTTATATCTTTATATCTTTATATCTTTATATCTTTATATCTTTATATCTTTATATCTTTATATCTTTATATCTTTATATCTTTATATCTTTATATCTTTATATCTTTATATCTTTATATCTTTATATCTTTATATCTTTATATCTTTATATCTTTATATCTTTATATCTTTATATCTTTATATCTTTATATCTTTATATCTTTATATCTTTATATCTTTATATCTTTATATCTTTATATCTTTATATCTTTATATCTTTATATCTTTATATCTTTATATCTTTATATCTTTATATCTTTATATCTTTATATCTTTATATCTTTATATCTTTATATCTTTATATCTTTATATCTTTATATCTTTATATCTTTATATCTTTATATCTTTATACTTTATATCTTTATATCTTTATATCTTTATATCTTTATATCTTTATATCTTTATATCTTTATATCTTTATATCTTTATATCTTTATATCTTTATATCTTTATATCTTTATATCTTTATATCTTTATATCTTTATATCTTTATATCTTTATATCTTTATATCTTTATATCTTTATATCTTTATATCTTTATATCTTTATATCTTTATATCTTTATATCTTTATATCTTTATATCTTTATATCTTTATATCTTTATATCTTTATATCTTTATATCTTTATATCTTTATATCTTTATATCTTTATATCTTTATATCTTTATATCTTTATATCTTTATATCTTTATATCTTTATATCTTTATATCTTTATATCTTCATATCTTCATATCTTCATATCTTCATATCTTTATATCTTTATATCTTTATATCTTTATATCTTTATATCTTCATATCTTCATATCTTTATATCTTTATATCTTTATATCTTCATATCTTCATATCTTCATATCTTCATATCTTCATATCTTCATATCTTCATATCTTTATATTATTATATTATTATATCTTTATATCTTTATATCTTCATATCTTCATATCTTCATACCTTTATATCTTCATATCTTCATATCTTCGTATCTTCATATCTTCATACCTTCATATCTTCATATCTTCATATCTTCATATCTTTATATCTGCATATGTGCATATCTTCTTATCTTGATGATTGTTTTAACTTGAGGAATGAATTTCTTGTATTGTCTGGATTCGGTGATTGATTCTACTGCACTTTCATCTCTTTTCGCTGACTTCCTTATCGTGCATTGTCACATTTCATTTTCGATTGCGATAGGCGACTTTTTTTGAGAGATTACATACATATACTTATCACGCGCAGATATTTCTCTTTTCCAAGTCATTGCACAGTCATGTCCTCAATAAGTCTTCGCGGAGACACTATTTAGATGACTTTTGGGCGTTGGCGGCCCTGAATAGTTCTAAATGTTCAAAGGCTTTATCGACTTGACTGTTGATGCTATCAAATATCGTCACTCGGCAAGGTGTACTATATTGAAGCTAATTAAAAGGCATTTATAGATTCTTACAAAAGATACATGCATATACCGTTGGTTTTGGTTAATTTAAAGTTTAACAATTGCTCAGCCCTGGGCATGGTGTTCTCTCACTGCCTTAGCAAATTATTCAAATATGTGAGCATACATTGGCAAAGTAAAAGTTAAGTTGTTGTATATGAAGAAGTTCGCTGAAGCAGCCAAAATAAGGAACTAAAACGACGGCGAAGGCGAAGACAATGAAAGTAAATAAAACTGTATGGAAAAAGAAAGTAAAAACATTGCTGCGGCTTTTCTTTTTGATGCGTGGCTGGTTGCAAGGGGTGAGCAGGGGCTAGTGGATATGAATTTTTGGTAAGGGTATTCGGAGGTTGTCAAGGCCCCAGCGGCCCTCAAATGGGGGGGACGGGGGGGGCCAACCATGGTGCCTGTCGTCAAGACAGTTTAGCGTATATGTCTGTGTGTGTGTGTGTGTGTGTGTGTGTGTGTGTGTGTGAGCCGCAAGGCAAATTAAAAATTTCGTTTCTCGACTTTTTCTACATGTTTTCAGTCTGCTTATGTGTGTTATGTTGCTTCTACTTGGCGTTCTTTGCAACTTTTTGTTGCGCACTCGTTTCTTTTGGCTGCTTACTTTTTTCGTTGCTGTTTTTTTTGTTGCCATTGTTGCCACCAACGCTGATATTATTATTATTGTTGCTGTTGTTGTTTTTTTTGTTACACCGCGCAATGGAAAACTTTCTAATAATGTTGTACACAATTTAAATAGAATTTGCTCTGCTGTGCTGTATCTCTTTCCCGCTCTATAACTCTTCAAGCCGGGCGCAAAATACATGCAGAAGACGCACAATCAACTTGGCTATATGCCTGCTGCTGAGCGGTACATACGGTACATAGTGGTTTGCAGCGGTTCTGTTGCCGGAGCAGGAGCAGGAGGAGCAGGAGCAGGAGCAGGCATTGTGGCGCTGGGTCTGTGTGGATATGAACACGCGGTTTCTCATTATGCTAACGAAGTAAAAACTTTACAAGCACATATGAGCACAAAAAACCAACACACTCACACATACACTCACACACACACACACACACACACACACAAGCGAGTGAGTGCGCGAAACAAGTGCGCAAGATATTGAAAAAAGACGCCGCAGCAGCCGAAAAAAGAAAATAAACAACAACGGCAACAACTACCAAGAAAGTGCACAAAAAAGAAAACGAAAAAGAAAACGAAAAAGAAAACGAAAAAGAAAACGAAAAGTAAAAGAAAGAAAAACGCACAAAATTGAAATAAAATATGTATAATAATATGCACAATGCTACATGCATATGTGTGCGTCACTCTCTCTCTCTCTCTTCTCTCTCTCTCTCTCTCTCTCTCTCTCTCTATCCCTGTGTGCGTGTGTGTAAACTAGGGAGCTGTCATGCTAACTAAGCCCGCCATCTTGCTCTTGCCATTTCCGGTTAGGGGCGGTGCGGCGATGCGTGGAGCTGCCTGTGCCAAGTTGCTAACAAGCTTAGTTCCTCTTCTGCAACTTGCTCATTTCATATACTCTCACCCACAGCCACACACACATACACATACGACTTGCAAACTACACACATCACTGGATTGAACCAAACCCCACAAAAGTTCGCCCAAGTTCCACCCATCTTGAGAAGCGCGCAAAAATTTTTAATTAATTTAGTTGCCTGAATCCGTTGTAATAAAAAAAAAAAACTTCTTTTTTTTTGCCTTTCAATTTGCGTGTGCACATTTTTGACGGTTTGTGTTAAGTTTAACTTGAAAACTGCTTAAAACTGGTGAGCATTTACAAGTTCTTCACAGATGTGGAATATTTCTTCAAAATATCAGAGGCTTCCAGCAAGTTTTCAGTTTCAAAAGATACCCGTGTATAAAGTTTAAAGAAAAAGATAATCATAAATGAACTTTGAACTTTTTTGAGTTTTCCGTAATTTATAAATTATCATTATGTAAACTATCTAGCCTTGTTCCATAATAACGCATTTCAAATAAAAAAACCATATGCCCATTGCAGAGCACTTCTCTAGGCGCCTCTGCTAATTGTTGAGAACAAAGGTAGCTAATGTGCTCTTCACCTTCCGTCCTTCCGTCAAACACACGGCTTCCGCTTTCGCTTTGAGCGCCTTACTCGCAATAGCTTCTTCATCTTAGCCAGCGAAGCCACTAGATGTTAATTCGCTTGACTATGAGAGCTCGTCATTCCATCGGTAGTCGTTGCCAATGCCTAAAGTGCCAAAGATCTTACGGAGTAAGACAGTTTAATGAATTCTGGTTCATCACCAATGCTTCAGCGCTTCTTATAGAGTATTAGTTTCGTCTGGCGAGTGCGTGCGAAGAAAACATATCCCTTTTCTTGCTTTCATTTACGACCGGATCCAATCTGGTAGATTCTTCTTCAATAGCCGCAAAGGCTCCGGTAACTGCTCCCTTAGTGCTACTAATGATATCGATTGCATTTGCGTAAGCGCGCAACTGGGCACTCATCTTGATCAATTCTGAACTTAACAGGCCTAAAGCCACATTGATAAGATCTTATCAGTTCTTTCTCGAATGGTTTGAGTATTACGATACAAAGAAGGCAGTTACCATGTTATGTAGTTAGCGACCTAGGTGGGTTCGAGGGTTCCAGTCGTCGGGAATGCTCTCATCTAGCTATCTTCTGCAAAAAAGCAGGGGCATGCACCCTACTACCTGATTGGCACCCGTCTTGATCCACTCTTCTGGCTGGCCCGCCGCGCCAACCTCAAACGCTGTGCTTGAGCCGCTTGTTGGCAAGCATTCTAACTTCCTCATAGCTCAGCGGCGGTATATCTACTCCATCATCTATGATTGAGGACGGAAAATGAACTCTGGAAACGTTATCGCCCAATTATACGCCGGTTGTATGTTCCCCCCATAGCCCCAGTGCACCTTGTACATCCACCACCAGATTTCCCGCTGCATACCTTGATCTTTTCTCGCGTGCCCTTTCATTGGTGCTTCTCTATCTTACTCATCTCTCGATAGTGATCTCGCACAGGTCCCCAAGCAGCCAACTTTAGGGTCCTTCTAAGGCGGCGTTCTTTCACTGCATTGACTTTGCGACGCTCCTGATCGTTCCTTTGGCTCCTCGCCATTGGGCGTTAGGAACCAAGATCATTCTCCGCGGTAGTACGCAAAAAGCGGGATACATATGTTCAAAGCCCCTCGGCTCTCAGAGAGTTGAGCGAAGCAGGCTTCTAGACTTTCCCCACTGAAAGTTGCACGACAATTGCTAGCCAAAAATGCCTTGACAACAAAAGCGACAAATCGTAGAAATTGTCGTGCAACTTCCAGTAACCAACTCTACGAGCTCTACGACGCCATTGGCACAGTCAAGTAGATTAACATCAAGGGGCTTCGCTGGCTCGGACAAAGAAAAGTCTTTATTATCGTTGTTGAACGTATGTGAATCATTGCTTAAAAAGGTTTTTGCAAAGAGTGAGTAGATTGTCTCGAGATTGGAAAACAGCTACCATTTCTCCGCACGTTTCTTAGTAGTGCATTGTAAAGTTACAATAAAAAGAATTGCTTACAAAGGATTCATAAAGCAATTAGCAGCAAAACAATAAACATTACTAATGTACAATTAATTGTTAAAACATGTTATGACGATTTTACATACCAACTGTCAAATACACTGTAATTCATTTGCATTATAGGGACAATTTTGGCAATAGTAATCCATTCAAAAACATGTTTTCCAATTTCAGCTTCAAATAGCGTCAATATTGTTTCCTTTATTGTTTGCATATTTAGTTACATTAACGTTAATAAATATATGTATATATGTTACATTAACGTTAATAAATATATGTATATATAGATATGCATGCAAAGTACCCAACAATTTTTGCATACACTCTTGATACGTATACTTAATGTGAAGTAAAAACAATTAACTATTTTAGACATAATTCACACGCGCCAGCTGAAAGCCGCCGTAAAGAACAATGGCCACATTATGCGGTTATATTTATAATTTCCATTACTACAAATACACACACATACACTCACATATGCATAGACACTCCGCAAGATCTGACGCATTAAGAGGGCCTGATGGCACAGGATACATTACGGCGAGTATTTCAAACAATAGCAGCACAAATAACCAGCAAAAACACCAACATTACACCGAAAACAACCTCAATGACAATCAACCAAGTCCAGGCTGAGTTAATCTGCACTTCATTAAGTAATTATTAAAAGCACGAAAAAAAAAAAAAAAAACTGCCAGCCAGCCATGTAACATCGTTCAAGGTGCAAACAAAACGACTACGTAACGTATACGCAATGTTTAGCAGACGGCAACAAGTAGGCGGGCAACAGACGTCAGGCGTGTCCTGCGGCCAGCAGCAGGCTAATCAATTTCTTGGCAACCAACTTGGCAACCGATTCAAGGTCAGCTGTTCAAGTTCAAGGCCAACAAATGCCAAAAAAAATAAATGAACAAAAAGACAAGAAAAAATGGCGTCGAGCGCGTCGGTGGCATTCACACAAGCTTCTTGCCAAATAAACGATGAATGTCTCTCTAATTCCTTGCCTGAGTCTTATATAATAGCCAGGAAGCTGAGGCAGAGGGACAGCAAGTTATGTCGGCAAGTTACTAAATACCAAAAATGGCGATTAACATGGCGGCCAGACAAACTGCCAAGAAAAATTAGCAGTGCGTTGTGTGTGAAGCCCTTGCGTTGGAGCTCTTTTTGTAGCTCGAATTTATACATAAATACACCTTGCGAAGCGTGAGACAGTGAGCGTGTTTGTGAGAAAGTCTGCATCTTAAAGTGGATGGACTCAAGAAAATGTATTTGTGGCAAGCAACTTTAGTAATTTAGTATTCCAACTCTGATGTAGAGACCAAAGAAACATCTAATGGCTTAATCTCCATGCTGACATCCTTTTTCACTGTGACGGTGGTGCAAAGGTAGACAATATCCTTGACAGCATCAAAAGTATAGTTTCTACTCGACAAACCGGCTCTTTTTTTGGACCAGACCAACACTGGCAGATTCTCTTTCAATAGCCGCAAAGACTCCGATACTTGCTCGCTTATTACGACCAATGGTATCGATATCATCTGGGTGTGCGAGCAACAGGAAACTTAGTTCAATATTGTCACGTTCCAATGCACTTCAGCTTTTCGCAACAAATTTTCCTTAAAAAAGTTGAAAAAGACGCATGGAAGGGCATCATTTTGTCTAAAGCCTCGCTAGGTACAAAAACAAAGTCGCTCAAATGCGCAGGGAGACCGAACTCAAACAATGCGGCGTATACGCAATCCCTCAACGGTCTATCAAAAGCTGCTTCGTAGGCTATAAAAAGAAGCTCTTAGTTAAGACACCTTTTTAATTTTTTCACCTTTTTGGGTTAATTCGGCAATGATGTCGGCAAACATTTCGAATTTTCGCTATTTCAAAATATTCAATATTTCGCGAGTTACGATGTCAGCAAAACTTATATAGCTCAGAAAACTCTGAAAATTTATCGCTTTTTTTTGTAAAGTGATAAATGCGAGCTGAAGAAATGTTTGTTTAATATTCCACTTGATCTCGATAAATTGATTTTTTGCAAAGCTCTCAGCGATGATGGTTAAAATGTCATCTGAAATTACAATAATTCGAAAACGTGCTAGCGAAATCCACAACGAATGGCGGATTCGAAATCAGTGAACCCAATTTCCGGAAAAGGCTAGTTTTAGCCAAAGAAAATAAAAATATTTGAATCCTACACTGAAGGCTGGCCAATCGATTGCTGTGTTTATGGGGGGCATTACACATGACCACAAAGCTAAAAGACAAAACTTTGGTTGAGTGATTTTGAAATGAGACTTTCCAAAATAGCGATATCAGTAATTGACGTTTTAAAAACGTCCCTCTTTTGCATAAACAAAAGAGCTGCAAACCCCGAATCCGATAGGAGCACAATTAAGCGACCTGCAATCAGCTTAAAGGTCACCCAGAGAAGGGCAATTCTCTTTCAAAGTATTGTACATACATAGGAATACAAGGTACAGGGTTTGGCGATCCAATAAAGTGGTTTTTGGATCAGAGGACTTAACCTCGAACTGAACGTTGCTGGAAATTTATGATTTGGAAAGATCTGCGCATTTATAACGCAATTGAACATTCTAGTTCCATTTCAAGATTTTTTTCGTAAGTTAAATTTTCGTTTAACGAGCTTATCGTTCTTTAGTTCGATCGAAAGAATTGAGCGTTGTTTCGTCTACTTCAATCGAACTGAAGTTTTCAAACATTTTTCTAAGCGTCCCTTTCTTGTCACTTGTAAAAAGTCATATCTCGTAAACAAGAAACTTGCCTTAAAGTTGCTGAAATCAAAGCCTTCAAATTGTGCCCAAGGTGAAAGTTTTATTGAGAAAACTTGTTCCAAGCTTTAAACAGCCGAAGAGATAGAGCGAAAAAAACGTTTTTTGGTGTCACTTTTCTTGCCCTGACACAGTTATATCTCGTAAACTAGCAGAGTTTGAGCGAAAATAGGTGTTATTTGGTATTAAAATATAAGAAATAGTTTTATTTATACAAAAAAATCAAGTATACGCAAGTTATTAGCTAAGAAAATGCCCAATTATGTTACTCTTCCACACAGATCTGTTGCTATTGCCGCATTATTTCATTGATAAGAATGTGTTCCATGGACAGCTTTAAATTGTGACTGACTCTTCATCTTTTTTTGGCTTTTTCGTCTGCAGCTTTATCGATTTGCATTTCGTTTTGTGTGCGACGTCGCCGAAAAAAATGTGTCACTGGTCTGAATTCCTTGCTATTCATTCGCATTTCTTAAAACAAAAAATAAAAAATAAAAAAATTCATAAGGGGGGGCTACAAAAAGAAGCCACAGATGAAGTTCGCTGAAGTTAAACAACTTATGGCCGCAACTTGCAGACGTTTATTTTCGACTACCAGCCATTTGGTGCTGTTGTCCTTGAGGTGCCAAAAAGGAGCACAACAACAAAAAAAAAAAACAACATCGCAAAAAATAAAATTAATACGTGCCGAGTGATGGGGCACAGACATGGGGCACAGGGGCATGTCCAGTTGTCTGCTGGGGTTTGTATTTGGGCTGTCTGCATCTGCAGCATTGGTGCTGGTGTTTGAGTTTCGCTTCATGTCTGTCCCGGACGACTACTGAAGCAATGACTCAATGTCGACTTGTTCTTTTACTGCTACTTGTGGCATTGCCCTTACTCACGCACACTCACTCATTCAAACACGCACTCACGGCAACACCCACGCCATTATCAACATGCTCACACACACACCACACACACACCACAGACACAGTTACGCACACACACTCAAAGGCACACACCTGGCCTCGTTGCACAACAGTTGCAGAGTTGAGGAATGCCCCAACAACAAGTATCCAGTCACTTTTGTTGTTGCCCAGCTTTAAGCTGAGCAAGAATTCAATTTTCATTTGCTGTTTGTGGTTTTCTCTTTTGGAAATACCTTCACTTTTAGCTCTTCTTCTTTAACTTTAACTTGCACCCCAATGGGATTTATCAATGATGGCGAAGTGAACAGCGAAAGCTCATGCCCTTAACCAGAAGTGACAACTCGGAATGGAGTTGTTTTCTGTGTCTAAGAATCAGTCATAAAGTTCTCTTCCTAGAAGTCACCAAAGCAGCTTGACTTGATGAGTTCCTGAGAGCTGATTTCGACGCAACGGCCTGCTCCCTGCTACCACTAATACAGACTATTTGGGAAATCTATACCAGGCACGGGAAGCATGTAGTTATTGTTAAGATACTAAACAAAGGGTCATCCGTTAACTGGCGTGGTATTACCATTTTATCTGTGTAGCAACTATGATTCGCGTATGGATAAAGGCGACCATTGAAAATACGCCCAAGTGGCATCGAACGATCACATCAAAAAACCCTGCGTGTATTTCTTGAACAGTCAACCGAATGGATGTGGTCATCTTTATATAGAAGAGGGATTCCTCCAAAGATTGTTGAGAAGACCAAATGATGAAATCGCAAGGCAGACTTTCGCATGGAATCCCAAGAGTACAAAGAAATCAATAGTCTTGGCCAAAGCCGTAACACAGCGCTAAACTTGGTCAAAACGGAAGTATCAGGGGTTTGGGTGAATTCATATAAAAGAGTAGTTACTACGCTGCATAGACAAGTTGCGAAAAAGAACTGCTGTCGATTAGTTAAAATTTTCAATAATAAGAACCAAGTAGTCAGTTCTAAGCAACCTGCGCCTAATGATTTCAAAAACCAACTTGTTTCATTTGAGTTTTCAGGAGTTTCAGGCAAATATCTTGCTTATGAAGTTTCATTCTAAAAAATCGTATCATCAGCATATGAGACGATAAAATCGGTGTTATATCAGGCGTGGGGTCCAGCTATAGCTTGACCAGCGGCATAGCTTTCAAACAGTCGGGACATTGCCCGACGATGGGATGCCATATACTCGCTATCCAATTTCTAGTTGGTAAATTTTCTCATAGAGAAGCTCATTGTCGATAAATTGTATCTTTGTGATCACTTACCCCGTGTGGTGAGCGGGTTAGAGAATACCACTACAGCAGGTCAAAGCTTGTCGTATGAGGCGACTAACAATGACACTGGGTTCTTTCGAGACCAGTAGAGCCACCCCAGGCCTTAAAAGGGTTGTGCGTAGGGTTTGGGACCCACCATCTAAAACCACAATTCCAATGAAAGTATGTATTTACATCAGCCCGTAACCCGATAACACGGGTTGTTATGGCGAGTAAAGAAGAAGAAGATCACTTGAATACTGAATTGGGCAAAATCGTTAGGGAAATGATAAAGTTATTGGGGATGACCAAATAAATGCCGTTAAAAATCCATTTTGGAACTTCACCGCGAGAAAGTTTTCATCAATGATCAGTCAAAAAATTCCCTGGTAAACGTACTAATACTATTCTTAAAGAGCAGCGCCGTTAGAATTCAAAGCTTAGAACTTTAAAGAAGAAGAAAAGTAATCGTAGCATTATACATTGCATCTTGAGTTGGTGCCCATATAATTATTGGAATTGTTTTAGTGAACCTACAAAGTCACTAAGGAAAAAAGTGCAATGCTCTTAAAACCTAAACTTCCGTGAAAGAAACTAAAAGCAACACATTGCCAAATTGGAACCTTTTGTATCTGTGATTGCTGACGATGGGGCCTCTTACAGCTTCCTTAATAAGAAATTTAATTTAAGGTAGGAAACGCAATTCGCTATTTATAAGCCTTTAAGATCGTTGCACGAAGAGCTAAAAGCTATTTATACTGTGTGCGAGAAATCTATTAATTTAAAAAAGAGCCAATGGAGTTATTTTTCAGCTAACTAAATAGGTTTTGACTAAACATATTTTACACAATGTAGTCAAATTAAAAGAAAATTACAAGAGAAACCGATCGGACAAGCCGAAAATATGGAAAAAATCTTCGGAAAACAGAAATATGCCAATATTCGGGCGGCCTGAACGAGAAAGACATCTAAGATTGCGGCTGATTTGAAGTTACTAGCTCTTAAACATCTTATACAACATGGTTTAGCTGGAAGTATCAGTCTTGACAGATTCTCGGAAAATTGGCAGTTTACACTTTTTACAAGCAATATACTGGTTTTGACCCGAGGAACCGGCCCTACGACGGCCAGAGGAACGTTTTTTCACTAACCGTATCTTTAATGGCTTGGCGAGCTTAAGATGACTCCAATATACAAAATATTCGCTTGTAAAGCTATACAACCCTATTGGACGAAATTTGGCTTAACTTTATGAAGCAATAATCATGCACAAATGCCGTAACAGCCGGCAATGCGCACACATATGTGCGACCAGTATCCCATAATTGGTTTCAGGAAAAGAAGATACAACCTTTTCATTGCCAATCACGATGCATAGACCTAAAGCCAATATGTTATACGGCAATCTGTGTCATAGATTAGAGCAAAAATTATCTCAAAAACTACAAATAGTTCTGCTTTCGATGCCAAATCGGATTTATGAAGTAATAAACTTGTAGACTTAGTGTTAGAGCAGGATTTAAAGTTACCATAGACGTTACATTACATCACATCGCCATAGAACTTCAAATGAAAGCAGGATTGCCAATGACTGTACAATTAGCAATCGAGACGCTGGGAAACACAATTCCGTCGCTTCTACAATCCGGATATAAAACGGCCACTGAGTAGCATTTCATGCGGAACTCTAGCACATCTATAAGCAACAAAAGTGCACAGACATGGAATGCTAGAGAAATTAGCTCTCTCTAATAGACTAGGAGTCACCAGAAAACATACGTAACTCTTTGTAGAAGTTTACGCCATAGGAAATAGCAATAACAACAGATAGTCAGGCGGCCATAAGGGCGTTTGCAAGAATCAGAATAAGCTCTAAGCTGGTTCGGGAAACCCGTAGAAGAGAGAAGCTTCTAGGACGACAAAACATACAACTAGCTGCGATGGATCTCTGGCAACATTCCGGGAATGAGCTGACTGATAGACCGGCAAGAAACGTTGCATCACTCCCTTTTACAGGACCAGAGCCATTTTGTGGCGCTAACCAGCTACTAAGAGAAGAAAAGAGAACAAGATGAAACAAAGACTGGACAGATCTTAAACACACCAAACAACTACTTGCCGCCTATAACATGATAAGGTTTAAGAGAATCTGATATATGGGTAAAAACTCTGTTACAATTCTCACTGCTTTGCTAACTAGACACTGTGGACTGAAAGGACATCTGAGGAAGGTGGGTATCACAAGCTCCAATACCTGTAGTTTCAGTAAACTTAAGAAGGAAATCTTATAGCAGTGCTATACGACTGGTTAGCTATAATGCTCACTAGAGGACACAATAGATTTTGGAGGTCGCGATACAACTAATATTATATATGTTAAGTTCTATGCGCTGAAATCCAAAGAGTTGTCTTCCAAAAAACCAAACTTGAGAAAAAAGAAAATTAACTTTGCCACAAAATTAGCATTAAAACTTAAAAGTGTTCAAAAAGTGCTAATTTAGCGCTCAGAGCATAAAATTGACTGCTTATTATATCATTACATCTGCTCAGAGATTATGCAAGACAAGGAGAGCGAGAGTGAGAGTGAAGGAGGGGCAGCAAGTCAGAGGAAGTGCAGCATACTTCTGGGCAGGCAGTGCAGAAGTTGCGACACTTTTAGAATTCAAAATGACCCCAAAGAGGCAGCACAATGCAGCGTGCTTGTCGCTGGAGGTGCAAGGAGTGTAAGAGAGCAGGCAGAGAATTGTGGCAATTAGCATTAACACAAAAACTTGACTGCAGTTTTCAAACAAACAAAAACCGGATTCACTAGGGGCAACTCTGGACCGCGTTGAGGCGAATGACTTGTATATTGGTGCACTTGGACTGCACACGCACACAGACAGAGAGGGACAGTGTGGCAAACAGACACACACACACACAGAAACATAGACAGGAGCAAAAAGCAAAGAGTTGTCCGGCCTAAGAGCATACAAATGCGGCGCAATTTGCGGCACAGTGACAACACACATACAGAGAGAGGGAGAGGGAGCTAAGTTTTGGATGGGGTTTGGACCTGGTCAGGGCATCGCCGTGCAGCGTCGCGTAAGTCAAACAACGCAACGAAATGAATTATAAAATAACATGCCAACAAAACCAACAACCAACAACGGCACGCTTGGTCGAGCAGCGGGCTAGAGCCGTGCCGAGCGCCTAGCAAGCCCCTAGGAGCCAGGTAGGGGTATTCACTGAAAAAGCGGGTGTGTGTGTGAGTGTGTGTGCGAGTGCCTTGCGCCAACATGAAATTTTTATTTTATTTAAATGTAATTATCTGCTTGAATAAAAAAATGCTCATCATGATGAGCAGCGGCAGCGGCAGCGGCAGGGGCAGGGGCAGCTGTGTCAGCGGCAGCGACGTGGACAGAGGGATTGCCGGCGACAACAACAAAATACACATCCAGTCCATGCACATGAAGTAAAACAACACTCCCACACATCCAATGTGCACACACGAAAAAATCCATTAAAATTGTGCAGGAAATATAACCAAAAAAAAAAAAAATTAAAAAAAAAAATGGTAAAAAATATAAAACAAAACTGTTAAAATCGCCCACATCACAACAACAACAACAGCAACTCAAAGAGCAAAAAATAAATTTCCGTATATAAAAAAAGGACTGCACACGAAGTGCACGGGACACACTGGACGCCGGACAACGACATGAGCAGGCGTGGCCTTTTTGTGCTCATTTGCAACGCACTTTGGACAATTTCTGGACGCTGCAGTTTTTCGGGCCTATGCCGGGTGCCGGGCCTACCGTCGGGCGCCTATCGCCGGGCGCTTGATTATGCACATGCCACCAATGACGTGTTGCCTTTTCGATTTATTTTTCGGCAGTATACACACACACACACACACACACGCTCTTTATATACTATTTTTTGCATTGCGAATATTTCGTGTTTTCGGTTATTTTTTCTTTTTTTTTTTTTGGTGGGAGACTACGTTGAAAAATAAAGGAGCACAACACCCGCATTATATGCATTGCAGCACGGTTAGACACCCATATACATAATTTTGTCGAGTCTGAGAGTACGGGTGAACGGCTGCTGCACGGCCCTCTCTTGGTATGGGTAACGCCATTTCGGGTTATAATAACATCAACGCGCCAAATTACGTGCCGCGAGCTACGCATCAAGCAGCCGCCAATCATCCATACAACGAGCCATTCAGCTGCCAAGTTAACAAAACCACTAAATCATTTATTTTCCATTTCTGTAAGTTTACGATTTCAGCAAAATACTGTCAGATTTTTAATTACATATAAATAAAACATAGAGTTCAATGATTAAACGTTAATTTTTTTATACCAAACATACCTAACTAGCGCTATGGATGTACCATTAGGATTACATGAATTTGTCTTAACTGGCCTTAACAACCCGTTATCGGGTTACGGCTTGATGCAAATACATTCTTGGTGGGTCCTGAACCCTACGTATAACCCTTTTTAGGCCTTGGGCGGCTCTACCCAGTGTCATTGTAAGTCGCCTCATACGACAAGCTTTGACCTTTGCCCTTTGCTGAGGTGGCATTCTCTAACCCGCTCATCCCACACGGGAATTACACGATTTGCTCACATATAATTTTAGCTTTTTTTATAAAATTAGGAGGTTCTTTCAAAAAGTCAAGCGTCTGTCCGAACCATTTAGTAGCTACGCGTCTTTCTTTAGAGATGCGGAAGGAAATCTGGTAGCGGATACACAGGCTTACTATCGAGCGTTGATGGGAACAATACCGCTTCGGTAATCAACTTCTCAACTGGCCTAGTCATAGATGACGGCGTCGATATACCGCCGCCTCATCAGAGTCGCCTCCAAGCGGCTTAAGTACAACAACTTGTTCAAGACTGGCGGCAATGAGTAGGTAAGGTGCATGCACCAGCTCTTTTCCCGAATATGACTAGATGAATGCATGCACTTGGTGCTCTCTGCTCAGTCCGCAAAAAGACCCCACGCTGGGCGATAAGTACCATGGTATCAATCATTCTTCTGCCATATATAAGACCCCATTAAGCGTATTGTGTGAAAGACTTAAGCCATTCGCGAAAAAACTGTTTGGTCATTATCAGTGTGGCTTCGGGACTGGTCAGTCCACCTCGACCAGATATTCACACTACGCTAAATCCTGAAGACACGCGAAAAACCAAATCGACACTCGCCATTTCTTATAAAACAGCATTTGGTAGCGCGTTCAGGGATCGCGTATACGCCGCATTGTCTGAGCTTGGAATCCCTGCAAAGTTGGTACGCCTATGCAGAATGACGTTGAGCAGCACATGCAGCTCCGTCAATGAAGTTAGGAACGTCTCCGAACCTATTGATACAGAGCGGGGCTTCGGGCCATGCTCTCTTCTGCGACCTCAACAACTTTGTACATAGGAACAGGACAATACTGAACTAATGGAGCATCCAATTGCTCACCTGCGCAGGTAATATAAATATCATTGATCGACTATTGAAAGGGAATCTAACAGAGTGCGTCAAGCAAGACAAAGTATATATTTTTTTTATGAACAGTCGCCGCTGTTCGTCTCTCAGATTGATATGGAAAACTGTACTTTTGTGGTAGCCGAGTATTTGGATTTGGCACCACCGTCACAATGAAGGACGATGTCAGCATGGAGATCAAGCGGAGAATCATTCTTGTCAATATATGTTACTTGGGTATCAGCCTGAAGCAACTTACACTCTATAAAACCCTCATCCTTTCCGTTTTGCTATACATATAGCGCTGAAGCCTAGGTGAAGACGCAGCCTGATAAGACTGCCCTTAGTGAATTTGAGGCGACGAGGCAGACTATGTCTGCGTTGGTAGGACCAGATTGGGACAACACTAATTTCCTTTGGTATCACCGATAGAAGAAGGAGCGAGAAAAGCATAGGTGCCTAGAGGAGTGCTCTATATCAGGGCGTACGCCAACAACGGGTTGTAGTAATGGCCAGTTATGACAGCTAGTGTCTTATAAAATAAATTATTTTATTCAAGCCTTAGAGTAGATTTGTGGTGGGTGCGATGGCAGGTTGACCCATCCCTAGCAGTCAGGAAGCCATATTAAGATCCAGCGACTCCGCTGGCTAAATCATAGGGGCACGCCATGTCTCTGTTGAAAAGAGCAGGAAGAGCGTACTCTAGCTACTTTTGGTTTCATTGATTATAGAAGGCGCGCGCAAAACAGAGACGCCTGGATAAGAGCTTTACATCAGTCCCCAACCCGGTAACGGGTTGTTATGACCAGTTAAGAAGAATAAGTCAGTCAGGAATATCCAGTGAGATAACCAATTCGTCAACCTGCATTAGATTGTTATTACAGTTGCTAGATGTTTTCCTTAACTAATGAATGCTCAGTATTGTTGTTCTTTTCTGATTATTAATGGTCGTTTTAACCCTCATTTTGCTAGGACTCAGTTTGATGTGGAACACAGCCCAAAGTCAGCGTTTTATAGACTCCAGTCTTCAATAAGCCTGTATAAGATTGTGACAGTTTTTGCTTTTTTTTATCATCCTGCAAGGAGCTTCGCTGGCATAGATCTCAGTCGATTTTTTCCAAAACACCACTTTGTATTTACGACCAGCAAGTTAATCCACACACTGTTATTACATGCTATTTAGCTGCTTTCATAGACTCTTGTCTACAAAGATGTGAAAACATCACGTTGTACATACGAATATGAGCTAAAGTCTCCAAATTGACCCGCAACTAAGATAAAGGGTATCCCACAGTCGGACAATGTACCTTTGCTGTGTCACATTTTCTTTCATTGTTTTCAACATTTGTGTTTTAAACATTTCCTTTATCAGGTTTCAACATTTATGTTTATATGTGTTTGCAGAGTGCGCGCTCTGCTTGGTCCTTCCAACGGAGACACGGCCTACCACTTCATTGCCTTCTTTTAAAAGCGGCATTGCAGACCTTACTCCCAGCTTTTTCGTACTTAGGCACAACGGAAAGTAACCAGTAGAATATCTAGATGTTGCCTTGAATTCTTCGTTCCATCGAATGCGGTAGTCGGTAGAGCCAAAGACGAAACGGAGTACTTTCCGCTCAAACATTCCAAGGCATTTGCGTGAGACTGCGACAATGATACCAAGTAAGACTACTTTATACGATACTTTATAATTCTGAACTTCCTTACGTCTTAATATATGAGAGAAGTTCTCAGTTCCCCAGCTTTCACCACTTAGAAGCGTTGTCCCATGGACTGTACTTTTGGCACGCAGCTTGCATAATCACTTGGCAGCCAACCCAACCACAACATAAAGTGCTCCCGATTCGTGCAATGCTCTGGAATATAAGTGTGGAAAAAAAGTGCGAACAAAATTTATCCTACGCTGGAAGCGTTTTGGAACACAAAGCTTGGGTGCCGCTTTGTCACGCGTGCCACTGCAATAAGGCCGGGAATGTGGCAAGTGTGGGGAGGTGGCGAATTGTTTTGTGGCACAAGTTTGGCACGAGCTCAAAGCTGCAGCTCCAACCGTATCTGTGTGTGTGTGTGGGTGGGTGGGTGAGGGTGAGGGGGTATGTGGGTGGGTCGGTGGGTGTATTTGCGTGGTTGTATCCGTATCTGTATCTGTGGCTGGCAACGTTTGTTGTCGTAATTAAAATCATGTTAGGATGCTTTGTGAGCGTCATTGCAATTGCTGCACTTCCGCGGGCCAAGCGACTTTCTCTTACTCTCTGTGAGCGTCTGTGTGTGCGTGTGTGTGTGTGTGTGTGTGTGTGTGTGTGTGTGTGTGTGTGTGTGTGTGTGTGTGTGTGTGTGTGCATTGCAGTACTTGCAACTGACAGACGACAAGCTCAAAGATGCGCAATTTCAAATTCGGATACAAAAGGCAAAGTCAGTCAGTTTTCATTCTATTTTTATTTTTTTAACTCTTCTTATGAAAATATGGTTGCCATTTGTTTGTTTGTTGTTGCAGTTTGCATTTACAACAACAGCAACAACAACAACAACATTAACGGCAACAAAAAATGCAATGCCGCTTTTGATGCAAAATTGTGTCTTTGATTTAGTCGCCGCTTTTATCTTTGTCTGTCGCCATTTTCTGGCTATATATATGTTTTTTTATACTATATTTTTGATTTTGTAAATTTTTGTTGCATCTCAATGTGGCCTAAAGCAGCTTAGCGTAATTAAAAACCGTTTGTGGCATTCAACAACATGAAATACGAAATGTTGAGGCTTTGGCGCTTGCAACAAAGCCAAACTTCATCCAATTGACAAAATATCACAAAATTTTTATGTAAAAAGACAAATTTATTAATTTTTTAAAAGATTTCAGCAGTTTAACCTCGTCTCAGCCGCTATCTTGTTGGCTTTTATGTCCCGGAATACATATCAGGCTAACAACAAACTGTTGAGCCATCTCAAGTTTAAGGATTTGATAGCCGCTTGAGTAACACTGTATAGGTAAGTTGAGTCTCTAAATCAAGATAGTGCCTCGTTTACAGCTGAGAACACACTGCATTGATCCGAAAGACTAAAATTCCTTTTTATTTTTACTCGACTCGAACTCGACTGTTCCGTTTTGAGGAGACCCTAAAGCAGGAACAAGAAGCGCTGGAGTGCTAAACTGCTACATTGTAGTATTTTGTTTTGTGGGTAAAAATACATATCCAGCTGCAATGGATGAGTGCAATGGATTTGGATTCTTTCAGTTTATTAAGTTTTTACGATGTTTTAAATGGTCATCATATAACAAAAACTGAACACGTCATATTTGCCAAAAGGTTCCTTGTGACTCGAGAGCTTAAACATTTGAGGTACCAAAAAACAACGTTTATTCAATACATTTGATATATATGAAAGTTCAATGTTGTGCTCTAGGCTTCGGCATTTTGCTTACAAGTTCAGAAATAAAGCACTATAACTCATTTGCAATTGCTAAAAAGTAATTTATCATAGGATTGTAGATCCTTCTATAAATGAATGTGTTGAAACAATGAAACTACAATGTATGGGATAGATATTGCATACCTATTAGTCACTATTTTCCAAACTCTAATCGTATCGTCCAGCCGTATCGGGCCGATCTGATGCTTTGGTACTACCTCTCAATATATTCTGCACAAAATCGATTAACTCTGCCATATTCCCTAGCGAGTGGAAGCTTTCGTTAATCCGCTGAAAAAAAAAGGTTCGATAGATGCAGAGGTATTGCGACACTAAGTTTTATTCCTAAACTTCTTGAGCACATTTTTGCTGACAAACTGAAATGCTCAATACCTCGCCCTATCAGCGAGATTCTGATTTCAGCCAATATCATTGAAAGTTTTTCGTCTGGCCGCTAAATTGATTCTATTTATATGAACAGATTTGAACAAAGAAATCATGCAATTGTGTCAAAAATGGTTTTTTACTGGTTAGATTTGATCTCTTTAGTACGCTGGATTAAGTCTAACTTGGGTAGAACTCAACAGGTAAGGTAATTAATGTAACCGTTGATTTCACAAAAATCCTGATTATTCTATATTCTTGCGTATCTGATGTCAGCGGGTGGAGAAATTTTCAGCGTGATCTTTACAATATTTTTGAATGTTGTGCAGCTAATCATCTCGAATTGAAATGCGATAAATGCAAAACGAGGAGTTTCCTACGAAGGTTTACTATATTATTATAACTTGGCAGGGTGAATTGCTTCAAAGACCTTGGAATTCTGAGCGAAATCTTTTCTTGGATCTTGGATTGTAAACTTCAACATGCCGAATCGTCACTGTCGGTTTTTTAAACACCTTCGACTTAGGCGA
This sequence comes from Chymomyza caudatula, assembly GCA_035041775.1. Taxonomy (NCBI): domain Eukaryota; kingdom Metazoa; phylum Arthropoda; class Insecta; order Diptera; family Drosophilidae; genus Chymomyza; species Chymomyza caudatula. The sequence goes on along the minus strand of JAWNKW010000217.1, from coordinate 2,301,197 downwards.
TCCTATGATGGAAGTATAAAGCCGCGTCACAGCTCCTATTTTTACATTACTAGTATATATATATATTTTTTTTTTTAATGTTTTCTTTTTATTCTGACATTCTGCTGTTTTTGTGTTTTGTCATCATCACTCAGAGCGATAGTTCTGTAGCTGTGACGCAATGAGCGCGACTAGGCAGTTCTGTAGCTCTTAACTATATAATTACCCGAAGTTTTTCCCTTTTAACTGGAGCGTTCGATCCGGTCGAGCAGTATACCTTTGTAAAGGTATCAAAGCGTAGATTAATCTTTTCATTAACTGTTTTTGGATTTGGCTATTGGTTTGGAAGATATAGAGGTTTAAGTGAAAATGGCCCTCAACTCTAGCAGGATCCCTGGAAGACATAGAGCGTGCATACATGTCCAACATGTTCAGAAGTTATAGCTATTTAAAAATGTTGGCTAAAACTGAAATGCCAAAAAAATGTATGTCTGTTTGTCGTGAATTTTTTTTTTACTGTAGCGTTCTAAAATTTGTGTACACATATAGCATTGATAATTGGAAAACGTTTGTTCTGGAGTTTTTGTCCACTTTTCTCCCTTTTCGTCGGTATCGGTAAGATAATGCAATTTTGTAAAATAATTGTATAATTATAATTTCATATTTTTTACTCTACCAACTTTATTATACTACCTCATTTTATACACCATTCAAATCTTCATAGAACGAAGTTTCCAAAAAATTTTGCGGTCAAATAACACTATGCAACAAAAAAAAAAGCCTATGTCTAAAGCATACCTTTTCCGATAAATTTTAGGTCGCTGATTTCGAATCCGGAAGCCATTTTGGATTTTCTACTAAAGCTACGAAAGTTACCAAGTCAGCAAATCTCATGTTACTCGGCAACCTTACTACCGATCAAGATGAATTGTAGCTCGAATTAAAGGTACTTAAGTGTCGCTTCAATGATCTTCTTTCAGTTCTGGTCTATCTTGCGTATTACCTTGTAACTCGCACTCGAGTCTAGGTACACCAAAACTATCTGAAACGGATTTAATCAACAGCAAATGTGCTGGAAAGCTAGAAAATCCAAAATGGTTTTCGGATTCGAAATCAACGAACCAAAATTGATCGGAAAAGGTATGCTTTAGACATAGGCTTTTTTTGTTGCATAGTGTAATTAATTGGGAAAAGTTTATTAGACCACCCAGCTTGCGGCCTTTTTTTGAATGAAGAGTAAAAAAAAAAATTAATTTACAATCTATGCATTATAGACTGTACTTTTCTCGTCACACAAATTATATCATTAATTTTATGATTTGCATACAAGTAGCTACGTTTTCGTCACAAGTTTTTTACCTCGAAGAGGTTTCTTTTTCATTATAAGTAAATAACAGCTAGAAGCGCTAGTTCCGCTTCAGCAAGATCCAGGGGCAAAATGCTAAGTATGGCATCGTGTTCTGTGCTTGGAGTAGAATGAAGAAGTATGAATAAAGTTACTTTTAATGAAATTTTTTTATGTATAAATTATAACCCCAAGATCCGACACAGTCAAACTGCATTCCAGAGCTAAGTGGAGTTCAAATACTCAGAAAAAGGGATATTCTCAACATGAAGTTCATAATAATACGCAATTTGGTACTTTTGTGCGCATATTTTTTACATAACTTATAGATATATGTATACATATATTGTCCATTCACTCCATTTGCAAAACATGACTCTTGTATTAACTAACACATGTGAGTGCGTGTAATACCTATGTGTATATAGTAAAATACATGCATAGAATGGTTAAAAAAAATGGACTTTGGAGTCTCCACACTAATATCATACATATCTGTCAAATTCAACCCTAAAATGTATATATGTTCCTTTTTTTGGCTTTTTTGGCCAACACACATTTAAGGCATTTAACTGCGTCGCGTTGGGGCACAAAACACCATTAAAAATAATGCCATAGCCGCGGCTTGCCCAATTCCATGCCCCATGCCCCATGCCTCATGCCCCATGCCCATACACCCAGGCAACAATAACCCCAGCGCCTACAAAAACAACAACAACAACGAGAAATGTGCCATAAAAACTTGTACATTAAAATTCCAAACAATCGCCGCTAGTCACCTTATCTAAAACAAGCAGCGGCTGCTGGACCACGTTTTTTCGGAGGCAGGGGTCTCAGATAGAGCCCTTGTAGTTGATGCAGACCTGGAGTTAAGTTGGGATCAACCACACCTTGGTAGCGCATCAAAATCGGCAATACAATGCACAAAATCCCTTTAATTTTCTTTACTTTTATATTTTTTTTATTTTTTGGCTGTCCTTAGTTATTGTTGGAAACGTAGCTCCGCTTTTTTATTTTTTTTTATATTTATTTTTTAACGTTTTTTATTTAATGCACGCATTTCACACATGTCGACGCCGGCAACGCTGCTGACGCCGCTCCAAACTTTTTATCGATCTGCCGCATATGTAATAATGAAATGAAAGGTTGCTGCTGGGGGCAGGATTTGAGCATAGGCTGAGTGCTACGAATTGGGGCCTAGAGCAGTGCCCGCATCCAAGTTTGTTTGTGCGTTTTTGGGGTTGCGGCCAAAAACAAAAAACAAAAGACCAAAAAAAAAAAACAAACTAAAAAACGAAATCCAAAAAAGCAGCCGAAAACCCAAAACCCAAGTGATTAATTCAGCATATTCATATGTGCGTAAATGGCGGGCGCTCGGCACAACCCAAACTCGCGCAACTCCCCCATGTACCCATGTAATGAGCAAAAATTTTAAGCGATTTTTAGCCCAAAATATAAAACAAAATAGAGCGAGAACTGACGAAGTTTACATGCCCTTCAAGCACCATTATCGTCATCTTGTCTGGCTATCAAAAAACCGTTACTAGCTCATAAAGGGTGCTCCCTAAGGCAGCTCTTCTTCACCTTCCTTCGACAGCCGCGTAGAGTTTCTTCTCCACACGTTTGAGGCAGTGGAGTCGCTGGATGTTAATTCGCTTTACTATGTTATTATCGTTGGTACGACTATCCAGAATGAGGTTGAGCAACACACGCAGCTCCGTCAAGGTAGGAAAGAGCTTCTCTGTGCCTTTTGAGAGGCTTCAGACAAGGCGATGCGCCTCGTCAACCATGGCACCACTGTCACGATGAAAACCGATGTCAGCATGGAGATCAAGCGGAGAATCACTCTTATCGATAGGTGTTACTTTGATCTCAGTAGGCAAATGAGTTGTAGAGACCACTCCCGCCTGACGAAAATAACACTCTAAAAGACACTAATCCTTCCCGTTTCGCTTCGTGGCGAGTCTGATGAAAATGCCCTTGGAGCGGTTATGCTGGCTAGGTCATGTTGTGCATATAGATGAAGAACCTCATGCGGGAAAGGTCTTCAATGCGGGTGTAGTAGGGCGACGACGAAGGGGCAGACCATGTCTCCGTTGGAAGGACCAGGTAGAGAGTACGCTAGCAGCCTTTGGTATTACCAATTGGAGAAGGCGCGCTCAAAGCGAAGATACCTGGAGCAGAGCTTTACATCAGGCCGTATCACTGTAACGTGATAAAAGTCTATCGGGGCAACATCGGGACAGTAAGGCAGTGTTGCGATGTCGCGAGATAGGGCAAGCTATCGCCAGCAGATGGCGATGGCTAGGCTACCACGGACAATGCGTTTTCTTGGACGTTAAAGAAACTCTTTGTAGTGAAAATTCTCTGTGGATCACTCCTGTCGACTCGAAAAAGCTTGCTCTTTCTGGCTATTTAGTGTGCCATTCTGCACTTTGACTTTTGGTAAAATATATCAAGCTTGATATCAATCGATATCAGGTAAAAAACGCGCCGCCAGTCCATCTGTCCGCTCGGGGAAAAAGCCATTCCGACTACTTTTGGGACAGGCACTGTATGTTTTCAATATCATCTGCGCAGGCAAACAACTAGACATTTTTTAAGAAAACAGTCCCGTTCTCCCAGGAGAAGATGCCGCCTTTTCTGAAACCTCGCAGAAAGTAAGTCTTTTTAGCTCGAAGCAGTTACGTCGCTTTATTGGGATACCGAACTCAGGCAGTACAACATATAAGCTATCCCACAACATACTTTCAAATGCTGCGTTACAATCGACAAAGAGATGTTGGATGCCGTTTTGGTATTCGTGGATCTGTTCCAGGATTTGGCGCAGTGTGAATCACTGGACAATGTGAACTGGAGTGGACTTAATGCTCAAGCTCTATAACGCCTTATATGTGTTGAAAAGAAGACTGACAACAGTGTAGTTGGCGCAAGCCTACGTGTTACCTTTCTTGAGAGCCGGACAGGAGACACCTAGGATTCAATCAATAGCTCCTTTAAATTCTCATCTGCTATAAGGCGTTACAAACTTCTTTTCTAGCTTCAAATACTATGCACTATGTAAAGAGTATAAATAATATAAAACGGGTGAAAAAAAAAAACAGCGACAGCGGTAACCAAAAACCCTGATGAGCAAATGGAATGGGTTTATTTGACTGTTGGGGGAGTCGGATTGCTTGTTGGGTGTTCCAATGGTCAGTGAGAAATGAGCGGTCGCGTAGATACTGCTGATGGCAGCGCCAAAGCCGAAGCCGACGCCAGGACTAACGTCAACGTCGCTGCCGCCAATGCTGCTGGCAACCGCAGCTACTTTCTAATTAAGCGTGTTTAGTTATCGCGGCGGGGTTGGTCCTTTTGGTCAGCTATAATGCCAAAGACATGTCAGGAGCAGCAAAATCCGGCGTACATTTGGGTGGTTGTTGCTGTGCGTATGTGTGTGTGTGTGTGTGTGTGTGTGTGTGTGTGTGTGTGTGTGTGTGTGTGGGGAGCAGCCGCGCCGGAAGTGCACACGCATGTCTAAAATATCTAAATCGCTGCCAACTTTGCCAACTGCTCGCATTTATCTCTATGTGTGTGTGTGTGTGTGTATGTGTTAGCGCGAACCCTTTTTTGTTTTGACGTTTTGCTGAAAATGATGTTGGCAAAAAAAAAAGTTTCTAATGAAAACACCCAAAAAACAAAAAATTAAAATAAGGAAAAACACACACAAATCGACAAGCGTTATATGTATGTTTATGAGCGTTTTTCTTGTGTGTGTAAGCGCGTGTGTGTGTGTGTGTGTGTGTGTTGATGACAGGGTTGACGTTGACCCTTACAGCGCAGCTCCCCAACCCCACGACTATTCGCCGCTCATTACACAACATAAATTTTGTGTACACATATATGAATATGCAAATAAAGCGCTGCATACTTCGAGGCGCAAAATAACAAGTTCATGGGTACTACGTCTATGTATTCCTTATGCCTACTCTGCGGCTGTTGTTGTTGTTGTTGTTATTTGCCTAAGCAGCTGCACGGACGCCGAGCACATCATTAAAGAAGAGCAGCTTGCCCCAACCAGATGCATGCCACTATGGCAAGCAGGCGAATCGAATGCATAATATTAGTCGTGAGGCAGTAAACCCCTAACGGCGCTGCAGCCGCCGCTTGCATCCCTTAATAGCGCGTCACACGCACACACACACACACACACACTCACACACACACACCCACACACACATGAATGCAGTGCATGCAGTGCAGCCCAACTTACGGCACGTAGCGTGGCAGTTATCGGTTACGTTTACGCTTCCGTCTGCCTTCTATTTGGCGTAGTTCAAGTGCAACCCAAACCAGAACACCGCACACACCCCTTTGCACCCCTTGACGTGTCGCACAAATGTGACACATGCACAAGTACAAAAAATGAGAAACACAACAACAACAAAAAGCAAAAGTAAAACAAAAGATTTCAGCAGCGTCTCCTCCCACCCCCAACTACATGCATATACACTGCACTTCAGAACACAGCCCATACTATGCCAGACCCTTCCATATCACTCCTTTCTTCCCTACCCTTCCCTTCCCTTTCCTTCCGTTCCGTTCCATTCCATTCCATCACTTCACTCAGTTCATTTCACTTTTCACAACTTGCACAAACAGTTCCACACAGCAACGTCTCGACGTCTCGACAAAGTCTGCATCAGTTTCTTAAAAAAAAAAATTTTACTTCTGGGGCCTTGCTACCCCCTGAGCATGTATGTAAGCATTTATTTTATTTCTATAACGTCGCCTGCACTTCATACTGCTCCTTGCCCCCTCTGTTCAGGGCTTCTTATTTCAGTAGCTTGGTTTGCTCTCGACAAAAAAAAAAAAAAACTTTTTGTTTTCTTGCATTGACAAAATTTGTTCGCTCTTTTGTGCAACTGACCCCCCGAAACCCTAACCCTCTATAGCTGCTCTGGCTGCATCCTACATTTGACATTCATTAGCTTTGTTCCTTTCCTTTTCTGTCATGCAAATTACTTAGGCGTATGCCACATCCTTTTTTTTCTCTTTTTTTTGCGCTTAGTTTTGCCAGCGGGACTTAACCCCTATGCTGCTCGTTAGGCCGTATTTGTGCTCTCTAAAGAGATAGCTTATGACTTCCTGGTGACGTTTGCAACAGCTAAGATTGAACCCATTTGATATTTAGCGGAAATTTTTCACAATTCTTCATATTGTTACGTTATACTTATTATAATATCCTAAGAAGGAATACGCTACTAATTCACTGTAACTACAGCTATAGAAGCTTTTGTTCAGATCGAAAATGCGAAGGCGAGTTGCTTCACCAAAAAGTTATGTTACGAAGGAATATTCTGAGTGTATCTTCTTCTTCTTAACAGTGCCATTGTTAGTCGCCTCATATGATAAGCTTTGACCTGCTGATAATGTATTCTCTAACTCGCTCACCACACGGGGGAACCCAGAGCGTATCACAAGAATACTTATCGGCTAAACTTATGTTTATCATCAGTCAATGGTTATAATCTTATTACATACGTCTAGTACAGTCATCTTCCACTATATAGTGCTTTCGTCATAAAAACTTGGTGGCCTTTTCAAATTGTTCATGCCTTTCCCAAAGAGTCAAGACATTAAGAAGTAACTAGTTCGTTCTATTTTTTTAGTTCTTTCGTCGCTTGTCACAGCCATCATTTCACTGTGCTACGCAGGAAGTGAAGCGATGAACCGCCAAAACACGTTTCATCCTTCGATACCACTAACACAGCTTTGCAACAATAAGAACCGGTACATTTGTAGTCGCTGATGAAACCGTTTTGCATTTTCTAGCACCGTTTTCGAATTATCGCTATTTCAAAATAAATTCAAGATTTCGAGAGTTGCAAAGTCAGGATATCGTATGTTACTCGGGAAGCTTCCTACCCACAGATAAACTGTAATTCAAATTGAAGTTACTTAATGTCGGTTTATTGTTGCTCGGACAGTTTTCATCTAACTTATCTCGAATCTATCTATCTTATCGCTCAAAAATGTAATTTATCTTAAAATTTTAGTCTTATTATAAAACATTTTGTTGACGACTTTCAGCAAATCCATTCGGCAGTCTTTCTTAATTCATTGCTCAAGTCTAAAGAGCGTTCAGCTATTCGGTTTGACTTGAGATTGCATAGTCATAAGCACTCACACAAACACACACAAACACACACTTAGCCATACATAGACTTTTGGAAATCTGTATAGAAATGAAGTGCATGTAATAGATTCGCGCTTTTGTTTCGAAAGCGTTTCACAGGACATGTGTCCCAGCACTTGCTTAACCCCTTTCGAAACGCCTCATCTGCTCTTACAGAGGGGTAAGTAAACCCCCTTACCATCATCTGCAGCTGCTGCTTTCATTTTCACTGCAAGTGCAATTGCAATTAAATATATGAAGCAAACTTCCACATAAATGATATGAACTGAAACACAAAGGATTTTTTATTTAAAAGAGCTGATATTTATGCAAGTGAAAGTGGCAAGGCAGATGGACTATTTCTAAATAACCAGCCCACAAGTTCTGGAACCCTTGATACATGAATAGAATTTTTAAACAACTTTGTGAATAAATTTTGTTTCCAAAAGAAATATTTTTGAGCTCCAACCTGCTAAAAACAACATAGAATAAATTATCGAACAACTATAGTTCCTCTTCTTCTTAAGTGAGCATAACAACCCATTAACGGGTTACAGTCCGGAGCACTCCTGCACGGAGACATGGCCTGAACCTTCGTCGCCTCCCTTCAACAGTCGCATTGAAGAACTTTCTCGCAAAAGCTTCTTCTTCCATACGCACAACATGGCCTTGGCAGCGAGGCCTCTGGATGTCAATTCGCTTTACCATGGTAAAAATGCCAAAGATCGTACGGAATACTTATAAGTATAAAGTATACTTTCCGATTCCGGCTGTGCTCCGAAAGACCGAAGCGAGGAGTTTCCGACCCCTTTGCGGCTATTGAAGGAGACTCTGCTTGGCTGGGTATGGTTGTAGAGTAGCATCTCGGCTAATCATCATTCTACTTTGCAAATTATCAAAAAAAAATCACACGGTTGTTAACTACACAAAATGTAACACAAGAGTCAAAATGGCATAAACTAAAAGTAAACAAACAACAGCTGATGCTCTCAGTATAAGAGCCGAATCCTATGAGCCTTCATCCCACACCCATTTATAGTTATCCCATCCGACCAGGTACACACAAGTATCCCTGCAGTTCGCAAAGTGTCAATTGCTCCTTAATATGTAGTCCAAGACTATTTCCTTTTTTCTTCTTTCTATTTCGACCGATAGTTGTTAGTACCGGACCGTCTTGCTATAGTGATACAGAAGGAAGTCTGATAGTAGATGCACAGGGTGCACTGAGGTTGTTGAGGGAACGCTTCTCTTGTTTAATAACAAGCGATTATAGAAATAATGCCGCTCCCGGAGTAAACTTCCCGACGCCCCCAATCATGGATGATGACGTGAATATACCGCCGCCTGACAAAGTAAGGGTTGCAGGCAAGCGTCTCAAGAACAACAAAGATTTTTGCAGAATATAGCTAAATGATTGGAACATTGGTGCCCAATCCTCAAGAAATGCGACCCCATGGTGTGCGCTAACTACCGTAGTATACGCCCTATCGAGCGTATTGTGTGAAAGACTAAAGCCGTTTGCACAATAACTTATTGGACCGTATTAGTGTGGTTTTAGGCCTGGTAAGTCCACCATTGACCAGATATTCACACTACGCCAAATTCTGGAAAAGACTCACGAACACCAAATCGACACCCACCATCTCCTTGTCGATTATAAAGCAGCATTTCATAGCCTGTTGAGGGATCGCGTATATGCCGCACTCTCTTAGTTTGGAATCCCTGCAAAGTTGATATGATTATGCAGCATGACGTTGAGCACGATACGCAGCTTCGTCAAGGTAGGTAAGAGCTTCTTCAAACCCTTTGATATTGGCTTCAGACAAGGCGATGTCCTCTCCTGCGACCTCTTCAACCTTTTGATAGAGAATGTGTTGCGAAAGGCCGAAGGACATCGGGACTGCAACGTTGGCAACGACTATTATATTTGATGGATCGACGAACTCTATGAGTTTCGGGCGTCTAGCACTTCGTGCCGCAAATTTATTTATATTAGGACTTTTTTCGTGCGGTTTTGAACCTAAGCTTAAAGCACGAAAGGCTCTATAGGTAAGCAATAAAACGAAAAGGACCGTTGGGCACAAAAAGTCTACTGACAACATATTTCATATTCGTTTTAGAAGGTGAAAAGTTCTCGATAAAAGGTGGCACAGAAAATGGTAAACATACAGAATTGCTTCAAGAAGTTAATATCTCGCACGCCAACTTAAATTCCTTTCAAAAATGAAGCGCACAATAATTTTACAGATTAGGCGTCAAGAAGATTTGTTCTCTTTGGATCCCGCATAATTTGGCCATTAACCAAAACAAAGAAGCTTGTAAATTGATGCGAAGTAATGTTGGTGACTCTGAACATGCTAATGACCTCGTAACAGGGGACGAAAGTATGGTTTTGAAGAATAGCCAATTCCAAAAAAAGTTTTTCACGAACGCAGCAAATGATCGCCAGTTTCTTGGGAAAAACTGGCCACGTGGCAACTGTACTGATGGCGCAAAACGAAGTTTTGCCGCAATTAAGGAAAACCAATTCCAGGGTTTTTGCACACCCAAAACATCGAATTAATGGGTCATCCGCGTTACAACCCTGAATGACTTATTTTTGTTTTCGACAATCAAATATAAATTGCAAAATCAATGGCTCAAAAAATAAAACCAAAAATGCGATGCGTTCTTCTGAAAAGGTGTTTGCAATCCATACATTGTAGGTGCCGAAAAAAATGAAAGGCGTTAAATGCAAACGATGCCAGCAAAAGTGAAATTTCGCACACTCAAAGCCAGAGCAGCCACAACAACAGTAACAGCTGCAGCAGCCGGCAGGAAGTGTGCGTCATCAGGATGTGTAGGTGTGTGTGTGTTGGTGTGTGTGTGCTGCTTAGAAGCTAGCTGTAAAATGGGGTTAAATTGTACAGAAATCACGCGCTACGCCCCCAAGCGCATATTGCCCGAGTGAGGGGCCACACCCACCGCCCAATAGCTCGTCGTTTTGTTTTGTGCGCAGCACTTAACACGGCGGCGACATGCACTTGAGTTGCACAAAAGCCTCACACACACACACTCCCGGGTATACACACACAGATACAGATACAGCTACAGATACAGATACGTACTCCCCACATAGAGGTAAGAGCGCTTCGCACAGTTAGATGCACTAGACAGACACGAGACAGCAAAATGTAGCGTAGCGCCCTGCAGATGAAACCTTTACACTTACCCACTCACCTTAACCCTTGGCAACCCCAAGGCGACGCTTAGTGCATTAGAGCATTGCATGCGACGACGCTGGATGCGACGCCTACGTCGAGAGCGTCGCTGCCTCTTGTCATATTGACATAGAATTATTGCTGGCCGCAGGTTTAGTTGCAGTGGCAGAGGCTGCGGCTGCGGCGGCGACTGCGGCTGCAACAGCGGCAGAGCCACCCACTCGTGGGCAGGTGCAAATGCGTCACAGGCAGCAGCGAAATGAAAGTGAAATGGGGGTGACTCTCAGTCAGCTGGAGCAAACGCTGCCGCTGCCGCTGCCGCAGCCGCCGCTGGCTGCGACTGCTGCTTGAGTGCACTTTTTGCACTATTCAAAAGCTGTATGTGTGTGCATTGGTGGTGCATTTGGCATGCTGTCTGGCAGATCTTGTGCCCCTTTGTGTGGCTTGCTTGCAAATAGCAGGGGAGCTAAGGACGCACTGCAGCAATGCCAGCCGTGTCTGGTGCTTGTCCCTTTGGGGTTGGCTTTTGCTCAACGAGGCGCATTGAAAGATGGCGGATATGGAGAACATTGCATTGCCTGCTAGTCAAAGACGCTGTGCCATTGAACTGGAAGTGAGGCGTAGTTGAAGTAGATGACGTAGATGACATGGCTGACATGGTTGGCGTGCTCTTGCCCTTGAGCCCGCTAGACGCCAAACACTTTTAACTCAAGCCCTAGCTGTAGCCGTAACTCTAGCTAAATCCAAACTTGAAGAGCCCTGCTCAAGTGCCGAGCGTTGGAAAGAAAAAAGTGAAAGCTCGTATAATGCCATCATTTGCCTTCTTGCAATAAAAACCAATGAAAATTCGCTTAGGCAAATGCTGCGTGCTGCGCTTTACGAGCACTCCCCAAGGTTAAAACTTGGAAATAAAAACCAAACGCACTAATGTCCCTGAGAGCAGCGAAGCTCCTGCTGCTGCTACTGGTTCTGTTTGCTGTGGCAGCCAAAGCGCGTTTTGATATGCCACCAAGTTTTGTGGCAAAGCTAAATACATGCAACGAAACAAAAACCAAACAAAACTTTTTTTTAATACTCTTCTTGAATAGTGAGTATTTGGAGAGTGTGCAGCAGTTTGTTGCGCCATAAAAAAGTAAGCGTAATTGTGCTTCTAACCGTAACGCCATATTTGTTCAAAATCAGCCTACTATAATATATAGCTGCCATAGGAATATGGTTGAATTATGACTTGGTATCTAGCATATGTATTTGATGCGTCTACATATCTCAAGCTCATTGCTGTGTTATAATCACGGCATATACTGCTCCCGGATTTCAGCCGGCTAGTTCAAAGGTGGTCAAAAGTGGACTTTAATGAGCTCAATACATGAATAGAATATAATGCTCCTTAAAAAGTTTACGAAACTCCATAATATTTTTCTCCGTAATCCACAAGAGACGAATCCATCAGCTTACAGTACTTTTCGTATTGTTACGGAGCATATGGAACGCTTTCCATAAAACCTGTAAGTGACCCCTCAATAGGGCCACCTTTTTTGGTGTCCTAATTTTGTGATGATAATATCGGTAGCCGTCTGCAAACAAATTTTAACGGAGTTAATGTACGTTATGATTATGAGTTGTGTTGTTAAATGAGACGCGTTTGCTAACATCGAATTAAGATGGAAGAAGGAATTGTTTGGGGGCTGTTCACCCCAATTCATCGAATTGTGAATTTTTGTGATGATGGGGGAACTTGACGTCACAATATAAATGTTAATAAAAGCTGCAAAAATCTTTGTTATTTCATGAAATGTTTAAAAATTTTCAAAATTTTGGTGGCATCAGTTATGAACAGCCCCATTTACATATTTCGCGCACTTTATTTTGACTTTAAACCGTTGGTTGGCCAACCAATTGCTGCTGTGTTTATGGGAGTGTAAGAAATATTGTACTCGATTTTAAATTGAGTGTACTTAGAACCTTTTATAAGTTTTTAGCAGTTAATTCAAATGTTAAATGCTTGTTTTATGCAATAAAGGCGTGATTTAAAAATTAAGATTGCTTCGCAGTTAATTGAAGTATAATCAAGAGCGTATCGCACTTCAAAATTAAAGTGGGAGGAATTCCAGATCAAAGTATGTACTTAATTTCTATCAGTGTATGCACCCGACTTTATAGGGAACCAGAAAAAGCTACACACTCACACAGAAACAACGCATGCGGGAGTACCTTTATCACAAGCAAATGCAAGCACGGCAAAAGCTTAGGTGCGTTTTACGAAGAAAGTTGATCGCCTTAAAAGCTTCCCTTCAATAAGAGCTTATACACGATTGCTAAAGCTTTAAAAATCGACAAGGACATGGTAGAATAGCAGAAGGTATAATCACTCAGAGTAGTTGCCTCTTTTCAGGCAACGCATTTCAGTTTAGTATACTTTTGACAGCTGTAATGAGTGAACGTGTAGGCGCAAAGTCAGCGCAATTTGCTTTGTTATTATTATTACATATGTGTATGTATATCCTTCTTCTTAACTGGCCATAACAACCCGTTATCGGGTTACGGCCTGATGTAAATACATTCTTTCATTCGAATTGTGGTTTAACGTGTTGGGTCCCAAACCCTACGCACAACCCTTTTAAGGCCTGGGGTGGCTCTAGTCCATTAGTCGCCACATACGACAAACTTTGACCTGCCGAGGTGGTATTCTCTAACCCGCTCACCACACAGGGTGTATGTGAGTCTGTTTTTTCTTGGCTTACAAGATTAAACACTTAGACATGTCTGTGTGCATAGTCCAAATATATGTATGCATGCAAGCGTGTACACTAGAGCTGGAAAACCATCTTTACAATCGATGTTTAAATTAGAATTTCATTCCATAAGCTTAAAATTTGTAATGACTTAATTGTAGTTTCCAGTTTTTTTTCAGCCAGATTCGTATTTTTGTTATTAACAACTTCTTCTATTTCTTTATTTTTGACTGTAATATACATCATCTTTTTAGGGATACGATTGTAGTATTGTCTGCAGAAACTTGATGTGATAGGATCTCGACTTTTTTTCTAAATACAAGTTTCGTCGGTCGAAAAATGCTGACGAGCCCTTGGTGTGTTCAATAGAACTGCAGAAGTAAATTCTTTGGTCCTAAAAAAGCGCTTTACCATCATTTACTTCCTGAATCACTACTATAGCGATAATGCTTTTAACGAATGCAACTATTCGCTTGCATTTGCTCAGAATTGGTGACAAAATTGGTAACATAAGAAACTTTGGGCAATCAAGTTAATGGTGAGTGAAAACATGGTAAAATTTTATTTACAAAAAGCTCACACGATTTTGTAATTGTTGAGTTGACAGTTGACTGTTACTATTAAAATGACCTTGTTAAAGACGACCCAATCAATGAGAACTGTGAGCAATGTTATCAGCCGTATGGTTAAATGGCGTTTAAGGTTTTTGATTTGACAAAACTGCTCCTGAACATTACCCTTCATTTGACTTTGTGTTACAACTATCGGTGGTAATGGCAACATGGTTCATACTGCTCAAAGTTACCTTTAAGTGATCTTTTAAATCTTCATAGTTTTTTCTAGTAACACATAACGAAGATGTGTTTTGCTTGGACCTAAAATGTGAACTAACTCTCTCCGCTCGTTGTCGACAATTCTAAATGTCTACACATCTAATGCAATCATATACATCACTGCTTTTGACGAGCTCTATTTATCGAGCAAATTCCCCGTTCTAACAATTGTTCCAATTAGCACATTGGCCGCGATTAGTTCTCCATTTAAATATCCTGATGTAGGTGCTTCAATGATCCATAAGGTTTTTTATCTTTTCACCAGTTTTATATTACTTGATTTTCAGCACTATACGCCGTACTTAATAACTATTAATTTTCCTATGAAATTTATATTTAACAAAAAAAGAAAACAAATTGGAACTTGATCTCTCTGCTTTGCTCTTTGTATGGCAAGCTTTAAGGATAGACAAAACATAAATGGTTGCAAAAAACATCGATAGTTGCGTAAATTCAAAAACATCGATATTATCGATAGTGCCACTGTTTCCAGCTCTCACAAAAATTAATAATAATAATTAATAAGATAATACCTTATCTTATTCTACCATGGACAAGGGCGAGGTGATACTAAAAACAATTGCAAGTACTTTAAGGTTATGTTTAACCAAAACATCACTAAATTGGCAAACGCCTGAAACAATTTCACCAATAACATTTGAATAGGTCGAAATTGTGTTTCGATCTCACTGCTACGCAGCTCATGAACGCCTTTTTTTTCTGGCTCTTTCGCAAAGCTTGAGCGTAAATATATATTCTCTATAACCCTTTGAGGATACAAAATAAGTTGATATATTTCAAAAATGTAACAATTTTCGTGACATTTAATCTTGAATGCCAGTCTATTCTCTCTCAAGAACGCTGATTTGTAGCAAACATTGTAGATAAATTTACGCTTTAAAACTCTTATGAAGAAAAAAATGAAATGAAAGCATAGAAAACGCTGTATGTAGAAAAGCCACTTTTCGTGACTTTTGACCTTGAGACGCGGACATGGCATTCATTATGGCTTCAAAATATGAAAAAATAAAAACCAAAATTTATCATGTTATCTTTCCATAGTAAGCATTAAAGCTTATTTCTGTGCATATCTATGAAGGTGGTCATGCATTGGAGGTGTCACCACAAGAACATGCATAAATTCCATAGTTTAAGGATTACACAATCGATAACTAGCTAAATAATCGAAATTTTATTTAAAAAAAATATTTAAAAAATTTGTGTATATTTGAGTGTAATAATTTTGTTATTTTTACGACTTGCGACTGTCAAAAAAAATGTACAGTTAACAAAATCGTTAAAACTAACCGAGGTTTTTTGAAACTTTTACGTAAAGGGCATTTTTCCACTGTAACATCAATTGTGGTTGACAGTAAGTAACTAATCTTACCACTTACACTGTACATTTACTGCCATTTGCAGTAACTAATTCTTATCGTGAACATATGCACTAACTGTAGCTTACAGTAACTAATTATACATACTGTGTATACAGTTTACAGTTAACATTTTTGGGCATTTTTGTACTGCAACATCTACTGTGGTTGACAGTAAGTAACTTAGCTTAGCACTTACACTGTACTTTTACTGCCTTTAACAGTAGCTAGCTACTCTTATCGTGCAGAAGTGCATTTTCTGTAGCAGTAACTAAACTATACTTCATGTGAACACCGTTCATTATCTATTTTTACTGTACAGACAACATATACTATTACATTTTATGCAGTTGGATTTACTCTGGACTGGACTCTGGAGAATTCAGCAGTAGTGCACTGCAATCCTTTGTCAGAGATAATACCTCCTTTGTGTATGCGAGTAAATGTGCATATAATGGAAAGTACTTATGTACATCGAGCTCTAATATAAACAAGGAAACAAAAACTTAAATTAAGAGTATAAAAGCATCGGTGAAGCGTAGTTGGCTTTCCTTCGATTTTTTTTTTTTTTTGTGGACTCGTCGATCTTTTGTTGTTGGTCTCATGTGCACGGTGACACAACTTTTTATTCCTTTGTTTAGAATGAATGTGCACGTGGCCAAGGGCTGTGTTTTAGTAGCTCTGGTGGTGCCCACTATGTTTGGCACTGCCACAATGAGAGGCACAGGAGCTGGAACTGGAAAGGAACTGTAGCTGGGGCAGGGATTGGGGTTGGGGCTGAGCGCGGTGGTTGTTGCCGCTGTTAAATTTTAATGTGGCCATATCGATATATGCGTGCATGGCAGCCAAATCTATAAAATAAAAATTCGCGCAGCGCTCTACGTGTCAAAGTTGCCAACGTTGACGTCTAAGTCAGCGTCTCAGCCGGCGTCACAGTCGGCGTCGCCTTCGTAGCCGCTGCCTGGGTTACGATAAGAGCCTGCACGGCAATTGGCATCGAGTATAAGCTCTGTTTCTGGGTTTAGTTTTACCGCAAGTCCCAATACTATATACTACATCGGGTGGCAGCTGCAGTGCCCTTACTTATAGCCGCCACCGGGAGAGGTTAGTGGTGAGTGGGAGCAGGCGA
This sequence comes from Chymomyza caudatula, assembly GCA_035041775.1. Taxonomy (NCBI): domain Eukaryota; kingdom Metazoa; phylum Arthropoda; class Insecta; order Diptera; family Drosophilidae; genus Chymomyza; species Chymomyza caudatula. The sequence continues at coordinate 2,284,446 of JAWNKW010000217.1, read as the reverse complement.
GTGATTGGTTCTGGGGTTATACTTTTAAAGGCAGGGGCGTGGGGTTATGCGTTTGCCTATGAATATCTCATGAGCTTTAAACTCACGTAACGAAAAATTTGATTTTTTTGTTTTTGTTTGCTATGCATAAACTCGCAATTGCGTAAATTGTAATCAATAGAACTCAGGAAAAACAAATTTATTATAAATTACACATACAATTGGCAGTGGTTTTTGTTCGATGGTTTTTCAAAGAGTAACTGGAAGGTAAACTGTCAACACAACATACCTAGAAATGTACTTCTTTAAACCTCCTAATAGAGTCGAAGGACACACACTTTAAGGCAATTGGCACGAGAAGCAGAGAGATCTATTTGAGCCACAGACTGGCCAAGCAGCTGTTCGACTTCTTTAAGCGATGGGTTCAAGAAAATCTACCAAAAAGCTTACTTAGAATACTATAGATTTGCTCACTGGACATTGTAGACTGAAATGACACCTAAGGAAACTGGGCATTACTATTATAAATGTCTGTAGGCGTTATGTACTTAAGAATGAATATACGCAGCACTTGAGTTATAGCGAATAAAAGAAAGAATGTCCGCAAGTATCATTTCAGATACAGAAAACAGATCCTAAAGGTCGCAGTGCACTTGGGGCCCCAAACCCTACGCACAACCCTGTTAAAGTTCTAGGCAAACTTTGCTGCGCAGATTAGCTCACTGCCCAAACACCGGGTGGTGATAAGAGTAGCTCAACAGGGGCGCCACGTGGAGATGTGCGTCAACTTTTTTAGGGGAGTTTAACCCTGTCCTAACAGAACCCAGGCCCACTCAGTGCAATACTTCCTTATAATATTATGTTTAGCTACGAAATAATCTAGATATTGACCAATGCTGTGCTCAGTTTGAGTACATTCATAAGAATTTACTTGATTTTTTAAACTATTCAAAACAACACAGTCTACGTTTTGATGTATTCGAGTTAATAGGTGCTAATGATTTTAATCACTTGATAAGGGCCTCAAACTCTTGAGTCTGTCAAGTCCAAGAAGTAGTATATTAGTTATTGCATTCACAGTTTAATTTGTGGTTATGCAATCTTATCTTATTAACTCTAAAAACATTCGAACATGTCAAACCTAAAAGGACGCTTGGCAGCCGCTGCCTCAAAACTCTGCTTTGCTCAGAACTACGACTAAAGTATTTCAGCGGCTTTCACAATCATGTCACAAGGATTTGATATTCGATATACACTTCACAAAGGCTTCAGGTAAGAAGTGGTTTTTATAACTTCGAATAATTTGAACTTGACGAATTGACTCGATGCATAATATAGACATCAAGAAACGCTGGTCCTGAAAAAATTGACAGATTACAAGAAGAAGAAGTATATATGTCTTTATATCCTATAGACATAGTGTAAAAGGGCGTGGCAGCCCATAAGTTTTATAGGCGAAATTGAATTGGACCATGTCCGTCTGTCCGTCCGTCTGTATGTATCGCTAGATCAGCGAGACCATAAGAGCTAAATAAAAGTTATAGTCGAAAATGTACTGATTTCACTCCCCTGCACCTATAAACTGCTCCAAATATCGACTACGTGTAGATGTGAGCTAGAATTCTAAAATTTGGTGTTAAAACTCGTGTGAGCCTCATCATTAAAACTGTGTTCACCTATTTATCTTACCTTTACCTTAATTACTGCCATATCCTTGGCAATATTTTGATTTGAAATATAATTTGCACTTAGATACGTTGCGTTTTAGTGACAAAAATATTAATTTGAGCTAAAAAAATTTACTGTATACATTAGGAAAAAAAACAACAAAAAAATACATTCTACATACAAACGTTGTTATTTCGTGTTTGCTTTTCTCGAAGGTCGAAGACAAGGCGAATATAAAAGTGTTTCGGCATAAAAGTACTTTCCACTTATAATAACCAAATTGCCAATAGAAAAACTTTTCAATTGGAACTTCCTTATGTATAAAAGTAGATAATTCCGTTCCCATTTTACTGAATTTAGTGATTTGGTGTTTATGGGGACCAAAGGGTATAGGATTTTGTGATGTTTCTGCGTTGAGTTGTTTATGCTTCGTCTAGAAATGCGATATGCCTGGCAGAGTTGTTATAACAATTTTCATATATCTAAGCAGTCTTATTAGAATTTTCATTTGTGGCCGTCATTCCTGGGCGCTCCCTGGGCATTTGCCTTCAAGTTGTAACCCATATCGCTTTTTAGAAGCCAATCAGCCAGCTGGCACGGCAGATCAACTGCACGAGCTGGATTTAGCACGTAAGTGCACTATTTTTAGATAAAGGCTTATTAGTACTATCTATAACTATGCTGCATAATTAGTCCCAGATTCGTCAATGGTGCTTCATTGCTGGGCATCAAGCTCCACCGTGGCATCGTGATTGCTGCAGGCACACTGGTCACCTACGGCTCGATGACGCATTACCACAACGTCAACCGCATTTTGAAGCGCAATGAAAAAATATATATCTTTTGGCAGTTCTGAAGCTTTTGCTGACACACAGGACATTAACCACAGCTTAGACCAACAACAATGATTGACAATCACGCTTGCGACAGAAATGTCAACGTCAGACCCAAGGCCGCACTTTCTTGGATAAATCGCATCCTTTACGCTCGTCGTGGTCACATTGAGCCGATCTTATGTTACGTGGGAGTTGGTGGCATTGAAGAGGTTAGGGTTCTCTATTTGGTTTGTATAGGCATGGCTTATTTGGAGGACTTGGTGGCCACTTGCTAAGCAAATAAATGGACTTAATCACTGAAGCGTGAAGTCAAGTATACTATCAAAGAACAAGATTTTGAATATGATGAGGCTTCCGAACTGGTTAGTGGGCCAACACATTCAATACCAACTAAGCAATAAACTGCTTAACTCTTTTAGTATCTAACAGATATATAAATCCATGGAGATGCCCTACTATCGTGACACGATATCCAATATGCATATCCAGGTACACAGTTAAAATTTACATAAGTTTAATGAGAAATGAGAAATAAACTTATGCAGTTGTGGTCAAGGGTCACTATAAAATGACTTATGAACACTATGATTTAATTTCTTACTCAATAAAAATATATATTAAGGCCGGCCTTATAAAGATTTTTCAATTCGATTGCGATTTAGATTTGTCCATTTGCAATCATAATAATCAGACGGAATCGAAATTTCCTGCCAGATATGGAGTTTTCAATGCTTTACTAGAGCAATACAGACTTTGACAGTGAGAGTACACTGAAATAACCGAAAAGAACAACTTGAGCTCTGCCATATAATGTACATTCCGGGCCCTGGTTTTCCCCTCTAGAGCCCTGGAGGTGGCATTCCTACAGCTTATCCTTACATTCAAAGTTCGGCCTAAAATGCGCTAAGCTGCTGTACAGAGTGTTCCAGCTCCGAAGCCTCCAAATGGTAGAGTATAATTTCAGATACTGTGTTCCCTGGTTGCATTTGTTACTTAGAACAAGCTTTCAAGTACTTTCTCACCAATGGTTACATACGCTGCAATCCGCCATCACCTTGGCATCATCTGATGTCAATATAATCATATGAGTGTTGGATTACTGGAATGCTTGATGGTACTCCAGATCATTATGTCGCCACGTAGTTTTGGCCTATTTACTTTGGCTACCTTATTTGTGTCGCCAAAGCATTGACTGTACATCCTTTTTGGCGTCATTTGCTGCCACTGTGGTGTCACATTTCTCAAAGACCTTATCTCGAGAATTCAAACCTAAAGTCTAGCGACCAAGATACATTTAAAATGACATAAAAATCGAGCTTCTTAAAAGCTTTTAAAGTGATGCTGTTTTGGCTTTTAAGCTTTTGAGAAATAATATGCTGACTTAGGTGCCAAGTCTAGCTTAGTCTACAACCATCTACTTGTGGTTAGTGTCTGTGCTTCAAGCTTTTCTGCTTTTTGCATGAACCTTTTATGAGCAGCTTTTTTGTAAACTAGCACTGAAAAAAGCTTTTTTAAAAGAGCGTTTTCCTGGAAAGCACTTAAAGGTACAAGTTAGAGCTGAAACTTAGTGCTGTAAAAGGCAGCTTTTGTGTAGCTTACATAAATGGAAGTCTTGTTCCTGCTTGAATGCCTAATACCACACAGGAAGGCAAACTTACGAATCGTAAGTCCTTCTGTAAACACTCAAAAGGTTACACATTGAAAACACTTCTTATGGTAGATATGAATGGTAAATGTACCTTAACACAGTGTTCGTAACGTCCAATATAGCTTCAGGAAAGTCAATTTTACAAATGTCAGATTTGATGTAGGATTATTTTTGGAGCTGAGTTCTCCATGTTATATTGCCGAAAATGCAATCACGACGGTAAAACATAGCTCTTTTTAAATGGCTACATCACCTTAAGTCGCACAGTGGATCCAACTAACTTAATTTTCGGCAAAAATCATTAGTTTCGAGGGTGTAAAGATTTTTTCAAAATTGAAAAAGGCCTGTAGCAGAGAATTCTTTAAGCTAACATAAAGGAGGGAGCTTCAAAAAACGGTAATAAAGTTCAATATTATATACTCCAAACGTCTAAAACAAATTATTTTTGCCGAAAAAAAGTCATTTGGATGCACTGTGCGTCGGAGAGCTCAGCCATTTTTCAAATGTCGTACTGGTTGCCTTACATGATACTTTCTGTTCAAACACACCAAGCGCATCTGCATTAGACTGAACCATCACCTTCAGCGCCATAAGGCTGAAGGGAAAGTATGAACGTCTTGTAGAGTATGAGTTTCTTCTGGCGAGAGTGGTTTTTCTTATCATTTGGCAAGAGTGATCCTCCACTTGATCGCAGCCTTTGGACCTGGAAGAGCCTGAGCAAAATGCAACGGCAAAATAAATGTTTGTGGTTGAGCATTGACGTTTTGCGTAGCAAAGGTTATTACCAACCCTCCACTCCTTGTGTCCGGCTATAAATGGTTTTGTGCAGACACGCTGAAAAGCTTGACGGTTATTTGCGACCTCTGGTCTTAACATAACAAAAATTGTCAGATATTTTTTTTTAACTTTTTGACTTTACTAAGAATCTAACTGCGTTTGGCAAAAAGAAAACAAAATGCTCGTTTTTTTTTATAAAAGGATTTCAGAGTTTATTCAAATTTTGCTTTATTTTTAGTTCAATTTCAAACCTCTAGATATTTAGTTATTTAGATTTAATGCAAGCATCTAACACAAAGTTGTTGTTGTTGCTCTTGCTGTTATCATACTAATTGCTATAACTGTACGGCTTCCTTTGGAGGTGCTCGTTATGTATGTTTGTATTTAAATACATATGAACCTCGAATGTAATCTTATATGTGTATTGTTATTGCGATTCGACATTGTCATTATCAACGTTTTGTATTTGAATTTGTTTAATTTAGTACTATAAAGCGCTTGCAGACAGTGTGAGTACTTAAGCGTTCTTCTTCTTTCAGTTTTATATAAATATTTTTTATTAATTTTTTTGTTGTTGTATTGCTAAGAACATATCATTTAGATACAATTTGCCCTGTTTCTTAAATCGGGCAACCTACTAGCTAAAATATATATTTTTATGCTCATATTTGTTTTTTTTTTTTAATTTTTAAATTTTTTTTCTATGTATTTTATGGTTTTCCTTTATGTCGAAGCATTTAATACTAAACTGCACAAAAAAATTATTAAAAATGGATACAAAATTGGGTATCGAGTTATTAGTTAGGTGGCGACGTCTTGTGTAATTCACAATTTATAGTGTATAAATTAATTTAAAATTATGCACATGCTTTATAGAGTATAAATACAAATACACACTAAAGGTATATATAAGTATATACAAAACATCGCCAGCCTTTTAAACTTTGTTGTTTTTAGTATTGTTATTTCTTTTTGTGCATAAATTCAGTCGTGATTCAATTTGGTTTTTTTTTTTGTCTTATTAAGCATTATTTTTCACAATTTTTTTTTTTTAAATAAAGCTCAGTTTAGCAAATCGGGCGCTCCAATTTTACGAAAAAAAAAGTTTCAAATCTTAAATCAACAGCAATTTTTAGTTAAAAACTTATTAAGGTTGTATCCAAACATTTACTTATGCATGCTTTAAGGAGTATTCCAAGTGCGTTTGTTAGCAAAGTGATTCAAGAACTTTTAGTTCAAAGTAAAAGTCCGCAGTTAGTGCCATAGTTATAGAGCAGCTGAACTCATGCCTTCTACATCATTTCTTTTGCATGCTTTTAGCAATAAAGTTGTTTTTGTTAGAAATATAGCAAGTTTTCAGCAGCTCTAAAACCTGTCGAAAGTTAGATTTCAATCTACCGTTGAACTCTCATAAGAAATCCATTTTCTCAGCGAACAGAGCCCGAACTCTAGTATAAACTTATCTATTTTAGGCTATATTTGTTGTTTTTCAAGGTGTGCTCAGGTTTAGTTTACTTTTTTTGAAATGTTTCTTAAGTATGATCAAAATCGCTAAAAATGTCAAGTTCAGCTAAGTAACCGTTTTCGAGTTTAGCGTTCAGAGCCGTCAAAATTCTCAAAGATTTCGTTTTCTTTCTTGTTTTTGTGCATTTCCTTAAAATGTTTCACTTTTCTTACTTTTGACTGCTGCTGCTTTTCTTTCGAAATTACAATTCAAAGTTCGAGGACAACTCTTATATGAAACACAACTGAATGTGGCCTTACGCCACATGCCCGCCATACACACAGCAAACAGTTGGTCAACCCGCCGTGTAAAAACAAAAAATTTTGAGAATGTATCTGATCTGATCTGCATTTAGGCCTGATGACAAATTTTACTCCGGAAAATACCAATATTACGCACTGCCCTTTGTGTGCGCACTTTCTCTACTTCTCAACGCTGACATGTTCAGCTAGGCTCTATGTGTGCCTGATGTCAACTCATCTGACCTGAGCATATGCCTGATGACTTTTACTTTACTCCGAAAAATTCCAATATTCCGCTCTGCTATTGAAGTGCGCACTTGCCTTACGGATAATGTGCTTGACTTTTCAGCGCTGACATGTTCAACTCAGTTGGAAAGCATTTTGTTTAAATTTGAAAAACACTCGAATTGATTATTCAGCTAGTAAGCAGAGCCAACTTTGGCATTAGGACTCGATGGTATTACCCTTCACTTAATGGTCTAAACTTAGGGTACCTTAAAATTTTATTCAAAACTTCCTTTCGACAAGTCTGCCTCTGCAGCGCGCTAGCCTTAACCCTTAGACGGCACGTTACAATTTAACGCCTATCTGAGAAAATGCGACTAAATTGACTGCCTTTTGCTGACTTTGTTTTGAATAATACCAAAGTTCTTGCTTTCTCTTTTTCCAATATATGGAATTGATAGGCTTTTCTGGACTTTTTTCTACTTTCGCTTAAAATATTGCATCATTTTCATGGGCTTTAGTTTTAAAAACAAAAACAAGCAAACAATGTAGGCAGTAAAATGTGTGAATATGTTTGGCGGTGCTTTTAAAAATGGCCTTTCTTGTTAGCCTTTAATATACAATAAATACATTTGTTTTAACAGTATTTCAGCATATATATGCACATATATAGTATTATATATGTATGTATGTATATTTAGTATATGTATTATAACTAATATTTAACTAATCGAACAGTACAATGCTGGCGGTGTTTTGGTGCTTGCTCCACTTATTAAGCGTATGTTCTGTGTGTCCTTCAAATGCAATCTGGTTGCCAGTTAGTAGCTTCTACTATAGGAGCCCACTGCCAGGAGCCTAGTCCCCTTAGCTGTGCCTCAAACAACAAGATTACATTTTGCTTATGTTTTTTCATTTTATTTTATATAATATATATTAATAATGTTTTTTATTGAGTTGCAGTCAGCAAACCCAAACATATTGTCTGCTATACTTTGTTATCGGCCCATTGGAAGCCAAAATGCATACAAAAGAATTCTTGTAACATGAAAGTCAATATGTCTGTTGTACGAGTTTTGAGAAATAACTGCTTAAAATTTAAATTATTTAAGTATTTATACAAAAAATATCAAATTCTCTTAAATATTGTATGCAAAGTCCAGAAGCAGCAATAAGTTTTCATGCCTATTCGGCCGTTTTTCAGTATTCGATATACTTCGGTAGCTCGAGAACATATAGTTTCGACAGTTGTTCGCGAGACCCTTTTCACTTTTGAGGTGTCATGAAAATAGCATTTAGTTCAAAAAATTGTTGTGACTAAAATGCTATTTTAATGGAACTTCTAAAATGGTTAATATTAACACAAATATCGTGCTTACAGCTCTACTATATGTTATAAAGATTTATTATTTGAAAGTTTGAAAATGGATGTGCATAGCTTCGGCCAATACTACGGCGAAACGCTATGCGTGACATCACTGCTATACATAAAGATCTAAAACAGATTGCAGAACATCTTTTTTGAAAGAAGAGCTTAATATCTTTATGGTTTGCGCTGCTATCCATGTAATCGATTTACAGTTGCGAAAAAGTTGTAAACTACAATTTGAAAAGAGTTGCATACAAATGCGGCTACAGCGAGTACTCGACGCTTGAAAAAACTAACCAAATATAGATTCATTCAAAAGCTTTCTAGTTAATAATTTCATCGGTTAAACGTTAATCGGCTTTAAGGTACAAAAAAAAAGTAACAAAAACTAGAGCATATAATAATCGTGAAGTTTGCCAGGTATTTCATATTTTCACGATAAACTTTTTGCATATAAATACGAGCGGCGATGCGATAAGTCAGCGACTTTTTGAATGAAAGAGGCACAAAAAAGGTTGCTCCTTTTCACTCAATATATTTAGTCAAGCGTTTCTCCAATTGGTATCCCTTGCAAACAAGTTTCTCTTGATCTCTTCATTTGAGCCAAATTTCTTCAACAGTAAATAGTAGCATTTGAATGCGCTTTGAAATCAAGAGTTTGCATCCATGAATTTTCATTGTAGAAGAGCACTTTTTTCTTGGCCAAATGCAGTCGTCTTTGCTGCGAATCAATGTCCAATCTATGGAGCAGCGCAGAGTAACATTAATTGGTTTATACTTTTCAAGGTTATCGATATGAATGACACCAATGCGGCCACTGAAGTCGTCGCATGGTTGCACTCATGGCCGAGTGTGAGCAATCGTGGCCATGGCCTTGTGTCCACCAAAGGGGGGTCTGTCACGTTTACTACATGAAATCCACTGTACTGACTGTACCGTTGTGTTGTGATGCATTCATGTTTCGTCCACGATTGCAAAGCGACCAATCATTTTGTTGAATTGCGGTTAAAGAGTCCACTTAAGTGGTCGCATGATTGTGAGTGTGCTAAAGCGTGTCAAACGGACAGCTTTTTCAAATATACATGGAAAGTGTAATGAACCCGCTCTGTTGAGAGTCATATAGACATTGAACCATTGAAACTGATGGCGCAGAGTACCCATAGTGTTTATTGGTTTGGGTGAGCAAATACTTTTGCTTTCTAAGTTCCTTCTCCTTTTTGCATTATCATCGCATTTCTCGAGGTTGTCTGCTTTCAATGGCTGTCCAACACAATTTGACAGCACTTCTTTGACAAAAACAGTGCTGCATTTAAAGTCACTGACTTATCGAACAATCCTCGCATATACTTAGTAATAGATTACTATAACGCTCGCTTATGACTATAGCTAAAGTTGAATCTTATAATGCTATTTTACAAGGAATAGCTCCCAAAAGTGATGAAGGAATTTTTGTGAACATGCATTTAACATATTTGTGTTTGTTTTAGGAGTATACTTGTAGTTGCTACTAACAATAGACATGAAAACTTATGGCTCTGTTTGGTAGTATATTAAAATTTTACAACAATTAAATTTGAGTTTCTTGAAATGGATCAGAGCAGATCACAAAAACAAGTTTTTAAAGGTGAATTAGCAAGGGCCATTTAAAGTGTTTCTTTTTGGGTTTATTCAGGCCTGTTAACGATTTCGTTTTCGCTTTCGGCTGGTCAATTTCGCAATACAGCTTATACAGTCAGCTCGAGCCGTCGAAAGCGGAAACGCTATACGTTGCAGTTATGATTGTTATTTTTTTTTTTATTATTAATTTGTCATTTGTAGAGCACAATATTTCGATTTAAATCGAAGCTTTTGTATTTTATGTTTTTATGTATTTATATATATATATGTGTTTCTGTGCTAAGTTAAAACGCTTACAGTTCATTAAAAAGTTGAACACACAAACAATTGTTAACTTTGCTTTAGTCCAAAGAATTTAAAAAATTTGTTGTGTCTAACGTAAGTTTTATGAAAAGTTGTATGGATACAAATGAGCCAAAAATTTGAAACAAAAAAATGTGTTTTCAAACTTTACACAAAATTATTAGAGCGCTTAACTTATGTTTTATTAATATTACATATATATATATATAGAAATATTCAAATTGTAATTAACTGTGACAAAAAATAGTACTTTTTTGTTTGAGTAGCAAAAATAATATACATGTATTGCTGCTAGTGTTGTATAATGAAGCAAATGAATTGTTTTGATGGACTAAAAGAAGCGACTAAATTTAGGACAACTTCCAAATTGATGTTAACGCTGCTTTGTTGTTGTTGCTGATTGTTGTTGTTGTTGTTGTTCTTGTTGTGGTGATGTGTTGTAGTTCTTGTTGCTGTTGTTTTTTGATTTTAAGTTGTTGTTTGATGATTTCATGATTGCGATTTCATTTGATGTAATTTTGCAATGTGATGCACACACGCTTATAGTTTAAATACTATATATATTTTTGTTCTTTTTTTATTAAGCATTTTTAAATTCCAAGACTGCAAAGAAACAGAGAAAGTTTTGGGTTCGATTATTAAACAAATTAGGACAAATTTAAGAGACACACAAACAAATGTGCTAGCTTCATTTAGCAAAAGGCATTCAAAATAGTTCGCAAATCTAACTCTATACCCGAAATTGTCATGCTTTTCATTATAATAAGTTTAACTTTGTTAACTTTTATCCAAAACTAAGTCTAGTCTAGATACGTTATCATGTATATATATGTTTATAAGCTGTTGTGTAGTTGCTTTTAGAAAAAAAAACTCAGATACTTATGTTAATATTGAAATTCTTTAAAAGCTTACGTTATACATACATAATTTAGAATATCTCTCATTACATAATAGTTGTTTAGCAATATTTTAAGCATCAAGGCAACAAATTGGTTGTTGTTCTTGTAAATTGGAGTTATGTGTCATTTATATAATGTGCGTAAGTGTTTCTTAGCATTTTCATATGCAATTACAAGCTTGAAGCTACATTTCAAAAGTACAAAGTGTCATTAGCTGTTTTGTATCTATAAGATATATTAGTACACTAGATTCACAAAAAAATCAACTTTGTCATTGAGCGCATGTACCTATGACGTGCTTTTTGCATTATTGTATGTCAATTGACTTAAATGCTACAAGTTATTTATACTAAAATAACTATAGCTAGTTATAGCGTATATATACTATATATAAGTACATACATACATTCAACACTAAATACATTAAGTATATGAATACATTTTACATTGTGCGTTCTAACGAAGCTCAAAAAGCAGCTGAGCGACCCCAAGTATACATATATCTATATAGATCCATTGTTGCCCATATACATTTCCTATATACATGCCTATGCGTTTAGTTATATATCAATATGTATATCGTTGATTGTTGCTATTGAAAAATTGAACTTTACAAAAGTTTTGCGGTTTTTCTCGCTTTCCAAATTGACACGACTTTATGTTTCTTTTTCATTTAATTCGGTGGGGTAATAATTAACCAATGTAGGTACACAAAATTATGGTTGCAACAAAATAAAGAAGTTCATTTTCATTGGTCACGTGCTCGGAATTTCTATTGCTGTCCGAATTATGTACATACAGAGAATTAGATCTGTCGAGTTGCAACTGGAGCACACGAATCTGGATTCCCAACCAACTCGAAGGTAACGAAATGATTTCCAAACAAAATCTGAGTACAGTCGATTTATGGTCATCTACAGCTGCCAATCGCCTGCTGCATTTAGCAGGTATTGCAACAAATAGCTGAAGAAATGAGCTTAGTAGCAGCAAAACGAGGCACACAGCAGTTAAGGAACTCTAGGAGAACTCATGAGAATGTAATATCTGAGCACACATTGGCAGATATGAAGCTATAAGTCAAACTTTGTTGACTATACGGCAAAGACCGCCTAGTGTTTAACTGGCTTATAGGGTTTAGATAGCGGACTCAAAGTGTAGGGCATTTTGTTATAGTTCGGAAGATATTGAAGCTTTACGATATAGATAACACTAAAAAGAATCCCAAAATGGGGTTAAACACTTGTGCTGAGGCAACAGCAAATACTGTCAGTTGCAATTCAAGCAAATATGCCGCCACATTGCATTTTAAACTACATGGTTGAACTCTTTTGTATGTATATAAAACATGAAAATTGAACAGAGGCAAACGATTGTTTTCGAAATCCAAAAGCAAGTTTTTTTCACACAATGCCAATAGATGACATCACGAAGAGACCTAGTATTCTTATCATAATCTCAAAATTGGAGTACACACACTATTCAGATATTTGCTTGATGCAATGCGCCAGTTTGAACAACATTTTATCCACAATGATTAAGAACAAAGCAACGACTGTTCTGCTTTGATGTAGCATCATAGATGCCTTAAGGCTGAACATCAAGTCTAGTCTTTGTATTATGCAAGGATTTTCTGACAGATATGTACCAAGCACTTAATGAACCTATTGACATTTAGATATGTTTTTGATAGATCATAATGGGAAATACGAAATGGAATGAAATCTACAATTCCGATTTGGTAGATACGTCTTAAGAAAATCTGGCATATAAACCGACAAGTTGTGTGCTGCTAAATAGAACTAGAATATAAAGAATAACTATTTCTAAAACTAAAACTAAGTTATATTGTTTCATTTAATTGGCATTATCTAATATATGAAAATAGAAAGAAAAGCAGAGACAAAAGGACTTATGACAGGGCACTAGATGTCGGTAGCAATCAGATCGCCATTGAAGAAGTGAGCTAGGTCAGACGATGACCGTGTGCGGTCAGTAGTCTTCATTTGACACTCGAAAAAGTAAACGGTGTAATGGGCGTTCTTCGGGTCTCAAACTGGCCAAGTAACTATTCAGGATTTTTGGAAATCCTGAACTTAACTGTGCCAGAGTGCAGCTCTCGTGTCTGTGAAGCTGCCGCCGCTCCGAACTAAGTACCCAGGGAGCTGGTACAACACCTAACGCTCATTTAGCTGTAGTTGCTGTTGACATCAAAGTAAAACCCAAATAATGTGAGAAAATGAAGAAGTTTGCTCTAAAGATTACGACATTTTGAAACCCTAAGTACATGGTGCATGGTCCAAGAAGCTCCGCTTTCATTAGTTCTTCTAGTGTCTGTTTGAGCACAACATTAGAACAGTCAATAGGATTCCGTGCGCGTGTTATACAAAACCGCATTTTGTTTTAGAAGAAAGGTACAATATCATATTAAAAGTGACAAATCAGAGACGTTTGGTAATGATCAACTATTTGATCATAAAAATAAATAAAATATAGGATGCGTAACGCTACAGCATGGTAGCCAAAGCCGCCAAAGCCTAAATGTCATGAAAATGTATAGATACAGAGCAAAAACAAAACCAAAGAAAGTAATCAGCGCATTAATTACATTACGGATAGGCAGTGGCATGCCGTGAGTGGGCTGATTTTGATATCAAACCATAAATAGTACAACAGGTAAAAAAAAGATACACATTCATATGACCATGCCATACGATAATACGGTATATATATATATGTATATAAAAAAGTTTGTCAACTTTCGTGTGGCCATTTTTGTTGTTTGATTAACGCGTCGCCCACTTCAAATTGAAGCAAATTGCATGCATCAGATAAAAAACAGCACACACACACACACACACACACACACTGTTTTATGATGGTCGTGTGTGAGCGAGACACAAAATATAGCAAATAGAGAGCGAAGATACACTTGCTGTGGCATGACAGTTGTTGTTTTTCTTACATTCGCGATCCCTTCTGTTGTAGCACTTTGGCGCGATCGTTGAGCTCAAGTTCACGCCCGGCAGTAGTTCCACATTCCTTTGAGACTACACAAAGGAACTCGCTGTTATCGAATGGACCATTGTATTGTATGCTGATCAATTGCTCAAAGCGCCAGCCATCCGATAATGTTGAGATCATCTGTAATGAATACCAGAGTCAATTAGAGTTTGGCACTGAGCAGTGTCAAATTGTGTGGACTTACCTGTGTCAGTTCCTGTTCGCGACATTGCAGCACACGATAGACACGTTTCTTATCAGAATGTGGTCCCTGCAATAAAAAGCAATTACAAAAGTCAGTAAGCATAAATGTTCAAATGTTCAAATGTTGTATAAGAGCAAAAAATGCATTTTTTGGATTGGTTTTACTTGATCTCTTTGACTGATGCACTCCTTGAGCAGCGCTATCAGCTGTGTAACATTATAGAATTCAGCCTCCTCCAGCACTCCCTCCTCGGATACGCCATCGAGCACCAATTTGCCATGGCGTAAATAATTGAGCACGGGCGCAAAGTACTTGGGATCTCTGTCGATTAAATAGGCGCCGGTCTCGTCCTGCAATTGAAAATGTACAAGTCCGTTGTAGTTATTAAGAGAAATAGAGGAAATGTCAACCAATTAGTCAATGGCAACACTTTTCGACATATCTATTGGAAATGTGTCAGTTAGCTTATCTGCTTCTTCTATCATGTGTGCTTTTTTATGTTTTTCACCAATGACACACACACACACACACATGTGAATACACCCGCACCATTCGGGGCGACCATGAATGGCATTTGTAGCACCGACTGTCGGAGCTGTCGTGTGCCCATCAAATACATACTACATAAAGTGGCATGAATTTAGCATGCTGCATGCAAATGTTTTCTTGTACTTGAATCTATGTATAGTTGTTGTATCTGTGTGTGTGAGTCACTTGCAAGTGCCATCCCCAAAACAAACAACAACAACAAAAGCCACAAAACCATATCAGCTGCAGTTTTTATATACCCTTGAGAGAAGATATGGTGCATACATACATATGTATGTACTTGTTTACCATTAAAGTGCCTTTTAGCCATATATATCTACATAATAGTTATGAAATGTTTAATCCGTACATTTTCTTCGAAGTATTTCACCTTCAAATTCAAATTTTAGTAAATTATATCATCAAACATTACTATATCAAAACAAGGTAACAGTTTTTCATTCTGAAGAGTATCCGGATTTCTTTTCGATAATATGTGTTCCTAATCCATTCTAGTTTAAAAATTAACACGAATTAAAGACAACAGCACATAAATACGCTAGCTTGTCGGAGCCACTAACGTGAATGCACAATGTCGAGTACTTGATCACTGTCGACGCTTCAAACGGAGAAAAAGAGAGCATTGACACGACAATTCTAAGGATAAACGTTGCCAACCGATAACAGGATAACAGTTGCATCGCATTGAAGTCTATCGAGTGCCAAATGAGAAGCTCGAAGCATTGAAAGCAGTTGCGGAAAGCTAGGAATCTTTTTCGCTTATAATTTTGTTTGCTTTAACATGTAAGGTGCTACTTATATAGGCTACCCAGTTCAAAAATCGAAATCGTAATTGCAAACAGACACGGCCCTAGATATATTCTTGAGAGCTCGTTAAAATATGCATACCTCATTTCAACTGTTTATACGCTGTAAACAAAGTGTAAAAGGGTATTATAGATTTGTGCACTGTATATAACAGGCAAAAAGAAGGGTGCCAGACCATATGTTCCATGGGCTAAAATGATTTGGAGCAATAATCGAGTCCATATAGACATGTCCGTCTGGCCGTGTTGGGGTCTGTTTCTCAGAGACTATAAGAAAAATTTTCCCTAGGCTGAGGGAGTTTGTCAATTCATTTCGATATCTTACACCCTTTTCACGTGACACATTTTCGCGGTTTACAATGGTTTATCCAATTGAAACTTAGCACAGTTACGCACACTGTTACTCTGCATGTATGGTTTGAAAATCATTAAGATCGGCTAGAAACTCGACCCCTTCTCCTATAAACTGCAAAAGAATTTCACTTTTTATGGAAATGTTAAGATTAACATTTATGTTAACCGAATGTGGTACGTAGACTCATATTCTTTCCGAATCATCCCTCCTACCCCCGTAGCACAGTTACCATTATTACTCAACACATACAAAAATTTGCACAGAAATTTGATTTTCATGGAAAAATGGGTGCAGGGTATCCCACTGTCGGCCAATGCCGAATTTCGCTTCTTCAGAAGCTGTTAGTCTTTACCGATTTTGTACCGAATATTTTTGGAAATACGAACCTAAACTGGAGGTGTCTGGTTCGGCTGTCATGTGTATCAATGCTTGTAGTTTATGTGGGTTTAATTTATTACGAGAAACAATTTTTGCATACTTGTGACAAGGTTATGATTTTCGCACTTATGAAACATTGTCAAAATCTCTTTGCATTTTGGATTAGAATTAGCGATCGGCATGCAATTTATATAAATATGTATCAAAATTGCAATCAGAATTGCAAGGACAAAATAAAGTTGGTATAAAGCTTAGATCGTTCCGGCGTGTAAGTCAGCACTAAAAATAAACCTAATAGTTTAGAGTTCGTGAACCGAATTTATTATATGGAATTGGCGACCTGTTCTTATTATTATTAAGATGATTTTTTACCGGCTCAAGGTCCAAAACAAGAAGTTCAACTTCAAAGTGTTTTTGTTTTTAAAATTTTTAAAACCCGGTTTATTTTTGACTATTTGCGGAGTCCGTCTTCAGGGGATTTTAACACAACATTTAGCTGAGGAGCTATACCTTAAACTCATTTTTATCCTGAAATTTATCTGCAGGCACACAAGTCTGCGATTTTCATTTATAAGCTTCGAGCAAAAAACAGCGTCGAGCAAAAAAATTAGAGTAGAAGCACCGGTTCTAGGTCTTTGGCACACGATGTTTGTTGACCGAAGTGAGTAGGGAGCGGAGCCCTCTAGTTTTGCTTAAAAAAACATCAAGGTAATTTAAATTTTTTGCTTAAAATAAACATCAAAGTATCAATTTTATAAAAAAGGAATTTACGAAGATTAATTTCACTAGCAGAGCTGCGCGACTTTAAATCTATTATCCTGAAACTTTACGGAGGCAAAGGATAAAAAGATCAAAAGTAATAGTCAAAAATATACTAATTTCACTCGCCGTTGCCTATAAACTGGCACGGCCAATCTGCTTATAACTATGCAAGTTAGGCGCATAATATTCCTTTTATTTATATACGAAAGCGTTACTTTAGTTTCCAATTCACCATATGATTGATTCACTGTTTTTGGGTGGAAATGTATAGGGTATCTCACTGTTGGTATTCTTCTTTTTAGTTTAATACCAACAAAGCGCTTGCTTTTTTTTAAGAAAAATCTTTTAGCGAATTTGTAGAAATGAAATTCAGCACACAAAATGAAAATCAGAACAGGCCTGTATATATAGCTATCATAAGACTGATTTTTAGCTATGCCACTTCTTCGAGCTCTGTAACTAGATATTTCAACAAATCTTTATAAGCAAGAATTGTATATCCCACTGATTCAAACCTACAAAACAAATAATCGCAAAATCGAAAGGGTATTTAAACTTCGCTGGACTTAGTTGGCCGTTCTTCTGTTTTGATTTCTATATCTTTCTTCTATTTATCCGTTTTTCAGTCTTTCGTGCCCCAGTCTATTTGGCCAACAAGCCAAGCAACTAACGGCATTTTAATGGTTGGCAATGAGCATTTCTTTCATTCATTCATGGCTACAAGTTTAGTTTAGGTTGCATGCTCTGTTGTTGCCCCAATTAGCTGCAAGATCAACAAATGGTAAGTTGAGCGCCAAGTTATAACAAAAATATATTAATTGGTAGTTTCGTGTTAGTTAAGCGTTTGGTGAAAATTATATCATGAGCTCGATCTCTTGAGAATAATAAGAAACTTGTTTTTTTGTAGCTGTTATGCATGCGTAGAAGGCAAGTAGTATATGTCTTTGATGAAAAACTAACTGAACTTCCTTGGGACGAAAGTCTGAAGCAATGGCGAACACTTTGAATTAGCTTAAAAGATCAGCTTGAATAGAAGAATCTAAGAAGCAGTATTAGAGTTGGAGTTATGGCTTTTAGGAAAACATTCCGAAACTTGTTTCTGAATCTAAGACTTTAGTGTAGCAACAGAGTTTAATCATCCTACTGTATTTCGAATGCTCTACATTGGCCTGCGAACAACTATTTTAAAAAATTTATGTTAAGCTGCTTGACTGTGCGTTGAAGATCATCTTAGAGAAGTTAACTTCAAATTTGATTATCTGCCAGAAGTGTTTTGCATAGTTTCTTACCTAGAGTGTGAAGCAAGCCTTCATCTTATATATAGTAGAGCTTATCGGTATTCTTGCTAAAGTCGTTATACGAAAACGTTTAGTTACTTTTGTAGTCTGGATGTTAGCTTTACACTAATATCCTTCTCAATTCTCAGACATTTTACTTAAGCGCTGCTGTAGAAAAGGGGGAAAAAATAACACCAAATCTCACAGAAGAAGAAAAACTATGTCGAACAGAAGAAAGGAGTAAAGCATATGAACAGCGACGAGCAACGATTAAATCGCAGCGTCGAATAGAAAATGTGTATATTAAAAAATACCACTACAAAATTGGTAGAGGGTTATAATATTTCTTACTTGAACTACTTATAAACAGAAATGAGTTTTTGTTGAAATTTTCACATCCATGTCCTTCACTTTCTCTAATAGAAGAATTCTACTTCTGTAATATATCATAGAAACATCATTATATGATCTATAGATTTACCTAATGTAATAGTTAGCTAACTGTAAGTTAGACTTAGTGAAATTACTGAGCTGAGCGCTCTTCTTCTCATGCCTTTCTTCTTTCTTTCCCTCTTGACAATCATACATATAGTATGATTATCTAATCTGTAGATTTACGGAATGTGAAAGTAAACACTGCAACTGTAACTTAGTGAAAGAATTAGTTGCGATTTCAGCTGAAAATCGTGAGAATAACATAATTTGTGAATGATATCAAGCAGATGCTTGCCTAATACAATGAGTGCATGCCCTTGTTGTTGCTCGTTGTCGTTTTAGATTTTTTTTTTTTTGGCTTTGCAGCAATTTAAGCACCCAACACACACACACACACACACTTGTTCATTCATACATTCCTCTTTTATGAGAGTAGGTGTGTGTGTGCGCCTTAATTGGTGGGCGCTTTGGGGGTGCCTTGGTATGGGGCAAATTTAATCAATAACAAAAGTGAGCGCCTGTTCCAGCAAAACAACAACAAACATTTCGACAAAATAAACGTGCAAAGTTTGTATTCAAAACAGCTCGAAACTGAAATAATGTATTTGTATGCAGGTGCGTGAATCTGGGAGCAGCAAAAACCCAACCAACTATGACTATCCGTTCATCCCAACTATGCATTGGCCTACCATCAAAAAGTTCCAAACTAAACAGAACAGTTCAGAACTAAACGAATAATCGACAGACGTTCCAACAATTTTTCATGTGTGAAACGTCTGTCGTTTATTGGTTCGCTGATTTGCATTTTGAAATGTTTTTTTAAGAAATAACACATACCAAACGCCAAAAATAATAAAAAAATATATAAAAAGTTATAGCTTGTGGCCTAGGAATTTGACTATTGCAATTTATAGCTTTAGGTTAAATTTGGTTGGAATAACTTTTCAAATAGCAAAGGTAATCCACAAACAACTGAAAGTGTACTTAAGTTATAGCTTGATTCATTTTCAAAACGTCAAATGTTTGCTTATGCAAAACGATATAACTCGTAGAGTTTGCTTGATACTGCATACTTCAAAAACGATTTCGAATCTGATTCCTACTAAATGTATTTTAAGATACAACACAAACGAAATATTTGACAATTGAATTTTATAGATAGAGAAACCTTAGTGTGGTGAGCGGGTTAGAGAATTCCACCTCAGCAGGTCAAAGCTTGTCGTATGGGGCGACTAACAATGACACTGGGTTCTTTCGAGACCAGTAGGAGCAACCCCAGGCTTTTAAAGGGTTGTGCGTAGGTTTTGGGACCAACCACGTAAAACCACAATTCCAAAGAAAGAAAGTATTTACATCAGGTCGCAATATATAGCCGATAAAGGGTTGTAAAGAAGGTTAAGAAGAAGAAAATTTAGTTTAAAACAGGGTTTCAAAGCGAAACTTATTTCGGATACGGTTACGATTACGGTAGGATCGGTACTATTGATCCGGTATGCGGTTTTATGTTGATTCGATTGCCCGATATTTGTTTCGGTTTACCGGTTATAACGGTTCCTATATATAATAGAGTCGCGGTAGAAGCATTATCCTGTTGCAGGCTAAAAGATTATCCAATCAGCCCGTCTCCGGAAGGGAAAGCGTTATTGATTAGGGTACATCCCCAGAACATGATAGAGCCTCCACCATGTCTCACTTTTTGACAACCGGGGATATTTTTTCGCCTTGTGCCTGTGACAGCCTTACAAAAATATTTTGTTTTGATTAATTGTACTCAAAGGAGCATTCATCCATAGAACGCTCCTCCAAACTTCCTTTTGGAGCATGTGGCATGTGCTGATTTTCCTTTGCGAAAGCCAACCTTTTAAGCTTGTTCTCCTTCCATATGTAAGGTATCTACCTGCTTCTGTTTAACGTCGCCAAATAGTACGGTCACTAATTGGACTCTTGGCCGACTTATTCCATAGATGAATATTTTTTTTTTAATTTCCGCAGAAGGATTCTATTTTCAGTGAACGTTGTTTTGCGCCTAGCACCTTATCTCGGGAAGTTTCTGACGTCATTGTGCTTTTTCAATTTGTTAATTTGATAGTGTACTCTTTGGCGTGACAAATTAAATTAATTTGAAATGTCTTTTATTGAAGCGTCAGCCTAAAACTTTGCTACTATCGAAGCTCTAACAATACAGCTTAGCTCTGACTTTTTATTCCCATGGATTCCAATAACCTTCATTCGATATTTTATTTTAATATTACAAGAAAACATCAATGAAATCAAAATTGTAAAGTTTTTTGATTTTCACTTGCTAAAACGTGCGTGAGAATTTCCACAAAAAAATTCTTATCAGTAGAAAGAGAATGTAAAATTTGATCGGCATAATATTTCACATACATATTGCTGTTAATACGCTATCTATATTTGACAGTTCTGATCAGAGAAAGGCCCGATATTCACAAATAAGTTTCGTCGAAGTATATATGCCGACCACTGCAGCAATCGTAGTGTATCGCAGAAGTTTAAGGAATTCTCTGTTACATGCATTTTAAATTTTGAAAATATCTTTACTCCTTCAAAAGTTATGAATGTTACCGATAAGAAGCCAGATGGCTCCACTGTGCTTCACAGAATGACGGAATGTAAAACACAATATAAATTCGATTATTTCGGAAAAATTATAAGGGTTATCGGTTTTTTTCAAAAAATGTATTTTGGTCACGATGCGGTTACGGTTTCAAAATTCACTCTGTTGTTTTGTATAGCGGTTACGGTTACGATTACGGTTTAAATCCCTAGCTCAAACTCGTCAAATAGAATTTACATTTGCGGTTCTACTAAAATGTACTAAATCAAAAGTTTGGTACTAATTTATTATAATTGAGTATCGACCCAACAGACAGGAAATAGCTAGTCCGAGTTTCAATCAATTTCGAGAGCGTTGAAAATTGACTTTGAAATCAAGCAAATTCTGCAACTCATCCAATAGCCATGGAATATACGTAACCCCGGCCAAGGACAGTGGCAATAAAACACACAATGAAATAATCCAAGGGGTTAAAATGTGTACCCGCATAATTTACAGCACGGGCCGTCATATTCTCTCAATGACCTTTGTCATAAATGATTTTTAATGCATTGAAATGCTATTCTGGCAAAAATTTAAGCGATGCATTTTCAAATGAATATTCAGTTTAATCTGAAACCTGCTGCATAACAAAGCTGAAATTCTCTCTGTTCCTACGTTCATCTCTGTCGAGCACTGATAAGGGGGTTTGTCCTGCCACATTAACAGTTAGTGCACACCAAGGACATGGTGTGCAACCAACACAACAAAATGGCCGACAAAAATCACAAGCCGATGTCATACAAGAGTAGTTTTAGGCATTTGCGCCGTGCCCTACATAAGGCCTTCTACACACACTCGCTCACGGAAATAAAAACACGTTGCCCCATTTCATTTGCAGCTGACCCAGAGCATTCACCGTTAGAATCAGCTGCTAAGCTTAGTGCAGCGCTTTTCAATGTCATTTAGGCTGTGGAAAAATATTCTTTTGCGCTGCTTCGGCAGCAAATGCTTTGCAGAGTAGGCGTCAACGTCGGCGTCTGCGTCAACGTCGGCGTCTGCGTCAACGTCAGCATCGTTGTCAGGCACCATTGCTTGCTTGCACTTAACAAAAAAAAAAAAAACCCATGGCCCTGGTACGATTTTGTTAAAGGGATGATGGCGGTTGATACCCTGCAGAAAATTTATGTACTAGTGGCCATGATATTACCCTGAAACTTGTCTCCATTTAAGTCTTATGCATATATGGTTTTTTGAGCTATAGGGTTTTCGATTTGTCTTTCTTTCGCTCTTTTAGACACTCACAAGGATCCTACTTGATATACCTTAACAGCATCTGTAGCAATATGGTTATACACCAGAATAGACACCACAACCATATGCTACGGTCATACACGACTTGGGTAAGTCAGTGACATTGGTATATCCTGTACCTATTTTCCTCCAAGTTTTACATCGATACGTTATTGAGCTATGAGCACAATTTAGAATTTGGAATTTCTTCATAACATACTAGGATAAGACGTTTGGAGTCAATAAAAAGGATCTTAATTAACGTTGAAGCACAGCACATTTACGTTAGAGCGATATTTATAAAAGTTAGAAGGCTTCTCGTAGAGGTCATCCAAAAGGAATCGACCGGCACTCTCGACTCGAACACTCATTCGAAAAGCTATTTTCAATAAAATAAACTTAATTTGCCGAAACAAAGTTGGACTTCGGTTGCAGTTGATGGTAGAAGAAGGGGTCAGAAATTAGTGTATTAATGCTAATGTCTTTTGGCAACTCTGGAACTCATGTGTACAGTGTAACTTTCATAGAACACTTTGAGCTAAATAGTTTAGTGCCTGATAGGGAAACACTGGGTTGCTTACGGTTGGAAAAATACTAGTTTGTGTTGTGACACAACTGGGTTCTTATGGTGGAAAATGAAAAAGAATTGTAGCACGCACCCAAAGTAGTTTTTCACAATGTACATTGAACAAGTACGTTAGTATTAAGATTTCCACTAGTAGTTACGTGACCAGTTTTTATGGCAGCCCTGTGTAAGCCATACTAGTTATGAGGCATTATGCAAAAGGTTCGGTGTATGGTTTCCTACAGGGTAGTTACACTGCTGCTGCTGCCGCCGCTGCACGAGCACAAAAGCAACAACAACAGCAGCATGACCTGCATTGGATGTGCGTTCTTCTGTGCATGTAAGTGTGCTTGTGTGTGGGTGACCTGGCATCGAATTTTTTGGTTATGACTTTTGTATAATTATGACGCTCTGGTAATAATAGGGGGCCAATAAGAGCACGGTTAGTAGGCTTGTGTATATACTGGTGTGTACTATGTATTTAATACTTACCCTATCTGATATTAAATCACAATCCTCTTGTATTAAACGCGATAGAAATGAATTTGGGTCACGGGAAAGCGTCGTTTTGGTGGTTAAAAAATAGGTGCCACCTACATTCAGCTTGACCCATTGGTCTGTGCCCTGTTTCTTAAGCACATTGGGGCTCTTGCGCGAGTTTATAAACACTGTGCTCATATTGTTGTGTTGCAGTTGCGACGCCGTGTTTGCTGTCTTATGAGTGATTATGGTATGGGAGAATGTGTGGCTGATGATGGATGCTGTGGATGCTGCTGCTCCTGTTCCTGCTGCTACTGCTGCTACTGCGCTGCTGACTGCACCTGCATCCAAGACTAATCTTAAAACTGGCAGTTCTCTAGTTTTACGAGAAAGAGACAGAGTGAGAGAGAGTGGGGCCTAATCGCTCCTGCTAGTCTGCTCTAAGCTTTATTTGCATTTGGGTGCTGTGCGTTGTTGTTGTTGTTGTTTTTGTTGACGGCTGCTTTGTTTTTGTTTTATTATTTACTAGGAAGTTGCAGGTTTATGCGTGCACACACACACACACACATAGACACATCGACGTACGTAGCAATTATAGCAGAAACGCACACGCCAAGACGTAGAGCTGGAACAAGCCAACAAAATTATTTATACTTTAATTTTTTATTATTGTTCGCTTTGCGATTTTTGCGTAGTATTTTTTTTATTTATTTATTTTTGCTTATTGTCGTCGTCTTTTCGTTCCTGCCCAGCGTTCTGTTGTGGCGTTGCCTTGAAATTTTCTTTTTGTGTTTGTCCAGTTTTAGCTCATGCTTTGTGCCTTTTGTTGCTATTGCTGCTGTTGTGCTGCGTTTGTTGGCGTGGCCGTTCGTTCACTTTTGTTGTGTCTGTTGTTTAAAATGCATTTGTGTTTGTCGTATTTATTGTTGTATAAAGTTTATTTTTCATTGAACATTAAAAATTCGTCCACTACCAACACTTCCGCGCTGTTTTCTGTGTGTTTAAGCAATGTTTTAGTAGCGCAGCCAATTTGTCATTTGGTATTTTCTTTCGCTGACAGCTCAGCAGAGCAAAAGCTGTTTGCTTTGAAACGCGTTCGCACTTTGGTATTTGGTATTTTAAGGTGCTTTTTTGTTTAGCACGCAACAAGACAAAAGTATTTTGCTATAGCACACATCCCGGCTGACGATAACATTTGCCTGCTTACTGACAAAGGCAGAATGCTATAATTACCGAATTAACAACTAAAATTTGAAAATGCAATTTTTGCGAAAGTCTCTCACATACGACTTAATTTGAATACTTGAAAGAGCTAAAAGTAATTTTATTAATAATGGAATGGTGGCAAATTAAACCTTTTGTCGATTGTTAATTAAAAAAACCTACATGTCCAAACCAAAATACTGAAATACTGTAGATTTTGACATACGCATTTGACTTAAGTCTTTTTGTCCGATTATTTAGACGCAACTGCAAATTCGTAAAATTTCATAACAATTAAACTCTAAATTTCGAAAGTTTGAGAAATGTTTACGAATTTGTTTGTCTTCTGATTGTTGACTAATCCACATTCTTAGAAATATTCTAATTCCTTAATTCTAATTCTAATTCCTTATTGTGTTATCTAAAAGTAAGGCACAAACTTAAGTCACTAAGAATTTTGTTCTTCTAAATCTTCAAAAATTTGTTTGGATTTGTCTCTGATCAAACGACGTTATCTGCATTCTAATAAGTGTGCATATTCGTTATTTAAGAAAGAGTCCCATTTGAAACCGCTGACATCTGATATCTAAAAATGTTTACTAAGCAAGGTTTTATGAGAAATCGTTCAACGATGAAAATCTTAAATCGCATTTTTATAGACCTTTTTCGAATGTCCAACTTCAGTGATTTCAGCAATTCTTGATTCCCTTCTCATTAAGATTAATAGCAATATTAATGAGGAGTAGTGCACAGCGACCCTAAGGATCTAGCTTGTAGCTATCTCAATAGTCCTCTCTCTTATGTATATCTTTTTATTTGGGAAGGTTCTTATCGGGCTACACCAGACGATGACTCTAGGTTCATTTTTCATCTTGCCTGCGCGAGCACATCACAAACCTACAGGTGTTAGAGCTGGGGATGCCCAGCTTACTTGTGTCTCTTAAGTTTCCTCTGTTGCACAACTTACTTACTGTTGCATAACTTACTTGAACCAATTAGAGTTGTAGGATCTGTTTAAGCTCAATCTTTTCTTAGAAGTTGCTTAACCATGTGTTTTTCAATGCCACAGAATAGCTAAGATCATAAGACCATCTTTGGCGGCACCATTCCTTGCAAGTTCATTTGCGGACATGTTGATGTTGCCAGGTACCCACCGAAGTGTTAGTTTGTTCTTCTTACCAGAAGATCCAATTTAGTTCGGTTTTCCATAAACAGCTAGGAGTTTATTCTAGCCTTCTTCTCATTAAGCTAAAACTCATTAAATTTTCACAATATTTTCTTTATTGGATTGAGTCATGTCTAACTTATGGAATTAAAACTGTTTATGTTACCTGTTGTGTTCCACAGGCTAGCTACCATGATACTTTGTTTTTTCTTTTATTAGGAGTCATTATACTAAGCGATTTTTTCAAGCGAGGCGACGTAATTTGTAACTCGCACCGTTTGCAGCCCGTAAGTTGTCTCGCCTGTAACCCTATGCGACATTCTAATATCGAGCGGGATTTTGTGAGAGATTTTTTTCACTTCCTCACTTGAAAATCTCGCTTCGTGTAACATGCGCCTTAACGATCTTCCTCATATGTAAATTACACTAGGCAACAAAACTTAGTAGCAAAATTTTCAATAGTTTCAGCAAAGGATTCAACAGTAACGATAGTAGCATCGGTTCGAAAAGATTCGGTACTATTGATAGTACTTTCGGTTCTACATTCCTAACTAAAGAGCACGAAATTAATAGAACGGAATTGAATAGAGTTGCTGGAAGCGACCATAATAATAGATAGATAATGCATACATGTGCGTTTTTGTTGCTCTTTCTCTTGCTCAATTTGGCCTACGAGTGAGTCGGTCCAACAGAGACCGCAACACAAGCAGCCTCAAAGGTAAAATGTCTTGGAAATGGTCGCTTTTGAGCAACAATTTTGAATTTTTTAAAGGCTCAGGATTCTACTCTATTACTTTCATGCTCTTTGTTTTCTAACTTTAGCCGCTTAGCGCGTGTTTAAGCTATCGGTAATGAGACCCAAGGAAAAAATTTGATGTATCGGTAGTACTATCGATAGTTTTGCAGTTCTACAAGGAACCCCAAAACTTTTTGAAAAACATTTAGGCGATATTTAAAACTTGTGAATTTGAGTTGCAATTGAAATTATGACTTCGCAACTCACGAAATATCGATTTTTTTGGTAGAGCCATATCTCGAAATTTAAAAATGGTTGCCGGATGCACAATCTGCGATCCCAAACCGAAGAAGGCATGCTTTAGCCAAGGACCTCCCATTGCGGCCACATTTTCTTTCATAAAATAATCTCCAAAGAGGGAGCTCCCTTAATTTACTTATTCTGAATCCCCTAAAGGGAAAATTTATATGTTTTTTCTCTGGTTAGCACTCAGAAGTATGCATGTTTTATTAATGATGTTCCGCTTGAATCCATTCCTACGTTTTCTGATTTAGGTATTCCTTTTGATTCTAAGCTATGCCCAAATCTTCATTTATCTTCAGTTGTCACCAAAACGTTGGGCTTGGGAATTTAATGCTTCATGTATTACAAAAATCTTCTTTATGGCTCTTGTTACTCCCCCGCTAGAATACTGTTCGAATGTGTGTGGAACGCTCAGCATAATCTGAATCCGTCTTAAAACGATTCCTTCCTTTTGCGCTTTCCAGCCTATTAGGATCGGAGCAATTCATTACCATAAATCACTAGTAGGTTGCTTTTGATTCACTTTTTATTTTTCTCCAAACTCTTGCGTTCATATTGTTCCATAAACCGGGGTGATTGATGCACAAAACTTAAGCAGTCATCTTCCGTTTGTTGTTTCATGCCGCACTACTAGAAACTTCATCCCACTGTTCGACTCGCAACTCTTCTGTATTTTTTGCAAATCTTATAATGACCTTCACCATCTTATTTTTCTTAATCTTTCTCTTTCTATTATAAAGCTTGCTATCCTAGATTTTCTTAGGAAAAGTTAATGCCTCTGAACGTGCTGTGGGCCGGGCACAGCAAGCCACCCGCAAATTCTATTCCCTTTTCGGTTAACGGATTAGGAACATAATTAACTGGGGATGTCTGGCCACTAAGCTGCCTTGCACAATTTACTGGCTGTGAGCTGCGACATAGCTGGCCATCTAGCAGATAAAATTGTCCCACCGAGTCGTGGATAGCATAGTCCGCAGTTCATCTTTCGTACACTTATTTGTAAGTACTATTTATTACATATTTTCCCTAGCTTAATTTTCTCCATAAAAGTAACTTTGAAGCCGTTTTGAATAGAGAAATGTAGAAACTACAAAATTATGGAACCAGTACCTTCCATAGCAGGCGCTCCGAAAGTACGAGGTGTATCACAGTGTTTTAAAAAGTATATTCAAAAATTACATTATAAACTAATTGTTTTACATAATGGCTTTGTTTCCAATATATTTTTGATACCATCATAAAAGTTTTTTTAATTCAGTGTCATACCATGAGTTATCCTCGTCTTCTCCGATATTGCTTCCGCTGCGGAAACAATTGGAGATCACATGGTGTTAGGGAAGCAAGGCGGATATCCGAAATCATTCTATCGAAACTCTTCAAGCTGTTCTTTTCTTCTCAATCTTGGTTCCATCGATCACAAGCAGGTCATCAACCACACACGCATCCTCGGAATCACATCGAAAATCGAATTACACTACACCTCTCCATAGTGGCTGAAACCTTATCGACCCGATTTAGGGCCACTCCTAAAGTATTTCCAGTAAAGAACACAGATTAAGAAAGAACTTATGGAACTTACTTTTGAGATACCTCTCGTTGAAATAAGCAACTTCAAAATCGTTGATGCATTGGCTCCGTTTTGAATTACGACGCTTACAGAGCGTCATCATTTCATGTCGCCTTTCCAATACCTTACAATCGGGCACATAACTCTCATTGATCAACTCTCACGTTGACGGCATGTAGCCTAATGAGTATTTAAAACAGCTTTTGTTTCTAAAGACCACTTGCTCATTCTTATTGTGTACGTGCTTCTAATAAGAAGTTGAAGTTTCTTTCGATGTATGATTTGCTACAATTACTTGTAACAATCGATTCCGTTTGCGTTAGTCTTTAGTTTGATTAGATTGTTTTCCACAGACCGATGATGTTTCATTCGCTGCATATTTGCTGGAAATTTGCTTTATGTTCCTTTTTTAAAATTAAATAAAGTTTTGGTATCGTAATGGAGAAGACTGGACCGTTGCATAGTGGTCAAAAGGGCCAATCTAGCTACATTTAATTGTTTTTTTAAATTTGAAATTGCCCATTTATATTTTCTCATCGTTTGCTAATACCTTATCTTATCTTTTGGTTAAACTTTGCTTTGTTTATTGGCTCAGCTGTGAGCTTTTCTTACGCTAAATGGGGCATTTCGACCACTGTACGTTTATATACTTGAGGAACTGCGAAATCATCTAAGGCATGTCACTCAAAGCAATATAATAGTGGCGCTTAAAATACTAGATTGAAGATCTACACACGATTCTGCTACAAATGTCAATCCATATATAATCCAAGATCTATTATATATGTAAATTAATGTATATATATGTAAGCGTCGACTTAAAAGTGCTACCCATGACATACAAGATTACTAAGACGTTGGCTTCGCGCCTGCTAAGAAAACGCCAATAACATCGACGGTGCTGCCAACGCAGAAGCCGCTGGCGATACACAGTGGGTCATTGTTGCACTATTGTAGGAAATATTGAATATCTTCAAAAGCAGTTTACAAATCTATTGCAGTAAAATTAAAAAAAAAACCCGATTTTTCAATCACATAGATGACAATGACAGCATTTTTTCAAAGTTAAGAAACAGATATTTTTACAAAACAACACAATTCGCGAGTAAAGTTCCGATCAGGCACCAAATCTACTGATCTGACTACCCCTAACTCCTTAATCTTAATGCTAAGAAGCATTTTGCTTTCGCTCTCTATAGAATAGTTCTGTACTGAAACCGTTTTTTTGAAGCAATCTTCAAAAATTGCAATGTTGCTTGGCAGTCCAAATTCGATTTGGAATATTATAAATAGGCTAAGGAAAAATTTGTGCACCCTTTTTCACCAACTACATGGCAACAAATATGGGTGAAACTTATATCATTGTGTAGGGAATTTTAATAAGATGTGCAGAATATAAGTCTAATTTATATATTTTGCCAAATCATAGGTGAAATTAATAAAAACTAAATTCCTGTTTTGTATCGAAAAAGAGATTAGCTAGGAATGGCTTCAAATTTACTTTTCAAAACGAATCGACAATCAGATACTGGATATTGCCAAGCCTAAAAAGTAAAAAATAGTGAGCTCAAATCAGTTCTGAAAATAAACCAGTCTAGTATTTAAATCGATTTCAGTTTTAAAACCAACTCTAGGAAACTCGTACTTAAAAAGGTATGCAAACAAGAAGGTCCATAGAAGGCTACAACGCGTGGTCTTGATTTAAGTATAATATACCTGTTTTTTTTTTTTAGTGTACGAATATTCTGTTATAAGCAACTATGTCGCAAAATCTCTCAGAAGAGAAATTTTCGGAAATACGCGAAAAACAACACAATTTCATGATTGTTATGGAAAAATGTTGCATTTTTACCAGCTTATACAAGCGCACAACCCACCGTGCGATGCTGCCAATCAAATGCTTGCAAAAACGAAAGGCCGCTGAGTTGCTCAGTTTGCGCGAAGCGCTTTAACAGTTTGGACGTGCAACGTGGTGGCAAGAAGAGCAACAGCGAGATGAAGCGGACGACGGTTATTCTGTTGTTTTGGGTGGCTTGCGCAAGCGCTGCACCCATGTTATATAAGCGCAATCAAGAGGAGAAATACGAGGCAGGTGAGTTCCATGTTAATGCAGTGCATGCCATGCCCACTTTCAATCAACTCTCGAGAGCGCTCTCTTTCTCTCACTTTCATTGAACCATGACAGATCTGGTGCCCGTCTCATCGACTGTCATACCACTGACGGTGCTCGAGGTGAGCTATGGAGCGGGCGGCAAACCCAGCGAGGCTTATAAGGCGGCGTATTTGCGCAAATTGCGCAAAGAGGTGGCGCAAAGGCAACGTGCCACACAGCTGCAGACCCAACAGGGTGGCGCGCTGGGCCAGGGAGAGGCAGCAATTGTGCCCTCCAGTCACCTGGGTGTCATAGCAGATGCCGGCGATGGCTTAATTACCGGTAAGTGGATTACAGTCACTGGGAAAGTGGTTGGCTGGCCATATGACTCTATTGAATGTTTGTGTATGTTTGTTGTGCCTTTGTTTTTGTTGTTGTTTCAGTCAAATCGCAGGCGACAAAAGCCAAAGTCAAGGGCATTCAAGCCAATTGAAAGCGACTCGATGACACTGGCAATGGAATTAAACAAATGAAGATAAAGGTGGAGTGTTGATCTGTTGTTGGCCAAAAGCCGTGGGCGCTACTTGTGATGTCATGGCGTCTATTTAGAGCTTACGTATTAATTCAAAACGGTTTTTTGTCTAACGTACTTTTGTTTATACACTGTACATAGCGAATGGTACTTAAAGTTTCGCAAGTAGTTTGTAACCAAATTCTCCGTTTAGCGTGAGAAATATTATAAATCGGGCAAAAATAGACTAATCTTTGATATAATTTTTTTTTAAATTGCAGTTTTTTTTTTTTTTGAATCCACAAAATGTATTTTCTCACAATGTACTTTCATTTTTGATGTTATTCAAATAAAGTAAAGAAAAGTATCCGGTGTCAGCTGCTGTGATTCGCATAGCTCTACAAAATTTAGACCTATTCTATATGCCAGAACTCTGTTGAGTGATCGTGTTTGGACTTCTTCTTCTTAAACCGTTACCGGTTTATGTCCTGATGTAGAGCACTACTCCAGGGGCCTGCTCTATAGCTATTACTTCCAACGGCGACATGAGCTGCCCCTTCGGCTTCTCCTTTTAACAACCGCTTTGAAGACCTTCTCGCTGTAGCTTCTTCATCCATACGCACAATCTGACTTGACCAGCGGATCCGCTGGATGTTGACTATGTCAATGTCTTCGTAGAGCTCGTCATTTTATGGGATTCGGTAGTAGTTAGCAACGCGTACTAGTACGGAGTACTTTCCGTTCAAACATTCCGAGAGAGAACTTCGTCATCACTCATTCTTCAGCGCCATTGAGCTAAATTGGAAGGATAAGCATGTTATAGCACTCTATATCGTCGCGCTAAAGTGGTCTCTACTCACATTCTTTAAATTCTTGTAAGTTTGACCAATGATATCGATATTAGCTGCGTCGGCAACTGGACACTCTTATAGCTCAATAGTGTACCGTGAATGTGCAGGGGTTCTGGTGAAAGAGCAGGAAAACTTCTGATCGCCATTCACCGGGGAATCCTCTCTCTACAGGGTGCTGACCAGCTTACTTAAGTGTCCCTTCACTCCGCAATTTCCAGTAAATAGGTCAGTCAGAGTTCCGAGGTTATTCTAACTTAGTAGTACAATTTTCTAGAACCTATAGGAGATGTAGGAGAGAAGGAGCTGTTTCGCCTGTCTGAGTCCTGATGTGCTCATTTAGTCAACACACTCCGTCAAGGTAAGATAGAAGAACTTCTCTGAACCTTTTGACGATGTGCACTCCTGCAACCTCTTCGACATTGTGATAGAGAATGCGTTGCGGAAGACAGATATACATCGTAACTACAAAAGTATTCATTGGTTCAGTAAAAAAATTCTATGTACTGCACAAGATCTGGTTGGTGAAAATTAAGCCCCTTTTACTTAGCGATGAAAGGAAGTTGTGTTTGGATAGTCCTGATGCTCTCAACAAAAAAACCCCGTCAGAATAAAGTGAATGAAGAATATCAGACTTGCTACAACGGAAACCATGGCAAAGAGTATTCTATACAGCGAGCTAGTCCTATTTCTAGTGGTTCATCACGATGACTTGGACTACCAAGATGGACTTTGAGGGGCAAAACATTCCCTTGCCGGAGTTGTCGACCATATGCTTGGGCTCTAGCCAAGGAAGGCTTGGCTGCGCATATTAGCTCAGAGTGTCCAGTTTCCCAAGCAGTAACAGGAGGCTTTGCCAGACAAAGTATATGTTTTTTTTCGAGTAGAGAGTCGCCACGGTTGAACTCTCAGATTAAATTTGAAAAACATACTTTTGTTGTTGTCAAGGACTTCGTCTTTTTAGATATACAGAAAGGTTTGCATGAGGGCTTGTTTTTTTAAGGTCACATCCCTATTGCATTCTTTTAAGTTTGTACCTTCATAGTCGTTGCATTAGGCTTAAAGTGCAGGATACGCAATCTAGAGTGCGCTGCATAAAAGCTGGTGTGCCGCAGGGCAGTGTCCTTGGAACTCTTCAGTACACTTTGTACACTGCTGAATTGGCGGCGCCTGCAGCACTAAACTCGATGATTGCCACATATGCTGATGACACTGTCCTTGTGCCCAGCTCGGCGTGTCCCACGTCATGCAGGATTTCTTGGATAACTTCGGCGGTTGGTGCTGCAGCTGAAATATATCAGTCAATAGGACTAAGAGTCGGCACTGTGTGTTTGCGTTCAGGTAAGGTGTTTGTCCTTCTGTTAGCTTTCAAAACTCGCTATAAGCGTCTAAACTGGCAATGACCACAACGATTTGCTACACTAAGCTCAAGCAGCACAACTGACTCTTGCGTCCAAGAAGCCAGTTGAGTCTTAACAATAAGGTGGTTTCTTACAAGTACACCACTATTTAGGGTGATGCGGCGGTTTCCAATATCACTGGGGTTCAAGTGATGCAAAACCGGACTCTTAGGTGCATTACAAGGCCGCGCCATGTCTTGTGCGTAACTCCGCGATTCATCGTGATTTACGTATGCCCACAGTCATGGATTAGCTAAATCGGCATTCTAGCCGGAAGAATGAACTTCTGAATGCACACCTCATTCCGTTGGCAGGGGCGTTGTCCATTAACACATGCAGTTGGAGGTTGAGGTTCACATTTGGCTCCAGTGTCCTTGTTATTTGTATTAAGTAAGATTTGAGTAAAAATGTGACTTATTTTGTCATGAACGTAACGTCACATGTCTTATTCTTGCCATATGCCATGGATATGTTTTCTAACACTGTGCAACAAAAAAAAGCCTATGTCTAAAATATATTTTTTTCGGTCAATTTTGAGTCGCTGATTTCGAATCCGGAAACCGTTTTGAGTTATCTAGAATGATTTCTTTTTTAACGGAAATTCAAAAAAATGATCGATTGTGACATTTTTTCAATATTCCCTTATCACTACGCCATTTTGCTGCCGATTTTTAATTGGTGTTGTAATGTTCGAAAAGAATCAATATATCGGATTCCAAAAAATTTCCATTTTCGAAAAAAAATTTTGAGTTCATTGATCTGTAACTTGCAATCGAATCAAGTTAGACACAACCCGTTTGAAAAACATTGATTTGATATCACATTACCTTCAATTCGTGTTACAATTCATCTCGATCGGTTGTAAGGCTCCCGAGTAATATGAGATTTTCTGACATTGCAACTCGCGAAATTTAGAGTTTTTTTATATGGCAATAATTCGAAAAATGTGCTGGAAAATCCAAAATGGTTTCCTGATGCGAAATTAGCGACTCCAAATTGACCGGAATAGGTATGTTTTAGCCATTGGCCTTTAATTGAGGCCAAATTTGTTGCACAGTGTAATCGTTAGGTCGATTCATTAATGTTTAACAAAAAAAAAAAAAAGACGAAGAAAAAAGCTTATAAAACCTGCTAAATTCAAAAGCAAATCGTAAAATTCAATAAGAAACCAATATTTTTCAATAATTTCAAACTAAAGTCAACATTCAATTAAATTTGAAGCTTAATTTTTTTGACTTTCGTCAAGTTTTCAATTTGCACATAATGATATTTGGAAAATTAATTGCATTGGAGTGCATTCAAAAAAAAAAAACCTGGAATATGTATAGAGTGATGATCTACGTCACATACTGGAATTAGTCCTACGTAAACATTAGAGTATTATACCAGACTTTATTTACAAAGCTATTTATTTCTTAGAATAAAAAATTTAAGTTTTACATAGCTAGATTTCAATAAGTGCTCAAATTGATGCACATCTGAAACCTAATCGTTGTACAGAGTATGTGCACTTCGGCGCTTTTGAATCAACCTTTTCTTATTGTGTATTTTGTGCGATTAATAAAACGTTACATTTAAAGCTTGGCCAAAGATATCTGACTTGTCTTATTGGCTTTTGCCTAATTGGCAATTGGCTTGTTGGACTCTCCGTCTCTCTGACTGTCTGTCTGTCTGTCTGAGGTGTGGGCGTGATGGCTTGTTGGTTTTCGGTCAGAAAACTTGCTTCGCCGTTCAAACGCGTTAAGACCAAAAAATATGCCAGCTGTTGTGTATTTTGAAATACTCTCGGAATCGTAATTATCTGTCTGTTGACCCAATTTATAATTTAAAAACTTTGTTTATGTTGTTTTTCTAGTTGTTGCTAAAGTTGTGCAAAACATGCCTGAAGCACACACACACATACGAGTGCCGTGTTAAATAACTGAACAAACAGTGTTCAACAACTGTTGAAAAATATAAATTTATATAAAGTACGTTACATTATTATACGAGACTCACACAATTTGGCTTTTAACCTTTGCCATTTGTAAACTATTCATAATAAGCATATTTTTGTGCTAACCGGGAAATGAAAGTTCATAGGGAAATGAGTCATGTTTAATGATGGTTGCTATTTTTGTATATAACTACGAAAGTTAGTCTTACTAGAAATCCGACTTTTTTGCATAGTTTTTTACATTTTAGCCAGGCAGTTTTTGATAGATTTCAGCAATTTTGGTAAAACTTGAAGTTCTGGCAGCAAACCAAATGTCTTAAAACGAGAAAGACTTTTAATCTTGAAGAACACGTACATTTTATTGGTGTCTTAACGCAAGTATACCACAATTCAGTTAATCTCTTCTATGCGCCATAAATACTTAGAAAGTTTCATCCTAAGTTTCCTTTGATATTGCTTCGAAAAACCGACAGGCAGCAGCTGTTATGATAGATTTCCGAGTCGAACAACGAGAGGGAAAAAAATAGTTAGTTTTGGTTTTACAATGTTTTGCACTTACGATTGCGCATGTGACTAACCTTGAATATTAAAAGGCATTTTCGTTTTATACTCCTTGCTTTCAATAACTAAGATACATAAGAACAAATTATGATGCTCCATGGCGAACGTGACATTGAGAAGTAGCTAAGAATATGTTAAATGAATTCAGTTGTAAATATTTGAAATTAATAAAATTTGAATGAAAATGGTAACTGCTGACTTTTCTGTGGAAAAATACACTTGTTCATTTTTATCACAACATTATTACAATTTTTCTTTTGAATTAATGTATTTTCTATAAAGTTTTTGATAGTGCAACATTAATTACACTATGCAACACAAAAAAAACCTATGTCTGAAACATACCTTTTCCGTTAAATTGAGGGTTACAGATTCCGAATCCGAAAATCTTTTTAAATTATCTAAAGCTGTTTTCGAAAAATCAAATCAAAATATCACATTTAAATTTGACATTTCGAGAGTGGCGATGTCAGCAAATCTCCTATTACTGAAATAGCGATCATTCATAATGGCAACCGAAATCAAAAGCAGCGACCCCAAATTTACCGGAAAGGCTATCTTTCAGCCTTTTAATGAAGCCAACTTTGTTGCATAGTGCTGAACCAATGGTCAGCAGCTTTGGGGAGCTACTGCCACGCCCAAGAATGAAGTCCGACGGCTGCTAGGTAATCCAAGTTTTAACACAATCGACAGCAGCGCAAGGAAGAGAAGCATTAGCAGGCGTAAAAATCGTGAACAGCACAAAAACGAGCGAATAGCACAACGAGATGTGCTCGAGCACGAATGAAGCTTTGAAGTCTTCCCTAAAGGTTAAGCGTCTGACTCAAGGACTTAGTACCTTCGCACCTTGCTATAGGGATGCACTGAATTTGCGCTGGGAACACTTCTTGGGCTAACAGTCAAGCGATGAGCGTAACAAAGCCGGCTCCGTAGTAAACTTCCTGAAGTCCACCTTTAGAGCTGATAGCGTGGATATGTCGTCGCTTAGCCATGAGTGCATGCCCGATGATTGGAAGCTTGGTGTGCTCTACCCTGTGCCTGAGAGTCTTCTTTGGATGGCTTAGGTATAGAGCACACTGGTATCACGAAGTGGTAAAGGCGAGCAGCAAACTGGATCGCCTCAAGTAATGCGCCAATTTATGCCGTAAGCCGGATAGTAACCTCTTTAAGCCAGCCAAGAAGAAGACAGAAAGACATCAAATGTGCAAGACTAATAAATTTTCTATAAACATATCGCACAAAAACTTTAGAAACCACTGAAACTTTTTTTATTTTTGAACTGTGTATTTTTCTTAGAACTAATATCATGATATGAGAAGTATATATATATATATATGTATGTATACTAGAAAGCCATGCAAACTTCGTGTTGCCCCAAATAGATTGAATTAATTTCGAGCATTCACAATTTCATATGAATTTCTTTTTAACGTAAATATAATATGCTATTTTTTGCTCGTCAACCCATGTGCGCCTTTTCGAGGTAGAACAAGTTCTTCTTCCCGTTGCTGTTTCCATTCCCCTTCCAGTTTCCCGCTCTTCATCATACTTATCCAGCTGCGGATATTGGTCTTCTTATCCTCTAGCTACCGCTCTAGCTCTACCTACTGAACTACAACACAAATTTCACGGCAATCGGTCGAGTCGTTTTCGAATTCACTGGAATCAGATATACATAGATACAGACGTTTCTTATATAAATAGATACATATATGTATTCCTTTTGGATCGCTAAAGTTAATCAAAAAGCACATTTTGTAGTTACTGTGCTACATAAGCTCAAGGCACTTACGCAAGTTCTACAGGCAATAAAAGTACAAATAAGGCGACTCTTAAGCTAGTTTGATGAAAAACCAACTAGCAAAAGAAACCACATGTCGTATACGTAACATTCTTAGCCAAAGTAATTTCAAGTGCTTTAAGTTTTAATTTCCTTTTCTGGTTTTCATTATACATTGTCTTAGCTGTTGTTTTTCTTATTTGAAAGAAGAAAATTTCGCTTTTGATGTTCACTTTTTTTTGTTTGTTTGTTGTTTTTGGTCGTTTTGTTTGGTTATTATTATTACAGCAAAGCGGAAGGATGTGTCAATGAAATCAAATCGTTTTGCAATACAATTCACTGAGTAACGCGCACACACACACACACAGACACACACACACACACACACACACACATGGACAGACACCCACACACACAGACACACACATACACACACACACACACACACACATGGACAGACATTCTCAAATGATACACACACATACATAAAGAGCTCCAATTGTGTGTTGGACAATGTGAAGTTCGTCGCCATTGTTGTTTTTACTGTTACGCTCTTTGCTCATTTCTTTTGTTGCTTTGCCTTATTTATTGTGTAACTGTGTCTGTGTCTGTGTGTGTGTGTGTGTGTGTGTGTGTGTGTGTGTGTGTGTGTGTGTGTGTGTGTGTGTGTGTGTGTGCGTTTAACGTGCTTTCGCAGAATTATGATTAAATCAAACAACAACAAAAATAAATAAAATAAT
The DNA here is from genome assembly GCA_035041775.1 of Chymomyza caudatula. Taxonomy (NCBI): domain Eukaryota; kingdom Metazoa; phylum Arthropoda; class Insecta; order Diptera; family Drosophilidae; genus Chymomyza; species Chymomyza caudatula. The sequence goes on along the minus strand of JAWNKW010000217.1, from coordinate 2,245,875 downwards.
GATGAGACACAACAAGAAACACATAATAAAAAGCAACCAACGATAAAAAACAAGACGAATAAATGCCAAAAAGAAAAATTGCCTTAAATGGTATAAAAAGGTTGTCAAAGCAAAAGTGAGATAAATTCCATAAATGAAAAGCACAGCAACAGCAACAACAACAACAAATGCAACATCCAAAAGAAAATGGAGGACTTAAAAAAAAAAATGGCCACAGCAAACCGTTAGAGTTAACAAGCCGCTCGTTATAGATGTCGGCTTTAAATGCCCTTAAAGAGAGTTTAAACGATTCGAAGAGAAGGCAGAAATAGAAAAACGCAAACTATTAGACACTTTTTATATACAAGCAGTTCAAAGCGAAAAATGCTTTTTGAATTCGAAAGGAAATGTCTATAAATGTAATGAAATCGCTTTCCACAATTTACAAATCAAGATGCTTCAATCAATTCGATTACTTTGAATGAAGAAATATTGAAATAACGTTTCTGAAAACTAAATTACAAAATTATAGCCACAATTGAAAATAAGAGAAAAAGCAACATCGAAATTGATGGCTAATGAAAAAATGTATGTTTAAAGAAAATCATTACATAAAAACAGGCTAATAAGTTAAGTTACGTGACACTTATAAGTCGAAGTCGTGTTAAAAAAAAAATGTTAATTAAACTTTTTTTCCGGCTTTTGCTTTTTGGATGTCACTTTACCTGCAATATATTAAGTATAAAAACAGTGAGCGGTCTTGAAATATAAGCAAGTAAAGAGTAATACGTGACGTGACAGACGATAGATGTGCCAAATTACGTAACTGCATATTCTTTTACTTGTTTTTATTCAAGCCATAATGTCACATTTTTCCTTAGGCTGTTATTAATAATTGAAATAACACCAATTTATATAAATTTAAATAAGAGTTCATAATAACAGGGGGCTCCGCTGCCTGCTCCTAAGATATGGACAATTCGTGCTTTTCCGTCTTTTGCAATGGACAAATTTTCGCATGCTTTATGCATTTGTTTACATACGACGTAGTTTTTTTTCTCCCTCTGTGCGATTTCATTTTTCACGGCCCATTTATTCAATTTTAACAGCACTTAAGTACCAAGTATGAGAAGCCAGGAGACGAAGAACAAATTTTTTATATAATAGAAAGATGACAACGCATTTTCTGTATTTTTTTAAAGATATAAAAATTCATAAAAAACTGCCGATAATTAAAGATACGATTATGATAAATTCTTAAAAATAGTAAAGTTTCTTGCCCTGCGGGACCTTTTTATGGAAATACCCAGCGCCAAATACACTAATGTGCGACCATCACAGCGTGTATGAATATATGTTTCACAACAAAAGTTCTTAGTTTTTGGAAATTATTAGCTGTAGAGGAAGTCAAAGTATGTGTTTTCTTCGAGTAAGGAGACGCGGCGGGTTAAGAATTTCGTCGGTCTTGCCATCACAGTCAAAATCAAGAATGATGTCAGTATAGAGATCATATGGATCCCCCTGTGCGTTGGCAACAACTCCAGTATTCGATGGAACGACGTACTCGTTGAGCTCTACGAAGACATTGACATAGTCAATCGAATTAATATCCAGCGGAACCGTTGGCCGCACTTATGAAGAAGTTCCCGCGAGAAAGGTTTTCAATGCAGCTGTCGAAGGGGCAGGTCTTGGCAACGTTGGAAGCTAATTGGTATCACCGTCTAGAGGAGTGCTCTCAACCAGTTACGGCTTACTTATGGCCAGGCGAAAAAACGAGAAGATCCCAAAAATAAATCCCAGGAATAAAAAATACGCCAGATGAAGATGTTTGTGGGTATGCTTACTGTATGTTTTTTTCAAAGTTACAGTAATTGGAACAACCGAACCCAAATCCGTCGTCAAATTATGTACATGCTGCCCACCACCTCCTGCGTAGACGGATGACTAGCCTGTTTTCCTCTACAAATACGAAATCTAGTGACACCAATCCCGATACGACAGAAGTGACAGAACGCCCTAATAGATAAGGCGGCGCCCTTCTGAGCAGCAGTAGGCTCAGTCTGGGAACGAGCTGCACTGGGTTGACACGCGTTCCAAAGCCCCAGGTAGCGCTGTATCCATGTGCTAAGTTTACTATCAAACTATATTGAAATTTTCAAACAATAATAAGGAATTTTTGATGGTAATATTAGGTATAAATAGGTTTTTGTCAAATTATTACAAAAATGTCAGCTTGGAAAGTTATTTTTTAAAAGGTTTTTAGGGGAACCGACACTTCTTTTTAGTACACCCAATAAAAGAAGAGCTTTTCTTCCAAATAAAACACGGCTTTTCACATGTGGTAAGGCAAATTGCTGAACTCTTTATTTACAATTTATTTAATTTTCATTTTACATTTCCTTTGTTACTTTACACACACTTGTGTTTGCCTGCAGCTCACCATTATGCGGCCTTGACCGCGCTCAATCACACTGACTCTCGAAAGCGTTACTCTTTAAGCGCATTTAGTGCTAGTGTGAGCGAGACAACCTACAAACAGTGGAAAACAGTTAGTATATTTTGCAGAGTATATGAACTTCGACAAGTTGTAGCTAATATTACTTACTCATTTTCATTGTTGCCGCTTTGGTAAGAAATTGTGACAATGCATGACAGGGAAAAGTGTTTCCATTTTGTCATGTGCGTATCAGTGTGTCTGTATGCGTATATGTGTGCGTTTATCTGTGTGTGTGTGTGAGTGTGTGTGTGTGTGTGTGGGTGTTTGAGTGGCTATCTATATCGCATAGATAGAGAATCAAACATTCAGTTGTCGTTAGCACATTTTCGCTTTTTAAATGGCTGTCAGCTGCTGATGTTTCCTATTGTTCCCCTGTTTCCTATTGTAGTTGTTGTTGTTGCTGTGCTTCCTGACATGGTTGTTGTCGGTTGAAAGTTGGCGCACACAACGTAAACAAATCGTTGTTCAAATGCCATTATGATATCAATAAAGCATTAATGCGCTTAACATTCACACTGACTGCGTTCAGATGCGTGTCTGCAGAGCTCTCTATGCGTGTGTGTCTGCATCTGTAAGATACTTTACATGAATTCCGGCTTTTGTGATTTATATTTGCTCAAGTGGGTTAGAGTAAAATGTGTGCGTAGATGCAAATCAAAGAGGCGAAACATAAGTCTGAGGAAAAAACAAAAAAAAAATCAAAAACATAAACCAGAAAAGACAAACAGTAAATGGCAGAGACTTATGTTGAATGTCAGTGTATGTTGGTGTGTGAGTGTTTGTGTGTGTGTGTATGTCCAAGCTGGTACAGGCGACATAAAATTCAAGTCAGGCCTGAAAAACGCCTCTTTTTGGCAAGCATATCGCACGGGGAAACCAGCTTTGTTTTGTTATTGAAGCTCGAAGTGCAAGCGGATCAGTTTTTTTTTTCCGAAAAGAGACGTTGTGAGTGCTCCCTATTATCGCTTTGGAGTACAATTAAGCGATCCGAAAGTTAAACGTAAGTTACAAGTTTTCAATCGCATACAAATTTTCGTTATTGAAATCTGCGTGAGGTACGTTTTCCTACCTGTCACCAACTTGGCATAATGTGGCGCCCTCTGGCGTGTGTATAGTCTGCCTCTATGCTAATGCCATCTCAGGCTCATTGATATGCTACCGTCGCGGCACACCAGAGGGTTTTATCCCCAAGGAACTTAGCTACATAAAATCGTTCCAGCTACTTATATTAATTTTGTGTGTGCAGGGTATCTAAAGTTGGCTTTGCTTCTGTCTGACCCTCTGTCAAGCTATCGTCATGAAACTGCATACATTTGCTACAGTGTTAACAAAACTTGAGCGTATCTTTAACCCAACGAAATGCAAGTGCAGTTTCGAACAGTACTGCACTTTATTGGTTATGATCACAATCGAAACCCAAGGTTCATATAGAACATGCACCCAGCTAGGATCTATCAAAACGCAGAAGCTTATGTACAAGATTTGGTTCAAGCTCAAGGTGTCATGTAAAAGCAAAAGAGGATACCTGCAAAGAAATTAGAAACATTTTTAATGTTTGCTCAAGATGTTACTTTAATGAAGCTCCTTGATCACTGTCAACAGCATAACCAAATCGACCTATCTATCTGGTGTCCACTGTGTGCAGCGAAGTCTAAGCATTGATATTGACAGAAAAATGTCCCTCATATAACTGTTTCGATGGAATTTCATGATTGCAACAGCAAATATCAAATTTTTCGAATGTGTCCCAACTTCGTCCTTCATTGCATTATGTCCGGCTTTCAGATGTGTCCACAATATTACATTTATCATTAAAGGGGGACAGCTCATTGCTCAGATGTACTTACAGCTGTACTTACAGTACGGACAGACCAATATAGATTAAAGAAATGTCAGTAGGTTTTCCGAAAACGCAAAGGAAGACGATGGCGCGATGGTGAAGAGGAAGATGAAACGCAAGGAGACAAAGAGCTGCCTACATTTTATGAGCATGGGGCTTAGTTAGCGAAGCAAGCAGGAGTCAAAGCCCCCTAGTTTTGTATATTAAACTAACTTCAGAACGATGCCTAAATACATTTATATCACATCAAACAAGTATAGTTGCAACTCTGGCTCAAAAAAGGTTGTAGTTTAGTGTATGCCATTGTAGGCAGCATTGCGTATACATAATTACGTACGTACTATAAGCAGATAAGTTGCTATTTTGGGTGTATCATCCTGTCCAGAAATGGATTAGTAAGCATTTCACGAAGTAAGGCGTAAGACCATAAGGAACACCTTCTGCTGTGGATAACATAGATTTGGAAATTAACTATGTTTTCGTATATTCCTCATCAAGTTGTAGTCATCTCCAAATGCAAGTTTATGTCCAATATGGCAGGGTGTAACTAGGTCATCGCAGTTTTCTCCTCTAAATCATTTCAATTCCTAGAAATATTCCATTGTACCGCTGGGCTTAAAGGTCCTAGTTATCCACTTTGATTACGTAACAACCAAGATCACGAGGATTTCTCGATGCTTATATATACACCTTGCAAGTTTATCTTTGATATGGCGCACTTAAATCTGTATTTGGAGAGCCTCTTCTGAGCTGTTTTTGCTTTTCATTCATAGTCGACATTAACATTATTTTTGGTACCTTAATCGTCCTTACCTTTTTTCTATTTTCACAATGTAGGATAGGATAGAATGGTAGTAGAATAATAAAAGGTATGACTACTCTGCTTCTTTAATAAACTAAAACTAGGAATTTCCACATATGTATGTATACTCACATATAATATTGTTTATACTTTTCATACAATCTAAAAAATATATGAAGCTGAAATATAGCCATGCTCGAGCACTTTGCACAAAATCATTAACGAAAATTGGTTATCAAATAGCAAAATGATGAAAAAAAAATACCTAGGAATTTGAATTTCTGCAGATTGTCTTCCAAAACGAAAACAAATGGGTGCGTTCTAAAATAGGTCAAAGAAATATTCCTAATGCCATCCAAAACAAAATTACACTCACATAATATGCTGTGATTCAACAAATTTGCGCTCTTCGAAGGCTACACTTACGCCCACACAATTCAGGTAAGTAGTTCAATGTTTACTCAATAAACGATTGTCATCGTTGAGCGACACTTCTTAAAAGTTTGTGCGATTCTGAAATAGCGAAAGAGGGGAGGGGGAAAGTTGCTCTCGTTGCTGAAACATAAGAGAATTGAAAATTAAGAAGCTGCGCTGCTGACGTCGCAGCGATGACAGTACCTTTATGATTATACATTGCCACAGTTGTCGGCTGAACAGGAATGACACTTGTGGCAAGTGCGTGAGCGAGTAGCATTTGTCAGGCAATAAGGCAGCGTTTGTCAGGGTTAGAGTGAGTACAGAGATACAGAGAGAGTAAATAGAGAGCATCTTCAAGTTAGTCTATGTGTGTGTCAATTTGGGCAGTAAGTCAGTCCATCAGTTTGCAATCGGACAATCACTTTATCTTTTCATAACACACGCGTGTCTACCGCACCGTGTATGTTTGTGTGTGTATGTGTGACCGTATTTGTATCTATTAGTGTGTGTCCATTTTTCAGGGCTCCCTATTGATTGGAAATGGTTTTTTCTGTCAATGTAGTTGTCAAAAACAAGTCCTGCTTGCCATTGACAGTTCGTTTGTTAGCTATTGTTAGCCAACGGAGTCTCTTCGTCATTTCGATATTCCATCATTCTGGTTTTCGCAGTCATTTACAGTACAAGACATTTCCTCACACACACACACACACTCATAAAAATGCCGTCACAGATGCTAGCATAACGTTACTTGTTCGCGCGCGCTTAAAAGTATGCAGCATTTCTTTGTGCTGCCGCCATTATTGGGTGTTGATTAACCATCATGCAAGTACCTGCAAGACGCCCAACTATTTATGCATATCCCAAAGCAATTCCTACCTCTTAAGCTCTCGAACTCCTGCCGTAACCTTAGCCAGTGGCACGTATTTAATTTAAATACAAAAGCCTGTCACACGGCATGCAGCTTATTGTTACTAAGTTGGACCGTGCACTTGTATGGGTAGGTGACTGTGTGCATCTTAAACATGGCTGAAAAACGTTCAAGTTCATTTCAGGGTTGGAGCTTATGAAAAGAATCAATATTTGTGAACATTTTTTAAGGTTTAAAAGCGTTACTTGGACCTCGAAGCAGCCATAAGGAAACAGCAGCATACCGATTTCACTCTGAATCCCTGAATCCATTCGAAAAATCACCATCCAGCAACAAAAAAAAAGAGCGAACTAAGTGTTTCTAGTGAGCATGGCATCTTAGAGACGAGTTTGGCCGTAAAACATACCACTTCAGCCTCCTAAATGCCAAAGATATTGACAATTTTATCAATTGCACAAATAAAACTAAAATCGGCCAAACGGCTGCAAACTATTATTGCCCGCATTTATCTCAAGACAAGCTTGCGGTTGCTTCCACCGGCTGGGTATTGGATACACAGAGAACACTCATAAACGTCTCTTCAATGGAAGTGGCTTTTATCGGAAATCAGATTCCATGCCATGTGCACTTGTCCTTTTTAAGTAACATGCTTAAACTGTGCAAGTTCATAAAGAAAAACTAGAAAGGAACTGACAAAAGCAACTTTTCCTGGCTCCTCGGCATGTCAGATTTTTGCGGTATGCACCTACACTTTTGCCTATTCTTTCTAACATGGCGAAGACATTGTCAGTGGCAGGAAGATAGACCAAAAAGCGACGGACCAAAGCAAACAAAAGAAAAGCAATGACGCATCTGTTGGGAAAAGAGATGTTGGGATCAACTACTAGTTTACTCTAGTAAATCAACTACTAGTTTACTCTTGAATTTAGACATTTTTTATGATGGTATAATGACCTGCTATACCGTCGGAAAAGCTTCGAAGTTAAATGTGGCAGTCGTGTATTCCAATGCCACTTGCTGCGATATACCATCGATATTAAGAAGACCAACAACGTTGATGTTGCATATGCAAATAATCTGGAGCAAAATCTCAAGTACATTGCGCTGTGCTGCAATGCCTTTAGGTATGACAAAAAGACTGAATCGAGCTAACTGGTGGTCAATCTCTTGTGCCTTGTTACTCTCTAATGGTCAACGTAGACCTATCTCACAAATCATGCCCAAATCGAATCAATGTTAGGACAAGGTGAAGCTCCCTGATCCCTGACGTACGACCTCCACGTGGTGCACTCTGGTTTGCTAAACTAATTACCACGATGGGTTAGGACAGTGAGCTAATAATCGCAACGAAGTCGGCTCAGAACTTTAACAGGGTTGTGCGTGGGGTTTCCTTCGCTTCACACTTACAAACAGTATCGAAATCGATTTTCGATAAATATCGCTATTTCGGATAATATCGCTTTTTCACAAAGGCGAACTCGAGCTCCAATTGAACAAAAATAGTAAGTTAAAGCCTGGAACTATTACTGAACCTGTTTTAGTGCTTACGATTGAAACATTAATTTGAGTGATCTACAAGCAATGTATGGCATAGCAATATAAAGTATTCGAAAATACGGACCATCTAAACATGGATTTCCTGCAACAATTTACGTTTAATTTCTGTCACATCTTTCCTCGTTGTAACCGCACTTTAACGTATCGTATATGTTGCTTACATAACTGGGAACTCGATGGCTTAAGAAAAGCAATTCGCATTTTCTGAAAATTTCTTGTTAATATAACTTCGCTTGTAAAAGAATAACCCAAAAGCTGATTTGAAAAGAGGGCTGAGCACGGCTCAAAAGCAGCAAGACTCCGGCACGCAATGGTTCGGCTCCGGAGTGGTTTGCAGTCTTGCCTTTAACTACATGTAAATAATGTTGTCATTGCGTTCACTTCATTGCCCAACGCACTGGCATGCAAATAGCGCATTCGCACTTCTCTCTCTCCCTCGCTACCTTTCCCTTCATCGTACCCACTTACGTGCTGTCTGACGTAGACACACACACACACATAGATACACACATAGATACACACACACACACACACACACACACACACACACACACATAGATACACACGTACACTTCATTTGTTGTGCCAATGTTTGTTTGCTTACTTTTCGAATTCGGTTTTGGCTCTAGTTAGGCTGGTGCTTAATGTTGCTTGTTGTTGTTGTTAATGTTGTTGTTTTTTGTTTTTGTTGTTACTGCCTGCAGCCCATAATGTTTGATCTGCGCATTATGCGAAATTCACTGTCGAAAACAACAACAACAACAACAACAACATAGCTGTAGCGGCAGAAGAATAAGCACGACTGATAGCGCCTTAGGACATGCGCTTGTATAAGTGTGCATAGATTTGGTGTATAAGTGTGTTTTCGTGTGTGTGTGTGTATGTGTGTGTGTATGCGTGTAGGGGGTGTGCACTAGTGCTCTTGGCTAAACAAATAGTCGAGTGCCTTGTACTGGGACTGAGCAAATTTGTTCAGCAATCAACTGCATCAATTAAGATGGCGACCGATTCCATGGCAAAAAAGCAACAATTTGACGCCACAAAACTTTGAGCGCAAAAGAGACCAAAACAAATTTTAGTTTAAGCACAATCATAAAAAAAGCAACAAGTTGTTTGATTCAATATGCCCGAAGCATACGGAAATTGCGCAAAACCACATTCAAATATACAAGAGACGGGACCAACTTTTTTGCGCAGTTACACATACTTCTTCTTGAATGTTTGGCTGCGACCAAATGAAGAGCATCTCTTAAGATGCCTTCACTCAGTTGCACTAAAAAGTAGGCAAATGTCCCAAACTTTAAAACCATCAAACATAAAAAGCTTCATTTGCATAAAGCTAACTTTCTCTGTGCAATTGTTGTTTATAAGACGAATAGCGGGTAGAGCGAAGCGAAAAAACAGTGCTGCATATTGCAATGTGCGCCTGTGTGAATTTTGGGTGTAAAAGTTAAGGATTGGTTTATGTTTGTGCACTCTCGTAAGCTAGTTCTGTGGCAAATGGGAACTCTTTTGAAGACTGAAGTCTAACTGTTAGTACTTGTGTGTGGCAAAGAAGCGAGCAGCTTCTTCTTCACTATTGTTTGCCGTGACATACGCTTTCAGGCTCTTAGCTCAAAGAACACTTGTTCGTTTATAGAGTAAGTGTAATCAAATAACACTATGGAACAAATTTGAACTCAATGAAAGGCCTTTGGTTAAAACATAACTTTTCCGGTAAATTTAGGGTAAACAATGTGAGCTTAAACTTTTCTCTTACCCTTCCAAATGATAACACTATGCAACAAAAAGAAGCCTATGGCTCAAATATATTCTTTTTGATAAGTTGGGGTCGCTAATTATGTGTGCGCAAACCGTTTTAAATTTACTAGAATCGAGATTTCTTAAGTAAAACTCATATTAATCTGGCTGATCGAAAGGTGAGAGAAATAAAAACGAGTCTCTACACCAAATTGTTTAACTCTAGCTCAAATGTATCCATATCTACAGGTAGTGGAATTTTGGAGCAGTTTATAGGCGAAGAAGGGTCAAATCGGCATATTTTTGACCATAACTTTTGATGTATTTATCCGATTTCGATAATTTTCATATCGTAGATATCTGCGACACCAGTGAGCAGATCTAGCCACTCAAGCAGATGGATGGACGGACGCACATGGTCCAATCGCTACCCGAGTCAATGATAAGACTTTTTGCCATGGAACTTATGGTCTGCCACGCCACCTTCTGCCTTTTACATACATTGCACAAATCTATAACACCCTTTTACACTTTGTATACAGAGTATAATCATCTGAGGAAACCGATAAACCGATATTTAATTACCTTTTATTTGTATTAAAGTTCATCTCGATCGAGTTATATACGATTTGCAGACATCACAACTCTAGAAATATTGAATTCTTATGAAATAGCGATTCTTCGAAAACGATGCTAGAAATACCAAAACGGAAGAGCTATGTTATAGGTTTTTTTTGTTGCATAGTGCTATTAGTTGAAAGGTAAAAGTTAAAAGTTTTAACTTAAAACAAATTTTCAAGTTTCCCGTGCAAATGTGGGTATAGCAAATACTATCAAGCTCATTTACTTTGGCAGCTTCTATCTGCTTTTGAACGATTCGCTTGTTTGCTGTTCTATATCCTTTTTCGCAAGACCCTCACATACATTATGATAACAAAAACTGATCAAAATCGTACAATTAAATCATGTAACTCATATAGGAAAAATCTGTAAAAATGCAGCAACTAGTGTTTTATGAAAAAGTTGGATGCTTTTAACAAAAAACTTGTATTATTCATTAAACTATACGCTTTTGTAAAAGTTCTGCCGTGTTTTTGCGCAAAGCTGAGAATGAATGTGCTCAAATAAAGTTATACTTGATGAATCAAAACTACTTTTGTTTGAGTTTTCCCAAAACTGGACATAAACAAAACATTAAACAACAGCAATACCTGTACATGTACATATAATAAAAAAACGTATTACCTCATACCATTATACCTTGATGTTTGTTTTCCACATTAACACTTTAATGTTTTGTGCAAATTTTCATTTACATATTTTGTTCATGCAAAGTCAACAAATGTATTTGCAAAAGCGAAAGTTGCCACCCATCAGCTGACTCTAAAGTGTTGCCACCCAAAAAAAAAGTTTGTTTTACCGTATTTTGAATTTCATTCTTCTTTACCATTTTTAAAGATATTTTTTCATTGGTGCCAAAAGTTTGGCAACTCTGCACAAAGTTCAATGTTCAATTTGTTGCTTTAGTGTTTAAGAAGCTTCTTACTAATGTCGTAACTTAAAGACTGCCTTAAACTTGAAGACTAATCAACTAAAGTTAATCCTCTTTTCCACGAAAATTTCATGGCTTTTAAAAATTGCTTTAAATTTGTGTTGAATTTTCTTTATGTTGTGCACATGTAGCAAAATTGTTGGCGCTGCAAGTTAATATTTTAATACCCTACAATCAAATTATAGTCAATTGTTATGGCTTATGAAACTAAGCCGCATTACTCGCTATGTGCCATCTAGTTACCATAACAATATAAGTATTAGGTATTATGTATGTACTTATTATTTTATGGCTCTTCAAAAAATGTATCGTATACATAAGTCAAAGGCTCTTTTTCGTTTAACGATTTTTTGCTCAGGAGCAGTAGATGGCTTTCGTTTTACACTTTAAAGCAAGTCTTATAAGTTTGTTAGGCATTTTGTAGCGTCATAAAAGATGTCAGCGTAGAGCTTCATCTTAAAATTTGTTACAATATTTCGCACCATTGCTGTTACAAAAAAGTCGGAACTGAAACACAAATTCGGCACAAATGTTCCTTTACAATAAAAAAAAGTCAGTTTCAGGAAATTTTTTATTCTACAATTTAGCTTATGGCTAACTTTAAGCTGTGTGGCTTATACTACCTATTCAAAAAATGCAGCAAAAATCGCCCACTTTCTACTTACCCTTATTGCTTCCCAGTGTTAGAGAAGTGAGCTAATGTGTGTAGCGAAGCCATCCCAGTCTTTAAAAGGGCTTGGAACCCAAAACGCAAGACTCCCAATTCCAATAAAAGATGAAGAGAAAGCCTCGGATAAGGCTGCCCCCATTTGCATGTGTGCATCTTACTGCCGCTGCACAGCTGGCGGATGCTCTAAGGATGTATAGAGCCGATATAGCCGCCATTCATAAGATGCGATGGAGACGGTGGGGCGGCCGCGACGATGCACCATCTACTACAGCTACCATGCACAGAGGCGCAAATCTGGGTGCGGATTTATAGTTGGCCGGAGACTACGCAACCGTATCTCCAGGTTGACGCTAGCGAGCTAAAGGCTGGCAACAATCCATTTCAAGGTGAAATTTTATAATATCAGCCTGATTTGCGCACACGCTCACAAGCAAGACACGAACGTTCCGTTCTATGATAGACTGGAAGGTGTATATGATCGCTGTCTAGCCCAAGACAAGGTTGAAAGAGAGCGAATCTTTGTTTCTATTGTCGGACACGAGAACATCTCGAACAACGGTCTAAGACTAACTGTAGTAGTCTGTAGTAGCAGATTTGATTGACAAGGCTGAATGGCTGTCTCCTGATCAATCTACACGCAACCAGATTGGTTGCATTGTGACATCCAGACCATTACCTTCAGATGCTGCTCAGCAAAACGGAGAACGAGTGATCCAGCGCACAGAAAAGCTGGACAACACAAAACTGAAGAAGAAAAAGAAGCTTCTCCGAGCCCTTTGATACCGGGCGAGGCTGCATACAAGGCCATACCCTCTCCTTGAAGAACTTTACGTTTGTGATGGAGAAAGTGTTGGGAAAGGTCGAACTTCATCGGAACGAAAAAATATTGAACAATAAAATTGTCCAAATGCTTTCATAACATTGGTCGTACTAAGGGTGCAGTTACCGGATGGGTGTGGTTATAAATAAGAACAAAACAAAATAAATGGTTTCTTCGAGTAGAGAGACGCCACGATTGGACTTTCAGATTGTTGTTGAAAGCTATAGTTTATATTCTGTCAAGGATTTCATCTACTTTGGCGTCACAATAAAGAATGATGTCAGCATGGAGATCAAACGGAGAATTAAGTTTGCCAGTAGTTGTTGTCCGTTCGATGGAGAACTACATTGACATAATCGATCGCATTAACATCCAACGGCTGCGATGGCTTGAAGAGGAGAAAGTTCTGAGGCAACGAAGCCGCAGGCCTTGTCTTTGTTGGAAGGACCAATCAGAGCGCGCCTCATTACCTTTGGTATCACCAATTGGAGTTGCCGATCGAAGGAGTGCTTTGCATCAAGCCTAAATAGAAACTACCGGAACAGGACAATAGCGATACTATCGGATAGTTAGGCCTTCATAAGAGCGGTTGCAGGAACCAAAATAAACTTCAAGCTGGTTCGGGAAATCCGACTGAAGCTAGACCTTCAGGGACAATGTAACTCACTTTCACTCAAATGGGCACACCAATATCCCTGGGAATGATCTTGTGGATAGGCTAGCGAGCCTTTCTGTGGCATTGGCAGACACACCATCGAGCAACTTCTGAGGGAAGAGGAAAGAATAAGACGAGCCACGAACTGGATAAACACGCCAGGTCTGAGACAGGCCAAACAGTTACTTGGGTCTTACAACCAGATTAAGTTCAAGAAGCTATTGAAGCTAGGGCAGAACTCTACCAGATTTATTACTCTGGTCTGCTTTCTGCACATTGTAGACTTAAAGGTCATCTGAGCAAGCTGGGCATCACCGGCTCTGCCACCTGCAGGTTCTGTGAACTTGAGGAGGAATCCTCCCAGCACATTCTAGCCGAGTATGATGCCCTGGCAAAACGAAGGCTGTCGCTCTTGGGCAGATTCAGGATCTCGCTGGCCGATATTACCTGGTTGGAACCATCCCATATAATTCAGTTTATAACAGTGATAGGACTGACACTGGAGCTGTAGGCTCAGTAGGGGGCACAATAGATCTCACAGCTCGCGGTGCGATAATCCCCAATAACATTATTATTATTATCAAGCCGATATGTTTCTATGGCCAGTTAAGAAAAAGAGCACAAAAAAGTGACTCACTGCACTGGAAGTTTTGATAAAGTATTTGAACATTGTTGTGTTTAGAGTATCGAAACTTCGGCGTAGCCAAGCAGGCCTTTGGGTATTCTGTGTGTGTTTTATCGTGCCTTTCTGCCCATGTCAATGCCGTGTGATTCGTTGTCATGTCGCAGAGCATGCAAATATTACGTATACGTATATGCCTATTATTTATAATAATATGTACATACAAGCCAATATATATATATATATATAAATATATATATATAAATATATATATATATATATGTATACATACTGATTATACATTCTGCTCAGCCGTTTCTGGTTTTTTGGTTGCTGCTGCACAAAAGATGCTGACAATGCGCAGAAAACAAAGCTGACACCAATGCAGATATACATCTGTTCAAGATACAAAAATAAAGCAACAAAAACCGGAAAAAAATTAAATGTCAAATCTACTTAATATCATTTTTTTATACTTCAGCCATTTTGCATTTTGTCTGCACGGCCGTAACGCGCCATCTTTGTTGTAGTTACACATATGTAAATATTTTTCTTTCAATTAAATTGCCAGACTGCCTGACTCTTTTTATCTACATGTGTGTGTGTGTTTGTGTGTGTGTGTGTGTGTGTGTGTGTGTGTGTGTGTGTGTGTGTGTGTGTGTGTGAGCCTGCTTTTTTGTGTGTTTGCTTGTCTGCCCTTGGCCTAATGGGGCGTATACGTGTTGAAGCGGTGCGGCCTGATAAATCTTGTAATCATTGCCTGACTGTGACTTTTTCACACACAAACATACACAGATACATAAAAGCAAAAATTCACACACACACACACACACACACATATATACTCACATAGATACGAGCAGCTGTACACATATGCACACTTGGCTTCTAATTAATTTAATTAATTAAGCCATAAATATATAAATATCTAAATGCTTTTCAACATTCTATCTTCTTATCTTTACCTTAACCAGCGAGTACATGTATATAACCGCAAGGCATAAGATTCTAGGGTTCCACGTGTTAAGAGACTGACTTTGTTGCCTTGACAGTGCCTAAACTCCGAGCAAATGTGGCCAATTTAATTTGCCAAAGCAATAATTCGCAATTTCTTCAATTTCTGTTGGCAATTAATTAAACTTCAAATAATAAGGTAATGATAAGGTCTCTGTCTGTTTGGCAAATCAATAACTTGAAAATTGGGCTTCAAACAATGGCACTTGATTTCGTTGATTGAATCAGTTTAATATACTTTACGTTTTGACCATATCATTTAGGCCATAACAACTCGTTACCGAGTTATGGTTTGCTGTAGAGCCAGATACCAGAGGTAGTTAGTGTGCTGTCTACCTGGTCTTTCCAACAGAGACACGCCACCGTATTAAGAACCTTTTTGACCCAAGCTAGCGGAGCTGCTGCATCTTAATTCCCTTGACAATCTAATAGTCTTTGCCAACGCATAGAGGGCCAAAGATCTTACGGAGTACTTTCCGCTTAAACACCCTGAAGGACATCTGCATCAGACTGCGTCATGACACATGCTTCAACGTCATAAAGCAAAACGGGCAGGATGAGCGTCTTATAGAGTCGTCTGGCGAGAGTGGTCTCAACTACTCGTTTCTCTACTGACACCAAAGTAACATATATTGCCAAGTGATTCGCCATGCTGATTTCGTTAACAATATCAAAAGTAGAGTTTTCAACAACATTATGGGACTCCAACCGCTGCGTCTTTCTACTCGAAGAAAACATATACTTGCTCTTGCTCTCATTTACAACCAGAACAACGTCACCAATTATCTGTAAATGCTCGCTTAGTACTACCAAAACTGCCAATATCATGTACCTAGGCGAGCTACTGGACACTCTTATAGCATGTAGGCTCAATCCGATGTACTTCGGCTTTTCGCAACACACTCTCCATCGCAAAGTTGAAGAGGTCGCAGGAGAGAGCATCGCCTTGTCTGAAGCCTCACTAGGTACCAATAAGTCCTAGTGGTACCTTTACTGTAGTGGCTTTGCCATACACCAAATAACACCATTGCTTCCTTAGCAGTGGGCATTTGGAGCAATGGCTTTTCCTGCGTTGGTTCGCAAAGAGTGGAATATATGCGTCGAAAGTCCCTCGTCAAAGTCGGATTCGGAGTGACGTTGAGTAAGCTTCACAGAATGTTGAGCATAGAAGGCTACGGATTGCAGCTTTGCGTTGTCCATCTTTCGCTGCGAGCTGGATCGCACATTCTTCGCTTTGTTTAGCCGAATGTGAACCTTGGCTACTATAAGGTAGTGGTCAGAGATTATGGTGATCCCTGCGAATGTACGAATATGCTAACATTGTTGTGACGGCATACGAGTCAGTGTTATCCCAAGGCAATTTTTAGGAGAAGAGCCATTTACAATACCTTTTATATTTTTTATCCGAGCTAGACTGGCCCGATTAGGTTTAAGAAAATCTCAACCTTTGTTTGAATTCTAAGGCCCCACGCACACAGAGAGCGGGACTGACTGGGAAAAATCGGCATGTTGATAAGCTCATCCCATCTTAGCTCAGTCCCGCTCTCTCCAATACATGTAGGTTGTGTAAACTTGAGGAGGGAATCTCGCAGCACATAGTATGCGATGCGATATCCTGATGAGAAGAAAGATGTACAGAAACTCGATAGCCCAGATAACAAGGTTTAGCACAGTTGTGGTAATTATAATGCTCAGTAAAATAGATCTAAAACCTCTCCAATAAATTGTACTATATTTACTGCAAAATATTGTATGTAAGTAATTCTTCTACTTATTTTTGTGCCCAATGCCCATGATGAAGCATAGAACTTGCACAGAGTATGTGTAGGGAATATAATGGTAGGTCATGCCCGAAGCCAAACCACCATCGTCACTTAGTTCCTGCTGAAATCGGTTTTTTTTTTTGGCAGCTGCAGCTCTTGTCTACTTTAGAGACTTGCCAATTTTAAACAAGTTTAACAAACAATTACACACACATTTGAATGTAGTTGGCTTTTAATCTGAATTTCTTTTATTCCAGCTAACTGTTTGTTTGGTCTGCTCCGAAATGTTTTTGGAATTTGATTGTCCTGCTGTGCGCCGTTGGGGAAGCGAACAACCAGTTCATTAGAGTGTTGTCTGATTTGATTGTTATTTGACCCCAAATTTTGGCAATTGTTGGCCAGAATCCAGGAGGCAAGCATTGCCGTGCTTGTGGACAAACTACAAATGAGTTTTGATTGTGGTTTTTCTAGAATAGTTTTATGCAAAACGAGTCTAGTGAAATGCAAGATTATAATTACATACGAGTGGAGACTATAAATACTCTGAATTCATGATTGTCATTTTAGATGTCTGCGGTTAGAATCGCTGTTTCAAAATATTGGCAAAACTAAAATTGATAAATTAGAAGTTTTGTAAAAAAAACTTGGTTTTAGTTTATACAGGGAACGCAGTGTTTAGTGTAGTTTAAAATTGAAAGGACAAAACTGCATTTGCCAACATAAATAAAAATTGTCATCACGGCATGTACGACAACTCCGTATTTCATAAGTTACTCATCATGTGTAGTGTTTGCATCCAAATTTATGTCTATTCAGCATTTTACTTGCCAAGTTTGAGCGAAATCAATCCAATATATCTTATGGCTGCCATAATGTTATTGGAAAATGTGAGCCCTGTGGCGCGTTCAGTGCAACACAATATACGGACTTGCGCTTGCCGTATCAGGGCAAGCTATTGTTAATTAAATAGTATCACTCTCAGAAGAGAGCACGGCAATATACCAAACACTACCGTCACGGCATACACGAGGGACACGATTCGGTTTTAAGCCCAAAGCGGTCACCAAATTGTGACAATGAGAAGGAGATGTGAAAAGTGATGTTACTATTACAAAATTCATAAGAAACTGTGTCATTTTAGGCTCATATTAAAGATTCAAAACAAATGAAGGTTTGGTTCGTCGTTGTCCGATTTGCATCTATAAAATATCCGGCCATCTAGCTTGCATAAAACACTTCATTCGTCTTAAATCGTAAAGCTATCGCGCTAATATTTCATACACTGTGAAAGAAATGGGATTGTATGTTATTTGCGGTTTGTTAATTATGCCTATCCTCCTATATGAAGTATTGGTATAGTGGTCCTGAACAGATAAAACTCGCTGGCTCTACTGAAAGACTCAAATAGCTGGATGAACTCCGATGCGTTCTTTCCTCTATTTTAGCGGGACACGCATTTGTGCCTAATCAATCAATCGGGCATTGCACTTTTTTATTGAATTTTTTAGCAGCAACAAGTTGTCCCAAATTAGATGGCTCGATAGTTTGTTTTTAGTCTGAAATGGGTTCAGGGTCACCGGGACGTTAAAGGCTAAGGACGCTGAGAGGGTATAAGTTATGGCTACTTGGAAACTTCAAATTCGTGAAGTCCAATAGGAAATGCTCGACAAGCAAGGTCAGAAAGGCGCACTTAAGCTCTGTTCCCTTAGCCAGGAGAGATGCTATGTAGTATTGCGTGCTGCCACTGGACTGGTTGGTGTCCATGGCTAAGCACTTATTTTATTAATATCAAACACTTCGTAAACAACTTATTTGGGCTGTCCAAAACAGTTTGTAGACTAAATTTGGATATCTGGTTGCTAAAGGAGTTCTCTAGCGAAAATGCAAAACTTATTGTACTTTATATACAAAAAAGATGATGATATGATGTAAGATGAATAGATTTAAAGAGTTCATGACTACGAAGAGCTGTCCACATCAAAAGTTGCTAAAACCACTGCAGCAAATACTCTTTTGATTTTGCATTCCCAGAACTACGAAAATTGCGCTCAAACAAGTTTCCAAGGAATTCATTAATTTTGAAAGCACTCTTCAATATAAGCAAATGGAACATTGCAAATATTTAAGCAATACCTTAATATTGCGAGCCAGTAAATAATTAGTTACTTGGTTCGGCCTTTCAGCTGCTGCTAGCTGAATAACTTGAAATTGCAAAGATGGCAACAGAGCTCTATAGCAGGGATTGGCAGCTGTTGGCAGCATTAAAGTCGCTGCCAAATTTTCCTACAAAATTATATCAGAAAAGAATCATTTTTGTAATGTATGTATTCCCATATTTACTTTAACTTACATTTGCTCGATATTTATTTATTCTTGACTATGTACACACTTACTTTTAGATGGTTTTTCAATGACTACTCTAAGGTGCTTGAACGAACACACACTCAGACACACATACTCCTCATACACCTGCAAATGTTGTACTTTAATATTTCATCAATAGCAAACTTTGTGTGCAAAAACAAAGCTCACAAAATGCTTTTCATTTATGTGTTTACAGTATTTCAAATAAAATTGGAAAACATAAAAATGAGTAAAGAGTGAAAACTCAAACGTGCCTAACGTGTTTTATTCTTTATATAAGTGGGTATGTGTGTGTATTTCTGTGAATATTTTAATTTAATTACACAACGATTTTTCATAAGAAATTATGCACGGCACAAAATGGCGGCATAAATTGACAGTATGAAATTGAATTTCAAATTTATGCAATTAACATTTAAATGCTCAATATGTATTTTATGTTGTCTCTTTTTAATGTCGCATGTGTCAATGTGTGTTTGTTTGTTCTATTTATTTAGCTGCATTTGTTTTTCAGCCTTTGAAACAATCGATCTTATAGCTTTAATAGCCTTGATTTCTCGTGGGTTTGCAGGTTTTACCATATAAACTACTTAGTTTAGGCTCCAAGCAATGGCTCATGGTTCTGATCTTAGCTAAACATTTATTTCTTGGTTTTGAACCATAATTAATGTGTTGCGCAAAAAAGTATGCTATACTTTTTTTATTTTAAATTTTTTTTTAATTAACGGTAATCAGCCGACTAAAACTATGGAGTGGCTGCTGGGCAGAAGTAGCAGGCTCTCTCTAGAAAATAAGACCATACTCTACAAAAGTGTGGTAATGCCGACTTGGTATTATGGCGTCCAGGTCTGGGGAACCGCAGCAAAAACGAACATAAAAAAAATTCAGACCATGCAAAACAGGGCACTACGGGAAATTGCGGACGCTCCGTGGTATGTCCGCAACCGCAATCTGCACAAGGACCTCGGCGTTCCTTTCGTGGGTGACTTAATAAACAGATTAAGCGGCCGGTATGAGGATCGGTTAAGAGTTCACCCGAATTCCCTTGCCTGCGCCCTGGCCGGTCACAGACCAAGGAGACGATTGAAACGCCTCCATCCATGTGATCTCAGAAGTCGACAAATGATATAAGAGCACCAGTTTTGTAAAGTTTGGACACTCTGCAGTCACGTTTTGGCTGCGGTTCCTCAAGCTTGAACGTCATACTTTCTGATTGGTATACTGTTTTTCATTGACAGCTTGCTTCAACTGCATAGCAGCCATTCCATTTTTGCCAGTTTTGTCCTATATCTCGTCGTGGTCTTCGTTATCTGATGACCAAGAGTATTACTAATAGTGCGTATCAACTTTGAGTAGTGTATATGGGAACGGTGAAAGAGCGCCTCTTTGAGGGAGTCCAGCTCTGATTGAGAGCTTTTTGGAGGGCTCCTCCTTTGTTGAGACCTTGAAGAGGCGGTTTTCTCGTGTCAGGCACGACCAATCACCCGTGTGACGTATTTTAACGATTCAATCCAACACTGCCGGTGTTTAAAAGAGTCGAGAAACCGCTGAACAACTCTAAGCGAGGATTGTCGGCACTTTTTAATTTCCTACCTCTTTTTCGTTATTATTGTAAATGTTCCTTAATATTAAATATTGTAATGTAAATATATCCTATAATAATATCCTATTAGAGTTATAATAATAATTAAGTAATAGAATTTAAATTTAACAATCTGCCATAAATCACAATATTAAACACTTAGTGTGTAGCGATTAAGAATAATGTACATACATATTGGATTATAGCCTTAGTTTTAGCAGGCTGATTGCTGAAAAAAAAGGACTAAAACTAAGGCTATAATCTAATATGTGTGTATGTACATTAACTTAATCGCAACACACTAAATGTTTAATAGTGTAGTCTATGGCAGATTGTTAAATCAAAATTCTATTAGTTAATTATAATTATGACTCTAATAGGATACAATATTTACATTACAATAATTAATATTAAGGAAAATTTTCAATAATAACGAAAAAGAAGAAATTTAAAAGTGCCGACAATCCTCCCGAGTCACCAATTCGGATTCCGCAAAAGACAAGGCACGTCCGAACAAGCGCACAGAGTTGTACAGCGGTTTCTCGACTCTTTTAAACACCGGCAGTGTTGCATTGAATCGTTAAAACACGTTACGCAGGTGATTGGCGCTGCCTGACACGAGAAAACCGCCTCTTCAAGGTCTCTACAAAGGAGGAGCTCGTTAGCAACCTCCGTACAAGAAGCCGCGGATGACTTGAAGCAGAAATTGGAAGAAGTAGGAAAATGGGCCAATCGATGGAAAACTCAGCTAAACGGCCGAAAAATCAACCGTTCCACCGTTCACGCTGAAGAGAGCATACCCCCTATTATAACTAAATGGGAATATTATTCCAATTAAACCACGCATTCCCACCTTGGAATGGACTATTAATTTTGTTTTCTAATGCCGGATGATTATCCTGAGGAGCAGAATAAGGAGTTTGCCAGGTATTTGTCAGCGGGGGTTGGGTTCCTCTGGCCACGTCAGCAAACGACATGGGCATTCCTCGTGGTTGTTGTCTAAACGGGTTATATGTTGGTTCTGCAGCTGGGGCATTAGAAAGTTGACTTCTATTTAGTGGAGCTTGGCAGCGAGTTTCCTGGATCAAAGGCGCTGGTAATTTCGGCAGCCTTTGTAATTTACCGTATGCGGTATTTTGCAATAAACGCAGGTGGCAGGTTCTTCAAGTGGTTTGATGCACTCGGTTGATGCGTGGTTTTCACCACACAGCGATGTAAAAGTTTCGTTATTTTTACGCGGCTTTTCCGTTATTTTTTGTCGACACAGGTTGGTTGTTCCAAAGATTTCCTTATTATTAACTTTGGAATCAAGGTCAACAAAAAAAAATGTCAAGCGTTGAACCGTCCCGTTTAGTTTTTGGCTTATATATATTGCGGACTGAGTGGCCTAATTTTGTCAGTTCCGCTTTTAGTTGCTCATGGCTTGTAAAGTGATGCAAGCCTCTGAGGACCACTCTATACGCGCGTTCACTTGCCAGTTGGTACACATGAAATTCTGCGCCCAAGGTGTCTAGCCTGGCTACGATGGCTCTGAAAGTCGGTACATTGGCAGCTATTATCCGGAGGGATTCTCCTGCAGATTTTGTGCTGCATTTTTCGGGGTTTATATTTGTGAAATCATAAAAGAATGCATTTATGTCTGTGCATCTTTTCAAAATGATTGGCGGAGGTCTTTCTGTCCGCAGTGCACTAGATTGGAGTTCTTTTGGCTCGTTCACCTCGGATAAGGTTTCGGAATCGTTTAGCGCTTTTTCAAGCGTTTATATTTTGCAACGAGTCACAATCAGGATGTAGTGGGTTCGAATCCCGGTGGAGGCAATTTATTTATTATTTTTAAGTTTTTAAATGCACTAGCTTTTATAGCACTAGATGCACTTTTGGTAGGCCCAGAGCCTATCAAGCAGTGGCTTAGTGGGGTAACCACTTTAGCCGCAAAAAAAAGAAGAAGAAAAGCACTCAGTCACCATGTCAACTCCTAGTAGAGGGAAGTTGATTTTTCAAATTTTCTAATTTTTTTCAAGCTCACTGGCTTGGTCACTTTTAATTTGCGGTTTTTGGCTTTATGAATCACTACCACGCCTGTGGATTTGACTGTGATCCCCTCGATAGGATTTCGTATGTCACTTTGAGCACTGGTGGTGGACAGAGTCACTCAATGGAGCACCCCGAGTTTCGCGCTGCCAGCGAAGCACCCAAAAAAATTGAACACCGCACATAGACTTTAACCGTGATATTTAATTAATCGTCCGCCCTCGATGGCAGTCTTTGAAAAACTCCCGTTTTGACATTTGATTAAGCTTAGGGTTGAAGTACTGGCTCATGGTTTTGATCTTAGCTAAACAGTTGTTTTTTTATTTATTTCCGCTTCAGCCTAGTCCCGTTTTGCAGCATTTTCCGTTACAATTCACAATTAGTTTAAGCGTCTTTATAATGAATTGGAATAAAATTTAGTATCAAATATATATTATTACTAGTATTAGTAATACTACTTTATTTTTTATTTTTTACTTATATTTATATTGTATCTTTTTTTTTGCTCGCAAATCAAATCTATAAATAGAAAAAAATTTTCTATTGGATTCTATTTTGTTTTCACTTTTTATAAAATCCCCAACTTTGGCCACATCTAGTTCTGCCTCTGTATTGTATGCTTGCATGTATCAGTGGGCACCAGTTAGGATTTTTTGCTTGCAGGATTCGAATTTTTTGCAAATGGGTTTTTGCAGCAATTTCGTACACCTGCAATCCATATCTCCATCCAGAAGCTATGCACGACTTGTAGATGGTCATCTTGTTTTTAAATGATAGCTTTTTGCTGGTAAGGAGCCATCGGAGCCTGTAAATTCCAAGTCCAAGTTGGTCCTGCAAGAAGACACCAGGGCAGAGATCTTTACGCAGTGCGTAAGTCACATTGGCGCACTAGCTTGCATTTATGCCTATGTTCCAACACTTAGCCCACATTTCAAAGCATTGCATATACTGCTGTAGGACATCCGTTGCTTCATAAATACAATTGTTTTTGGCCAAGATGGCCGTGTCGTCAGCATAAGTGGCCATGTGAGAACTGTAATCCGGTCTCGGAGCCGGTGGGCATGTCGTGAGTAAAGTGTGGGCCCCAAAACACTTCCCTGTGGCATCCCAGCTTGGATGGCCCTGACTGTAGACTCAACACCATCCAGCACCACCGAGAAGGAACAATCCGTCAAGTACGCATTAACCAGAGAAGGTGAGGCGGCAACAATGGCTTGATTTTACAGAGGAGACCGTTTTGCCATACTCTGTCGACGGCTTGTTTAATGTCCAAGTACGCCTCGAAGTTCTATGCGACTTTCGGAAACCAAATTGCAAAGCAGGGATTTTTTCTTTTATACTTTCTATGGACAACAGACGAGTAAGCAGGCAGCAGTTTGGCAACCATGGGCAGCAAGCTTATTGGTCTGTATGAGTCTAGGGAGGAAGGGTTTTTCCCAGTTTTATGGATCATACAGATCCTCGCTTTTTTCCATGTGGTTGGTACAAGTCTAGTCCTAGTCTCAACACAGCATTGAACACTAGGACAAGAAAAGCACTGCTTTGACTGGCATTACCTTAAGTGTCCTGTTATCTAGGCCATCGTTTCCTGGAGATAAGAATTGAATACCAGCTGTCCTCTGATCACCTACCACTGATAGCCACATTCGACGCTGCTCCAGAAATCAAGGTACCTCATCATTGCTTCCACGTGGTGCAGATATAGATATATTTTGGAAGAAACCCTGGATCTCAACCTGGACATTCTCCTATCAAAAGACATTGAAGATGCCCATGCGATCTTTCTTAATAAAGTTCATGCAGCTGCCCTCTGCGCAGCTCCAGTAAACCAAGCATATGAACTGTGATCACTTATTAAAAGAAGGCTCAGCCGACATCTATGTCGTAAACGTGATCCGTTAGTGAATAGGGTTTATCGCAGAGTATCTAATATAGTTAAAAGGCTACTGTTACTTCAAAATCAGAAGGAAAATGATTGCCTTCTAACAAAAGCCTCCACTGACACTAGCTCAAGACACTCGCTGTGGACTAGTGGTGTAAAAACCATCGATGGTTGGCCTGTCATTTTCCGATGATCTCCGATGTTCTCGAACATACGATGCATCGGCAAAACATCGATGTTTTTAAAACCATAGAACATTTCACCATCTCTTACGCCAACCTATTATTATTCAAGATAATAAAAGTATAATAAAAAGCAAAATATGTTAATATAAAACATTGGAAAACCATCGATGCATCTATGTTTTTAGTCCGATGCATCGACCAACATCGATGTCCATGGTCGATGGACACTGCGATGGTAAACATCGATGTTTTGGTCTGGATTTACATCACTACTGTGGACTCTAGCAAACAAATACAATACAATATTGGTATTTTTCTTTAAGTTTAATTTAAGTTGTTGTTAAAAATAACAATAAAATTAAATATAAATAAAAGTTTTATGCAGAAAAAAAAGTTGCTTTGAACACGATGTTTGCAGCTGTGCCTAAAAGTATGCAACACAAAATGTACGAATTGTAGCTGCCTAATTGACGCACGTCCTTTGACTTGAACGCCAATCAATGATCTGGAAAGTTACCTCGCCTAAGTTGAGCGGCAAGATGGCTACCCAGACGGCTCTAACGGTTTATTGCTGTAACACAAGAGCTAGAAGCGTTCCTGGCCATCTGCATGACAGTTTCGATAGTCAGAAATAAAATTGCCGAGCAGCGGAGTGCGTCTATTTCGCACTCGCTCTCGCTCTCGCTCTCTGACTCCAACTCTCTCTCTCTCTCTCCGTGTGCGTGTGTGTGTGTGTGTGTGTGCGTGTGTGTGAAGCAAAACAAAAATGTTGCGACGTACAACGCCCAAAAAATTTGTTTTAAGCGTTTCGAACTTTGCCAAACTACTATGTTCATAATGATGATGCTGATGATAATAATGATGATGTTGTGGCTCTCTTCGAGTGCGTATGCGTACTATCTGTGTGCCACAGCGTATCTGTGTGTGTGTGTGTGTGTGTGTGTGTGTGTGTGCTTAGGGCGACGATATGAGCATATTTTACAATACGCAGCGGGCACTACAGGCGCCCTACAAAAAAAAAGAAAATACTAGGAACCCTTCAAAGTGAAAGCAAAAAATGGAATAATAGAAGTACACACACACACACATACACACACACACATACACACACACACAGAGGCAAACACAGGCTATATGTAAATATGTACATATATGTAACAAAATCAACGCTATGCAAACAAAATTACTTGGGCACACACACACACACACACACACAGACACACAGACACACACACACACACACACAGAGACGCACACCCGCAAAGACGGCATTCAAACAAAGTTGAAAACAATGCAAAAGAATTTTTGCTCATTTTGCATTTGCAATCTGACAGAATATCGAGTTAGTTTTGCCTGCATTTTACCGAGCACAAGTTTAATTAAAAGAACAAAAACAACAATTCTACATATATTGAAAAACGCGAAAAGTTAGAACAAATGCCTGACAGCAGAATTAATAACGAGCCAAAACCCAAAACCAAATGAAAAGCAAATCCCAAGCAAATCGTCAACATCAGTCGACAAATTGTTTGACAATGCGTGTGTGTGTGTGTGTGTGTGTGTGTGTGTGTGAGTGCGAACAGCTGATGTATGGTTCATGTGAGCTATGTGTTTGGCACCAGCCATCCACAAAAAAGGAAACCAAACACAAAACTCCACTAAAACACTTGACGTTCCTGAAACTAGGTTTTTTTTTACTAACTCAAATCGAACCACGACCCAGAATAATAGAAAAACCTCGCATTAAGAACTGGCAAACAAATTCAACATTTGATATTCGCAAATCAAAATTCGTTCTCTAGGCTCTTCTGTCTTCATTGGAATTGGAGTTTTACGTGGTGGGTCCCTAACTTTTCGCACAACCCTTTTAAGGCCTGTGGTGACTCTACTGGTCTCGAAAGAACCTAGTGTCATTGTTAGTCGCCTCATATAACAAGCTTCGACCCGCTCACCACACAGGGTGATCTCAAGGCTAGGCGAATTATTTACATTGTTTAGTTGAGTTTAACTTCGGATAGTCTTGAGATACAGGAAGCCTCTAACCACTTCATTAACTTTTCATGTACTAAATAGATTTTATAGGGTTCGTCCCCAATAAACAAAATAAACGAACTGAACTTCTTCTCAAAGAGCTGTTTTGAGATCAAGGTTTTTAAATTTAAAACTTCATTACATTCCCAATATTTCCGACTTTCTGCGTAGTCCATCTTCAGGGGAATTTTTATGCAACATTCAGCTGTCAAGCTTAAACTAAAACTTCCCAATATAATCGTATAAATGGAGTTATAGACAAATTAGTACAACATATCATAGTAAAAACTTAATAATCATATTCTTCAACCCCAAAATGGAATCCAAAGTAAGTTATACACATTGGGAAAGAAATGTATTAAAATACAAAAAACTGGAGCTATAACTTCCAGAGTTAGACCAACAATCGTCGCAAGATATTATGTTTGTAAAATTCGAAAACAATTAAAGTGACGCTTATTTGAGATGGACTCTGTGTCAGGAGAACAGCCAGCAGGATGGCGGGGCATGAGCAGGCATATTACTTAAGGTGCCAGAAACCCTTACTTATAGGCACAAACCACAATCGTTTCAGCGTTAAGTAACTGTTCATTTCAAGCGTCTCCCTTTCCGCTCGAGTTTGCTAACCAAGGTAAGTGAGTTTTCTAGGTAGATCTATAGTAAGCGCTTTCATTGTACAAGTCTCCTAGAGTAGAAAAATGTTCTATTTAAAGTTGGTGGATCACAAAATTCTTCGGAATGAACTTGGTCGTCAACTCAGGTAGCAGCGTCCATCTTTGAAAGAAGAACTTACGTTGAACATGCAAGAGTTTTGTTGTTGCAAAGGATTGGGAGTAATGAAATCAAATGAACCCAACGTGAAAATATATTCTGCTTCCTCAGGATTTTTTGTAAGCAACTGTTTATGGACAGTTAACATTTAAAAAGGGAGCGGACTTTGAAATTCTCTCATGTTTTCTGTAATTTTTAGCCAATTAGCACTGCCATTTTGAAGTTAGAACCTCAATTAGATTATAAGGCGTAGGTTTGTAGCAAATTTATTGAATACATGTTATTAAAGCATAGTATAAAGTATTGAGAAGCTGTTTCCAGATTATGTTTGTACATTTTCCCAAATATGGGTAGAACTTGCTAGCTTATCGTCTTATTGCCTTTTCCATTCCGTTTGACTGGTACTTTTGCTAGAGTAAGTCAAAGCATTTCACTGATATTGTCTGACTGATATTGATATAATAGAAAGTAGGAAATGACGACCTTTGGATCTTATTGATACACTCTGCAACTAAGGAGAAAAAGCACTTCTTGGAGCCTTCCAAGTACATGCAGCTCGTTAGCAGAAGGCAGGGATCTTCTCAAACCGAAGCTCATGACAAGCGGATCACCATTTTGTATCCTGTGGTGTATAGCGAATTCATATAGTGGATAAAACACTTCTTGGAGCATTTTTAGTGCACGAAGCTCGTTAGCAGAAGGCGGGGATCTTTTCGTACCGAAGCTAATGACAAGCGGATCCCCTTTTTGGGCCCCATGGTGTATGGGAAGCTTTCTACACTCTGAAACTAAGGAGAGCTAGCACTTTTTGGAGCCTGCAGCTTGTTAGCAGAAGGCATGGATCCCGAGGCTCATCTAGCTCTATCTAATTACAGGTGTATTTCTCCGATCTCTTGTGACCAGTGAGACTTGTCTACCAAAGTTTACTTTTTTGGTATTACCAAAACGCCAATAACCTATAAGTAAGCCTTGTGAACAGCTATGAAGTGGACTCTAAAATGAGTTCTGAACTTGAAGTACTCATAAAGATGAAAACATCTTAACAAAACCGAATCTTGGAACCAAGTTGTCAACTATCAATATATGTGTTTAAAAGTCGAACTTCAAAAACAATAGGTCTAAAAAATTAAACATTTACATTTCTGTTTTTGAGAAAAACCGTACTTACCGCAGTTTTGACAAATTTGTTTGTTTGTTTTGTTTTTTAATTTAGAAAACAAGGTTTTAGAATGTGTGTCATCATTTCTTATAAACTGTACACTAAGCTTTATTATAAAATGTGCAACTTTTGAATTGTGCTTATTTTCACTTGGAAAAGTTAGCTCAAATGGAAATAAGAAAATTGGGTGCTGCTATTGTGCCGCTTTTGAGTGTTGAATATTTTAAGAGCAATTTATTAATTTGTTAAATTAAAAGCCGAGCTGAACCACCGCAAAACGTTTACACGCTTGGCAGCTTTATACACAAAACCTACATGGCCAAGTGGCTTAGAGGCCGCAACCAAAGCCGAAGTTGAAACTTTGACAGTGGCAGAGACCAGCGGCAGCCAGAAGCTGCTTGACGACACCAACAACCACAACAACCGAGAACAGCAGCACTTCGACAATGACGACATTGCGTTGGCCATGGACGAAGGCGATGACGCTGCCTATGACGACGACTAGGACGACTAGGACGCCTAGGACGAAGAGGAGGCGGGTTTTAGGAACGACGGCAGCGACGACAACGCGACGTTAAATAAGTGCGCCGAATGCGGTGCTCCTTTATGCTATTCGCTCCTTATAAGCCGTTCGCACGTTCCACGGTTCCCCGTCATCAGATGTCAGCCGTGTGCCGTCAGCGTAAGCCGTCCGCATCGGGAAGGCTGTTGCCATTGCCGCATATTATTCAATTAGAAAACTTTTAAAGGCAAAGTGCGCACAATCAAAACAAATCAACACGTGGTTTTTTGTCCAGACCCAAAAATGTTGCGTCCCGAGCTGAGGCATACGCTCTGCCGATGGCCAAGCGTCAAGTCAATGAGCTTCCAACGAACTCTCAGCTTGGGACCGCTCATTCGCGGCGTAACACCATCCGTATTCACTTCGTCAAACTCGGAAGCGAACCCGAACGCCGGATGCTGCGCAGCAACTCGTTTACTCTCACATTCTTTCGCTCTCCCGCTAAATATTATATTTTTATGCTCTTGCTGCCATGCCCCAGGCCCTGCGCCAAACAAAGTTTGCTTATTATCATTGTTGTTCTGGTACAACGTGGGCCAACATAATGCTTAGCAGGCGGCGGCTCATGGCGTTGCCAGATAGTGACAAGTTTATTGAAGAAATTGCCTAGTAACTTTCCGAATCCAACTTGAGCATTAAGGATATCTTTTCTTATTGCTGGCATCCGATATTATTTAAACAACTATAGTACATATCGCTTATATGAAGGATCGCTTAAGCCATAATTTCACTATCACTAGAGCTATCGTGAAAAGTCCTGGGAAGCAAGGGTTTTGAAATAATTACATTGTGAATACACGAGTCGAACCTTGGATCGCTAAATCGGTGCTTTATATGAACTAATTGCTTATATGCAAAAAAAATACGCTAAGTAAAAATTCAGTGTGGTACCGATTACTTCGCAGTAAGGCAACGTTTTCAGGTAAAACCTTTACCATTCGGAAGATAAAATGCTTGCGGTTTGCAGAATATAAGTTAAATCTGGATACATTGTACACTGAAACGTTGTTATTTCGTGTTTTCTTTTCTCAACTTCGTAATCAGCTGTTATCAGAGCCTGTATTAAGAAGTCGAATGTCGACGAAGGCGAACACTGGTATGCAACAAATTCACTATATTTTCGTTTTTGTAGAAGAGCGATACTTTATACACAAAATTATATACCAGTTCTAAAACACTTGTTACAGCGATTGATTAGTGCGATTTCAAATATTGAGAAGCGAAATCTTTGCATTACGCCAAGTGATTCAACACATGCATACACTTGCAATCTAGTATAGAAACCAGTTCTCTGCATTTAAACGACTATCAAGACGTTATTTGTGGAGAAGAGTCATAACTTTGAGGTTAATCAACCGAGTGGAACATATTTGTCTTAGGTCCTGGAACAATGTATGAGTTTCAAAATGGTTTTTTGTGGAAATAACTCTTGGCAAATGGTACCAACCTAAGTGGGTATAGATGCAGGATTTGTATTATTTTGTTGAGAATAAGCAAGTATATAAGAAGATCTATAATTTTAGGAATAGGATGCATATCAGAAGTTTTGTTAATTGCTTGTCAGCGTTCCTGACTTGAATTCTGACTTGTAAAAGGGTTTTTGGTGGATAAAATCTGGCAACGCCGTATCGAATGTATGTTGTGGAACGGGTGAAATGTATGCGATGCAGGGGCATAGCAGGGGGGCAGGACAATTGGCCATGCGGCATGTGGCCGACAGCCAGCAATGTCATTGCGAGAGAGCCCAAACAGCAGCCAGTGTGAGAGCAAACACGATGCGATGAGCGTTAGTTCGAGAGAGAGAGAGTGTTCGCAATATTACGTATACGCAGCGCGAACTTGAGGGCGTGTTGCAGAACTAAAGCTATGGGAAAAAAGGCAGCATGCTCCTTTGACATTGACGAGTTTGTACGATGATGCTGTTGGCTTCACTTTGCTCCGCTGCTTGCCTGCTCCTGAATCTGCTGCCGCTGGTGAGAGTTACACATTTGGGCTTTGGCTATGGACTTCGGCAAAAGAGCGTACAAAATGGTTCGAAAAAAAAAAACAACAACAACTTGAAAAAAGTACAATGTGTGTGTAAGTGTGTGCGTGTGTGTGAAGTTTTCGTAAATTTCGTAATCAACATCTCGCTGGGCTCGTCTGCTGCTGCCGCTGCCGCTGCTGCTTTTGGTGATTGCGGCTAACTGTTGTGCCCCGGGTTGGCAGTGCCATTTGGTTGCTCGTCGTATTCATTCCGCAGCGCATCCTGTCAGCGGGCACACAATCAACGAAACGCGCGAGACCAAGACCAAGACCGAGACTCCAACGTAACGTAACGGCAACTACGACGACGACGACGACGACGAGGACTACTAACCAACGACAACGACTACGGCAGTGACGACAGCGAGGACGCCAAAGGAAACACTCTGGCTCCCACTGGCTAAACCGCTGGCTAACACTGGCCAAAACACTGGCCAGTTTGGCTGACTGACTACACTAACCAACGGAACTGCTTTAAAAACCACAGACAGACTTACAAATACAACAACAACAAAAACAACCAAAAGAAATGTAAGCAAGTGTTAAAAACAAACAAATGTTTAAAAAAAAATATAAAAAACAAAAAATCGCGCAAAGTTAATTTAAAAAAAAAAATATATGCAAAAAAGGTTCAAAAAAGAGCTAAACAAAAAAATAAATAAAACCAAAAAAGAGCAGCAACCAAAAAAAAAAGCAGTTAAACCGTACAGTAGGGCGTGTATATGTGTGTGCGTGTGCGTGTGTGTGCGTGTGTGTGTGTGTGTGTGTGTGTGTGTTGCTGCCGTCTGAGTCGCCGTCGCCGTCGCTGTCGCCGTCGCCGTCGTCGTCGACGTCGTTGTGCGTGTCTTTGCATTTTTGGGTGTGGACTTGTTTCATGTTTCAGTTTCAGCTTCTTCTATAATTTTTCTTTTTTTGACGCAACTTTCTTGTGTTGTGCGCTCTCAAAGTATTGCCAAGTAGCAGCAGCAGCAGCGGCAGCAGCAGCAGCGGCAGCGGCAGCAGCAGCAGCAACAACAATGCGTTTAAAGCAGCCAAAAGTGCAGTGACACGGCGCTGCCAGAGGCTGCGCTGCTTTTGTTGTTCTAAGCTTTTTTTTTTTGTTTTGTTTTGCGCTCTGCCCAAGTGACAACAACAACAACAACAACAACGACCACGAAACATAACAAAGCAACGAGAGTCTTGTCACCCTCTGTCTAAGCTTTTAATTAAGTGCACAGCCCAAAAGTATGCAATGCTTTTTTGCGCTGCATTCGTATTATGAAATTTTTTGCTAATTTACCGTAACACTGCCGAGGCACACACACACACACACACACACACACACAGACACACACCCACGTGTGTGTGTGAGTGAGTATGTGAGCAAGTCTGAAAAGACGTCCAAAAATGTTAGGCCTAGTTAAATGAGGCCTTCAAATCACAATGTTGTGAGTAAGAAGTTTTTTTTTTATAAATTTTTTGCAAGTGCTATGGAATTTTTTTTCTAAGGTTTTACGCTTTTCAGTATTCTAGTGCCAAACAGCCATTGGAATGTTTCGTGAGTAAAGTGCTCCGACATAAGAATGCAACAAAAATTTGATATAAATGTTTATAGATATGTATTTTGAAATACGCACAAATGCTAAAAGGTATATAAACAAACGTTAATTCAACATTGCTGAAATGTTTTCAATTTAGCATTGAAACATTGAAATGAATTTAAATGAAATCAAGCGAATTCAAATGTAAATATAAACGAAATCAAATTAAAAAATATATTATACAATTATTAAAATGTTTATGTTGAAAGTTGACTGCGTCAATGAATTTTCATTTGAAATTATTTTGCTTCATTTTGTTGGCATCATAATATTTGCATTTTTATCTATATGTCTTTTACGCATCCAATAGTTTCTATAGTTGGCTTTATTTCATGCTTGAGCACATGTCCATTGAACCGGTCTAATGATTATATGATGTTCGTACTTTGTAGTCTTTCAACTAATTGAAACCGATGTATGGTATTCGTTATTCGCTTATCGGCAATTTAGAGTAGCAACTTAAAGTAGTTTTAAATTTTAAAATTTATTGAATATAGTTGATAGAAACAATGATTCGTTTCGGTGAGTAGTTTCGATAGTTGTTACTTTTTAACTGCAACTAAAGCTCAAGCGACGCTGAAGAGCCACATAAAACTTTACATCCCTTTTTTCACTGCCATGTCCTTAATCGGTGTAGACACTTTAATATTGGCAAGCGTCTCAAGGCAAGAACTATATGGCTTTGTAGCTATGTTATGCTGCCTCTCTCTCGCTCTGGTCAAAATATATACAAAATCTATGGAATCTGGATGCATATATGACCCAGCGATCTCAAATATGTGATATACTTCCCAACAACTAACAGCAGCTTATTAGTTTATAAACAACAAAAACTGTATTTTTGGCTAAGCAACGACAATTTGTTGCCAGTTTTGATATGTCATGTTGACCCAGTTATTTTTTCCAACTCTTTTACTTTTTCTTAGCGTTAGTAGTTTACACAGTTTACCAGTAACTTGCTTCCCATATATGAGAGCTAACTCAGCCCTTTTGAAGTATTAAAATTCCTTAACAAACATTTTATTTTATGCTATTAAAACACTTAGCTGCCAGCAATTTAAAAGTTAACAGTCAAATTGGCAGACAAAGTTCAATATCCAACAAATAGCAGTATTTTCTTAAGGCTACAAAACAACTAAACAGCTTATAAAGCATAAACTTTAAACTTGCAATTAAAAGTTCATGTAAATAAATAACTTTTATATATGTTTGTAAACATAACACAACTTCTATTGTGTTAAGCAAATATGCACAATTTAATTGTATCATCAAATATTGATCACTTTAATGTGTTGCACAAAAAAGTATGCCATACTTTTAGAACAAGTCGTTTAGATTTGTGTAATTTAATCCTGGCTAAAACAATAAAAATAATTAATACTATCGATTTTACAGCTTCGCTTTCTCTTAGGGCCAAATTCGCATGTTTAAACGTAAGCTGGTTTAAGGCCTAATTACTAGCTTCAAGTGAATCTTTGAGCACAGGTTTTGCTTTAAATCCATACTTAAGTTAATTATTACCAAATATTTGGTATTTATTTCCATTGTGCAACGAACTAAGCTATTTACTCAAAACTGCGCGTCTTAGCTGTTAGCTACAGCTTTTAACTCCAGTATTTCGATACTGTCAACTATTTGCATTGTAAGATCTTATTCAAAATTGATGTTAGTTCGAAGTTGAAAAAAAACTTACAATCAAATTCATTGAGACAATCGATATTATGGCTTTTCTACAAGCCATCATTTCTCGTGTGTTTAGATATCAGGTTTTAACATATCAACTACTTCGTTTTCATGGTTTTGATCTTAGCTAAACAGTTGTTTTTTTATTTATTTCCGCTTCAGCCTAGTCCCGTTTTGCAGCATTTTCCGTTACAATTCACAATTAGTTTAAGCGTCTTTATAATGAATTGGAATAAAATTTAGTATCAAATATATATTATTACTAGATTTTACTTATATTTATATTGGATAATTTTTTTTTTGCTCGCAAATTAAATCTATAAATAGAAAAAATTTTTCTATTGGATCTTTTGTTTTTAATTTTTTATAAAATCCCCAACTTTGGCCACATCTAGTTCAGCCTAGTTATTGTATGCTTGCATGTATCAGTGGGCACCAGTTAGAATTTTTCGCTTGCAGGATTCGAATTTTTCGCAAATGGGTTTTTTCAGCAATTCCGTACACCTGCAATCCATATCTCCATCCAGGAGCTATGCACGACTTGTAGATGGTCATCTTGTTTTTAAATGATAGCTTTTTGCTGGTAAGGAGCCATCGGAGCCTGTAAATTCCAAGTCCAAGTTGGTCCTGCAAGAAGACACCAGGGCAGAGATCTTTACGCAGTGCGTAAGTCACATTGGCGCACTAGCTTGCATTTATGCCTATGTTCCAACACTTAGCCCACATTTCAAAGCATTGCATATACTGCTGTAGGACATCCGTTGCTTCACAAATACAATTGTTTCTGGCCAAGATGGCCGTGTCGTCAGCATAAGTGGCCATAATCAGGTTTTGTGAGTACTGTAATCCGGTTTCGGAGCCGGTGGGCATGTCGTGAGTAAAGAGGGTGTAAAGTGTGGGCCCCAAAACACTTCCCTGTGGCACCCCAGCTTGGATGGCCCTGACTGTAGACTCAACACCATCCAGCACCACCGAGAAGGAACAACCCGTCAAGTACGCATTAACCAGAGAAGTTGCGGCGGCAAAAGTGGCTTGATTTTACAGAGGAGACCGTTTTGCCATACTCTGTCGAAGGCTTCTTTAATGTTCAAGTACGTCTCGAAGTTCCATGCGACTTTCGGTAACCAAATTGCAAAGAAGGGATTTTTTCTTTTATACTTTCTATGGATAACAGACGAGTAAGCAGGCAGCAGTGTGGCAACCATGGGCAGCAAGCTTATTGGTCTGTATGAGTCTAGGGAGGAAGGGTTTTTCCCAGTTGTATGGATCATACAGATCCTCGCTTTTTTCCATGTGGTTGGTACAAGTCTAGTCCTAGTCTCAACACAGCATTGAACACTAGGACAAGAACAGCTCTACTTTGACTGGCATTACCTTGAGTGTCCTGCTATCTAGGACATAGTCTCCTGGAGCCTTTCTCGTTTTTAGCTCTTTAATGTGCCCCAAGACTTCCTCCTCTGTGATAGGAGCGACAGGAGGACACAACTGCTCTGGGCTGTCGAGTACGAGCTGGGCCTTTCTTTGCCTGTTTGTTGAGCTGCTATTAAAGGGTTGGAAGCGTTCCTCCAAATCCTCAGCAAAAGCCTCAGCTCTTTCCCTAGGCGATCTGGCCCAGGATCCGTCAGGCTTTTTGATCGGGAACCTTGGTGTCGCTTGCTGTTTGTATTTTTTTGCTAGAGTCGACAGCGAGCATTTGTTAGTAGTAGTTTTTTAACTCTGTTAGACCCTCTGCGATAAACCCTGTTCACTAGTGAGCACGTACTTGAAGTTTCGTCAATGTGTTGCGCAAATAAGTATGCTATACTTTTATGCCAAAACGTGTCGTCATGCCTGCTAACTAGAGCTGTTTGCTCCATTGTGTCGATAGTGTCAACTCTTTCATTGTGCCGGAAATAGAAAGGCACTTTGAAGATCTTTGTATAGTCCTAATATGTAAGTTAGTCGTTGTTTCCCAGAGCTGTTTATCGTAATCCCAGAACTGCCACGTAAAGCCGCACTTTGCTAACAAGTGAAAGTTGCGATTGTGGGCCCAGTACATTTCGCTTTTTTTTTGCTTGAACAGTCCACATCCAATCCACGTGCATTAGGCATAGGCAATTGCCTTGTGCTATGTTATAGGTAGTCAAACTCACCGCGTGTGACCACTGTGGTTCAATTACTTTTAAACCATGCAGAGCTGCGGTTAAGTTAATTGAAATTGATATTTTGATGAGCCCACATACCTGGGTTTCAGTTTTTATGTGTGACTCACGGGGTGTATAGTTCAGTTTTGAATGGCGTCCAACTAGCCAGTAAAATGTAAAAGTAATTAAAAAAGGAAAATAGTAATGCATTTCACATAAATGTTCTAGCCTGGAAATTGTGTCATAAAACCAATATAAAATACAAATACAACTTACAAAGTGTGTCTGTGTAGGCGTTCACATTGGCGTTGGCTGCGGCGGAGGCGCAGGCGGAGTCGCAACGTAAACAAGGAAACAAACAGTGTTGCATTTGCAGAACAACGCGAAACTTTTGGCACAACTTTTGCTTGTTGTGTGGTCCCGCGCACACACATCCATGTACAATTACACGCAGACACACAAATACTCTTACATAGAGCAAAGTAAATGCCAACATATACAAACAAGCAATTGATGTACGTTGTAAGTGCCACGAGTATGCATTTCGTTAAAGTTTTTTTTGCTTTTTTTGTGTTTTTTGCTCTTCTGGGACCACTGTGGCCATAGCACTGGATCAAGCACTCGCTTCGAGCAGAAATTTGTCGCTTATTGTCGGTCATTCCCATTGAGTGAGCTCACACTTTTTGAGCCCTTGAACAGAACAGCTGTTCCCAAGCCACAAGTGTTGGAAAACGCAGCATTGACCTGTTGTTTCCTTAATTTGAGTTAAATTAATTTGCGCGCATGACTGTACCTCGACTGCAGCTATCCTATCATTGCGCTCCTGTCATGGCACTAGACAACAAAGTTCATCATGGCAGCTTTTACGGCTTGTTTGGTGTCGCTGAATCCAAATCTAGCAACCGATTTACTTGTTTTCTTCGAAAATAGCCTGAATATGTATATTTTAGGCAAGGCTAAAATAGTTGCTTTGTGTTTTAATCAGTGTTGCAAAACTGCTTCAAACAGCTGGAGGTGTCGCTTTTTTCAGACAAATCTGAGTCCTGAGTTTTATTAGACTCATTAGCATTGCTCTTACATGTGCATATGCACTTTGAGAACAAGTTTTTTATTAACACGTTGAGATACAAAAATCAACATGAGTGTATGTGCCAAATTTTCTGGCTTGAGCTCTACATAAACATCATAAATTCATCTTCTGTTTATGGGGGGACGCGTTTTAAGTTGCCCAAATATTTCAATATTTTCATTCGACGTGCATTCCTGTTTCATATGTATAGTGTATAAAGCACACAGCTGCAAGGTTGCAATATGTCAACACACAAAACTCGTCAATACAATGCAAAAGAGCACAAAAAAGCCAAATCATCTCAATCAAGTGCATTTAAGCATCTCTTTGTGTTTTTTTATTGTGTATGAGTGTGTGTAATTGTCTGTTAAATTAACAGAAACAATAAATTTTCAAATGAATTTCATTTTTCTCTTCTTTTTTTTTGAGTACTTGTGGGTGCCGTGGTGTTGGCCAAGATACGTGTTTGTGACAAGCGTAAAATGCGGCAAGAAAAGAAGTGCTGTTACTCAAGCAAGAAAGAAAGAGAGAGTGAGTTAGAAGCACAATATCGAATGCGATGTTGCACCATCTCAAGGTCATGAGTGAACATTAGACCCACTTAATGAAGTTAAGTTATTGTTAGAATGAGTTGTGTGTAGATTTGAGGTGTGAGCTTGAAGAAGATGAAACTTATAAAGTATTTTTGTGCTTTAAAGACTTATTTCCAAATGTGTTAGCTAGCTTCAATAAGTGGACCTTATGTTCAAACATGAGCGCAGTTTTTGGTGTCAACCTAGTCTATCTTAAGCTTAAGCTTATCTTAATTTCCGTAAATCGGGAGCACGTTAACTGATTTTGTAAATAATACTTACGGTCGAATTTTGAAGATTTGGCTCTTTAGGTTTTTGAATCTTTAGTAGTTGTTTCTTTTCAGAAATGGTATATGTTATGGGGCTGTGTATCACTTTCGATACTCTCTTATTTTTCTTGAGCGGCGATGCTTCGTGACTTCGAAGCTTCGATGCTGCAATTTCAAGAACTGACATATTTTTTTGGTGATGCGTCTGAACGATTTGGTTTAATACTAGTTGTTTTACTGGAACAAATTGCGATTCTTTTGTTATTGAAATCTTTTTTAAACTCATATATGATTTGACCAGGCAGATTTTTAGATTTGGGACATGTTATGATAGCTGTGTATCACTTTGGACACACTTTTTTATCTAAAGCAACATATAATAAAAGCAAATAGTGTTATGTCCCAACCAAATCCAACGAGAACTATAATGATTTCAATGGAAATACACAAAAGTGCGATTCAATGCTTTGCAGCAATCGATATGTGTCATCGATAAAAATAGTTTGAGACTTGACTAGCTTTTGCATTGAAACGTCATTATAGTTAATTGGGAATGCAGAAAGTGCAAGTTTAATGGCAACAATACAGCAATACATCAATAAAATTGAGTGCACAGCAAATTGATTAAGTCTTAATTAGACAAAGAAAATATTGTCTTAACAGTGTTTATCTCTAAGCTGTGAAATAATTCCAAAAATTCATATAAATTTCCTCATCCTTGACATAGCTCTTATCAAGCGTACATTAATCGGCTTGTCTATTGGGGCGATAGTACTTATCATATAGAAATCAAAACCAAATTATTGCCGGAACAACTAGAATAGACCAACAGGTTTGCATCAAAATCAAACAAATACTTTCTGAGTTAACAATATACACAGAAATTTGTGTTCATGTGCAAGTCCGACTTTTTATACAAATTTTATCGTGTGTTCTAAGTCTATTGTCAGTTTCTTGACTGAAATTTGTTCAAAAGAAAAACTTAGCATCAGGTTTAGCTTGCGAAAATGTATAAGTTCGAAGCCGAATATCAAGAAATAGATAGTAATGGCTCTTGTGTAAATACAACTTTGCGAGAGCCCAAAAAAGGCCGTATTTAGCGTAATCGTGATATATATTTAGGCTTTTGTTAGTTGTAAGTGTAAGATAGTCACGCGCCCAGCTGCAGTAGTGTGTATCTACACATATGTGTGTGTGAGTGTGTGTGTGTGTGTGTATTTAAGTCGCGCATCATCATCAATGTCTAAAAGATAACACGCCCCAAAATTTGCTTGACTGTCAGCTTGGCGCTCTATATACCAAATGGCAGCTCCCAAAGCAAAAACGACATAACAACCTAACGACAAAATGGCCCAAAACTAATAAGCAAGCGTCGCCATGTTTGTTTGTGTGTGTGTGTGTGTGTGTGTGTGTGTGTGTGTGAGTGTGTGTGTGTGAGTGTGTGTGTGCGTAGCAGACACTGCACTACAAAACAACAACAAAAAAAAACGAAAGACAACAACAACAGGCACGTTGACAGCGGTCGCCGCACTGTCAAATTAGACAAAGCTCCCGCCACAACAAGCCAGCAGCAGAAGCAGAATCCAAGCCCCCACTCAGCCACCATATCATATACAGAACTCTCTCACTCTCGTGAATCCCCACAAAATGCGGCGCCACGCCCCAAAACGATAAAGCACGACAAGCAAACAAATAAATAAATAAATAAATTGCAACGGCTTAAGAGGCAAAGGCAAAGCTAAAGACAAAGGCTATGTAGGGTGCAGGGTACTCTACATGTAGGGTATTGGGTTCCAGGGTTGGCGGCTGTACAAAGAGTAAATAACTGTCACACGACCAAATAGCGGAAAGCCAAATAGAAGCGCACACGCCAAAAAATGTTAACAACGCTGCCAACGACGACAGCGACGTTGACGTCAACGCCAACGACGACGACGACGACGGAGAAAACCCTTTTTGCTGCTTAACCCTTTTCTTCAAATTCGTTGTCGTTGTCGCTTAGCAGACACGCAGCAGCTAAGTAACTTGCTACATATACTTAGACACAACAAAAGCAAAAGAATATGCGAAACAGCAATACAGAGAGATAGAGCAGAAACAAAGAAGAGCGGCATATTTGGGCAAAGCCGAAGTTCAGTTGCTCTACTTAAGTGAATCTTTTTTGTCATATACTTACACAACAAAAGCAAAAGAATATGCGAAACAGCAATACAGAGATATAGAGCAGAAACAAAGAAGAGCGGCATATTTGGGCAAAGCCGAAGTTCAGTTGCTCTACTTAAGTGAAAGTTTTTCATAGCCAAGCTGCGCGGCTTGCGCACACAGACAAGAGTCGAAGTCTTCTTTAAACTAAATACAAGCAAAGCGAAAGAGAGAGAGTGAGAGCGTCGTGGCTCAAAGATTTTAGGTCTCTGTCCGTTTTTGTGTCAAGCACGGCAGCAACTCAAAAAGTATTGTATTTCTTTCTTCATTGCATTACTCAAACCAAAACTTTTTAAACTGATGACTTTCAGTTTAGAAATTCAAAAAAATTTTCTTATAAATGGAATACAAATTTCAGAAATTCGGAATTTAAAAAAACTTTTTGTATAGCTGTTTTTCCGGCCCAAGGTCCAACCCAAGAAGTTAAAGTTTCGCAGGCCTGGACTTACCATAAAGGGCGGCAAAAACTTTCTTTCGAATCTTTCGAATTTCGAAAAAACTTGAGTACTAATTGGCAGTAATGTCAATATTTCACTATTCGATCTGTATATTTTTCGCTTATAAAGTTGGTACACGTATACGTATACGTTACCAACATAAAACCCCCAAATTGGGAAAAGAATCGACTTTCAAAATCGTAGAGTTGAATAACTACATGTCATGACATTTAACAACTACTTTAACTTGTGACAATTGTGGACTCTTTGTTAACTTCCCTTAATTCTGTAACTAGAAAATTACAAAATATTAAAACAACTATTGTTGAGATAATTGAACTTTTTAATGGGCTTAACAAAATGGTTAATGATATGCATGAAGATTTTGATTGTTTTGAAGAGAAAGAGCTTGAAAGTTGCGTGCACAAAGAATATCAAATGGTTTCTACGCGAAAAAGTTGGACGGGAAAATATCTATTTGTAGTAATGCTAAGCGAAGTTCAGCTAAATTCAATGTGGTACTGATTACTTCGCAATAACGCAACGTTTTCAGGTGAAATCTTTACCATTTGAAAGGTGAAACACTTGCGATTTGCAGAATATAAGTTTCACTTGGATACGTTGCGTTTTAGTAAGGTACAAATAGATTTGAAGTAAAAAAACAACAACAAAGTGCATTATACACACAAACGTAGTTATTTCGTGTTTTCTCTCTCTTCGTAATCAGCTGTTACGAGAGCGTGTATTAAGTCTTCGAATGTCGACGACAAAGCGAAAACTAGTCAGAATAAATAATTCAACGAAATTTTAGACAGAATTTTAACTGAATTACTAAAAAGATCAAAAACAAACAAAGTACTTCATCAAAAGGTTTCAGCCATTATAGACATGCATTGTTTGACTGAAAAAAAACTTCTTTCTAACAAAATTTTGAATTATTTATTAATTTCTATGATCAATATAATAGAGCATCGTTCACGAATGATTTCATTTACAAGTTATTGCTGAATGATCATTTTCCGTTTTACCGAGAGTGAAAAACTACTTTAGATGAAATTAAGTTGGAGAACAATTGGACGCACTAACTTTGTTAGCTATAGTGTCTGAATTTCTCATGTCTCTAGATTGTGACAACATTATCAATAACTTTGCGATCCCCAAATCAAGACGTACAAATTTTTTAGACAGTAAGTTTTCCACGTGTTCATAATATTTATTGTTGAATGAAATGCTAAACTACATGATTGTATGGCTACTTGACCATGATACAATAAAATATTATTGTACCCAACTTATTTCATCATTGAAGAATAGAAGTAAATTAGACGGCCATTTTTGTAATTTCTAAGTCCGGATTTACTTGGCTATATGTATAAAAAAATGGTATTTGTATAATAGTAATAATGTTATTGGGGAATAAAGCAACGCGAGCTTTTAGAACTATTGTGCCCCCTACTGAGCTTATAGCTTCCCTGTCAGTCCTTCTTCTTCTTCTTAACTGGTCATAACAACGCGTTATCGGGTTACGGCCTGATGTAAATACATTCTTTCATTGGAATTGTGGTTTTACGTGGTGGGTTCCAAACCCTACGTACAACCCTCTTAAAGCCTGAGGTAGCCCTACTGGTCTCGAAAGAACGCAGTGTCATTGTAAGTCGCCTCATACGACAAGCTTTGACCTGCTGAGGTGGTATTCTCTAAACCGCTCACCACACGGGGGATATATTGCCCTGTCAGTCCTATCTCTGTTAAAAACTTAATTATATAGAATGGTTCCAAGTGGGCCGTGTCGCTGAGCGAGATCCTTCTTTTCGCCGGGGCACAACACTCAGCCAGAATATGCTGCAATGATTCCTCCTCAAGTTCACAGAACCTGCAGGTACCGGAGCTTGTGATGCGCAGTTTATTCAGGTGTCCCTTCAGCCTGGAGTGTCTGGTAGGCAGACCTGTCAGAATTGGAGTTTTTTTCCTAACTGTGCTAGTTTCTTGAACGTTTTTAGTTTGTAAGAGCCGAGGAACTGTTTGGCCTGTCTGAGGCCTGGTGTGTTTGTCCAGTTCGCGCCTCGTCTTCTTCTCTCAGAAGTTATAAAATATAAATATCTGCATATTTTATCTTACTTTGAGCAAAAAAAATTCAAATTGGTAAAAATGGTTATATTAGACCAAGTTCAGAGCATTGTTAAGTCATAGCGATAAGCAAGTTTAATCGATTTTAGTTCATCTCCCGCTAGAAATGCCAGGTATTTAGTTATTTTTTCAAGAAAACCCTATAGCTTGATGTATTTCGTGGCTTTCACATCATATTTAAATATGGCTTCTATATAAAAAAAATAAAGTTTATTATATCTAGGAACATATACTTCACAATTTATCTGAAATTCACTCTAAAACAAAAAAAAAAAACTGAGCTCAAGCACTGTAAACTATTCTAAAATCGATCGTTAAGAGCTAAATTTCAGATTGTGCAGTGTTAATGCCGAATCAAGAATTTTGTATACGACTATAAAAAAAACATTCGTCAGATTTCCTTAAGTCGTGAGTTACACTATGGATTTAAGAATGAATGTGCAAACTTTGCTTTACGAGTCGTAAAATTTGACTAAAAAAAGTCTTTCTTTAAAAAATTTCTGCATTAGTAAAAGTTATTTTTGT
The DNA here is from genome assembly GCA_035041775.1 of Chymomyza caudatula. Taxonomy (NCBI): domain Eukaryota; kingdom Metazoa; phylum Arthropoda; class Insecta; order Diptera; family Drosophilidae; genus Chymomyza; species Chymomyza caudatula. The sequence goes on along the minus strand of JAWNKW010000217.1, from coordinate 2,201,900 downwards.
TGAAAGACTGCCCATTTAACTCATTTTCTTCCTAAAATGTATGCTTAAATATACTTTTAGGTATAGTATTACAAACAGTGCGAAAAGCATAAAATATGTAAAATTGCTTTAAAAAAAGGCTCCGAAAGCGATAGAACTGCTTAAAACTTAAGGCATATAATGCAAGTGCTTAAAGTGAGCGCCTCAAAACAAATCTGATACATAACAGAAAATACTCTTAAGACATTCTTATAAAAAGTGTGTGCTAGAAGTAAGGGAATGAAACAGGGCTATAAACATTATACATGTAAAGACGATGATAATGCCATTGTTACAACAACTATAACAGCAGCAGCAGCAGTAGCAGCAACAAAAGAGCGTTTTCAATCAAAAGTTTAATACGCCGTGAATTCATTACACATTTTTCCAGGGCAGCAAGAAAGCACAACTAGCCAATGCTGCGTATACGCAATGCCAAAGTAAGCAGCCAGCTTTCTCTCTAGACCCTAGAAAAACCCATAAGCAGGAGAGCAGTTAACACAGCTCGACGGCTGTTATTTGGTTTTCATAAGATAAAATTTATTGCCATTGCCGCACACACACACAGATACACACACACACAGATACACACACACACAGATACACACACACACACACAGATACAGGCAGCCTGTATGTCTTGCTTATTTAGCTGCTTGTATGCTTGTTTAGGTATAAAAAAGCGGTAAAGTACACACACACACACACACACACACACACACACACATGTGCACTGTATGTGCGCCATGACCTTCTGCGTCTTTGGCTGCAATGTTGTTGGCCTGGCTTATATAGCCTTTTGGGCCACGTTTAACCAGCGGCAATGGCAATGGCAATGGCCAGCTCACAAAAGTAATCACTCTTTTGTCATAGACCAAAAACAACACACACATTCATATGAACTCACACATATGTGAAAGTATATTGACTGGCAGTCAGTTGAGTGGTAAAACGCAGTTTAAGCCAGCTAGCTAGCCATCGACGCCCTTTCGACCAACAAATTATAAGCCGTACAGTCCACACAGGACGCAATCAGCAGCCCGAAGTAGCAAGCGAACAAATCGAACGAACCTTTAAAACAGCAAACCAACAGTGTTCCGAATAGCTGCTCTATGACGTATGCCGCAAAGCTGCGCAGCGGCAGAGCCAAGCCCTATCCTAGGGTTAGGTTCCTAACTGTTTCTATTCCTCTTGCTTTTGGCAATAGTAGCGAAAAGAGAATCCACCCAAAACTTGTAGTAATAACAAATATTATAAAAATAATAAAAGTAAGTAGTAAATAAAATATGCGGGGCCGTCGAAGCTTGGTTACGCTACTCGAAGGTTCAAGGCTATTATCATGCACCGCAAATAGGGTTAGCTAACAGGAAATCGAAATGCAAGCGAAAGTCGGTTTTGCACTTCATTTCGGCGTGTTGTAAAGAGCTCGTAAGTTGTCCAAATCGACACAGCTTTTTGAATGTTATCTTAGCGAGTGAAACTACTTTGTTACGGTTTTGACATTCGGAAAACTTTTGGTATACGTGTTCACCACATCTATGCAGATATGGTAGCCAAGACTCAGATTAACTCAGGGTACTTTTTCATCTAGAGTTCGTTACTTTACTCCGAAATTTGTATTATGATAACGCACTAATAAACTTTTAGCATTTTTGCATCATAAAACTTTTTGCTTTAGAATTTTGAAATCAAGACACTGAAATATGAAAGTGTTTTCCCACACTCACATATATTTTACTACGAAATTTTTTGAAAGACAAAGTTTTCTAACTGCCGCATGTATAAAGTAAAAAGCGTGTCTATATTTTGTGATACATTGTGTGATGACATAACATTTATATGTCTTAGCGCATTTTAAAGGAAAATTAATTTTCCTAAAATATTTCGGACTTAGCGTAAAATACAAAATATACCAACGCAAATGCAATGAACGCATTAATTGCACTTTTCATCGCCTTGTCGTTACACATTTTTATAAAAGCTGAATACGAAGAAGAGAAAAGAAAACACGAAATAGCAACGTTTGTGTTTACAATTTATTTAGCTGTTGTTGTTTTTTTTTTACTTCAAATCAATTTTTAACTGACTGAAACGCAACGCATCCAAATGAAATTTATATTCTGCAAACCACAAGCATTTTATCTTTCGAATGGAATAGGTTTTGCCTGAAAATGTTGCGTTATTGCGAAGTAATCGGTACCACAATTAAAAACTTAAAACACAAACTTACGTTTGTGCGCTCGTTGTGGCTGTCTGATTGTGTGTTGTGGCATGGTTGTTTAACTAGGCTGTTAAAACTTTTAAATTGAATTGAATTCGAAGAAAGTAATACAAACTTTAAAGTCTATATTTATGTATATGAACGACGTTGTATAGAAGTATAGCAACAGCATAAAAAAAAACCTGTATGTCTAGCGAATTTATAGAATTGTTGACAGGACTTGCAATCGCCGCAATGTTATTTGCGTGTAAGTAGGAAAAAAAAACCAAAAAAATAGCGACGCTTGCCAATCCCTGCTTTAAAGTCCATGAAATTTCAACTCAAGAATCAATTGTTTTAAAGCCACTTCGGACGTATGTATGCTTGAAATTGCGTGACTAAATCTGCTCACAATACGGATAATGGTGTGCACGCTGTTTCAAACTTTTGCACATGATAAAACTACACTACGCAAAGAGTATAAAAACACAAAATAAAAGCAGCCAGTGACAAGAGCCAGAGCCAAATTGACAGCCAAGTGTTTTGGAGCAAGGCTCAGCTTAATGCCACGCCCCAGCTATGCCATGCAGCTAGACCAAAGCACACCCAATGCCAACCTCTAGACAAGCCCCCCTCATCCGCGCCCCACTTGGGCGCCTAAAAATCCGCCACCCAACCCATTCGCTGTCAAGTGTTGTCAGCTGGAGAGGCGAAATTAAGTTGCATATGACAACTAAAATTAAGCTGACAACAAGCAAGCGAAGAAAAAGAGACATAAATAAAAATAAAGAAGACAAAACAAAATAACCAAAAGAAAAAAATTAAATAAAGCACAAAAAATACTAAAATAAAACAATATACAAAATAAAATCAAAGAACTGCGCTGAGAGAGCAGGAAAATGTTAATAATAATGATCAAGATGATGATGATGATGAAGGGAAATTTATAAGAAGAAAATTATAAGTGTCCTTGAAGGTCTTCTATGTGTGTGAGTGTGCTACATACAAGGGCCTGTGATAATGCGAGCCACTGTCGCGTTTAATTTATTTAGGAGCAAAAAAAAGGAGAAAGAAAATAAATTACAAAAAGAAAAACCGTGTTAAATTGAAATAAGTGAAAGCAACTCATTCAGCGACAAAAACAACAACAAAGCCCACCTGTGCGCACATAAACATACGATCCACTTAGACCCACACACACACACACACACACACACACACACACGCACACACACACAATAAAGACACACAAACAGTGACAACATTTAATATGACACAGTGGTTCAACGTTCATTTGTGCCTGCAAACTTTAAGTGCAAAAATATATAGCATACTTTCGAGCTGCTTCTTTTGCGACTAAACCAAATATGTTTGCTTTCTTTTTGACTTTTTTCACAGTTTAATAAAAACTGAAGCCTGCATTATGTCTGGTATTTATTATGAAATATTAGCCATGATTGAGTCACTTTGTCACGACATGATTTATCGCTAACGATTGACTAGGATATTAGTTATAGGCCATAACTGCTGGTCAGCCGAAGAGGGCAATCAATAGTAGACAATCGCCTTTTGTGATACTGCATATTTAGTAAAAATCTACGCAGTCACGGTTCGCAGTAGCAGTGACTAATGATAGTCATAATCTAAAACTGCCAGCGATCTCTTTGTCAAGACTTATGACTAGCAATTAAGTGTCATCTATTATTAGAGCAATACGTAGGCGTTGTGCAACCACATATCTTACGTTTTACATATAATAAGGTCGCAACAATTGTCGTTTCGGAGTGGCCTACTCTCAAAACTTGAACAAGTAGACCGATGTTAAATACATGTGAAATACACACAACACTTTCTGTACTTTGCGAACTTTTTCTTTTTCCTGCTAAAGAAAAGGTTATTTGCTATAAAAAACGGCTATTTGCATGGTATATGTGCATAGAAAATGGTTAAACGCATTTCGGCCTTCACAAACTAGCAAGTTGGAGATTTATCTAAACGTTGTTAAGGATTGTATAGAGATTTTCAAAAATTCCCATAAAAAGCAGAAACCTTTTGAAATCTGATTTTGCTCGAAAAAGTGTTGTCAGGGAAAAATATGAATCAAAAAATTTGCATATTTGCATACTTACATTACCGTCTCTTTTCACTAGTTCCATATGACTGCAAGCATTTTTCTACCTTTTTTATGACCAAACCTTCATTATTCTTTGAACAATGTTCTTCAATTTCGAAAAATAGATCAAAAATACATTTACAAATGTCTGTGGCAATTTTCAAATCATATATTGCGAAGTGTGGCAGTAAGTAAAGTAAATCGATTGCGTAAAAAAGGGGGCTTCTATTGAAAAATGGTGAACACAGTTTAATGATTAGGGTTGAACGAGTCTCCACACCACATTTTTTAGCTCTAGCACACATATATCCATAACTACAGGTAATAGGAATTTGGAGCAGTTTATTGGTGAAGGGTTGGAAATCAGCACAAATTTCAAATTGATATATTAAGCGGTATTGTAATCCGCGAAGGTCTGGTGAGGGGGAAACAGGGGCAAAAGCAGATATTAACTCAATTCGACAAACTACACCTTTCCTTGGAGTACGGACGGACACACAGACGGACATGGTCCAATCGCTACCCGAGTTAATGCTAAGACTTTTTGCCCATGGAACTTATGGTCTGCCACGCCTCCTTCTGCCTAATAATACCCTTTTACACTTTGTATACTCGGTATAAAAAACAAAAACCAGTCAGGAGTTTGGCACATCAGTATAAATATTTTTAAATCATCACTAATTTTAGTACTTCCTTAAAATTTATCTGTTCTTTCATTTAAGGGTGCTAAATATCTGCGGGAAGTGCTGAAAAAAAGCTAAACTGGAATCTTAAGATATTGTGCGTACAAAGTAGGCAGCAATAGACATCTACCATAGGCCTAAAATGTGTCGTGTTCAATAGCATAATCCTATACCTTTATACGGCGTATGCTCCTCTACGGAACTTTGGTTCCTTAAACAACATGACTAAAAGCAGCGAGCTCCTAAGCTTTGCATTACAGACGCCTTTCGTGTTTTGCCTAGTCCCACCCTTGATCCCTCGAGAATCCTTGCAAGGAAGAAAACTGCTTTATTATAAGTTTAAGGCAAACTGTTCAACAAAACTTATCCATGGTTTCTCTTCAATCATAAAGCAACACATTTCGTGCGGTCTGCTATGTATCGATAGAGTTTTCTAGTACGATCTCAATCTTAGAGGAATATGCTTTCGTCCCACCCAAAAGGGACTGTTGTGTGCCAATGGAGTTTTCTAGTGCACCCATTAATTGTTTTGTTCCTTCCTTGGGCTGCACACCGACACTACCTCCTTCTTCACAGATGGCTTAATGCTAGATAAACGTGTCGTTTCAAAAGACAGCAGGAGCCACACAATTAAGACCAATCTCATGGTAACTTCGCTTGAAAGGAAGAGCTGTTCTGCACTCGTCTGCGCAATTACAGAGCACAGATAGATTCTTGTTCATATTGGTGTACAGTAGCTGCTGAAACGAAGCAGAGCATGAAACTTATATAAATCTGTCCGAAATTAGAACTAAACAGTCAAAGAAGGAATCAGCTCCAGAACTAGATTGCATGGCAGGCGTTCTTATCTAAAAGTAATTGCTCGTAACGCACAAAAAACGAAAATTTGTATTTACTATTTGCATGAAAAGGGTATAATATAACTTATTTTTGCACAAGAATATGTTACACCACCTTTTTTGCAATCGATAAAATACAAACTTGTACTAAAACGGCAATTGGGCTCAAGGTTCTAGAGTCAGAAAAACAACTAAGAAGAAGATCAGGTCGCAAACGCCTTATATTATATATTGTTTTGCTGAAAAGAAGCAGTATTAGTCCGAAACAAATGTTGTTATCAACAAATATAACGGTTTTTGACAAAAAATTGGGCCAAACACAACAGAAGCATTCAATTAAACATTCGACGACTTAATACACGCTCTCATAACAGCTTATTACGAACAGGAGAGAAGAAAACACGAAATAACAACGTTTGTGTGTGCAATGTAGTTTGTTTTTGTTTTTTTTCTAACGTCTACAGTACATTTATTAATTCAAATCTATTTTTAACTGCCTAAAAAGCAACGTATCCAGGTGAAACATATGTTCTGCAAATCGCAAGCACTTTAGCTTTCGAATGGTAGAGGTTTTATCTAAAAATGTTGCGTTTTTGCGAAGTTATCGGTACCACACTGAATATATCAGTGTGAATGTCTCTAATAACTTCATAATATAACGACTGATCAATATTCAAATGCTAAATATACACAAATTTGAGCTACAACTGAACTCTAACTAAGGTTTCGAAACATTTATGTTTTAGCCAAGGGCTTTTATATTGTTGCGGCTGAAAAAAAAATTGCTTACGCCCATTGATTAATTAGTGAGCTAATTTGTTGTATTTGCTTAACAAAAGGTGAGAGCATAAGGCATATAGTAGCCGATGACAGCAAGTTGCTGGCACTTCATCTATAACTTAAACCAACTCATTAATTAAGCAGCTTTTTTTTTTGTTTTTTTTTGTTTTGTTGCAATCTTGTGCCACTGTGCCTGTAGCTTAAAAGCCAAATCGTAAGCAAAATGAAAACAAATTAGTAACGGAAACGGAAATGCTGAAGTCTTGACTTTCCGTACTCTGCGTGTGTGTGTGTGTGTGTGTGTGTGTGTGTGTGTGTGTGTGTGTGTGTGTGTGTGTGTGTTATTATAATGCCAAGTAACAACTGTGACATAATTTATTTTGTATTTGTTTTTGCTTGTTTTTCTTTAACATAATTAGCAAAACGTCGCATTGGCAACCCATACGAATAAGCAAGTCAAAAGCCAAACGCTGATAAATGAAGCTGCTATAACAACAACAACAAAAATACAACAAGCGAAAAAAGAGAGAGAGAGAGAGAAAGCGATATAGTGCGAGAGAGAGAGCGAGCTCGCAAGGAAGTTGGCGGAAATTTTAAATAAGAAGCAAAGTTTAATGCACAAGAAAATTCTGTTTTTGATCCAATCCATCCACCAAATTAAACAAACCAAAATACAAATACAAGTATATACATATACATCTATATATATATATATATATATATACAAGCTATAAAACTAAAAACATAAATATAATAAACTCTAGTATATAAAAAATAAAAGCAAATTAACAAAAAATATATATGGAATGAAAACCACTATCTCTTATTTCATTTGCCAAACACCAAAGAAATCCACAAAATTTAATTAAATTAAAGCGAAAATAAAATTCTAACTGTGTGTGTGTGTGTGTGTTAGTGTGTTAGTGTAAGTGTGTGCCAAACAACAACAACAAGAAAACACCGAGCGAAAAAAGGCGTGAGCAAAATAATTATTGCATAGCGTGGGGCGCCCGACGCGCCATGTTTGAATTAAGGCGCCATGCTGTGCAGCAGCAACAACAACAAAAATGGCGGCCATATAACGACAGCAACAACAAGCAACATTCTGTGGCACAGGCTGCGGCTGGTCAAGCAGCGCAACAACAACAACAACAACAACTAGAACAACTAGAACAACAACAAGCAAATCTAAAACTAAAACGAAGCACTAACTACAAAAATAAAGTTAAACTCAAATTAAGAACAACAACACTCGCAGCTGATGACAGCAACAACGACAACAACAACAACAGCAAGCCTTCAATGGACGCTAAAATGTCAGCAACGACAACAACAACAACAGCAACAGCAACAACAACAACGAGCTATAAAAATAACACCTCAGCCTGCAGCAGCAGCAGCAGCATTGTTGTTGTTGCACATGTCAGCAGCAGCAGCAGCAGCAACAACAACAACAACAATGCGCCAGGGTTACCAAAGGCAACAACTAAAGCAAGACAAAAAACTAACAAACCAAAAGCAACAACAGCAACAACAGCAACAACAACAAGACGAACAACAACCGTTACAGCTACAACAAATGCCACTTTAGGGTCAACACCGGTAACCGCCGCTACCCCTTCGGCTGCCACTGCCACTTGCACTACCGATTTCAGTACCACTTCCATTAGCAACAACACTGCTACGCCACTCGCTCCTCGCCTGCAGCTGTCATTTGTTCTGACCCTGACGCTTCTACTAATTTATGCATGTCCATGCGCCACAGGACTCCGTCTAACCAATGGCGGCAATAGTCTGAGCAAAAGCGCCGCCGCCAACAAGGAACAGCTGAACATTGGCCTTATCGCGCCCCATACCAATTTCGGCAAACGGGAATATCTGCGCGCCATTAACAATGCGGTCACCGGTTTGACCAAGACCCGCGGTGCCAAGCTCACGTTCCTTAAGGACTACTCCTTCGAACAGAAGAACATTCACTTTGATATGATGGCTTTGACGCCAAGTCCAACTGGTAAGTGACATGCAATGTTATTACAAAACAACTAAAATACCTATTAAGTAAGTGGAGCTGCGTTCCCGATGGGGCGTCCAAAATATTGTCGCGTGTTTACAGGAGCGCATTTAACAAGTAGCTGTGGGCCTGAAGCTGTTAACCGTTTAATTATTCGCAAGTCACCATAGCGATATTTTAAGAGTTTGCTAAGTTTAGTAGTTTCAAGTAATTTTGCGGATATTCTACACTAGATACAAATACACGTGATCGGCATGTGCATCTTTCTGGATCGAGCTATTCGACTTTCAAAAATTGTCATAGTATCGTCCAAATTGAGTTCGCAATACATTATAATACTAAGAAGAATCTGATGTACTTTTTTCATAATAGTCATTCTAATAGAGTTTTAAACTTCGATCCTTTGCTTGCGTTATCGATAGATACTTCTTCTTCTTAACTAATGTAGAGCAATCCTTCAGGCGGCTCTGCTTTCCGCGCGCCTCTTCCAATCGGTAATACCAAAGATAGTTAGCGAGCTCTCTACCGTTGGTCCTTTAAATGGAGAAATGGTGTGCCACTTTGAAGGTTTTTCATTTTCAATCATATGCTTGACGATGTCAAGAGCGTCATAGAGTTCGTCGTTCCATCGAATGCGATACTCGTACCCAACGCGTAAAGGGCCTTTCCGCTCAACCACTCCAAGGGTCGATAGGCACTACCAGTTCACAATATTCCGAGCTGAGATTAGTTTTCTTTTTTTCATAGAGAAACCTGTAGGCTTAGAAGCTCAAAAAGTTCATTGGATTCAGTGAATTCTATATCTTACTTTGCATGCCGTATGAAGTTTTTGTTTTTGAAGTTAATTTTCATGATAATCTATACTAAACCATCTCAGCAATCAGCGTGTTTTTAGTAACATTTGTCTTACATGTAAAAAAGTTCTTACAAATTGTTTCGAAATGCGTCAGCTATGGAATAGAAGATACAATATTAAAAGTTTCTTGGGCTTGTCATGATATCTATCAGCTTTTTGGGCAATTATCCATTCGTAATACCAACTTAAAACCCAGTGAGCTGAATTGTCAGGAACACAATACCAAGATAGTTAGATTCGACGAGATAATAAAGTTATGACTTAAGCATTTAGACATAAAACTGAAATTGTGTCATCTGTCTATCTTATTCAGCTTGACTGGCCATAACAACCAGTTACTGGGTTACGGCTTGATGTAGGGCGTTCTTTCAGGTCTGTCCACTCAAAGAAAACATATATGTTGCCATTGACAAATAGACTTCACCCAGCTATTTCTCTACTCTAACACCGAAATGAATAATGCGTTACGAAATTGTTTAATGGCTTAAAGTTGTACCGTCGATTTGTATGAGCCATTCGTAGTCGAGAATTTTAGACAATGTGTGCGATGTGTTTTAAGCAGAATTTCCGAAACTTCAATTTGTTTGTGATCCTCATGTTGTAGCCTCGGCCCAGTTAGCACGCACCTTAATACGGTCCTGATTGTTTATCTTGGCGCATATCGCTAAGTGTCGCTGGCAGCAACAAAGAGAGAGTGACAGAGACACTTTGGAAAATTTGCTACCTGTGGCGATGTTGGGCGTTATCAAATCACAAATACCAAAACACAAAAACAACAACAACTTCTCAGGTGCAAAATCTACCTGCGATATGCCAAAGTTTTCGTACATTCTAACAGTTCGTTTCGGTAGCGCGCATCCAATGACATAAATCAATTATAGTTGGTTAACAGCTTTGAATTGAGGTTAGAATGGTAAAATGTTTTGTTTTGAACACACTTTTCATCAGAGATAAATGCTAGTTCGGTGCACAAAGTTTCTAAACAATTTGAACATTTTGCCGATTTAAAATAACAGTGAAGGAAAAAATCTTTTAGTTGTCTTTCCCATAATAGATGATGAAATTTCAAGATTTTTGGAAACTTAACACAATCTTTCGTTACAAACTGCATTTAATTTAATAATAATAATAATAATAGTAACTCTTAGAATTCAAGTTGCCCTCAAGTTTCTAGCTATAAGATAAGCTTAATTATCTGGGACGTTTCCAACATCGAAATTCTACGCACGGCTAAGGGACACTTTCTTCTTCACCCAGCGCATCAGTATTACATGCTGGAATGATTTATCCTCAAGTTCAGATATTTGTGCTGGTGCTCTGCTTATTCATATGTGCCTTCAGCCTAGAGTGTCCAGCAGGGTTCGTCGAAAGAAAAAGTTTCACAAGCGCGCTTTTCATATGAGAGCTTATGTCAAGAGTATCTCAAAGCACGCGAAATGTTTTATTTTGGTACTACTCTAAGAGCAACCAAAACTTTTTTCTATAACTTTGGCATTTCCTCACAGTTTTTAGAAATAATTCTCGCTCCGCTTGACAACCCCATTGCCCCACTCGGGGTACATCATATTCTTCTTCCCGTTCCCATAACCCTTCCCGTTTTCCTTTTCCTCATACTAAGTCAACCTGCGGATATAAACCGAATCATACCGTTTGTTGTAACCACGGCCACATACAATTTCGGATTCATTTTGTATATATTTTCGTCATAGATGTTTTTTACATACGAAGTCATATTTTACAGGCGATGTTTTGTACTTAGAATCCTTCCCCCCAGATTAGATTAGTTAAGATTTGTGATGCGTGTTACCTTGACCCACCCCTTGCACTTAGGCAGCCTTAGAAGGAGTCCTAAATAAGCCAAATCTTCCCGACTCCCGTAGAAATACGTGAAGACTGGGTCAGCGGACAGTATAAACTCCCTACTCATGTGGAGTATCTTCTTCTTAACTGGCCATAACAACCTTTTCTCCAGGCGTCTTTGATTTGCGCGCTCGTTCTCCAATCGGTGCACGGATTCAGTCTGAGTGTTTCGTCTCAATCTGTGCTCTTCATTTAGTGTATCCGCCACAGTTTGTTGCTCGCCCTGGCAAGAGGTTTACAGCTAGGTTCTCCGCAAGTCCATTCAATGTTTTTGTGACCAGAAGCGAGAGTTTTCTTCGTCGTCCCGGAAATTCGTGTTTTCCGAACCAGCATAGAGCCTTTATCGCGGCCTGACTATCTTATAGTATTGTTGTTCCTGTCCAGCTTTATAGCTACATATCGGACTATGGCGCAAACCTTGGCCCGGAACGTACAGGACAGAGACACACAGATACGTTCGCGCTCCTCTAACCTTAAGTATTTACTCTAGGGTTGCCAATTTTCGCTCAATTTGTGTGTCGTTTTTAAATCTATACTGAAAGTTTTACAACAAAATAACTTGCGTGTACAACGATTTGCACAATATTTGTAATTAATATTCAACTTTAGGTTAAATATTGTAAACCTGCATAACTATAGATGCTGATTGCATAAAAATTTTGCTTAAATCATAAAACCAAACTTAATTAAGCCTATTTGCATATTTTGCGTAGAGTGTAAAAAGATGTCTAATTAAAGCAGTATTTCATATTGAAACTAAATTTTTGCTGAATTTCGGTATAAATTCATCCATCAAATACAAATTCCAGTAAAACGAAAAAGTTACCATAACAATATTTAAAATTTAACACTAATTAATATTTTATGCTGAAATTTCTGTAGTGTACACATTAGCTAAACGAACTCAAAACTAATAGAATTGTGCTTTATAGTGGTTATTCCGAAAACCGAAATTGGTTTTTTTTTTTTTTTTGTGGGCTGCAAACTTTATCGCAAAATTAATATATGCTCTGGAACAACTCACTCTATCCGGGGGGCGCAGGGTGGCAGGGTGGCAGGGTGGCAGGTTGGCAGGTTGGTAGGTTGCCAGGGCTGACATTTAATTGCCTGCAGATTTTAATGAACGTTCATTTTGGAGCTACTTAAGCGTTTAAGCGGCAATTTTGTAAGCGCTTAAACTCTGTGCATAAATTAAAGCAACATTTGGTTAGAATTTTTCTTCTGCTCCGCTAGAAAGTTGTCTCACTCTCTCTCTCTCTACTCTGGCTATCTCGCTCTTTCTGCAACAATTTGGCCTGGATGTGTATCTATGTAACCCCTTTGGGTTTGGGGCTGTGCATAGTTTGGCTGATAAGATGGTTCCACGTTTAAGTCAGGCGGTAGTACCTAATTTAGTACTTAAATAGTGTAAATTTCATTTGTTGTCTCGCACAGACACACCCACACACACACACACACACGGGCTTATGTAAATGAAAAATGTGTGAAACTGAATTATATAAGAGATTATATTTAGACAAAGCGCTGCTATAATGGAGCACCAGGAACTGGGTTCGGTTCTGGGTTGCCTGCTCTATAGCTTGCCAATTGGGGCAAGCTTTTAGCCAGTTTTAAGCAGCTGCGTTGTGCCTGTGCACACACACACACACACACACACACACAGACATAACAGTCGAATATAATACCACCTTGAAGCGCTTTTGTAAACAAATATGCCCAATAATGCTGTTAATTGTTACACATTTCATACATTACGCATACGCAGCGTATTCACACTATTGAAACAATAGAGCAATTATAATTCAGTAAAAAACTACTAGTTATTGCATGTAATTCGAGCTTCACATCAATCCATTAGCTGCACTTATATTTCAAAGGGCAATTCATTTGAATTTAATTAAACTAAGTAGTTAAAATGGTCAATAGTTGATTTGATTTGATTGAATTTAGCAATTCGCTTTATGCATACATTAGATGCAGCATCTGTGGTTCCAAGAATTGAATGCTCTCCTCGCATATAGCAAGGTCATATATATGTCACATTATAAGCTTTTAATTGAATCTAGCAAATGGTGTGAAATAATTACTGTACAAAGACAACTTGATGTTAAATAACACAATAGAGATTAGTCAATCAATAATGAGCGCTTTTAATAAAAGGTCACTGGCATTTGGTGCGGTTGACGAACTTTAGCCTGTTACGACAAGATTTTCCTTTGAGCTTAGGCTCAAAATGACTCCAAAATGTCGGATATCGCTATTTTCCAGCAAATTTCCTAAACAGCAGTTTAATTAAAAGTTTGAAAAAAAAACACGGTAGAAATGCAATTCATAGTTTATCGTGTTTTACTCGAAATTTGTTACGCTCTCGGGCCTTACCGATACCAATATGCGCAGCTGGTCTTAGTATGAGGGAATGGAAAAAGGAAGAGCGATAGGAAGAGGAAGAAGACGAGGAATAGGTATAGGAATAAGAATAGGAATAGGATTAGGAAAAGCTATAGGAATAGGAACTAATAGGAATGGGAATAGGAAATGCACTAAGAAAACGAAGAGAAATGGAAAAGGGAAAGGAGAGCTAAGTAAAGAAATAGAGCAAGCGAATGGGAAAGATTATAATGAAAAGGATGAGGACAAGAAAGAGAATGAGAAAGAAAGGGAGAAAAAGATAATTCGAAAAAGAAAACGGAAAAGAAACGAATAGAGAAAAATATAGATAAAGAGTAACATTTTTAGGAAGCGAAAAGAAAGAGAAGAAGAGAGAGAGATTGAGAAAGAGAAAGTAAAGAGAAGGAGGAAGAGGAAGCGAGAGATGATAATGAAGAGGTTGAGGAAAATAAAGAGTATGAGAAATCGAAAGAGAAAACAAAAAAAACGCGAAAAAGGAAGCGCAAAAGAAAGATATATTGTAGATAATATAGGGGCATGGTGGCTGAGCGGAGCGAGCAGGGGGCGGCATCCTGTAGTTTTTTACACATCTAATTCCTTAAAATAAGATGCAAATTTTAACTACAAATCGGGTTTTCAGCTGAGCTGAAGCTATTGAATATTTTAAATAGGAAGATCAAGGGGATCAGTACCACACACTCCGACAAATATGCAACTCTCGCAAAAATAGGAATCGAATATAACCAAAGTTTAAAGTAATTTAATACTCTTAAACATTTTCTATAACGAATTTGGCACAATACAAGTTAATTCCGAGTAAAATGAATGACTATTTCGACCATGGTTGTTTCTTCGATTTTTCCTAACATTTTCGTTATTTCCGATTCCTTGTTGCATTGCTTGGAAAAAATTTTGGATTAATTTTTTCCTTCGAGCAATCGACAATCAAAGAAATGTTCTTTAGTTATAAGCAACATGGTTATCGAATTTTTTGGATAACTGTGCTGCAAAATGCAAAACGGTTACCAAATTCGAAGTCAGCGACACCCAGCTTGCCGAAAAAGGTATATCTTAGCCAATGGCTTTTCATTGAGTTCAAGTTTGTGGCCTAGTGTAATCAATCATTATATTAAAAAACAAGTCTGTTAACCTTAACACCTAATCGACGCGTCGATGCATCTATAGATATAAGCTTTTCGATGAATTTTAAGTTCAACTTCAGTTCATCGAGGCAAGTTTCGTATCTTAAACTTTCCAAGTAGCAACAATTTTCAGTTGTAACCATGCATTTTACATCATAGTCAGTAAGTAGATGAAACATCCATAAGTTAAAAGTTGTAGCACTTGCAATGTCAACTTTGCCGTGATAATTTTTGCACAGTAAACGTTCTATTCAAAAATTGAAAATGGAAATTTTATGGCTCGAAGAATTTCTTGACGAAACTGCAGAAGTTTCTCAACGTCATTACGCAAAGCCTTGAATTCGACAAAGTGTGAAAATTCGCTTGGAGGTCGATTTGCCAAGTCTTAAGTCCTATCTCATAAGCCTCAAGCTTAAAAGCACTTTGAAATGGGTTTAAAGTTTTGGCTTATGTGCACAATGCATGGGTTATTTTAGTTTGCCATATTTCACCATGTTAAAGAACACCAAAATGAGACACTTAGGAATACAAAAGCAACTTGTATTCAAGAACAATAAACCAAACACTTTCAATTCAATATTTAAAGCTTGCTTTTGACAAAATGTTCCCTTGCAACATGTTAAATCAGCTAAAGTGCCAATTTCTAGACTATTTTTATTTTTTGCCTCCGAAATTTAAGTGGCGCAAGGGAAAAGAAAAGAAATTTTAAATTAGTTTGTCAATTGACCCACTTATTCCCCAGAGCGCACTTAAGGCACTTACTATGCCGTTGTGCTGCAGTTGTAAGAATCTTTTTACTTCAAATTTCACTGAAGTGTAACACGAAAACTGATTCAACCGAAAGCATAGACAATTCGAGTTAATCATAAATGTCTGAAAATGTTTGTATATATGTTATGTAGTTGTAGCGAAAGGAGAATACAATAAATAGTCGGAACGATGCCCGACCATGGGATACCCTGCAGCCATTTTTTCCATGAAAATCAAATTTCCGTGCAAATAACATAAATAATAACCTTAAAATCTATTAAATGTGAAATTTTGTTGCAGTTTGTGGGAGCATTTTGATTATAATTCATTTGGAATGAAAAAAAGAAGAATTTTCGATTCTCGAAAAAAAAAGTAAGTTCATTGCCCTGTAACTTGCAATTGAATCAAGTTAGATACAAACCCTTAGAATAACATTGATTTGATATTAAATTCGAGTTACAATTCATTTTGATCGGTAGTAAAGTTTCCGAGATATATAAGATAAGCTGATTTTGAAACTTTCGAAATCTCAAATTTTTTGAAACACCGATAATTCGATAACGGTGCTAGAAAATCCAAAATGGTGGATTTGAAATCAGCGACCCAAAATTGACCGGATAAGTTATGTTGAAGACATAGACATTTTTTGTTGCATAGTGTTATCTATAATATAAATAGGCTAAGGAAAAATTTGTGCATCCTTTTTCACCAACTATCTGGCAACAAATATGGGTGAAACCTATATCATTGTATAGGGAATTTTCATAGGATGTGCAGAATATAAATATTATTCAAATCAATATCAAAGAAAATTTAAAAACAGAACTCTATGGCGCTATATATACAATTTTAGGCTATTGGGCGAAAGAACGAAGTGTGCAGGGAAGAACGATGGCAGAGTGGCTAGTGAGGAATGGGAGGAGCACATGGCCTTAGTACGACCCAAGGGGGGCAACGAATAAGAATATGCGCTAGAAACCTAACTACTAAATCTCGATGCCACCCAACGGACCATTTACACTAGATCATGTAAAAGTAAGGAAAGATTAGGTGGAGGCTCACATAGGCTGAATGCTACCCAACGCGCAACCAATCTTAATTCCAGCCAACGGGCCGCTATCAAGATTAGGTGGATGCGCACATGGTCCGAATAATATCCAACGGGCCGCTATCCTATCAAGTGGAAGTATATTAATTACTAGAAAATTTTTGAATACTACTGACTATAATGTTACCATCATGTTTTGGAACGAGGTTCCAGGTTCGGCGATCGGTGATCGAGTGAGCCTGTGAGCAACTGGTCTGCCTTTTAAAGTGATGACTGCTGTTTCGTCAGCCAATCGCAGCCTACGGCTATCTCTGCCTACGGACACTTGGCCTAGTTCCGTTATCCTACTGTGGTCTTTGGTTCGTATGTACCGTGGTTTGAGATTTGTAAGTTTGGGTGTAAAATTTGTTTATTTTATTGATTGCTGAAAAAAGAGACAAGTGATAACAATGAGTACTAACTTTATGAATAACAGTTGTTTTAAACTAATACGGTGTGATAATGACATTAACCAAATTTAATAACGTTAAGTAATCGTCGCTGTCTCCACAGTATAATCCCGCCTTCAAGATAAGATCGTTATGTCAGTTGCATTTCTTCACACTAAATTAAACACACATGATCAAAGGAGTATTGTGGCGGCTTTGGTTGACATCCAAATCGTGGGTAGAACGCTGTGTTCGCTGTGGAGCTGCGTTTTCCAACAAGGTTCTGGTGCCCTTAAAACAGTAGAGGTGGTAGATACCACGACTGAATCAAGCCTATAAATTTCGCCCAATTTAGTTCATTGGTAACTCCAAGGACGAGCTCGAACAGCGTTGTGCTATTTTCAGCCAAAAAAACGTCTGTTATAAAGCACTAAATTGACCTGCAATTTTTTTAACTTATTTAAAACAAAAAATTGGATACTTTGTGCAGCGTATCGAATGAAATCGAATTATCTTGTGAAATATTCAATTTTAGACACGTATTTTTAACATACATGCTTAAAAAAACATATATTTTTATTTTAAGTGACGTCATAACTTTTTAAAAGTTTATAAGTAAAATATTGTTTACCAGCTCAGTTTCTTAATAGTCTACACATTTGTGCCATATTTGTTCGAAATCGCTTAAATTATATCGTAATGTCGTACAAATTATCAATAAATGTGAACAGCACTTGTATAAAATATGAATCAGCGTCGTCACAATATCTTATTTATTAGCACCTTCAGACAAATAACGCTTAACGCCTTGGCATAGTTAAGCATCTTGGCTAACGCTGTCTTAAGCTCATTGAAGTTCTACCATCACGGCATGTACGTGGCAGTCAGTTTTCCCTTAAGGCGCGAAATTAATTTATGTAAGCATAGATAATTTTAGCTCTTAGTAAGACATTCAGCGAATTTCGATAACAATTTCGATACAACTACGTAATAATTCTCAGTCACAGCAAAACTGCTCAAAACAGCATTATGTTATAGATATGTGGAAGAGATTGTTGTTTTACTAGTCACGTACGCATTTGATAACCAAGAGCTGCAATATTCTTGCTAGGTGGCATGAGAAAATCCAAGACTACCTACTATGCCAGAGAACTCGCAAGCTGTGCGCTTTGGTTTTGAGCTCCAGAATTTCTGCATGCCTTGGATAATGCATAGTTTCTGAAATGCTCGATGTGGATTCCACTACGTCATCCGTGTTAACCGCAATTTTGCCGCTTCGTTCTACTAACAGTTCGTGGTTGCTGCTCCTCCTTTATTGTTTCTAAGGGCACCCAAAGATTGTTTACCCATATGTTGCTTCAAGTTGATGTTGCATTTGGGTCAACTTTTGGAGTGGCGTACATGGAGTTGTTTGTGGTGTCAAGTTTGGTTTTACACAGCATTGAGCTACAATTGTGTTCCGCTACTTGCTTGTGAGTCAGAGGGTAATGATGCCTTCGGAAATTGGCTTATGGCATATTAGCACAGCTTCAAACTTGTTTATTATGATGATACCGATGCCGTTAATTTGCCCGTGTGCGTCGTCGCTTAAGATGCAGGCGTGTCCGGTCAGAGTGAAGATTTCTCCAGCTCCGAGCCAACATCAATTGGTGTTTGCATAACTCAGTGTCTCTGCATACTTATGCTAGCCTTCATCGTTCTGTAGGGGAGCGCACATTTTATATATAATACAATATATCTTAAATTTCCAATATTTTATAGAGTGTTTCGGCTTTAAACAGAACATGAGAAGCACCAACTTGTATGCCGCGTGTATGCCGTGATGGTAGCACAAGTTTAAGATGCTGTTTGCATAGACTTTTTGTGTATATTTTGAGTCCTGCTTCAAAGCAGAGTCAATCATTTTTCAAGAAATCGCCCTCTTTTCACTTCAACTTTTTCGAGCTAATGCTGCAACTCTCGGTGGACAAAGCAGCTGAGGGATATGTGGTTTAAAAGCATTGCTTTTTTGATCACAATACCCAACATTTGCCAAAAACTTAAAACACTCTACAAGTTTTCAATATGATTTATTATGACTTGTCACTTTTAAGGTAGAAATGTGACTTAAATGAACATTGGCCGTCCCAAAAGGTTAAACATGATTTCCCAAAAGTTAAAATTAACTTGTCTGTTGCGCTAAAGGTCGAATTTTTGGCTCAGGGAGCTAAGAAGCTGCAGAGCGACAAGATTATGCTGGCACAAAGCGCACGTGGGTCTGAGATCTGGCCACACTGCTAGAAACGCTTTTGGGGGTCGTTTTTTGTTACCAAGTACTGATGCTTAAGAAAATTATTTTGTTTCAGTGGATTAAAAAGACGAACATTTTTATATACACTCAAGAATATTTCCTGCAATTTGACTCTAGTTAACGGCAACTATTAATACAACGCACAGTGGGGCCAGCTGACTTCATTACGGCTCAAATTCATAACTTTTCTACAAGTATAGATATTTTCATTCATTTCCAGCCTGTTACAGAGTTTATACCAATTTTGTTCCAATAAATGCACATAATATAAGGAAGCAGATATATTAATTTTTTTTTAAAATAAAATGAATCCTTTTTCTTTTTTCTTCTTCATATTATAATGTTACTAACGTTGTTTTTTACGTATAAATGTTTATTCTTACATAAATTGCTATTAATTACTGAACCCCGAATGTTACGAATTTGTAACATTTCTAGAGTGAAACGATTTTCAAGTCGCAGGATTAACTGCTCTTTGCACAGTGGGCTGCAAGCATTATAAGTTCTACGTATATATCTGTTTCACAATATCTACAACTGATACGTAGGATTTAACCATTTTTGGCTCAGAAATTTTTGCATTTTGCCAATTATTATTTTTATTATGCCGTTACTTTCTGCTACTTTTGGAGTTGGTCTTTTTTTGTTTTCTGTTCAAAAAACGAAGTCAATGCAAGTTTATGAGTCGATGCTAATGGCTTTTAATACAAGTTGACTTTTATTTTATGGGTTTTGGAAACTTTTTTTCTTTTTCAATTTCTTTTCTAAATTGAACGGCTTTGTGGTATGAATTTCGCGCACTGATAAAATGGCATCCACACATTTTTGCATATAGTTGAAATCCTTGTGTTGTTCTTTACTTACTTTGGACCAATATGGATGATGCGGCGATACCATATATGACCTTGTAACGTACGTATAATTCGTTCCCGTATTTGAAGTAGCTTTTGTCCATTTTACAGAAATTTTCTTCTTCTTCTTAACTGGCCATAACAACCCGTTATCGGGTTACGGCCTGATGTAAATACATTCTTTCATTGGAATTGTGGTTTTACGTGGTGGGTCCCAAATCCTACGCACAACCCTTTTAAGGCCTACTGGTTTCGAAAGAACCCAGTGTCATTGTTAGTCGCCTCATACGACAAGCTTTCTTTCTCTAACCCGGTCACCACACGGGGGCTTTCAGAAATTTTAGTGTTTTCTTATACAGGGGTGTGCCAAAAATCTATTTCAAGCTAACAAGCTTGCCAGGTATCTGTGACAATTGCATTTTAACTCGGGAACAATAGGTCGACGTTGAGCGTGAAAGTAAACCCAAAACCATCTACATAGTTCTGGCGCACACAGGTTTACGTCCCATTTCGGAAGATAAGAAAACCTCTGTCCTCTCCCAAAATTTTCGATATTAAGCTCATCTGCTTCAGCATTCTTACACTCGGGTTGATTAGAGCTCAACAAGTTGCTGATTTTCTATTCCGATAATTTCTGTTTAGGTTTATATCTGCGCATCAGCCTATGGTGCAGAGCGCAGCCTGAAACACGCTTGTATGGACACCCATAGATGCTGACATGTGAGTCGGCGGTCCCGCGACTCCCAGTCCTGTGCCCTTGTTTGTCCAAGATCCGTCCCTGGAAACATTGATCATACGGCAGTTAGTTCTGTCTTATCTTAGGAAGTTCGTTAGAGCAGTGTTTGCGATAAACTTATTGCTTTCAGTCCGTGAAATAAGTTTCGCTCGGAAATAAGAACTAATCTTTCGCTGGCCGAATGCCAAGAATTTTCTGGTGCAACATACTTGTTTTTTCTCAACACATTTATTAATATGACATTGTATTTAACTCGCTTCATACTTTTAAGAATAAAGAAAAATCAATAAAAGCATTTTCATTTTTCCGAATTCGTGCTTAATACTTTGTACTATTATAAATAAACCCTTGAGCAGTGTACCATTTATATCTCTCTCATTAATTTTCTACTGTTTGCTTATATTCGCTCTTGGCATATTTATAAATTTCTCAAAAATTCGCACAATGCCATTTCATGTTGTCATGAGCTTGTATAACCAAGAACTAAGCGAAATCTGAGTAACTCTCTAAATTTAGCAATCACTACAGGCTTCTGCCGAGTCATGTATACTATATATAGCCTACTGATCAGATTACTTTGACTCAAAGAGGACACAAAGCCTGGCCACTTTTTAGTGTTTGCAATGACATTAAATTTTTTGGGTTTTTTACGTTAATTTTGGTCACAACTAAAGATGGCGCCCAGCGTACTGCGATAATGTGCACATTTTCTTATATCATCATGTTTTTTTTTTATAAATTGTTAGTGTAAACATAATCACAACGACTGCGACAGCAGATTCAATGCAAACACAGCCAAAGCTGAAATTGTAAGTAAACCAAACGAAATTTAGATGATGTTTAATGTTTATTGTGCAGATCCTTGAACGTTGTGGCGACCATCAGGCCATCAGCTAGTCAGCCAGTCAACCATCTATCCTTCCAACATGCATACAACCTAACCAACATCCATCCCAGCAGCCAGTCAACGAATCAAGCCGGCTTACATGTCTGGGTACGCAAATTACAACACATAACAAATGTCTGCTGACTGATTGCCAAACTCTGCCCTGTCAGGACTCTCTCCCTCTGCCAGTGTGACCCTCGCTGTGGGTGTGCCGCAAGCACACACACAAACAGATGTGTGTGTGTGTGTGTGTGGGAATTTCTATGCTTTTGCCTTGCCAGCTGGGAATTTATAATGGATTTCTATTCTATATATTCTATGGCATTCACACACACACATATGTATATATATGTATACACTCAATTGTTGTTTCTTACATTACCTAAGTGTGTGTGTGTTGGCTTGATTTGTGATGCTGTTGTTGCTGTTTTTGTAGCTGTTCCTGTGCTTGCGCTTCTTTTTTTGTTGCTCCTCACGCACGAATGCGCCCAGGCCTGTTTTTCCTATATGTATAACCAAGCCTTAGTACCAGCTTCAGTTCCGAACAGTTCCCCGTATACCGCTAACAGACCCTGGAGCATTTTATTTTGTATTTTTATACCAGAGCTGCCACAGCGTAGGTTTGGTACAGCTCTTGGTGTGGTTCGGTTCGGTTCGGTTCGGTTTGCTTGATTGCTTGTATCATGTCAGTTGTTGCTTTCATTGCTTTCTAGACAGCTACGCATGTAGAGCCAGGAGCCAGTTACAAGCTACATATATTATATATGTACATGTATATTTGTAAATATGTCGGACAAAGTTTACTGATTTTTCATTTGCTTCATTTGAAAAGAAATTGTATAATAATTGTATGAAAATGAAATTCAATTTTGCGGTTCGTCTGCGGCAGAGTATTGCTTGGCTTTCGTTTGGGAGGCGTCATAGCACGCACTGTAGTGGCACCTTTCTGGCATCAAAGTACACACACACACACACACGAACCCATACATCGAGCGCTCCTGACCCTAAAAACTGAATAGAGACATCAATGTTATGATAATCCCCTAAGTATATAGCTATCCGAAAACCTATTGCCCCTTTGGTTGTCTTAAGACAGTTGCACCCTAGTTAGTATTTGTTGTAGTCCCTAGCACATATTTGTTTTAGAGTCTTGGGTATGCTTGGATTTATCGGCCAGCAGTTGAACCTTCATGGGCGTGAGTGCTTCAATCGAAATGTTCCTTTGCGAGAAAAACTATATTCTTTGGCATTAACATTTATGTCGGGCATTAAAATGCTAGGCGAGAAAGAGTGCTCGCTCTACTAGGCTTAGAACTCAAATATCAAAATAATGCCCGGCGATGCGTTGAGGCTTTGCCTATTTTGTATTTGATTGTGTGTCAAAGTAATTTAATCTAAAATTATATTACTTTACACACACACAGACACACACATTTACATTTCTCAAATGCCAGACACAACAAACAAACGATTACTGACCAGCAGCCATATAAGACCATAAAATTCTACGGGTCTCTTTACGAGCTTCCTTCTATGTAGCTCTCAGCCTTTCTCTCTTACTTTCACTGCTTTGGAAAGTTTATACATTTTGCTGCCTTATTTTGTTAGAGAGTGTTTTAATGTACTTGCAGTGAGTACATTAATTATGTAAACAGTGCTGAGACGTCGCATGTTACTACCTTCAGCATATCTTATTAACGTTTTTGGAACATTAATGGGAAAAACTGTACTAAAATAGCTCTATGGAATAAGAAACATACTTTATCTGCTAGATTTGGACTAACTATAGACAGTTTTCTTTTTCCAAAATATTCCAATGAAACTTTTAGAGCAATTCATCTTAGAATGGCTTCTTATGGTTTTCCAACGTGCACAACAGAGTTCGAGGTCTGCTCACTGAAAAACCGAAAAAAATGATGTCAACTCAGTTTCGAACTCAGCCGAACACTTTTTCTCGCTGCGCTTGTGTCAGCGATTTTGTGTTTATGGTTAAGCAAAAATTCTAAATGGTCTTGTAGAAACAGCTTAACAGAAACCATTTGGTCACTCGCAAACAAAGAATGTGTTCGTAACAGACCGAAAAGAACCAACGGAAAGGCGAAAAGGTCCTTCCTTTCATATTGCTGTTTGGCGTAGAGAAATAGTTGTACGCAAGAGGCGGAGCACGTTTATATACATACAGACGTTTATGTAGTCTATATTTATATTTAAATATGTTTAGTTTCGGTAAGAGTTGTTTTAGATGCAGACACATGCACAGTAGCCAACAAGTGATGCGTGAACACAAAAGAACTTTTGCCAGCCTTTTATCTTCAAAATGGTCATGGAAAAACATGAACGAATAGAAACCGAAAAAAATGTTTTCGGTTGAGCATTGAGGTTTTGCGCAGCAAACTGGGCAGCATGGGTTTTTACCGTCTCTCTATTCATTGTGTTCTGCAACAAGCGGATTTTGCAGACACGCTGACAAGTTTGACGACTATTTGCGACCTCTGGTTCTCAAAGTAAATTCGATCAAATCGTAGCACTGCTTTTGAATCACAATCACAGCGCGCCAAGTGACGGGAAACGTAATCGCGACAATTGCCTGCAGACAAAAACAACAATGCTAACAATCGACCACTATGCTATAGAAAAGTCGTTGTTATCGTTCAACTTCCAGTGGGAGAAGGCTATCGGCCGTTAAGCGTGTGTTTACCCTATCGATATTGACAAAAAAAACATGGTATTACGCTCAGATGGTGTTACGCTTATGTGTGTGGCGTCCACAGTAGATTTAGAAAGTTTCAAGCTTGATTTTGTGTGCTGTATTTACAGAGAGAGCGAAAAGAAGCGTTATGTTATATTGTTGTACTTATTGTTTTGCGCTAGCACATGCGCCCGCTAGATGGCGCCACATTGTACCAAAGAGTGCTTGCAGCTGACAGTGGTAAATACTTAAAGGATATTATATGTACGAACTATCAGCTCTACGAAATAGCTGTAATTTTTAATTCGAGCTAAAACAAAAACAACTTTCCATACAAATACTAATAGCGATTGTGGCTATGAAGTGACCAGATAATGATTGAACTTCATCATGAAGTAATATTCATATAACTGAATAAGTAAAAATAAAGAGCATCACTACTTCGTGGCGCCAAAAACTTGTTGTCTTTAGCTGTCCTTGGCATAAACTGGCATAAACTTTAATAGCCTGATTATCAAAGCTTGGGCTCATTTGTTGGCGAAACTACGTAGTCTGGAAATTGTAGTTGGCTCAAATTGTTAACGAAAACTGTCAGCATAACTGTTGTCGTTGTTGTTGCCGTTGGCGTCCTTGTTGTTGCTGTTGTTGCAGCTAATGACAGACAGGAATTCCTCAATGTCAACGCATTGTCAGGACATAGGCCTTCAGTTGTTGTTGGCCAACCGCACGCGTTATCATCATTAATATTATCGGTATGATTTTTGCAGCCAATTTACAATTATTGCATTACACACAGGCATAGGACAGAGACAGGAATAGAGTGTGTGTTTGGGTGTATATGAGCTTGAGCATGTGTGTGAAAATATACGTCATAGACCATAATTGAACATTTGTGCTATGAAGCATATAATTTGTTTGTTGTTGTCTTCCGTTGTGGTAACTCTCTGGCTATTGTTGGGCCACACCAAATGAACACAATCCAGCGAACAAGCCGTCACCATTACAGCCAGTCAGCCGGTACACTTAGAGAAAGAATAAGCAAAAGTTTAAACTCAAGCAGTTTAACATTACAAAAGGAGCTCAGCGCTTGCATCTTGAGTGTAAAGCCGGCTTATATGCCGTGACGGCAAACTGCATCGATTAGCTGAAGTTAACGCAGTTTTAGACGCACTCTAGATGGCGCCACTATTATGCCCGGTTTGGTGAGAGTTGTTTCCCATAGTTGTTAGCTAATCAACATTAAATATCTATATTTCTTGTAAAAGTTTTGCAATAACAAAAGCAATTTCGTATGGCAAACTACGTGAAACATCTTGGGTGTAAGACCGACTCGTATGCCATGATATCAGCATTAAGCAGCTTAAGTTTAGCATGCTAGCTAGCGCCACATTATGCCAAGATTGGACAGTAGTTACAAAAAATGTGCAATTTTTTACTTACAAATACTTGCTGTTGAGCCGTGACGGCAAATATTTCTAAAAAATTATTTTTGCGTTGTGCCAGTTTTAAGCATTTTGAACGTGTTAACGAGTTGCAGACTTCAAATAGCTTTTCAATTCTGAAAGCTTGTCTGGCATATATAGATATTGATAAACTTTTATGGTATATATATCACAAGGTTGTCTGCAAAACTTTAACATATTTGAAGAAGTAATTACCAAACTGATTTAATCTTCAATACGGTAGATACGCCCCTTAAAACAAGCTACTTTTTTCCAACCAAAACTGCTTGTCTTGTAATGAAGTTATGTTTATGACGAATTGGAGCAACATACACAAAAATAACTATTCATGGAAGACGTCTTCATGATTTGAACCACCAACTGCTTCATAGTCGCAAATTGTCAAAATTAGATGATCGAACTTGCCGTCACCTAATGTGACGTCACATATCGCTGGAGCAAAGCGACTAAAACCTATAAGCACTTGCAGTTTTAGACTTTCTAATTGTGACGTCACTTTTATAAATCGTCACAATTCGATGAGCCATGCGCATCACCGGTGGTGACGTCAGTTAACTTAGTCGAATTTGATAAAAAATAGTCTTTGTACTATACTACAAGATTTCTCCGATATCGATGAGATGTAGTAAGAAAATGCTGTAGTTATAAAATAAACGAGCTGTTTCGGGCAGTAAAATATCAGTTTACCAAGTTTCAATAAATTAGCACAACTAAAAGCCGAGTTCGCTTAGCACACTCATATGTAGGGATAGTAGCAAGATCGCTAACAACGAGTTTCCACATTAAAGCTAAACACTGTATGTTAACTTTGTGCTACGCTTAACAGTCAAAATCTAAAATAACCTTCAGATCTAGCAAAAACATAAAATATCTATAAAGGTTTTTCTCAGTTTAGCCAAAGCACGAAAGCATTCAACCATTGAGCCCGCTTAAGCCTGCCGCTTGGCCCGCTCTGCTTCACTGGCCTGTCCTGCGTTTATTCGAACAATTTGCCATAAATTCAATTGCAATATAACTTGGCCTGCTTGCCGTTACGCCAGACCTTGCCATATATACGTACACACACACACACACACACACACTTGCACAACATATCGCATATATATTGCATTATTATTACGATTATTATATTGCCTGGTATAATTTCCTTGGCTTTGGCTCTTGTGGCATTTGGTTTTATTTATGGCCACGCCCCCAACTCCGTTCATTTCGTTTTGACTCAATAATTTGTTGCCCTTGTGCAACAGTGCGTATGCGTAATGTTTTTGCCTTTACTCTGGTATCAGCTGCCAACTAGCAGCTTCTATTGCAATTCAACTTTTCTTGAAACGTTGCTCCTGGCGAACATTTTGGCAATTAACCCAAACCCAGATGTATGTGTTAAAAATACTAGCATCGGCATCTCTCTCCTAACAGAAATCTTTGGCTGCTTTCAGCAAAAGTATTTATAATTGAACGTTGCAACAAAGGCAGCATTTTTTGACTTGTAGAGCACTTGTTGCAAGAGTTATCGTCAATCTAAGGTTCCAAATTGGCCTTTTTAGTTTTAGCCAAAGTCATTTATAGCATTATTATGTGCCTGGGGAAACCTTGCAGAACGCAGAGCCATGGTCTGTGAGTTGAAGACCAAATTTAACATGATTTCACTTCATAATTAAGTCAGTCTTTAAGGCGTTCCTGGACGCCGAGCTAGTCAGGGGAATAAAATAACAGATGAGCTGGCAAACAAAAGCCTCAACACTAAGCTGCAAAAACCCAATTTAAAGGCCACATAATATCTTCATCATTAAAAGAGAAAAATACCGCGTGAATTTCTTACGAGTCAAAATATGTACACTTGGCCATTGACTTGCGCTGTCTGTCTTCAAGAAACCGACTCGAGGGGACACATTGTATATCACTGTCCGGTCTTTGCAAGTATACGAATGTGCATTTTGGGAAGGGATATACTCCACATGAGTGAGGTGATACTTTCCCCCAAATGCCGTTACTACGGGAATCGGGTTAATTGTGTTAGTCTTCGTACTCTTGTTTTCATTTCAACTGTCCTTTCACTCTAATAACTCCCTAAATCGAATCTGGCACAATGATCAAAACTGCCTTAGTGCCTAAGGGTTACCCTCATATGTCTGGGTATCTACCTAGAGCGATAATGCTGCGAGGTCAGTGGGCTTCGATCGGCACTCCAAAATTTGAGTCGTGCTATGAGACCCCTAAGACTGGGAGTTTACCCTGGCTAGATAATTGTTAAGGACTTTGGAGAATCTCAAGCGTAACTGAGTCAGGGTGGACCTCGTGTGTCTTGGAAGCTGCCGCTCCAAGGTATCCACTGTAGGGCATCTAGCAACCCGTATTGTGTTAGCTCTTGAGTGCTGGATCACAGCTTAGACAGCCTTCGTATGCAAAATTTAGAGTTTGTGCTTCATCAAGAGAAAGTATCGCCAGGGGGACAACTGCGGGGAGCTCATGGCAGAAAGGCCGAGATCTAGCTGACATTGGAGTACACAATGCTGTGTGATTCGGCTGCGTAGCGCACAGAAAACATACTGACCTCTTGGCGTAGATGGTCCTCATGCATAATCGCATGACAACCTGTGGCGACTCTGAAAGCAGCATTCTGCGCAGTTTGAAGGTTCCTCCACCGAGTGTCACTGCAGCTTAGTCGAGAAGAAGATCGCCCTCATTGCTTTGTAAGTCGTGACCAGATACTACCGTCTAAAGCTTTGAAGACTTTATTTCCACCACGGACTACTTTTAGACATCTAGAATCCAGGGATATCCCTATGTAGAGATAAAACTGCCACCAGAGATGATATGTAGAGCTAGAGATAGAGAGCTCTCCCTGTGGTAAAAACAATGACGGAGGATTTCTATGCCGGAAGGCTAAGGTTCCTTTCGGTGAAGCAAGAGGTAAAGTACGGAAGGTATTCGTTGATGCGCTCTTCAATTACTGCTATGTCACGCGTTGCATGTTGTTGTTGTCTAAGTACATATAAACAGTTTGGCAAATTGTCAAAAGAGCCATCCATTTGAGCGTAACCAAAAGTGTCGACACTCTTAACAGTATTGTGTCTCTAGCTACAAATTGCAACTGGAAACGAAACTAAAATTGGGTCTGAAAATTGAACTCAAAGCTGTCTGGCTGCCATTTTTATAAAATGGCCATTTTTATAAAATGGCTGAAGGCAAGTTGCAAAAAAAGTCAAATTATGCTCATTGCCGTCCGTCTATATATATATGTATAAGTATTTGTGATTAGCTAAATAAATACAGAATACTGTTTCTATGTGATATAAAAAGTATATAGAATAAGATTGTGTTTTTGGCTTTTGGAGTCAATAATGCTCTGATGTTTTGTTATTGCATCAATTGTTTCGAAAGGGTATAAAATAGCTTAGGACGAGACTTTGGGACCTAGTATACAAAAATCATGGAAAGCCAAGTGAATCGCACAAACTGATGATGCTTATCCGCCATATACGCTACGGATTGCTCTTCATCAACACAGAATTCTTGAGGCACGGGTACAGCTTGGAATCTCTTATTGACACGCTGGATAAGTGATCTTATTTTAAACAATCGATAAACTCGAGTATGGCATCTGTTCCATTCAATCTTTTTTTAATGAAGGTATTATATCGAAAGAAAGCGAAAATCAATTCTTTCGACATGACTTGTTCATTCGCAGTACCTCATTTTCAGTTACAGTTTCTCTTTCTCAGACAGTTTTGAGAGGCTCATAGCTTTACAATAAGACAAGACTATAAAACAAAACACATAGCAATATAGGAAACACTATAAGTGATACTGCAGAAAAGACCCTTGGCTAAAACATACCTTTTCCGGTAAATTTGGGTTCGCAGATATCGATTCCTTGAATCGTTTTGGATTTTGTAGTCTGTTTTCAAAAAATTTCAGATGTTGAGCGTTTCGGAGTCAGCAAATCTCATATTGTTGGTGTGTACACTTATTTTACATATGTTCCATTGAGAGATTGCCCTGCATTCGGTGCAGATGGGCTTGGCTTTTGCTTTGAGGATGTGCTTATGTATTAGATCAATGTGCGCGGCTCTAAGACTGGTTAGCGGATTGTTGTGCATTTTATCCTTACATGGTTCTGAAGCAGTGATTAAATAAGCGATATTTGGTCATTTCAAGAGTTTTCACCCATTGTGGCTTTTCTGTTAACTTCGCTATTCGCTAGCTCGTTTCTTTTTATACCCATGTGCTCTGCAACCCAGATATGTTATATGCAGTAGTGTCGGATCTCAACCTTCAATGGTTGCTAGTCTGACGCTACGTATGACCTGCTTTACCCCAAAGCCCAAAGCGTGCTCAATAGCTTTTAGAATAGCTACAGCTTCAGCTGCAAAAAGAGTAGTATTGGATGAGCCATCGAAAGTTATTGCCGCATCGGACTTTGTACCAACGTTGTACAGCCTTATCCAGTTCCCAGCGCACGTTTTCTCCAATCGGTCATACCAAAGCTAGCAAGTGTGCTCTCTACCAGTTCCTGGCAACGAAGACTTGGTCTGCCACTTCGTCGCCTCTTGAAGACCTTTCTCGCAGTAGCTTCTACATCCATACGCACAACTTGACCTAGCCAGTGGAGCCGCTGGATTTTAATTCGCTTGGCCATGTCAACGTCGTCGTAGAGCTCAGAGAGTTTGTCGTTTCATCGGATGACATTGACATAGTCAAACAACCTTCTGGCCCGGACATGAAAATTATTTTCAAGATAATCGCCCTTGAATTTTAGTATTTTCTATGTCGGAAATAGCGTTCTATTAGTAGCTGTAACTTTTGCTTTAGTTTTCAGCTCATTAATTTTGAAAAGATATTCTCAAGGGTTTCTCACAAGGACAGGCCGCTCGCACTTCAAGCCATTATCGGGTTACGGCTTGGAGCCGCTGCTTTCACTGATATCTCTCAACCGGGCTTTTCCAGTTCAAACACATTCTTCCTTCAACAGCTGCCTTGAAAATCTTTCGCCAAAGTGCTGCTACGTCCATGCGCATAGTAAGGCAGGAACCACTGTGATGTCTTGGTTGCAGCTGAGGGTGTGTGGCCGTAGCATCCGATGGCATTGGACAGTTCTTACTAATAAATATTGCTTTCGACATCTGACCTACTAACCTACTTTGATTAGTCCTTATAATTGGACTAATTAATGCAAATGCAGAAATTTCAGCTTAAGCGGCTAATTTATGTGTAGTATAAGACTGCTTTAGAAAATGCTTGACAAACTAAAAATACTCTACACTAAATTGAGTGCATAAAAATAAATATACTTTATATAGTGTAAACATTTGATATGGCTTTATGGACGCCCCCAACGCATTACGATTAGGCCAGTCATTTCTCTTTTCCTTTTGGTTTCCGGTTTTGTTTGCTGTCCGTGATTGTGGCGCAACAACAACAAGAATACACGTCTCCCGCCAAAGTCAAACGTAAAAAGGTCAGTCAACAAGCCCCGAGAAAAGTGCGTAAATCTATTTGAGCTTTCATTGTTAAAATTTCATTAAAAACAAAATACAAAAATTGACTTAAAAAAAGGAGGAAAAAAAACGGACGGAAACGGAAACAAGCCCTGGCTCGCTTCACTTTGGCTTTGACTAATCGATGAAACCCAAAAACAACATTACGGCCACGCCCAAAAATCAAAAAAAAAAAAAAGTAAAAATTATGCTTACAATACATACATACAAGGATTGCCGGGTTGCTACATAGCACAACCAAGAAGCCGCAGGCAAATTTTTCTGTGTATTTTAGATTTTTATACCCTTGCGAGCCCAATTTTGGCTTATTCACAACGTTTGTGTCTGGGTTCACAGCTACCCGAATCAATATACCATCACTTTTAGGAGATTTTCAGCGATTTTTTCGTTTCCACATATTCATTCATGGAATTCAGCAGATAAGCCAGAAACTAAAACCCTAATCGTAACCGTAAACGTTTCAATTTGGAACTGAAATCGTAACCGAAATTACATATTTTGTAATCGATTTCGCTTATCTTCTGCATATGCATTCGTCAGGTTGTGAAAAAAAAAGTTTGGTTTAAAATGGCTGCCAAATAGACGCAATGCCGAAATTCATCCATTGCGTCCGGCTGTTTCCAGCAGGATAGAGTCCTCCAGCGTAGATAACTCTTCGGAAATGAGTGTCTTGTGAGCAGATCCTACGAAAACAAAAGTCACAGATGTGAGGCTGCCGAACGATTGCTTTGTTGTTGGGCGTTTCCCAACATTGACGACCTCCACTTTAGGAGATTTGCTGAATTTGGTGTATTCACGCGAAAGAGCGCGTTCTACTGTACTTGAAACAGCTCGGCAATATTGCGGCGCAGCTTTATGGAATTGGCGCGCTCAGCAGCCTTACTTTCAATAGGCAAAGAGAGGCCACACTGCGTATACTGAATATGCGCTAATTCGTATGTTCGTTGTAAGCATTGATATAGTAATTCGCTCAGTACAAATGAAGCTGTTAACATCAAGTGCCCGAAAATAGGTACAAAATTTTATAGTCTACATTGCTTACCTTTATTTCCAGTGTAACACAATTGTTTTGTCAAAAAGCTCCAAGCTATGAAACCCAAAAGCGCATAACGTATTCGTTGCAATGAAGCAAATTTTTCTTGCTCATTTCACATTCCTATTGTTGTGATTGCCGCCCACAAATTTGCCAATTGTTTTCACCAAGTTGTTGCCGCTGCCAACATGTGCGCCACCTGTGGCTACACATTGTACCTCCAACATTCCACCGCCATCGGCGCTCAGCAGCTTTCCATCAACCTGCAGCTCACAGACCCACGCAGCTTGATGAGTTGTGTTTGAATGTGGTGCGTGGCATTATTTTTAGTCATTGAACCGGTGAGAGAAGCCAAGCTATTGTCTTTAACCTTAATGCAGTTCATCATCATCATCGTTATCAGCGTCATCGTTATCCTTGGCATCAGCATCAACATTGTTTACAGCTTTGTCTACACGATGCATTACAAATTGTACACCTGAGCGCCAATGAACGCCCTACCCATCCCATCGCACTACGAGTTATACCCCACAAGGCCGACGACATGGCGCAACAGCAGCAAACAAAGTGAACATTAATAAGCTGGTAAAGAAGAACATCCGGTTTCTGGCCATCGAGTGTTGCCAACACCTGGGCCAAGCAGTTGCCGTGACCTAACAGCAGGCTAACAGCTCAAATCGTGTTAAGAGCAATTTATAGTGGAAAACAATGCTCCATTGCCCCCACCCGCTCACTCCCACTCTCGCACTCCCTCATTCTCATGCGCCCTTATCCAGTGCTCTGCATTGCTAAAATACATACACAGCGTGTGTGCGGGGGGGTAAGAGAACAACCAGTAAAGCAAAGTGAGTGCATGAATGCATGAGAGCAGAGGTGAGGAGAGGAGGGCAGAGGAGAGGAGTGGAGAGGAGAGGAGAGGATTGGAGAGAGAGGAGAGGATTGGAGAGAGAGGAGAGGAGAGGATTGGAGAGAGAGGAGAGAGAGGAGAGGAGAGGATAGGATTGGAGAGAGAGGAGAGAGAGGAGAGAAGAGGAGAGGAGAGGAGAGGAGAGGAGAGGAGAGGAGAGGAGAGGAGAGGAGAGGAGAGGAGAGGAGAGGAGAGGAGAGGAGAGGAGAGGAGAGGAGAGGAGAGGAGAGGAGAGGAGAGGAGAGGAGAGGAGAGGAGAGGAGAGGAGAGGAGAGGAGAGGAGAGGAGAGGAGAGGAGAGGAGAGGAGAGGAGAGGAGAGGAGAGGAGAGGAGAGGAGAGGAGAGGAGAGGAGAGGAGAGGAGAGGAGAGGAGAGGAGAGGAGAGGAGAGGAGAGGAGAGAAGAGGAGAGCAAGGTGCATATACATATATGAGTTGCCTTGTCTAGCTGCTTGTATGTGTGTGTCTGTGTGTGTGTGTGTGTCTATGTGTGTGTGTGTGTTGGCTGTCTGCTCGTTTAGTACTCAAAGCGGCTTGCAGCAGCTATAATCAAAGCATTTTAATGTTTTTCTTTTTTTTTGTGCCTGACATCTGTGCCAGTGTGATTCCCCCTTTTTGCCATACTTTATGCTTTACTCGCTGCAACTGTGTGTGTGTGTGTCAGTGTGGCAGCTTTTATGGAAAGTGTTTTTCCTACTCATAGATTTTTATGATGATTTTTAAAGTCAAGCCAACAAACGATTCTTTATGGAGACTTGCAACAAAGCAAACAAAAAGTCAAAGAACCCGCAAAAGCATAAGTTCTACTTATCGCTCAGACTTTAACAAGCAATACAATAATAAGCCCCATTTATGTTTCTGACTTGACTATGTGTGTGTGTGTGTGTGTGTGTGTGTGTGTGCATTATGGGCTTTAAGCATGCAACAAATGTGTCTGCGATATGTGCCCCTAGGGCATCAGTAAATCTTATCAATACTGTGTGATTTTGTATTTTCAAGCATATTTCTTTGCCTGTTGATAACACTTTTTTTCACTGCGATTTAGGAGGGTGCCGAAATACGACAAGCAACAAAATTATTTCTTTATTCTATTTTATTTGTGCTCTTATGTCTTCATATTGGATTTATATTTTTGGCATAAAATCAAAGACAAACGTTATACCAAGTACTTCTTGTATTATTGGCTTATTTAACTTGTAGCCTTGTTACTATAGTATTTCAGTCAAATAAGGGTTAAAGCTGGGCTTAAAAGTTAGCAGGCTGAACGTACTTTAGGCATTTTACAAGTTGTATCAAAAGTCTCAGTGCATCAGGTCAAAGGTCACGAAAGTTAAAAGTTTCTTGCAATTATCGCGTTTTCTAAACTTAAAACAAGTTTTGAAGCTTTTACAATACTCTATACTAAATCGATGTTAATATTTTAAAACAAGCTTCGCCTTGATGATAAAGCATACAATGAAAGAGATGTTTATTATATGAAACAAACTGAAGATGTGCAATTCGCAACAGCTGAATTATACTATTACGGAGCATTTTCTAGACTATAAGACTATTAGAACAATTCTTAAACGATATATAATACTTATGGGAAAAAGGTTGTGTCGTTGTAGAAAAGAAACAACAGATTGAATGGTAACGAAATGTTCATCTATCAGTCATGCTGGAATGGCTGATTTTACTAGGTTTATTTCTACTTATGAAACTTATATTCTGCAACCGCAAGCATTTTATCCTTCGAATGGTATAGGTTTCAGCTGAAAACGTTGCATTTTTGCAAAGTAATCGGTACCACACTGAATTTTTGCTTAGTGCATTTAAATATAGATTTCTTCACAGAATATATAGGTCTAATAGATGCTCACCCGAGATTTATTGAGACTTTGCCCGAAGGTACTATAGTATAGCGCGATTAGCTGCATTACACTAAACAGCACTCTCACAATCTAGTATAGAGACCATTCAGCGTTGAGACAACACCTTGTGCCGTTCGGATTGCGAGAGAGCTGAGGCTTTCGCTGAAGAGGGCCGGTTCAAGCTCTTTGGGATTGCAGACGCAGTTGACATGCTTGAATGCCTGAATTGCAAACTATCCAGCCATTCACGCTGAACGAAGTGCGCCTTCAGTAAATTAGGCTTAAAGCGAAGAAGACCCCTGGTTATGATGGGCTTCACGACAAAGTGGTTAAGGCCCTTCAAAGCAAAGGACTTGCCTTTCCGCTTTTCATTTCAATGCCATGTGGCGGTTTCATCACTTCCCTTCTCAGTGGAAGTGTGCAATAATAAAGATGTTGCCGAAGCCTGTCAAGCCGGAGAAACTTATTGCGCCTTATCGCCAGATATGCTTGCTGCGGGAATCTTTCTTGGTAGCGTGTCGGCAGTTTTGGGTGTCTAAGGTGCCATTCCTGACCATCAGTTTCGGTTCAGGCAACAGCATGGTACTCCCGAAAAGATGCATTGGGTGGCGCAACACGTCCAGCTCTACAGCTATGTCAAGTTTGGCATGAGGATTTGCTCTTCAAGGTCAAATCCCTCCTTCCAGCTGAGCAGTTCAATCTGTTGAGGTGATACCTTCAGGGGCCTTGCTTTATGGCTGAGTTGCAAAACGAACGATAGAGAATGTGTTGCATTAAAGCTTGTGTGCCAAAGAGCATTGTGCTTGGACCTCTACCACTTTGTACATTGCTGACTTGCCGTTGCCTGCTGCACCAAACTCGATGTTTGCCACATAAGCTGATGACACTGTCTTTGCGTCCAGCTTGTCCCAATGAAGCGGTGGCGGTCACAGGCAGGTGGTCCTGGTGTTTACGCTCAGGCAATGCATTTGTCCTACTAGCAGCTTTCAAAACTCTTTTATACCTCAGCTGGCTTGTGCCCGATAGCTGGGTATGTATTTGGAAAAGTGTTTACCTTGGGTAAGCATATTGCAATGACCACAGCTGCTTGCTACACTAAGCTCATAAAGCTCAACTGGTTCTTGCGTCCCAACAAAAAGGTGTTGCGGCAGCTTCCAATACTGATACGGTTCAAGTAATGCAAAACCGGGATCTTAGAACCGCGCTGTATATTGACCGGCAGAATGCACACCACAACCCGTTGGCTTGGTTGAGGCGAATCCACCTAGAAAATAGAATAGAACCAAAATAAGCGTTACTTGGACTCAATTTCTTCACTACTTCAAATAGTCGTATCTCGGGAACTAGAACAGAGCAAACGAGAATAAACTTGGCTTTAAATTGCTTAAAACAATTAAATGAGCCGAAGAGGCTGTTCATAAATGATGTCAACCCTTGTCACAAATAACCAACTCCCCCCTAATGTGACGTCACAAATTTTCCGTGCAACCAAAAATGTCGAAAATTTGATTCAAAATCTTTGATCGATATGTATGAATGTGAAATGAAAAGAAAACTTTGCGTGAAAATATAAAGATTTTGGGAGTTTTTATTAACATTTTGACTGTGACGCCACGTTTTTAAAAACACCGCACTCTCCCAACGTCACGAAAAGTCATAATTTGATGAACTCCTCTCCCCGTCCTCGGTGGTGACGTCATTTATAAACAGGCTCTTAGGTGAAGACGATCCGCTGTGAACAAAATTGTCTTCTAAAGCTATCAGATCCAAAGTGTATATTGTATAGACGATTAGCCCTGACACGATGCCTTTTGACTTTTGAACTTTACAACCTCTACGTTGACTTAAAAAGTTTTCTTATTTAAAGTAAGATTAAACAAGCAGCAAGGATTCAGGATTGGAAAGCATATTATGTATCCTGTATATAAATCGCTGCAGCTTAACGCCTATCCGGCATCCAAAACAGCAGCTCTCAGCTTTACTCGTTGTTCTTGTTAGTGGAAATGCATTTATTGTATTAGCCTATGCCATTGCCGTGAGACCTTCCGAAACCAAATTGGTGATCGGGAAATATGTGTCCGGCAGTAAGATTCCCGAGTAATATGAGATTTGCTGAATTGGAAGCTCTCGTTCAGTTTGAATATCTAAATAGCGATAGTTTGATAAGCGTTCTAGATAATTCAATCCAGATTTAAACTTTTATTAAGATCAAATTTGTTGCACAGTGTTATTTTATATTTTGTTGCCTACTTTTTAGGGTGTTTTGGTACTTTTGGCCAAATTGATCCTGCGAACTTATTAAGTTAATTCGTTCGTTTGTTTTCTACATATATAATATATATATGATATAACTGTTTGAGTGGAACCTCCTCAACAATACCGATATTCGCGAAATTCTCAAAACCTGAGGGTGATCGTACAAACATGAGCAACCATCATAGTTCTTGAATATGAACTAGTGTTGAGTAGTGTAATCGCTTCTTTGGCAAGGACTCGATTTTCATACAATTTTCTACGTATTTTTAAACTTTTATTTAAATGACACATAACTTTCAAACCACAGCAACTAACGCTTCAAGCAGGGATGATAT
This sequence comes from Chymomyza caudatula, assembly GCA_035041775.1. Classification (NCBI taxonomy): domain Eukaryota; kingdom Metazoa; phylum Arthropoda; class Insecta; order Diptera; family Drosophilidae; genus Chymomyza; species Chymomyza caudatula. Next base: position 2,163,989 of record JAWNKW010000217.1, on the reverse strand, counting down.
GGTAACTGTACATTATGACAGTTGCACATTCGTCACTCACTTTTCCTCAATTCAGTTACATATGACCTCATGGCCTTCCAATCAATTGCATACTTCACACTTGCTTTTTAATTATAAAACAAAAAAAACAAAATTGCGAACTATTTTACAATTTGATGAGTTTTGTAAATAGCTTTTGCTTGAATTCCAGCCGTATTCCGCTGGGTATTGTGGCGAAAGCTAATATGTACACATATACAATACATTGCAGTTACCCCATATTCAATATGAGCACTATATAACCCCACAATATTGAAACGTTTTATTTATTGAAATGTGAAATTATGTGACAGCAATTGGAAAACTGTGGCCAAAAGTTACTCAAGCGAAAATTGATTTCCTAGAAAATACATTTACAATGTGTGGAAAGCAGATGCTGACATTGACTGGAACTCGGACTCGGACAGCGATTCGGACTCTGAATATGTGAACAATAGCCACCATAATAGCACAACCCCAAGCTTCATGACCATAAGAATCAACATGGACGCCGCTGCACTTTGCAAACACACTCTCAACCACACTATGTGTGTGTGTGTGTGTGTGTGTGTGTGTGTGTGTGTGTGTGTGTGTGTGTGTGTGTGTGTGTGTGTGCGGATGTGTTAGAGAGATAATGTGAGAGAGTGCAAAAAGCAATACATTCAACTTTTGTCATGTTTGCGGTGCGACAGAGTCACAGTGTCAAGTTGTTGGCTGACAAGGGAGCGTGACTGTACTTTGTGTGTGTGTGTGTGTGTGTGTGTGTGTGTGTGAGTGTGTGTGCGTGTGTCTCGGCAACAAGAACAAGCCTGTAACAAATGACTAAGGAACCGCATGGCAAACCCAAGAAACCAAACGAGCTGCAAACCAGCATCAAATGAAAATGAACGACCGCCCAAGTAACCCAAAGACCAACTGAACCTGGACACAGTCTGGTCCAAGACAGTGTGTTCAAATCAACAAACACACACACACACATACACACACTTAAACAGTACAGTAAAAAGAAAGTTTGTTTCCTTGGCATTTCTTCGCATGGCTGGCAGGCAACGCGCCGACAAAATAAACACAAACAAACTGAACAAGTAAAAGAGTCGGAGCGAGCTTTAAACGCCGTAAGAGAAACCCGCATACATAAATACCCCTGCTACTGCCACACCCACACCGCCTCTTTTGTGCTGCCACAAGTCATAGCCCTGCTCCTGCTGCTGCTGCTGCTGCTTTATACACCTAATTGACGCCGAAGGACGCACAGAGTCAGTGGCAGCAGGTCAAAAGTGTTGCCAGCATTCGTAGTCAAAGTCGCAGCCACGCCCACAAAACCCACACGCCCGCCGGCCATCCGAGGACTTTGTTGAACTTGGACTGCTTTTGCATTATGCTGACTTTTTATTCACACATTATGTTTTGCCCGGAATTTGTAGCAGTGGCAGCAAAGCCTGAAGCAAAGCATGGCCGTTACTTTTGCTCCTGCTGCTATTTGGCTTCGGTTCCCCAACAAAACTAAACTAAGCCAAACTAAACTGAGCTGAACTGAACACAGCACAGTGAATGGGATGCAACCAACTTGCAACTGTGTCACTTTAATCGGCAACTTTTCGTGAATCGGCCAATTTTTGATATGCGCTATTCGGCCGAATACTGCCAAAATGCATTTATTTCGAGACAACAAGAACAGCCATCTCTTAGAGTTGGCAATCCAATTTTCGCTTTCTACGATAAGAGCGATGCAATGATCTTTCGAGATAGGAGAGTAATACACACAATTTTAGCGTTTCGTTTCGACGAAATCTTAGTATTGGTCTTGCTGAAGAATAACTTTTCCATAGCTTTGCTTGTATTCCGTGCGTTTTGCCTAATGAATCATTAGGAGTCGATATTGATTGCTCGAATGAAAGTTACGGTTATTTCAGTCGCTGATTGGGCACAACACTTTTTTTGATCCCACCGGATTCCAGTCGCTATCCGATGTTCTTCGCCTATACTTTTTTTCCAAAAACATCAGCAACGAATGTCTGCTTTGGTTTCCTGGCAATATGTACAACTTCCACCCTTTGAATCACGTACTAAGAGCGAAAATTCGCAATTATTTCTGATACAAAACTTAAACAAGGTGTGACCATAAATTCGAAAGGACTTTAATTTAAACACTCAAACAAGCGACATTAATAAAGCTTGGAAACCCTTAAAAGCAGTAGCAACAAGTTTTCAAGGTAACCATAAAAGTACCTATATTCTGGATTAAATGGTAAAAAACTGCCAAAAGTTGGGCTGTTCATCTAGATAAGTTTCCCGAAAGTGTTTGGAGATTACAGCAAACAACAAGGAAAACTACTTCATCAAGATATTAAAGTAGTAGAACAACTGTATCAGTCCGTATGAGATGAAGGCAGATATTTGTTGGATGCTGAAAGAGAACATTACTATATAGAAACAAATGAACGTAAGCGAAGCTCCTTGCATAGATCCTTTAGTGAAAAAAGAAATCGATAGAGAACAAAGAATATGGATGGTAGACAATGTAACTTTTTCGCTTATTTCCATGATTTTGAGGTGTTGTTTAGCTTACAGCTAAACCAAAATGCGTTGGGCCAGCGGCACACCGAAAGCGGACCTGAACTGAGCTGACTCGAAAGCAAAGTAGAGTTGGGATATTTCCGTCAGATCAGATTAGTTCCGCTCTCTATGTGCCAAAAGGGCTCACACAGAAAACAAGAAGTGGCCCTTCAACAAAAAAGATGACTTTACTCTACAAAGAAAAAGAATGACCATCTGAAATTAATCAATTTTAAAAAAAAAAGGCACTACTAAAGCTTTTTCTGTTTCCGATCATCGCTATAGATACAGCAATAGATAAACAAAGAAAACCGTTGCACCTCACTCTCACACATGAAAGTCAAATTTCTGGAATTTTAAAAATACAGCAAAGCTTGGTTTTTGAGCATTAAATTGCTTTTTTTTTGCCCCGTGTATTGAGCGGATTAGAGAATGCCAGCTCAGCAGGTCAAAGCTTGTCGTATGAGGCGACCTATAATGACACTTGATTCTTTCGAGACTAGTCGAGCCACCCGAGGCCTTAAAAGGGTTGTGCGTAGGGTTTGGCGCCCACCATGTAAAACCCCAATTCCAATAAAAGAAATACATTATGCCGTAACCCGGTAACGGTTTGTTATAGCCAGTTAAGAAGAAGATTGCTTTTTATGACGAAACTTGCAGTATAACTAAAGTGGAAAACTGTTTTCTTGCTAGCAAGTTTAAATGCAATGTGAGTGCCAAGCTGCAAAAAGCTATGCTACAAATCACGAAATTAAAAATCAGGCCACACGAATCATGCCACACAAATCACACCACCCGATGACTTACCGGTTTTACCGCCTTTAGATGTTTCATATAACAAATTGCCTTTATTTTTGAACACACTGTAAAAACTTTATCTAGTCCAAAATATAGTTACGCTTGAATTTAAACGCTTTACATTTGCAAATTGAGCCACTGTGCCAGTGTCTGTGTATCTCTTATTATCTTTGTGTGTTGATTCGGTACAGTTTAAGGTTTCGCTAGGTTTTTGGTTACTGTAAGGGTCCAAAATTGGTTTGGGGTTTTATTGACAGGCACAACTTGAAGCTGTGGCATTGGGTGCGTATGTGTGACAACACATAGCTGTCATCAGCTGTAGACAAACTTTGTTGGGTTGCCCACAAAATGGACGTTGTATTGCTTTATTACGGCAGTTGTTCTACTTATATACGGAACATACATATGTTGCCTTGCCCTTGCTTCATGTACAACAGCTAATGATGCGTTCAACTGCACCCACACAGCGCCACACACACACGAAGACGCTAGTGCGTTGCGGTTATCGGTCACGGCAACTACCAACTGGCTCGGACATTGAATGACGCAGACAAGGCGAGCGAGTGAAAGTGTTTGGGCGAGTGAGTGTGATGGCAGACAGGCTCGTCTGTGTTTTGTGTGGAGCGTCTTGGCTAACCGCGCTTAATGGAGCTTTGGGTTTTGCAGGTTATGCGCCACTTGCCTGCTTGTGGCAGGCAACAGTCGTGTGGCATCCGCATCATAGATATATAGCTATAGCTACAGCATCGGCAGCAAAACAAACAAGATTTGCATTAAGTCGTGCGGCATTTTCTTGCGGCTTTTTTTGCTTTTCCATTTCATTTGACTTGGTTTTTTTTTTGCGCCCCTAACTTTGAATTTGTAGGGCAACCTTCCCCATCTCTCTTTCTCTATGCCGTGTGACTGACAATGAGGCACAAACAAAAAGCAAAAAAAATAATAAAAAATATAAAAAATATATAAAACTGTAGCATGCTTTTAGGCATTTCTGTGTAACTGTCTGGCTCGCGGTCACTCACGTACGGCCATAACACAGTTACATAATCATATTTATGCCGTCACACTAATGCTCATGTACCACACAGCTATATCATCATATACATGTGTATGTACATACAAATGCACACGCACTAGATCTGGGCTTTTCTTCGAAAGTAACCGATTTTCTTTCAATATTAAAGGTCTTCTGTAGAAAAGTCCTCAAAGCGTCCCGGCTTTGCGCTGGTTGTTAGAGCTCTTAGACTTCGTCGTTAAGCGCCAAGGCTCTTACGGAGTACTTTTTGCTCAAACTGTGTCATTACCAAAGCTGCAGCGCCATAAGGCAAAACGGGAAGGTTGACCGTCGTAGTTTCCTCTGGCGAGTGTGGTCTCTACTCTTCCTGCTGAGGCCATAGTAACATCTATTGGCAAACGTCATAATCCGCTTGATCTCCATGCTGACACCGTTCTTCATTATGACGGGGTTGCCATGGTAGACGCAATCCTTGGCTACTATCTGCTTGAAGAAATCATGTACTTTACCCTGCTCTCATTTGCAACCAGACCTACACTGGCATATTTTATTTCAATAGCCGCAAATGCTCCGGCAACTGTTCGCTTAGTACTCACACTCCATCACAGAGTTGAAGAGTTTGCCAAACTGTGCATTGCCTTGTCTGAAGTCTCGCTCAAAGGGTTCGGAGATGTTCCTTCCTACCTTGACGGAGTTGCGTGTACTGCTTAACGTCATTCTGACGCACCAGCTGTTCAGGTATACCGGCGTATACGCGATCTCTCAATGAGCTATCCTGTGACAAAGAGATAGTGGTTGGAGATTTGGTATTCGTGGGTCTTTGGTGTAGTGTGACTATCTGGTCAATTGTGGACTTATCAAGCCCAAAGCCGCACTATTAAGGTACTAAGAATGCTTTCACGAATGGTTCGAGTCTCTCACACAAAACGCTCGATAGGCCTTATATGCAATAGAACGAAGACTCATACCACATAATCAAGCAAATGAATATCTAGCAGCTCCGCTGGCTGGGTCATGTATACAGAAGCTTCTGCGAGTAAGGTCTTCTTTGCGGCTGTTGAAGGAAGGTGACGAAGCGGCAGGTCGTGTAGAAACCACACTTTGGTATCCTGGGGGATTGCTCTATATCAGTTCGTAACCTGGTAACAGGTTATTATAGCCAATCCAACAGCTCTTCTTCAATTTGACAGCCTTGCCTGTTAAAGTTTTAACTATAAAATTGTAAAACAGTTCTTAGAATGGTTTTTATTTCGTTTTGAAAAAGATGTACAAACGACAAACAATTTATTTACTTTTTATTGTTGTTTTTTCATTGGTAGGGAGCTCCGCCTCCTGCTTACTCTATACCGACTTGTTGCAAAATGTACTCTACTGTATTATCATACTTGAATTTCAATTTCCTCGTGCTGCAGTTTGAAAATATGAAATGTAGCAGGAAATGATATAATTTCCGGAAAGCTTTAATAGAGCTATGCACTTTATTGCTACTAAATCCCGTATTCTAACAACAACAATGAAAAAATAATTGATGCTACAGTCGGCACGGTGTCCGACAGTAGGATACCCTGTAACCTTTTTTCCCATGAAAAACTTATTTCTGTGCAAATTTTTGTATCGAAGCGTTGCAGGATATAGGCGCTATTAAAGTAACTGTACTACGGGAATAGGTAGGGATGATTCGGAAAAGGTCAATATTTTTTCTACGTACCCAATTTGGGGGCTTCTATTGAAAAATACACCAAATTTTGTAGCTTTAGCTCACATATATCTATATCTACATGTAATGGAACTTTGGAGCAGTTTATAAGCGAAGGAAGGTGAATTCGGCATATTCTTGACTATAACTTTTGATGTATTTATCCGATTTCGGTCATTTTATAACATAGATGCACATAAATACGGCGCAAACCTCTGTCGAGTTTCGAGTCGATAGATTTGACGGAGCGGCTGTAAGCCGCAGAATTCTGCTAGGGGAAACGGGGGCATATATCAAATCAATTCGACAAACTTCATCATTCCTGGGATTACGCGCATCTTTTGGTAACATTTTGTTTCTTTAGCTCTTATGGTCTCGCAGATCTATCAACTCATATGGAGAGACGGACAGACGGACCATGGAACTTATGGTCTGCCACGTCTAGAGAGTATAAAAACCCGGTTACAATTAACAAGTTTTACGTTTTAAATATGCGTATTTCCGTTTTTGCATAAAAAAATGTTTGTATAACTGAGAGTCACAGACATTTGAAAGTCACCCTTACAAGTGTCACTTTAAATTCATTTAAAATTCACAGATACACAATACACCTACACGAATGGTTATACAACATTATAATAATAAAAACAGCTTGCAATGCCATTAGAAAATCTATTCAAAATCATTTGTAATTTATGCTAATTTAGTTTGTTTTATATGGTTGTGTGTGTGTGTGTGTCTCTGTGTGTTGCCATATAGTGTAAAAGTCATTCGTAGTTGTTTACACAAGTATTTGTGACTTCTGCCATCTGTACTGATATTGATGATACATATTTATTTGTATATATATATATATATATATATAGATATCGATCCCATTGACACCCACTGTGCAATCATGGACACGTGCTGTGGCATTTTTAATAGCTCGCTGACTTACCATTTTCAGTTTTGTGTATCTTAGGAATACATAACTAAGCAAATATAAGTAGTAGACACACACACACACACACGGCGCTCTGCCGGATGCTACCCAATGTAGGAGGGCCCAAGGTTGGCGTACGATTGCTCCTGGCGAGAGTAGTCGCATCAGTTTTATTATACGCAGCGCCTATCTGGGTGACGACACTGGATGGGAGGAGTGATCTGCGGAGGAAGCTAGCGGCGCCTTACCGATTGAGCGCACTGCGTGTAATATCAGGTTTCCGCACTATCTCGGAGGACGCGGCTCTAGTCTTGGCCAATATGTTACCCATTGACCTGCTGGCCAGAGAGATGAAGCAGATCCACGCATGGCGGTCGGCGATGCGCGGCGGAGCATCAACAGTTGCTATCCGAACTTCGGAAAGGGAAGCGTCAATGACATCATGGCAGGCCAGGTGGGATTCCTCAACGAAAGGAAGATGGACCCACAGGCTAATTCCAAAACTGAAGGAGTGGATAGAACGAGGGACAGGATGCATGAACTATCATCTTACACAGTTCATGTCCAACCACGGCGGATATAGGGAATACTTGTATAGGTTCGGACACGAACAAACCCCCCTGTGTCCAAGTTGCCCAACAAAAAAAGACAACGCGGAGCATGTTCTTTACCAATGCCCACGGTACAGAACGCTAGTGGGCTCAATCATGAGACACATGATGGACAGCGAAGATAACTGGCTCGGGATTACCCAGCTACTGATACACATACAAAAATTTGCGACGATGCGAAAGGGCACGGCACGAAGCGGAGAGCGCGTGATAGGTCGGAGATATAGCCAGAAGAAAGAACGTGAATCAGCTCATCTAGGCATCCAGAAGGATCTGAGAGATGCAAAAGAGACCTAAGATGTGTGTGCCTATAAAAGGCAACCCTCCTCTGCGAAGTAATACCTAGCGGTCCTCCCGCGGAGAGAGGTGGTGTAAAGGGGTGTCGTTAGTACGTACGTTGGATTACGACATGAATCGTGCATGCTGGTGGTACGGACCATCAGAATCTTTTGAAGATTTTCATCCCTCCATGGCGTTTTCCATGGTTACTTACGTAAAAAAAAAAACACACACACACACTCACACATATATATACACATAGTAGATGCTCTGCACACACTCTTAATTCTTGTATAGTATAAGATGGCGTCAGCATAGCTGAAAGCAATGAAGATGAATATGTTGAATAACTACTCCTCACTCCTTTAGTCAATCCATCAGCGTTGGTTTTTAAACAGCGTTTCTTATACCCTTTCAATTATAAATCTATTTAGAGGTAACACTAGTATTCGAACTCTATACACTCTATATAAGTGCAAATACGATCTATTGTTCATAACACGTTAGATATTATGAACGATTTCGTCGTAGACTAGATTATTGATTGTCATACCCGCTGAAGCAAATCAGAAGATTGAAAGTTGACAAAAGTGAAAAAAAGAATACCCCACAATCTTCGCAAATTGTAAAGTGAATAAAACGTAAAACAGTTCCCGAGACGCACTTTTTTGGCCTTCGGATGGGAACATTGAAAATAAGTTGTATGAGATCTATATTGCCTCTTGTGAACAGGTTCACAGCAAAGCGAGTAAATAACACTATCTAACAAAAGAAAAGTTCTTGGCTAAAACATACCTTTGTTGGTAAATTTTAGTAGCTAATTACGAATCCGGCAACCGCCTTTGAGTTTCTAGTACGATTTTCGAATTATCGCTATTTCAAAGAATGCAATACTATTGTGTAGCGAAATCAGAAAATCGGATATTGTTTGGAAATCTGCAGTTAAAAAGCGATTCGAATTAAGATTCTCGTACAGCATGCGATTTGCTGTCCTCAAAACTCGTGATATGAGGTCGAATTTGTTGTCTAGTGTAATTAGGTCAAACTCAACATAGTATGTTTGGTATCAAAATCCACAATGGCGATAGTTGAACAATTGTATGTATAGTAAGAAATCGTAGCTCGCAATAATTGCTATCATAGTCTACGACAAGCCGGATGCATCATTACCTTGAGCACCTTCTTCCGTCGCCTGACTGCTGGTAATTTGCAGAGTATCATTAGCCACGGCACTTCTCGAACTTCATGAAACTTTAACTATCGGGCTAATATTATAATAATATTATATAATATCATTCAAAAGATTGATTATATATGTTATATAATCTCATTCAACATTCAAAAGATTTATGATACAAAGGTATACACCAAACGGTACAAAAGTACAAAATTTACCGATAACTTTTATCGATTTAACTTTTTTCATAAGTAACACAATACATAACTGTTTTATGTTACAATCTGATGCCTTTTATGGTGCAGGAAAGAGAGTGATACATCGACATGACAAACTTCATCTGCATAAAAGATGATACCTCTAATGTATAGATGTTCATAGGCACGGTTTTCTCGACTTCTTCTTTGTCCATAGAACTTATCGTCTGCCACGCTTACTTCTCTTAATTGCTTACGTTGCACCAAATTATTATTTCCGTTTAGACTATATAGAAAATGAAAGCCGCGTTTCGGGTTATCATATCGCCGTCTTGCTGCAATTTTGGGATCAACGTTTTTGCCATTTCTGATTTGAGCATGTCTTTTGTAGATGTGACACCGGAGAGCCTTCCGGAACTGCTCAGAAATTAAAGTTTTAAGGAAACCAAAAACTTTGCTGATCAGTGAAATTATCTCAAAAACAAGTATTCAAGCTTTGAATTAAATTTTGCCAGGTTTAAATTATTGTTTTTATCTCTAAACTTTTCTTTATGAAGAACTCTACAACACTGACTATGGATTTTTTATTATAAAATAATTCTAAAACAGTTCAAGGTCCAAAAACAAGAAGTTATACTTCAAAGTTTTTTATTTCCCGATAATTCTGACTTGCGGTTAAGTTAAAGCTCCGCAGCTAAATGTTGTGTTACAATCCACTGAAGTATCGAACAATAAAATTTTAAACACAAATAAGCTTTGAAATTTGACTTCTTGTTTTTGGCCGGCAAAAAACTATCTTTATAAGAAGAAGATTAGGTCGCTAATTCCATATAATTCTAAAACTTTTAAATACTTTTTATGCGTTAAAAATTATACGTTGATGTGACACATTAAAACCCGACTCCTATGCCGCATACATGCCGTGATGGTAGCATGTCAATCAATCAAACACAGTGCTTAATTTCTATGAGGCAGCAAATCACATAGTGTAAAAGTGTATTAAAGATAAGGCAGAAGAGGGCTTCGCAGGTCATTAGCTCCAGGTGCACAAACTCTTAGCATTAACTTGGGTAGCGATTAGACCATGCTCATCCGTACGTCCATCCGTCTGTGTGAGTCCCTCGATCTCGGAGACTTTAAGAGTTAGTGACCCTTTATCGAATTGGCTTGAAATCTACTGCCATTACGCGACTTAAGAGAGTCATGTATGTACTTGCGCTACCATTTTATTGTATGTTTGACTTAGTGCTAAGGGTATGCCAACATCTGACACCATACCGACGGACTGCATCACGTTTTATTATTTACACATTGTGCATTAACTAGAAAGAAAAAGAAGAAAAAAAACTGACATCTTTCAACACTCTGTTATTGATCAGTTGGCTATTATTTTAAAAGATTTGCAAGTTTTTTAGTGTAATGGAATACAAAACCCGGTCATAAACCCAGCGACAGTATTACAGCAAAGCATTTCAAAGCACAACCCAAACTTAAGAAAACATCTGATGCCCGACTGGGAGTGTCTGTGTCCTTGTACGTGTGCAAAAGAAATACGAATCGATGCGAAACGATTCGAAAGGAATTGTCGTACATCATTACAACTAAGAGAAACTTCTGACAAGATGATGAAAAAACGTCCAAAGACAAAATAAAAGAAAATGAAATAAAAAAATAAATAAATAAATAACAAAGGCTGCTCAAACGTTGGCATGTAGCGCCCGGTAAGTGGGTGTATACTTTGAGGTTTGTTTTTCCTGAGCGGAAAAGCGAGAGAGCATGAGGCTGGCTGTGACTTGGTTGCTTTTACTTTGTGTTGAACTATTTCCGCTTAACAATTTCCTTGTCGGACCCGCAAAACTTAACATGGCACTTGTCCTTGTCAAGGCAAATGAATCTGTTTTCATTTGGCAGGTACAACGAGCAACAAAGACAAAAAGCGACGGGAGAGAAGTCTTTAAGATTAAAGTGTAGCACGGTTTTCGTGCGTGTTCAACATTTCACGTGTGTGTAAAACTCATCTAAAACCAGCATAAAAGCCGAAAAATCATCTTAGCAACACTTTGATATTCGATAAGGCGCTGCGACAAAGCAGCGCCACATCTAAAGATTTCGCTGAACCGAACCAAACCGAACCGCGCCGAACCGAACCGAAAACAAACAGCTGAACTCGCACTAAGTAAATGGGGCGTCGTCACTTCTGCTACTTTTACTGACTCAAACTCCTTCTGCTCGATTCGTCCTTGTCGCGTGTGTGCGTGTGCGCTGCGTGTGACGTCAACTTATAAAATATGCGTTTAGCTGCCACGCCCATGTCCACTTAGCCTGTATCTCTCTATATCTCTGTGTGTGCAAGAGGTCATTGCAATGCATTCTTCAAATATTCCAAATTCTAAAGCGTATTATTTATATATAAACATAAAAAGTTAATTTCCATTGTAACATAATGCCTATTAAAATGCTTCAGTGCGTTTCCAATTTGATGGCTTTGACACTAAGCCTTATACAATTAAATCATTACATATACATATATATATAACATATATATATATATAACATATATATATATATATATATATGTGTGTACATGTTGTTATACTTTCTATAAACAAATCGGATAAGCGGCAGCTTAAATTTAAATCACAGTAATGCTCATTTGTATATGTTAACATGTGGATTACGTGCCGGGCTTGAATAACCCGTGAGCCATGTTAAAGGTTAAAGCTGCTTTATTTTTTGTCATAAATTCACAGCTCATAAGTAGGCAATGATTTTTTTTCGAATTTTCTTTGCTAAAAGGTCAGCAAATAACCAACTGACACAATAACACACACACACACGCACACACACACACACACACACGCACACGGATTTGTATCTATGTGTGTGTGTGCTTTCGCCATTAGTTGCAAAAATATTATCTGCTATTAGCATTACTTTTAGTTGCACATAAATCACATAACTAACTGTATCTATGTATATGCCAATTGTATGCAGCTGTTCTGCTAAATGCTCAACAACAAACTGTACATAAATTTTCAATTTGGCCCAAATGCTTATGTACATAGCCCTGTTATATATAGCATACATACATATATATGTATAAGCCATATTTCGCAAAAATAAGCTATACATTAAGCCAAAAGACGCCCCTAATTATATTAGCTGTCTAGACTTTTCGAATGCAATCTATTTACTTAATATATTGTACTTGAACTTTAGCAAATATATTGCTTGCGTAGAGCAACATACACTTTTCAGCGGGCATATTAGCTGTGTGCAGCTTCTTATGTGACAATCATGCTATAATATTGATACCCATATAGAGAAAAAACTAATTTTTGCTTCATTCTTTGGTAGTACGGGCTATTTTCAGCACCCCCTGAAACCTTTATTTATTTAAACAAAAATGGTTTCATTCAGGACAACGAGTGGATCAATTGTCTCAAAAAGCCTAACAGAGGAAAATAAAAGGTTCGACTGAACCATTTCAAGAAAAGATAGGCAACTTTCTGCTTCCACTTCCAAAATCTGCTGGTGGCTATTACCAGAATAGTCTAGTCGTAAGTCTAGTTATAAGGTTTTATATTATTCTCGAAAATATTGACCTTATGTTTATAGAATACTAAATAATAAGTCAACACAAATAAAAAATTCCAAAAAAGAAAGAATGTATCCTTAAGTTAAAGGCCTAGAGTGCTATTTTATCTAACATTTTGTTCATTTTTTTAAAATTAGCCTACCATTTAAACAATAAAATAAACAGCAACCTAAGAAAATCATGCTATAAGCTACTCTATTACAATTGAGTGCCTTGATTCAAGTCCATTTATGCCTAGTGGCAACACTGGTGTTCCAGAAACCACTTCCTCTTGTGCCGCAACTGAGCAGGATTGAGCGCACTGGGGAAAAGCACAGACTAGCGGAGCTGTACTGAGTGCGTCCTTTATTCTCACTGCCCTCCACGGTAGTAGACAACGACTTTGCAGCTTCATTACCGTTCCGCCATCCGGCTTGAGTGCTGGTACTGAATGAGTTCCCGGTACTCTGGTACCAGCATACGCATTCATTACCAACCCTTTGGCCTTGTTGGTTCCAGATTAGGCTAGGACTTGACTCGCGCTTTGCTCTCGTACATCAGCCGTGCACCAACGCCAGTTTCCTGTGATAATGGCACATCGATTAACCATTCCTTTGTCGCTTTCCATCGACGCAAGACCGCTCTGACCTTGCGAATCGTACACGGAGCAAGCCAAATTCGACACTTCTATTGGATTCACAGCCGCAGGCGTTCTTTTCTTCTATAAGAGTCTCTCTAAAAAGCGGGCGATTGAGATTACTTTCTTCGAAGTTCCAACTGGAAACTCCGGTCTGGTGGGAATGGTTTTTGGGAAAGCACAACCAGCATAATTGTGGGTGTACTGCTCCGTTAAAAGTTATTAGCTTTAAAGTCCATTCCAGAAAAGAGGCCTTGCACAACTACGGTGTGGCCAAGACCGGAGAGATGATGTTTTCTAACTTTTAAGCTATTGACGCCAGCGACTCGCCACCATTACTACAAGTATCATTAACTATTGGGATTTATTGACATACATACCGTGCTGTGAATACCCAGTCTAGACTTTGCCCTTACCCATTTAGTTTCCACCATGGCAGTAAATGGCACCCAGGAGAAACAACGAGACAGCAAATCACTTGTAGACGGGTTCCTACAGGATTCTGGGGGCACGAAACATGCCGCAATTTCCATCTCCACCATTCCATATGGTGCATGTAAAAGAACAGTTTTCTATGATGCAATGTAAAACTTCTCTGCTGCCGATCCCTGATGTAAAGGGATGCGAGCATTACAAGAAATCAATAAATAAATTGTGAAAAACTAAATCTCAGGGAGAAAGCAAAATGCAACGTCGAAGAGAACAATTGCGTAAAGCTTATGAAAAGCAGAAACGTCTAATTCACAGCATAGAACAGAACATTTGACAAAAGAAGGACCTTTCAGCAACACGGAAGTTGGTAAGCGAAGTGTGCTGTGCGTGTGGGAACGGAGCACTCTAGTATTCGTGCAAAACATCATTGCCCAATTTGATCAAGTCTACAAATATGTCACGTTCGAATCATACTTAAATATGTTATAAAAAAAGAAGCAAGATTTTTCTATAAAATAAAGTCATATAGTCATAGTCAGACATACCATAAAGTGATTTAATTCTCAATCATTGTTGCTGTTGTTCATAAACTTTGACTTTTGTGACACGTTTATGAAGGTCACGTTCGACACCATGAAAATATATCAAATATAAAGCGATTCTCATATTCACATAACACCACATGAGTTTTAAAATTAAAAAAATGGCAGCGTCAAATAAATAAATACAATTTTTTTTCAGTCCAAATTAAAAAAGAACGAAAAATAAAAATATTTTTTTTTTTTTACATACATTGAAAAGTTAAGTTCATTCAATTCTTCAGTTCTCCTTAAATTTTATAAAAAAAAACAAACAAAAATAGTAATCTTCAGGGAAAGAGAGGTTTTTCGCGCGATTTGGTAGAAAGTTTTATAAATCCTAAAAACCAACATTGGGAACTTCAGTAAATGCGCAGAAAAACGAAACATTTTGTGTGACTTCCTGTAGAGGTGCTTGCATTCAGGTTGAAAAGCAGTCTCGAGTGAACCCCAGAACTAAGTATTTGCTTAAAATTAAAAAATGTCGTCAGGATTGGCCAGCAAAATTATTACATATATTATGTGAATTTCGAGCGGTTTACCAATCATGCGACTCGGACTAACCTTGACTTCATTTTGTACATGTTCAAACAATGAATCAATAATAGTCCAAAACTGCAACACGTATATATAAAAATTTGTGATTCAAATCGACTTACTTTTTGTTCTTAGTTGTTTCTAATGCAAGGACATGCTTATTACTTATAAAGAAAGAAGATTCTGTAGCCAATAGATTGGTTTCTTAGATGTATTAGAGTTATTTCATAAGCCATTAAATATGCTTTCTGCTAATCTTGAAATGCAAATCATAAAATTGCTAAGCAAAGATTTGAATAAAGTTTTTTAATTGTTTCTAACGGTATTATGTATGCCTTCCTAGCAAATTAGCATATAAAAAGAGTACAACATTTGCGGCAGGACAAAAGTTGCTGCCACAGCCGCACTCCCCCTCCTTATGCTGCTGTTTCTAGCCACCTCAGGCGGTGTTTCACACTCACACACACACATAGTAACACTACATAGATGTAATGCCGCTTCACACAATAGAAGTTCTCATAGATTTATGAGCCAAGACTTTGTCACACAAAAGAGAAGAAAAAAAAACAGAAAAGAAAAAAACATGAAATGTTATAAATACAAAAATCCATTGAGCGCAAAACACGCAGCGAAATCCAGCAGATCTATTAAAGAGCTAAGGGGGGCGCGGCAGCCAAACGGTGCCAAAGAGCGGGTAAGTGAATGAATGAGTGTGGGAACACCCCTGTTTCAGGTTGTTGGCTGCTGGCGCTATTTCCACTTGCCTGCGCGTAATGCAAAAAGTTTCCTTGACTGTGCACAGCTGGCCAGACCCTAGACCTCAGACCCCAGACCCCAGACCCCAGCTTGCTGAAGAGGCAGCACTTTGAAACTTTACCGCCGGCATGCTTATGCCTCTCGATGGAACTTGCCTGCCCCCTTTGCACTTTGCCGCTGCCTGCGGCCAAGCCTGTACATTGTTGCCAACTTGGTGATAACTTGCGATAAAAATGAAGGCAATTGAATGATGCTTAAATGAAATTAATGGATGTTATAATAAGTTGACAGACTTGCCGAGCAACTTGGCGCTCACATGTTGCAATTGCCGCTGTAAAGTGGCATAATGCCGGGGTCCCCAATGCGGGTGCCATTAAAAAGGGAGCGGAAAGTCAAAGAGATGCGGGCTGTGTGCCTCTTATCACTCAATGCAACAAATACTAAATGCTAAACGCTATCGCATGTTGGCAACAGAAGTTGCCAGTTGTTATGCCAGCCAAGGCGACGACTGACAGGCAGCAGCAGCAACAACAACAGCTGATGCCACACAGAAGCAGCCAAATTGGAGCAGCAGCAGCGGCGGCAGTGGAACACAGTGTCAAAATTCAATTTCGAAATACTTGTGCGTACCATAAAGTCGGGCAAGAAGAAGAAGCAGCCGCAGCAGCAGCAGCAACACGAAGGCAAAGCTGATGAGGCCGCCATGTCACAGTGCAGCAAATGCACTGAGCGAAAAAAAGGGCAAGAAGTGAAACAGCCATAACAACAGACAGTCGAGGGTGTGCCAGAAATCTCTTGACGGTTTTGCGTATACAGCAGATATCGCTTTAATGCAATAGCGCAAAATGCAGCTCTGTTATTGCAACTAAGCGATTGTTTCATATAAGCGATAATTGTCTATATATGCAAATATTTCAAATAAGCGATAATTGATGATGATTTATTTTGATTTTTATTTATATATTTTAGTTGTTACTGGTTTATATGGGCAAAACAAACAATTACAATCTATTAAATAAAAAGTATTTTTGCAAATTTTCAATAATTAAACTGTGCTGGAAAATTTGCATATAACAGATCATATTTTTAGCAACAGATTTATCAATGAAATAGCCGATCCTTTCTAAAAACGACAATGTATGGAAATTGCGAACAAAATGCTTTAAAACGAATTTTTTTCCATATAAGCAGTAATTTCATATATTAGGTTTTCTTCAAAAATCCGTCAATAGAATGCCAACTTGTTAGATTTCCCATTCGAAACATGGTTTTGTTTCGCTTTAAAAATTTGATTGCAAAGAAGATCTTTGTGCAACATGACCAATAAGAAAATCAAACCAGAACCGATATTCTTATAACTATAAACGTTACCGATCATCATACCGAAAATAATCAAAATTCTATAGTAAAGTATAAAAAAACTTCCACGAAATACCAGGCAAACATAAAAATTATCAAGCAGCTGTTGTAGTGGTCGGTAAACGTGCGGGTCTACACTAATACAGGCAAAATATCAAACAACGTCACGGCATTTAAGAAGAAAAGTTGTTGTCGTTAAAATATGGCTGCACTTGAAATCGTTTAAGCGCCCAATTTAATCATTAGCACAAAATCTTTTGTATTCTAAGAATGCAAGTAAAAACTACAAAACTTGGTTTTTACCTTACTCAAGAGTTGCATTTGTTTTCAAACAAAACAAAGTAAGTCCAAGAATCTTATGTTAAAAACAAAGTTTGAAAGTGTATTTTTAGTCGATTTCCAACGAAGATTTCCCATACAAGAATGCCATCTAGCGTGGGTTTATGAAAACAACAACAACAACCTTATATAAAAATGCATGCCCTTGTTTTCGTTCTTACTGCAAACACAGCACACAAAAATAGACGCTGTTAGCATATGTGTGCCAAGTTTTAAATAAAATCTGGACGCTATCTATATACTAGCGCCAGCTTAAGCTCATTGTTTTGCTACCATCACGGCATATACGTGGCATAAGGTGATAAACTTACCTTATAATCTTATATCACGGTTTGGCCCAACTCAAGTTCGCTCGAACTAAACGAACGCGAATCGAAGAGACAGTGCTGCAGTACAATGAAAAACTTAGTTCAATTGAGCTAGTTCAGAACCACAACTCTACTGTAATTACTCCTAAACGTAATCTAATGATAATATGGTGTAAAAATTGCTTTTAAAAAGGTTTTAACACACACTACTACAGTAACATTTAACTTTCTTTTCTTCGCGCTTGCTTTTAGTAAACACATTTTTCGCTCAGTGCAGTTTTTGCCTAACTTCCTTGCAATCAACACAATTTTCTACTACTTCCGTCTGTTGCCTGCCCTCTCTTGCCCATTACGGTTCGCTCTCTCGCTCATTTTCGCAGCTCTCTGCTGCTTTACACTTTTCACTTTCAGTTTCACTTTGACTTACCAAGCATTTTGTCCAATTTTTTCTCATCTTTTATTTTCTATTTTTCCAGTTTTCTGTTGTTCATGCCGTTGACTTTTAGCACATCAAACGCTGTGGATTTTCGAGGGTATGCGAAAAGGGGCCTACTTGGGGATGTACTTTAAAGTGAGGTTGCAAGTGCGCGCGCCGCCCATGACCACAGGCGCCTGTGGTGCGTTGTGCTGCCAAAGCTGATGAATTGGTAGCGGTAGCTTCTGTCTGTCTGTATGTATGCGTGAGTGTGTGTGTGTATTGGGGGGCATAAGAGTTGGGGCTGACATTGGGGTTCGGTACTGCAAAGTGTCTGCTTTCGATGCGACGCGACGTTGCGTAAAACATTATGAGTTACGCATTTTTGGGCGTTGGTTAATCTGCAGTGCCACACAGAGGGGCAGCTGGTAGCGCAAAACCGACAAACCGACAAACAGTTTGATAGAGTGACGGTAAGAAGCAGATATGCAGCACAGGCAAATGTGATTATGTATACGCCGTGTGAAACGATTTGACAGTCAGCCAAACTTTTTAATTTGAATTGGCAGCAAGGGGCTAATACACACACACACACACTAACAGCATTGTTAATGACAAGGCAAATTTTGAACTACATTTAACTATGATTTGCACTTGGGCTATGCAAACCGATGAGTGCCAAAAATGTATGGAGCTCAGCTTTTGGTCTGGCAATGTAGCCCAAAGGGCTTAGACATGAAATATGGCTTACAGTCGCTTTTGAATTATATAGTCATGGCCTTGATCAGCATAATGATTACACATATTTCTATGCCATATAAAGTATGCCGAAAATGCCAGCTTCATAATGGAATACAAATTTATAATACATTGGAACAAGCTTACATATAACATACAAAGCGTTTTGATTTTTGTCACGCCATTTGGCTTCTGGCGCCACATATGTTTTAGTTGCTGAAACTTTAGAAATTTGTCATTTCACTACTACTTTATTTTCCTTTCCTATCTCTATATGGCAGACATTGGACTTTCCCTTGTTTCTTTCAATTTCATCAAATTTGGTGGACTCTTGCCAGTTCTTCATCCGCTTCTTGTCGTTTCTTTTAACACTCGCTTCTCTGCTTCTTGACTGTACGTAACAACTTGTAATCGGGTTTCGATCTGATATTTTGTGTCCCTCCACTCGTTTCTGTTTCAAGAACGCCTTTTTCATTATACTAAAGATGGCGGCGGTCTTTGAACACCAGTTCTTCTGACGCAAACTTCAAAGCCGCGTAAAGCTATTCGAATGTCGCTATTCCAATGTCGTCATACAGCTCGTAGATTTCATCTTTCGATCGTTTGCGGCAAACATTACCCAAGATCTTATGAAGCACTTTCCTTTCAAACACTCCATGGACATTGGCTTAAGCCAATCCTTCTTAGGTAAAAGTGATCTTCCCATTGCTTTTCATGCTAACATTGTTTTTCGTTGTGACTGTAGTGACAAGATGGACGAAAACCTTGATAACATTATCATCGTCTTTCACTCAATGGTCACAAAGGTGAATGGAAGATCCCTTTAGCCGCATATAATCTGGCAACATAACGCTTCATACGACCAAATGAAAGAACTTGATATATATTTGTTTGAAGAGTGCGTCGCCTTGTCTGAAACTTTGCACCAATCTATTGATAGGCTCGAAAAAATATATCTTAACATGCTTGACAGGATCTTTTATGCAATAGAAAGAAGATTGATACAAATAATAATAATATTGATATTGCGGAAATAAAGCACCGCGACCTTTTAGATCTATTGTGCTCCCTGCTGAGCTTACAGCTCGCCTATAAGTCCTATCTCTGTTATAAAGTAAGCGAGATTCTGTTCTTCTTGCCAGGATACAGAACCTGCAGATACTGGAGCTGGTGATGCCCAGCTCATTCAGGTGTCCCTTCAGCCCACAGTGTCCGTTAAGCAGACCTGTCACAATGCTAATAGAGTTATTTCTTAAATGTTCTAGTTTCTTGAACCTGCTTAGGTTGGAGGTGCCGAGGAAATGTTTGGCCTGTCTTGGGCCTGGGGTGTTTGTCCAGTTCGGCGTTCGTCTTAGTCTTTCCTCTTCTCTCAGAAGTTGGTCGACAGTGTGTCTTTCGATGACACAGTAGGGCTCTGGCCCTATTAATGGGCTCGCAGCACCGTCTCTAGCTAGCTTATCCGGAAGATCATTCCCGAGGATGTTGGTGTGACCGGGTACCCGTTATGTTGCCCCAGAAGGTCCAGCTTCAGTCGGATCTTGCGAACCAGCTTAGAGTTCTGGTAATTTCTGTTTAGGTTTATGTCAGCGCATCCGCCTATGACGCAGACTTCGGCTTGAAAGACGCAGGTTTTAATGCCCATGGATTCTGGCATTTGAGTTCGCGGTCCCGAAACTACCAATAATGTGCCTTCATTTGTCAATGACCCATCCATGTGTGCCTTCCCATTCCTCTAGGGTTGTCCAGACTCGTTTGTTGCTTATAGTACTGAAGTTCCGTTTGAAGTGGTACTCAGCGTTCATTTCATCCCTGGGTTGTAGGAGCAACGGAATTGTCTTTCGTAGCTCATCGGCGTCGCGGGCACTGATTAGTTGCCACCTGCCAGTGCCTTCCACTGACATCCTTAATAAAGTTGCTTTGGAGATCAATTACTATGTGCAGTGGTTTTAAATCCATTAGAACTTCCAATGCTGCTCTAAAACAGGTTCTCATTGCTCCTTACATGCACAGACAGGGCTTTTATAAGTTTATTCTTTACTGAGACCGCATTCACACTTGTCCCCAAGGCGATGACTCCGTAGGTGAGCATCGGTCTAATTACCATCAGGTGCAGCCATCGTATAATTTTGGTCGAAGTTCCTCACATTGTTGTTGTTCAATACACATACAGAACCACAATAGTTGGCCCAACTTGTAGGGTCACTCTTCTAGAAGACAGGACAAAGGACACCAAGTTTCCTACCAACGGGCATGCCTTCATCTAACCCTATTCTGCACTTCGGCTAATGCATATAGCCTAACAACTCTTTGCCGCCAGACTCGAGCAATTCTGTGGGCTTATGTACCTTCGGCGACCTTTATTTGACCAGCTTGATAGCAACAGCTGGTACATTCACGCCGTCATCGACGATGAGCATTGGCGATACTGTAAACATAGAATAGTTGACCCTTCAGTAACCATTCCGCATCCGTTTGCCCTATCTCTACAGCAACGGTCGGCAAAGTAAGCAGAGAAATGGCCACTGGCAACTGCGAAAATTGACTGAATTTCTTTGCTGACACACAAATACCATTGCAATGACTGAAATACTGGCGATGTCTCTGCCTGTTGGTCTACAGGAAGTTGCCACCTTGGCTGAAAACAAGCGCAAACGCAGTTATGATGTGTGGCGGCTCGAACCCTTTTCCAGAACAGAAAGCATATAAAGGCTTATAGAACGAAATGTGGGAAATTGGAAGAATACTCAGCTACTTCTGCGCTGCGAACATTTGTACAAGTCTAAATTGAATGTAATCCAGTTCACTGCAGTAATACTTCTGCCCCAGCCTTTTCAAGTACAAATCAATCGCAAGTAATAAATCTAAATTAATATATACTCAATTTTCAAGTAATCCAAACTATAAACTATTACTTGGTCAAATAAGTACTATAAGTACTTCAAGTACTTAGCTATTTCAAACCGTATCTTTTATGCGCTTGCAAATGCGCCCGGCTTTACTCCAAATTGTTGAGATTTATGTTCCGACAAATTGTCAACCTTAATGCTTATCTTATCGTTAGCAAGTACTTAAGCTCTACTTGAGAATCAACAAACAACAACAACAACAACAACAATCGCAACAAAGAGTAATTTGTTGTGGGAAAGGGAACAAAGAAGGGAAAGAGAAAGAAATGCGCCTTCACCGAAAGCCATTACAAATGCAATTACAAATTCTTAATGCATATAATTAAAGTTTTTAATGGATGGGAATGAAAGAATGAATGAATGAGTGTATGAATGAATGAATGAATGAAAAAGCGTTGTTGGTGTTAAAAATCAAACATTTTGATGTCTGGCAATTAAAATGCAGCTGTAAATTAAATTTTGCCAAGTGTAAATTTTAATGGGCCGGGGATCATAATAAATAACGTCAAATTCATAAGGTTGCCAGTCTGACTGACAGTGGCAGTGGCAGGGACGGTGGAAAGGACATTGGCATTGGCAGGAGCAATGGCGGTGGCATTACCAGCGGTCCGGGCATAATTTTATTAAGTGATTTTCTATTGTTGATTAAATGTGAACAAAATGTTGCTTTGATGGTCTATCCATCATTGTGGAGACCAGACCCTAACACCCTATCAGCCAGCCAGCCAGATAAATAGATATATATATATAGATAGATAGGATACATAGATAGATAGGCCCCATCTAAGACAACATTGGCATTGACAGACATGGTAATGGTAATTGAATGCAAAGCAAGCGTGCGACCGCTGCTGCAAAACTGTTGGAAAAATTAGGAACACAAACAGAGCAGCCGCAGTGGCAGTGGCAGTGGCAGCGTTCGAGGGGTTCAGGGTTGGGTCAGGTTCTGGTAGCAGGCGACTCCCTGGCAAATGCAAAGAGCAGAAGTAAAGTGATGAAAAAGTTAATTAAACTTTTTGATGAGATTTCAGCATTGACAGGCGCGTTGCCATTGCCAACATCAGCTAGAAAGTTGTTGCTTTCGGCTTTGGCCTTGCCCTTGCCCCTCCTCTTTAAAAACCATCTAGCTGCCCCCCTGATACGCCTTTGTCACATTTAGTCGGCAAAAAAAAAATATATATATATATATATATATATATATATATAAACTTCAACATGTCTGTTTTGTCACTCACATTTTGCTCAAGTTTTGTGTTTGCTCAAGTATGCACTCCAGGCTCTTTAAACTTTTGACATGTCAGGAAACCCCAGGAAACCCAAAAAAACAACAACAACAAAAACAAAAAAGTTAAAAATAAATACAACAAATATAAAAAAATTATGCAAAACTTTCTAAATTATTGCTGGTCATTGTTTGTAAATTCAAAACAAAACTAGCTGAGGCAAGCAGCTACAAACCAGCCCACAGTGTGATACACGGCATTTATCTTGCCGAGCAATGAAAATTACATGGCAGCTGACAGCAACAACAACCACAACTTCTACCCTGCTGAACACTATACTATGTAATACGCAACTAGTAACTAACCACTCCAAGTGATTTGCCTAACGGTGCGTATATTTGCATGAAGCGAACTAGTACCAAGAGTGGTGTAGAACAACAACAACAAGTACAAATACCAGCCGGTAGGAAACCATACTATATTCGCAACTAGTAACTAACCACTCCAAATTGTTGTCATCATAGTCCATAGCTGAAGCAACCTAGTTTGTTTTATTGAGAACTTTATCATTGGAACAAGTATCGAGAGTGGTCTAAAATAACAAGAACAGCTACAACTAATAGCCGGCAGTAAGCTATAAAGCTAGAAACTAACCACTTCAAGTAATGGAACTATTTGCATGATTCTAGTTCGTTTGTATAATAACACAATGCAAACAATTTCAACTCAATGAAAGGACTAAAACATACCTTTTCCGGTAAATTTTGTGTCGCTGTTTTCGAAAACCATTTTGGATTTTGTAGCACAGTTTTCAAATTATCGCTGTTTCAAAAAATTCGAGATTTCGAAAGTTGCGAAGTCAGCAGATTTCATATATATTGCGAACTTTACTACCGATCGATATAAATTGAGACTCGAATTGAAGGTAATATAATATCAAATAACAGTCTCCCAGACGTAATCGAATCCAGGAATCCGAATGGATTTAATCAAAAAAAATCTTTATATCCTCTACCTCTACCTGGCTGGCTCATCAGCTATACATTTACCTTCAATGCCTCAGTGTCCCTGCATCCATATCAGGATAACAACGAACTGCTGAGCCATCTCTTGCAGAGAACTGCGGTAATTTGTTACCACTATAAAATACTACGATATTGCACTGAGAGATTTAATAGCCGCTTGGCTATTACTGAAAATGTTTATATTACCCGTCCGAATTGTTGAGCTACTGAGGCATGCAAGTGCCATGTTTATCGCGAGGACCTTGCCTTGGAAAACACTACAGTGAATCGGAAGCCTGAAGCCTTCTTGGCAATATCAAAAATGTTCAGTACTTTTCTTTTCTGCTGACCCGACCGTTCAGTTTGAAGAAGCAGGCAGCGTCAGTGAGCCCAGGAATACCAGCGGACTTCCCAACATGGAATAAGGGCTTTAAAAGAAGTACACCTTTTAAATTCCTTCCATACACAGTAGTCAGTTTGTGTAGGGACGAACGCATGTTTCGTAAGGATTGTGGAGTGACCACTACTAGCCTTAGTACAGCAACCTGAGTCACGTAAACCTATTGCTGTCAATAAGGCATATTCTACCCCAATAAATTTCAGGGCAAGGATATTTTGAATAGTATTAAGGGCATCACATTGGGCGTAGTGCAAAGAGCAACTATAATGCATTGCACTGCAGAACGCTGTATTTTGCCCAATTTCTTTAGGATGAACTTTCTTTGCAGTGCTTTAGGATGGACTTCCTTTGCAGTGCAGACAACCAAATCATAATAGCATAGACGAGGATGGACCTTAAAACTGCCTTAACTTAGTGCGCAGGGAAATTTGACTGTAAAACCATACTTGTTCAATAGAAAACTGATACTTATAGTTGAACTGTTTGACCTCCTCAATGGGAATTCATCTTAGAATAATCCGCTAAAGTGCTGAGCGGCCAGCTCAGACCAGCCAACTCATCATTCACTTGCTGTGATTGACACGCTGTTGGTACTTGCCAGGAAACAGATAAGCCTGGTGGCTTAGCCTGTGAAACGGTCTCCCTGTCTCTCAGATATACCTACATTGGCAGTCAGTACATCGTCAAGCGGCAGTAAAAAGAGGTTTCACCCCACTCCCTGTTCCATTTCGAAAAGCTGTCTATTATGTAGAACCAAAATTGTAGCGGCGTGCGAAGAGGAGGAGTTTTACCTTTATAACAGCAGCACTTTTCGGCGGAAAGCCTTTCCTATCTAACGCATTCCAGATTCTTTTTTGGTGAACTCGGTAAAAGACTTTCTCAAAGTCTATAAACATAAGGTAGAGCGGTGAAGTAAACGTCCACTTGACGACTCTAGAGCATATTTTGGATTTTCTTCTTTATCCGTTCAAGAATGATATACAGAAAAACAGACTAAACCGTAATACCATGTCAGTTTTTGCAGTTATTAAGGCTCCCTTTCTTTGGTATCTTAATAATAGCTATATCCCTACAGGTTCGGCTTCTGGTTGGCACTCCCTTCTATTATGTATGAGTGTGGAATAGTTAATTTCATGCCGCTACCAAATTAAAGTCGCTTACATACAACGTAGCTGCTTACATAGCAACCCTGTGCACTCCGCCCATGAATTAAATCTTTTGAATCTTTTGACAACTTAAGTTCAAAGTATTTGAATTTTCATGCAAAACACTAACACAACGACATCAGTATATGAGGGAGGGAGCGCGAAAGGGTATAGAACTCTGCTTGATTACAAAATGAGCGCAAGCAAAACGTTTCTAATCGATTACATTGCCATTTATATTGAAGGCAGACGCTGGTATCTATCTCCTGTAAATGCTAATAATGAGCTTGATGATAATGATGAAGATGATAATTAGGTTGGCCAACTGTAAACACTGTATACGTAATGGCACTTTGCCCTGTGCCAAAAGCAAGATAGCCAAATTGCAATTTTGTGCCACATTTTCATGCACAAAATATTTACTATATGTGGAAAGAAAGATACATTTTTTTTGGAATGCAAGCTAAAAGTAATACAATTTTTGGCAAAACTTAAATATTTGCCATATTTCAATAAGAAATTGTGCAATTTATGTAAAAGAGGCAAAAAAGGTTGGCAGACCATAATTTTTTCTTGCAAAAATTAGGGTGTCCCGATGAGTGTAGTTAAAAATTAGGGCATGTCCGTTTCAATTTTCGGTTGTCATCAGATATTTATGAAAATCACCCCAAGACATTCTTTTCACAGTCATTAGATTTATGGTGGGTGCTTTGGCTCACAATTACAACAATAACAACAGAAGAAAATTGCGATCTTTCATCAGCTGGTCATTCATCGATAAGAAAATAGTTTACATATTGGAGTTACGCTTCCCAAGGCTTTAACAGAAAAGTGCGGGGCCATAACTCGATAATGGGTTGTTATGACGAGTCAGGAAGAATTGGCACTAAATAAAAGTGCGCGCGATTTTACAAATTTTTATAATTAGAATTGATGTTGGCAAACCTGGTGATTTCAAATTTAAGAAAAAAGAATGGAGCGCACATAAGGATAAGGTGCCCTTCGGCTACTAATCAAGAACTTTCTGCTAAACACTGATTGTCTTTGTATCGGAATAAAATCTTGTTTCTGTAGCGCAATCTAATATTTGAGTTGATTTCCAAAAGATTGGCCTTGCCATATCTATTTTTGATTGAAAAAGGCACATGAACTTTTTAAAAATTTGTCGTTCTGGTTAAATGTCAGGACATCAGTCAAAAACTAGTACATTTACCGACAAATCAGTGTGGTAAGTAACCCTAGCATTAATGGACAACTCGAAATAGACATGTCCGTATGAACACTTAGAACTCGGACAGCATAAGCTGTGGGACACCAAAGTCACTAAAAAAGGTCTGTTGAGTTTGCTCTCATTTCATAGATTGTCGGATCTATTTAATGTTTTACGGCTTGTTTGTTCTTAGCTTAAATTCAATACTTTGAGTTTTTAGCTTAAAAAATTTGAACGGTTACTTACATTGTTTTCAGGCAGTCCAATTTTCTCAAATCTTTCGATCTGTATATAGAATCACGTTTCTACCTTTTGGCGAAAGAAGTCTCCGCAATCCTTTTGCCATTTGAATGCATCGACACCCAAGCCCAACGAAATTCGGAGATCGGAATTCTTCATATTTTCCATCTATGATCCCGCAACGTATCGAGACCAAATGTCGCACAGATATTTACTTTATCAGTGGAAAATGGGCACAAAGCAAGTAATCTGCCTACTTTATTTGTCATTCTGTGGCAAACATCGACGAGTAAAATTCTTAAAGAACTACAAAAATAGTTTATTAACCATACCTTGATAATTTCACCATTGTAAAGAGTAGCCTCACCGCGTACCAATGAGATAATTATGAAAGAAACTCAAGTCTTCGGCACTTTTGTGATGATTTACATGGTTTTTTGCAAGCTGAGATTCCAATGCCATGTGAATTTCCAGAAAAAGCAAAAAATGTAAATTTTTCAAGAAGTCTTTTCCGTACAATATTCTAACCCTTTCAGTTCCTTTTTGGGTTTAATATCAACTTTTATGAAATAAGTGTCTCTCACACAGTCTTAACTATAGACAATATTTGAACATTTTTTTAAATTTTTCGAAATCATGCTTGAAAAATGAATACCTGCAATGCTTGTTTTATAAGATCCTTGCTTAGTTCATGATTATCGAGTTTCTTGAAGAAGAAATCGAGCAACCGACAAGACACTATCAATCGAACAAAATCTACTATGGTTTGGACTTCAGGACTTACCCGATTCCTCTGTCTGTCACTATTGTTTTCTGTTTGGACCTAGTTAGGTTAGGTTAGGTTCAAACGCCTGCCAGATAACTGACTTAGGTCAAAATTCGACCCATTGTGAAACCGTAGAATATTATTTTTATTTTTTCTTTTACCCTACAGATAAATGTTTAAAGTGACGATCATTCAGATGCTTATATAAAATTTGGTTTTGCATCCTTTTGGGGCTACTTGTGGATAGCTCTGACAAGCTGCTTAGGAAGTAACCTCCCATATAGCTCTATCGTCTTTTACAAAAAGCAGGGCAGGGACAAAAGAAGTGGTCTGCCGTTTCTTGCTCCTCTTCTTGCTCCGCAGCTTCTGCAGAGATCGTTGAGGGAAGCAAGAAGTCTAGCTGCATGGACATCAACTAGCCAGTGTCCAGTAGTGACTCTAACAGCAGCTGAGCATCTCTCCCTACTAAAAGAGCAGAGTGCGTCTGTTCGTATGTATTTTCAGCTTTTAAATTTTTCTTATCAATAGTCGTTAAGTTCTTACTCTGACTAGCTTCAATTCACGTCTAATCTAGCTCAAGTATGCCACTTCAAGTGGGTACATTGTGGTGGCACAGTAAAGCGTATCAAACGCGAACAAATTCGTATGCAAATTTAAAAAGTCAGCATTGGACCAAAACAACAACTGGGTCAATTACTTGCCTGTAAAAAGAGACGCACACTCACACACACGCGCAGGCTTGTGCTAGTGCTCAATATCAGGAGCACGTAACAATGAGCTATGGCAGACCCACCAATCCCTCCGTACCCTGTCTAGCTATAGACCCAATCCTACTACTCTGATACGGTTGCCAAGGAACCGCATAGAGCCACAAATTGAGTTGCGCGTTGGGTGCTAAGCTACTCAACACCTCAAAACCCGGCAACCAAGCCCCCACAGCGACACTTGATAACCTAATAAAGCAAAACGACGCGTCGGCACACCACAAAAACCCACCCAAAAGTGAATTCCCCCCTCACTATATACTGCCACCTATAGCGACATACACTACCTTTTTATACATTTTGGCTAACATTGCTATGTGTTTAGTCGCGGTTGGGGCCCATGGCTAATCTGTAATTAATTGGCACACATCTGTATACAAAACACGCACACACACACACACTTTGGCATACTTTTCGGGTTTTTTTTTAGTCCTATGTAAATGTATCTGTGTGTAGGCTGTCCCGTGGTCACATTAATGCTGCCAGCATTGCCAGGCTCAAACTGCGCTTAAATGAGGTTCAATTGGCACGCATGCCGCGGGTGAGGCATTGAGGTCGCCTCTTGTTGCAAAGTGTTCGGGGTTTGGGGCATGTTATTTGAGTTTGCCTGTGCATGGTTGCACGTACGCCTGCTCTGGCCAATGCAAATGTGGGCCAATTTGGCAGACATTGCCTTTGATTAACTGTCCTCAGGCGGGCCAATTTCACTAATATATATTTTGTAGGCAGTGATGGGCGCGTGAGGATGACCAGGCGCACATAGAATGGGTTAAAGCTAATCGTTGAAGGGGCTGCAAACGTGCAGAAAATTTTAACTTATGTGCGCTCGGATTACACAAAGCACTTACCTAGTTCATTTAATTGAAATTAAAGCGCTGCTTTTTGGATTCTTTGAAGAAACTTTGAAAGCAAACTGTTTGGACACTGATGTTGCCTAGCAGTCTTTAAAGTGCTCCCAATTTGCATATGCACAATTTGGTGGTTCGAATGAAAAAGGTTGCAAAACCCAATACCCATTAGAAGACGAACTAGAAAACCAATCTATATATATATATATATCGATAATACCGATGATTTTTTAACTTTCGCCCACATCGATGTTTTACGCAACTATCTATAGTTTTTTACTCAGCACGTTTCTGGTAACCAGATTTGGCAAATAACAGTCAACATATATGTTCAATGCACACTCCTCACTGAAAAACCGAAAAAATTATGTCAACTCGGTTTCGCTCTGAGCCAAACACTTTTTCTCGCTTCGCCGAGGGCACAGTCTTGTGTAATTGGTTGAGTAATAATTCTGACCTTGTCTTGTATAAACAGGTTAACAGAAACCATTTAGTCACGCGCACACAAATTTTGTGTTCGAAAAAGACCGAAAAGGACAAACGAGAATGCGAAAAGCTCCTTCCAGAACTTTAAAGAAAATGACAAAGCTTTGAGTAGCCTGATGGTGTGTCTTAATAGATAGCCACCCAAGAATAGTTCATTTCAGATGATGGAACGGATACATCATTCATCAGCGATTGATTTTCTATCGACAACACTTTTAAAGTGCAGCTTATACCATTCTACGAAGTAACTCCCAAAATTTTTATAAAAAAAACATCGACAATGCAACGATACTTCGCTTCAAAAGCTTCAGCACACCATTTGAGCCTGACACCAGATTCGTCGGCCGGACTAGCACAGTAGAGTAAATTTATATCGCAAACCGAGAACGGCTTTGAATCTTCCATGTGATAGCGTTGCCATCTTAGATAATAACTTGGAAAATGTGGGGCAAAACATTTCGTAATCACAAAACTTAGTGTATGGGGCTGTTTCTAAATGCACAAATTCCGAAAAAATGACGTCACTTCTACAAAGTCATCAACTGCTTTTGAATAAAGGGTTTTTTTTTTGGCATAGCAATTTGTGACGTCACATTAGAAAAAGGAATTAGGCTGTTTTTGCTTATACACTTTAAGGTAGCTATTAATACAACATGTAATTTAACACATTTCGTGGACAATTTTCTTTCACTCATCATTTCATTCAAACTCATTTCTATTAAAATCGCTTGGAATTGGGCTCAATCACATGTGCTTACGATTGCCAAGCAGAACATTTTCATATGGATAAAATATTAATTTTGCCCTGCTATGTATTGCTCGGAAAAAAAAACAATTATAATCTTAATGTTTCTTCATTTTTTCGCAAATTTGTCAAAAATCTAACTCTTGTTAAAAACGGAAGACATTATTAGACAATGCAGCAAAGCAATCAATCATCTTATCAAAATATAATATAAAAACAGAAGTAATACTTTTTTATGGAACATAAAAATTGATCAGCCAACTGAAGGATTGTAAAACTTAACAAGACAAATGACATAAAGTGAGACATCAGAAAGTGATGATACTTTTAAAGCGTGAAAAATTAAACGTTTTTATGACGGGTAAAAGTAAATTTTGATAATAAACAATATCAGGCTTAGAATATTGTGCTGTATATCACGTAGCAATACGTCACATACTAAACTTTCCACTTTTGCAAGTAAATGGTAATGCCGAAAGTAGAATTACTTATAACTAGAAGTGTTGTAAAACAGTGGCTAAAGATATGTGTAGATAAGACAAAAGACGAAACAAAGCTGGGAACGCTCACATAGTAAGATTTACATTTTTTTCATATAAATGGCAATGCCAAAGTAGAAAAACGAACAACTAGAAATGTCACACAAACAGTTGCTAAGTATATTAACAAATAGGGGATGATTGCGTATATCATCCGTAAAAATTTAACACAACTGGCATCATTCACACAGTATTAGCAAAGGCTAAAGAGATTTGGAAATAAACGATCATTGTAAGCTTTACACTTTTTCATATAAATGGCAATGCCGAAAGGATTCTTTTTGTGGCATTCGTTTTGGTTGCGTCAAAAACTAATATCCTTAGATGTTTTCGAAAATCAATATAAGCATATTGACTTCTCTAACATTACTTAAACTCATATGCATTTACGCTTACCATAAGCTAACGTATCACGCTGCCATCTCTAACGCTTGATGCCTCTTACTCTTTGTATTCCTACAGCCATTTTGAGCACGTTGTGCAAGGAATTCCTGCGCGTAAATGTCTCGGCCATATTGTATATGATGAATAACGAGCAGTTTGGTCACAGTACCGCATCGGCACAGTATTTCCTGCAGCTAGCTGGCTATCTGGGCATTCCGGTCATCTCTTGGAATGCGGACAACTCTGGTCTGGAGCGACGCGCCTCACAGTCGACGTTACAACTGCAGCTGGCGCCCAGCATTGAGCATCAGAGTGCGGCCATGTTGAGCATATTGGAGCGCTACAAGTGGCATCAGTTCTCTGTGGTTACCTCACAAATAGCTGGGCACGATGACTTTGTGCAGGCGGTGCGTGAGCGTGTCGCCGAAATGCAGGAGCATTTTAAGTTCACCATACTCAATTCGATCGTGGTGACACGCACCAGCGATCTGATGGAGCTGGTCAACAGTGAGGCACGCGTCATGCTGCTATATGCCACACAAACCGAGTCCATAACCATACTGCGTGCCGCGGAAGAGATGAAGCTGACGGGGGAGAACTACGTCTGGGTGGTTAGCCAGTCGGTCATAGAGAAAAAGGATGCACATTCGCAGTTTCCGGTGGGCATGTTGGGCGTGCATTTTGATACGAGTAGCGCAGCGCTGATGAATGAGATTTCGAACGCGATTAAGATTTATAGCTATGGTGTGGAGGGTTATCTAACGGATCCGGCAAACAAAGGCAGACGTTTGACCACACAGACGTTGTCCTGTGAGGATGAAGGACGCGGTCGCTGGGATAATGGTGAAATGTAAGTGTTGCGTCTTTGCCGTGTTACTAAGCAGTTCGAGCTGTAATTTTCATTTACCATTTAGCTTTTTTAAGTACTTGCGCAATGTGTCCATTGAGGGTGATCTGAACAAGCCTAATATAGAGTTTACGGCCGATGGTGACTTGAAGTCCGCTGAACTGAAGATAATGAATCTGCGTCCGAGTGCCAACAATAAGAATCTGGTCTGGGAAGAGGTAGGTGCAACGCGTTTTTGCATGCTACTCACTTAAAGCACCTTATGATACATATACACGTAATACATATACATAAATACACTCATATAACTAAGTCTGTACTTTATATAGAGTTCTGTAACTATTTATATACTACTCTTGTACTTATTTTTGTGCTTTCTCTTGACTTTGACTTTTTGTTGCACCAATATCCATGCACCAAACGCTATGTATACTATGCAATTGCTCAGATTGGGGTATGGAAGTCGTGGGAAACGCAAAAGCTGGACATACGCGATATAGCGTGGCCAGGTAATTCACACGCACCGCCTCAAGGTGTACCCGAGAAATTCCATTTAAAGATCACATTCCTCGAAGAGGCACCCTATATCAATCTATCACCCGCCGATCCAGTCAGTGGCAAGTGTCTCATGGACCGCGGTGTGCTCTGTCGCGTGGCTGCTGATCATGAAATGGCCGCCGATATCGATGTTGGCCAGGCACACCGCAATGAGTCCTTCTATCAATGTTGCAGCGGTTTTTGCATTGATCTGCTAGAGAAATTTGCCGAAGAACTTGGATTCACCTATGAGCTGGTCAGGGTTGAAGATGGTAGATGGGGTACACTTGAGAATGGTAAATGGAATGGTTTGATTGCCGATTTGGTAAACCGCAAGACGGACATGGTGCTCACATCGCTCATGATCAACACTGAACGCGAAGCGGTCGTTGATTTCAGTGAGCCCTTTATGGAGACCGGCATTGCCATTGTGGTGGCCAAGCGTACGGGCATTATATCGCCCACCGCCTTTCTAGAGCCCTTTGATACGGCCTCTTGGATGCTGGTAAGTAAATACGCCATTACTCAACCACGCTAACTCTCGCCCTGTTCGGTAAGTCTACATGTGCCTTACTTTGCTTACTCTCTCCCAAAACCTGCACAACCTCAACTATTATACTTTCGCTTGCTGTGCGCCCCAGGTGGGTATTGTGGCCATACAAGCGGCTACCTTCATGATCTTTCTCTTCGAGTGGCTCTCGCCCAGCGGCTATGACATGAAGCTCTATCTGCAAAACACAAATGTCACACCGTATCGCTTTTCGCTCTTTCGTACCTATTGGCTGGTCTGGGCGGTGCTATTTCAAGCTGCCGTTCATGTGGACTCGCCTCGCGGCTTTACCTCGCGCTTTATGACCAATGTATGGGCTCTCTTTGCTGTCGTATTTTTGGCCATCTACACTGCCAACCTAGCCGCCTTCATGATAACCAGGTAAGTGCTGTGCATGCACAGCATTTGATTTGTTTGGATTATGCTTCGACCTTTTGCAGAGAGGAGTTCCATGAGTTCAGTGGACTGAATGATAGTCGCCTGGTGCATCCATACTCGCAGAAGCCATCTTTCAAATTCGGTACCATACCATACAGTCACACCGATTCCACCATCAACAAGTACTTTAAGGACATGCACTACTACATGAAGCAGTATGTTTCACTGATAGCTTCTAACTGCAATGTTACAACACTTTGTTAAGCTCTTCCCTTGTGTCATTTCCCTTTCTAATGCTGCTCCAGATACAACAAGACTAGCGTCGCTGATGGCGTCGCCGCCGTGTTAAACGGCAACTTGGATTCCTTTATCTATGATGGCACAGTTTTAGACTATTTGGTAGCACAGGATGAGGATTGCCGTCTTATGACTGTGGGCAGTTGGTATGCCATGACAGGTGAGCATATTGACACGTTTGGGAGCACAGAAAACTTTTGCTTCCATAGTGTATATATATTAGACGTCTTTTAGCTCAAAAGAAATTGGGAAATCTACTGAAAGTGCTTTGGAAAAGACTTAAAGGCATAAATTTCTAAAGATTTCTGGCACTGCATAGAAGCAAATTGGCTTAGAAATTGAAACAGCAAAACTAAAAAAAAAAACCTCCCGCATGTTGTTAAAACGTTTATCTAGCATGGATTTTTCTATTCCTCTCCAAAATCGTAAAGAAATCGAAAATCGTTTAATAGTTGACCGAATTACGAAATTATGAGTGCATCTAAGTGCGAAGTAGCGGCTTTTTAACGGTAATTGTAGATTTAATCAAATCTGCCAAGAACGATGCGAAAGTGTAAGCGATATAATGAAACGTTTACAAAAGAAGCGAATAGCAAATCGCGATATTCGCGAGTCAAGCTCCGTATAAACTTGTTAAACTTAAAACTAAGCACGAAATAAACAGTTACAAGAAAAGTAACGGTGCTTTTTTTTTTTTTGTATATCACTTAAGCAAACACATATTGTGACTAGTTTTTTGTCGCGAATGTTGAATGAACAACTTGGAACTAGTTCCAACCAAGCTCAGCAGCAGCATAGCTTTCAGCGTTTTTATAGCTTACTAACTTTTGGCAATACATTTGCAGGTTATGGTCTTGCATTTAGTCGCAACTCAAAATACGTGCAAATGTTCAACAAGCGGCTGCTAGAGTTCCGTGCCAATGGCGATTTGGAACGCCTGCGTCGCTACTGGATGACAGGCACATGCCGTCCGGGCAAACAAGAGCACAAATCCTCCGATCCACTGGCACTTGAGCAATTCTTGTCTGCCTTCCTGCTGCTAATGGCCGGAATACTGCTGGCCGCACTGCTGCTGCTGCTGGAGCACGTCTATTTTAAATATATACGCAAACGTCTGGCCAAGAAGGATGGCGGCCATTGTTGTGCACTCATTTCCCTATCGATGGGCAAGTCGCTGACCTTCCGGGGCGCCGTCTACGAGGCCACAGAAATACTAAAGAAGCATCGCTGCAATGATCCCATTTGCGATACGCATCTGTGGAAGGTGAAGCATGAGCTGGACATGTCACGTTTGCGTGTGCGTCAGCTGGAGAAGGTCATGGATAAGCATGGCATCAAGGCGCCGCAGTTAAGGTAAGTGTCCGTGTGCGTCTGCCGCCATTAATCAATAAAAAATTTCCTGGGTTACCGCCCATCAATCAATCAATGCTAAGATTGCCTAATGACATCAATTATAATTGTCTCTTGGCCTTTTTTCTTTCTTTGGTCTCCCTTTTTATAGACTTGCTTCATCCTCCGATTTGCTGAATCATCATCATCTGAAAGAGCGTCCACCATTACTGGGAAACCTGAGTTTAGCTGCCAGCGCACAAGATCTATACAGGTGGTAAGTTTTCTATTACTGTGTGTCCCAACCCATGTCCCATTCCAATCGCTGTGCCATATACACTTGCCCGCATGCCTGACACTGACCCCAGCATTCACCCTGAACCATCCCCATTCACCTAACCTCTCATGCACTTACCTGCTTGTTGGTGTTGTTTTTTATGTATATTCCTAGTAACTTTAGTAGTTTTTTTTTTAAGCGATTATGACTTTGCAAATCGACTGTAATTTCTACTGTCATTTGGCAAATTTCTAGATATACTGTGTTTGAAAAATACCATTGAATACTGGCTAATTTGTAATATCAGCGAATTTCTGAAACTACGTACATTATTTATGGAGCATTGTTCTGCTCCAAACATCATGTTTTTACTTCGTTAAACACATAAATACTGTGCAACTTATTACCTTAGTG
This sequence comes from Chymomyza caudatula, assembly GCA_035041775.1. Lineage (NCBI taxonomy): Eukaryota > Metazoa > Arthropoda > Insecta > Diptera > Drosophilidae > Chymomyza > Chymomyza caudatula. The sequence goes on along the minus strand of JAWNKW010000217.1, from coordinate 2,127,755 downwards.
TAAATTCATTTATGCACTTATCATCAATATTCATTATATCTGCAACTGTCAATTACAAAAACGACCCCAAAATGTAGGCAATAAATATCCATAATATATACTTTTAGTCATTTTATGAATGTAGGGTAAAAAATGCTAAATGAAATTCTGACCAAGTTTGTTGAAATAAATGGAAAATCTCTCATTTGGTATGCAATCAAATTTTAAGTAAATATATAAATTGACAGTTTAGTTTATAACTGTACAGTTTAAATAAAGCGGAATTCGTTTACATCAATCAATCACAGAAATTTACAACGAAAGATTCACTCAATATTCAAAATGAAGACAGACGAACGCACAGTGTACCGGAAAGCAAACGAAGTCAGTAAAAAAATTGATATGAAATGAAATAAGATGAAATGAATTGAGATGAAATGACATGAAATGATATGAAATGAGATGAAATGAGATGAATTGAGATGAGATGAGATGAGATGAGATGAGATGAAATGAAGTGAAATGAAATGAGGTGAATTGAGATGAATGATATGAAATTAGATGAAATTACATGAAATAAGATGAAATGAGATGATATAAGATGAAATGAGATAAGACTGAATTGAGACGAGTTGAGTTGAAATGAAATATATATAAATATGAATCCAAATTTCTGTATGTGGCCAATGTTTATATAAACGGTTTGGTGATGCGTGATCCACTTTATAGCTTTTGGAATGAGGCATGTTGCACAAATGAAAATTTTGAAAAAAGTTATTTTGGTGGACAAAATCAGCGTAAAACTATAAAAAATTACACAAATTCTCAAAACCTACTAATAGGAACAGGAAGTGGAAGATGAAAAGGAATAGGGAAGGGAATATGAACTACCCAGAGAGGGGCAAGGAGGTTATGCTCGAAATGAGAAGGGTGTGGAACGAACCTTAAATAGGGTTGTTTCATCTTATAGCTTTTGGAATGAGTAGCAGGTGGCAGAGCCCCCAAGTATATTTATAGATAAAGGTTTAAATCACGTGAAACTTGTTATCCATTTACAACTAAGTGTTCAGCGAAACACGATTAATAGACTTGCGCGTGACCTTTCATTGTTAGATCATGATATCACGGCATATATGCGGCGTACAAGTCAGTGCTACCAGTCATGGCGAGGCCGTGGGACTTGTATCTCGCACCGCTTGTAGGCACAACAGTATCGCAAGTACATAAGTTGTCTCGCATGCATTAGAATCGAGCAAGATTTCGTGAAATATTTGTTCACTTTATCACTTGAAAATGTAGCTTCGTGTACAAGCGCCTTAATTAAAAGGTTGCCTTTAAAGAGGGGCTTGCCAAAATTGAATCTGAAATCCTCAGTTATGACGTAATATGTTATATGGGCCGCTTTTTAGCTCACGAAGTATAAACGTATGCCTTGGATGCTGGAACAAAAAGGTATCTTTTATAGAAACTGTCAAGAAGTTGTGGCTAAGAAGGCGTTTAAGCCACTAAATAATGACAACCTTTAACGAACAACTGTGCTCATCAGCAATATTAAAATAATAATCTTATCAAAAAACTCAAATGAAGAAACACATATTTTAGTATTTTTGACTACATTTTATACCAAGTTTATCAAAAGAGATTACTTAATTAATCTAAGCCACAGCCACAGTTAAAAGTGATTTATGTATAGTGATTTTCGGCTTTATCTTAAAGCCAATATTGATAGACATAAATAAAAGTGATAACAAAACTGTGATTAATAAATCACTTTGGAGTTTCACTCCAACCCCAAATTAGGTGTCAGGTCAGTCGTGTCTGGTTTTCCGCAAAAGCTTTCTAAGCTAATGTCTGTGGGTAATAAATACCAATCTTAAAAATTGATGACTCAGTGTATTATTCATAGTATACGACTAAATTAGCATTGATAGCTTTTCAAGACCAAAAATCATTATTTAATATTGCTTATTTTGCAGCTGAACTGGCTTTTAAATCGCAGTTTCGGGATTGTCACTGTTGAATGCTATAAAAATCTCGGCAATATTTATAGCTACGAACAATATAAACATAAATCATACGAAAAAGTACATAAAATTTTCAACTAACAAAGTTGTCTGTGTGTCAGATGTTCGGCTGTGTTTTGGGCTTGTATGCGTGACGCTGCTGCTGCTTTAACTGACAGCAACTCAATCTGTTGTCTGTCAGGCGACAACTTGCAGCCAACAACAATAACAACAAGAGCCAAACAACTAGAGCAACACTGACAGCTATGGCGACAACTCTGCCACAGATATCTATCGTGTTAGATAAATATCTACCAAGCGGTCTGCTTGGCCCAGCACAGTGGGCGAAATGTGCAAACTGGTGTAAGCCGATATTTTTGAAAATCAACAAACTTGATTGCGAAGTTCCTTGCTTTTTGACTTCCTTAACTATTGATGTGAAACATGAACAACATTTGGGTAAAATCCACTAGTATGCCGTGACGGTAGCACAACAGTGAGCTTTAGACTGCGCTAGCATAAATGCATTCTAGATGGCGCTAGCATATGCGCACTATAGATGTTCCGTTATTAGTGATTCTCCGAAGTAGTTCAAAAATTGAACAACACTGTTTCACATCTTCTACAACTAAAGCTCTGCTTTAAGTGATTTTTGACTGATAATAAAGGCGATATTGTGTAGTTTGGTATAGGTTGCGCGAACACAAAGGCAGGATATATATCTAGGATAACAATCCTCCTATTTCTAAATTCAAATGCCGAACGGTGTAATACTAATAGCAACGAAGTCGGGTCCGTAATAGGAATGATTAGCTCTATATTCACATTATTTTGCACATGCTATGGTTTTCGTTCTTCAAATGTTATTGGGAAATGATCCACTTGGCTATGCACCAAACACATTTTCTGGAAAAACTTTGCACAAATCTACACGTAATGAGTTTTATCTACTTTCTTTTCAATCCCAGTTCGCTATTACAGCTTCTTTCTGATAAAAGTATTTCTGGTCAAACAGGTTCTATATAACCAATTTTGCAGCAAATGTCGGCTAGAGAATTGCGATTCATTTAAGAATTCTTAAAATTTTGCTCGCTCGCAAATCTCGATATTCGTTCCATTAAATGCAGTAGTCATTGCCCATGCGCAAAGAGCCAATGATCTTACGGAGTACTTTCCGGTCAAACACTCCAAGGTCAAACGGAAAGGATGAGCGTCTTATAAAGTGTTAGTTTCATCTTGTAAGAGTGCTCTTCACTGCTCACTATCGGCAAGAGTGATTCTCCGCTTGATTTTCATCGTGGCATTTTTCTTTATTGTGAAGCGGGACATCAAAAGTATAGTTTTCAACATCAACCTGATGGTCTAGGAGGAGCAATGATATCGATTTCACCTGCGTATGCGAGCAACTGGACACTCTTATAGTTCAATATTGTCCCATTCCTATGAACTTCGGTCGTACGCGACACATTCGCCATCACAGATACAACGAAAGTCAGCGCATAGGTCGTAGGGTCACCCTTCTTCAGGACGGCGCAGAAGACACCAAGGTTTCAATCACCGTGCTCTCATATTCTGCGAAAGATCTGGCGAAACAACTCAGCAGGCAAGTCATCTTGAGCTGGCTGCATTGTTGTTCTTAAGACGCTTCATTGCGAACTTTTATAAAGGCAATGTTTTTTCTATCGAGCTTAATGTGTTTTTTCTTTATTTCCTTGTTATTCAGGGGTGTGCCAGAATTCTCTACACGGTTTTGTGTATAGTTTCGTTTGAATTTTCTTCAAAAATCCGTCGATCAAATGCTAACTTGTTAGATTTCCCATTCTCTAAAGGATAGTTCTGTCACATTGACGAATGGCTTTTTGATTTAAATTCGATATAAGTAGATATCTGTCATACTCAAAAATTGCTTTGGGTTGAAATTCGATTGACAGAGATTCAGGCACACCCCCGATTGTGTATGAATACACGATAGCACTACTAGTCGGAACATAGGGCAGAAACATTTTAAAACAAAACACACTCTCTGCAGACCCAAGTAAGCTTTGAGCCTTCAGAGAGGGAGAGCGTACGTTCCAGATTCTAATTCGATTCCAATGTTTAAGGTCTTTAAAGTCTTTAAAGGTTTAAAGTCGTTATCGTGGAAGGGTCGTTGTATCCGAGGCCAGTTTCTGTTTCTTGAGTGGAATTAGTTTTACGATCGGGTCACTAGCTCAACGCAACCTACTGAGCATGAGTAGGAAGTGAACTTTAAATAGTGTGCCCATGGGTTCACCAAATGGTGGCTAACAAAAATCTGTCCAAGGGATACCGTGCAAAACCTGAAGGTTGTGAGCTGCTTGAGTAATTCAATCGCTCCTGGACATACCCAAGTGTATGGCAATCAAAAAGCTTTCTACATATGCTCCTGTTGAATTTAGGGCTACAGACACTTTTATGATGTCAAAACATTTAGTTGGAGATGTAGCTACTTTATCAATATGATCAGTAAATCATCGTTAGTTATTTAAGCATTACCAATGAACACGTTGTTCTTACAATAATCTTTATTTCATATGCGCATATGTTTGCAGGTGCAAGGCTATCGCCAGCACAAGGACAAGAGTCGCAAATATAGTCGAATAAGGTTGACGTTTTTTGCTTTGTCTAATTTATGTAAATATCTTTATTAAGTGCGTCTATTCCGATGACTTTTCGATATGCAATGACGCATAAGAGCACTGGAAGTGGCGAACCTTGTGTCCGAAGGGCGTGTGTTTGAGTAGGATTGGTCGACTTTTAGCCTTTATTTTCCTTTTGGCCATAACACTCTTAAGTGAGAGCAAATCGTTTTTGAGCCACGATTGAGCACTTCGACCACTGTGCCGCGTCAGCGTCAGAGACAAGTACACACGGTTGGCTCTAGCCTTCGAATGCTTCTGTTCTTCGTGGTAATTAAATTAAGCAATTGCTGAAGATAACATTTCAGCGTTGTTCTTGTTGTTGTTTCTCTTTCTTTCCACTACATCGACCAAGCGGATAAAGCCAAACGCCAGGAGCGGAGCAGAACGAGAGAGCGAGAGAGATAGATAGAGAAGAGTGAGAGAGAGCGCGCACACACATTTGTATAGAAGCCGTTTATAGCTTGGCTTGCAGTTTATTTTTTGCCTGGAACCGTAGCCGTTTCCTCCATACTTCTATAACCGCTGTTGGCGCTACTCTGTCTGGTCTAATATAAATATATGGAAATGACTTTATTAAATTACTTTATCTCGGTTCCTGATTTGATGCCATCATTAAACGGGCACACACAAAATGGATGCCACATATATTCACAGTTATAGCAATTTCCGACAGTTCCTCTTGTCGTTCATTTGGTTTTGTCTAATGTAACTAACTGCTTTTTTTTGTTGCAAGTACCAGCAGCAGCGTCTAACTGTATGTGTGTGTGTGTGTGTGTGTGTGTGTGTGTGTGTGTGTGTGTGTGTGTGTGTGTGCTGGAGAGCGTCCATTTGCATATCATTCATAATGAAATTTTTGTTACGCTCTGTCTGCTTGTACACAATGCCAAAGGTAAAATTGCATATGCTGCAAATTATTGCCGTTTTAGTGCAAAAAATGCAATTTAAGTGCATTTCCCTCTGCTTCTTCTTCTGCTGGCACCATATAAATGTCACTCCAATGTGCTCCTTGCCTTACTTAACACTGTTTATTAGAAGTTATCAAATTGAAGCGAAATTGCCAAATGCTTTGAGCCAAAAAAAACACAAAAAGTTTGCTTAAAGAAATATATACAAAAAACACTATAAAACTTAAGTGGAAGACTTTCATAATAATACAGCATACCTTTCTGAAAGTGAAACTTCTTTGATAGAAGCGAAAAGGCTTGAAATACCAAGCAAACATTTGAAATTATGAGAAAAGTCGGCATACATGCCTGCCTGCTCCCGAAACAGAAACAAGCGAACGAATACAATACAAAGGGATAACACAAAGAGCAGCATCTGTTGAAAGTGTGCGTGCGCATTTTTGGGCAATACAAAGCAGGGTATATTTAACCAGGTACGCTCATTTCATTCTCTCGAATAGTTTGATTTTTTCAAAACTCTGAATGGCCGAGGGAACAAAAGGCCGCAAAAGACGGAAACACGAAGTAACATGAGAGCACTTGGCTAAGTATACTTTGATGCAACGTAAAATGTTCAGTAGCTCCAATGGATAGCGCTTAATATGAATGAGATTTAACGTCGCGTAGAAAATGTACTTACCCGATAAAAACGACAGAAAATATGACTGAGTTGGTAAATGTTGAACTTCACAAAGTGATGAAAACCGTATTTATTTAACATAAATCTGCGATTTTGATGCTGTAATGTGCTACATTTTTAGAATGCGTGCTGATAGTCCACATGGTGATGTTCTCTTATGGTGTTTTTAGCGTTAGTTTACAGAACCGCGCAGATCTCCTCATGAAACAAACTGCAACTTCAAAATATCTTGAAAATGTTGACCTTCTTTGCGTTCAATTCATCCGTAAAGCTTGTGAGTTCGTTAAACAACAGAACGGCGTTTTTTCCTCGAGTCTCTATAAACTTTTCGATTGTTAACTCTAGTTTCTGGTTTTTATGTATTCTGCAGAAGTAGCAGCTCTCTGATCGCGTAGCGGTGCATTTACTGCGTTTATTGTTAGTGGGCCGAGCCGGGAGTCCAAAGTTCAGACGACCAATTACGCCGCGTATTGATCACTTTATTAAGAAAAAGATCCCGTTCTAAGATTGTTGGCAAAACTTACTTAAGTTATGTTCTTCAATTCGAAATGTTTATCGGAACTGTTTATTCTTAACACTCTTATGCCAAGAATGTTTGTTCGCTACTTTAAGAAAGCCTTACTACCTTCTTTTTTTTGTAAAATTTTGGACATTTTTTGTCTGTGTTTCAATTTTTTAGATGGTATTTCAGTACATGGCTGTGCGTATAATCACACAATGACATTAAGATACTTGATACCAGGAAGGTATACTGGAGAGGTGTTAAAACACATACTCCAGTGAGAAAAAAGAAACAACTTCTCCGCCTAATGTGAGACAAGGTTTCTTGAAAGCTAAGAGCGTAGCATCATATTCGTAGGCATTATCCGCAGTATTGACGAAATCGAAGATTCTATCTTCAATGGCATCCAAACTTCTTGCTGCTATTCAAAAAAGTGATTTCATAGTGAGACCTGTCGTTTCCACTGTCGGTGTTTCTTTAAGAAAGGTCGCTGTATTTCGTCTATGATATTAACTGCATGAAGGAAGTTATATATTCTCATTGGCGATTTCGAGAAAAAAAAAATGCATATCCGCAAACCTCATCAAGTGAAGCGTATTTTAGAATCATATTATGCGTTACAGGCATCTATGCTTTGGTACAGATTATTATTATTAAACCGATTTCTTTAGATCGAGAATGTTCTACCAAACTTCCAATTGTTGCTTAGAGTATTTGCTGCTGTAAGTAAGTCGGAGGAGTTGTCTGCTTCATACTTCGCAGATACAATATCATCGTCTGCATTCAAAGCTGAAAAATTGTGGTGTAGGAAAATATCGTCTATTGACCGATGTTTTAAAATTATTGAAGTATTGTGATGAAACACATATTTGTGCGATAAAATTATTTCTCAGCATTTTGGCTACACTTCTAGTAACAACAGCTAGTGTAGAGAGATCGTTTTCTACTATGAAAAGAGAAAAAACCCATCCTAGAAGTGAAACAGACTAAGCGCACTTGCTATGATTTTCATTCACTCGATTTTTGCTGTCCATCCGGATGGTACTCATTCCGTATAATGTTCCGAAAAATAACGAGATAGTACAAATTGTATTCATTTCAAGTTGTTTGAGAAAAGATTGTACTCAAATGTTTTCGTTCGCTTATTGAGTACACGAAAAACTGCATGTTAATAGTGGCGCCATTCGTTATTTTGGATAGTCTCAGGAAAAAAAATTCGATACTATCCCTAGTACCATCGGTTCTTTTTCTTTCTTCCTTACTTCCTAAGCTTTACTGTTTGTGTGTAAGTAACACATAGTTAGACACAAAGGAAAATATTCGATACCTCGATAGTACTATCGACAGTTTTGCAGCTGTAATAAGTACTGAGCTTTCGCTTTTCTTTTGTGAGCATCGAAAAAAAGATACAATGTATACGACTGTCGGTCACCAACGCTACTGTCTGCAGCTTATGACGATGCTTTATTTAACTTTATTTGAGCTTTACAAGTAAAATGTAGTCTATTGTTAGTTCGAAAATCGAACTTTTATTTAGCAAACTTTTGAAACAATCTAAAAACTTTGTTTGGCTTACTTGCTATTTCAAAAGTTATCGTAACTATGAGTGATTTATTAAGCAAAATATTTTGATTGCTTATAACAGAAATAGATAAAAACTGGTTTAGCCAAAATATACGTGTGCATATATGAGTGTGACGTCACAAACAGAAATCAATTCCCAGGTGAATGATTTAAATTTGCAGCCCGCTAGAAATGCAACACATTGATATTGTGTCCCCTTCATTCGATTTGCATTATGTCCGACTGCTTGTCCTTCATGTCAAAGCGGATGTGCTGCATACATTTTACAGCTCTATGGCATATAGAATATGTAGGCAGCCCTGGTAGCTCCCATTGACACCAACCATACGTTCCGTGTTCCAGCACACCGCAAACGATAGAGTTGTGGGTGGCTCATTCGAGAGCAATTAACGTGCAGATTGGTAGATAGACGCACATATTGTGTACACATGTACGTATATAATCTATATGTGTATATATATATATATATGCTAGCTGTATCTGATACAAATTGAGAGAGAGGGGGAGCTAAAGGTGGTCGGATATATTGCACAAAATAAAGCCTTTTGTTGTGTGACACTGATGTGAATACACAATATATATGACATCAAATTGGCATAAAAACTTTAAAACAGGAAAATGTATATATTCAAAACTGAATATGACATGGACTTCGCGTTCCAAAATATTTAAAAAACATAAATTTTCGTTAATATTTAAGCAAAATCGATATGCAAGTTTGAGCAAATTTAAAATATATATTCGCGATAACGACAAAAGGTGCCACAAATAGCTGCAATCAGAGGCTTACCGACCTGTCACCTGAGGCAAGCCTTCAATTTGGCACTTCATTCATAGATGCAAGTTTATCGGAATGTCGGTGCGAAACTCGTGGGAAATAAATATGGACTTCTCCGTGCGGCGCTCACACTTTTGATATGATATAGCTGTCAGATTTTGATCAAGCTTGGCACAAGTGTTGAGACTCGTATAAAACTGAACTGGAATTAATTAAAAAATTAAAAAAATGTTTTCAAATAACCTAAAATTTCAATGTTTCTGCCAAGCATAACGTGACGTCACAGAATTGTGGCTCGTTTAGCAACCGCGCAACTAAAAGGCGCTATGAAAATCCAAATAGTTGGTAAGGTAGTAGGCTTAAGCTACACAACTACGGAGTTTCTATATAGTATAAAAAAGAAGATAAGGTTGGTAGCACCATTTATTGAATACATAAGTACAAGTTATCGATAGAAAAACTGTCAAGTCATTATAAAAGTAGTACTTGTCCCCGAAATTATACATATTTCAATGTAACCTCTTTTAACTTGGATTACCTGTTCAAGCATTAACCGGAACCGCTACATGCGCGTTTTACTTCCTTCTTGTCCAAGTTTGTCATCTCCTCTGATATGCTAGGCTTCAGCGCATCCTTCGTGTTGTGAGATTTCGCTTTAACCTCTTTTTCAACAATGCCCCATAGGTGAGAATTGCAATCTGGACTGGACGGTGGTCAGAATCCTGGCGACAAGTGTTAGCTGACACTACCGTGGTATCAGTCTTCTTTCAAAAGCTATTCGCGAAAGTCCACCATTGACCGGATATTCAAACAACGCAACACAACACACAAAGCTCCGTCATGATAGAAAAGAACCTCTTCGACCCTTTTGATACCATGCAAGGCTTCAGACAAGGCGATGACCTCTCCTGCAACCTCTTCAACTTTGTGATGGGGCATATGTAGCGAGAGAGAATTGTAGTAGTAGTATTGATACCAATATCCGCAGCTGGACTTAGAGAGAGAGAGAGGGAAAGAGAGGGAAGAGAAACGGGTAGGAGAACGGAAAGGGCACGGGGGTTGGCGAGCGGAATGAGCAGGAGGCGGGGCCCCCTAGTATATTATACAGTTTTAAACTTGATTTTGATTATGATTTATCTTGTCGGCCTTATATACATGCGCAAAAACCAAATTTTTGCAATAATATTTGGTTTACCTCTTACTCTTAACGGGTATAGTTTTTGTGAACATGGATGGTTGTAAAGAAGAAGCAAAAAGAACTGTTGGTTGAGCGCTCGCTGTGTCTGTCTTGTTGCGTTCGTTGTTGTTGTTTTTTTTCGGCGGTGTGCCGCTATGTAATGCTTGAGTTCAACGTTTTTAATTGCATGTATATAGAGCTGGACCCAGAGCCTCCGTTAGCCTGACGCTTTGGCACACTGTCTCAAAAAAGTATGTTATTTTAACAAATAACATTAATTATGCACAAAAGTGCGTAAAAATAACCTAATTAAGTAATTGCTACATTAAGTAACTACTACAGTTATTTTACGCTAGCAAGTGCAACTGGGAAAGCACAATGTGTGACCATTTATGTGTGTGTGTTTGTAGGTACACAAATACATGGCTAGATTTTGCGGTCAGCCAGTGCGTCATCACACACACAATCATCTCAATATCTCTGCATCGTAATTATCGTTATTATGTCATAGAAGACGTCTACTTTCAGTCCGTATTCCATCAGCTAGTCAATCATTCAGTTGGTCAGGCAGCTGAAAGGACCGAACCACACATTCATTTAGTTCGGAGCTCCTTCATATGTTATCAAACAGCATGTGGCTTGCCACTTTTGACGTTCACACGGATACACGCACACGCACTCACACACGGACGCGCACACATACGCATACTCACTCACACGGCTTTGCAATATCCTCTACTTTGCATTGGCTTTTGATTGAGCTTTTTTTTTGTTCTAATACTCTGCAAAAAGTGAAAGGTATTATAAGTTCACTGTAGACTTTATAAAAACGCTGCAGCAGCTGTTTTAAGTTGGCAGCTTCTTTGAATGACCCGCTTATAAGGATTACAGGATTACAACTTTTAATCAATTACCATTCATTTTCGATGACGGCTGCGGTTGGGCGTTGTAGGTGTTCGAGTTAATCAACTTCTTCATAACTTGAGCCTTCAAAAAAGTTGTTTTAAACAGAAAACCAAAAAAAATGGCAAATTTAACTTGAATTTAACTTTAGTAAGCGAATATTAAGAAATATATATAAATTAATTTTCGTTGATCAACGTAACTTTTGATCAGGAATCACAATTAAGAGTTATGAGAAATAACGAGAAAAGTGAGAATATCTTGTATGGTTCGGCCGGTTCAGAACTACGGTTTGTTTGGCCTCACTTTTAAGAACTGATTTGAATGAAACCGCCACAAGAACACAGCTGTATCTTTGTTAGAAAGATAATTGGCTTAACTTTACAATCACATTTGATTTGCGCGCTTAAGCTCACCGCCCAAACACCAGTTGGTGATTAGAGTAGATTTTGAGACATCTTGGAATATGGTAGATTCACTCAGTACTACCAGAAACCAGGCCCATCCACTTCTTGATTGCGCAATGTTGCCAAATTTTGTGCCTCAAAACAAAAAGTGCCTAAAAGTATGCTACAGCTTTTCTGCATATCGCAAAGCTGATTTCCAGAGCTTAGCCTGTTAGTCCTGTAAGCAGACTGCGTAAAGCCTGGGCTCCAAAACACTTCCCTGTGGAGCTCCAGCTCGGATGGTCCTGACTTTAGACTCAATACCGTCCAGCACCATCGAGAAGGAACGATCCGTCAAGTAGCTAAGGGCTATCTAGTGAAAATGAGGCGGCAACAGACTCTACAGAAGAGACCTTTGTGCCGAACTCTGTCGAAGACTTTAATGTCCAAGTTCACCACCACGTACTCCTTTGCCTCGAAGCTCTCAAGTATGAAATTTGCTACCCTATTCCATTCTTCTTCTTCTGGTGTTCTTCTGATGTTCACTGAAACTTTCGGAAACCAAATTGAAAAGAAGGGATTTTTTCTTTTATGCTTTCCATTGACAACAAATGAGTCAGCAGGCAGCGTTCAAATAGCTGTGTTCAGCACATTTTTGACTATTACTTTTGATCTGATTTCGATCATATATAACATATGTGGATACACATAAGCCTGACACAATCTTTTGCTTGTTTCGATTTGATAGATTGAAAAGAAAGGGGTAAAATAGCAACCCAATTCGGGAAAAATATTCCCGGAATACGCGCATATTTTTAATAAACTTTGTGTTCCTAGCTTTTATGGTCTCACAGATCTAGCGACACATACAGACGGACGGATATGATCCAATCGCCACCCGATTCAATGCTAAGAATTTTGGCCCATGGAGCACATGGTGTGCCACGCCTCCTTCTGTCTGTTGCATACTTTGCACAAATTTACAATACCCTGTTACACTTTATGTATAGGGTATAAATACCACAAACTTTGTGTAAGAACTTTGTTTCGCTAAATGCGAATCTAGACCTCAGCCATCAGCCTTGGACTTTTGTTAGCCTTAAAAAACACCTTTTTTAAAATTAAATTAATATTATATTATGATATCAATTAAAATCAAAATCGGGAAAATTATATGTATGTATGTATATTTTCAACTTTTCGAGAATCTGATTTATTTTAAAATCGAATCAATTTCAGTTACTTCTTCTTAAATTTATCTCTTTAGAGCATGATTCGAGAATCATGATGATGGTGTTATGTTGAAGTTGACTGATTATAGAAGATGACGTAGAAGATCCACTTCTAATCTCCAGTTCCTTTCTGATGCGTGTCAATTGAACTTTTTTTTTGTAATTAAACAAAATATTGCTTACTTAGCACAAAGTTTGATTGTGACGCTTTATCGAGTTGAAGATTCGGGGCTAAAGCGATTTGGTCTTATATGTATATTGGTTTTTCACAGCAAGTCAAGTGAATCTAATCTAATTAACGATCCAACTTGCATTTAGTATACCAAATTGCACGAGCCTTAACCATTTCGGTATCCCTTTGGGTTCGAGCACCCGTTGGATTAAAGCAACTTCACTCTATATAAAAGCACTGTTCGCCTTTGAGTATAATAACCATCACAAACATCCCTGAAGGGCCTTAAAAGAAAAGGTTCTGCTGGCTTCCCTTCAGATGGACTGGAGCTATAGTCTGCTTACCCAAAGATACTAGCCATTTAAACTCATAAGAGTTAAGGTTGGCCATATCCGTGATCTGTTGTTTCGCGCCAAATCAATTAAACTTGGCCAGCATTATACGAGACGAAGTGTGTTAAGATCATAAAGTCTTTAACATTTTAAAGAGATTTATCTTAAAGTGAAACGTATGAGTGCCGTTAGATTTTGGGGCATTCATATGGCTTTCAAACGAACGTTTCTACAATTTTATCTAACCTTCTTTATGCAGAGTATAGAAACTTCGACGTCTTAAAGTTCGACTTTGTTTAACTTTTACTATATGTTTTTGAGCACAAATTTTCTTTCATTAGCACGCACTTATGTGCGCAGTGTGTGTGTGTGTGTGTGTGCGAGTGTGTGTGTGTGTGTGTGTGTGTGTGTGTGTGTGTGTGTGTGTTATGTGCGTTGGAGCCGCATATCGGCTGCTTGACAAGCGCCCAAAGCAGGGCCATACATTTTTGCATTTTATACGATGGCTACAATACAATAAATTTCTAGCTGTTGTTGTGTGCATATCTGACGCAGTAACAAAGCAACACACACACACACACACACACGCACACACACACACACGCACACTCGCAGACACACATATACATACACACATTAATTGCTGTTAAGTAAACAGACCGAGCTTTTTATAACTGTGAAAGTGCATGTGTATGTATGAATATGCGCTTGGGCGTTTTGCCGCCATTTTGTTTTGCTTAGCTTGTATGTATGTATGTGTGTGTGTGTGTATAAGATTTTTGTTTTATACAAATAGAAAGCTATTTACGTTTGCTTTTGTTGATCAAACAATGAATGGACGATGGCTTATTATATGGTCAGTTTTATTTCAATGCACATGAATACACACACAATCACATATTCGTCCGGCATAAGAAGATATATAAACTACTTAGTTATATGCTGGCAATTTGTATTATCTGAGTAGCAGCATAAATTTGTTGCGGTCTATATGCCCGCTTTTCTCTGCTAGCTGTTCGGCAACTAACCTAAACACAGAGAGAAAAACTCAACTAGATTGTGCCCAAATTGTCTGAGAAAAAAGTCTACATTTTTGTTTTATTATTCTTCGATTTCAGCTATATTGTGGCTACTTTAAGATAATTTCAGTCTCACTTTTTGTGCAAGTAGGTCTCTAAAGTGCGTCGATTCCAGTGGCGGGTTCAAGAAAAAAGGGAGCTCAACTTTGTGGCAGATATAATAAATACATAATACGTTCTTAATTTCACAAATTTTGTTATGTATCTTTAGAAAGATTGCATTATAACACATTGAAACGTCTTCTTCCTCTTGTTCGGCAATGTTTTTAAACAATACAGCTAAAACATATCGGCTTCTTAACTATTTTTAAGGCACGCCCAAAGCTCTACCTACTGATAGAGTGAAAATCAATCTAGAGAACCTAACACGCGGAAAAACTGTGCATTATATTATTTTCAACTACGAACTCTAAAAACTATACACTGATAGAAAAAAGCGGTCTAAAACAAGCGAAATCATGCCCATTTGTTGACAATAGTCTGTTATGTACGCATTTTCTTGATATCGAGACCGGTCGGTCTTTAATTAAGCACGAAATTATTAAGATCTGGTATTGAGAACGTTTTGGTCATAATTGAGTACAAGGCATATGTATTACAAGGTAATGTACTCAATTTGCGTGGACACAACCGCACTCATTGACGTTTGCAACAGAATGAAAAATAGTACCTATAGTCTTGGCTAAGTCTTTCATTATCATCATCTTTCATTTACAACATCAATCTAGGTGTTCAACAATGTTAACCCTTTACTCGAAGAAAACATGTACTTTGTCTGGCTCTCATTTATAAGCAGACTCACGCAGGCAGAATCGCTTTCGATAGCCACAAAGGATCCAGTAACAGGTCGCTTGGTACGACCAACGATGGATACTCTTATAGTTTAATATTGACCCGTTCCGATGTACTTCGGCCTTTCGTAACACAATCATCATCACAAAGTTGAGCAGGTCCCAGGAGAGGGCAACCCCTTGTCTCGCTTGATATGAAAAGGTTCGGAGAGGATCTATCCTACTTTTATGGAGTATCCCTTCTGCAGAGATACCGAACTCAGACGAACGTGTTGTACTTAGACCTTTGTTGTTCAGTATTCATCAGCAGTAGCATGAAATTCATTCTTTTCAGAAAGTACTTCGAGAAACTGACGCATGAGAATTGCTTCTGAAAATCTAAAATCCCAATAAGTTCAACTATTGAAAAGCATCGGTACAAGTTTGAGCGCTCATTTTCTTTATCCGTAAAAAACTAAATTCATCAGATTACGCAAAAAACTTTAATTCGTTCCAAATTTTTGTTGAAAACAAGTTTCAGATGAATAAAAGTAGTAGCTGTTCTTTGTAAGTTTTGAATAATACCAGAACTGCAAATGAAATTTACAATCTTTTTGGAATAAAGAGAATTTTTTTGTTTTTGGGGTACTCTCGCCATAAGCTTTAAAAAAGCTTTCGTCCTTTCTTTAAATTTGGTATTCAACGCATTCTATTTGACATATTTGTACTCCACATTTTCGCTCCCATTGCTCAATTTCAGTAGTGCACATTTTTTTTCACAGTACACTTATACATATGTATGTGTATATTAAGTACATAACTTTTGGATGCGGGTCATTTGAATTTCATATGTTAAAGTTTCTGCTTTTATATACATATATTTTTATTTAAATTTTGTTTGGCATTTTTTTTCGAACAAAAGTTGTGCAACAAATTGAGCAAATTAAGCGCCCAAGTTACAACGCCAAACGGTACATGCGACATGTGAAAAGAAAGTATATGTTCCGCTTTATGCACACATTCATACATGTACTCACACACACACTCACACTCACACGCACTCACTCACACACACACATGTAAGTGAACTACTACAAGCGTCATAGAGTGAATGAGTTGAATGTAAATCGTGACTTTTTGATGATCTGTAAACGTTTTCTGAATAAGCATGCAAAATATATGTATGAGCTTATAAACTCTCTTCTTATCTCCTCGAGAGTTTCACAATACTAGTTAGTTTCTATAAGATACTTTGAAATCGGCGGGTTTTAGGGTACATTTATACCGATCCAGTATACTTCGCTGCTAGAGCTTACTGCTCGCTCCATGGCTGACAGGCGTTGCAGTGTCCGTCGAGATGTTGCCAGAAGACACCATGCCTAGCAACTCCAAAGAAATAGCGCTGTCCGCGCATATCTTCATGCCTGCTCTGAATTTGAAATCTTTGAGAACATTTGCATCGATTGCATGGTTCGAATCATACGCCTGATAACGAGTGTGCACCTCTCATGTAGCTCTCGAGTACATGTTGTGATTTTTTTATGTTTCCGATGTCCTGGACATGCAATTGTCTGTATTTATATAAAGGATTTAGTTTTTCCCTTCAATTAACTTATCCACCTGAGTTACAAGCTCAAAATACTGAACACAAAATGTCGCTGTCCGCCCACTATTTTCCAATTCTTCGAGCTTAGTAATGAATGAGTATTGAGAACTTTACGATCTTCTGAGCAGAATTCCATTTCGTGTGCTGAAATGTTAACTCCCCGCGGTAAATAAAAAGTCAGTGTGATACCGATTACTTCGCAATAACGCAATGTTTACAGAACCTACAGCTGCTGGAGCTGGTGCTGCCCACCTTGCTGAGGTATCCCTTCCCCGCAGCGGTTCATCAAATTGTGACTTTGTGACGATGGGTTGTGGGGGTGCTTCGAAAACGGGACGTCACAATCAAAAATTTAAAAAAACTTTAAATTTCCATGCAATTTTACTTTTCCGCAAAAAAGTATTTTCTTTTCATTACGAATTCAAACATCGGCCAAAGATCTTGTATGAATATCGAAATTTTTACTCTTCAAATATACGCCATTTGCTTTTATCTGCAATGATTCAGTTGCCATTCTATTTCAAGTTTCAACTAAAGCCAAAATTTTTGCCTACTGGATTTGTGACGTCACATACGGGGGAGAAGGCTTGCCTAAATGTGACTATTTGTGACAAGGGGAAAGGGAGGGGGTTACAAATCTTCAAAATTTTGGTAACTTCATTTATGAACAGTTCCTCATAGAAACTTCGTATTACGGTACAAAAAAGCTAAAACTTGAAAAACTTGACTTCTTTGGGTATTTTGCATACATTTTCCAATAAGCCTTTATTCCCGTTACACTACAACGTACACTCTTTTATCCAATTTACGTGCATATAGAGTATGAAATCAAAAAATAAAAGTAAAAAAAGAAGCTTAAACACTTAAAAAGTTCGACAGCGCCCAAAGTTATGACCATGTTTTTTTTTTACTTTTGTATATAACAAGCGCGTTTTTATTTTTTTTATATTTCAATTGGAAATTTTCTTGCATCTTGTTTCTTTTTTTACGTCTCGATTATGGGGGAACATGTGTTTGGGAGCTGTTAGGTTACCCCCAAAAACAAAAACAGAAAAAAAGGTTTGCTTCGTACAATTTTACTGCAATTTGACTTGTATTCATTTTTTATTCAGCACACCCTTTAAAGCGAAAGAATTATGACTTTGGCTTGGAATTTCTAATGTACCTTGTGTATGTGTATGTGTTAGCGAATCAAAATTGCACCAGAGAGGATTGTATGGGGAGTGAATTTGAAAATTTCATATATGTATTTCTTGTGCAGAAATTGGCCGCTAGGGGAATATTTCATATATGCAGCTTACACTTGAAATAAGTCCCAAGTTAAACGACACAACAAATTTCAATCAAAAGGGAGTATAAATAGTTTGCAAGTGAGGAAACTGCGCTTTGTCAAAACTAGAGAGATAGAGTTAGTAAGGAGAGAGCTAGGACCGTTGAAATGAGAAATAGATTAGAAGTCCTTTGTTAACACAGTCTTTGCGACTCCTAAAACTGCGTATGGGAGGAGTATACACCTCGCTCTTGTTGCATGTACCACTTCCCGAAATGCGCATTCGTGTGCTTGCAAGGGCCGGACAACTACACAGAAAGTGTTCTGTATAGTTGGCTTCGTTGGTTGAGTCGTCATTGATGCTCATATTAGCTAGGTGTGTGTATTACGACCCGTAATTAATCCTAGCAGGATTCTTTCTCTCTTCTGGCGCAAAAGGTATCTTTAGTGTTTTGTTACGTGACATCTAGTGGTGTATTTCCAGCGTTCCTTGCAGATGTTGTCTGTGTGGACCGCTATCCAGAAATGATTGGCTGTGACGCTGTGTCTTTGTTTGCCAGCTCATCTGCCTTCTCAATGCCTTGGGTAGTCTGGTCCTACATTCACTGGCCATGTGAGCATACTCCAGAAACCTAAGCGTAGCCTGAATGTCACTACAGATGATCCAGTCATGTCGCGCATGAGTAGCTTGAATTATAGTCAAAATACCAAACAGCACCAATACCATCTTTCGCTTAGAAGCGTCTGTGTAGCAGTCTTGTTTATTACTAATCAGTAGAAGTCCTAGATCGCTCCTGGCATCTCTTGGAGGCAACATCACATTTTATCTGCTGCCAAACTTTGCGTTTGATGCAACTTTGTTAAAGGTCTTACATGATTGCAGCGTCGACTACTTGTTCCTCCTACGGCTTGTTCCTTTAGAACATCCCCAACTTTAGATACATCTATATCCATTTTAATGTCTGCCGTTCGCATGAACCAGGCAGCAACAGCCAGTATACGAAGAGTTTTTGCATGCAGGATTCGGATGTTTCGTAGCCATTTCATACTCTTGCAATCAATATCACGAACCAGGAATAATGCTGGATTTATATATGGTCACCTTATTTCTTAATGATAGTTTTTTGCTGTTTGGGAGCCTTCTGAGAGAGCTAGTTCTGTTTCTAAGGGCCCATGTGAAGCTGTAGGGCAGGCGCAAGTCCAGGTGCGCAGCCAAGCCTAAGTTTCAGCGCTTTGACCCCATTTCACAGTTGTGGCTTCGTAGACACAATTGTTTCTGGCTAGGCTAGGCATGTCGTCAGGTCCTGTGGGTACTCAGTGGGCATATCGTGTGTGAAATACAACCCTCATCACTATGTAACCCTAGCTGTGCTGGTACTGACGTTAGATTCGAAAACCAGCTAGCTATCCGTCAAATAGATATGCGCTATCCAGAGAAGTTGAGGCGTAAACAGGGGCTTGAGTTTTCATAGAAGACCGCTTTACCAAACTCCGTCAAAGGCTTTAAGTAAGCTGCCACCACATACTCCTTGCGCTCGAAGTTACTCACAATATCTAACCATTTGAAAAAAAAACCTGTTTCGGTTTTCGGAAATTCTTCAATCAGGGAAATACTTAGAAACAAATGTTAGGTGGCGGTATTCCCGGCAGATGTGAACATATTTAACTGTGAGTTCTCTCTAAGCGTCCGAATGCTCTTCACGCTCTCACTGCTGCTGCAACCTTCTCGCTAAGGTCAAACGAACCCTTCATTTCTGTATTACGGGTTGAGAAGTTTCCCTGGCTGTGTGGGAGTATCGTGGTGGCTGTGGTTAATCCATTAATAGCAGATGGAACCGTTTGGTGCTGGAGAGTTGCGTTATAAGCAATTACTGCTGCCCAAAAAGCAGAAGAGTTGGTAGATACACTTTGTGCCTACGCTAGGGGGCAACCTCTATGTTGTGCATTATTCTTCAATTACTTGTCGTTCATCATGCGTTCATGCATATATAAGGGCATTTAAACGTCGTTGTACACCTGTTTTTCAAGTTATGGTTTTTTTCGCACTTTTGGGCTGGGCACTAATTTGGTTACATGCGAACCCTTGCTTGCCCAATTGTAAGGCTTGATTGATTGATTGATGATGTTGTTTTTGTTACTGTTTTTCTTGCAGTGTATGTTTTTTTTTTTGATATGCCTGTGAGCCTCTGTTTCATGTCCCCAATCGGCATGGTATGTGTATTGGTGATGTTGGCTTTGCGCTTCATATTTGTGCTGTTGGTGTGTGTGTGTCTATGTGTGTGTGTGTGTGTGTGTGTGTGTGTGTGTGTGTGTGTGTGTGCGCATTAATGTGCTTGCATCGCGTCCAGTTTGCCACATCAAATGCAACAGCAGCTGGCGTGACTTTCCACCCACAAACAGGCACAATAATGACTAATGTACATACACCCAGTCATGGAGGACACACACACACACACACACACACACACACACACACACACACACACACAATACACACACACACACACACTCATAGATGCCAATTAGATAGGGACACACACACATACAGATATGCAGCTCGCCTTGACATACATCTCGAATTTTCATAGACCTTCATAGGCCATTTGTGTTTGACGGTTGGTTTTTCTATTTTTATACCCTTACGAAAGAGTATGCGACTTTTCAAAAACAAAATACGCTTTTTTAAACTTTAAAGCTAATAAAAATAAGAACATTAGTTAGGTTTCGGCACGAAGGCATTTTTTTCAAGAACTAAAACATCGACATCATTTACTTTTTGCGTTAACAACTGCCTAAATTAGAAGTATATATGGCTTGCTTGTCGCATCCAAAAAAACCAAGGAGCACGGGTTCGAGCTCTGCTGAGTGCGGTCAATTTATTCTATTTTTTGTTATTTTTACTCTAATATTATTGATATTTTATATAAAAAAAAGAGTAGTGAGGACATCGGTGAGATATAGGATTAGTATGTGGAAGATAAAGATGCATGGCGTGCGAACTATGCAGGAAGCGGACCCCTTATTTTAAATAAAAATTGTTTTCTATATACCATTTCAAACGAGCTATTCTATTTTCAAAATTGTTTTATATTCGATAAAGGAGATAGCAAATTATTAACAAAAATTCGATTTGCGTGAACTTTAACAATGAAAATCTTGAGACGCGGTCATGGGATTCATAATTGCTTGAGAAAGGCTTCAAAAAGACCAAAACAAACACAAATCATAATATCTTTCCATTTCAAGAACAGTCAAAACTTTCTTATTTATAGTTAATAACTTTTTTAAGAAATACACTCATTCCTTAAACTTAAAACAGTAACATTAAATAATAACACAACTACAAAGAAAAGCATTATGTTTTGAATCCGAATCCGAGGTAAAAACAAATCCTAGCACGTATCGATTCGGACTAGGAACGTAAAATTGGACTTAAATCAGACACTTTTTTGCTACTATAAAGGGTTTTTATGACCTCGGATTCGGATTTATTAAAATATAAGAAAAACGTGAGGTATCTCTTCTCCTTTATAAGATATGAGTAAGTAAAACACAACTTATGAAAATTCCTTACACAATGATATAAATTTCACTCATATTTGTTGCCATATAGTTGGTGAAAGAGGGTGCACAAGTTTTTCCTTAGCCTATTTATATAATAGATGTATATAATAAAAGCGCTGTTTTTGGTGGATATCCGAGTTACAAGCAGTTATAGCTCTGCTCCTAGATACTCTAAGCTGAAAGTGTTGAGCGATGTCTTGGCCACGGCGCCAGCCTTCGTCTTCTTCTAAACTGGCCGTAAAAACCCGTTTATAAGTTACGGCCTGATACATACATTCTTTCATTAGAATTAGGGTTTTACGTGCACAACCCTTTTAAGGCCTGTGGTTGCTCTACTAGTCTCGAAAGAACCCGGTGTCAATGTTAGTCACCTCATACGACAAGCTTTGAACTGCTGAGGTGGTATTATCTATAGCCTTGCTTCAAAATAAAACACGGTTTTCACTTGTGGCACGCTTTTCTGTCTACCAATAACATTCATTGCTCACATTTTAAACATTCATTCGCTTGTGGTTTACCTGTGCCTCACACTATGCGGCCTTGAACGCGCTCGTTCAAAACCATCGAAAGCGGTCAAGTGCTGGGCTGCAGCCACCAATGTATACTTCTAAAGATAACGTCGTCGTTGAGCGACACTTCTTAAAATGTTGTGAGCGGCTAAAATAGCGAAAGAGAGAGGCTCAAGTTACTCTCGTACATATACATATAACATAAGCTGAAATAACATGCGCGAAACACAAACTCACCCATTGAAATTCGCCAGAGAATGAAAAGTTAAGAAGCTGCGCTGCTGACGTCGCAGCGACGACGTTACCTTTATAAGTATGCATTGGCAGCCACTCTTTAAGCGCTTTTGGTGCGTGTGTGAGCGAGACAAGCAGTTACTGGAATACGAGCATCGAAACAGCCCAGTAGGAAATTTGATACATGGCTGAACTCATTTAGTTAGCGTATACAAACTTCGGCATAACAAATTAGCTTTTCTAGCGCCGAACTGCATATTTTTGTTAGTTTGGTTAGCACTCATATTGCGGCCAAATCCGCGAGCTGTTTTGTTTGTTGTGGCTGCTGCTTTCGGCAGTGGCCAAAACCACAGCAACAACAACAAAAGCGTCAACAGCAGATGCCAAGAACAATGATTAAAAATTGCAGACAAGCAAACAAACAAGCCAAACTAAACACACACACACACACACACACACACACACACACGCTTAGAAACTCACATTTACATGGACACACAGACATGTGTACATAAGTGCCAACACACACAAACATAATTAATGAGAAGCTAATTAACACTGGACACACTACGCATGTCCAAATAGGTTTATATGTAGTACTAGAGATGACAGCAAGAAACACACACCTACACACCCACACACACCCACACACACCTACACACACACACACACATGGATAATCTGCGCTAAGCCTATAAACTAATACTAGTCGCAAATACTAAACGTCAGTAGCAATATGTAAGACAGATTGTCGGTACAGTGTGCACAGTGGGCAGACGCCTAACAAGAATGGCTCACAAATGAATTCGATAGAACTCTGCCTAACTGCGTCATGTTATATATATATGTATGTATATACGCTTTTAAGCAGCTAAAGATGTATGCTGTTCCAAAATAAGACGAATTTGTATTTTTCTTGAATAATATTTATATCTATTTGGTCCACTTCAAAGAAAAGCGCCACAAATATAATTCACCTGTGCCAACACTTTTTACAATTCTTGAAGCACTTCAGCTCTTTCAGCTCAAACGTGCTACGTGCTTCGTCCTTTCATGGGTCTTTTTAGTTTGGGTAGCAGGATAAAGTTGCTGCTGGCCATGTCTGGCGTATACGATGGCTGCGGCTTGATTACTGAGTTGTTTTTTTTTTTGCCAAAAAATCACAAACAAGCAACTTTGTGTGAGCAGCTGCATTACCGTGATGCTTATTTTGCCACAAATCCGTGCGTTTTCTTCGTATTGCTTCACGCAAACAAAGAGCATGAAATAAAGACAGGGTACGTATGAAGCTGCTTGTGTTGCGCTCTCTCTTAGACCAACTCATTCGTAGGCAAAATTGAGAAAGGGGCCATATTTTACGTCATCACTGATAGGGTGGGAAGGGATTACCTAATTGATTATGTTCGATTACATGGGGCGAGGGAGGTTAAAGGTAGCGATGACGTCACCATTTAAAATTAATTTTTATTCATATTATCAAGAAAAAGTTAAATGTGAAGGCAAACACGATATTCCAGTCGTTTTTAATGTTAGAAATCAACATTTGGACATCAAGGTGCGAAGGAAGCTACCTCCTCTCTTTGTGCGTTTGAGGTGATGCCTTTTGAAAACAGCTCAACTTTTAGTCTGACTGATCACTCTAGCGTATTCCAGATATCGTGGCTAAAAGACTTATCATTGTGTCAGATTGGTATATAAGGATTTACAATGTTCAAATGCGACATCTGTAGGGAATTGGGTAGCTGACGATTCTTACCGACACTGACGCGCTAAAGGGGACTTATTAGGGTCGCAATCACTCCTCATCAGTGGCTTTTTGACATGGGAGATACGGCTAAAATTTCAAGTATAGCCAATTTTTTTTTTAATTTTTTCAAAATTGGATCATGGATTGAACCTATGAACACACCCCTTAAATAGTTCATTGCTTGCAGATATGGCAATACTGCTTTATATCTCCCTAAGAGAGGGCAAAAGCACAAATCTAACTTGAAATGGCAAAACTATGGAAACGGTGGAACTGTTCATGTCCGCCTTCCTGTAGGAGAAAGCTCCAAAAATCTTGGTAGTATCTTGAGGACAGCATCTCGTAGCTGTCCGTAATTAGTAATCCTAAATGGATTGCAAATTGAAGAGCTGCATATAGATAGACCTCGCCCTGATCATGTTTTCTTTAAACGAAATTATATATACCATATATTATATAGTATATATTTTATATATGGTATATATATGTCCCATATATTTTAAATAAATTTGGAGCTACGAAATCTAGAAATTTGAACTGCTGATTCAAGATTCTAAAACAAAGTCCGGCTGTCTCTGCCAAAGTTAAAAAACTGTTTGAAATTAAAAAAAAAAGTGGAATACAATATCTAATATAACAGAATCATCGCAGATACTATGCATGGAGTATATGCATCTTTTATAAAAAATATTTTGAAAAGTCAACAAGAACTATGATTGATTTGTTTGAATTTGAAATGAAACGAAATCATTGCCTGAAAATATAACGATTTTTTTCAGGTTTTCAGCGCAAAAGGTCAATGCTTAAAAAAAAAATCCGCTCATGTTTTTCCAGGACCACTTTAAAGATAAACAACTGGCAAAAGGTCTTTTGTGTACACACATGACTTGTGAGCTTAGTACCTTTTCGCTTTCCCGTTGGTTCTTTCCGGTACACATACTTTGTGTGCGCGTGACCAACTGGTTTCTGTTAAGCTGTTGCTACAAGCAACGAACAACCATTAACAAAAGACCGAGAATACAAGCGCAGTGAGAAAAAGTGTTCGGCTCAGAGCGAAACCCAGTTGACATAATTTTTATCGGTTTTTAGTGAGGAGCGCGCATTTAAAATATGTGTTAACTGTTATATGCAAACACATTGATAAATAGCTATGTTTTGAATTTCTTAGCATTTTGTTGATTTTCATATAACACGTTATTTGGGTAAAGCGCGTGATATCTTCAACTAGAAAACATGTCTAAAACAAAGTTGTAGTGGGCTTTGTTACCTTGGCTTTAAGTTTGCTAAGATCGCTCAATTAGAATCGATGTTATGTTCCAACGAAAAATATGTGTACTCCAGTAAAGTGCAAATTTAAGGGTATGCTTGACGAAATTATGGCTGCAAAAAATGAGGGCCACCCTTATGCATATACCAGCGCTATCAGTGCTCCGACGATCTGTCTACCAAATCTTGGCTCTTACTCACAGGATACGGAAATGTTGTGCTCTCACTTGCCAAAAACCAAATTGAAATTGCCGCCCAGCTTAAGCACAAATCAGTGACAAATCAGCTTTTTCCGAAGCTGACAAATAACCGTTGAGGGGAAATGTAATGTAAAACGTGAAGGTAACTGCAGACGGACAAGAGATGGATGTGCTCGGCGTCTGTCACTGCAATTGGGAGCACGATGCAGAGCATAGATTACTAATCGACGCACGTTTTCAGGCAAAAATAATGACGATGAAAAGCAATGATTAGCCAGAAAAGTCAGTTGAAGAACTGCTTTAAGCCAAGGCAGTAAGTGTACAAAGGAGTACTTAGTACGAAAAATAATTAAGTGAATGCTCTGTAATTGCTTGTTATATTTAAAACACTTTTATACCATTTGAATAAAGGTGAAATCTTTGAAAGTTTGCATTATATAAATAACTGACGTTGAGGACAAGGTGAACAATTTCGCACAGTGGCGCTTCAGACCGAAAAGCGTGACAAAAATCAAAATTTCGATAGTTTGAGATTGGCTTTTAGGTAAACTAGTGATTTTCTTGATTTCCCTTGAAAAGTACATACAATTTGCAGAGAAAAAGTGATCTTCTGACCACCACTTTTTCAATCTGTTTTTCCACTGTGGCAGAGACAGCCGGACTTTATTTTAGCATCTTGAGGCAGCAGCTCGAATTTCTAGAGTTTGTAGCTTCAAATTTGGCAAAAATATGTCTCAGTAAGTGTAAATTTTTTGGCCACTAAACTTACTCCATTGGTATATACAATTTGTGAGCTTGTCAAAGATCCTATCGAAAACTAGTATTTGTAAATCGTTAAATTCTCTAAGGGAGCCCAAGAAGTAAAAAGCAAAGAATAGATTTACAGCTTATAGGTCTATTATTATATATTAGGATGGCTTTGGAAATAAAGACCACTATCCTAACGCCAGGCTGCTAGTTATAACTCTTCTAAGCTGCGCGACTAGCCATTCTCTACCCATCTGCAATAGTGATGGTAAGATTCCATCCGGTCCCGGAGACTTAACTGGTTGTAAAGTGCCTTTCCTTTCTTACGATGCACTTGGCGTCCTTCCAGTCTTCCCTATTAGGTTTGATACGGTTAGATACCGTGTGGCAAGGGCAATTCCTCTTGTATATTGACCGGGAAATGCGTGTTCATCAAAAGCTTACGCTTGTCATCTACACTAACAGTGAGGGTGTTATCACTTTTCTTTAGTGAGATATTTCCTTCAGATGTTGCTTTGTGAAGTATGGCAACAGCGTTCATGGTAACGATCGTTTTACAGTAAATCCTTCAGTTCCGTTATAGAGAGTGAGGTTGCTGTGATACGTCTCTTTTGGTACAGTACGTTTTGCGTGTTTTTAAAGAGGGAGTTACTTTACATAGCTTTTGCAGTCTGGAATTACACCATTAAGCATCCCTTCTCGTTGAGAGGGGGCAGGTCGCTTTGAACGCGTTTGCACATGCTTAGGAATTCTGGTTTATAGATTTTCGAAGCTACGATCCAATCTGTCTTTCTGACGCTTTGCTCCGTATTTAGAGAACTACTGAACCTGACTATTTTGTGGTCTGACAAATGTCGTAGTATTTCCGGCATTACATATATCTAAGACCGTCCTTAGATGGTTCAGGTATGTATTCTATCGCCAGGTTGCCAATCGATCAATAGAAAGACGAAGAGGAATAAGAATAAGAATTTATTTTTTACTTTCTTCGCCAACTAAGTTTGAATCATATATTTTACGATTTGATTTAATTTCTTGTTTTCTAGGTATTAAAAAAAAAATTAAAAAAGAAATGGTATTTTTCAAAAAAAAAAAAGATCCCTCTTATTTCGGAAAAAGTGTTACCCCGCATGTTTGCATGTTAAATTTGCTGAAAACTTCTCTAAATGTTTAAATATTAAAAAATAAAAACATTATTTCACTTAATACTAATCTATTGGTTCCCGCTCTACTACTTCTTTCTCTTTCTATTGCTCTACAACTGTATTAATTGCCATGCGCCTAATGCAAATGCATCCACTAAATAAAAAAACATCACATTGCCCGTCATCATTACCTGAACCAACTCCAAAAAAAAAAAAAAAAAAAACCAAAAAATGAATGTATAAAAAAAGGTCATATAAAACGGAAATCGCCGAAATGGAGACGGTGCTCTGAAGCGTTTGGAAAACATCATATTGTTGGCATTAAACTCTAACTATATACAAAAAAATATATATAGCTTAATGCAATACAACACAACAAGAACCATTGCAAGAGACATAAAAAACAATTAAAATAAAAAACATTTTTTTTTAAGCTACGAAGTCGAGCAAAAACTAAGCTAGCAATAAGGTGAACCAGAAGATAAAAACTAAAAAAAAACGCTCAACTAATCAAAATGGTGCCGAATCAACCAAACGAAGCCAAATAAAAAATATAAAAAATTTGCATCAAGATGTTTCAAAAATCTATGTAAACGAAAAGCTTTTTAAAAGTTAAATACCATTAAAAAAATATATAAAAAAAGGAATAAAAGGCATAAAAACATACAAAAATTGTGTAAATTCAGAATGCGCCACTACAAAAATCTATGTAAAAAAAGGGAAAAATTAAGAAAAAAAAATGAATGATAACAAATTAAAATAAGTTTTAAATGTTACAACTAAATGAAATCAATTGTTATTTTTAATTTTTTGATTAAAGAACTGTGACATGTTAACAAAATAAAACAAAGCATTAAAGAAAAATGTTTAAGGTTATTTTTATTTTTTGTTTAAATTATATATAGAAATTATATGGAACTATTATTATTATGCAAGTTTTTGGCAATTAAAAACAAAAAAACAAGCTAAATGATTGATTGAACTTATATATATAGCATATATACATATATATATATACATTAACATATTTATATGTATTTACTTATTATGAATTACGATATGAATGTTATTGCATATACACTGACATATACACATATACATGGCATTTTTTTTTAACTTTGATAAGCTGCTTTTGTGCCGCCAAAACGTTTAAAAATAAAAAAAATCAAATGTAAAGCCTAAAAAAAAAACAAAGCAAGCTTAAAAACATTTCGAACGATGCGCTCTATGAAATAAACCACAAAAAAGAACTAACTAAAAAATTAAAAAAAAATAATAATAATAATAAAGCTGTTATTTAAATATACACACACTATTGTACTATTTTTATGTATGAAAAATGTTTAATTGTAAAATTGAAATTAGCATTTTGGTTTATTTATTGTTCCAAACACTTTGTTCGAAAAAAAACCTAAAACTTAAATACAAAACATATATAAATGTTAAAGCTGCTAACTTTGCTATTTAACAACTAACAATGCTTAAATTAAAAACAAAAACAAACAACTTAAATTTACAACTCTAATGAAATCTATTTAAAAAACATAACACTAAAAACACACATAAAGCTAAGGCATAAAAATAATTGTTTGTGTTGTTATTTAATTATGCGTCTTCTAAGTGTTTAGCAAAAACAAAAAAAAAGAGATACAAATTAAAAAAAAAAAAACACTAAACTCAAGTTTAAATTAACTAAATTTGTAAGTCAGTGTGCCGAAAATAAATCAAAAATTCAAAAATTGCTAATTAAATGTGCTTTTTTAGACTTTGATTTAGCCTTTATTAAACAAATAAAAGAAATGTACTTATAATTTAAAAAAAAAAATCAAAGTTAACAAACACAAACAAAACAAAGCATTGAAACACAAATTAAATTTAAAAAAAAAAAACTTGCGTTTTTTGGTTCGGTTAAAAAACTATTTAAAAATGCAGCCAGCCAAGTATGATAGAATTAAGCAAGTTAATGTTAAAAAACATAAAGTTAAATTGTTTTTTTCTGCACTCAAGCTTAATTTTACAATCAAATTGCTAATTAATTGATTATTTTAATTAAAACCATATTTACCATTTTCCTACACACATTTTTATTTAGTATTTTTTATTGGTGCAGCAAAAGTACGCAACTACTTCGTCAATATTCGGTTTAAACGGCTTTTGTTCAAAATGCATTTCTTAAAAAAATAATTTATTCGGTATTCGGTCTTATCGGCTTTCAGTTTTAACTATTGATGTTCGGCCGAATACTTTATTTAAGTCAAAAACTGTCTATTGAATGAACGTTGATTCGTTTTTCGGTCTTATCGGTTTTATGGCCGAATCCTTTCGCTCCAAATGCGTTTATAGCAAAACTGTCTATTCAATAAAAGTTTAGTTGGTATTAGGCCAAAGTAGTTTTGCTCAATATGCATTTAAGTAAAAATTTTGCATTAAAAGCCTATTCGGTATTCGGTTGAATTAGCTTTTAGTCTTAACTATCGACAAATAAAATGCATTTAAGTCAAAAGCCGTATATTTAACAAAAGTTTGGCTGATTATCGGCCTATCGCCATTATTTTTTGACTATCGATATTCGGCCGAATATTTTCGCTTAAAATGCATTTAAATCGGCCGAATGTTTATTTAACAATAGTATTCAAAACACATTTTTGTCTTATTTAAGATTTTACATTTTTCTGGAGTGGCAAACAGAATTCGGTAAACTAAACCTTTTCGAGCATACGAATTTTGTATACCTTCGATGTAATAGGTTTTCTCAAGATCCTTACAAGTTTGTTTCAGTTTCTTCATTTCACTCAAATCTCTTACTGCAGTGACATTTCTTCAGGTTTGCAACCGAAAGTAGTCACTGGGGGCTAAATCTGGATAAAATGCTATGGATTTTTGCCAACTTTATATACGACCAAAGTCGAATCAGTGCAACAGAAACAAGAATATACGGCATTCCACCGAATGTCTACCCAACAATGCTGTCTTTAAGAATGTCGCGAAAATCTTTCTGTTATGTAAAAAAAATTTAATCAGTAAATTATATTATTTTGCTGTCTAAAATCCTTCTCGATTTTCATATTTGCTACCTAGACGCTGTAATAGAAAAAGGGGAAAAAATAAATGGGTTTCAAAAAATTCGAGAAACTACTAAATCACAACGTCCGACAGAAAAGTTGTCTACTAAAACAAGGGTTTAGTGGCGGAGCCCCCTAATTTTTAATAAGCAACTGTTCACTTAAAATATGCAGTGCATGTGCGAAATTCGAAGAGTAGTAGACAGTCTTCAAATACAGTATTACTTTTCAGTAATACAACTTATATTCGTTAGAACAGTCTACGGTTTTCTTCAGCATAAGTTTTCGGTGCAGTACTACTATTCGGTATGGTATTTCACAGCCGAATAAACTCTCATCAAATAGACTCTTTTTTCTTATTGGTTTTGTATTTCGCGTCCGTAAAGCATATACATAGAACTCCGTTTAAGAGCACCCTTCAGTATAGCACTACTTTATTCCGTATAGCACTACTATACGGTCTAGTACTACTTTATGGTGTAATATAACGTGATTTCACCTCTATACTTTGGTTCATTCGGTTACTCCTTTCTACAATTGCCACTATTCTTACTTCCTTGAACGGCTATGGCACAATGATCAGGGCAGCCTGAGTCCTAGGCATGGTTTAACTTTCTTCGGTGGGCTGTCTTAACCATCACATATCTAATCTGAGTACTATACTAGATTAGGCTATTCGGTGTGGAATATTGTGAGCAAATGAGCCGTTTAAGTGATTTTCAGACAAATGCGCTGTTTTTAATTGGCGAATATTCGGTATTCGGCTCGAAAATGAGAACTCGCCAAATGCGGTATTCGTTGCATCATTAATATTAAAATCCTTCAAAAAATTAAAATTAATTTACAATTTTAATTTTGAAATCCCAAAACTGTCTTGCACTCTCACTCTCATCACGCTAACGAAGTGCTTTATTTGAAAAAAAAAAACTAATTTTATAAATTTTTCATTTTTTTTTAAACTTTATTTTTACGTTAACTAAAAATAAAAAAAAAATTATTAAAAGCTTTAAATTAGCACAAAATACACTTATCAAAATAATTTTGTTGATGAACTTAAAAAAAAATGTTTTCTTTTTTTTTATTGAATGACGAAACTATTTATTTTTAGTGCTTAGTTAAACAAAGAAAACAAACGTACTTGAAAAAAGCAAACCTACATGTTAACAGTAAAAAAAATATTTAAAAAAATGCATTGAGTTTTATTTGCAAAGAGTGATTTTTTGTAGTAAAAATAAATATTTTATACACACATTGCTGTAAACGAGTATTTTATGGCAAAATGTTAATTATTACGTATATATTTTTTAAGACGAATTGTTCAGAACAAAAAACCGCACAGTTAAACAAGGGAAAACTGTTGCACAAAAAAAAAACAACACAAAAAAAATGTATTAGTGTTTAAAGAACTTTACGGACAAATTAAAACAAGTAAAACAAGTTAACATTACATTATATAAGTAGTTAGTAAAGAAAACGAGAAGAGGAAAAAAAAACTATACCCACATGAAATAACTAAGCTAAAAATGGCAAATAACATGATTTATGTATACAAACATAATTTTTTTTTTAAGTTAAAAAAAGAAAAAAATGAAACATACATGTTAAATGTTATATTTAAAAAATGAAATCGTTGTAAACAAAAAAAAACAAAAAACAAAAAACCAAAAAACGCGCAATACACACACACGAAAACCAAGTAATCTAATAAACCAGAAACATGACGCCTATTGCACATGGATAACATAAAATAAAAAATAAAAAAAGACATATTGGTGGTAAAAAAGAAAAATACAAAAAAAAACGTCATTAAAGTTAAAAATAATAATGAAAATAGTCATAGAAATATGCATGTATTGATGGCAAGGGAGACACATAAGCAAACATCAACGAAAAACTATTTCGAACAAAAGGAAAACACATTTGAAAAAAAAAACACACACACAAATTTCAACTAAATTTAAGTGAACAAAGATTCAGCGCATTGAAAATCCAACACAATCGGAATGAATATGCAAGCATACACACTCACATACATACATAATACATTGTTGTGGTAGTTTTTGAAACCATTGAAAATGAAAGAAAAACCAAAAAGAACATGCATTAAAATATAAACAAAACAAAAAACCAAAAACCAAAAACCAAAAACCAAAAAATGAAACTCGCAATAAATGTGTATACAAAAAAGAAAAAAACACGACTTTTTAGCTGCTGTTGTTGTTGTAAGATAATACAAAGGGTTAAGAGAATGGAAAATGGGTAGCATTAAAGGGGTTAAGAGACTTGGGGAGTGCTCAGGTCCAGATCTAGGAAGCGAGCCGCCAGAGTGCTGCGAGCTCGAACAGGGGAGCCGTTGTGTGGGGGGCCACGGAGCGGCCCGACATTCAAGTCACCGGGATGAACACTCGCCAGATACATGTTAAGGATTTAGTAGAATCCTAGACAGAGTGTTGCGAGACTTCAGAATGCAGGATTTTGTAGAATCCTAAGCGTAACTGAACCAGGGTGAGCAGTGTATGTCTGGATAGCTGCCCGCTCCCGCGGTGTCTACACTTGGATATGCAGTAAAGCTGCAAAACAATCGATAGTACTATCGATATATTGAATGCAAAACAATTGGTTCAGCGGCTTAGACGTGAAAAGGGAACATACAAACAGAGTTACTTTCGAATTTTTAATATAAGTATAGACTTAACCAACTCTTCGGTTAATTGAGATGTAAAGAAATAATCAAACAAAAAAAAACGATAGTATCGAAACTTTTTGCTCAAACTTACGAAAATATCGCATGGTGCTCAAGTCATTCTCAACAGCCCCCGCATGTAATAAAGGTAATTTGTCCCTCATTACATCACAGCTCTTTTGCAGAATTTGGCTAGATGAGAGTATACCCGATGATTGAAACATTGATGTCCTCTGCTTTGTCCTCAAGAAGGATGACTCCACGGTGTGCGCTAAATATCGGAGTATCAGCCTTCTTTCTATTGCATATAAGGTCCTATCCGGCGTGTTGTGTGAAAGACTAAAACATTTGGCGAAAGAACTGATTGGTTTTAGGCCTGATAAGTCGACCATTGACCAGATATTCACACTACGCCACATCTTGGAAAAGACCCACGAACACCAAATCGATACCCACCATCTCTTTGTGGATTATAAAACAGCATTTGATAGCCCTATGAGGGATAGCGTATATGCCGCACTGTCTGAGTCTGGAATTCTTGTAAAGTTGCAGACTACGCAGCTCCGTCAAGGTAGGAAAGAGCTTCTCCGGGCCGAGGCTTCAGACCACTCTGATGCCCTCTGCTGCAACCTCTTCAACCTTTTGATGGAGAATGTGTTGCGAAAGGTCGAAGTACAACGGCATGGGACTGTATTCTATAAGGGTGTCCAGCTGCTTGCATATGCAGATGATATCGATATCTAACAGTTACCGGAACCTTTGCGGCTATTGAAAGTGAATCTGCCAAGGTGTTTCTGGTTTCAAATGACAGCAAGACGAAGTATATGCTTTCTTCGAGTAGAGAAACACAGCGGTTGGACTCTCAGATTGATGTTGAAAGCTATACTTTTGATGTTGTCAAGGATTCCGGGGAGATCAAGCGGTGAATCACTATTGCCAATAGATGTTACTTTGGTCTCAGTAGGCAAATGAGTAGTAGAGACCACTACCAAACTAACACTCTTTAAGACGCTCATCCTTCCCGTTTTGCTGTATGGCGCTGAAGCATGGGTGATGTCGCAGTCTGATGAAAATTCCAATATATAAAGTTATAGATATTTCGCAAAAATCAAGTGAAATGAAAACTACACAAAATTAACGATATCTCAAAACTTCATTTTTCGACATAAGCTACTATTCCATATGACCACAGATATAATTAAAGAAAAAATCGAATTATTTCAATACTCTAGGTTCGGTTGCTGTAGTAACTAGTATTTGACAGACTTTCGAGTGTACGCAATTACGAGGTTCAACCTATTTAGATATACACTAACATTTAATTTTTTTTGAATATTTTAAACATAAATTAAGTTAAATGACTATTGTAGACGGAATTACACCATTCTATCATCGTTTAGTACGCTTCTCACTAATAGTTACGCTCAAGCAATTTTATTAGTTTAAACAGATCTTAATTATAACTGAAATAAATCGCAACGATGGCAATCGATAAATGCACCGATACAACAGCTGAGTGTACATAGCAAGCAGCTTGTGGTCATGTCATGCACGCCATACAAAATGCTGAAGTCACTTTAGTACTAAAAATACTAAATACTTTTATGAAGTATTAAACGCGTTTTTTCGATTATTTGTCAGTGCAAGCCTGCGCAATATGCTACGTGTGCCATCGAGAAATGTCACTCGGCCATTTTGTCAACGCTCCCAGCGGCATCCAGAACGTGAGTCTCTTAAAAATATTAAATATTTGTGTAAATTATAACTAAAACACGTGCATAATGTAAAAAAATACAATATAAATCAAACAAACTGCTTGCGTCGTGCAAAGGTCACTTTGCTTTTATGTATTTTTGTTGCGCTTAGTGTTGGTATCAACCGACACATGTGGCACGTGCAGCAAACGCTTGGCGCTGCCCGAAAATTAGGTTATGTTGCGTATATAAAATTTTAATAATTTGATTTTTGTATGTTTACAGGTTTCGTAACTCTTTCACGTTAAAATGTCGGGAGGCTTAGATATTCTGTCCCTCAAAGAGGATGACATTACCAAGATGTTGGTCGCCACAACCCATTTGGGCTCTGAGACCGTCAACTTCCAAATGGAGCAGTACGTTTTCAAGCGTCGCGCCGATGGTGTAAACATCATTAACCTCGGCAAGACCTGGGAGAAACTGGTGCTGGCTGCACGCGCCATTGTTGCCATTGAGAACGCATCTGATGTAAGTTCAAAACTGTTTTATTCGTGTAGGTTTGTGTGTGCGCGTGTGCATGATGAGTTTATCACTTTCATCTTTCGGGTATGAAATTCAATGATTCCAACTTAATACTGAGCACGCCACACAAAAGTTAACACATTGGTACATTTATTGATTAAACTAATCTCAACATTTAACTAATGTTTAACTTTGTTTTCAACAGGTCTTCGTCATCTCATCGCGTCCCATTGGACAGCGCGCCGTGTTGAAGTTCGCCAAGTACACCGACACCACTCCCATTGCTGGTCGTTTCACACCTGGTGCGTTCACTAATCAGATTCAGCCTGCTTTCCGCGAGCCACGTCTGTTGGTTGTTACCGATCCCAATACTGATCATCAGCCCATTATGGAAGCTTCGTATGTGAACATACCCGTTATTGCTTTCACCAATACGGACTCACCTTTGCGTTACATTGACATTGCTATTCCATGCAACAACAAGTCACCTCACTCCATTGGTCTGATGTGGTGGCTCTTGGCCCGTGAGGTGCTCCGTCTGCGCGGCACAATCTCGCGTACCGTAGAATGGCCCGTCGTTGTCGATCTGTTCTTCTATCGCGATCCTGAGGAGGCTGAGAAGGAGGAGGCCGCAGCCAAGGAGCTGTTGCCACCACCCAAGATCGAGGAGGTTGTCGACCATCCAGTCGAAGAGACCACCAACTGGGCCGATGAGGTTGCTGCTGAGACCGTCGGTGGTGTTGAGGACTGGAACGAGGATACCGTCAAGAACTCCTGGGGTAGTGATGGACAGTTCTAAAGATTGTTGTAAAAACACATGAGCTGACGAATTGGTTGCTGTGCGCAAATAAAATCCATTTCTTGATCTTAAGTAACACGTGTTTATTTTTTTCTATGTTAAAGTCGTGTACTTTCGTACATATACATATGTTAGTGTGAGCGAGAGGCAGCACAGCCTAGAGCAGGCACGCAACATGAAAAGCATAAAATGTGCTATTTTGGAACACGGATTTATATGCATTTCAATAATGTTTTGTATATTGATGTATACCAAAAAATATTTAAAGATTAGGAGATGCAGCATGAAACCCTTTTCGAAAATAATTCAAATTATATGGCGCAACTGACTTGTAATTAGAATATCTCTATACTTTGTCATATATCTCTGCTTTATACAAAATGTAGCCACAGATAAACTGCATCACATAGATGTAAAATTGTATATGACACCATAATAGTGATGTAGCTTCCATGTAGAGTGGATGCAGTGCATTGACTTTGCGAGTGTGCAGTTTTAGGAGATTAAATTTAATTGTGAATTTTATAAAAATCTACATCACACAAAATCACAGTGCCTGAATTAAACTTTTGTCTAATGGAAACTATCTATGTTATTTAAATTGTAGTACAATATAACGAAAATCAGTTATCAGTAAGTATGAACAAAACGTTGTGTATAAAATGTTACCTAGACTTTACAACCTTCACAGCAAACAATTTCCATGACCCACTCGGAACTACTTTTGAACAAGCAAACGCTGGAAGCAACACCCCATCGACATATTCATAGGCGGCTCTTAAATGGAGTTAGTATTTTGTTCAGAGGCATCACTTAGTCTCCTATACAAGCTGCCCGACCACTGCAGCACACTCCAGGCGAAATGTGTAAAATGCTGGAACTGGTTTAAAAACACGAACCAAAGACCAACGTAGCATTCGTGATTAAGACAAGTGGCAATAGGCTAGGAAGTTAGCAGGCTTAAGCCAATATAAGCACCAAGGTGGTTTGCCTTCTAGCCCTCGGAACATACATTATAAGAAAGCGGACAGCATTCCTTTAGTTGCTATACAGCGATCTGGACACGAGCTCCTGTGTTTCAGCTACGGAAAGGTGGGTAAGCATAAACAGCACCAGTGCGACTAAAAATATACTCGTTAAACTTAATTTCTAAACAAAAGGATTTCACACTTTTAGAAAGAATGCTAGCAGCTGTTTATGTCAACAATAATATTGTGGAACACTTCTTGCAAAATCCAGAACGAAACAACTGGGCACAGAGCACAATGGCTCGTATGACTGGAAAAAGCCGTCCAAAAACCTTTTAAATCGCCACTGAAGTAGGACAAGTCAAGCCATATCCACAACGACCAAGTAGCATGTTGCACATATATCAATCTGCGACCAACACTTGGTGCTTAATGGGTTTATCCTATTAATATGGAAGTTTCAATAGCATAAAGGAAAGTCGTCGGGCATTTTGTAGTTAAGACCGTCTTCATACTTGTATATCTGGTCGCGGAAGTTCTGACACTAACAGCATTTTGATACTATTATGTAAATAGCCGTAAGAGGTCAGAGGTAATTGTTTACGCTAAAATATAAATGCGAGTACATAGCATATATACATACATATGTACATACTATATACGATTTTATAATATGGTCTTATTGAGAGTATCCCGTTCTTTATTGTTGCAAATTCAATGCTAAATTTGCTCCGAAAAGCTTAAGACTGGTTAAGTGCTGCCGGATTAAATTCAACTTTAGCAAGTCATAAAACAGTCTATTCTGGATTCCTCGGTTCCATGTATAACATGATAAATAAAAAAAAGTAACACTCTGACCAAACGATGGTACTTTGGTCTCTGTAGGCAACACGTTTCGAAGACAAAACCAACTCACTACCAAACGCTCATCCTTCCCATTTTGCTTTATGGCGCTAAAGCATGCGTGATGCACTCGCATGACCTTGACGACGACTCTTAGAGGACATAGACATTCAGCGGCTGCGCTGGCTAGTCCATATTGTGCTTTTGGATAAAGAAGCTTCTTCCAGAAAGATCTTCAATGCAGCTGTTGAAGGTAGGCCGTGTCTCCGTCGGGTGGGCCAGGCACTGACTACCTTTGGTATCATGGAAAGAAGAAGGCTGGTGTATTTCGACGATCCCGTATAGTACTAAAGTAACTTTTTCTATATACAACTAGCTGGTCCGCAAACTTCGTTTTTTGAAATAAATTTCAAGCATTCACAAATTTTTCTTCAATTGGAAAATAAGCAATCTTTAATAGATGACACAATAATATAATTTCATTTTATTGGAATCTGAAGTAAATAGAACAATGATTGTCTTTAATTTTAGGCTGCTTCGGAGCGTAAATGAAGAGTGAGTATGTTTTTCCAACTCTTTCGTTGAAGTAAATTGTAAAATGGCATTTAGAATCCATATTAAACCACTGGAAGTACCTACCTGAATTTGTTCATTTCCGCTAAGCAATGCTTCGGAGGAATGGATTGCTTTTCACGTATTCAATTGGATAGCTTTTATGGTGTGCGTGCAAACAGCGAAATTTTTTAACGGTGGAACGGGGTGAGATTTCGACATGATTCGACAAATCTGCAATTCTTATAAAAAAAATCACTACTCAATGATGTGTTTCTTATATATTTCTTCTCATATAGATGGTGAAAAAGGTGCACAAAATTTTTCCTTGGCCTATTTATATAATAGACTGATATATGTTGACGACAAATGAAGTCATTTGAAAACAACTATTGAATCTTCTTATTTTTTTCAAAAGTAATTTGGACTCAGTAATGTTGCCATACATTAGCGTTTTTAGTGGCTTTGGTAGTGCGTTGAAAGAAGGCAATACAACTTTCCCGAAGCAAAACAGATCCCTAACGTTTCATTCTTGAATGCTAGAGCATATCAATGAATGCATTCTTTTTCCAATCGCAATTTTCATTAGCGCACTGTGGTAAATACAGTCAAACCTGCAAAGTTGGACACTTTTCAGCGAAACCAAAATATATTTACCTGCCTAACTTGCACCTGCGTATCTTGTAAGTTGTCCACTTTTTGATGGATTTTTGCATTTCAAAGTTGGCCATCTTAAAACCACAGCAATATTATGTTGGAAATTCGAAAGCTGCATTGTAGAATCATAAAAATAACCCTAATCCATGACAAGATTTACAACTGAACTAAATTGTTTCTTATAAAACTCGTTGCTTATAGAAATTTAAATGAAATTCTTCCAGTGCAAAAAATTCATTTGTTGAAAATCGCAAAAAAAAAAGTCAAAGGCTTATAAATCAGCAAATTTAAAAGATTCTCTTAAGTTACATTAGAATTTAAGTGCAATTTTGAATCTAAAGGGATGTACAGTACTCTTGAAACAAACTTCGACTGCTTTTGCAACTAGGAATTTATAAAATTTAATTTTATGTACATATTATTTTATGCTTATATTGTTATTATGTGGAGTTTATGGTCAATACACGATAATATATGGTTTTATGTTAAATACAATCATAATCTATAATATAAAGTTGAAAAAATTAAAGAAACATCATGAAATCACTATAAAACTTACAGATGGCCAAAAATTCTTGAACCGTGAGTGGCCAACTTAAGCAGGTTTGACTGTATCGGGTTCGTAGAGGAAAGCCATATGCTGAAACAGCGACAATGCACCCATTGCAGCTATACAATTTGCAAGATCTTGGACACATTGAGAACGTTTCTCGAGCCAATATCTCGTCGAGCGGCTCTTGCTGTCTATGTTTCCTCTTCTAGACCGTCTCCTAATCCAATTCCAGAGTGAAATATTTACTTAGTTGCAAAGTTGTGAATTGCATGTAAACACATTCAAATGCTAGCCCACTTCTTCCTAACTGGCCATAACAACCCTTCATCGGTTTACGGCCTGATGTAAAGCTCTCCTCTAGGCGTATCTGCTTTGCGCGCGCCTTCTTCAGCTGGTTATACCAAAGGTAGCTAGGGTACTCTCTGCCTGGTCCTTCCAACGGAGACATGGTCTGCCCCTTCGTTGCCTCCCATCGACAAACGCATTTAAGACCTTTTTCGCAGAAGCTTCTTCATCCACACGCACAACATGATCTAGCTAGCGGAGCCGCTGGATCTTAAATCGCTTGACTATGTCAATGTCGTCTTAGAGCTCATAGAGTTCGTCGTTCTATCTGGTGCGGTCTTCGTTGCCAACGCGTAGAGGACCAAAGATCTTAACGAATACTTTGCGCTCAAATACTCGAAGAGCAAGCTACAGCGCCATAAAGGAAAACGTCAAGGATGAGCGTCTTGTAGTGTTAGATTCGTCGGGCGAGAGCCTACTATATATAATAAGTCACTTAAGCATATTGCTGATCCTGACCACCTGCCGGACACAAACTGAAGGGAAACCTTCCTGCAGAGCAAACGAATATATGGTTCAAATATAAAGTCGTTTGGTTCGGTGGTGCTCGAGTTTTAGAAACGCGTACACTGCACGAACAATTTTATATATATAGTTTACATAAAATTTAAGTTTCAAGTTGAAATATAATGACAGTCATAGTTCCTTCATAAGTAGTTAACTGCAATTTAAGACACATAGATAAGTCTATATATATATATTACAATATTATTATTAATTTATTTTTCATTTACTTTATACAAATAGAAAACAGTTAATATAATAATTGCTTAGATTGTATTTATATTTGCATTTTAAACCTTTGTTGAAAATACATTTTCAAAAAAAAATATATTCAATAATTAGACATATTTTGTTAGACACGATGTTATTATATATTATAAAAGTTGGTACCTCAATCAATCTATCAATAGTTATTGAAACATTTTATGCAGTCTGTTGCTGCCGTTTTTTAGATGCATAAAATAAAATATCATTGCTAAAAGTTGTAACTAATGTTTTTTTGCTTTCTTTTATTATTAGAAGTATTTTTTTTTTTATTTCCTATTATTAATTAAATATTATTACAATTTTGCCGTTTTGACCAGATAAGCCACAATTTCTCTCTTAACACATAAATGTACAATCAATGGTTTTCCAAAATACATATTAAAAAAACAAAAAAATTGATATTACATAAAAAAAGTATATAAAAGTAATTTAAACAAATGAAATGACATAAAGCGCAGCTTTTGCATAGATCTTGTAACATATAGTAAGTGTTTTTTTTTTTTGAAATCTTTAGTTTTTATTTCGATGCTATTTAAAACAAACAAAAAACAGGACAAAAGACAGTACGAATTAGTTTTGGACACAAGACTGCTTTCGTTTTTTACAGAGTACAAATAAGAGTTTTGGACGCAGAGATTGGCCGACTTTAATGTTGTTATTTTTACAGTTTGTTGATTGATTAATGCAGTTTTTTAAAAGGGTTCGGACGGGCTTTGAATTCCGTCTTCTTGCGTATTTCCTTGATCTCTTCCAATTCACGTTTTTTTCGCTCGATGTTTTCCTGTAATAGATGAAAAAAAAAAAAAAACAAGAATACAAATTAGTCATTGGCGTTTTTTTTCTCCAGCAATAGTTACTAAACGATTTTGTAGTTACTTTTTAATTAAGTGTGCCAGCTGGTTGCTCTTAATTAGAGAAAATTCTTTAATTTATGAGCCATGATTTATGATTTGTTTTATGGATCTTGTTATAAAGAAAAAGTTAACAATCGTTTGACTGATTTCTATTGTATTGGGTTTTCTGAAAGTCGCTTGCCCTTGAGCTTGGGAGAAAACACTTGGCAATACATATGAGTAAGAAGAAGCAGCATAATAAAAAAACAATTGTTTGAATAATGGGTTATACGAAGTTCATTTAAATTTGAGTAGTTTGAGAAAACACTTGGCATTATTGATTTTATAGCAGACACTAGAAACGATATAGCAATACATAATACAGTCAAACCTGTTTAAGTTGACCGCTCACGGTTTCAAATATTTTCGTCATATGCAGGTGGTCAATATATGGGGAATCATACATTTTCTGTATTTATTCTTTATTTTTAGCATGATTATTAGTCTTTTGTATTTATATTGAGGTATTATTGATAATATACGTGCTTATAGTACGTAATTATATATGTGTTCATATGGAAGAGTAACTTAAGTCGACATAAGGAAATGTTGAGTTATTACGCTCTAGAACTTTATAGAAGTCGCTATAAGTCTCCATTCCTTTTTTAAGTTTATGAAAGATGATATGTACAACTTTTAAAAGAGAAATGGTGACTTGAATTTACATCTATAAAGCTCCAAAATTCCAAAAATCCAATTACTCAACATATCCTTATGTCGACTTAAGCTACTCTTGCCTATGACAAAAGATATGTATGTTATGTGAGGTTGTTTTCAAATTATCGACTCAGCAATTTCATTGACTAAGTAATCTTGCATTTCTGTTTGATTTTCATTTAGCAGCGGCCCAATATTCTTTGAGATATCACTCAAAACTCCATAAAAAATATCCTCAATATTGTTCAAAGCCAAAAAGTTTAACACTATGCCACCAAAAAAGAAGCATATGTCTAAAACATAACATTTTCGGTAAATTTGGGGTCGCTGATTTCAAATCCGAAAAGCGTTTTTGATTTTCTACCACCGTTTCCGGACTATGCCTATTATGGAAATTAAATATCGGTTCAATGTTTCTCAGACGGTTTTGTTCCAATTTTTCCCGAAATTATAAAATTCTTTAAATATAACTAAAAATTAATAAAAGGTTCTCACTTGTTCCTTTTGGATTCGATTATTCGGCGAAATTATTAAGTAATTATTATTAAACCCTAAAAACCCAGGAGTAAAACATAACTATTTCGTTATCCGGAATTGCCTTTAATTTGGCATATAGTTAATCTCGATTGGTAGTAAGTTTACCGAGTAATATTAGATTTGTTCACTTCACAACTCTCGAAACCTCAAATTTACCGTAAAAGCTATGTTTGAGCCAAAAGGCCATTTAGTAAGGTCAAATTTGTTACATAGTGTAATAGGCGTAAATGTAGCAGTTGAATTTAAAAACACATTACATATAATGTACCACTTGTTTTGTTTGGTCAATTTATACAGTGAAATCTTCACTGGAAAAATAAAAAATCTTCTACGAAAGTGGTCACCTTACAAGTTATGCAACTTTTCCATTTAAACTTTTTTGTTTTGTTAAAAAGTGGTCAACTTAAACAAGTGGTCAGCATATGAGAGTGGTCTACTTGACATGTTTGACTGTATATCTTATATATGCAAACTTGCTTAATTTTG
Organism: Chymomyza caudatula; assembly: GCA_035041775.1. NCBI lineage: Eukaryota > Metazoa > Arthropoda > Insecta > Diptera > Drosophilidae > Chymomyza > Chymomyza caudatula. The sequence goes on along the minus strand of JAWNKW010000217.1, from coordinate 2,084,304 downwards.
ATAATAAACTGTACATTCCTTAGCATCAAGGGTTACGCGCAGCATTTGAACAATATGGCAAGGGGCTAAACTTCTTAAGGGCATAAATTATGACTGAGAAGAAGCTGAACAGTCGAACCTAAACCCCCCTTGTATCTGTGGAGGGACAAGTCGCTAAAGCAAAAGCCTATACATCACCTATCTGGAGCACCCCTATCCCACATAGTTTCATTTGATGAGGCTTGGCTTAGCAAAAGCAGTCTTTTGGAGATAGCTTAGACAGGTCGTCGAGATCAAAAATCGACATCTTACTAAGGCCAAACGGGGCCATTGCGCCTCCGCATACACTTCTTATACAGATTAGCAAATATTCGTCCATGGTTGCACTTTGATAGATGCTTGGGTAGCTTTGCTGGGAGTTCAGAAGAGGCATCGGAGAAATCGGGTTTTAATTCTGCTCAGCAGAAAGGCTCAACAATTATAAGGAACTTCTAGGTTCGCAACAAGGCTCCAAAGATATGGTAGTTCGCTGTATCAACCTCCATTGCCGTAGAAAATCGGATGACAAGATTGTGAACATCAAGTGCTAGAGGCGAGAAATCTTACACTTATCAGTGTGGATTTATGTCTGTTAAGCCCACTATTAACCAAATATTCACACTACGCCAAATCCTGGAAAAGATAATCTGCCAGGGTGCGTCTGGTGGTAAATGCGAGCAAGACGAGGTATATGCTTTCTTCGAGTAGAGATACACAGCGGTTGGACTATCAGATTGATGTTGAAAGCTATAATTTTAATGTTTTCAAAGATTTCGTCTACCTTGACACCACCGTCACAATGAAGAACGATGTCAGCATGGAGATCACTCTTGCCAATAGATGTTACTTTGGTCTCAGTTGGCAAATGAGAGACCACTCTCGCCGGACGAAACTAACACTCTATAAGACGCTCATACTTTCCGTTTTGCTTTATGGCGCTGAAGCATGGATGATGTCGCAGTCTGATGAAAATGCCCCAGAAGTGACAAAGGTCTTTGAAGCGGTTGTCGAAGGGAGGCGACGAAGGGGCAGACCATGTCTCCGTTGGAAGGACTAGGAAGTGGGTACACTAGCTACATTTGTTATCACCAATTAGAGAAGACTCGCGCAGAGCAGAGACTCATGGAGGAGAGCTTTGCATCAGGCCGTAACCCGGGAACGGGTTGTTATGTTAAGTAAGTAAATTTTGGTTGCAGCCGATGTTAAAACATACCTATAAATAAAAGATTTACAAATTGGTTATTTTTAATCGGAAGCTTTTATATATTGCAACTTATTGTAGAAAAAAACTGAAATTGTGTGTATCGAATCGAACTGTAGGTTCGATTAAGAAATGACTTAAAATTAAGTGTGATATTCATCACCTTCAATTCAAAAACTATGAAATTCAATTTACTAATGAAATCAAGCCGCTTGAAAAGCCTTTCAATAAAAAACGAAGGGAAGGGAAACACTTTAAAGGCCTAAAATGATGACCCACATTCTGAGGTACCCATCATGCGAAACTAATCAAAAACTCGAAAAATTACATTTAGTATATAGTGATTATCAAGAAATGGAAATCACTCCCTGCCTCTTCAATATTCTCAAGCAAATGAAGGTCGCCTATAGTTAGCTACTGTGAATGGTTGCAGGAACACTATCAAAACCTCAATGTGCAAATATAAATACAACTGAAAGTACATATGAGTTGTGCCATAGAATAGAGTCGACTAGGCTAGACTTGCCAGCCAGCAACGGTGACTTATTTATTTATGTATATTAAAGCTAAAACAGCTCCCCGTCCCATGAGTTGTGCTCATGTTCCGCGTCCACATGATGTGCGATTGTAGTCTACGAAAGATGCGTCATGCATGCAAATGCAATAAGTCAACATGTAATGGAATTTTGCAGAGATCAGCACTTTGTCATCGCGCAGGGGAACGAACAATGAAATTGTTGCATACAAAGATTTAATTGAAAGAATAACAATATTTTTAAATCAAATGAAGCTACTTACATAAAAGCGTGTGTGTAGTATGCAAAGGCAAAGATATCGAGACGACAATGTATGTGATAAGCGGAATGATATCAAAATTAACTTAATATCTATAATATAACAAGCAAACAAGAGACAGACAAAAACGGAAAGAGAAAGGCAGCCAAATGAAATGAGCAACTTGTTTGTCCAACAGAACAAAAAATGGAATTAGCTGTATTTGGTCATTTAAAACTAGGTTAGAACCTACATATTCTACATCCAATTTGAAACATCACAGAACATGGAATACCCCAACTATAGTGTGGTGAGCGGGCTAGAGAATACCACCTCAGCAGGTCAAAGCTTGTCGTATGAGGCGAACTAACAATGACACTGGGTTTGGGACCCACCACGTAAAACCACAATTTCAATGAAAGAATGTATTTACATCAGGCCGTAACCCGATGATGATGCAAGCAACGAACAAAGCTGCATCCGAAAAAATAAGAATCTGTTGGTGTTCCCAAATCATATGGTTTGGTTTTTAAGATCAACGTGGACTTTTACAAAAGGACATGCATACCTACATTTCAGGCCTTTGAACTATGTTTTTGATGCTTTGGTCATATTAGTAAAACCACCGTTTCAACGCATCTTAATGCAAAACTTGTGACGTCCAACAAAAGATTTTGGGAGCAACGTTACATTTTTATGGATACAGTAGATAGCAACGGGGAAAACACAATGAGTAGCAGCACAATAATGGCAACAGCAATATGCTGATAAGATTAGCATAAAAAAACAAAAAACGAATGCGCCAAGGCCAAGACTAGTAAACTGAGTTTATGTAGCTCGGTTAGATGATGATGGAAATGAGAGAACTAATTAGCATTACCAGTAATCCAGTACAACACATTAATTGTAGATACATCTCTTCGTCACCGGCACAGCAGGCAGCACAGCTGCTCAGCAGTTTAACGCCGCTGGCGTTGCGGAAACTGCTTGTGTTGTTGTATTTGTTGTTGTTGTTGTGGTTGTTATCAAGGTTGCTGCAGCGGATGCGCTTTGTCCAATCTCTTCGACCAAGGACATGCTATTATCATGATAGAAACGTGGCTCATCATGCATCTCAGCTCCGGATGCAGCTGTATCCTCATCTGTATCATCATCATTGGAGCTATCACCGGCATTATTGCTGGAATTCAATTTGCCACCAATATTGCTACGTTCGCCGCTATTGGCATCTTCATCAATTGCGCTGGGCGCCTGATTCAGTCGCTCATAGCAGCCGTCACAGACGCGCAGCGGCTTAACACTCTGCTGCGGCAGCATGTACTTCTTCGACGAACATGCGGCACACACAACCGCACCGCAATTGCGGCAGTGATGGCGGCGCTGCACGAACGTGAACTGTGTCTTCTTGCAATGCATACAATTGCTGGCCGCCGCATCCGGCACCCAAACGGCGGCATGATTCTCAACCGGCTTTTTGCCGCTCTTGCGCAACAAGTCCTCCACACATTTGTTTATATGTGCCATCCATTCTTGTTTTTCGGTGCTGGTAGCAGCATATACCACAAATGATTTTGTTGTCGTGCGTATATACCAGCCATTCCGATAATGTTGATTATCCGCTATGGATTCAAGTGATACCTCCTCCAGTGGCATAATATGTTGTTTGTTATACTTCTTTTTGCCAATGACAATGTTGCCATAGACCAGTATATCATTAAATAGGAAGAACTGTCGCGATTTTGGACGTTTGCGGCACATTTTGGTCAGTACGCCCTCGCCAACAAGCACACGACCAGGCACGGCCAGTGGCACGCCGGAGCTGCCGAAGCAGTTTTCCACAGAGGCAATGCGACGTGTATTTGCTTCCGAGTTTACAAGGCGGTCAACCATTTTTCGTTTGTCGTATATATATATATATATATATATATATATCTAGTTGCAGCGAAAGTTGGCTTAGCAGTTAGCTGTTGTTGTTGTTTTTAGTCCACGACTCTTTGCACTTTTGTGGCGTACGCGCTTTTTTTAACTATTGCGTTGGCGAAGAAGAGACGGAAAGACGACTGTTGCTTTGGTTGCTGCCACTGCTAAACATTAAACCGAAAAGTACCTCAACTGTGACGACGGTTTTGTTGTTTTGTTGTCGCTCCCACTGACGTTGTATTATGATTGTATTAGTGCATATGGGCGCAGCTGCTGCTGTGAAGTTGGTTTGATCTTTTCTTTTTTTTTTCTTTTCTTTTTTTTTTGTGTTGTTTTTGTGTGTATTGCTAATTTAATGTCTTACAATATTTGATTTTGTAATGCTTTTAATTATTATAATCTTTTACTGCGCCTTTTGTGATCACACTCCTTCGTCGTTCACCCAAAACGTCATGACTCACACCACTAACAACAACAACAACAATAATAATACAACACTTGACACTGGTACGGCGTGTATATGCTTAGGCATGCGTTCGTCTATATTAGTATTTACATAAATAAAGTAAAGCCAACATAAATTTAGTAACTAAATTTTTGTGAAAAAAAAAAACAGAAGTAATAACTTTTTGTGCGCACAAAAACACACACAACAGCAATATAGCGCAACAGAGCGAATGTTAAAACGAAAGCACAGCAAGCAATTGGCCGACAATCAGTGTGACCAGATCAGCAGCATAATGCCAAAACAAGTTGGCAGCTCTGTAGGTAAGCCTATGTTGTCATTTTGAAAACAGCGTTCATTGTGATTAAATACCATATTTTTTGTATTTGCTTACCTTTGGTTTGGTTTTTTGTTCTAACTTCATTTTCACGGCCGCATCAAACAACTGACGATCTTTTGCACGTTGAATTGTTTGAAAATTAAATGGCTTAACCTCGATATGACGTGCATTTGCATTCTTTTTGGGTAGAAACGGCGGCTCATACAAGTATTTAAGGCTCCGCTTTTTGGATATATCTCGTTTCTGTTCTTTAGACAACTCTTCCTCACGTTGTTTCTTGCAACGCCTACGCTCCAAATCTGAATACCCATGATGTAACACTTGTGGCGACACAGGCACTGTTATTTTATGCACAACAGGTATTTCATCTAATTTTTTATGCATTGCTTTAAAATTGGGCACAGGTCTGCTGTGAAATTGTTCAGTTTTGGGTTTTTGCTTCTCTTCTCTTATCAATGCCGCATCTCTTCGTTTTTCAAATAAGTCCTTATATTTGTAGGCTTTAGGTGCTGCAGCTGTGGCGGCGCACGCCACTTCATCATTCTTTGGTGAAAATGAAAATCTTACATGTTTTACCTCCTTTTGCCCTTCATGTGTTTGTGGCTGATGTTTAGTTTTTGTATTGCAGACTAGTTTAATTATTCGACTGGTTTTGTCACTGCCATTGGCATTTAAATTATTCTCCTTATTGGCTGTGGCTAAATATTAACGCATTTACCAAACAACAAAATATTGTAATAAATATATTGTTCGAAAACCATAATAGACGCAGTTATACATACCTTTGAAGTTTCCTAATTGGTTCAAGCTAGCGGCATTAGACTTGGCTACAACAGTCGCTGCCGAATCGCAAATTTCAACATTTCTTTGTAATAGCACCTTTTTCAGTTTTGCGGCTTGGGGGTCCTGCTGCCTTTTTGTATTCCAATTGTTTAAATCATTCTCTTTGTTGGCTCTGGCTAGAATATTATTGCAAAATCAAACATTCGTACACACATACATACATTTTAAGAAAACCTTAGCAGGCGGACATTACCAAAGAAGTTTTCCGAATGATCCAAGTTTAAGTCACCAACAGCCATGTCATCCCAATTGATATCCATATTCTCTTGTCTACGAATAATGCTTAATATTCACAGAAATTTCTTACTTGATTTCTTACACGATTTTTCAATCTTACGCAACCTCTGATTGATTCTCATACTTTTTCAATCTTTGCAGATGTGTATTAGTTTGTTTGTAAATAATTCCCGCGCAAATTTAAGATAGACACTAACAGAGCCTGCCAACTCTTTAAATAGTGGCGTCAATGACAAAATTGTAATCGAAATAATACATATGTTAAAAAGTAAGAAACTTCTTTATCGATAGCGAAAATGCATAAGTGTAAAATAAAAAGGCGCAGCCGTTTATCTCAGTTTGAATTTCGAATTAATTCCAAGAAAAGCAAATTGCTTGTTAGTTATTCGGCGTGCATCAATATAGAGTATTTGGACAAAATTATTAGCAGTATATTTTTAAATTTGTTTACGCTTTTCAATGGAATAGTTTTGCCTAAAATACCTAGCATTGATTCAGGCCGCAATTGAACCATATCTGAACAAATTGTAAATCTCGGCCTCGGTCAGACATACGAAAATGCATTGGGTTCACGCAGATGATTTGTTTGGTGTTCATTTTTCGACCGATGCTGAAAAGGTAGTGTCCCTTTAACGCGATATCGCGATTTGTAAACATTCATATATCATGGAATGTTGACTGGTTGTTAGTGAATCATGGTCGAAGGTTGCGTCACTAGGAATGATTAAAAAAAAAAAAAGTTCCGTTAACTTACAAGTAGGTAACACTTTTGTTGCAGTGTTAGATTGTTTCTAAATAATTGAGGTAAAGGGAGTCACTCAAGTGAACATTGAAAACAAGTTTGTTCTTTATGTTGCACTAGTGATGTAAGTCCAGACCAAAACATCGATGTTTACCATCGCAGAGTCCATCGACAATGGACATCGATGTAGGTCGATGCATCGGACTGAAAACATCGATACATCGATTGTTTTCCGATGTTTTGTATTTAAAACATTTTTCCTTTTTATTATAGAAGAAATAATAATAATATAACTTCGTAATATAATACGATATATGTGAAAAGCTATATGAACAAAAGAACATTCCAGATACTATATACTACAGACCAATAGATCTACGCCTATATTGCGTCAACATAAAACTTTTGATAACCGTCCCCTCATCAGTACTCTCTATTCTGCAAATTGCTACACTATTTGTAAAACCGAGAATAAGGTTCTAATGGTTGATGGTTTTAAAAACATCGTATGTGCGAGAACATAGGAGAACATCGAAAAATAACAGGCAAACCATCGATGTTTTCGATGCATCGATGTATTTTTTACACCACTATTGTGCACTTGTTATTTTTTGTTAATTTTAAACGCAATGAATTTACTGCATTATTTCTTTATAGAGGATCAATTTTAGCATCAAATCAGCATCAAAAATAGGGTCTTCTGTCCGCACAAACACCAACGTTTGTAGATTATTGGTTTTTTTGCAGTTTGATCAATTTACTATCTTGAAACTGACACAAAATTTTCTTTTGTTATTACTTATCAATTGGTAATATAGCAAATTGTAATTTTTTGTTTTATTTTACTAAAAAAATACGGTTTACCATTACTATCAAAAACTACGCGATATTCTTTGGCGATAACACGGCGCTGAACTAAAAATTTTGCAATACTTATGTTTCAGAAAATTTAGCTTTTGTCAGTGTACATGTATAAGTGATCTGTTGACAGCACTGGTACGCGCGATTTTATCCTGCGACGTCGCACGAATTTGCGCTGCAATATTTGTACAGAAAAATTATAAACTGGCAATATACTTGATTGCGAAATGGGTAACATCGCTTGTAGATTCGGTTTGTTAAGCCTCGGCAAGCCGCAGCCTCAGAAGGAATCCAATAGTGGCGAAACTGTGGACTCCAACGACAACGTCGCTTCCAACGCTGCCGTTGGCTTTATTTCTGGAAACGCAGACGCTTCGAGCGTTGAGCTTGATGATGATGAAAAAGAGGACGAAGAGCTGAATAACTACGTAAGGCTAGTTAATACCTCACAATGCAATATATAAATATTGTACTATTAATACAGATTGAAAATATTGCCACATCAAAAGCCATTTTAGCGAAATTTGAGGAGAAAAAGCAGCAGTTTATCTCTACAAAATATCTACTTGAGATGTTCTTGAAAATACCCTGTCCTGAAATGTATGTACACCTTGTTCCTTGTTGGGACGAATTATCGCAGAATGAAGGAGAAATGAAAATATTACTAAGTAGTATTGCTGAGTATGAAGAAGAAAGCGCCAGATATGACGCGCACTATGAGCAGGAAGCTGAAAAATTTTATGACGCTGAATGTACAATGATGGTAAGTCCACAATGATTAAGTTATGCCTGATTTGGGCAAAACTTTTACAGATATTGTTGTTTAACTTTGTGGCAACTACGGAAGCTATTTATTTAAAGACGAGACTATGATCAATTGTGGTGAGCGGGTTAGAGAATATCACTTCAGCAGGTCAAAGCTTGTCGTATGAGGCGACTAACAATGACACTGGGTTCTTTCGAAACCAGTAGGCCTTAAAAGGGTTGTGCGTAGGGTTTGGGACCCACCACGTAAAACCACAATTCCAATGAAAGAATGTATTTACATCAGGCCGTAACCCGATAACGGGTTGTTATGGCCAGTTAAGAAAAAGAAGATGGTCAATTGTGACAATATAACAAACAATGGATGATATATACTAACATTTCTACAAACAAGTCAATTTTGTATAATTATTGTCTAAATTTTTTGAAGTTTTCGTACAATTCTTCATTGAAAATCTCCAGCGAAGGAAGAGGGTCGGATCCAACTGCGTATGCACACTGCGTTTCTTCGCTTTTAAGGTGTATAACTTTGTTATGAGGTACATGCAAGGGAGATTTCAAACATGCAAAAATAAATTTCCAATTACTGCTCGTTGTAATAGCGAGTATGTATTTATCACAAATTTGCAATTAAAATGCAATTCGTAAAAATAAAAGTTAACGATACTGTGATATAAAATTGCTTATCCGAATTTAAATTTTTTTTTGTATTTAAGCCCCATCTTGAACTACAAAAGGACGATGGCGACGTTCAGCAGGACGTTCAGGAGGAACCTTTTGCTGAGCTAAAGTTAAAAGCACAATTCGCTATTATCTTATATGAAAAATTTATTGTGCAAATGGAAGAATTACTCATATACTGGCACGAGAAACTGTAAGAAGAAATGAATTTGGAACATAGGCGCAATTGTTATAATAATACGATAAACTTGTTTTTCTACAGTGCGGGCATTGAACAAGAGATAGCCGAATTGCAACAATTGCAAGAAAAACTATGAGCCGAAGTAAATACAGAAATTTTACTTTTATTATTGAACTTTAAAATAATCTTCGTGTCATCTGATGGAAATATTTAAATATTTAAATACTTAAAGCATACATATGTACGCACACACACATACACACACACACACATACACACACACACACATACACACACACACACCCATATATAAATACATATGTCTTACAAGAAGTGTCCTTAAAACCGGCGGTATGAACGCCATATAATAAAAAATTTAAATAAATTCAGAAATTGTATCAATTGACCAATTTTACCACAAAACTTTGTACATTTTTTTGTTAAAAATATAATTTTTTATGAGATTTTAGCCCTACGACCCTAACTAAATTAGTAAATTGAAACTAATGGCTTTTCATATCCTAACTAATTTGGGCAACGTAGCTGAAGGTTAGGATTGCCTCATCCAGCCTTTTTGGTATGAAGCCAGCGATATACTGTACTATAAATCGTCTAAATTTTTGCTGCTGGCAATTTGTCTAAAATCGGCAGTCGACTTTTCTTAACATGAATTGATTTTAATAAAATATCACAGAGCTTCCCCTTCCTTCTATAGATATCAATATGTTAATTTTGGGTCTTTGAATATGAGGTCAATGGTGGACTTTAAGTCTTACAGCCGCACGGAAAAGTTTTGATCAGTGCTTGTGCGAATTGCTTTAGTCACACAACAACACTCTCGATAGGGCCTTATATACGATATTTGTTTCATACTGTGGGGTCTCACTTTTTAAAGACAGGTCGGAAGGTACCGAGGTTCTAATCAACGGCCATATTCAGAGAGTTGGTGTTTGCACCCTGCATATTCTATTGGCAAGCCGTCTGCGAAAACAGCTTTGTTGTTCTTAAGCCGCTCTTGAAAGCAACCCTAACTTCGTCATGGCTAGGCGGCGGTTTATCCACGACGTCATCTGTGATTGGAAAAATTGCGATATTAACTTCTTAAGCTGCACATCATCGCTCAACATAGGCCAGAGGAGTGGTCGCTCCACAAACTCAGTGCACCATGTGCAACCACTACCAAATTACCCTCAGCATGAAGGTGCATAATCTTAGTATTAGTACTCTCAAATATACTAACCCTTCCATATACATAAGGTCTATGTTTTTTTTTTTTTTGATATAGGTGGGGGAAGCTTAAATAGCCGAAAAGTGTGGGACTTGCGTTTCCGCTCACCCACTAAACCTACCACCTACTCTCCGTTTCCCTCTCACGGTACCACCGTTAAGCATTACCCCATGAGGGGAAGATGGCATGAAAGCCGTTGCTAGATTTTTCATCTATGTCTCGAAATTGTATCGGCCCTGCCGTGCAGCGCGACGCAAGGATTTCATTATCTCTGCCGCCATGTTGCTTACAGCAAACCAATTGTTTTACGAACTAAGTAGGATATCCATAAAGTCAGAGACTATAGATGGCCTCCCAGTTCCTAAGCTTAGCTCTTACCGTTCGGCAGAGAATCTAGGACAGAAAAAAGAGGACATGTGTACAGTGAGTGCAAAACAGATCCGTCTCGTGATTAAACCAATGCAAATAATAATAAATAATAATAAATAAATAATACAATTGAAACATCTATGCCCCGTCAGGATTTGGGTTAGGTAATAATCGGACTGATTGTGTTTTCTGCTTACCCACGGCTCAATGGAGGGTATGAGCCGCCTAGTACAGCTGCCGTTGGGTGTTGCCTCCCATCTCTGATGCGCTTCATCCCTTCAAGCTTCTTGCGCCAGGAGTTCCAGTGGAGCCGTTCCTGCAAGAAATGTAAATGTCTGTCACTGCGTGCATAATAAATAAATTCAACTTTTTTGTACTATTTGTAAACATTAGAGCTTTCAATGTTTTTTTTAAACTTTTTTAAACAATTCAACTTTTTTGTACTATTTGTAAACATTAGAGCTTTCATTTTTTTCAAACTTGCTAAAAAAGCGCGCGCACAGTCATGCGGTATGTACCGTTAAGAGCTTTAAGCTTTCGCTTGCCAAAAGTCCTGCGAGTGCGTATGTGTGTGTGTGTGTGTGTGTGTGTGTGTGTGAACGTCTGTGATTTGTATCGCGCGCTGTAATAGCGTTTCATTCATACAAAGTTTGTGGCAGATAGCGCACCGCAACAGGTCGTGCATCAAGCTGAAACGGAGTGGCAACAACGGGTTAACATTTGTCTTAACACACATTGTTTTTTGTTTGTTGTTGTTGTTGTTGTTGTTGTTGTGTTGTGTCTTTTTTGCGGTTTTTGCTGTATATCAGACATTGTGGCGAAAGTCAACCAATTGCACGTGCTATAAATAACCGTTAGGCAGCTAGCGTAAAGCTGCACGCCGTGTGTATGTGTGTGTGTGTGTGTGTCTGATGGTAATATTAACGGTAATAATAACGGTCAACTAATTGATTATCTACACACTCTCGCCAGGCAGTTAAATTTATAGAAACGCAAAACGCCAACTGCCGCACGTCCTTCAACGCCTACAGCCTACATTTGCGCGCCAAAGTCAAGTCAAGCCTCCGCTTCTATTGTGTGTGTGTGTGTGTGTGTGTGTGTGTGTGTGTGCGTGTGTGTGTGTGTGTGTTAAAGCGGAAATGCGTTTGAAAAGCGCAGCGAGGAAAACTAATTAAATTGCTATTTGCTCATTGTCAGTGCACATCGTGGTAAGTACATATATGTGCATATATATATGGACACATTCATATATGTGTGTAAATTTGATTTTATTTTTAAACTGCAATTGCACACACACCTACACACCTACGGCCATACGAATGTTATCACTTAATTCCCAGAAGCAGCCGCCTATGTCAGCAAAATTCGAAAACAACTGAATTTGCAACAAGACTGGCGCATTCACTACACTGATACAATGCACACACACACACACGCACACACACACACACACACACAGAGATACATGCATGCACACATTTATAGTACATAGCTGCACATACATACATACACAGCTAAAATGTTGCATCTGCCAGGGCCATTTACAGAGAGCACTCCAAAACTTTTCTTAGCGCTTGTTAAAGGTATTCACATTTCATTATTTTAATTGCACACAATTTGTATAGAAAAGTTCCTTCACAATTATCGTAAGATTTTTGAATATACACACATATGTACCTACATGTATAGTCAACGGAGTTGTAGCAATTTATTTATTTATATTTTTAAGCCGAATTTCAGAATTTCACAATCAATTCGGCAAAGTAATTGAAACAACTTTGAGAGCGTGGGAAATGTAACAAGCAAGCAGCCGACCGACGAGAATTTTACAAGAAACATCAATTAAAACTTTAGGCAAAACCGTTCAGAGATTGCTGCTAAATCTCTGAGTATGTTTATAATTTTTGCACTAGTCTGACTTCTGATTAGTCCCGGAACCTAATTAAGCATATTAATAAGCTATACGCAAAGAATCAGCTCTTTTATAGACAAGGCCGTAGAGAGTATGAACATTATAGGAACCCTTCTATTATACTTTCCACTTATTGAAAACTCTGGGCCGGATCTTATCATAAATTGCTGCTAAGTCTCTGAGTATGTTTATAATTTTTGCACTAGTCTGACTTCTGATTAGTCCCGGAACCTAATTAAGCATATTAATAAGCTATACGCAAAGAATCAGCTCTTTTATAGACAAGGCCTTAGAGAGTATGTACATTATAGGAACCCTTATATTATACTTTCCACTTATTGAAAACTCTGGGCCGAATCTTATCATAAATTGCTGCTAAATCTCTGAGTATGTTTATAATTTTTGCACTAGTCTGACTTCTGATTAGTCCCGGAACCTAATTAAGCACATTAATAAGCTATACGCAAAGAATCAGCTCTTTTATAGACAAGTCCTTAGAGAGTATGAACATTATAGGAACCCTTCTATTATACTTTCCACTTATTGAAAACTCTGGGCCGGATCTTATCATAAATATGTGCAATGTGGCATTAGGAAGATGTAGGCGTGGCAGACTATAACAAACATGTCCCTATCCACACCTCTGAAGTACGGAATACTAAATTTGATCAAAAGATGCTTATTATCATTACGCAATGATTCAAATTGACAAATTATGTTGTTATCCGACACCTTTTCGCCGTAAGTGAAATTACATCCACACAATAACAGCTATGCAGCCTTATCTTGTCTTAGGAAAGGGAAAATATTAATTATCTAATTGTTTCAATGATTCATGGAAAGTAGCAAATACACTAGCCAGCTTTAGTGCATGTTCAACAATTCTGGTGGGTGATCATTTTTATTCTACCGGTCACCTTCAGCCAATCTATACTTATAAAGGTAAACTCGTCGTTAAGCGACCCTTCAAGCACAAGTTACTCTCGTTACTGAGAAAAAAAACTCACTGAAATTCGCAAGAGAATGAATGCTGACGTAGCAGCGATGACAGTACCTTTGTAAGTATACTATTGAGAATTACGAGAATACCGATAATTTCAATAATGCGCCACTTAAGCTGCTATATCTCCATTGTAAATTGTATTATTAGGATGATTAACTTTCTCCCCGTGTGGTGGGCGGGTTAGAGAATACGACCTCAGCAGGTCAAAGCTTGTCGTATGAGGCGACTTATAATGACACTGGATTCTTTCGATACCAGTAGTGCCACACCAATCCTTAAAAGGGTTGTGCGTAGGGTTTAAAACCCACCGCAATTCCAATGAAAGAAATGCATCTGGCCGTAACCCGGTAACGGGTTGTTATGGCCAGTTAAGAAGAAGAGGAGAGGTAATGAATTCTTGCTTTAGTCCAATTATTAATTGCAACTAATCAACCGATTATTCTGCGTTTTCAGCAAAAGTTTGCACTTTTAATAAAAATACGTATTAATTTGTAAGTTAAATGCATTATCGCCTCAGTATAAAAGTTGGCTTAGATTATGAAAGTTGGTGGTGTGCACGCATTTAGTGTACATGTATCTGTTTACCGGTAAGTAGATCGGTTACTAGATCCTTGGTAATACAGCGGTGACTATGTAAGCTAGAAAAAGTCACTACTTCACTGCTTATCAGTCATTTGCATGTAAGGTTGATTGATAGGTTAGTGCTTGTAGTTGCCTACTAAGTAGTAAATGCATCACTTACATTAAAACACTACGTTTTTGGATGCTTATTTTGAGACTATCGGTTAATTTGTCGATTTACGATACAAGTTACGATATAATTCTTTCATGGATGAAGAGTGTGCTTATTATAATCATTTTTTCGATTATTCGTGTTCTCACGTTATCAAATAATTTTCCTAAATGAAAATCAAGTAAGAAGTGGTGTAACTTTTGAATTGAAGCTGAAATTTCCCTTTTTAGCTCCTAATTATAGGTTTTTTTTTTGTGGTATAAATTATACTGTTGGTTAGATAAATTTCTTGCTTTTTAATTATGCTTTGAAATCTTTTGAGGAGGCACTTTTTTTTATAATACTAGATTTTCTGCATCTGCGTTAAATGCTGGTTCAGCTGTAATTCCATTTCCAATTATAAATACTTAATTTATGGCAGTTCATAATTTCAAGAAATTTGAAAGCTGAAAATAGTCGAAGCATGAAAAACGCTTTAAATTTACATTTCTCAAAATAACCTCAACTTGCACACATACCTATTCTAAGCGTACAGTACTTTCCCTGTCATTTCACCTCAAAGAAGTAATTTATTTTAGAAACTTTTTTGGCTTTATTCAATTAATTTAAGCAGACTTAAGACTTTGGCTTAGTTTTTAAAGCCTCAAGGGAACGACAGTGGCAGACAGAGAGCGAAAGATTGCTTCAAAATAATATGCTTTTGTTATTTTTATATAAGCTCTTCAATCAAGCTGAGCCCAGAGGCAGAATGAATAGCACAGCGCACATAATTAATTCAATATCATGACGTGAATGTATACCACATACAGACATACATACCTACATATATATGAAATAATATCATATCAATGACAACTTTTTTCTCTCTTAAAATCAAATTATTGCGAACACTGTCGCTGTTAGCAGTTGTTGCATAGCAAATTGTGAAAGGATGTCAGGAATGTTGTCGCAACCCATGTAACTTATGGTAATTTAATACAGTATTATGTGCCCGGGTGTTCCGAGCATACCTGTAACCCAGACGCAGCACCACTGTCGCTGACAGCGGTCAACTGTAGTGACTCTCGAATGGTCCACAAAGATACACCATATACAGCAGCTGGCGTTGAGACTCAAATAGATGAATAGATAGACAGCAACAGGAAATTGCATTACAACACGCAGACTTGAACAGCGGCGATAATGCAAGCGCTGAAAAGTATGCTATGGCAAAAAAACAAACGGCAAGTGAGACTGTACCCGGCAGCCGCCGTGGTGAGCGGGTTAGAGAATACCACCCTAGCAGGTCGAAGCTTATCGTATGAGGCGACTAACAATGACACTGGGTTCTTTCGAGACCAGTAGAGCTACCCCAGGCCTCAAGAGGGTTGTGCGTAGGGTTTGGGACCCACCACGTAATACCCCAATTCCAATGAAAGAATGTATTTACATCAGGCCGTTACCCGATAACGGGTTGTTATGGCCAGCTAAGAAGAAGTGGGACGGCAACAACAACAACAGCAAATGGCATTTTTTTTTTAAATTCAAATTGTTTTTATATTTAGTTTAGTTTAGTAATGTGCTTTATTTGCCGTCAAATTTACAAAAATATTGCCTAAAGACTTGTGCAATGTATGTAACAGGCAGACCATATGTGCCATGGGCAAAAATAGTCAGGAGCAATAGTCGAGTCGATATAGACATGTCCGTCTGTCTGTCCGTGTTGTGATCAAAAATTTGTTTACCAAAAGATGCGCATTATACCTATTCAGTTTGTAGAATTATGTCGATATCTCACCCCCTCCCACCGTGACAGATTTGCGCGGTTTTAACCCACACCATAAAAGCTATCCAATTGAAACTTGGCACAGTTATGCACACTATTACTATGCATGTGTAGTGTATGAATGATTCATATCGAATAAGAACTTTAGAAAATATAGCTAACAATGTGCCAATTTTAGGCCCCTTCTTATGAATTGTAACAGAATTTCACTTTTTACAGAAACAATAACACCATCCTCCTACCTTCGTAGTACAGTTACCGTTATTACGCCCATACCCTTCAACGCATCGATACAAAAATTTGCATGAAATTTGCTTTTCATGGAAAAAATGGGTACAGGGTATCCCACTGTTGGGCACCGCCCCGGCTGTCTACATCAAATTTGTTTATAAATTTATTTCTGTACATATTTACATAAACCTATTGACGAGGTCGATCGGATGTAACCTCCGTAATCTCCTTCTTATAGTGTGGCCTCCTTTTTTGCGTTGCTTTAAAAGGCGCCTTGCCATAAGGTTTGCGTGGTTTTGAAGACGCAGCATGTACTGAACGGCTTGCTCTTTTAAGATATCCCCAACTTGAGGCTCATCTAGGGGGCACCAGTTAGCATGCGAAGGGTTTTTGCTTGCAGGATTGGATTTTTTTGCAAATGAGTTTTTGCAGCAATTCCGTACACCTGCAATCCATATCTCCATCTAAATGGTCACCTTGTTTTTTTATGATAGCTTTTTGCTGGTAAGGAGCCATCGGAGCCTGCAAATTCTGTTTTAAAGGCCGCCTGTGACGCTGGAGATGTGCTTGCCGAAGGTAAGGCGTCTGTCCAAGTGTACACCCAAGTACTTGTAACTGCTGTGATGATCCAGCAGTTGGTCCTGCAAGAAGACACCAGGGCAGAGATCCTTACGCAGTGCGTAAGTCGCACTTGCTTGCATTTGTGCCTATGTTCCAGCGCTTAGCCCTTATTTCAAAGCATTGCAAGTACTGCAGTAGCACATCCGTTGCTTCATAAATACAATTGTTTCTGGCCAGGACGACCGTGTCGTCAGCATAAGTGGCGATGAGCAGGTCCTGTGAGTCCTGTAATCCGATTGCGCCTCAAATGGGTCGAGCCAGAGCAATAGCGGTGTGAGCCCAGTGAGCTGCGAACTGCACTCAAAAAGGTGAGCCGTTATATGTGGACCTAGACCACAGAGCGAACATACGAGTCTTTGGGATTCAGCCTGGCCAGATAGTTGTTCAGGATTTTTGAAAAACCTGAACGTAACTGGGCCAGGGTGTACCTCGTGTGTCTCGGAAGTTGCAGCCTAGAACCGCGTTGGGCCTTGCGTGCTGGATATAGTTCAGCACAGCCTCCGTATGCAACTGAGAGAGTTTATTCCTCAGTGGAAGAGAGAGTTGAGCCACATGGGCAATGGAGGGAAGTTCAAGGCGGAAATCGTGACGGACAGGCCGAAAACTGGCAGACACAGGAGTGTCTACCGTTGTTTAATTCGGCAGGGAGTCATCTAATGACATGAGAAGGTGCTGGCGAGTGAGAAGGAGGCAGTGCTCTTTAACAGGGAGCATACTGAGCTCGTGGTGCTGATGGTCACCATGCGTAATCGCATGGCAACCGGTTGCAACTCTGAGAGCAGAGTTGCTGTTGTTGTTGCTGTTGCTGTATCACATGCGTAATCGCATGGCAACCGATTGCAACTCTGAGAGCAGAGTTGCTGTATCACCTTTTTATGTCTTTGTATTTGTTATTTTATTTGTGCGTCAAAGGCATGCGGTTTTTTTCTTCTGTGTTTAATTGTATTTTGTGCTGTACGCTTTTTATATGTAGCGTACTTTGCGGCTGTGTCATAAAAATGCGCACAGCAGGCGCTGTTGACACACAAAAAGTAACAGCAATAAAGTCACCGCAACGAAGCCTCGAAGCACGCTTTACTCCGCTCGCTGTCACTTTGTGGCATGCGAACCACCTTGTTGCCGTACCCGGCAACAAGATGTAAGCACATAATCCGCTTTACTTTTTGCACTGCCAACCAAAACAACAGCATTCCCAATGTCTTCGACTACACTCTTCCGCTTTTCATCTTTAATGTTGCCAATTTATTTAATTACTTATTGCAAGAGCAATGTTGCCGGAATATGCCCTAATGCCACGCACTTGAAAAGAACTTGCTTTCGTGCCAGAAATCTTTAGTTACTCTTGTGTTGTCGTTGTCAGAGAATCAACCAAGCAGCAGCAGCTTTTTCTAGGCTTAAAGCCCGGGCACAGGCACAGGCACAGGCACGGGCATAGGCACACAATTTTCCGTAGATTGAGACAGAAAATCAATAAATCGAGATATAATGAGTTTCAAATATTTGTTGAAGTTGGTTTTGCTTCCATCAAGCCCATGGCTGCCGGCTTTCCCATTCCTAACATATTTCTCTCTTTTGTTGCAGCCTGCGAGCTCCAAAATATTTTGGCACTTCATGACTAAATATGTCTATGTGTATATATATGGCTGACAGTGTGAGTGCGTATTTATTTTCCCTGATGATGCTTATTTGCGATTTGAGTGCAGAACACGCGCGTGTCCCTTTTTTTCTACTTTTATTAGATACTCTATACTCAAGTAGAGAATGGTATTATAAGTTGCTCAAGGAGTTGGTTAAACATAAAAAGAGCAGCAAAATTCATTTTCGAAACTTTCCGTACAGAGCTTAATCTTATATTTTGTAACTCTAATACATTGTGTTAAGAACAAAGAAGTCTTCAGCTCTTAAAGTACAAGTGTTTTAACATTTTAGTTGCAAACATTGTCTGAATTAGTTTCGAGCTTAGCAGCGTTTTCTATGTTTGGAAAATCGTCAGCAAACAACTTAAAACTAATTACAATCGTTAAGAAAAGTTCAACAAACCAAAGTTTTTTTCAATTTAAAAATCGCAATGACTAATCATGACTATCGCTTCCCATGTCAAGGAATCAAAAACACTAAAGCAGAAAATTAAAGCATTTCAACTTGCAGCTTTGATTTCGGCATAAATGGCGGTGTGACTCAATTGTCTGTCATACGAACTTGAGCCCAAATCAATTTTTCGGTATGCCAGCTATTTTTTTTACCTATATCGAATTTCAATCAAAAATCAGTTCATCAATGTGCCAAAAATAACTTTGAGAGCATGCGAAAACCAACAAGAGCGCATCTAATCGACGCATTTTTTAGGAAAATCCAAATGTAACTTTAGGCAAGACCGTCTAGAGATTTCAGACACACAGCTTAAAGGCGTTGGGTATTGCACTGCAGGTTGGCAGGGCTTATGAAAAGAAAGCCTCTTCAATTCAACGATTTGTGCTTTAAATTGGATTCTTAAATAGTTTCTTAAATCATAAATCTTGCTTTCTTTTGTAGCAATGGCACTAAAGTATATAGCATTTCATGTATCCATTAGCTCACTTTGTCGATAAAAGGACGTATGTCCTTCGTCAAAAGGACTTTAGGTAGGCACAAAGAGCATGCAAGTTTCATAAAGGAATCCTGGACCGTCAAAAAATTCAAAATTTTTCTGCTTGAAATTGGGGCCATTTCCAAGACAGCGTACCGACCCATCCGTAGGTAAAATTAAAAAAAGAAAGTTTATGCACTATCTTGGGAATGGTCGCATTCCAGCAAGTCGACTCAATTCAAAGGCCAAGGATTCCACTATATTACATTCTTGCTCTTTGAAGTAATTAATTCTCTATAATAAGTATTCATCAATGAATTTCTTAAGCTGATTGGTTTTTTTCTTTAGAAAACTTGTTGAGTTTAAAAAATGTAAAAAGTTGTTTTGAACAATATAATATCTTAACGAGTTGGTGGCAAAAACTCAGTTTTGAATGGCTGAAATCAAAACATTGCAAAGCTAATATGAGATAATTTGGTTTTCTAAAATTTAAATAAGAATAAGTTGGAAACTAGAAGAGATCTAAGCTAAAATAAGCATAATTTGGACTCATTTGCTTTTCAGCTGCAAATCTGCATATGCTGCAAAAAACAAAATTGGTATATACATTTAAAAAGACGAATCTGAGATATGGGTTTTTGAAACTTTCAGTAGCAGTAATTCGAAAGCGAGAAAAGATAGTGAGAAAAAGAGTGGAAATTGGAGCCACTAATTTTTCAGCTTTAAGCAGCAATCAAAAACTAGAAGAGATAAAGCAAAACACTGATTGTTTAACTTCATATAGCCATATCTCCGAAACTTATGATTGAATTTAGGTAAATTTCGTTGTGAGCTGTAACTACCGGAGATTAGAGATGAGTGACTAAATATTATAGATTAAGTGATTTCATAGGCAGCTAGTTCTAGTGATCGCTTAGAAGACTGTACTGTGGCAATCAAGGAGTGAAAATACAGATATTTCTCTTGCTCTGAACAGAGTGGTCAGCTTTCGCTCTACTCTCCATTTTGTACAGTGCTAAGAATGAGAATGAGCACATAAATGTATATATGTATACATTAAGCTAGTCTGGAAGTTATGACTCTCTCTCCTCCTTTCTCTCACACAACTGTCTACACTTTAGATGAAACTTACATTCCACTTGGTATCACTTTATTAGCTCTTGATATAGTAATTTTGTTTGCACTTAAGCGTAATTAACAGGCAATTTCATTTTAGTATGCCTTTAATTTTTATATGTTTATGCGTTTATTTGCTTTTTGATTTTAGTTTACAGAGGATTAAGTCAGTCGAAGTGGCAAACTTTTGCTTTTAAACCATTTCGCTTGTAGCTTCTAGAGCTTAGAAAGGATTGTCCTGAGCACTCACAATAACAACACTCGCACACCGACATGTTTAGGTCAAGTTTATAAGCTGCTAAAAGGCCAACACGGAAATTTGTTGCGCTTGGCCATTATTCATCAATCACTGACCCACAATGGTAACCCAACTCAGTCAAAGTCAAGAGGCTCAGACCTGCAAACAAAAAATAATCACTTCTTGCTTAATTTTTTTTTTTTTTTTTTTTGTTATTTTCATGTGTTTACTTAGGACCGACTGGAGATGGCCAGTAGGAGCGCCGACTAGACAACTCCAAGCGGCACAATGACAACGACAAACATTGACTACGATTACCTGATCAAGTTCCTGGTGCTGGGCGATTCTGGAGTGGGAAAAACGTGCTTGCTCTACCAGTACACTGACGGACGGTTTCACACACAGTTCATATCAACGGTTGGCATTGACTTTCGGGAGAAGCGTTTGGTAAGCAGCATGATTAGATCCTTGCAAGCAGCCCATGCATATAGCTGTATGCTTAACCACTTACAGGTCTACAACTCTCGCGGTCGACGTCATCGCATACATCTGCAGATATGGGATACGGCGGGTCAGGAACGTTTTCGTTCGCTAACCACGGCCTTTTATCGCGATGCCATGGGCTTTCTGCTCATCTTCGATCTGACCAGCGAAAAGTCCTTTTTGGAAATTACCAACTGGCTGGAGCAGCTACGCATGCACGCGTACTCCGAGGAGCCGGATGTTGTGCTATGTGGCAACAAGTGCGATTTGCTACAGCTGCGTGTTGTTAGCCGGGAGCAGGTAAGCGCCCTTGCCGAGCGCTATCGTTTACCCTACATTGAGACCAGTGCCTACACGGGCGTCAATGTGCAACACGCTATGGAATTGCTAGTGGGCCGCGTTATGGAGCGCATTGAGAATGCCGCGAGCAATCGCGAGTTGTCGCTGCTGATGACTCAGTCACGTTGCTTGCCCAGCCTGGCCTATGGGCCTGATCTGGTGCGTTTGAGTGGTAGAAATAGCGCCCAAAATGTTAATAGTGCTTCCACTCGGCGCAACTGCAATTGTTAATTAGTCTTGGCTCTTGGATGAGTATCAATTCTTGTCCCATTTTTGGTCGAGGCATTTTAGATATGGTTCTGTTATATGTATATGTCTGTTTTGCTATTGTAAATAAATGTTGAATGGAAATTGTTCGTTTTAATGGTTTTGGTGCTGGGGAAATAGAATAACTCAGGATACAGTGCTCATCAGTACAATCACACTTGCAGAGATTCTAACTCATACAAATAAGAATATTACAAAAGTAAGAACTACCATTTTAAACACATTTTAACAAGTAGCAACAACAATTCTAGGTTTAAGTGCAACTGCTTTTGAAGGCGCAAGACACGCCTCTTCTAGACTACTGCTCAAGTTTGTGTGCAGAGTTCTACCTCCAAAAGAGATACTTGCGTAGAATAAGAAACAACATATCGGCTGTAGAGGATTTTTAACATTGTAGCAATATACTTGCCGTAACAACCCGTTACCAGGTTACGGCCTGTCTTTGCCTTGGGCGCGCCTTCTTTAATTAGTGATACTAAAGGTAGCCAATGTACTCTCTACCTGGTCCTTCCAACGGAGGCATGGTCTGCCCCTTCGTCGCCTCCCCAAAACATCCGCAATGAGCACCTTTCTCGCAGGAGCTCTATATAGCTCATAGAGTTCGTCGTTCCATCGGGTGCGGTAGACGTTGCCAACGCATTAAGGTCCAAAGATCTCTCTCTTTTTCTGCTCAAACACATTTTCATCAGACTGCGTCACCACCCATGCTTAAAGCAAAACGGGAAGGATAGGCGTCGTGTAAAGCGTTATTTTCGTCTGGAGAGAGTGGTCTCCCGTGTGGTGAGCGGGTTAGAGAATACCACCCCAGCAGGCCAAATCTTGTCGTATGAGGCGACTAACAATGACAATGGGTTCTTTCGAGACGAGTAGAGCCACCCCAGGCCTTAAAAGGGTTTTGGCGTGGGGTTTGGGACCCACCACGTAAAACCACAATTCCAATGAAAGAATGTATTTACATCAGGTCGTAACTCGATAACGGGATGTTATGGCCAGTTAAGAAGAAGAAGAGAGTGGTCTCTACTACTCATTTGCCAACTGAGACCAAAGTAACATCTATTGGCAAGAGTGATTCTCCGCGTGATCTCTAAGCCGACATCGTTCTTCATTGTTACGGTGGTGCCAAGTTGGACGAAATCCTTGAAAACATCAAAGTATAGTTTTTAACATCAACCTGAGAGTCCAACCGCTATGCATGTGACAGACTCCAGTCTATCATAGAACGCATCCTGGGTCGCATCATCATAATGTTGAAAAATATATCCTTGATGCGAATAGTTGCCAGCCGTTCACTGGAGTCAACCGGAACGCAACCAAATTCGTGCTGCTCTGCATGGCAGATCTAGTAAATATATGGCAGTGTCTGCTATCTCTCGACAGCCCTGCCCTCTCCATCGCATATCCTGGATGTCGGTTATATCTGTTCTGCACATCCTGAGATCATCCGCCAGTTGGGTAAAGGCACCATCCAATTGAGGGTCCGGATATTCCAGATTCATACCCTCAGATCATAGTCCTTTACATGTTTGCGGGCTGCAGGTGGCCATATAGCACCAAACAAAGAGCATAAAACTGATAGAGTGGAATCCTGGACCGTTAAAAAAGCCAAAATTTTTGCTGAAATTCGGCCATTTCCAAGACGGCGTACGTGTGAGGCTGCTTGTGTTTCTCTCTCTCTCCCTTTCTCTCTCATTTAGACCGATTCATCCGTAGGCAAAATTAAAAAAGAAAAAGAGCAAAACAAACGCACATGGATGCACTGTCTTCGGAATGGAGGTCTTACAGCAACTTGAACCAATGTAACTGCCAAGGCCCCAAAGCTAAATATATTTTTACTAAAGTCGATAAAACGATAGCAAAAATATGCAACAATGGTGCATAACGAATGCTAAAGGCGGATAGCAACCCGGGAAAGTTTGATCAATAACTCGAAAAGTATTTACGTTGTAACAAAGAAATGAGTAAATTAGACGACTTGCTAGCCAAAAAGAAAACTGTGGTTCCCGTTTTGGATCTTAGCAAAAGCAATGTCCAAACAAATGAGGAATTCAAAAGAATAATGGAGAAGGTGCCGGATTATAAAATGCGGCCAATAAAAGTGCGCTCAGAAGAAATCAAAATCAAGGATAAGGACTATACATTCAAAATGCCCAAAAAGGAAATGCGTAAATTGCTGAAAGCTCATGGAGAACGAGAGGCACTATATACCTACGCGGATCCGGTACCGACTGAAATGCGTAGCGTTGTCCTCATGGAACTGTGTGCAGTGCCCATCGACTGGAAGATGCTGACAACGTTGCGGCCCAAGACTAAGCAGGAAGAGGAATATTTCAGTCGCTTGGTGGAAATGGGAAAATTGGAGATTAAGACTGAGGCAAGGGACAAACGCGAATTTGTGCTTAACAATTGTGTTAAGAAAATCAAAAATAAGTCCGGAATTGTGGAAAAACGTTTGGTAACCTGTGCTGAATGCGGCGAGGAAATGTGTTTTGGTAAACATAAATAGATGTACATATATAGTAAAAAAAATTGTAAAATATTTTAATATAGGTAAATCATGCGTGGACTTTAACTACGATTTGTATATACGCGTTGAAGCAAAAGTGCCCAAACCGAAGCCTCTAGCTGCTCCGGTTAAGCCCAATGGTCAGGGACGCAGAAAGTCGGTCATCAGTGGCACAAAATCCAAGTCTAAGAAATCTACTAATTCAAAACAAAGTTAAACTTTATACTAGCATAAGCATTAAGTTGGTAGCTCAATAGATCAAATTTGGATACCTTCTGCCCATATAATCAGTGTATATTTATTGCTAGATCAC
This sequence comes from Chymomyza caudatula, assembly GCA_035041775.1. Lineage (NCBI taxonomy): Eukaryota > Metazoa > Arthropoda > Insecta > Diptera > Drosophilidae > Chymomyza > Chymomyza caudatula. Next base: position 2,059,609 of record JAWNKW010000217.1, on the reverse strand, counting down.
ATCAAGTAAAATAGGTTTGCACTTGGAATTCTATACAAACTTTCGAAAAGTAGTCTTTTCGAAATCTAAGTGAAGAAACCCAATTACTTACATTCGAAACAAGACAACATGATATGCAGATTGTAACTCGAAAAATATGAAGCCATCGAAGTCCATAGTTGTCCATAGACAGCTACAATGACAGCTGAAAATAAAACAAATGTTCGGTAAATATGTCAACTTTTTCGATATGAAGTGCTAGGATCTTGGTCTCCAAAGAGAATACCAATAAAATGTTACCTTTCCCTATCGTTTTTTCCTAGAGAATCACAACAATATAGAATTTTGAACACAATCGTTCCAGACTATTTTTTTATTACCTATAGCATAGCTTGTTCAGCTCTTATCTAAATTCTATATCTCTCAATCAATTGCATGAGAGCAGCAGATATTCATGTGCCTTATTGTTAAGGCTTCTAGGGCCCAAGTCGACAGACGCTTCACATCCAGCCAGTCCATAGCGCTACCAAAAAACTTAGCCAAAGCAATCTTGTTGAAGTTTGCATATGAAAGCCACTACTACGTTCCAGAATCCATTCTCTGTAATACTGTACGTCAGCATATACGCCTGGCAGTCCTGGCTCTGCACAGCCATAGCCCCAGGAAACTACACCAATGAGATGCCCATCATGCACCAGCGGGCCACCGGAATCGCCTTGACAAGAATCGGTGCCACCTTGAAGTCGACCAGCGCACAACATGCCCGGTAACAGACCTTTTCCATAGATGAGGCCAGCAGGTCTGACCTCTAATTGTACTGACATTAGCCGTCATCAGCACATTCGATAGTGAGCTCTGTAAAAGATTTGTTGATTTTGTTTCAAAAACAAAAATGGCGCACTTACCAACTCGGTGCGTCCCCAGCCGGCTACTTGGCAGTTGGCACCCGTTGGCGTTGGAGCTGCGCTTAACTTAATAGGTGCCACCGTCAAATGGGTACGATTTGCTGGCAATCCTGTACGCAAAAACATAACGCCCACATCATCGCGCATGTTTTCCGGACTAAATGTGTTCATATAGGCTATGGAACTGACCTCCGATACAATGGTGCCATTAATGCGCTCAAAGCGATTCTGTGTGCCCATGACAATCAGGAATTCTCGTGCTCTGCGATAACGCTTACGCCCATTGCTATGAATATTAAGTTTACGAATTAGTTTAGTCTTGGATTTTTACTAGGAACTACTTACTCATATAGACAATGGGCTGCAGTGAGCACCTTGTTGGGTCCTATAAGCGAACCACCACATATGTGGCCACTGCCAAAGTTGTGGTCATGCTTTTTCAACCGTATTGAGACCAAATGTTTTGTCTCGTCCACAATTGCCACGGTGCCATTGATAATGCGCGGCTCGTGGCATTGTGCTGGCTGGAACACTGTCAATAGAAGAAGTTTTATTTTGATTTATGTGGCCACTCCGCAACTGAACAATTGATGATTTAAGGCAAGCCAACCTAGTGATACACTTTATCACCTAACTACTTATCAAAACTTTAAATCAGACAAACAAACATCAATTTAATGTAACACAGATCCTTTTCCGAAGAGCTTTAAAACAGATACACCTGCAAGATCAATGCTGTCTGCAGGATCTTAGAAGGTGCCTTTATGTGAAACAATGGTCTACGGGCATTTTCAGACCTATGTTCCAAGAAGTTGGGGAATGCACAGATCTACATTTTCATCAACAGTTAGGCGTCGTCTAATAACGCTGATATCCTTCACCATCTCATCTAAAGTAATAGAGTGGGACAGGTCATCGGCTCTGAATTTTTCTGTGAACTATAAAAAAAGAAAAGTATGAAAGCTCTCGCTCCTGAGAACTACGGGAAACACCTCAACTCTGGATCGCCAAAAGTTTCTATCACAGCAAATAGTTATGTCAATTCATACCCTAAGTGGTAATCTCACTGGCCATTGTACTCTGGAATATCAGCTCAAAAAAGATTGGATTTTGTAGACTACTTTAGTAACTGAGTTCAGAAGCAGAAAATATCAAAACAAGTTCTTTGGTTTTGGATGATTCATCTTTCCAACAACGTTCATATACTCTGCACATAGCTTTACTTTTCGACGCCTTAAGCAAACATGAATAAACTGATAATTTTCAATACATCTTAACTTCATGCGTTGTACCTCAAAGGAAATACTAGCTTTAGTGTTCAGCTGCCACAAAAAAATCTTAAATAGAAAGATGAAGAACTCGAATAGAGTTGTATAGAGACTGTACAGCACACACAGTATAATATTTTAGAGTCTAATGGAATCTTGAGTCAAAACTATTCGTTTTCGAAACATTGATGCAAATGAGGTTTTTTTTTGTAGTTTTCCACTTCGAAACTCTACAGCGTTCACCCTTTTGGCCTTGCCTATCATTATCTCATATGCATGCCTCTTGGCTTAATTTCCGTTTTCTTGTACCCAAACGACTAATGGAGCAATGATTAAAAAATCTTACGACCAACTTGTTGACGCATTTTTTATCAATCTTTAGATATGTTACATGACATGTGTATATCTGCTTTTTGTTGGCAATATAAGTTATCTTAAATCAGCTATACAATTAACTGGCTTACAGTAAAAACTTTTGCTTACACGTTTGGCTAAGAAACAGCAATAATACAAAATAGTAAAACACACTAGAAAACATATTTTAAATAATGTTTAATACAAAAAACTTGTATAAAAAGCAAAAATTAATAAAAACTTAGTCACAACTATGCGCTGCCAATGCGCGCTTTATACTAAAGTTGCTTTCAAACTTTAATAACATTGACAGGCTATATTGAGTGCCAATAGGTAATCAGCGCGTTCCAGTGATAACAGACAAAGTTACCCAAAGATAGCGGCAGAAAAACACAAAAAACAACATAGTACATAAATAGATGTTCCATAAAACTGCAGTTGGTACAAGAAATTTGCACAGCTATTAAGCAGAAAGCAATGAAAACGAAATCGAAATGATAAAATTCGCTTGAAATTGCGTCAAAAGCTGTTCTGTTAACAGCATTGGATTTCACATAAGTTACAATAATATATGGAGTTTATTTTTAAGCGCTACTCGAATACTGATTATTATTGCATTTCTTAACCGCAATTATTTAGGTAAGTTGCGATTGTTCCCCGAAATGATGTCCAACTTATTTTATCTAATTACATGTGTATTTATTAATTTTGTTTTAATACGTACTGCCATGTATTATAATTACAATATAAAAAAGCGGCGTGTATAATTTTCGTGCAATATTGTGTATTTGCAATATTGTCCATATGTATAAATACGATGATGCTAAATGCATTTTATATTAAATTTGTGTTTAGTCATTGTGTAAAAAATGCCTTTTTGGACGGCATCAGAACTATAAAAGTTAGTTCGTACATAGTACTATTCGAGATTATGAAAGTGAATGTAAAAAAAAATTTGAACTACAAATTCTAAGGCACTTTTAACAAAGCACATAACACGAGTACCTTGAAGGGGACGGCATTAGTTAGAGATTCGATAGACTTATCCAATATTATCAAAAAGTTTAAGATAACATAATTTAAGAATTGCGGTACACGATTTGTTACATTAGAATGGAATGTAGTGATTTTTCGTTGAGAGCAAGCTTTTTCTTTATATATAGCCCTGTAGACTGCGAGATTGGCTGTGATGATGACGTGGTGCCTGATAGCCGGGTTCCTGCATTTCCATTTGCATGACCAAATTCTTTTGTTCGCCACGTGCATCGTAAGCGTGACGTGCTTCACGATGTAATATCAAAGCGGCTAGGCCAAGTAACATGAAACTAACGACGGCCAAAGCATATGACCAACCCAGCACATTGAATTTCGGATACATAAGCCAGTCGCGACGATAGGCGCAACCGCCAAATACGCAAACAGCCAGAAACATGAAGAGCGCTACAAATAAGTGCAAGTATAAGTCATTAAAAAGTCGATGCATAAAACAAAGAAAATGATACGTACATGATATGCCCGTGCCCATATAGGAAAGACGAATCAGCAGCCATTCGTACTGGAGCACAGCTTTTAGTGGTAAACGAATTATGGTAAGCGAAAGTATGGACAGCACACAGAAGACAATGATGAATGACATGGTAACAAATCCTTGTACAGCCATAAGCCAGCCGGGTAGCAAATATGCACGTATAACATAGTATTCCTAGAAACATACACATATACACAGTATATAATATTAAAGACTTAATGCATGGTAAATAAGGAATTTACATGTGAAAAGACGTTATGACAGCCTGTGAAATACTTCGGAAACTGATATTTGGGATAAACAAAGTCCTTAAAGCAATATTGCCAGAGGCCCATATTTTTAAAGCTGCTGCGTGTTTCCTCGTACGATTCAATCCAATAAGGCGAGCAAAAGGACATCATGAGCACAAAAAAGCTCACAAAAGTCACTATTGCACCAAAAACAACGCCATCTGAAAACAAATTGTTAGTAAATCTGTTCAAGACTCAAAAAAACTGTAAACTTTGGCTGCGTCACTTACTTGTAGCACGCGGATAATCGCCCTTTTCCACACCGCCATCAGTTGTGTCCTGGGACTGTTGTTTCGCTAAATTATGCATTGCAGGCACTGACTTTTATATGACAAACCAATTAAAGTAAAACAATGCACTTTAAATATCAATATTTATTCATAAACAAATAAATGTTGTACAAGTGAAACACAGACACACACCCAAGTAAGGTGGGGCGATAAACAACAGCTGTCAGGCGTGCCACTATAAAGTTATCGATAATGCATGCCACAAAGCGCTGCCATATCGCTCGTTCCAGCAGAGAGAGCAACACTCACACAAACAGCTGACAAGAACAGCGGCTAAATTTTGAAAATGACAATTTGCTTTTACAGAATTACAGCTACTAATAAGCGATTTACACTTACCAATTTGTTGGATCTGTGCTTATTTAAACATAGGCTACGGACTTTGAAGTTGTTGTAGCGAACTGGCTGTCTACTGTGTAGAACTTGCGGCGAAATTTACGTTACATTTAAAACAAAAGAGTTGCCACCAATTAGCAGCTTAAAGCAATTTAACGCATGCGCTTTTAAAATAGCCCGCGTACATTTTAGGGCGGAAACGCTTTTCTGATATACCAGAAATATTTTTGCTGCTGTGCTGTGTATTAAAACGTATCGAACGGTTTTTAAAAGCGGTCATATACCACGGCCGGATAATGTGCCATATATATAGACGAGTCTAGAACACCGTTAAGTCTAAAACGCTAAATGTCAAGTGCGTAGCTCAACTCCAACAGAAACATATAAGCAGCACACCGGCCAGGACAGTTGCACGACAGTAAACTTAAATACCGCATATTTACAAGTATATTTGATCCATCTCAGGTGTATACGCATGTACACATGCAAAATGTTTTATAAAAATTCGATGCTAAAAATCGTGAGTTGCGCCTTTAAAGTGTGAAAAATAGTCGGCAATTGCATGCTAAGTGATTATTTATTTTTATTTTTTTTTTTTTTATAAACTGTTAAAGACAAGGCAAACAATGAATATGAATGTATGTATGCACAAATACTTAACTTACACCCGCGCATCGTACACCTCTTAGTGAAATATGCATGAATATGTGTATGTATTTGCTTATGCGTTACCCATTTTTATAATGACCAACTGCATATTTAATTTAGTATTCGCAATCCATAGAGATTGTATGTACATACATATGTATGAGATATACACATACCTATATAAGCTTTTCTTGTATGCCGAGCGCACCCAAAAAATATACAACAAATATGTATGTATGTACCAAGTTTTCGGAAAAAGTGAGCAAAAAGAAAAATTATAGAGCACGGTGCTTCAGTTTGCTTATAAACTGCATGCGTGTACATTTCATAGGTATGCACATTTACATACACCTGACACATTGAGCCACAAAATGCCAAATTACTGCATAAAGAACTTTAATCATTACCCAAATATAGTAACACATCTTTTAAATGGTCCAGAATCTCCTATTCGTGTTGTTACCGAGTCCGAGTCCCCGATTATAAAAAGCTACGAATGCGTTAAAGGCTTCGTACAGAAGACCGGTGGGTGTTTGGCGGCTGGCTGTAGCTTAACATGGCGTGTACAAGAGTACTTACACATGTCACGGCATGTATGTAGGTGTGCGGGTTGTACATATGTGCACGTGCATGTGTGGGTGTAGCTCCTTTTAAAGCGAAAGTTCAGTGGCTTCAAAAGTCAAATCAAATAACGTCAGAAGTGAACGGTACAGAGAACAGCTGCTGATATTATGGCATAGACAGGAAGAAGCTTGCTGTTGAGCTTGCGCACTTGCACACACACAAGCACACTCACTCATGTCCATGTTTATTTACATACATACGAGGTATGTTCAAAAACTAACGGGCATTTTTTCATCGCAGAGTAAGTAAACACCTCAAAAAAGTATTACGTTTTAGATGAATTGTCGAAAGTCGCTTCAGAATCTGAGAATTCGAGATGAACTTGGCATATCAATTGGTTCATGTTATGAATACAACAGTTGCTAAATAAAGTTAACATCGATGCATTGTTACTAAAACGTGTTATAACAGTTGAAGGCACATGGCTTTATGTTGATCCGAATGCAATGTATTGATGGGAGATTGCCTTGCAATCGATTGCCATGGAAAAAAAATTTGATGCTCGATCTAAGAATACCCTGTAGTAATTTTTTCCATGAAAATCCAACTTCTGTGCAACTTTTTATATTTCGATATAGTTGAAGGTTATGGGCGTTAATAGGGCAACTGGACTGCGAGCGGTGAGGGGTTGATTCGCCAAAATGTCAACAATGTTTGGTTTATAAGCTTAACATGAGTCTTTGTACCAAATTTGGTGTCTCTAACATAAATGGCTTTCTTAAAAAGAAGAATATTGTTGACGTTTACAAGAGGAGGGGCCTAAAATTGCCACATTATTACCGGTTATTTTTACCCAACATATGCACAACATAAGCAAAGTTTAAATTTGATATATAGCGACATAATTCGATAAACTTGATCTTTTCCGGAAAAATGTGCATCTTTTGGTCAAATTGTTTTGCTCTACCGCTTATAGTCTCTGAGAAACGGAGACTAATACGGACGGAGAGACAGACAGACAAACGGACGGACGGACAGACGGAGATGGCTATATCGACTCGACTGCCACGCTTCCTTCTGCCAGTAACATTTTAATGTTGTTACATACATTACACAAATCTATAATGAAAGTTGACTTTGGGAAAGTTTCGAAAAAGAGTGGCATCTCCGCCTTTTGCTATTGGTTTTGCAAATAGGATTTTCCAATAGTAAAGCCGCCAATAAAGCCTTTAATTAAATTGTTATTGAAATGCAGTAAATCCGACAAAGTATGTTACAATCCGAAAAATGACAAAATTCTCGTGAGTTTTTAAACACACCTCGTATCTACAAACATGCATACAAAAAGACTGACACTCGGCGCGGCTGCGGTTGTTTTTTATAAGTTCGCATCCAACTGAAATTCCACCACACCCACCAACACATACAAATGTATGTATGTACATATATATACACATATTCCTGCCGGCACGCAATGTAAACAATGCCAAAAAGCAAACAGAGGCAAACATTCAACGTCGACACTTCGTTCATGCATACATATATATGTAGTTACTTATGTACATACACGAAATTAATATTGTCAGAGCCTTTTGCAATTACGCCTTTTATATTGCAGTGCTCAAAAATTGTGTGCCTAAAAAACAGTGCAAATTAACAACGGCCACGAAAGGGTTAAGCGTCTAACAAGCACTGCGCACACAGAAGAAGAAGAAGAAGAGTCGAGTCACTGTAAAAACAACCACAACAACAACAAGAAAAGCAACAGCAACAACAAAAGAAAATGTTGATTCGTTGGAAGAGCAAAGATAAAAGCTCTTCAACAAATCAAAGTGGAAGCAGTAGTTCATCATCGAAAAAGAAACGCAAAGGACGTGAAGGAGGTAAGTCATTTGGCGTTGCCAGGCCGCTACGATTGCTGCTGCTACGCCATTTATGCAAAAGCTATGTTTATGTCACTGCTTAGTGCATATTAAATATAGCCATAGGCTTATATATAGTATATTTAATTGATTTCTAAACAAAACATTTGATAAAAAATGCAGTTTTATTGCCAGTGTGTACACGCCTAATGCAGTTTAAGCTATTTCCTTCGCAGCTGGCAACGCCATTAGGCACTAAGCCTTCGTTTTGTTTGTATTAATGTTTATATGTATGTGTGTGCGTGTATTCGCAAGCCGAGCGCAATTTAAAATTAATTGCAATTGTTGCAATTGCTGCTAATTATATGGCGCTAAGCGCTTAAATTAGACTAAATGTTACTGGCCAACGCTAATGCCGCTGCCTTATGCTTTTCAGAAGAAGACTGGCAAAATGAGAACAAATCAGGACGCATGCCGCCAAATGAGCAGGGTAAGTCGGCTGGTTACTAATAAATAAAACCGCTCAACAATTGTTTGTTTAATTCAATATGTGTATAAATGTTTTTGTTTTTTGTGGTTGTAAACAGGCGATGAGCGACGTCGCGCCATGCGCCGGGACGATCCTCGACGGCATACACTCGGCGGTGATATGCTCGTCTATGGCGGACAGCAGCATCCGCACGCGCATCAAATGGCGCCACAGCAGCAGCGTGCCATGGACTTGGAAGTAAATTTTCATTAACTTTTTAAAGCCAAAAATTAATGCTAATACTTTTACAGATGAGCACACGCGCCCAAAAGAACAAAAAAAATCAACCTATGCGCGGCTATGCACCGGTCAATCAAGGTCCGCTGTTTGACGATGATCCGGGCATTATGTCTGAGGTGGAAACGGCGAGTACCGGTTTTCGTCGCGGTGGCAAGCAGCGCTCATCGCTGCCCGTGGTGCGCACACCCTCCAAAACGCTCGAGCGCCCGTTAGGCCTTGTCTTTTTGCAGTATCGCTCAGAAACCAAGCGCGCTCTGCTGCCCAACGAAATCACCTCGATTGACACGGTGCGCGCCTTGTTTGTACGTTCGTTTCCACGTCAGCTTACCATGGCATATTTGGAGGGACCGAACGTTAAGATCTATATACACGATGCCAGCAAGGACATGTTTTACGAGCTGGAGGATGTGCGCTCCCATTTACGTGAAATACGTGATCGCTCGGTGCTGCGTCTCTTTGAATCCACCGAGGTTGCAGCGCCTCCACAAATATTGCCAGGTGGTCCGGGCATACCACAACCTTTGCCGCAAACACAAGCGCCTGCCCACTGGGATCAGGATCAGAGTTACTTTAGCGAACCAGAATTCGATTCGGACTACAAACATCAGCATATACACAAGTCCAAGGTAAGATATTATCTAATATTTAAATAGCATTTTATTTAATATCATTTGGGCTTAAGCTATAGCGTAATCTCTTGCTCTATAGCTGCCAGCTCAATGTTAAATATTTAGTTATATACAGTTAGTTATGTAAAAAAAAAAAAAAATACAGCGGCAAGCTAGCTTCGGCACGCCGAAGTGTGTACACTCTTCGCGTAGGTATGATTTGATTTGAATGTTAATGGTACTGTCTGAGGTTCAAGCATAGCTTGATGTTGTCATTTACTCAATTAAGAAATCAAAATGTTAAATAAATTATTAAAAATTTCCATTTAAGTGTGGAAGGAGGCGGACATGGTAGATTTTTATGCAATCCTTGTTCTTGACTTAATAGGAATTACTCAGGAATTCTAAATGTGGCCGATTTAAGGAGTAAAATATTTGGCCTATTCCAAAACATTAATCAGTTCGACTAACTTGGAGAAACTGAATGTGCACTCTCAACAAATCAGCAATACGTGAAAAGTGTTTAAAAAAAAAAACAAATTTACAATAACTTGAACACAAGTTTAACATTAAGCGTGCGCAGTGCAAGCAAAGAATGCATTTTTCCTTGCTTCTCACTGCGTTAAAGCATTTGTCACTGTTTTCCAGTGATCCTTGGCTAGCGCTGGCTGCAGCGTACTCTAAAAATTGCCACAATTGCCCATGCTGAGACCCTTGAGCGCATTATTCATGTGCTCGGTAACATCTTTCCAGGCAAAGACAATGGCGCCCTGGAATGGCTCTGCATCGCAGGTATTACACATGGTCATGACAGCCTTAACCTCTTCCTCGGCAGGCTCACGATCATGCGTGCTTATTTCCTCCTCCAGATTCATTTTTAATGTCAAATCCTGCTTGAACTGTTGACCGCCAAAGTCCGCCAGGCCATCGTACTTGTTAAAGTCATTACTTGTATCCAGGCCATCATCCACCACAGAACCATCGTCCAGCAGCACTAGACCACGTTTGTGCAGCTTCTTCTCATCTCGCTTTACGGCACGCTTCTGCAGTTTCTTGTTCGTGCTCGGCTCTGTGGTTGCCTGCCGCTTGAATTGTATATGCGTCTCGGTCTCATCAATAAACTGCACATTGGCCGAATTGCTCAACATATGGAACTGGCCACTGCCCGTGCTTGGCACCACGGGGCGTCTTGGCTGCGGCAGGCGTATCTTGCCGGCTGGCAAATTAAGTAGCTGCTGTGCCACTAGTCGTGAACCTGCATTAATTTGCCCATTCACAAAGTTTGTGTTGATGGTTATGGCCTGCTGCGGCTGCTGCAGCTGCTGCTGTGTTGCATCCGCTAAAAGAAGGCCGTCCTGTGTCGGCAGTGCTGCTGTTGGCTGTGCCGCAGGAGGATTGGCCAAATTTATGCGCACACGCGATGGTATTTGACCGCTGGCCAGCAATGAGTGCATGGGCTGAGGTCGATTGATCTGCAGAAGATATTAAGATATTTTATTAAACTGAGCAAACAAACGCTGTTCTTATGACAAGTGCGGTCGGTTCCTGCAGATTTTGCTTAAAACTTTGCACATTCGATAGTCATGGCAAAAGGAAGAAGCAGTCGCTTGAATTGCCATTACCGTTGTATTCAAGTGTACTTAGGAGTTTAACAATATCGGCCTATTCTGGTCATTGTGTAGTAACCATAAAGACAGATGAACATATGAGTTTTGTAATCAAACAAAAAAAAGGCCATTTTTGTTTTTATACCCTGTACACAAAGTGTAAGATACTGCCACACCCCCCTATAAATGTATTTTTGATCTATGTTACAAAATTCAACGATATTGACCCAAGAATACTGGAGTTATGAGCATAAAAGTAATTTTTGCCACCATAATAGCCAACTTCCCAGTAGGAAAACTTGTCAATTGGAACTTCCCAATAGGAAAATATTTACAAGCATATCGATCTTATAAAAGGAGATAAAAAAGTGAATACTTCCGTCCCCATTTTACCGTATTTAGTGTTTATAAAGAAAAGGGGTACAGGGTATTCCACTATCGGGCACCGTCCCGACTGTCTGCATCAAATTTTTTTTATCTAAAGAAACTACTTTTGAATTAACATTTGGATAAGATTGTTTAATGTTGCCAAAATATCAATCAAAACAATTTTGAATTCAAGAATTTTAATATCTTTTATACTACCAATTTCATTTTCATTTGAATTCTCCGAAAAAGAGCAGTAAATTGCTTAAAAACAAGCAGGAAGCAAAAATGACTTTTTCGATGTAATACTAAATTACATAAGAGAACTATCCAAAAAGTGGCACTCAATACCACATATGAAAAAAACCAAAAAAACAACAACAACAAATCGATAACAGATCTTAATTACTTACCATTGGCGGCGCACGCGTTGTACTGGAGACCTCTTGACCCTCGTGATCAAAATGATGGACATGATGATGCTTATGATCACGATGCGCCTTTCCTGCGCTCAGAGCGACACGATAGACTTGTATAAGAGTTACTTCAAAGTGCAGGCCATGACTTACATCGCCGGTTACGGATGGTCCGCCTGAACGTAATTTACCATTCGCCGGTATTTTATGGCCCACTAACTGCAAGACATCATAAACATTAAACAATGACAACGACAACAACAACAAAAACAACAACAAAAGCAACATAAAACAGTTAAGTGACGGCAATTTGATAAAAACATAAACAACAGCCAACGCAGTAATGAAAGCAAAAGTCCAACTGAAATAACGTAATTCGGTGGCAAGAGTTTTCAACGTCAACGAACACTGTATACTATACGCCTTCCATTTCGCCTCCATAGTTTTTACATCTGGTTATTTGCTGTATTTTATGTTTTTGCGGTTGTTGCAAAACTCTCGCACCGGCATGGTTACAAGTATGTAATTGAAAACTGACGCCCAATTTTTCAGATGGTTTTTTAATGTGCTACATGCAAAGACCTGTCTTCAGTTGTTTGTGACAATTGCAACGAACCCTATAAACTGGCTTCATATAAATAAGTTATAGATGGCGAGTTACAATAGTTATATTGTAGATTTGCATCTGTGATTGCGCGTATCTTAAGTTACAAAATCTAAGCTTTACATTCTAGATAGGGGCTTCTATCTAATCTTTCTATAGTACACATCCTATGTTTAATCTCGAACACACGAGTGTCTAGGATTCTAGAGTTTACACTTCCACTTTTACTTATTTCTTAGTCCTAAAGCCGCTGAACTCGCAACATATATATAAACAAAAGAGTACGATCTGGAAACTCTTTTACCATCCCGAATGAGGTATCTTGGAAAAATGTGTTTTGAACGCATAAGTAGCTTCTTCAGGCATTGAAAAACGTTAATCCTGCAAATATTTGTTCATGTACGGGAACACAATGAAATAATTGGGTGCCAAATTGGAACTGTATGCTGGAAGTCACATTCATTCGCTGTTTAAGCCTCCTGTGTGAGTCGTAGTGTGAGAGCTTGAATTGTCGTGATGAAGAATTATCTGTCTGTGACGTTTGATTTTGCTTAATTCTCCGAAAACCTCTGGCACGCAACCGATTGTGTACTATTCAGAAGTGACCGCCCTATGTTTCTCTAATGCTATAGTAGCTTCATATCCGGTTTATATATATATTTGTTTTGCAGTACTTTATCCGTGAACAATTTTTATTAGATTTGGCTTGTCTTCGAAGACCCATACAGTCGATTGCTGTTTCCAGGCCCATAAATACACAGCCATCGATGTGCGTTGAAAAACCAAAATATTTTGATTTTCTTGCGACCAAAATGTACTGCGGTTGTGTAACCAATTGCTGTGTGTATGTAATTTAATCACAATTAAATTGTGAGAACCACCTTTATATTGTGAAATCAAAGTTAATAATAATAATATTAATGGCAAGTAGTGCACTGCGACCCTTAGGATCTATTATGCCCTATTCAGCTTAAAGCTCATCCAAAAGTCCTATATCTGATATGTGTCTTAACACATGGTTCTAATTGGGATACAAACCAGGCAGCGAGAGCCTATACCCGACGAGCAGGTTTATTCTTCTTGCCAGTGCGTCGCACTTTGCGATCAAATGAAGTTAATCGACACACTGTTGTCACACAAAAACGATCACGTTTCAATTCCATTTTTTTGGTCGAGTTGAACCTTTTAAAGTGATTTCTAAGAAAACAAGAAGCGCTAGTATGTTCCCACGTTCTGAGTATACCAAACTTCACATTTGATTTAGCAAGCCATTCTAATCTTCTAGACTTATTTCTGGAACATAAAAGCCAGCCCTCGTACTCTAATCTAGTTGCACGAAATGAAACAAAAGCCGCACCTCAAGATCATATGCGTTACATATACGATGCAGAGCATTACAAATGCGTCGCTCTAAAGCAAACTTTCGGTTTCTAATTATACTTACCGAGTTGTGAAAACCACGCCCAATGCGTTCTGCCTTAAGCCAAACTTGCCATTCGCCGGTTTTGCCATTCCAAGAGGTGCACATGTGATGCCATTGACGCATGCGCAATGGATAGTTCAATCTGTGGCAATGCAATCAATCAATCAATATGGATGGAATTGGATTGATGGATTGTTCCAATTGCAATCCAAAGACAACAAAAAAATAAATAAAAACATTGCAAAGCTTTAACTTACCTATACATTTGCTGACCTTTTATGGCCATCGATAGGAAACTGGAATTCTGAGCATTGGCGACCCAGATTTGTATTTCTCGTGGCTCCTTTTCGGCTATGATAAATGGAATAGAGCACGATTGGAAAAATAAATAAAGACGTAGTCGAGAGTGGAAAAAAGAGCAACAATTTTGAAATGCCATCGATGGCGGCAATTGCGAAATCTTTAAGCGAATCTAACTAATTACATGGTGTACATAATCGATAATTATTAATGATGTTGTTGACGATCGAGCACCAATGATTTGGATGATTCATAAAGTGCCGTCTCCACTATACAAATGTGTCTATGGGCAACAGGAAGAGCAATGCATAATCAGCAGTTAAATCCTGTTAGCACAATTAATGTTGTTAATATTTAAAATAGCAGCTAAAAAAAGAAAAATGTGAAATAAAGCTGCCGGAAGGCAAAAATTGCAACAACGAAGTGTTAACACTCTTTTACGTAATGTGCATGTCGCTCTTAAACTGGGTGCGCCACTAAGCGTTGCGGCAAAGTCATTTACACTGAGCAAACAGCTGCGGCTAAACAGCTGTTTATGCACTGCATATTAGTAATAACAAGCTTGCATTAATTTATTGAGCTACATTACTAACATTTTACTCTATTTTAAAGAGAGAAGAAGCTGCCAAAGGCTACGAGCTAATACACTAATACTGCCGATCCCTGCATTAGAATAATAAATTAGCAGTTTTGCGTAAAAACAATATGGCAATATTGAGAAAAACACAAAGTTACCCATTTATTCCCATGATTATTGGTAGTTGCCTGTTGAAACCTTTATATCATTGCGTGCGGCTGTTTTAGTGACTTTTTTTGCTTGTCCAGTGGAAACATGATAGATACAGACTATTACTGAATTTCGAAAACGTTGTCTTCCACAAGCAGAACACAAATTGTTGACTTTGAGGGAAGTGAAAATAATTTTAAGATTGTAAAGAATCATTCGATTGAGCATTCACGCTCAAAAAGTATGAATGAGTGCGTCTCAAAGAGAATGAATAAGTGCGTGGTGTTGGAAGTTGCATGAATGAATGGACCCGTCGCATTGGTGTCTTATTAGCATTCAATCACACTACAAAGGCCACCCCGAACATTGAATATTCTCTTTTCCTCTCTCTAGAATCATTTATTTCAGTTAAAGTTTCCTCGATCTGATCAGAAGTTCATTTACTCAAAACAATAGCAGCAGCAGTTTCTGGAAAAATATTCGATACTATCTACTATCGGTTCAAAAATATTAATATATATTATTATCGCCTTTTTTGGCATATCCTAAAGAGTAAAGGGCCCAAAATATGAACTGCATATTTCAAAATGCAGAATTCGTACTTGTTCTTTAATGCTGGAACACAAATACTCACAAAACTCATATTCATTAGTGGAAAATACATCGATGCATGGAAAAATGCAAAACATCGATGTTTTTAAAACCGTCGAAGATTTTACTATCTCTTACGCCGACCTATTATTATTAAAAGTCAAATTCAAGTTTATGCTAAAGTAAGTCTTATTCTCAGTTTTACAAATAATGTAGCAATTTCCAGAATTGAGGGTGCCATCTTAAAGGTTATTCTCACTTATCAAAACTTTTATGTTTACACAATTTAGGTATAGATCTACTTGGTCTGTAGTATATTGTATCTGAATTCTTTACTTGTTCACATAGCCGTAGATTTACATATTTTGTATTATACAACAAAGTTTCCTTTTATAATAAAAATTTTCGTATACAAAACATCGGAAAACCATCCGATGCATCGACCTACATCGATATCCATTGTCGATGATCTCTGCGATCATCGCTGTTTTGCTCTGGATTTATGTCACTAATATTCATTGGAACAGAATGAATGAATTCTGATGTGAATTCCAGAAATTTAACAAATTATAATAGGATTGGCAAAATAGAAAAATAAAATCTGAATAAGGGTGTGCTAAAGTGGTTAATTTTCTTCATATAAGAAGCACCTAGCTAAATCTTTACGGTTTTTAGGGTGGAACATTAAAATTGAGTGTTATATAAAAATAATGGCAGGGTCATACTTGTTCCAATGGGACCCTTTTAATTTAAGCCAAAAAAAATAGAAGCTGCTTTTAGCAATTCCACACCGGGCCACCCTAAATCAACATAACTGATGTTGGCAAATCTGAAAAACTTTTCAAACCAAGGATTCAAACCGAAACTTATTATAGATGCGGTTACGATTCCAGTAGTACCGATACTATTGAGCTGGTAAACGGTTTTATTTTGTCTTTCTTTTTTCAATAATATGGGTTTCGATTCGGTTCACCGATTTTTGTGATATTTCCTACACAAAAACGACAATGAGTGGGTTCGAGAAACAGATTGTGTTATTATTACCCGGTTCATTCACACACCAATCGTAGTGTAACGCAGACGAAGGAACTTTTTGTTCATGCATTGAAATTTTGAAAATATCTTTAATCCTTCGAAAGTTATGAATGTTGCCGATAAGAAGTCAGATGGCCCCACTGTGCGACGTGGATGAAAATGCTCACAGAATGACAGAATGTAAGGCGCAACATGAAGTAATATGTATGGCGTGACGGTATATATTATAACGGTTAACAGTTTTTCTAAGTTTCAAAATACAATCGGTTATTTTGGATAACGGCTACGTTTACGGTTTGAATGCCTGATAACAACATTTCATGTCTAGGCAAGCTGCTAAGGGGCTGTTCATAAATGACGCCATCACTGAGGCGGGAGTGGAGGGTTAATCAAATTGCGACTTTTTGTGACTATGGGGGAGGGGGGTATTCCGAAAACGTGACTTCACAATCAAAATGTTAATGAAGTCTGAAAAAATCGGTATATTTTCATGCAATGCTTACTTTTTTTCGAAGATCTTGTATCATCTCCGAAATTTTGGTGATGTCATCTATGAACAGCTAAGGACTGTGCTAGGAGCAGCCAACATCTAGAGCTCGAAATTTGTTCGAAAAATAGTTCTGGCTTCATTTTGTCTTACAAACTTCTTCACAAAGTTAACGTGAAAAGTATAGTGTATACGCATAGCAAACGTAAGCGATACGGCAATTTCCTATGAGCATCACAAGCCTTAAGCCTCCGCCTGCCACTGACAGACTATTGAGCCGTTAGACGGTGAAGATAATTGCCTGCTTGGCCGGCTCAGCTGACTCACTTGCCGCCAAGGTGTAACATGGACAAAAAAAAGCAGCTAGACAGACTAGCAGACAGCCGGAGCGACGGAGCGACGGACGGACAAGACGAAGCTGAGCAAGTTCCGGACTGGCTGAAAATGCTGTTTGCATTGCATCTTAAAAATTATGTCAAATGCTAAAAACAACAACAACAAGCCGTGTCAGTAGTCAGTTGCTGCGGCAGTTGTAGCAGCAACAGAGCGACAACTAACTGGAAACAGGTAAATGAACGATTATGTAATGCGACCGCAACAACAACAGCGACAACATTGCCAGCCAGTAAGGCAGTAAGAAAATTTTCACAAAACTTAAAGAAAGACGTTGAAAGTTTTAGATAGTATAATAGATGCATGTACCACCTGTATACCATAAGATGTGCGCCACACTTCATTGCTGGTTGGTTAACTACAAATGTTTGTCTTATCATGATGTAAAGGCCGAGGCCTATGGGATATAGTATGCCGGCATATTTGTTGATGATTATGATGACAACAACAACAACGACAACAACAGCAGCAGCCATAGTGATAGAAACAACATCAAGAGTGATCATCAAGTTGGTTTGAGCCGCAAATCGCATCAGGAAGTTGGCTTCCTTTCACTTTTCAGGCCAGGTGGCGAGCGTTAGAGCGTGGCCCACAAAATCCATTGGCCCCAAACCCAAACCCAAAGCACTGACAAAGCGAAGGTCTCTTTTGGCTATCTAAGGCGAGGCATTGAAGCGCTTGACGATTGTTATACTATTATTATTATTATTAAATTTTTTACGTTTTTTACGCTTATGTAATAGGATTACATTTATGAATTGCCATTTTATAGACTTACAACGGGGGGTCAAGTAGAGCATTGTTGTTATGCTTTTTTTTTGTGCTTTTTCTTCATATTATATTAGTCATAATATATGATATGATATATTTTTTAAAAGCTTAGCCAATTGAAAGATCGTAAAATTCTAAAGCGAAACAGATAAAGCGTTTAATAAAGAGCTACTCATAAATGACGTCAACCAAATTTTGTAGATTTTTAACCTCCTCTTGTCACAAATATTTACATTTGGACAACCCTTCTGCTAATGTGACGTCACAAATCGTGCAACCAACAAAATCAAATCAGCTTTGGGCTGCACTAGAAACTTGAAATGGTATATCACGATGTAGCATATTTTGCGGAGTCAAGAATCAAAAATTTAATGCGTAATCTTTGATCGATGTGTATGAATGCGAAATGAACATGTCACAATTTGTTGAACGCTAACAATCGATTACTATGCCATACAAAAGTCGTTGTGATCGGCTAGCAATTGTCGTGCAAATTCCAATGGGAGAAGGCTATTGGGTTAGGAGAGTTGGAAGGAAAAAACCATCAATAGTATCGAATTTTTTACCTAAAACTATCAAAAATATAGGATAGTGCCACTATCGATAGCTTCTGTAGCTCTACTGACTATAATAGATTGCAGATATCTTATTTCTATTAGGTTAGAAGAGTTGGAAGGGAAAAAACCAATAGTACTTTTGAATGTAACTAATTTTGTACCTAAAACTATCGATAATATATAGAATGGTGCCATCATCGATAGCTCTACTCACTATTTATGTATAAACGTTTGCTTATTAACGAAATCCTTGAATCTATAGAAACTTGTGCTTAGCAGATAATCTACGGATTTTGACGTTTGATTGCATCTATGCGAGTTGTCGAAATTCATATCATACCTATATATCGTATGTCGCAGATTTGTATTCTTTTTGGCATTCTACTATATTCTATAGAAGGTTTATTTCATAAAAACTGAAACTAGAAAGAAGGCAGCAAACCTTAAAACTGTGCCTAGGCTTGCCGTTTTCGATGGTATTTTTCCGACTTAATTGAACTTTTCTACTTTATTTTATTCGCTTTATTAGATTCGCTGTTCAGTTTCATACAAATTGGCTACAAATTTTACTTCCAACTATCAAAGTTTTACTTAAATTCTACAATATTTCTTAAATATTTTTGGTGATTTAGCTTTTAAGTAATTTTAGTAAAAATAGAGGTTTCTTGTTTTAAGATTTTCTACAATACTCTAAAGTTAGATTCTCTTCTTAATAGGCTCTTTTTGTGTTATTTTAGAAGCTTGTATTGCATTTTGCACATATTCTCTGTTTATTATGCAAATTTATGCTTGTAGCTGTTTTGTTAACCTTTTCACATTATGTAAACGTATGCAAATAACCCTTTTCATTATGCAAATAACCCTTTTCATTATGCAAATTATTTGTTATCCTGCAAATAATTTGTATTCCAGAAATAACCGTTACAGCAGCAAGAGATAACTTTTAAAATAGATTCATTGTAATGCACCAATACATTGATAGCTCTAATTTTTAAGTTTCACAAAAAAGTACACAGCAAGAAGTTAAAAACCAAATTGACCGCAAAGTTTTCTCACGATTTTTATGCAATAATTGGAATCAAACTAGAAACTTGTTGGTAGAATTTTTGAAGCACAAAAAAAAAAACTGCAAACTAGATTATTAGCAAATCTGTTGCAATAAATTTTTGCACAAATAAACAACAACAACAAGAAAAAACACTTTGAACTGAAGTTAACCAACACAGAAAAGAATTCCCATTTTGAAGCTTCTTGGCCCAATCTTTCAGCTGTGGGCTTATTTACTTACCCTCATAGGTCAACATGACATGATCACCCGTATGATTTGTAAATCTCATCCAAAAACACATTGTAAACTGTTCCATTTCGGGCAGCTCATTTTCATATACAACTGTGCCATCCTGATTGAATGCAAACTTCTTGACACTGCAACGATCCGTGCCATAGAGTGGAGTACGCGTAAAACCCAACACGGGTTCCTTATTCAGGCCTGTCTCCTCTAAGCTGCCATACGAATCATAATGATCTTCCACATCATCGTTAAATGTAATAGGCGTTGATATTGTGCCCGCCGCTATACTGCCCTCTCCAACCCCGTTCACAACTGCGGCACGTGCCAATAATAAGTCATCATCATCATCAAGATCACTATTGTCGATCTTGTGTGAATCAAACTGGGCGTAACTGCTGCTGCGGCTGCTGCCGCCCGTGCTTAGCGTCAAATCCCGGCTACTGCTCGCCGCACCCGGGTGCGATTGTTTCAAACTATAAACCGTGGTTGAGGCACCGCTGCCCGCTGCAATGGGCTTCCAGCCGTAGGTATGCGCTATGTGCAGATTGAGTATGGCCATAAGCAGAAATCCTGCAGCGCCTGCTGCCTGGCAAAGCCTGTGTAGACTCATCCTTGAGAGATTTCAATTCAAATTTATTTACAGCTCAAATTTTGATTTCAATTTCGCTTTCAATTTCGCGTTTGTAACGTCCGACTGCGGCGCTGTCTCGCACTTTACTAGCATAACGCTTCGTAGCGTTGTTGGTTTCATCGTCGTTTACGCATGCGCCAAAGCTGAGTCAAGCTGGGCCCAACATACCAACAACAACAACGACAACTATCATAGCAAAGATAGCCGAAAGCTTGCGTCTGGGATGCCGCAGCTTGAATACTCTTTGCGTAGCAGCAATCATGTTTGGATTTACACTAGCCTACAGATTTGAGCTCAATTTAATGCGCTTGGTTGGGGTTACAGATATCACATCAAGTCATTTATGAAAAGGAAACTTAAATTAAGGTTGATTGCTAGGAACATTGCTTCTTTGCGAAGCTTAATCGGTAGGCGAATGGCAAAGTTATTAAGGATAATCGATAAATTGTATATCGCTTGAAAATTTGATGAAAAAATTTGTAAAGTACCTGAACTTCGCGACTTTTTGCAAAGCAGCTGTAGCGTTCAGAGAGCCGCCAAAAGGAAGCGCCAGCAAGAGCGTTTCTACTGGGCCGCAGCTGCTTCTTTTTGTCAATATTGTTTGGGAAATCGATTGAAGCAAAATTACTATGAGAACCTGAGTCAATCGGAACGACCCTTCTAGAAGGCGGTTATAGTCGATATCTTAAACTTAAAGTCTTTTGTCTAGAAGCAACATCTAAACATGGTTGAGTACTAACCTTCTGTGTCATAGACATTTGTATAATTTTTATGTATGTGTAATTGCAGAAGAAATTTAAAATTTAAGAAACCAAACGCAAATTTCCAAAAATTATAAAAGCCAGACAGAATTTATATACACAATTATTCTAAACTGAAAAACATTCTATATATATATTTGCATAGAAACGGTTATTTGCATGATGACGATAAGTTGCATGATAAATGGTTTTATGCGTAAATTGTGTTTGTTGCTTGAAAATGGCTATTCGAATAGAAGCGGTAATTTGCATAAAAACGGTTATTTGATAAAAAAAACAGCTATTTATATAACAACGGTTATTTGCGTAAAAATAGTTGTTTGCTTAATACACGGCTATTTGCATAATGACGGTTACTTGACCGATAAATGATTATATGCATACATTGTGTTGCTTGCATAGAAACGGTTATTTGCGTAAAAACCGAATTTGAAAATTCATGGTTATTTGCTTAAAAACGGCAATCTGCACAAAATCGATTATTTGAAAAAATAAAATGGTTATATGCTTCAAACAGTTCTTTGTATAAAAACGCATCTTAGCATAAAAACGGTTATTTGCATTAAACGGCTATTTGCATAAAAAGGATTATTCGCATAAAAACGATAAATGGTTTTGTACATAAACTGGGTTGGTTTGCATAAAATCGATTATTGGCATAAAAACGATTATTCGCATAAAAACGGTTGTTGGCACAATAAATGTTTATATGCAGAATTTTGGATTTTGGCTCTGAAATGTAGTGTCTTATCCAGACAAATAGAAAGAAGGTGGTGTTCGCAAGAGTAACGATCAGAGGAACTCTTACGAGCTTAAACAAATGGACGGACAAAATGAAATCGACACTGCTTGCGATACTGATCATGGCTGTGTGTAATAGCCCAAAGTGTAACCAGCTGCTTGCAAAAACTCCTATTACCTTTCGCCAGTTAGAGTATCAAAAAAAAGAAAAAAAGTCTTAAGCCGCGTATAAACCCAACTCTGGTCGCAGGTTTCGCGCTCAGTTGTAACAAATTGTAAAATTGTTGTATTGAAATTGAAACTGGTCGAGATTTTACCTTTGTTGTTGTTTTGATACTATAATGTGAAGCTTTTTTCTCTAGTTATTGTTGTTGTTGTTATTGCAATGCAGCATTATAAGTCGGTGCAAGTCGGAAAACTTAAAAGCTTTTCAAACGGCCAACGCATTGATCCTAACTCATTATGCACAAATAATTATCTACTTATATGTCAATTGCATAAATTAGCATTAGATTTGTTTTTATTTTTTAGTTCTGTCTCTTAACTTGTAAGGAATTTAAGTAGTCTTAAATGAGTATTTCATATTTAATATGAAACACAACCAATTGAAAGTAAATTATTTATGTAGTTGGTAAACAAATCAAAAATGCAAGTAATGCCCTTCGCTAAAGGTAGCAAATATGTAGAAAAAATATTGCTAAAAGAGTTAATTATGATTGGCCATGAAATACTCTGCAATTAGCAAACATGATATTGGTATCGATATAAATATTGGAAAGGTTTTTATAAAAAGTTTTGGCACCACATTTAATGCATTGATCTTTATAATCAATCAATACTTATACCTAAGTTAAATGTGGAAAAATGTAGATTTTCTTTGATACCTGCTTGTACTACAAGACCTTGTAGCATATTATGTTATCTGCATAGATATTCTTTTATTTTTGATGTCAAACATGACCTAGGGCATCGGACCAACTCGTATGGCGTCACGCAACTCTGTTATTCTCACTTGGTGTTGCGTTTAGATGACATGACGCTCGGATTGTGTGTGCTGTGCTAGCAGAGAGAGCGAAAAGAAGAGCATGCATGCTTATTAGATTGCTCTTGTTCTTTTCGCTGTAGCATATGTGCACGCTAGATGGCGTCACAATATGCCTAGATGAAGGGAACTCACTTCAATGTTTTTGCATTAGAATGTTTATAGATTTCACTGCAAGTTTTAGATAAGCGATATTAAGACTATACTGTAAATATCGCTTATATGACGTATCGTTTATATGAATTACTTGCATATATGCAAAAGAAAAGTTAGTCTGTGTGTCTTTTTGGCAATTCATACAAAAATAGTGAAAATCGCTTTTGGGCAATTATTTCTCTTTCATCGATACATTTTTGGTAAAAAAAAGTTTTCGGTTATATGCAAACTTTCTTTGCCTAGCTGCAAATCTGATTAAATCATCGTGTTAATTTATATTCCCAATATTCTTAATGCATTAAAAGACGCTAATACAACGTGCAACCGGTTAAAGTTTATATAAAATATTTTGCATACATACATTTTAACCATTTATCATATATATATGTGTAATATTTTGCATATATCCAACTATCGCTTATATGAAATTATCGCTGCATTTTCGCCTTTCCATATAAGCTATATCTACTGTTAACGTATTTCTCTCTATTAAATGCTCCAAGAGCTACTAGGAATTCATGTATATGAATTTCTAAAATTCTTTCGACGTGTCTTCACTCCAAGCTTACTTCGCTTGCCAACCACCCTGAAGTCTGAAGGCATGATTTATTCATAAGGCCGATAACCATAAGTTTTTGGCTTTTGTAATCGATCAAAGGATCGTATCAAGCTTTGCAAAGTTCGTGTGTTTTTATAAACCCATTTTACTTGTTGAGCTTTTGAACAAATACTCTGCAATTGACTCACAAATTATAACACAAATTCGAAAGGTATGCCACCAATTTATGTAATAAACAAATCTTTTATTGATCTTTGAGAGGTAATTTAGTCATATAACACACACTTACAAAAAGGTATGGATATACCTTTGTTTGGGACAGCTCTAAATAGAAAAGATTGGTTTTGAGGCAAGTTTTTGGGACATAAGACATGAAATTGTACGAGTGAATGTTGCACTATCTTCATCTTCTTCTCGACTGGCCATGAAATCTGCAGGCGCTGCTGCTTCGCGCAAGTCTACTTTACGTGACCTTGCCTTTATTGTATAACTATAAGTAACACCATGCAACGAATTTGACCTCAATGAAAGGCCTATGACCACACCTTTACCGGTAAATTTGGGGTCTTGCAAAGGTGTTTTCCGGAGTATGGCCAAAGCCTTACGCACAATCCAGCTTAGAGTCCAAGGGACTCAGTCTTCAGTTTCAGAACAGCTCAATATAGAAAGCGCCTTTAGTCTACCAAGGCCCTGCTCTGTGTTAGCTATAAATGAGGCACTTTCTAACGTTTCAGGCAACGTTATCATCTATAGTGATAGCCAAGCATGTATCAAATCATTAACCTCAATGTTCGATATCAAATTCGGTTTTGGTAACATGCTGTCGCAAAACTCTACACGAAATTGCTCAGCAGTTCTTTCTTAGCCTGATACCGGGACATAGCGGGCAAACACCGGATGAGCACGCCAGAGAAGGTACTTCTGCTCCCCTCCTCTTGAGAAAGTGGATACAGGCATAAAAAAAATAAAGGCTTATAAAAATATAAAAAACTTGCTAAACTGTCGCGCGGCTCGACAAACATGGCCAGAACTAAATAGCAAAAGCAGCTGTGCTCTGCTCCCTCAGTAAGAAGACATGCTCAGTCGTTAGTTGGCTAGTTGATTTCCATGCAGCTAGGCTTCGTGTCCCATACAATGATATTTGCAAACGACGACCTAGGTAGGTACTTCCCTGACAGCCTGTTGAAGCTGCCCAAAGTCAGCCCCAAACGCATTGCGGATTATATATTAGCATCCGAATGGTCCTCCCTATAAGTATGTATCCCCAAAGGGCGAAAGGAAAAAGTATAAATTGATTCTACGGTATTACAACAGATTCGGCGCTCTCGGCCCAAGTGTGCCAGGTAGAAATCTGGTAACCGTTTTAACCTAATGTAAGTTTTTACTTCAAAATTCAGCTTAAACGCATTAACTGTAGCTTGGTTCCCTAGATTCGGCTCTGTAGTCAAAGTTGCTTAAAGTCCTGAATTGCCCCAATATTCTTTTATTCTTGCTTTGGATGGTCCGCGTACAACCAATCTTTCGTTGGAAACAACCTATCCGTCTTTTGCCTTTGACACAGAACTTCTGATGTAGACCACTCCTCCTGGTGCCACTGCTTTGCGAGCGCCTGATTCAATCGTTGATACCAAAGGTAATAAGTGCGCTCTCTACCTGATCCTTCCAACGGAGACAAAATCAGCCCCTTCGTTACCTCCCTTCCACAGCCGCATTGAAGTCCTTTCTTGCAGTACTTTCTTCATACATACACACAACATGACCTAGCCAGCGGAGCCATAAGTTTCATTAAACTATGTCAATGTCGTCGTAGAGCTCATAGAGTTCGTTGTTTTATCGAATGCGGTAGTCGTTGCCAACGCGTAAAGCGCCTTACGGATTACATTCCGCTCAAACCCTCCATGCCATTTTTATCAGAATTGCCTCATCACCCATGCTTCAGTTTCCATAAACCCAAGCCGGAAGAATGAGCGTCTTATTGAGTGTTAGTTCCATGTGGCGAGAGTGGTCTCTACTACTCATTTGGCTACTGAGACCAAAGTAGCATCTGTTGGCAAGAGTGATTGTCCACTTGATATCCATGCTGACATCGTTCTTCGTTGTGACGGTGGTCGTAAGGCAGACAAAATCCTTGGCAATACCAGAAGTATAGTTTTTAATATCAATCTGAGTCAAAATCAAAAGTATAGTTTTCAATATGAATCCGAGAGTCCCACCGCCGCGACTCCCTTCTTGAAGAAAACATATACTTTGTCTTGCTCTAATTTACAATCCTACCCACCCTGACAGATTCTCTTTCAATAGCCGCTAAGGTGCCGATAACTGCTTTCTTAGTCCAATCGATTATATGTATATCATCTGCGTATGCGAGCAACTGGACGCTCTTTTAGGTCAATACTGTCCCATACCGATGTACTTTGGCCCCTCGCAACACACTCTTCATCACAAAGTTGAGGAGCTCGCAAGGGGCAGGGGGCATGCATCGCCTTTTGTAAAGCCTCGCTCGGTACCAAAAGTTCGGAGAGGTTCTCTTCTACCTTGACGGCGCTGCGTCATGCTGCAAAGTCGCATTCATTTTGCAGGGATATCTAACTCTGACCATGCCACATATCAAATGCTGTTTTGAAATCGACAAAAAAGGGAGTCGAATTGGAAATCGTTCTTCTTTTCCAGACTTTTGCGTAGTGTAAATGTCTGCTCAATGGTGGACGTACGGATGAGGTCAGCCTAAACTTTCGCGAATGGCTTTGGTCTTTCATACAATACGTTTGATAGGATCTTATGGGCAATAGAAAGAGGACTGATGATAGGGTAGTTAGTCACATCGTGGGGTCACACTAGAGGATAGAGCATAAGGCTCTTATCTAGACATATTCTACAGAAGAAATGGTGTATGCTTGCTACCAACTCATTGCCGCCAGTCTGGAACAGCTCTGTCATCAGATCCAGCAGCTTTGTTGGTCTTGAGTCACTTGATTGTAATCAAACGTATTTGACAAAATCAAAAAACATCCCAATTTGCTTAATAATAAAACATTTCGTCTTCAGTAGCTAGTAATTGTTTGGTATTTTTTACCTACCAAAAGTAATACACATAAAGCGCAACATTGTGTCAACTCTCTTATAATAGTATGTGGATAACATTATAACCAAATCTTTTGAGAGCTTATTTTTAAGATGCTTCCCAGGCAAACAGCAAATCGAAGCTTTAAGTCTACTTCAGTATTTTCAGCCTAAATTGTGAATGAAGCAGCCAGTCTAATAAACTGTTAGATTACGATTATGCAATTCATTCAATCACTTGCCTCTATGAATGATGGGATTACTGTCTGTATGTACTATGTATAGAAACAACAACAACAATTGACAATGGTTTATTTCAATATCAATATCAAGTGATGATGACGACGACACATTATAAAGGTTTCGTTTTCATTTCGTCAGTCGGTGAGTGAATCAGTCAACCGGTCAAAAGTCTTTAGGAATTTCGGAATGTTTGCATGTTTGGCAAACGGTTCGATTAACTCGGGCTGTTTGGGCCTAATGCCAATTTACTATATGTAGCTTGTAAGCGTAATTTAAATTTTGTGTTATTCGTAGTGAATTATCGCATATTGTATGGTATTGTATTACATGCATAGTGCATTTAAGTATCTTTTACTTTTTGTGGGTATTTCTGGTTTTTCAATATGGGCAATAAACAAAAATATGCGCTAAAAGAGTAATGAACGAATAAGGTAATGCTCTTCATTGTGTAAAAACTTCATATAGCATATGAGATTTGTTAGATGCTTTGCAGTTTTACTTAACAACTAAGAGTCAAAAGTACTTGTTTCTGTTTCTATGGTAAATATACTCAATTCAGTTATTACTGTTAACGAGGAAAAAGTTCTTAAAATGTGTTTCTGTCTCAAATATACTGAATTCTTTTTTAGTTTTAGTGTTTTGTGCTTTTTGCTGTTCCATGCTCTATAGATACGGCAATATGTTACAAAATGCGTATCAAAACTGTAGTACTTTTTGTTTTTAGAGCGCAACAAACAACGCAGAAAATTGCTGTGTACTAAAAAGTGAAATTAATCAAATATCGCTGGTAACACCAAACGAAGGCCAATTGCCAACATTGTTAAAAAAAAAATAAAGAAAAAGAAAACGAATATCCATTTTAGATTTGGCTATGATAAAGTCATTATAATAAAATACGCAATTGCTTAATTCTTTTTAGATCTTTAGATCTATTATATGCGAAGGAACACAGACCAACTGAATATGGGAAAGATCTTTGAGGTCACCGCTTCCTTCTTGCTTAATTTGCCATCTTTTATGCAACCTTTTCTCCCATTTCAAAGTGCGAATAGAAACAAGACATAATCTTAGGGGTAGCGCCTGTACTTACATTCGTCAAGACCTGAACAAAGATATTTTATGTCCTCCATTTTTGCATAGGCTTATACCTATTTTCGAAGCACTTTTGCCACTCCAAATAAGCTAAATCCGAAACATGTGTGTGGAACGCATGCACTGCACTTGCAGATGTCGAAAATCGCTGCTCTTTTGATTTTTTCCTAATGTGTGGGAACAGAAAGAAAGCTTTGATTGCTACATCGGGACTATACGTCGGATGATACATCGATACCACGTTTTGTTTGCTCAAAGAGTCTCTTGTGTGGGCCAATGTGTCGAGTTAAGAATGACTCGTTTTTGGCGAATAGTTTTTCTTAATCCTCCTAAAACTTCTGGTAAACGAATTGTTGGATCAGGAGCGTTGAGAAGCGACTACAGTGAAGTACGCCGCCTATAAAAGGATTCTGCAGACGGCTGCTGCGCAATCTTTGCGAGAACACTATCAGTAGTTGAGGAAGGTGGAGAGACGCAAGAGGATATCGAGATGTGTAGAAGCAGGAATGACGTTAGGATGTTCTTGCAAAAAATCAAGCGAGTGGCTCAAAGATTTAGTACCTGCGTGTCTTCCAATAAAGATGCAGAGGGAAATGTTAGACATTAACAAGAATAATGTTAACTTCCCGACGTTCCCGACTTCTAAAATGATTTAGAATTACATTGCTACATTTTAATGTAGCACAATATTGGGCTTATGATACTTTTTATCGCTTGCTTAATTAAACACAAGAAGTTGCCTCTAAGCTATGCTAATGATGTGTCACTTTTACCACCTAAGCGTTAACTTATACAAAATGTTTGAAACTTGTAACTAAAACACCAACCATAAAAATCAGTTTATTTTAATTGAAATGAAAACAAGTTTCTTAATTTGTATACATCGTATCTATAATAAACTTTATTATTCTAATCTATTTCAGATTGGGAAGCAACCAGCGCCTTATTATGTCGGCTCCTCGCAGACACTGCCTCGTGGCATGTACTCTTCCGAGCGTAATAAAGTATCAATGGGTACGTAATATACCTTAACTATAAAAAACTAATTTCTGTAAAATAATTCATTTAGTTGCTTATGTATTTAAGTTTAGTTTCTAAGAGTTCTGGAACAGCAGCATGTGGTTTATAATTGGTTTTATCTTTTTTTTTTGTTCTCGGAGATAAGTCTTAATTTTAATATTTGCAAATACATGAGTATGTGTAATGTAAAATGTTTGGGTATTGCTTTCGTGCAGTATCGAAATAAGATTCTTTTAAAAAAATCGTTGTAGGCCAGCTCTCAAACTCCCAAAAAAACTATGTGCTGTCTATTGCCAGCTAGAAATTCTGATGGATTCAGTGCCTCGTAGTTTACTGCTATAGACACAAGCTTGAAATTAGTTGCTGTAGTACTCTGATTGATAAATGTAAAGTTAGAAAGGATATCGATTGATAGCTTTACTAGCTTTAGCCTATTGCAAGAGTGTAGATGTCTAAAAGCTGCTCACTGCTTTGCCCCCTAAGGCAAGAGCGACCTCTTGCGGTCGGATTGAGGCGTCGTTGTATATCCTTATTAACCATTTGTTGTCCAAATACATTGTGAACTATAACACTATGCAACAAATTTGGGCTCAATTAAAACCCTATGGCTAAAACAATCGAATCCGGAAACCATTTTGAATTTTATTGCAATTTCAAAAAATTCAAAATTTCGAGAGTTGCGAAGTCAGAAAATCTCATATTGCTCGGGAACTTTACTACGAGATGAATTAAAACTAGAATTGAATTGCTTTTGGCAGCTTCAAAATTCGAACCTAATCCAAAATCTTGTTGAGCCTTGTCTGGCAGTCGCTGATAATGATTATAAGATCTTCAACGTTACGTCACTATCACTGCAAACGTCGGAACACCTTTTCTCGTAAATCCAACTCAGGGCATTTTGAATTCCAAAGATTTACATTTAGAAAATTGCCCTTTCGTGCATACTTAGCGCGTATTTCGATTAAGAAACCAACCAGCAACAGCCCCAATTACAGGTTTGGGCCCGTCTGTGCAGAAGATACCAGCAATTCCATGAGTCTGGTATCGATTATCCCCTTAAGCACAGCTTAAATTAAAAAATAGGTCGGGTCTTTTAAA
Organism: Chymomyza caudatula; assembly: GCA_035041775.1. Classification (NCBI taxonomy): domain Eukaryota; kingdom Metazoa; phylum Arthropoda; class Insecta; order Diptera; family Drosophilidae; genus Chymomyza; species Chymomyza caudatula. The sequence continues at coordinate 2,029,237 of JAWNKW010000217.1, read as the reverse complement.
CGAATTTGAAAATTTCGCAAAGTTATGGCTATTCGAGGTTACGAAATATATGCCTTTGACGTCATTAGCATTTGCCTTAAGCTTTTGAGACAATAACACAGGTAAACATGGTTAACTTGTTGGAAAGCTAAGCGTCATTGCCGTAATTTGTTGCGTAGAATCCGAATCCGGGGTCAGAATTGGACCATCACGTCAGAATTTTCATATAATAATAATATAATGACGTCGAAGGGATATATTTCGTAACTTCGAATAGCCATAACTTGAGCCTCAGCTTTCCAGCAACTGACATGTCTCCGATATTTGTAGACCTGTGTTGTTTCTGCTTAAGAAGTTTATTTAAAAGAATATTTTATTTTTGTAAATAAGAGTTATGTGTTTCACAATGTTTTTGTTCTAGAGCGTAAAACTTAGAACTAACGATATAGAAATTGTTGTTGCTCAATTCTTAATTACCATTGAATAAAATCATAAATATTTTTTATCGTATAATTGTTAAAACAAAACTGAATAATAATATAAAATTCATTACAAAAAAAAAAATAAATATAAATTCAATATTCATATATATATAAAAAAAAAACAAATATACATACATATATATATGTACTATAATCAAAAAGGAGCGCCTGTGAAACCACTCAGAACGCATAACCCAAGGGGTAGCATGGAACCCCTGTTTCCCTATCCCCCGGATCAGTTATACAGTATACCAGGTACACGCCTATAATGCCAATTTTTATGCTATATACTTGTTACAACCAACATAACCATACATATGTTATATACTTACCATTTGTATTGTATTGTTATATACTTGGCTATGTGCAAGTATATTTTGTAAATTAGTTGCGCTTTATTTTATGCGTTATTCAAGAATTGATCAAGACAATTAGTGAGCGTTTTTCCTCTAACGGTACTCTCTTGCTTATAGTTTAAACGTTATTAAATTCAAATTGTGCTACTATTGCTTATCAAATGGAGATTCTAGAGCGCTCTTTGGATTGCACAGATTAATGAAGTTTCCCTTGCAGACGGCTATACCAGCTCTCCGGAGCGGAATTCGCGCGGCAACTACGAGGAGCCCTACTATAGCCAATATGGAACACGCGGCGCCGTCGTAGCGCCCATTATAGATGAGGAGCAAAGGTAAATTTTGACTTACTGACGTCACGAACGTTAAAAACGAAACTAAAATTTTTGTGTATTTTTTTGTTATTTGACAGCGATGTGGCGCTCAACGAGGATCAGTATGCGCTCTATGGCATTAAAGTGGGCCCCGGTCGTTTGCCTCATCGTGGCAACCAAATCTACGATCCAACCAGGTGAGCATCGTAGTCCAGCTGCTTGCCACGCATAGCGCTCATATAACTGGCATAATCCTGCAGCAGCAAATGCGACAGTGTTTTGGCTTGCCTCTTGCTGCGTCTATAAATCTTGATGCGTTTCACATTGCCATTGTTGGTGGTTGTTGTGGCCGTGGCCACCGGATGAAAGTAGGTGGTACCTTTGCTCTTGATCGCTTGCACAATAAGGCACAATAAGTAGCCACCGAAAGAGAGAAACGACAGAGCGGTAACACTTATCTGAAAGATAGTTTGCAGCTTGGAGGGCTTGGGTTCGGTCCAGGCAGGTGCATGGTCACTGTACCAACTTTGTAGCGTCTCGCCGCTGTCGCTGTATGAGCTATGATCGCCGCTGCAAGAGTACTGAGTACATGTAGTAAGAATAGCGCATAAGTGTGTGCGCTATTAGAAAAAGTTACTAGAATCAGATACGTGAAACTAACCAAGATTAGGTGGAAATCGCTAACCAACCCAATAAGTTCTTGCAGAACTCTCAAAAGAACCTATTGCTAGATTTTGTTGTTACTGTCGCTATAAAAGTCTCCATTGCGGGTCCGCTTGACAAATCTGCGCCCGCGGGCAAAAGTACCCCCTGGTTAAGAAACTATTTTGCAAACATTCAAGAAACTTGCCAACTGCAAAGAGCAAGCCAACCCAAGTAGCCGTAAAATAACCAGAGAATCCTTGAATAACCAGGATCTGTAGAGCATAGAAGAGGAATATTAAGAAATATGCTGTCTGGTGAGGTAAAAGATCATTGGACTAGCCCTCAAAGCATTGATCTTTGAACACACTAAGCAAGAAATTGTAGCTAAATTGTATGCCCTTAGCTGAAATTCACATTTTCCAGTTCCTTTGGGTTATAGTTCGGACTGTTCGCACGTTATACGCGTTTCGGATAATATGCGAACTTTGAAGTTTTCAGTTTATTTACGATATCTTGAAAACTGTGCTAGACAAAACAAACATTTGCCGAATCCGGATTCAGCGAGCTCAAACTTAGCGTGAAGGGTATATTTCAGTCGAAACAATAGACTATAGAGACTAAACAGATACGGTTTGTCGATTTCACTTACGGCTAGTTTTTACTAAAAAGTTGTAGAACAATTCAATGTATGTCAATGTGAAAGACTTTTGCAATTTCAAACACCTTTTTATCAAATTTTCATGATGCAATCTTAAAATCCAAAAATTAAACAAAAAATGTCTCATTAGCAAAAACTGGGTCCTGATTGAAACATAACTTTTCCGATAACTTTAGGGCCGTGTATTTCGAATCCGCAACCGTTTTAGATTTTCTAGTATCTCTATTTCAAATTAAAAGCTATTTAATATGGGTATAATAACATAATATTCCTCAGACAGTTTTGGTCCAACCACTCGATTCTGAGTCAAATTCTGATTGCGAATTTTAAAAAATGCTTATTTCAATGCTCTGTCGTCGACACAGATTCCAGAGAGCTGCCATAAATTTCTAGACGGTACACTAGGTAACTTTTACTTGAAATCTCTTGAAATATCCATCGCCCAAAATCATTGTTGATAAACGTTCCATCATCTCAGTCATTTCTGGATTTTGAGATCAAATTTGATTGGAAATAGTATTTGGCTTAGCCACAAATCATTGTTGGGAGAAAATTCGGTTAAAAGAGATTTGTGGCACACCCATTCTAAGTCTGTCATAGTTTAAACTCTTAAAACTTCTCACAGGCTCAGGGGTGTACCAGAAATCGCTCAGTGTTATCGTTTGATTTCGGTCGGACTCAAGGCTTAAACTTGAATCTGATTCCAATGGGAATTGCGGCTTTTAAGTTAAGAAAAAAAGAACTCTCTTCCAGTTTACAAGCAGAGACATCATCAGAAGGGAGCCAATCCGGATGCAGAGATACAAACGGCAATCCGTTTATGCCTAATTTCGGACAGGTGTCAAATAACATGCAGAAAGTAACTTAGGCTAAATACTTGAGCCTACGTCTAGGCTAAGAGCTGGATATTAGAGCTCCGAAACTATCGATCACTATTGCTAGTTTAGACACACGCTAAACGGCCAAGTTAAGGAAGGCAGGAACGAATGGTATCCTATCTTTTCAAACCGATGGTTCTATCGATAGTATCGAATCTTTAAACTATTCTATATATATCCTTATGCTGAAAAGCAAAGCAAATGAGATGACTTTGAAATAATGAAACCTTGGCCAGTGCCATTTGATGTCACGCTCTCTCTTAACTGCATTTCGTGGCATTTCTAAACCTAAAACTGGACAGAACTGACAAAGAGAGGATTATCACTGTTATAGACTGCCAGTAAGCAGTAGAGCTATCCAAAGCCATCGAACCCCAATATTGTTATAATCATAAATTTTGTTACCGTTCGGCAGCCATCAGAGCCATGCGTTGAGGCTGTTGCTCCTGCGGATCCTCGCAGCTGGCATTCAGTGCATTGTATTCATCCTCCATGGGATCCATACACTCCATGGATTTTTTTAGGACAAGCAGTTCTTGTAATTGAAAATTGGACAAACAATTGCCAAATTGCTGCGGCGTGCTAGTCACTAGTAAGACAAACAAAGAGAGAGAGTGAGTGAGGGAGGCAGCAAATTATAATGCTTTGATGGAAAAGAAGTGCAACTTACCGCTGCAAGTGTAACGCTCCATCGTATGGCCAAGTTCTTGTCTTGGCAACCAACTTAAGACTGTGCCAGCGGAATGGCAAGACCTTGATTACCAACTTGTGTTGGGGACTGTCTTTTGTGCTGCATGTCGGACTTATGTGGTCTTTGGCATGACTGCGCAATTGGAGCATGAAAAAACACACCGGCGGAAATGCACTCCAATCAAGTTGTCATAAAGAAGAAAAGCCAAGTAACCAGTAACAAAAAGAAGCGAAAGATGTGCTGGGAAAACCAAAATTAAGATACCCTTGCTAAGCAATTGAGCGCTATTAAAGCGAGTTACAGTTATTTATATATTTGTTTGGTACTTTTGGTATTTATTTGGTACTTTCTAGTGTTTTTCCAGTATTTTCAATTAGTTGCATAATAGTCTAATTTCATAAGCAGCTTTGAACAACTATTCTCAAAAAGAGAACTGTACGTAAAGACCAAAGAACTTTTCCATAAGATAATAGTACGTACGTATCTTTTTGTTTAAGTTGTAAGATGTTTTTTCGCATTTTTCGACAAATCATTTCTAAAGCTAAACAAGTGAAGTGACATTCGTCACTATTTCCCTTTATTAAAATTATTTATCAAAATGTCTGAGAATTCGGATTCAGAATCAACACTTTTTATAGCTGGGTTTTTCCAAAGACGTAAACTCTTATCTGACTTAAAGGTGATGAAGCTGTTCAAAGAGAAGCAAACAAGTGGTTCCAAAGATTTTGTAATTAAACGTCGAACAGCAATCATTGAATACCAATAATACTTTTATGCAAATTTAAAGAATTTTGATCTGCAAGGTGAACTTAAAACTCGCATTGAAGAAGAGCAATTAAAAATAGCTAAACCTTTCGGAAAAGGTTCATCAAAAACTTTTTGATGCTTTATAAAGTCTTCTTATAGCTAAATGCATTTAGTTTAGCATTTTTTGACTTTTCTTATCGTAATGGATATTCTATTCCCAAGAACTGGAAAACAGGCCTTTGTTTAAGTGATTGTTTATTCGAAGCAAATCTCTTCAGGTTTCACAAAAAGTACCAGCCCTTATAATTGTAATAATCATAAGCATATTTTTCAGGAGGTTTTATCTCAATGTAGCACCCGTCGATTGCGCCAAAGCATTGGGGGAATCCAAGCTCTTCAAAGCCCCGCACACACTCCTTAACTCTAGCTTCCGTGAGGAAGTTTTCCCCTAAGTACTGCGGCGCTAAAGTCGTCCATACTTCCTTGCAATTCTTTCTTTATTTGCAGAACAATTGTGTGAAACTCTGCAGACAATCCCAGTGTGTCTTTCTTGGCCAATTGCGGTAACATTGACACAAGGCGGGCAACCACATTCCTCTCAATTCTGAAACTTTCTTTGAATATAAAGTCACTTGCTATGGGCAGGTCATTTTCCTAATAGTTGCCGTGGCGGTCCTTAAAAAATGTATAACTGTTTAAATATATTCATATTTTGTAGACCCCTTTTTCACCAACTCTATGGAAACAAATATGGCTGAAACTTATATCATTATGTAAGGAATTTACATAAGAAGTGCAGAATATAACTTTCATTCAAATCAATAACAAAGAAAATTCATTTTTTTTACATGAAGATGTCTTTACATAAATAGGTTACTGGTCACAAACGTTTTCTCTGTTAGTTGTTGGCATTACTCTCGCAAAATCTGCGAACGACGGTTTGAGCTTGCACTCAAATCAGAAATGCTAAATCATTTTGAATTAAGAAATTTATGGATTTTAATTGGCTGTCTAGTATTCATAATATTTTAATTATTCCACTTATTTTCATTCATACTTCTCGGTGATTTGGCGTGAAAGAAATTGTCGAAACAGCACTTTGAACTATGCAGGAGACGCATTTCTGCAAGTTCATCAGTATTGTTGGCTATACTATCAATGGCTTCCGAAAATTCTTGAAGCTGCATTACATCAAGCTTCTTCTAATTATTTTTATTATCAAATTTTGCACTTCCCTGTTTGTTGTCAAACCAAACAAAAAACAGCTGTTCGGCTGCGGCTTTTGTCAGTGTGGCTGACTTTGCCGCAGCGATTAACGCCGAGCTCTAGGGGCTCCAGGGGGTGTCGAACCGATGCTACTACCGATAGTATCGAATCGTTTTGCTGAAAACATTGAATGGCGATGAAGTTTAATAGAGTGGAATCCTTGGCCGTTACTTGCTAAAATGCGACCATTCCAAAGACAGTGACAAGTTTTTTTGCTTTTTCTCTTTCTCAATTTTGCCTACAATGCAGTCGGCCTGACTGAGACAGCAACACAAACAGTCTCACTCGAGATATCATATACTAAGGATAGGAAGGTAGCAAGGAGTGTCGAATCTTTTCGAACCGATGCTACTATTGAAAGTATGAATCTTTTTGCTGAAAATAGCGTATTGCGCCACTATCGATAGTTTTGCAGCTCTAATCTGTGCACTGATGCACTGCTTTTTCTCTGCTCTCTACTCGCTATTCTTCTGTTCGTATACAGAAAAGCAGCACAGATTATCATGGATATGTGGTATTTGGTATTTTGTTGGTATTTGGCACGGACCGAACGGATGTTCTTGTCAGCTTTTCCGATTTCAAAATAAGCTGTAACTGATCGTCTATGAAAATGCGCTTGCGTTAGTCGTGCAGACATTTGTCGTTCACACATTTGTTAGAGTATAAAAAAAGCCGACATAGATAAAAACTTGGCGACAATTTTTAATTACTTAGCTCTTAAGTGCATAATTGCTTTAGTCTGATGTATTAATTGTAATTGGAATTGTTTGCTTATATTATTGTTGTTTTTATTGCTTTATAGACCGGAAGATTTGCATCGCATACGCGTCGAGCATATGGAGCGGCAATTGGCCAATTTAACTGGATTGGTACAGAAGGCTTTGGTCAATCAAAATCCGCAAATTGGGCCAATGACGGTGTCCACATTGGATCCCAACTATCTTGTTGTGCCAACGCAAATGCAAGGTATGTTCATTGATTCATTTGCTTGCCACACACAACCACACACACACACACACACACACATATGTATGTATGTATTAGTGTATGTAAGTTGGTGTATGTAACTGTATCCATATATGTATATGTATGTGCTTGCTCACGCTGCCCATTAACAAACACAGCAAACAACGGAGCTTTAGCTATAGATCTCTGACTAACCCATGAACCACACATCGCAGCCATAGCACCGCCGTAAATTAAGTATGCAACTAACAATTATACGTATTATCGACGAAGTGCCCCCGATGACAGCCGCCAAGCTAGGGAATCCAAGCCTTAGAGCTAGCATATAGCTTGTGTACCCAAGTTTTTTTGTTTTTGTTTGTTTCTGCATGACTTTTGATTGACTTGTTAACCCTTTGTGCCACTATTATATATAGTATATGTGTTCTTAACTCTTATCTCCCAACTTGCATATACACATATATATATATATATATAATCATATATATAGCTAACGGTTCCGGTGATGAGCTGTATGTTAGAGAGAAGGCACCTAAGCTGGGCAAAAATTCATGTCGTAAGTGTTATTCCATAAACTCTACTCTAATATTCGACGCATTGGTTGTATGCCCAAGTTACAAGTGTCCAAAAATTTGTAATGTTTTTGCAGAGAAATCCGTGTCCTTTGAGAAATCTGTATCGTTTAGCGATGATATACAGGGAATACCCAAATCTCATAGTCCACTACATGCCGGTAAATAAATGAATTGTAGAACTCTAGACCCTTCATTTTATGTAGTTGTTATCGTTTTATAAGATTTGTACTTCTTTTTTTTTTTTGTGTAGATCAGCTCTCTTCCCGATTACGAACTTGCCATTTTTACTACATATACATGTAGACTCTGTAAACACAAAAAGTGTTAAAGTGAAGTCCCCAAAGTGACCTTGAGTAGTTATGCAGTAACGCTTAAAATAAGTCACTTTCGGAATCGGGAGTCAGCCAAAGTTGCTTTTTTTTCTTGAAAATTATAGTTATATTTATTTAGTTTGAAAATTTTAGAAAATTTTTCGTTTCTAAACTACTTTTGAGAGTTATCTTTTGTAGCGATATAACTTTGTTTATTTTAAACTGCGATAGTACTTTTTTTTATTCCTAAAATTCGAAATCTTTTCGATTCAAAGTTTGTCCATAATTTGTTGAAATAGTCCTTGGAAGCAAATTTTTCCTAGCTGTTGTATAAAAACTGCCAAAAGCTTTGAAACTGTTGAACTTTTTTGAGGGGTTTTTTGGGTTTTTGGACTTATTTTTTCCCCTAGTCCAAAACCGTCAATTCTATTCAATTTTTTGAAAAATTGGCTAAAAAGATTTTGAAAACATTCTTGTTTCTTTTTAAGAGCGGTATTCCGATTAATCGATTTCTTTTGAAAACATTCTTGTTCCATTTTAAGAACTGTTTTTCCGTTTTATCGATATAATTTTATACATTTTAATACTAATTTTTTGTAGTTTTGCAAGAAATTTACATAAGTTTTAATACTGAAACCGTTTTTGTTGCTATTTTTGAGCTATTTTTAAATTAGTTTGTTGTCATTTCTTTTGAGTTTTTGCAAGTGATTCCATAGATTTCTTTTAAGCTAGTCAGAAAACTGTTTGCCAAACTTTACTTTAATAACAATAGATAACTAAACAATAGCAACAGTTTTTCTGTTATTTTATGACCTTAACTAAAGATTTAACCCAAAATGTAGACATATATTAAAGACACCAAACAATATTCTTTCTCAAATCTTTGTAAACTTATATGACCCTATCAACAACTACGACAATCAATGACAAACTATACAAATTGCACAAAAACTTAATGCCTTAATCGGTGACGGGGACTTAAAGCTGATACAAAACCTACCAAACCGGCAATCAAGTCATCTACCTTGCCACGCACATCTTCTCAAGGTAAGTGAGTGAGTGTTTCACCCCAATCCAAAAAAAAAAAACAAAAAAAAAACCATTCGATACACTCACATGCAACACTGAGACCACAAGCGCGCTTATCGAACACACTAACAAATCACGCATGTATGCACCAAAGTTTCAAGACGTGTGCACAGTTATTTTGCTATTTAGCTGCAGCTTGTCTATCCGATTAATCGATAACTCTGCATTCATAGAACGCGATCGCCTTAAACCGCCGCCACCACCCAAACCCATTGTGCTAGCACAGACTGCACATCCCAGCTACCGTGCGGACATAGCATTAGCGCCTGAGGTCTACAATCATTTGCGCGGCCTGCAAAAGAAGGCCAAGGATCTGCGCATGGAGGTGCGTACTTTGAGGCGTCTTTCGCAGGCGCAGGCCGTAGCCGTGCGCGAGGATATCAAAGGCACTTTTATGCGCATACGTGCCACGCTTTTGGCCAGCAGCGGCAGCTTTTGGGGCCAACAGGGCGATCAGGATGCCACACGCATATCTCGCGAGGAGGAGCTCTATAAACAGGAGGTCATACGCCTGGAGAAGGACTTGAGCGACTTGGAGGGATCGGTGGAGAATCTGCGCGGCGAGGTAATCAATCGACGCACACGCGTCAATATGACCGCTGTGGAGGACATGGCATTGGTCTTAAGTCGCGCCAGGTATGCTCTATGTTAAAGCTTTCCGGCCATCTGTTTAACCTTTGTGTACTTGCAGCAAAACTGTGGCCGAGCTAAAGCTTAAGTTTCCGGCTTTATCGAACGGCTTGCGTTGCATATTATCCAGCGAAATGGAGAAAGTGGTACGCGAAGAAAAGTTCCTAAAAGAAGAGCCCGATCGTTTGGAATCGGCGCTGCGTCGCTGCAAGAAATTAACTGGCACATTGGTGACGCTTAAACGGTTCGTAGCGGTTAACCTTTAGCAGCCACTAACTGTTTCGATTTTCACGGCCTTTTGGTGTTCCTTTTCCAAACTGTTTTGCAAACGCCCAACAATTGTTGCTTAGTTGTCGCTCACGGTTACGTGCTTAGCTTTCAAGCTTTCTCTTGCGACTCTGGTAAACCGTTGACCCGCAAAGTTTGCCACCGTCACAAAGTTTTAGTTGCCCAGTTCGATGGAAGAAGAAGAAGCGTTCAGCACCAACTAAGCAAGCTCATACGTTAATTCGTTACCTGAAGTGGTGCAGCTGTTCTAAGTAATTCCAAAAAAAATCCCAAAAAGGCATTTAAGTCGCCTTTGGAAAGTCTTGAGAAGAATTGTGATAAAGGATGGAGTCAGCGATAAGATAGACAGGCGCAACTCTTGATCTTTTGTACTAAATGTGCCGTGTGTGTATCGTACATTGAAAGACGGTTGGCCAATATTCGATTCTAATGGAAATACAAGTATTTCCACCAGTTCTTTCGAGCTCGGAAAAATCATCGCCAATTAAACAGTATTTATGACTTGTTAAGTGGCAAATGAATTCCTTTGTAATATAATCTGATCTAGAGTAGATGTCAAGGCCAGGAAGTATTTTCATGCGAAATGCCACCTATATGCCGTGATGGTACAACATCAATAAGCTCAACATAGCGCTAGCATATGCACACGCAGTATGGAGCCACACCAAAATAAGTCATAATATGACTATAAGTGTGTAATGCATAGAACAGTTACTCGCTATTCGAAAATAAAAGAGCGTAAAGTCAAAAATCACATTTTCCGATAACTTGTATAGTTATGTGCTATAGTGGATGGATTCTGATACACCTGGCACAAATATGTTTCTTTCAATGTCCATCTATTCAAATATTTCATATGGCAGTGAAGATAGAAATAGAAATCTGAACAGGCTTGCTTGGCCCGTTACCGGGTGACAGCTTGATGCAGTGTGCTCTCCTCCAGGCGCCCTCTGCTTTGCGCGCGCCTTTCCTAATGGGTGTTACCAAAGGTAGTGAGTGTGGAGAATGGCATGGACGCCAACTTTCCGCTCAAATACTGCAAGGACGTTATGGCCCCTGGTTCAGCGTCATAAAGTAAAACGGAAAGGAGGAACGTCTTATAGAGTGTCAGTTCCGTCTGGCAAGAGTGGTCTTTACTCATTTGCTTACTGGGACCACAGTAACATCTATAGGCAACAGTGATGGTCCGCTTGATTTACATGCAGGCATCGTTCTTCATTGTGACGGTGGTGCCAAGGTAGACGAAATCCTTGACAACATAAAAAGTATAGTTTTCAACATCAATCTGAAAGTCCAACCGCTGTGCATCTCTACTCGAAGAAAGCATGTACTTCGTCTTGCTCTCATTTACTGCCCGACCCAATCAGATAGATACTCTACAACCAATGATATAGATATCAGGTGTATTCAATATTGATGCCCTAAACAGCAACAATGCGAGCAGGATTGAGGAGGATTGCAAAATTATACGTGCAAAAGTGAAAACCGGAATAGCTGTGCGAATGCTCTACAAATATAAGCTTTGACATAAACTCTCTGTTCAATGTTATTCACTAATTACTCCAACTCTCTTCTATAGCTTGGCTAGCGTTCAGGAACAACGTTTGCCACCCAATGAGCCGCAGATAAGTGAGGAACCCGCACGTTCGGCTGAAATATCAGCGCCTGACAAGGTAAGTTCTGTTTCCGGTTCAAGTACCAACTAAGCCAAGACACAGGACACACAGCTAAACACACACACACACTATATACATACAAATATATATATATATATATATATACACACACTGTCGAGCGAAATTCGAGCTTTATGCTATAATTATTGAAACATAACTACTTACATACATACCATGTGATATACATATACGAGTAATCAAAAGTATTCCTTCAAATCAAGAGTTTAGTTGCTGTTGAGTCATAAGTTATCATATATTATACGAAGTTTGTTTCGTTTTGAAAAGAATTTTTTGAAAAAATCAGTTGCTAAGGTTCTGTTCCATTTCTAGCAAGCCGCTCTAAAAATAAAACCAACTAAAGTAAATTAAAGAAATAAATTTAAAATAAACAAAAATTTATATATATTTTATTTTGTTTGAAATAAATATTGATTTTAGCTAAATTGTTGCCTTGTTTAAGCGGCCTCAAGTTGAAATTTGCAAAAATGTGCAAAGAATTTCCTAAAATCATACACAAAGTAGTATAATAAATTTGTGTGTATATATATAAAAACGCAAAACCAAAAATTCGAACTGCAAGAATTATTCATTATATAACAATACACATTAGCAAAAATAAAAAAAAAGACTAAAAAATTATATTATATTTTTTTTGTTGGTAATATGCAAAATTTTGATAACCAATTCACTTAGTTGTAACAGTTGTATCAAAAGAGATATATTAAATGCTAAATTTTTATGATTTGCCTTTGGGTTTGAGTTGAGTTGAGTTTTGTTATGTGTTATGGATAATTTGCAATTGGCTGTTATTAGAGAATGTTTCAGTTACTTAGTTCATTTTGATCTTAACTCCCACAACAACAAAATATAATAATAAAAATAATGAATCATCTAGGCGAAGCTTCACCGATCGTTGTAGCCAAGCCAAATCCAACCAAAAGCCTTTCGAGTTAAGTGCACAACAGAAATTTTTATATATCCTAGAGAGCTGTAAGCTACGTACTATATTTATATAGGGCATTCCACGCAAAATGCGTGGAAAAAAAAAAAGTATTTCAAAAAATAAAAATTAAAAGTAATGAATGAAAAAATATTAAAATTAATTTTTTTTAAATTTGGTTCTAATTAAAATAGATTTTTTATTTTCATTAATAAAAGAACTTACTTCAATTAGTCCCAAATTGAAAAAAAAAATGTATTTTATTTTATTTTTTTTTTTCATTAAAAAAATTTAAAAAATCTTCTTTAGTAAAAATCATGTGAAAGATCGGAGTAATGCGCACATTTTATAGCTTCGAAAAATTGTTGTCTGCTAGATTTGTTTTAAAAATTCTTTTTTAAAAAATGTGAATTTTCAAAAAATCATAGCTCGAAAATTACCTTCCATTTTGAAAAAAAAAAATATCTCGAATATTTTTCACTTCTCTACAGAATAAAAATGTTTGATTGGGAACAATTTTTTTTAATTTTGCGTGGAATGCGCCTTATAACACTTTCTTTTGTGCAACTTATCAAAGACACGCCCATCAATAAACATATATTATGATGACAGACAGAAACACAAAAAAAAAATTTAAAGAAATATATATAATAGCTATAAAAATTTGTTTAAATGATTGCTCTAAAAGCTCTTAAATCGTGTTATTTAAAAGAGGTTTACCTAGTGATTTCGTTTTCTTCTTCTTGTACGATTCTTCTTGCCTTTTTTTTCGTACTAACATTTTTTGATATCGTATACAACAACAACAACAACTACAACCACATAGTTTAACTGGCGATGGAGTTCAAACTTCAAAGAGGCAATTACTGAGTAATGACTGAAAATCCAAATATAAATTACAAAAAAAAAAATACAAAAAATATATAAAAAAAAAAAACAAAACCCTTTTAAAAAACAGATAAAACTCATAAGACTATGTCTATTTTCTTTTTGCTAAGCATTATTTGCTCCGCATTAAACATACCTAGTTTATATTTTTTTGTATACTACAATATGTACTAACTACTGCTATAAACTTCTAACTACACACATACTATCAAAAAATATAAAAATAACGAAATACTTACATATATATATCAATTATCATGAGCAATTAACCATTTTCTTCAAACCGCTGTCTAGACAAATACGCACGAAACTTTGCCTAAAGGGATTTCACCCAGAATTTTCTTGCGTTTTTGTATGTTTTTGTGTAATCAGCACCTCGAACATATACATACATATACATGGCATATTTCTAGAAGGCGCTGAGTAAAAACTAGCGCACATTTGACATACTTTTGTATTGGTCTAAGAGATCTTTGAGTTAACTTATTCTAGACATCCATTGAGTAATAAACAGTTTCGAGTTGCATTACCAAGTCAACGAGCTTGTATTGTACGCTGATAATTCATGCCTGTTTTCAATAACAAAACCGACTGAAATCAAAACCGACTGAAATCTAAAATTAACAACGAATTTTCTATGGCATAAAAATAGATTGTTATCATTGTGGTTTTTGCCTGCAACTTTCTTTAGGAAAAGTCAAAAAAAGTGAGCACAAGAGTACGAGTAACAGAGAAGGCCGATATTGAAGTGCTCCATTAACACGAATCTTCCCGACTCCCATAGGAATTCATGCGAACTGCGTGTGTGAAGCGTATAGGTTCACCTCACTCACTAACTTTCCAAAATGTAAAGGATATTGTTAATATTGTATTAATGGGGAGTAGTGCATTGCGACTTTGTGGATCTATTGTGCCCCATATCTAGCTTAAAGCTCTCCCAAAATTCCTTTCTCTGATAAGTATCTCACACAACCTTATTACCAGGAATGTTAGTGTGGCCGGGTACCCACCGATGTGTCAGTTTGTTGTTTCTTCCCAGAAGATCCAGCTTGGCTCTAGTACCCCTAACTAGCTTGGAGTTGATTCTAGTTCCTGCAACCGCTTTTATCGCGTCCTGGCTATCTGATAATATAGCTATATCCCTATGTTGGTAATTCCTTTTTAGGTTTATGTCTGCACATCTGCTTGAAATGGAATTCGGCGGCCATTTTATCCCTGGGATGTTAAAGTGGCAGGATTGTCTTCCCCATTCTGTCAACATCCTGAGTACTGACTATATGGCCATTGCTACTCACTTTCCCTGCCGTTCTTAGGAGTGTAGCTTTTATATGTAGCTCTATGACTATATGGAGTGGTGTCAAATCCATAATTACTCAAAACTCAAATTTTAATAAAAATCACTCTGCACTGCCAGATAGCTCTGAGAGCACGTTGGATCTTCCGTTCAAAGTGCACTTTCCCGGTAAGCTTAGAGTCAAGACTCACCCAAAAAACATTAATCTCACTGGACAGTGCAAAAATCCCAACCCTTAGCATTGGAAGAATCAACCCAAGCATCAACCGAAAGAACCAGTACCAGGGTGGTCTTAATAGGATTTTCGAGTTATTGCAAAAGAGGTCAATCCTATCCAGAACATCTTGCATTGTAGTATAAACTGCATGAAGGGATCCAACAGATACCTTAAGCTTAATGTTTCTTGAAAAGGTAGGAAGGAATGGTATAAAAAGTCATCACTGTTTCATGTGCATATAAGAAGCATGGGGCAAGACCTTTGGAAATATATAATGACGATGATTCCATATGGGTTCCTGTTTTAGGCATCTGTTGTAGGCATAGAACGGTGTTTTGCATTACAGAGGTGCTCAAAACGACTTTACCTTAAGCTTTCGACACAATAATTAGCTTTTGTCACAGAACTTGTTTACTTTCGTATATTTTATTGTGTCCCTACGAGCTTCATATAGAGCAATTAGCCTTAACAGGTATGATTAAGTCTGTGAGCAGTTCTACATGATTGAAACCCAAACCAATGAAGATATTGAGTTCCAATATTCCTTACACAAAGCCTTATACCGTTATCTAAGCTGACACAATAGCTAGTTATCCAAGTCATTTATTAAAACATCGATGATTCTTCAATAAGAATGCTGATTTAGTCAGTGACAAATATACCCTAATTCGATTTGGCAGAAATAGCTTTGTTAGCGACGCATTTCAACAAGAGATTCAACTTTGAAAATGACAATTGAGGCAGATATCTAGAGATTTTTGACGCACGACTGAATACAGATGAAAGCTATGTTAGGCAAAGATGAAGTATTTGTGGTTTAGTCAGTCAAAGCACTCTCATTCCACCTAAATCTCAAGCTAGATAATGATATAGTAACATCTTGTCGTTGTTAGATAAGGAAATTCAAACATTCATAAACTTGTAGTTATACTTGGCAATTTCTCACCATTTGACACGTTGCATTACGAAGCTCATTAGACAGTATTTCAAGTTTAACTTACGCAGACTTTTATGTCTGTAATTTTGATTCGTCAAAGCACTAGTTTAGTTGGTGCTTAGCTAACTTCAAATGAAACTAGCAAACCCATCACATAAAACAAAAAATTATTTAAAAAAAGCTGAAGAAATTTAATATTGGGAACAAATTAAGAACCACATTTCGTTTCGTTTTTGTAAGTGGCTGGGTTTTGCTAGCTTTTTATGAAGTTAGATAGGCACACAAACAAAATTAAAAGAACAGAGCAACAAAATCCAATTTTTGCGTAACTAATTTTAAAAAAATAGCTAACAAATTAAACTTTTAAAATCGTTTAGCTAACTTTACGTTAATTTATAATAGAAAATATAAATACAAATATGCAGTTTTTGCCATTTCTTCGATTATTTTTAGAATCATTAGTTTAGTTTTCTAAATCCTCTGCCAATTGGCTACATGTTCTTCAAATATAGTTTTAGTTTTTTAGAATTTTGTTGTACAACTTGCATAAGATAATTTCTAGCTGTGGCTGCTATAGTTGGTATATGATCTTGAAAACTTGGTGTAAATTAGCATTGAAATAAGCGTGATAATTCTCGACTTGTGCTTTTAAAAGTACTTAAAACTTAGCAGAAGTGCTTACTATCTGGACCTTAACCGGTAACAGTTTATTATGGCCAGTTAAGAAGAAGAAAACGTAGCACAAGTACGAAAATTACTTGAAAAACTGAGGAGCTGAACCCGCGCGCTCATTGATAAAGCCGTCAATAAATCCATTATTTAAATTTATTCTTCCCGTTCTTCCTCTTGGATATAGGTACCAATATCTTTATATCGTCTTCCTCTACCTTGACCTCTACCTCTACCTCTGCCTTTACCTCTACCACTAACTCTATAGTATTGGTCAAGCCGAATTCGTCCAAACCTCACATAAACCATCTACGGACCATCCCCAACCTATGCTAAAATTTGTGGTTGAAATCGGTCGACACGTATTCTCAGTTAGTGGTGACATCCCTACACTTTTTTTATATCTATATAGATAAGTTATAGCCGAAATACAAGCTACTGAATGTCTTGTAGTCAGAGTTAGCCAATTGAAACTGTGTCTCTTTTGAAGACGTAGCTTATAAAGGCAAAGCAAGCAGGGAGCGTAAGCCGTTTTTTTTCTTTTGACAGATGACGCAGCGAAGGGACGACTATCGAATCGTTTATGATTTAGAGCAAATTCAAAAAGTTGGTTACACTTTGAAATCTTAGACCTTTACAAAATTGAAAAAAAAAAAACCTGTAAAAAAGTTTCAATACAATACTTGTACATAGAGCTTTTGATATACATATGCATATGTGTGTATATGAGATCATTTACATACTATAATTTCCCCTTACTTCTTATAATATATTATATTGCTTTTCATTTGCAAAACACACATTGAGACACACTCAGCAATAAAAGCGTTAAACTTGAGTTTGTTTTTTAAAACGCTTTTTGTAACGCTTTAATACTTATATTTTCTTTGTTGTTGGTTTTGTTGTTCTGTACTTGGTTTTTCCTCGTTTTGAACTCTCCAAATCCTTGATGTGATACACCGCAAATGCTTAGTAAATGACCTATATATAACCTTGGCTCACCTAATCCCAAACACTCCGGACTCTACATCCAAAACTAAGCTAACCACAAACAGTTCGCATTTTGATCATTTTTATGCCCTGTTTTTTTTTATTGATTTTTTTGATTTATGTAAAAAGGAGAGAGCATTTGTGCTACTTTTTCGTATAAACTTATACAAATGTATTTTGAATATATGTACTTGAATGTACCTACTTATTTGGCTTCTTTTACTTTTGTGTTGAATTAAGAATTAACATTTCAAATGCTAACCATAGTAACAAAAAACTGAAGAGAATATAAATGATCATAAATTTTTATATGTAATTATATTGATGTTGTAGTTGAAAATCAAAGCGTGTATACAATATGCAATATACAAATACAAATACAACTAAATATGTACAAATTAGAAACAATATAAGTATATATGTACACCTGTTTATGTACGCACAAATCATTCTATCAAACAGTCAGTCAAACCAACAATCAATCAATCAATCAATCAAACCAAACGTAAGAGCGGCCAAAAAGTAACGCTAGCCAAAACTCACCACACTGTGTGGTGTATCTTTCCAACTCAAAACAATCAGTCACCCTTGTTCTCACTCATCAATTGTTGTCTTTGAAGTTTTAACCATCTATTAAACCCAATCATTTATCATATACGTATAGCTCACATTAAGATGTATGTATTTTAAAACAAAAAACCAACAACAAAATTTTGACATTATTCGACTCATGAAGAACACTCGAAACAGTCACCAACACACAAACCCGTATAACCAAACACACATACACGCAACTTTGTACTCTAACTAAATCGAAAACAGTCAATCAGACAATCAATCAATCAATCAATCAATCAATCGATCGATCAATCAAACAATCAATCAATCAATTATGCTGTGAATAAAGCCAACATACATGCCAACAAATTGTTGTATGTCATGATTGCGTTATAAAACCAAAAAAATTTAATATACCATTTTGTAATCGGTGAAGACTTCTTCTGGAGCCTATCTAGACTATATGTGTATGTCATATCGCTTGTTCTTTTACTTTTCATTTTATTTCTTAACTTTAACTTATTTCAATTTCAGTTCTACTTCCCCCATCACTCAAACTCTCAAAATTTTTTGATACACGCGCTCCTCACAATCTCACATAAATCCTTAAACCCAACAAACAAATGCACCCAAACTTTCTATACCATTTTTTTGACAATCTGGCTTTTATTTTGCTTTCTTTTATAAACGCTTCTTATGCTACTTCTTATTCTATTTGTGTACATTATGCATATAATATTATAACATATGTTTTGCATGTCTTTTGTGCAAAGATTGGCATTATATATATACATATATATAAATCGTATAACTTTATGGTTTGTGTACTCTCTCTACTACTAGCACACAATGCATGCTCTTTAGAACCAGTTCACATCGAACCCTTAGAACGCGCACAGTACGACTTGTTGGACAGTTGTATATGTTCATAAGAACTACATCATTTTTTGTGCCATATGTATTACTACACATATATGTATGTGTTTCTATATACTATATATGACTATACTATTTACTGTGTTATGTTATTAAATCATTTTTGGCATTGCCCTTGCATTAATTTTTATTTCTTTATTTATTTTCTATATACAATTTAATATTTTGTTTTGTAGCCAATCCCAACACCCAGGATGGGGTCGTTCGCTATCAGCGGGGGAGCCGCACCCGAAAACGCACTCGATGCTCTGCTAGACGAGCTCAAGACATTCTCTAAACCCATAGCCCAACAGCAGCAACAACAACAACAACAGCAACAGCAACAACAACAACAACAGCAGCAATATGAGGTAAGCAAATTTAAACCCAAGTTCACAGAGCTCTATAATATTGTTCAATTGGTTTTGGTTTAGGAGCTACCTAACGAGTGAAAAAGTTAGCAGTTTGAATCATTGAGTGTGCTAGAATCTTACAAAACGGCACGAAGATGAGAAGTCAATTCATTGAGCGTTGACTCAAGTTAAGGCAAGTCTCCGAAAACTCTTCTAAGAAAGCATTATGAGCAAATAACTGCAGCAAGTAGCTGTTTCTTTAACCCTAGAACGTCAACCCTTGTCAAAATGACTACGCGCGCCGTAAGACATTAGTGTATAGTAAAAAGGATGACGTTCCAGAGTTAAGATAGATATACTTTTAAAGCAAAATTTAGCCATTTTTAGCTTTTTGTTATTACAAAATACATTAGTTAGTAGATTAGAAGAGCCAAAAAAAGGCCGAGTTTTGTGCTTTACAATAAGTTTCAAAGCAGTTGCCATCCTTTCTAACGATGCAGAACTGACTGGTGGTGTCAAATATCGTAGATCAAGTTTTGAAATACGATTTTCATTCCTCTCAAACATACAATTAGCTATTGGACCCGCCCCTTGCTCTAAGCAGTTGCACTTCAGCTAAGTTCTCATCACCTTCTGTCCGCCGCTCTGCTCCAGCATATTTCTGTTTTTTCAACGTTTTCGGTTTCACTTAAAAATAAGAATCGATATTCTCCTGAATGTGGTAAGTTATTAGTGTTTTTATTATTACGCCTTCAACGCTCTACTTATTAGTAATATACGATCAAATAAGAGTTAAAATTTGGATTGAAAAGATAATAAATTAGGTATAAGATATAACTTTTTTATTTTTCAATAAAGCGTTTCCTGTGCTTCACAGATCTTTTGATTTTTCCCCTCCTAGTAAAATTCTGTAAAATTCGGTCTTCAGCGATGTTTTCTAGCGCTGAAGCGTAAGATATGTTAAGCTATTACCTGTTCAAATCGCTTCACATTCGAAAAGTATTTTGTTCAAGCGGTGTACTCTCTAAATCTTGACAAATCCCGTATGGTATAGTTATTTGGGAACTCATTTGTTTACAAAGTTGTTGGTATAAACCTCTTGCTAGGCTAAACTACGATACTTGGAAAGCATTTCTTGACCAATGAACCAAAAGCAGCTGTGTTTCCAAGCCTAATCTTGAAACCTACTTATCATCTCAAAAATGAGATTTCTCGAACAAGTCGTAAGAATTAAATACCGTATAAATGATGTCAGGCGATTAGCCTCACGGACGTCAGGTTAAGAAACGCTGTATTCTTTCAGAGGGAAAAAGAATCGGAAACCGATGAATTCCTTAACCCTGGAACGTCATGCTTTTATTCTGTACACTTACGTCATATGGCGCGCGTTGTCATTTTGAAGAAGGATGACGTTCTAGGGTTAAGAACCTGCATGACAATTGAGTTAGGTGGCGGCGGATACTTCAGGGAGCCTATTTTGTGCTGGTCTATGGGGCGTTCAGTCGGGGATCCTGGCGGTTTAAGCAGCACTCTTATATTAGCGCATTAGGTTATATTTTGGCCAGAAAATCTTATAGGCTTTTGAATTAATTTACTGGTAGCTTGAGATTACGGGTACATCACATATTAAATATTTTGAAACCGAACCTTTCTTTGGGCAAAAACTCTCTCGTTCAGGTTTCGGTGCGGTCTGAAATATAAAAGATGGGTTGCGCTACCAGTCGCTATCGTTCTGAAACTGTACAAAATCAATTCAGGTTTGCAGTCATATCTTTTTCACTTAGTTTTATGCAATTGAAGCATTTCTAATAATCTGTTGTTTCCTTAATACACAGTTACGCCCCGAAGATTCCGCATCCGATGAGAGCGCACAGGCCGCAGTACAAAGCACCGTAACTACACAAATCTCACAGGCACGCTTATATACAGAGGTCAATTCCAATATGCCGCAGGGTACCGCCAATAGCATTATTATGGCCATGGCCACTGGCAATTCCAATGCTGTTCCTGGTGCTGCTGCTGTAGCAGCTACGCCACTGCGTCAGCAGTCCCAGCAGCAGCAGTTAATGGTGCAAACCAATATGGGCAGTCTACGTCGCCTGCACTCGTATCCCAGCGAATCGGAGAGCGAGTTGCCGCCAACTGGTCCACGGAATGCGACCATGGCCAATGGTGGCGTGGGCAGCGGCAGCGGCAAACCACCAGTGCCCGAGCGTAATGCCGATTTGATAACCAAGGTGGGCAATAAACGCATACCGCCACCACCGCCGCCACGCACCAGCTCACGCAGTCCACTGGCCAGTCCGACAAGCCCAAATGTGCCACAGAATATGGTCGCGGCCGCAGCTGCAGCCAATAACAGCATAAATATGGATAGCTCAGCAACTGGAGGGGACACCTCAAGCGGTGACAACTCCAGCGGCAATGAGTCCGGCAATGATCATGCGCAACGTCAGGTGGCACTAGAGATGCGACACCAGGAGCTGCTCAAAAAGCAAAAGCTGCTGCAAGAGCAGTATCAGCGCTTGCAGCAAATGAGCAAGCTGCCCTCTGTGGATGTTACCTGCCCCTCGCAGGAGAACGTAGTTGCCACGGCCAGCGGCGGCGGCGGCACACTTAAGAAGCTGGGCAGCGAGAGCAATATACAGCAAAAGATAGCCGCTTTGAGTTTGGCATGCGAGGCAAGCGGTGCCGGTGCCGCGGCTGCGGCAGCTAATGGTGTGTTGGTCAGTGATGCTACGAGCGGTGTGGTGGGCGGCGTTGTTGGTGGTGGTGTTGTGGGGGCAAATGCTGGTGTGGCCGCTGCTGCTGCAAGTGCACAGCAGCAGCAACAACAACAACAAACGGCAACAATGACCACCAAGCAGGTGTATGAGACGGAGATACTTTAACACAACTGGAAATTGGCGTGGAAGGAAACGAAAATTGATATTTGAATATAGAGAGGCCTCCGTTGCCTGCCCAAGTCCAAACCTTAATTGATGCACTCTCTAAGACTCGTCTCTCTCTATTTATCTATCTAACTAACTCCCATTTACCATGTTTATGCGTAAAAGATAAATGCAAATGGCAGCAACTCTTAAAAGGCGATTAATTAGCGCGTTTGCTTTTACGAACAGTGTTGCCAGATGACAAAAAAGCCACTACTATTATAACCGTATAGCCAAATTATTTGTAATTCTGTTTTAGCAGATTAGAAAAGATTGTAAATAATAAACCTCAGTATGTAAGTCGTCTACGTTAAGATGAGTTAGAAGCATCTCACAGACTACCTACTTAAACGGCTGGATATCAAGGACATGGGCATATAAGATTGTAGACTCCAGTTACAGTTGGAGCAAGCCATCGATTCAAATTACTACTTTAATTAAGCAGTTTTCAATACAAACAAAAACGAAATTAATTTTGTGGCTGAATACTTCAACATTGAGTTCATGTTAAGGCAGAAAATGCGCCTCAACTTTCGCCTAATGGTTAAAAAATCTGTTCAATGCGTTTAAACTTTTCGGCTACAACGAGATTAGAGAAAAGCTTAATTTAAAATGTGGGTGTTAGAAGCATAAGGGTGCTTAACATAAATCTATGACATATTTAGTTTCTTTTAATAAACTTTTTTTTGAATGAGCTAATGAAGTTTTAACCGCTTAGTTAGACTTTGAGCCGGAAGAGCTAAAAAAGTTAATAGACGAATTTTGACTTACCTGCATTTCTACTATAAAAGAAACTTTCCCTGCAGTACATATCAAACAAAAACAAAAAGCATTATTTTTCAAACTTAACATAAGTATACGACACTAAGTATCGGTGTTTATATTCATATATATTCATATATTCTCATTCAAATCGAACACCTTTTGTGGTGTCAGATTTTTAGTTCGAAATTTCCCAAGAAAAAAAAGTGGAAAAGTGCCAAAAAGTCATGTACTTAATGTGCAATATCTCCGATTTAACTAAACCAATCGTTCAACTTTTGTTTTTATTTTGAAGCTTACAGCATTAGGTTTATTATTTAAATCAAATTTTCAAAGGCGCACTAACAAGGTTGTAGCTTTCGGCATAATCACGCCTGACAAGTAGGCCCCAGATGTTTTTCAACGATTTTAGGTCAGCTGAACAAACTGGCCAGTCCTTTATGGACCATAAAAATGTTTCTTTTATGCATTTCAAATATGATCGCTATTCCGCTTTCTTCCTGGAATCGAAGAAAACAATGCTCAAAACAAGACGCTTCACATAATCAAAACTGTTGATTCAACAGAAATAACACAAATTGGTCCCACTCCAATAAGGAGCCCAAACTATACTTGTTTTTTTAGAAAAAAATCATGGGCTTCTATAGATATTTCTGAATGATAGCAAGTTTCTTCAAAAAAATATCAACAGTTAGAAACAAGGAAAGTTTTAAAAGTGTTTAAGTATGCTCTCAATAAGAGTGTAAGTTATTTCAAAGAAATGCTTGGTGCTGACATGTGATGCAGCACTTGAGTTGAGTCCTTTTTCAACATAGAACGGACTATGTGCATAAAATCATATGCGATGTTGGGAATTCGTGAAATCAATCAAAGAATAGATGACAAAACATCGTGTTCAAACAATCATTTTCGAAATTTAGACAAGAAATTGCTCATTCGAATGCGCATAAACTGATATGTGTATATACAGTGAAATTTTTCATATGTGTTTTATGATACTTGTCTATTCTATATTCTATTTTCTCACGCTATTGCAAAGAGTGACGGTTACGATAAGCTGTGTAGGGTTTAATTGACAAATCGATAATGTTTTCGGAATTGAACACCAAATTAAGTGTATAGCTCAGCCAAGAAAGCAACATTTCCAGTAAAACTAACGATGCTTTTTAGGAATATTTTCAAAAACATCACTTCTTTGCGCTACTATTTGTAAGTCAGAACAAAGACTATGAAAGTGATTAGGACGCTAAGTCAACGATATGGGAAAGAAGATACTAGCTTTTACATTGACGAAATTAGATTAAAGAAAGGCAAGAAGCTGAAGAAATAGAAGTAATCGAAAGTTAAATGTTATGTGTCGTATAAATATGTTAAGCAACTTATGGTGAACAAATGTTCACTCTCTCAAAGCTAAAGAAGCAGAACATCCGTAGATTTGAATCTTCATAGTGCTCAGTAAGTGGAGTCTTCGTCGAATAAACCTCAAGAAACCCGTTCGATGCTCGTGAAACTACAAACACGAAACGCTAGTTATAACCAACAATATGGTAACACTGCATAAATGAAGAGTTTATGCAAATTGCATTTGTCGCTCGCATAAACTAACGGTAATTGTTGCTCGCTCTATCTCTTTCTTCCACACTCTATGTCACCTATAACTCTTTACTTCAGCTAAAAGACTTCGCTTGACGCGCAGAGACTTCAAAAGTCGTCACTCCCTAAGAAATAAATAATAATATCATAGTAACTGAATAAAAAAAAAAAAAAAAAAACTTATGTAAAAGCATAATAAAAGAAATTTAATTTGTTAACAATAAGCAGCCCAACTATTAACATCTAATTGTCGTATTTATATAGTCAAATGAGATCGAAATAAAAAAATCGAAAAACGAAAAAAAAAAAAAATGTAAAACATGGCACATTTATGTAATATGCATGTGTGTATGCTTATCTAAATGTACTAAACTATTTTGTTGTTGTTTCAAAGAAAAAAAAAAAAAAAAAGGCACATAAGGCATAGAACTTAAGCTATTAGAACATAAAGTACTCAGAAAACGGTCCTAAAACTTACATATGGGAATAAAAACAAACAAAATATGATAAAATAAAACATGAAACCCAACAACATTGATGCCAAAACTATTAGATGAAAGCCTTAGCTAAAACACACACATTTCAACACTCTGCCACACAAAACTACGAGTATTATAGAACACTTAACACTTAACTTAAAAAAAAAGTAAAACTTAACGATACGTCACATAGCAAAGGCACACAGTATATAACTAGAGGAGATGAGTTAAGAGCAAAGCAAGTTGGAAGCTGAACGAAATTTGTTATTTTGCTTACAAAACATACAAATACATAGAAAACCGCAAAGCACAAGTGCATAAAATATATATATATATATATATACATATAAAAAAAATTAATAATAATATTGCAACAAAAAGAGAAGGAACACATTCACAAACATTTAAACTATTAACATACATATGTACATGAGAATATTACATAGAATTTTATTATTACCTTGGTATGGGATGTGAGACTGATAGTTCTATATATGTAGCTCATCAACAAGTAAAACGAAAATGAAAAAAAAAACAAAAAAACACACATATTAAACGTACTTATTTTTGTTAGTAAAGTTAACTTAGCTAATTTTATTCCACAAATTGTTATACTCTATGAAAAGTAACGTTGTTTGAGGGTTACATAACTATTTGGCAAGAGTATGCAAAACTTCGGCTTGCAACGAAGTTATTGTTTATTTCTGTGTGTGTTTTTAAAGCATAATAAAAGAATGTTTTTTTTTTTTTTTTAAATTAAAAATATGTATTTTGAATACATACACAAATATATATACAAAATATTGTATGCAGCAGCAGCGCATAAATTAAAAAAAAAAAAAATTTATAAATTTTTTGAATTATGCATTAAACACAAATTTATTATATACACACTTATATACATATATATATATATACATGCAGACATATGGATTTTGGTGGAATTACACGAAATTTCTTTTTATAAAAATTCAATATTATATATATATATAAAAAAAAAAGAAGAAATTAATGCAAATGAGCATATAAGAATGGCTCAAACAAACACAGAAATTGTTTTAAGCTTCAATTTATACAAAATATAAGAATGTCGCGTATCTATGTATAGTAATATTTAGAACAAAGTACGTGTTTTTAACAGTGTAAACATTTTGTATTAAAACCAGGCCAAACATTTTGTTTTTCAAACAATTGTGTTACTTTTTAGCTCAGTGTATTATTAGCTATTAATAAGAAGCAATTTTTTTGATTTTAAGATTAGTTCTTTTTTTTTTTTTGTTTTTTGCTTGCAAAATAAGTATGCTGTTTACAGTTAAGTGTAGAGAAAGATTCAAAATACGCAAAAGTGCCACAAAGTATAAGAAAAGGTGAGCAAAAACACTCGAGTAAACTTAAAAACAATAAATTTGACTTCGAATATAATATACAGACAGTTATATGTGCAACATACAACATATGTACTTACATATATATATATATATATACATACACAACTAATACAGACACGCAACGAAAAGAAAAATTAAACAAAAACACGAATTATTAAAATAAATTAACACAAATTAAAAAAAAAAAAAAAAACTATAAACACAATGACAGCGATGTTTAAAACTCACAAAAAAAAAGCTACTTAGCAAAAAAAAAAAAACAGAAAATGGTAAATTAATTAAATTTTAAAATGTTTTACCACGAAGAACCTAAAACCTACATAGTTAAATGTGGCAAATGCTAATAAATGTAATTGTGTAAACTTATAAGGAAATAAACACACAAACTCCCACACACACTCACATTGCATGTTTTGAGTCAAAACAGCGCAACTTTCGAGTACACAAATAGTAAGAGTATTTTGGACGCTGACTTTACTCGCGTCTCTTTTATGCTCATCAAAATAGTATTTAAATAATAATAAGCAAAGTATATTAAATAAAAATAAAAACTTTGTTAAAGAGTACCCCATACCATAAAAGCGTATCATTTGACTGTTTTGGCTCAACTCATGATGATCCAATTTGAGATAATTACGTAAACCAATTCAAAACTGATTTTTCAGCAATTTTTAATAAAAGTTTTTCTCGTTGAAACTTATTTAACACATGATTGTTCCAAGGGCAGCTATATACTTATATGCTTGTCTTATTTTCACCAAATTTGGCAATTCATACTAGACATATGTACGTACATGTAAGATTAATTTAACTGAAATTTGGTTAAGATATCTAATAAAAAACAAAAAAAAGGTTTTTCTCAGTCAATTCTACAACGTAGTTTTATTTATAGGCTATGCCCAGTTATGCATATTAAGCTGGTTCATACATCAAAATGAATTTTTTAAATTTTAGCGCCAAGTTAACAGTGCTTTTGAATTTAACATTTGCGCTCAATTAACAGCGTCATTACAGAATAACATATGGCCAATGTATACTCGAGACAGGTATTGTCATCGTTGAGCGAGTCTTCTTAAAATTTTGCGCGAGTCTTAAATAGCGCAAGAGAGAGACGTAAGTTAATCACGTTGCTGAATAAAAACGCAAACATACGTATACTTATAACATAAGAGGATGCAAAATTTAGAAGCTGCGCTGCTGACGTCCCAGCATAAGACAACAGCCACAATTCACTCAAGTTTGTCATTTAACAGCAGCATTTAGTACGCATGTATTTACATTTGCCAACAGTTAACAGCCCAAATGAACCATAACATTGGGTTAAAATATTTGCCTAACATTTGAAAACGGTTAACAGTTTGTTTTTGAACCAACGGTTCTTACATTGGATAAACAATGACTCATATGAGCTGCTCTCGAAATGAACTCCTCGAACGCTCACTTTCAGCAGAGCTCATGCTCATGAGCTCGAGCCACGCAGCGAACGATTCAGCCAACTCTTTGTGTTGGACTTCTGCTAGTTTGGGTTTTGAGATATATAGATTTGGACCATAAAAAAGTTCACATTTTTTTAATTTGTTTTCCAAAATTCTTTATGAAAAATTAGTTTATTCGTGTTTTGGGGTTTTCGGGAAAAATTAAACATTAAACCTTCTACTATCCTTAGTTATTAAACTAAAATTAGATTAAATTTTTTAAAATAATTTTATTACAAGCTAATGCTATAAACTTCAAAATAAAAAAAAGTTGAATCGATTGGCTTAGTTAAACTTTTCCAACTTTTTTTTGAGAATTTCGAATTGGTATTACTAAAAATAAAAATTTGCATGAAAAATCCCGATACCCGAAGAGTTTTTGACAAAAATTTCAGGCGATTAAAAAATCTGATGTGAGTTAAATAATTGCAATTAATATGTTTGCTGTTTATTCCTCAATATCAAATATATTTTTTTTAGGATTTTCTGATAATAATTCATTAAGCTTAATTGCATATTATTTTGGTAATTATTGATGTCAATGCGCTGAAATCATTGAGCAATTTTAAACGATTTTTTTTTGATTCGAGTGGCATATTCATGTAGAGCGAGTAGCCTTATATTTGCATTAACCATTTATTTACATGCTTAAGGCTTGGGACCAGTAGAGTTTCAGATTTTTATGATAGACAAATTCCCGCATTTGCGACCTGTAACAATTTTCTTTCACTTACCGAATACAAGGCAATAGGTATAAACACACAACTTCTATTATTAAGACTATATGTATAAGTATTTTTACCAATATATTGATATAATGTATTAAAATTGATTAAAGTGAAAAACTATTTAACAATATTGCTCATAAATGGTTAAATAAATTACATACATATAAAAGAATAAACGTTTTTTTACAATTGTTTAATTCAAATTCTCTTGCATTCACACCATGCACAAGCAAATACTGACAATATCTAAAACTCAAGCTGGCTAAAGCCTAAGGGTACAATCATAGTGCACGCGGTGACAAAGCTGAAGACGATAAGGATAAGACATTTGCAGTATATAATATCGAACTTTACTACCGTTTTTTAAAGCTCCCTCTTACAGCATATTTATCGCAGTGTATCACAGAAGCTTAAGGACTTCTCTGTTATCTCTTCTTCGTAACTGGCCATAACAACCCGTTATCGGGTTACGGCCTGATGTAAATACATTCTTTCATTGGAACTGTGGTTTTACGTGGTGGGTCCCAAACTCTACGCACAACCCTTTTAAGGCCTACTGGTTTTGAAAGAACCTAGTGTCATTGTTAGTCGCCTCATACGACAAGCTTTGACCTGCTGAGGTGGTATTCTCTAACCCGCTCATCACACGGGGGTTCTCCGTTATTTGCATTTTTAATTTTGAAAATATCTACTTCCTCAAAAGTTATGATTTTCGCCGAAAAAGAAGTCAGTTGGATCCGATGTGCAGCGCCAGCAAAACGTAATATTAACATAGGTTTGTGCATAGACTAACCCGTTAGCAGCGCGAGCTTCGATTAACATGCTTGCTGCAGCTGTTAACTCGCAAAAAACAGCTGTAATAAACAAATTATATGGCCATATGCCTTAACATTCGCGACTGTTAACAGCGGCACTTGTCATTTAACAGCGGCAAACAGCTGCCGCTGCTGTTGCTCTGTTGCCCGGCTGGTTTGAGTTGTTTGGCGTGCAAAAAGTTGTTGTTTATCGTTCGATTTGTTTGTTTGTTGTGGCAACTTGGTGAAATATATTTTCGCAATAGTTTTGTATATATATTTAAATTCGTCTTAAAGCGCGGATGATTTTACGATTCTTATTATTATATTAGTTTTGTTTTCTTTTGTTGTAACAAAAGACGCACATAGCACGTCACACAAGTTAAATGTTCGTTTTTTTAAACTAATATAAATTAAAGTGCCTTTAAAATTAATGACAAGTAAGTTGGTGGCATAATTAGGCTCTTTAAATTATGCAAAGCTAAAGCGAGTTTTGCATTTACCAAAATATACATACTATATGAGATTTTATTGAAATCGCGTGTTTTGGTGGTGTTTGTTTTTGGTGACTTCCTCTTCCTGCTTTGCTTGCTTTGCTTTGCCCTTCCCACTCGGTCCATGCAAGTCGGCTGTTATAAATCAATTCTGTTATAAAACTGTTATAAATCAATTCTGTTATAAATCTGTTATAAATCAATTCTGTTATAAATCTGTTATAAATCAATTTCTGTGCTATTGTGTTCTGTTGCAGCATGCAAAACCATTCAATTTTGATGAAGTGATTCTTTCATCTTTCCCGTGTGGTGAGCGGGTGAGAGAATACCACCTCAGCAGGTCAAAGCTTGTCGTATGAGGCGACTCACAATGACACTGGGTTCTTTCGAGACCAGTAGAGCCACCACAGGCCTTAAAAGCGTTGTGCGTAGGGTAAAAACCACAATTCCAATGAAAGAATGTATTTACATCAGGCCGTAACCCGATATCGGGTTGTTATGGCCAGTTAAGAAGAAGAAGATTCTTTCATGCGAAGGACTTAGACTCAGAATGAAGCATACAAGCTTCCTTGTGGTTCTTCTAGCTAATATATACAAATATCTACAAAAAGTGTAATTTTGTTGTAGTTTATAGGAGGAATAGTCTGAAATTGATGCATTGTTATCTAAATAGTTATTGGTATCGCTTACTCTTATGGTCTTCGAGATAAAGGTGTTGATCGTTTTGGTAATAGAAATTTGTAGTCTGTCACGCCTCCTTATCAAAGTTACACACATCGCATACTATGATACATAGTACTAAGTGGTAGCACCTTTGTAAGCTGTGTCATTTTTAAGGGTTCAGTAGTTTAAAGTTTTTACAATTGTCTTGAGTCTTTTTGTTTTTGCTTGTTTTGGTAAAACAAATAATGTGATACATTGTTATCACAAACTGAAAATAAGCTAATATAACCAACAGTTTAAAGGGTATATATGACTAACTCTAAACGATACGAGAGCAATCAGCTGCCGTAATAGTATACTTAGCTTACTATAAATAATTGTGTGTCCCCTTATCTGACATTCGAATTAAAAATTTTTTTTTGGTAATTGAGTTTTTTTTTGTTAATTAAGTGCGTACTCTTTAGTTTTAATCTGTAATGTCTGCTGATCAAGCTTTTCAATTGAATTTTTTATGATTTCGGGCGCATCTACGTCATCTGGCAGTTAATAGAATGGTTCACGTGTTCCTCCATTAATACAAAATAAACAATACTTACTGATTGTTAGATTTATTCATGCATATCAATACTCTCAACTAAAGTGATCGTAAATATCAAACTGCAGAGTCAATATGGCGGTTGGGTCGGTCTAATCAGTAATATCGCGTTGGGAACACACTTAAAAAAAGTGTACAAAAAAACATTGCATCGTAAATTGAGCTCAACGAAGTTTACATACGCTTAAAGAGCATTTCAAATATAAAACACTCTTTAAAAATATAATAACCAACGAAGTACTTCAAGAAATATGTTTTAAAAGTGAAATTATTAATCAGTGGCTTAAATTTAAATTGAATATACCTTATACATATTCCATCTGAATTGCTTGGGCCATAACAATCCGTTACCGGGCTACTACCTGATGTAGGGCGTTCCTCTTTCTCCACACCTTGACACCAAAGATAGTTAGTGCGTTCTGTACCCGGTGCTTTCAACGGACACACAGCAGTGGAGACCTTCCTACCAGAAGCTTTTTTGTCCATACGACATGGCTCGGTCATTGGAGCCAACAACTAAAGATCCCATGATCTTATGAAGTAATTTCCGCTTAAACATTCAATACATACATCAGTAGCATCGATTGATCAGAGCGATTCCCCGCTTTATCTTCATGTGTTGTTCGCTCTGACAGCGTCGCCAAGTTTCACGAAATCTATGAAAATATCCAAAGCACTGTTTTCAGCAGCAACCTGAGAGTCTCAACGCCCCGTCTTTATTTGAAGAAAACATATAAGTTATCTTCCCCTCATTTACTACCAGACCCACCCTGGCAGATTTTCTTTTGATAGTACGAATAATTATGTCAATATCATCTGTGTAGGCATGTACTTTCCAACCTTGACGGAGCTGAGCACATAACGTATTTGATAGAGCCTAATATGTGATAGAAAGAAGACTGATGTGGTTAGCGCATCCCGTGGGCTCAGCCGTCTTAAGCACAGGACAGATCAGACCTAGACCTCCTTGGTTGAAGCATGGCTTCACTCAGTGGTTCATTGCTCAGTCAGCTCGCAGCCACGAAAATGTTTCACTTTGATTTTCGTTTCACTGCCGCGTTAAAGAACTCTCACTTTGACATTCGAATCTATTTGAATGTAGAATTACTTTTTTAGTCGGTTTTATAAAGACACCAACTTTTATTACAGAAATTCAGTTTTATTTGTATTTCTTGGCTTAAAGTTAAGTGAAAAATATGACATCTTGCCGAATTCTATTATTTTGACGAATCGAGATCGGGAGATCGACTTCACTGAAGAGGTAACAAACTGTTTGGCAAAGCCAAGTTGCCAGACACTACTTAAAGAGTATGAACCGATAGATTGAGTAGTCTAACCCGGGAACCCGTGCCCAAAACAGTTGTGTCAAATTAAAGGCAGGCATAAAAACCTGTCTACTGTCTAGAATTCCGAAGATCTTTAGGGTCTGCAATTGAACTTGAATAATAAAAACGAGTTTCTAATGTTAAACAGAAAAATTGGGCACTATACGGCAAACAGGTCTGTGTACATAGAAGAACGTTCAAAGCCAACGAAAGCTATTACGCCATTAAATGCGGGCAAAACTACAAAGTCGGTTGTTAAAGTCAGATTTTGATTACTCTTAATCCTTGCTTGAATGAAAAAACAATAGTGGTGAAAAAAACCAGGAAAACGCCGCGAACGTAGCCAAATCTTAATGGTCAAAACAAGAGTCTGTTCACGTTGCCATAATCAGTATTATTGGGTGTTCCGAAGGGGCGCATAGCATAAGAACGACGTGTGCAACAAATGTCTGTATCTTTATATAAATGAACGCTATCTAATCGTTAGTTGCCTTTAGATCGAGGCAAACATTTGATCGACAGTGCTCCGGCAGTGTCACAGCGCTCTACTTGCTCTGATGTTATCTGCAACAAAATAAAGAATCTGGCCTGGAGAATTATCATCATTTGTCATATATCTGCCTTTTACAGGTAACATAAAGATTATAGAGCAATCAGAGCTGAGGCACAGACAGCAAACAACACTTGCCGCAGACAACACAAGATGTCATCGACGGGTACGGAGAGCACCAAACTGGGCGATGTGGCTCTAATTGAGGTGCAACTAGACAGCCTGGACTCGAGTCACAATTTTGCGGGCACTGGCAATGGTGCACCCACTATAGTGCCGAAACAAAAGAATGTCTTCAAATCGAAGATATTTATTATAGCCGTTACCTTCTCATCCGTCCTTATCACAGCCATGTGCATTGGCTTTCTGGTGCACTACGAGTTCGCCAGCGATGTGCGTGATGTAGAAACATTGGCCTATTGCCATGTAACGCTGCCCACGCAGCAGCAGGTTTGGTATGATCGCGGCATAGCCGAATTGAAGACGGCATTAAATCGGCAAATAAATCGTCACCGCGCTAAAAATGTAGTCTTATTTGTGGGCGATGGCATGGGACCAAATACAGTGACTGCAGCGCGTCTCTATGGCTACAAGGAGGAGGGACTGCTCAGCTGGGAGCGTTTTCCGCATATGGGACTCCTAAAGACCTACTGTGCAGACAAGCAGGTGCCCGATTCGTTCTCCACAGCTACGGCGCTCTTTGGTGGCGTCAAGACTAACTACGAAACTGGCGGTGTGGATTCTAGCGTACCGCTGGCCAATTGTAGCGCCTCCTTAGATGAGACGCATCATGTTCAGACCATACTTAAATGGGCGCAGCTAGATGGCAAGCGTACAGGTTTTGTAACCACAACAAGAGTTACGCATGCCACGCCCGCTGCCCTGTACGCGCACGTGCCTGATAGACGCTGGGAATGTGAGTCTACTATGCCGGCAACAGCGCTTCAGGACGGCTGCAAGGATATAGCACGTCAGCTGGTCGAGCTGCCCACGGGACGCAACATTAATGTAAGTAACGAAATATGAACGAATCGCAGAAAAAGTAGAAACTGAGGCGCACAGTTCAGTAGCTTCAATCTTTTTGAACAACTGAGGAGATTTAAATCCAAAGTTGCAGTACAATTATTTTATAACTGACTACTAAATCATTTTTGCTTACAGGTCATCATGGGCGGCGGTCGTCAAATGCTTGTGTCCAATGTCAGCAGTTCATCAGCTGATCCGCTGGACACCTGGGCAGGCCATTCCACAGATGGACGCAATTTGATTACAGACTGGGCACAGCACAAAGCCAAACAGGGCCTGTCTCATGCCGTTGTACAGAACAATGGCGAACTTAGAAATCTCAATACAGACGTCGACTATGTTCTGGGCATATTTGCCAATGGTCATCTCAAATACGATCACGAGCGGGACCACAGCGATAATGGCATGCCTTCGCTTAGTAATATGACAATTAAAGCCTTGGAAGTGCTGGGCAACAGTGATAAGGGTTTTTTGTTGGTAGTCGAGGCTGGCATGATAGATCAAGCTCATCATCGGGGTCATGCGCGGAAGGCGCTCAACGAGGTGTTGGCGTTAAATGAGGCAGTGGAAGCTACGCTGAAGCAGTTGAAGTAAGTTAAGTTCTGGCTAAGCAAAGCGAGAGCACTAGGAATTATTTTAAGAACGGATTCTTACGAAAACGCTGGTCATTTAATAATTTTACTAATTACAGAGACCAATTGGATGAGACTCTGATCATTGTAACTGCTGATCATTCACACAGCTTGACCATTAATGGTCACCCGGAACGTGGTGCGAACATTTTGGGTTTGGCTGGCAAGTCAAAAACGGATCAAACTCCTTACACTACGCTGACATATGGCACAAGCTATGAAGGCTTTCAGGTTGACAAAGAGAGCGGCCAGCGGATGAGTCCAGCGCTTAGTGATACCACAGATTGGGAATATCAACAACAAGCGGCCATTAATACCAATGAGAATCTGCACGGCGGTTCCGATGTCACCATACACGCGCGTGGTAAGTAAAATGGCTAGAATACGTTTTATCACTGCATATGTGTTATTTCGGATTGATTGCAGGTGCCATGTCCTATTTGTTTCACGGCGTACACGAGCAGAGCTATGTTGCGCATGTTATATCGTATGCGCTGAGAATTGGTCGTTTTCGTGATAGCACAATTGCCGAATCCCTGGCCGATCTGATGCCTTTGTAGTTTTCTTTGTTTTAGTTTAATCTAGCTTTATATGAATATAGCCTAATGCTTTTTTACTTTATTGTGATAACAAAGCTGTTTTAGTCTTAATTACAAATACAAATCCAATGTACGCTGTAGCGCATAAGCATTTTATTCCGTGCTAATTTAAAATATATGATAAAGCCGGGTAGGTGCCCGGGAGTGGGAAAACCTGTACCTAACTTCCCAACAAAAAAAAAGTATTTATTGTTGTCCATTTTTGTATCGATACGTGTAGGCGTTTGGGTAGGGGGTCGGATTACAGTGCGAGACCATCCAGTGAGATGTGTGTAAAATGAGCAATACCACTGAATGTATGTTCTGTGGTTATACTAACAAGCAGCTAATGTCCTCTACAGGTTCGTAGTATAAAAAAATAGGCTGTACACCTTCCATTGCAATAACAGAATGGAAATGCATGAGTTTGCAGGTTCGCGGTTCAGTTTCATGGCTAAACTAATAAACTATTGGAGAAATACATTCGAGATATAGAACTTTCTTGGATTTTCTGCATTCAGCGCCATAACACAAAATGGGAGGGATAAGCGATGGGTAGATTTGAATATATGTAAATGGATAATTGAACGAATCGTATGAAATTACATTTTACGATAAGTCCTTGGACATGACATGACATTTGTGTACTGGTTATAAAAAGTTTTTATTAAAAACCCCGCCTGCAATTCATATAAAATTCAGATTTGATGGTGCTGCCAGACTGTTTAACCATTGCTGAACTCTCATTATCGGGCAGTGTTGAAATTTCTTTTATTGTGATAGTTTCGCTGTTGCCAGTCGTTCGACTAATTGATTTCGCTAACTTGAATTAAAGACTGCAAAACTTTCGATACTCTAGCGTCATTTACTGCATTCATTTAAATGCTCTGTATGTGTATATCGATATTTATCGATAAATAAGCCAGCAACGATTATTCAACAAGTGCGCCATTGTGAATGAACACAGCTGTAAACATATGATCTCAACTGTGTGTGCGTGTGTTGTTGTTGTTGTAATGGTATGCCTAGCTGGGTCGTGCAGCATAAAAAAAGAAGAAGAAGAGCACACACAAACATTTCTTTAACGCCGCATGCCACCATCCGCCCGCCAGCCCAGAATTTCGCGCATTGATTTACTAGCTTGCCTGCCTGCCTGCCTGTACATCTCCCAAACTCACTGTTGCAGCTGTAGCTCATCCATCTGTCAGTCGGTCGGTCGGTCGGTCGGTCTGTATTTGTGTGCGTGCATTTGTGTTTTCGTGTAAAGAAGCATTCTGCTGCTTCCCCTGTTGTTGCGTTTGGAAGAAGAAAAAAAAGAACGCTTTTTTTTCACGTGCGTTGGTTATCGTTGCCTTCAATTATAAGAGCGCAAAACACAGATTATTTTCATAAACAAATAAATCATATTTTATGTGCTACTACACAACAAACATAGTACACAAAATATAACTGAAGCGCGACGGACAGTAAAAGAGTTGAGACAAAACATATGTATGTATGTGTTGGAAAGCAAGTGAGATAGAAATAATAAGCTAAAGTGTATAAAGTTAATTATTAGAGTAAAAGTTGTTCAAATCGATAAATAGCGTCGAAATCCGAATCGCCTATCACGCAACAATAACGCAACCAAAAGTATTCCCAACCAAACAAACGCGCGCACACTGAGCGCTAAATACAAACGTACGCATTGTTGGCTTAGTATTCGCACACACACACGCCCACAAACATACATATAGATAACCCGAGCTGGAGCTTAAACTGGAACTGCCCGTCGCCGCTGCCATTGAAAAGACGCCCACAGAGCGCAGCCAAGCTAAAATAGTTATCGTTGCTATTCATCAAACCATCTTTCGCGCTCTCACTCTGAAATTATTGAAATATGGTAAGTAGTGTAAGGTACTAGACCTTAAGCCGGCTGAGCACAGTGACACTGCGCGCCGTACCGTACCTAATAACCATGATCCAACAGCGAGGATTTCACGGAATGCGCGGGCTTGTTCGGGAGAGAACGGCGACGACACTGGTTCACATTTTATAAGACACTAGCTGAACCCGCTGCGCATTGATAAAGCCGTCAATAAATTCATTATATAAATTGATTCTTCCCGTTCCCCTTCCTTCTTTGACTCTCTCTCATCTTTATACTTAGTTAAGCTGAGGATATGGGTACCTCTAACTCTACCTTAATTTAAAAGAATTCTTTACCTAGACTCAAATTTAATGCTTGCCTACTACATATATAAGCAAAAACACGTTTAGTATGTTTTATGTGGAAAATCGTTTTTGTCGATATCTTTGGCGTCCTCTATTGGAATTCGTCCAAACTTCACAAAAACCTGCACCCTAATACTGTCTATAAAGTGTAAAAATTTAGCTGAAATCGGTTCACGCGTTTTCGAATCTAGCGAGCACATCACTTTTTGAGGCTTAATTTTTATATATGTATATAGATAGATATTAGTTTGATTTTGAAGAACCCAAACACAATGAGAAAACTATAATTTTCGAAAAAGCGACATAGTCTACACATTTGTGTCAAGATTGCTCGAAATCGATCTACTATCGATCATATCATAAAGCTGCCCTTATAACAAAGCCAATTACTGTAAACTGTGAACCAGTTCGTGTTTTTCATAACGCTGTCTGATGCATTATAGAGCACTTATATGCGACACCTTGTAGAATTTGTTGCCTAATAACTGCAGCTGTCTTGCTTGCTATTGTTGCTATTGTGCGTCTTTGTATCTTGATATAGTTTTGCTGTACCAGACAGCGCAGGCTGCGCGCCTTTTTGAGCTGAGTTGCTGAATCAACTACGTGACGTGGCCAAATGCGGCAAAGACCAGACCATGAATGCCCACCCACACGTACCTAATGAGTAAGCCAAGCCAGCTTTATAATGGGTCTGACAATACTTAAATCGTGCAGCTCAGTTCAGTTATTTGTGCGATTCTGTGCACAACGGCAACAATTTTGTATTCTAACTGCTTCAAACTGCTATAATTTGTGGCTTACGGCTAAATGTAATAATTTCATTAACGTTATCGTTTACCGTATAAACCGCAACAACAACGAGTACGTAGTCAAAGCTGACAGTTTAATTACTCATCACAACAAACTACAACGTCAGCCCGTGTTTTATCAATTAAATGCACCTTCATGTGTATACATATGTGCATACATATGCATAAGAACAGGTTGTGGGTGCCATAGATAACCATATAATGGGTGTTTCTAAAATTCAATTTGCTGTGTTTACTGCTATCACCCATGAGTTGGTTATTGACGCTTTTCAATAATAAGAGGTACTTTATAAAAGCAAACACAAATACATAGTAATATAAATGTATCTCAGTGAGTGGTCACTCTTTACCTACTTCCAGTGATAATTATATTAGTGTTATGAGTGTTGACTGAAAACTGGTAGAATGAATCATATGAACACATCACGTTTCATCACCAGTCACAAAACAGAAAAGTAACAACTTCGATGTTGAGCTTCTGCGAAACAAATAGTGCACATGCTGTAGCCCATATATGCAGACAAAATCAATAAATTGATTGATTTCGAAAATGCTAAGTTCGAATTCTACACATTTCAATGATGATTTAGGCTGATCCTTGCTGAGTACACCCACAGTTTAATTTCCGATATACCAAACATAAACACTGCCAAACAATCATCATGGTAAAAGTTTTGCCAAGTTTGTAATAACTCCGCAGCCAGAAAGACCATGCAATAAAGTGGAATCCTCGGCCGTTTCGATTGGCTGAAATGCTTCCATTCCTCTTACTCAATTTTGCCTGCCAATGAGGCGGTGTAAGAGACGGAGAGCAACACAAGCAGCCTCACACATACACTATTTTGGTAATGCACGCATTTCAACAACAATTTCTTTTTAACTGTCCAGGATTCCATTTTATTACTTTCATGCTGGAATGGACCAAATGTCACGATCAAATCTGTGGTCATATGGAAGAGTAGCTTAAGGCGCTCTAAGGCTTTATACGGATCATAACAAGTCACCGTTCCTTTTTAAAACTTGTGTATGTCTTCTCTAATAAACTGAAAAATTGAATGGTGACTTATAATGACTTCTAAAAAGCTCTAGAATGCAATGAGCTACACTTCCATATGAGCACAGAAATGTAAGACTGCTGTTTATTTTCGAATTCATCTTACATACTGAGTTAGCAAGCAAATCTGTTATGTTTAAAGCACTAAGCTAAGAGTTTAAACTATAACTTTTATACTCTAAGATGAGTGATTTTTTTTTTAATTAGCCCGTGCATGCCCTACCTTGCATTAAACTTCAACTTACAACACACACAATGTTTTCGATGTCATTATTGATTTGGGTTTATGTTCCGTTTGTTCTAACCTGGCATTAATTTTTTTATTTTAAAATTATTTTTTCTTATTGAATTTAATTTGATTTAATCACCCTCTATGACCAAAAGTTCGCGCCAACACCCGTTATGCGGTCGCAATTAACTCTTTTTTATAAATTAAAGTGATTTGTTCATTCCTCCGCATATCTTGAACACTTGTAGAGCTCGCCGATTGTTACGCGACGCAGCGCGCAAAACGCTAAAATACAAACGCGAGCGATGGTTAAATCAAAGTCGTCGTCAGCAGCGGCAGCGGCGAGCGGCGGCGTCAGCAGCAGCAGCAGCAGCTCCCACAGCAATAACAGCAACGGAAGCAGCAGCAGCTGCAACGAAACACGCAAACCTAGTCCGGCTCTGCTCGAGGCGAAACGGCGGGCGCGCATGCTAAAAATGCAAACGAATTGTGGGACAATGCAGGACTCCGTAACGGATATCTTTCAGAACGTAAGTAAACACGTATGACTATTTATTATGTAAATTAATTCAATTTAAAATTTTATTAGGCACTTAATGCCAAGAGCATGCTGCGCAAACCGACTGCGCTGATCTATGATGAGTCGATGAGCCAACATTGCTGTCTTTGGGATCACCTGCATCCTGAATGCCCTCAGCGTTTTACGCGCGTGCTAGAACGGTAAGTGAGCTAAGCTCTTTATAACAACCTTTCTAATATAACAAACTATTACAGCTGTCGCGAGCTGCAGCTAACCGAGCGCTGTCAAACGCTGCCATCTCGCTCCGCTACCAAAAGCGAGATTCTAACATTACACACACTGGAACACTATGAGC
This sequence comes from Chymomyza caudatula, assembly GCA_035041775.1. Taxonomy (NCBI): domain Eukaryota; kingdom Metazoa; phylum Arthropoda; class Insecta; order Diptera; family Drosophilidae; genus Chymomyza; species Chymomyza caudatula. The sequence continues at coordinate 1,988,735 of JAWNKW010000217.1, read as the reverse complement.
GGCTGAAGCAAACGGCTGGCGTGCATAATGAGCCACTCATGGAGGAGCTAAGCTCCCAGTACGACTCCATCTATATACATCCGGTAAGTTCGGTTAAATCGTATTTCGGCTTATTCCAAATATTAACGAGCTGCACTGCTTCTTCGCACAGTCCACGTTTGACCTGTCTCTGCTGGCCAGCGGGTCGACCATAGAGCTTGTTGACCAATTGCTTACGGCTAAGCTACAAAATGGCATGGCCATCATTCGACCGCCTGGCCATCATGCCATGAAGGCTGAATTCAATGGTTACTGCTTTTTCAACAATGTAGCACTAGCGGCTCAGCATGCACTTGATAACCACAAACTACAACGTATTTTAATAATAGATTATGACATACATCATGGACAGGGTACGCAGCGTTTCTTCTACAATGATCCAAGGTGAATTATTGCCTCTCTTATCGCTTTGAGTGATAAGAGTCGTTGATTTTTTGTGTTATTTACGTATATATCTCTTACAGGGTGCTTTACTTCTCCATACATCGCTATGAACATGGCAGTTTTTGGCCCAATCTGCCAGAGTCTGACTATTATGCAATTGGCGCCGGTCCTGGCACTGGTTACAATTTCAATGTGCCACTCAATGCCAAGGGCATGGGCAATGGCGATTATTTGGCCATTTTTCAACAACTTTTATTGCCCGTTGCCTTAGAGTATCAACCCGAGTTGATTATTGTTTCAGCCGGCTATGATGCTGCGCTTGGCTGTCCCGAAGGTGAAATGGAGGTAACCCCAGCCTGTTACCCACATTTGCTTAATCCTCTGCTTCGTATGGCTGAATCCCGTTTAGCTGTTGTCTTGGAAGGCGGCTACTGCTTGGATTCTTTAGCAGAGGGTGCTGCGCTTACATTGCGTGCTCTGCTAGGCGACCCCTGTCCACCTTTGGTCGAGCGCCTGCAGCCGCCCTGCCCTGAGATCTGCGAGGCTATACTTAACTGCATATTTGCGCATCGTCCCTACTGGCGCTGCCTCCAGCTCCAGCAGACCTACACCATGGAGGAGCTAAATAACGTGCAACCACCACCAGGCGCAGCACCGCTTCATCGCGTACAGCGTGTTTGGATAGGTGGACCGCCGCTGCCTGAGCGTTTTCCCACACGCGACACTGCACCTCAAATACCCGCCGAGGTGACCGCTCGACAACTTGAGCGTTTGCGTATACTGCGAGCCGAGACAAAGCTTTCCGTGCCCACAATCCGGCTCTGCTATGCCTATGATTCTCAAATGTTGGACCACTGCAATTTGCATGACACAGATCATCCGGAGCAACCGCAGCGCATACGCCAGATCTATCAAATGCACGATGAATACCAACTGCTGTCGCGCATGCAGCGTGTGGCAGCCAGGGCGGCCACTACGGATGAGATTTGCTTGGCACATACACGTGCTCATTTGAACTTTGTGCGTCGCTTGGTTGGACGCGAATGTGATGAACTGCAGCAGCTTGGCGCCAAATACAACTCTGTATACTTCCATCCGCGCACTTTTGATTGTGCTACTTTGGCTGCAGGCGCAGTGCTTCAGGTGGTGGACAATGTGTTGAGAGGAGATGCACGCAGTGGCGTGTGCATTGTAAGACCACCGGGGCATCATGCGGAAGCTGATCAGCCGCACGGCTTTTGTATATTCAATAATGTGGCTATTGCTGCGCAGTATGCGATAAGGGACTACGGATTGCAGCGTGTATTAATTGTGGACTGGGACGTGCACCATGGTAATGGAACACAGCACATATTTGAATCGAATCCCAAGGTACTATATATAAGTGTTCATCGGTATGAGAATGGCGCATTCTTTCCCAAAGGCCCCGATGGTAATTATGATGTAGTAGGCAAGCAGGCGGGACGAGGATTTAATGTGAACATACCCTGGAACAAGGTGAGCAGCGAACTGTTACACGTAATTTCAGACGAAAGTTTGAGCTGTACCGAAAATCATATTATGATAGTTTTCGGTTTTTCGCTTCAAAAACATATCTTCTGCATATGGTTTTGGTTTAAATTTGAGGTTTTGGAACTAATTCTTATTTCTTTCGCTGGCATTTACAGAAGGGTATGGGCGACCTGGAATATGCTTTGGCCTTTCAACAGTTGATCATGCCCATAGCCTATGAGTTTGATCCGCAGCTGGTACTCGTATCTGCAGGCTTTGATGCAGCTATTGGAGATCCTCTGGGTGGCTGCAAGGTAACACCCGAAGGCTATGGTCTCTTCACGCATTGGCTAAGCGCTTTGGCCGGTGGTCGGATAATTGTATGCCTCGAGGGCGGCTATAATGTGAACTCCATATCTTATGCTATGACCATGTGTACCAAGACATTGCTTGGTGATCCTGTGCCGACGCCACAGTTTAATGCTGCAGTACAACGAGCGCCGACTGTGGCCTATACAAGTTGCCTGGAGACGATGCAAAGCTGTTTGGAGACGCAGCGTCTCTACTGGAAATCACTGGCATTCTGCAGCAAGTTGCCACAGTTTGTGAGCGAGAATAACAACGAGGATTTTCTTGCCGCTACCTTGCAGCAGTTGAATATTTCAAATGACGATGCGCAGGGCGCGGCGGGCGGTCCCGTCGTCGATCAACCCGACTGTGGCGCGGAACGGCCCAGCGGCAGCAAGCCCAAAGTCAAGGTAAAAACGCTGACAGAGTATATGGCGGAGCATAAGGAGGTAATGCAAGAGCAATCTAGCGCACAGTTCATACCATACTAATTGTTATATATAAATATATCTCTCTCTCTCCCCCATACAACAAAAACACATTCATTTGTTGGCGTCCTTTTCTAATTTTGTATGCAGGCGTTCGAGCAGCAAGAAATGTTTGCCATTTATCCGCTTAAGACTTGTCCACATTTGACGCTACTTCGACCGCAACAGGCACCGCCATGTAAGCAAGTCCCAAACTCGATCTCCAGTTTTGACGCGTTTTTCGTTGTGCTTAAGAAACTTCAAAATTTGTTATTGTAGCTTCTTGCTTTCTGTGCCTTGTTCATTTGCTATTTGTCATTTTGTTATTTTGTTGGTGTTGTTATAAAGTTATAATTACCATTCAATCATTGGATCGTGCATTATTAAAAATGCTATTCATTCATACGTATATGTGCTGTTATGTCCATACATCCTTAAATGCCTTGCTATTCGCTTATTACTTAGAGGTTATTTCGTTTGTTGCTTGTAAACCTTTTAACCAACTAATTAAACTAATGACATATTTGTGTGTTTCATTTATGCCAGCAATAAACACCAGCGCCGCTTGCAGCGACTGCGCGTCGACGGTGGAGAACTGGCTGTGTCTGAGCTGTTTCAGAATTGGTTGTGGCCGTTATATCAATGAGCACATGGAGCAGCATTATCGTTCCCAAAATCATCCGCTTGTACTTAGCTTTAGGGACTTGTCCGTTTGGTGCTATGCATGCGCCGCCTATGTAGAGCATCCTCGCCTTTATACGTATCAGAATATGGCACACATTGACAAATTCAAGGAACCCATGCCCTGGACACACAAATGTCCGCAACGTGCCGATGGTTGTTATGGTTGCGCAGCCGATGGCGCTTATCAGGACAGCAGCGATGGTGATGGCGACGATTTAAGCGCATCTTCCAACAATTTCTATATACATCTAGAGCGCAATAACTGACACTTGCTGTTGCGCGTGTTGGACGCCCTTACGGATTATATGTGCACGCTGTGCCCACCGCTCAGACACATACTCCAGTTCCTACTTGAGCATCTATGGCCGCTGCTGGAACGCATTTACCTTAAGTTTTTGCATTACTTTTTGGCCAATTGAGGAAGGAATTTGGCTGTCAATACTAGATTTTCGTCTAGTTTTTTTTTTTTTTTTTAGTAGATTGGAGCACATTGCTGCAATGCAAAATTTCTTGTTGTCAAGGGAATATAGAATCCTTAAATGGATGATACAAATTAAGTTATGATGTCAGAAACAAAATTGTTATAAGTGTTATCAACTAATTGTATGCTTTAGTAATAAAATTCTAAAAATAGACAATTAATTGGATAATTAAAACATAAATTAAAGAACAATTTCTTACGTTTTTTAAACTTTAATAGGAATTAGATGCTTTCTTTTAAGTCTAAAAGAAGTTAAGGAATAATTCAAGTAAAGTAAAAAGTTTTTATACTTTTAAATAAGTTCTTGAATGTTTATGGGAAAAACTGTGTTTAATTTTGCCATGTTGACTGCCACATAGAATATCCTAAGGAATGCTGTACACCAAATGTGATAACTTTCGAGGAACCATCGTATGCTTTGCTCTTTGCAATGTATTCACCCTTTAATTTCTACGAAAATTCGGCAACTTTGTGGTGACCTTTCTGTATGCTGATCCAGTACTTCCTAATAACTTTATATTCTTTGTATTTCAATTTCGCTGCAAATGGACATCAAATTTTGAAGATATGTACTTAAATATTTTCTTATTTTAATATTGCAGTCATTCGATGCAAAATCGCTAAAGCTATTCAAATGATTCAAATAAAATTAGCAATATTGCTGTTATATAAATTTTATTTAGTTAAAGTTCTGCGACAACGCATTGCCGCGAGCAGAGCATTCTTAACAAAAAAAAAAAACACTGGCTATTACCAACAGGAACTGAGTACAACTATTTGTATTTATTTGTAAATTCTAAGTATATATGTCCATAAGCTAAATCAGGTTAGATTCTAATTCCCTGTTTACTTCTTAGACTTGGTTTTCTTTTTGGGCGGAGTTGGTAATGCTCCTGCATTTTTACGCTTGCGCTCTGGGAGGTAATGCTCTTTGTTCTCGGAATCGCTAGATTCGCTGTCGTCATCTTCGCTATCAGAGTCCGTAAATTTAGCAACACTATCGCCGCTCTGCTCGGCACCACTATTTAGATCTTCCTCGCTAAGCTGTTCGGCATCGCTGTCTGAAGATTTTTTTTTCGGCTTCCCTTTTTTGTTAGAAGTATCATCTTCATCTGTGGTACTTGAAGCATCCTGACTATCCTCTTCATCAATTTCAACGGTCACATAACCGCGTGGTTTAGGTGGCACTACTTTCGGTTTCTCAGTTGTTGCTTTGCTCTTGGACTCTACGGTGCCAGTCAGAATTGGGCGCATCATACCATTCTGTGAGAGGTTTAATAAGCCCAAGCAGGTGGGGCGACAGCCAATATTCGTGCTGACTAGCTTAGTAAGTTCTTTTTCAACCAGATTGCAAGACCAAACATGCATTTGGCCAGCGCTGTATGAAATCATAATTAGCTAAAGTAAAGTGCAACATTTTGAGATTTTAGCTAACCTGCATATTGAAACCAGAATATCATCGATAACGGCCATAGCCTTGACGCGAACTTCATGGGCCTCAAGAGTTTTGGGCTGTGGAAAAAAAGAACGAAAAAATATAACGAGCTGCGCTTTATCTGCGTATATTAAAAGACTCACTGGTGTTTCTGGGGACTCGTCTAGAGAGAACCACAATATGGTGCCGTTTTCCAGGCCAGTCAGGCAAGTTTTATCATTTAGCCAGATCACGCAAGTGGGCTTTGATTTAAGCTTGTCAGAACGAATGATTTTCGCGCCGTTCACCTCCCAAAACTCAATAGCAATTTGACCACTTATAGTAAAGTAATCACCGCTTGGACAAATGCTTAGATTATCAAATGGTGGACGTAATGTAGTGGCTTGTAGCTTGGTTCGAAATACTACGCGTCCGGTCACCAGATTCCAGGTATTCAAACAATTATCAGCGCCCATTGTCAACGCCAATTTGCCGCTCGGATGACAGGCAATGTGTGTAATAGCTGCGCCACCATGCGACTTGATCCAGTCGCCTTCAGGCTTCCAACTTTGTACCTTTGTGGCAATGAAGTGGCCGTCGCTGCTGCAGGACAACATATGTGTAAGATCCGGTGAGAATGTCAAAGCATTAACCGTCCCAGAGTGTGGCAACAAGACTTGGCTAAGCTTGCGCTGGCGCATGTCATAGATAAAAATGCGGTCATCGTTACCACCGCTGGCTATATATGTGCCGCCTACAGACAAACTTTTGATTGGGCCGGCATGGGCTTTGTCGGCAAAAGTTTTCGTAAGTGCAACACCCTCGTTAGCCACATCTGTCAGGTGGTAGCCCAGTAGGAACTCCTCGTAGGTGCCCACAATTATTTCTATGTCGGGCAGCATTTCTTAACTCTTATGCTGTTTTAAAGAAATATCTTATTTTTTCATGCACTTAAACGAGCTACACACGTGTGAGTATATTCCAATAATAAGAATGCATGTTAAATCAGCTGTAAACATGTATAATCGATTTCCTGCTTCGATAACGCTAGCATACGCGTATTTTTCAGCACTGCACAAAATTTATCGATAAGTGCAATGAGTTGCTGCTAGCCAAACGATTAAACGATTTTTATAAATTTTCTCACAAAAATTAATTAACTGATGCACAAACGTTGTTGAATAGCGTTTATTAAAACAAACTTGATTGCCAGTCGTTCAGCCACTACGAAACCTTCTTTCGTGTAAAACAGTTAGTTGGCAAACGCTTGCTTAAGTACCGGCGTTTTCAGCAAAACATTGTTGGTTGGCACCCGCAATGTCTAGAGGTTCTGGGTAATCTAAATTATATTTTGTTATCCTTGAGTTAAGTTTACTTACTATTAACGTGTATTTTGTTCAACAGGCGAGACCGTGAGCGTGAGCGTGATAGAGAAAGGGATAGAGAGCGCGATAAGCGTCACAATGATTACGATCAAAGCAAATCTTCGCGTAATGGCTCTAGTGGATTAAGTGCTCGAGGTGGGACTCGTGAAGATAGAAAACGTAACAAGGATTCTAGCAAAGACTTGGAACGGCGCCGTGATGAGAAGCGTCACAAACGTTCGCGCTCCAAGGATTACGAAAAGGAAAAGTAAGTTGTTCGCTCGTTTGTATAAACACATGTATTTATAAAGTTGTTTCGGTTTTGCAGGCGGTATGTGGATCGCGAACGCGGTAAGGAAAAGGAACGGGATCGTGAAAGAGAGCGCCAAATGGATAGGGAACGCGAACGTCAGCAGCGAGACCGTGAGCGCGAGCGTGATCGTGAGAGGGAGCGTGAGCGAGATCGTGAAGTGGATCGTATGCGGGAGCGTGAACGCAAGCACGACCTTGACTCGCGTCGTGCTGCACCAGCTGCACCCATTGTAATACCAGTTCCTAGCTCCAGCTCCTCAGATGAGGAGGAGGAATTCGACAAAGAAGAACAGCAGCGTCGTCTCGAGCAGGAAATGATCAAGCGACGCGAACGTATTGAACGTTGGCGTGCCGAGCGCAAGCTCAAGGAGCAAGAGGCAGTTAAACGTGATGCCAAGCCGCCGGCACCGGCTGTTGTCAAAACTTCCAAAAAGTGGAGCTTGGAAGATGAGTCAGAGGAGGATGAAAGCAACCATTCACCTGCTGATATTAAAAAGGAGCCCGATTCGCCACCCTCCAAATTCCATAGCATAAGGAAGCGCTTTGACGATGCCGATCTGGTGGAGACGAAGTTTACGCCCATTAAACGCGCCACTTTTAGCAAAGTATTTGGCGTCAAGCCGGCTACAACATTATCTGGAACTGATGCCGAAAGCAGTCAGTTAACTCGAAGTAGCACAGTTGTAACCATCAAGCGGGAGAGCAAAGCTGCAACTCAGCCCAAGCTCGAGCCGGTAGATGTTGAGGTTACACCATCGCCTCCACCAGTAGTAGTAGCAGAGCCAGAGCTGGAGCCAGCGCCAGCTGAAGAGCCAGCAGATGACATTGACCCTTTGGATGCCTATATGCAAGAGGTCAACAAGGAGATGCGTCGTGTCAACCACTTTGTTAGCCCGCCCAAGAAAACTCAAGGCGTTGTCATTCTCACAGGCATTGCCAAAAAGAAAACTAATACCATAAAAAAGGGTGAGCTTATTGAACAGAACATGGATAGCCTGGAGTATTCCAGTGAGGATGAGCTGGAGGATATACGCGATACGGCCGTCAATTTGGCCATGAAGCATCGCAAGGAGCTTGCTAAAATCGATCACTCATCGGTTAGCTATGCGCCGTATCGTAAGAACTTCTATGTTGAGGTACCAGAGCTTGCGCGGATGACGCCATCAGACGTGGAACGCTATCGCAGTGAATTGGAGGGCGTGCATGTCAAGGGAAAGGGTTGTCCCAAGCCAATAAAGGTATGTTACATTTAAAAGTTGACATTAGATAGTATATTTGCATTTAGACAGTTTATAATTCCGAGCGGACTATAAATAGTGCTGTTGCAATTGTTCCTGGAATAGCTTTAATCTCAATTTCGACTGGACTTGAAAGAACATTTTTTTAAATCAGGATGTACTTTGTTTCAGGGTCATTTCATAATGTAAACGCTTAAACATATAGTGACAGCTTACAGATTTAAACCCTATTATTTACTCTTTTCGCAGACCTGGGCCCAGTGCGGCGTCAGTAAAAAGGAAATGGATGTGCTGCGCAAGCTGGGCTTTGAGAAACCCACGCCCATACAGTGTCAGGCCATACCAGCCATCATGTCTGGTCGAGATCTGATAGGTATTGCTAAAACTGGCAGTGGCAAGACCTTGGCATTTATTTTACCAATGTTTAGGCACATTCTGGACCAGCCACCGCTCGAGGATGGCGACGGCGCCATAGCCGTTATCATGGCACCAACGCGCGAGCTTTGCATGCAAATTGGAAAGGACATACGCAAGTTTAGTAAATCCCTTGGCTTGCGTCCCGTCTGCGTCTATGGTGGCACTGGAATTTCCGAGCAAATTGCGGAACTGAAGCGTGGCTCCGAGATAATTGTCTGCACGCCCGGCCGCATGATTGATATGCTGGCTGCCAATTCCGGACGGGTTACTAATCTGCGTCGCGTCACCTATATTGTGTTGGACGAGGCTGATCGTATGTTTGACATGGGCTTTGAACCTCAGGTCATGCGCATCATTGACAATGTGCGACCCGATCGTCAGACAGTTATGTTTAGTGCAACTTTTCCGCGTCAAATGGAAGCCCTGGCTCGGCGCATACTAAAAAAGCCTATTGAAGTAATTGTGGGCGGGCGTTCTGTAGTTTGCAAGGATGTGGAGCAGCATGCGGTTATACTTACGGATGAGGCCAAGTTCTTTAAGCTGTTGGAACTGCTGGGAGTCTATCAGGAAATGGGTAGCATAATTGTATTTGTGGACAAGCAAGAAAATGCGGATATATTGCTGCGAGATCTGATGAAAGCCTCATATCCTTGCATGAGCCTTCACGGTGGCATTGATCAGTTCGATCGTGATTCAACAATTATAGATTTTAAATCGGGCAAAGTACGTCTGCTTATAGCTACCTCGGTTGCGGCGCGTGGACTGGATGTGAAGGATCTCATACTGGTTGTGAACTATGATGTGCCCAATCATTATGAGGACTATGTGCACAGGTAAACTAAAAAAAACAACTGTATATTGCATAAGCTATAAAGCTCGGGTCTCAAAAAGGGAGCAATATGATGAGGCGTATTTGGGTTGCTTACTGAGTCTAGGAAATGCTGATATGTTGCAGCTGTATTGATAATCGGAGCAATACAAAGTTCTTGTATTTTGGAAAAATTTTGTACTAGCGTGGTAGCACATTCTGGCACTTGTAATGGACTTAAAGCTCGAAAGAATAGTTACTTTACTGCTTTAGAAGCGAGCTCAAGATCTCTATCTCTTGCTGATTTTTTTAGTATTTACATATAACTATCGTTGTCCCTTTTAAATCCTATATTTACATGCTTGCCAATTATGTTTACAGGTGCGGGCGTACAGGACGTGCCGGCAACAAGGGCAGCGCTTACACCTTCATAACTCATGAGCAATCCCGCTACGCTGGTGACATAATTCGCGCAATGGAACTGTCTGGAACACCTGTGCCCGCCGAGCTTCAAACCTTATGGACGGACTATAAGACAACCCAAGAGGCCGAGGGCAAGAAAGTGCATACAGGCGGTGGCTTTAGTGGCAAGGGTTTCAAGTTCGATGAGCAGGAGTTCAATGCGGTGAAGGAAAGCAAAAAGCTGCAAAAGGCCGCCTTGGGCCTGGCCGATTCCGATGACGATGAGGACATTGAACAGGATATAGATCAACAGATTGAGCAAATTTTTGCAGCCAAGCGTACGGTAAAGGATACCTCCTTGGCTGCGGGCAATGCTGCTATGGCTGCAGTTGCCCAGGCAGCTGTTGCAGCCAATTTGATGGCTGCAGCTACAGCGGCTACAACTACTTTGGCAGCACCACAAATCGTTCAGACACAGTCAGCAGCTTCCATGGGCTCGGACAAATTGGAGCTAGCCAAGCGGCTGGCTTCCAAGATAAACAGCACCAAAAATTTGGATACAAAAGCAACACAAGTGGCCGCAGAAGCCATCATGAAGGGCCAGCATGCAAGCAGCAGCTCACAGCCCATGTTGACGGCACGTACCGTAGTCGAGCAACTGGTGGCCAAGCTAAATAACAAGCTTAACTATCAGCCCAAGGAGGATGAGGATGGTTTGGGCGCATTGATGGGCAGCAATAGCAATTCGTTTACGAAATACGAAGAAGAGCTGGAGATCAATGATTTTCCACAGCAAGCGCGCTGGAAGGTTACCTCCAAGGAGGCACTGGCACAAATCTCCGAGTACTCGGAGGCGGGCCTGACCGTACGTGGCACCTATGTGCCGCAGGGCAAAAATCCACCCGATGGCGAGCGTAAACTCTATTTGGCCATTGAAAGTTGCAGTGAGCTGGCCGTACAGAAGGCTAAGCGTGAAATCACACGTTTAATCAAGGAGGAGCTGCTGAAGCTCAGCTCTGCTCATCATGTCTTCAACAAGGGGCGCTATAAGGTGCTCTAATGAGTAGCCAAAGCGGCAGAACAGCAGCAACAAATCTTTATTGCGCCAATAAAATGCTAAATGTTGGGAAATCTTTGTCAATACCATTAAGGCGGAAAAACTGGAGCCGCCAGCCAGTTTTGAGTTCTTTTTTTTAAACAGGCTTTGTAATCATATCATTTTTATTCTCATAGATCTTTCACGTATGCTGTACAAAATTAAAATGTATATATATATATATATACTTTTTTTTAAATATATATATATATATATATATATATATATTAATATATATATATGTTGTAGTTTTAATTTCTTTTTGTTTTTGCATATTTTGCTGCATTTTATTTACTTAGCGCCCGCTGCGCTTATCAATTGATTTTCTTGCTACAATATCTTGTGTCTAGAAACTACTAAAATTAAATTTAAATGTAGTTAATGAGTTTTGTCTTTATCAATTATAATTATTTATTGTTATGATGCGCTTGAAAAAAATTGTTTGCTTTTTGGTTTTACTTAAATCGCTTCTAATATTTCTTTGCTCGCTTTCATTTTTCGGCCTCATTCAATACAAAACTATTTTATTTTATTTTAAATTTATAGCTGCATTTTAATTATTATTATTTTTGCGCATTCAATTCAAATCATTCACATGCACACTCGCTCGCTCTCTCTATATATATATATCTTTATATATATATATGTATATATTTAGCTTCATTATTATCATTTATATGTACAACTCTAGTTAAATCTAGGAAATGTGCTAAATTATACAAAAAAAAAAGTTCTAAATATATTTTTAAAATTCTTTATATATAATATATATACTATATATAATTTTATAGTTTTTATTTGTAATCAATTTATTTTTGTTTTAGTTTAGTTTGGCAACAGTTTAAATTCGTTGCAATATCTCCAGTTGTTGCTAACATTACTTTTGCATTAATTTACTTATAATTAGACAAAAAAAAGGATCATATTTGTTTTTTTTTTTTGTTTCTTTAAAGTTATTTTTATGTAATTTAACTCTTTGCTCTGTGCGGTTCTCCATGTTGTAAAGCTGATTTCGAAATTTTTGAGTGCTGCTTCGGGCAGGTCTAAGTGTAGGGAGAGCTCATCCAAACTAAAATTCGTATTGAAGGAAGCGTCAGGACCGCTGCTGGTCGCTGGAACTGGATTTCGGGTTCTATTGCTGGCTTGATCTCTGTTGTTTTTGCGTTTACTGGATAACCGCTTGCTATTGCATCTATTAACTTATAGTTGTAGTTCTTGTTGTGGTTTTTAAACAAAAAAAAAAAATCGTCAGCTATTCGGTAAGTATTTGCTTAAGTGTGGCTTCGGTATGTACAATCCAAGTTCTATATACATAGGCTAATGCATATGTTGAGTCTGTGTGTGTGTGTGTGTGTATTTGTGTGGCTTTAGTTTTAAATAAGTTACCCAGTTAAGCTAAGTTTTAGTTTAGAGCGCAATTCTTATTATCGGATCACTTGAAGCAAATTGTTTGTCGAGTTCCTTGGTCACTTGTGTGTGTGTTTGTGTTGTTAGGCTGAGCATGTATGCGTGTGGTTGTGTTTTCCTGTCCAGTACACACACTTACATTCATCATTCTGTGTGTGCGTAAGAGTGACATTGCTGGCGGTGGCCCTTGTAAATTGTTTTAATTTTCGTTTTTTTTTAGTTTTTTTTTTTTTTGGTTTTTTCGTTTCATTTTAAATCTATAATAGAGAAAAGATAAAAACGTTGTATTTGTTAAAAATTTTATAAGAGATAGCATATTAGGAGTATATAAATGTGCTTAACAGCGCATCTAATCAAAACTGTAAGCAACTCAAACTGTTACCGAAAATCTATTATTCATATAAATAACTTGCGTATTTCTTGATAAGATTTTTGGTTTCGGTTACGGTTTCAATTACAGTTAGATCATAATGTCACAGTGTTACGGTTTTGGTTTCATATATTTTGTATTGTTTACGTTTTTAATCCCTATTTATCGGTTAGCGATTAGGTTCTATAAATTTATATAAATAGGCTAAGGAAAAATTTTGGACCCCTTTTTTTACCAACTATATGGAAACAAATATGGATGAAACTTATATCATTGTGTAGGGAATTTTCATAAGAAGTGCAGAATATAAGTTTTATTCATATACTTTGCCAAATCATAGGACAAATAAGCAACAAAAAAAAAGAACTTGCCTAGGTATGTTTTAGTAAAACAATTTTGGGTCGCTTATTTCGCAGATGCCAACAATTTTTTGTTTTGTAGCACGGTTTCGAAAACCGTTATCGCTATTAAAAAAAAAAAAAACGTATAAATATCAATTCAATGCCTGTTAGTTAGGAGAAATGAACTCAACTTCTTTTTTTTTAAATTAATATCGAAATTTTTGCAAAGATTTTGATTTCATAAATCTTTCAAAAAATTAAAGTTATGACGGTAGAAAATTGAATTCAAAAACCTAAAAATGATTGGAATCGGTAAAAGAAGAGTCTTAAGTTACAATCAAAAATCTGTGGTTTTGATACATGATAATTCACGTCTTAAAAAAACTTCAATCTTGAGTATTAGAATGGTTCGATGACTGTGCAATCAGCAAATCTCTTTTTACTCGGGAACATTACTATCGATCGAGACAAATTATAACTCGAATTGAAGGTAATTTATTATCAAATCAATGTGTTTCGGCTTTAGTCGAACTTAATTCAATTGCAAGTTAAAGGGCTGTGAACTATAATTTGAACTGAAGGTAATTAACTATTAATTAAATCCATTTCAAATAGTTTTGGTGTACCTGGATTCGATAGCGAGTTACAAGGTTATAAACTCCAAAAATATTTTGGAAATTAAAATTTATTTTTTGTTATGTTTTGAATTTCGTGCCTTGTAATCCACAATCGAGTTGAGACAGACCAAAACTGTCAAAGGATCATTGAAGTGACACTTAAGCTTCTTTAAATCAAGTTACTGTTAAGGCTCCCGATTAATATGAGATTTGATGACTTCGTACCTCCCGTTATACCGAATTTTTTGAAATAACGATAATTCGAAAAAGATGCTTGAAAAACCAAAAAACCCAACATTTTCCGATAAAGGTATGTTTTAGCCTTAGGCCTTTAATTGAGGCCAAATTTGTTGCATAGTGTTCTAGGCAAAACCCTAGCGACCTGCTAGGGTATGCAAGTTTCGGTGCGCTTTGGTGGGGAACTAAGGTGTATCGACTCGACCATTGCTGCCGATATTTTTTGCCCATGGAACTTAAGGTCGGCCACGCCTACTTCTGTCTGTTGCATACATAACACATACATATATCTACTATATATCTATAATACGCTTTAACACTATGTTTACAGGGTATAATTACACAGTTAGCTGCGTTTAAACATGCGATATTTGTTTATATATATATTAATATACTCACCTTGTTTTTCTTATATAATTGAATAAATTATTGCATTTGATATGTTGGTCCATGGTTTCGTTTAATCTTTCCTAAAAAAATTCTTGTAGTACCTCTTAATTGTTTTAAGGGTTGCACTTTTGTTTTTCTTTCTTTTATTTTTTGGTTTTTATACTTTAGTTAGTACAATTAAATTAGTTTAGCTCATTTTTCATGATTTGGCAAGTGTAAGAGTGTGTGTGTGTGTGTGTGTGTGTGTGTGTGTGTGTGTGTGTGTAGGTGTGTGTGTGTGTTCATGTTGGAAAGCGGGTGAGATCGGGTAAGTAGCTGTAAAGAAAATGTCTTTTGTTGTGGTTGTTGTTGCTATTGTTATCGTTGCAGTTGTTGTTGCTGTTGTTGTCACTCCAAAAGTTTTGGTATCGATAGCGGCACATGTATTCGGGAAAATATGTTACCGTATCACTATAGATAATAGTCGCCCATTATAGGTAGTGCCATTGCTGGTCCGGATCCCGAGTTTGTTGCCATTGTCGCCATTGTTGCTGTTGGTGTTGTTGTGTTAGTTGCTGTTGCCGCCGCCGCTGCCGCTGCCGCCGTCGCCGCCGCAGCTGCTGCCGTCATAAACGACTATCAGTATCCGAATCCTGTAGACCCGTGTCCAGTCATTGGTGTAACACTACTAACTATACCTAATTGTGTGGCTGTATTATTTGATTGTCAGTGTTGTTGAGCAGCAAATTTCATACGTTTTTGTTTTTGCCTTTGATTGCAGAACCAGACGCGTACCACGTTTTTCTTCAAATCCAGCTTTTCAGCAATGGCAGCGATTTTCTCTCCCGATGGTCTTGGCTGGACGGCAAAGTAGGCTTCCAGGGAGCGCTTTTCAGGAGCCGCAATGGAAGTCCTTTTTCTTGAAAAAAGACTCGATATAGATTACTTTACAAACTGGGTCCCTACAAATGAATATCCCTAATCGGTTAACTAAACTGCTACGGAATTAGGCAATTTTTCATTTTTCAATAAGTTGCCATAAAGACAAGCCCATAAAATTGCGATTTAATCTGTCTCCTATGATCAGTACTAGGGGAATTCATAGTTATTACGCGCTTCAATTAAAACACTTTCTACCTTTTCTTTTCGCCTGCCGGCAGCACGCTGGGCGCATCAGGATCCCTTCGCTTATTCTTTGCCTGCGCCTCAGCCTCCTCCAGCCACGCCTGCAAAATGGGCTTCAATGCGATCATATTATTGTGCGACAGCGTTAGACTCTCAAAGCGGCAGATTGTGCTTTGTGACAGCGCTCCCACGCCAGGTAACTTGAGATTGGCCAGTGCCTTGCCCACATCGGCTTGCGTAACACCTGGAAAGAATATGTGCAAAAAATACGACATTCGATGGCAGCCCACGACAGAATGGCATGGCATGACATGGCAGGCAACAATTTCGTGTGGGGGCTAACCAATTTTCTGGTGATCTTTTGGATATGGGTGTAGGGGCTATATTACCTAGTTTAATGCGCCGCTGCTTGAAACGCTCCGCAAACGCTTCCAGTTCACGCGGATCTGTATCGGTGTCGGGATGCAGGCCAGCTGCGGCTACAGCCGCCGTTATGACAGGATGGTGTACCGCTGAGTGTCCATGATGCCCTACAGTGGCAGCATTCAGGCGTATTTATTATGAGCAGCTGTATGCATATTAATTTGTTATGGTTTACTTACCCCCCGTATGGCCACTTAACGTGCCTGGATGGTGATGACTCATCATGTGATTCATACTATGATAGGAACCATGCAGGTGTTGATGCGTTGGCGTAAGTGGCGATTCTGATATGGGGGCTAGCGTTGTCATAGAGCCCGTAGGATCCAGCATGTCCAGTTGATCCATTGAATGGTGCATCTGAGAACAAACAGAAGTGGTATCCATATACTAAAATGGGACAAAATATTCTATACAATTAACTCTACAGTTACTGAGTTTAGTATTAAAAATTTTTAAGCTATTTATAAATATTAGTACATTATGTGTCTAGACCAGGTATCGGCATCAACAGCAGAGACGTCGACATAGGTCAAAGTTTATGGTATTCACATGCACGTATTCGTATTGTATTGAAGTGTTACCATTGTCAACTTCTCTGCTGCCGTTGCCGATGCCTGCTCTAGACTTTAAAATCTTATAAATAACAAAATGTCTTTAAGTATTGTGGAAAAAGTTGTTTCCAGCGAAAACAATTTCCAAGCCACTTTTTCTATATTCAAGAACTCTAATGGCTGATCATGTTTTGAGTAATCCGTCTCCCTCAGGCCTTGAGAATATCAGAAACCTCAACAAAAACTATATTCTCAAGACCTAAGGGATGGCAGCTATACTCTGAATATGATCATCCATCAGAGTTCTTGAAGATGAACTACCGCTGAGTTTTGTAATTCATTTATAGGAGAAGGCCTCTTTATTTCGTTCACAGTTGCTTATGTCTTTTGAAGCTTACAGCACATCTTGATGGGTTGTAAGCCCTTTATGTACTGGTTGCTATTTCGTCTGAATGGCTTTTATTAGCTTTTATTAAAATGGTGATGATTTGAGAAACTTCTCCTGCGTACGGATAATGCACATCTTTTGGTCAAATCGGGTGCCCTAACTCACTTGATCTTCTAGACGGACTGCTGGATTTACGGACATGGCTATATCGACTCACCTTCGGATAAAATTGCATGCTTCGATCTCTTTTGGCCTTAGAGGTATTGATATTTGAAAAGCTAAAATTTATGTCAGCTAAGTTTTTGACTAATCTACACATTGTATCAATTTCGATTAACATCGATCTATTATATTATATATTGGACGTGGTTAATCCGGAATATCAAGAGAAGACAATACTCTATATTGCAGGACCACAGAGCAGCGATAATAGAGTCGATTCGCGCCGGGAAAACCCCTAAGGATATTATGTAATGGTTTGGCTACAACAAAAACGCAAGTTTACGAAATAACCTAGACATTTCGCTATGCTGAGAATAAGAAGTATGTCTTTACGGATCGAAAGAGTGATGGCAATGTCATGCCAATTTAGTTTTTCGACAAAGGCTTTAGGATAAACGCTTAAGGTTACGACTGTTGTGAGGCCCTGGATGGAAAACAAACCGCTGGCAGAAAAACGTATCCCAGCAAGACTTCACACCTGTCCACAAGTACAGCAAGATTCAGACTTGGCCTTACAGTAGCCTCCATTAACACTGGTTGCTAGATTTGGGGCCACCATCCAGCGCAGTTTGCAAACCCTTCGACTACTACCTAAGGGGCGTTGTTGAAAAAGAGGCTTAAACGAGGTCTACCATTTTAAAGGTGATGACAAACTTGGCCAAGAGGGAAGTAAAACGCGCATGTATTAGCTTAGACGCTAATGCCATCTATAGCAGATGTGCCCGCTAGATGGGGTCATATTACGTCAAGCTTTAATGTGTCAGACAATCCATTGAAAATTGTACTATAAAGAAATCAATGCTTCTTCTTCTAGGGCAATCCCTATGCAAAATGGATAAGTTTTTATACCCTGCACACAAATTGCCAAAGGGTATTATAGATTTGTGCAATGAAGGTTAGAGACAGAAGGAAGCGTGGCACACCATATGTTCCATGGACAAAAATGATTAAGAACAATAGTTGATTCGATATAGCAATGTCCGTCTGTCCGTGTTGTTACATGTTTCTCGGAGACTATAGGAGTTAGAGCACAAATTTATTTACCAAAAGATGCGCATTTTCCGGGAAGAGATCAAGTTTGTCAAATCTTCTCACCCTCTTCCCCCGTGATGGAATTTCGCGGCTTACACCCACACTATAAAAGCTATCTAATTGAAACTTAGCACAACAAGATCGTATAGAATCTGCCTTCTATAAACTGCAACCAAATTTCATGGAAGTTAGACCCATCAAGTTTGTATACGTAGACTCATGTTAAGCTTATAAACCAAAATATGTTGACATTTTGCCGAAACAACCCCACACCACCCGCATTCCAGTTACCTTAATAACGACCATACCCTACAACGTTTCTATAAAAAACTTTCACTTAAATTCCATTTCTATGAGGGGCTGGGTACAGGGTATCCCAACCTGACATGCAGCGTCCCGACTATCTGCAGCCAATTTTTTCTTTGTTTTAATGAGTTCTTAAGAAATAATCGAACTGCATTTAGAGTTGGGACTGTAAATTCTTTCAAAAGTCATTTATATCGATGTTTAACATCATTTCCGGTTCTGTTACGTACCAAAACTCAAGTTTCGCTTAAAGATTCTGTTTTGGTTGTAGTTTTTTTCGACAATCAAATTAATATAACGGTTGGTCGTGAATGAAAGGGAAAACTATTTTAAAAGCGACAAATCGATATATTATGATTTCGATTTACACAAAACTTCTTGTTTCAGTTTGAAAAATGAAAGCTATACAATTAATAAGTTAGGTTAAGTTAAGACGGCTGTCAGGTCCTTTGCAGGATGCACCTAGGCCCATTTGATACAGTTAGATCTAGAGAGCAATCCTTACCTTCAAAAAAGTGACTATCCGGATGCAGAGCTAAAGTCTGCAATCCGTTTAGGTCTAGTTTCGAACAGATAGAAATACTATTCAGAAGGTGAATATACGAAGAACGGGACATAAAACCATTCATGTAGAAGGCAGCAGCGTCGTTTACAAAGGTTTTTACAAAAATGAATGCTTCTGATGGTTTCTTATAAGCATTATATCGATGAGCTCTGTGCAAAGTTTAGGCCACCATTTAAGTTCATTGGCATTATTCTGCCAACGTTTTATGCTGCAACAAAACCCTAATAGACAACAAACAGTTCTGTTTGCCAATTGCCCTAAAAAAAAAGGTTTGGCTAATGAAATTTGAAGTTTGTCAAATGCCATAAAAAGCATTCAAAACTAAGTGTTCTTTTTGCAACTTAAGCTGGTTCAAAGAAAACCGTATTTGCTGCCGCGAGGTTGCATCAGAATACATATACGCGCTTCTCGTGTAGATGCGAAAGCGAGGGAGAATATCGGTTTTCGATTACCGCTTCTTAAATTATATACATATAATGTCGTTACTGAGCTGCAATCAGTTAACAGTTTCGCTTCGATTTCCTAATGTGTACTGTAACTTTATTGTGAAAAAACTTATCTAGTTCTAACGGTGAACATCAGGGAAGATTAGTCTCGTTGTAAGATTCACATTGATAGCACATTCGAAGATATTCGCTTCAAACGTGCTTAGTAGCTCTGATTTCATATGACAAATGGCGGTTATGCTCAATTCTAACAATGTGTCAATCTCAATTTTGTCGTCTCAACATATTTATAAGAAGAAGAGCAGATCGCTACCTTTATATATACTAGAAAAACTTTTGAAAAGTCATATATGTATACTAGCCGCACAGTTTTCGTAAATATGCAAACGAATCAATCTCATGGTAAATTAAAGTTAAGGTCATGAAAACTATTTGCAACTTGTACGCATATATAATAAGCTGTCACTTTATAACGGTGTAGCTATATGATTGTCAGGTTTGTTCAAGATTACTTAAGGGGCAGGTAGCAGGTTAAGCCTATTCCCACTGCAATGAACATAAGTACTGTACAAGCAAAGTATTTAAAGTTTTAGCGTAACTTTAAGAACTTGCGACTAATTAAAGGTAATTTAAGAAGCCCTAAAACAGCTAACAAACTCAACCCACTTTTGGCCCAAGCACAGGTGACGCGATAACCTTACCTAAAGGGTTTTTTAACAAAAAAAACTAAAAAAAAAAAAAAAAAACCGAAAAGGAAACTGAAGTTGAAAATCTGTTGTAACTTGGCCGCCTGCACTTGTTTCCGTCTTTTGTGTCGTGTTGCTTTAATTGAACGAGAACACACAGACACACTACTGGCACATGTACGCAAACTTTTGAAGGGTCTTAAATGAATGAGACATGCACATACAGAACAAGAGAGTGCGACAGGAAGAGAGTGTTGGAGTTTGGCGCGCGCAGAACACACAACTCTTTTGTCTGTATATCAAAAATTTATAGAAATGTTCAATTATTAAAACAAATATGAATAGCAACTAAAAAGCAGCAAGACAACATCAACATAGAAGGCTTCGTGTCACGTGTGTGTGTGAGAGGTACAGCGCGACTTGCTTTGTTAAGCATTTAAACAGATTACAGCTAAAAAGTATGCTACAGTCGAAAACTGCAATTGCTGAGTTTATAAAACAGAAACTTCCCACGCCTTGGCAGTGCGTTTAGCTCCAGTCCAGTTTTGTAGTCCAGTTTTTTTGGGGATGCTCTCCATTGCGCACTCGTTACGCCGAGGGACAGACAGCACGGACACTCATAGTTATTTAGCTTTTTAAATGTGCGGGCGCCCAGCCAAAACTATGTACAATATTGTGTATACGCCCCGTGCACCAAGCTTAGAATTGTCAGCAAAGCTATATGTGTGTGTGTGTACAGTGACACTGCGCCCACTTTGGGCATGGTCTGGCTGCCAATTATGTAAAACTGTAAAATGATAAGCAGGCAGATTGCAAAATGGCGGGGTACGCTCGCCAAATGCCTACGAAAAACAATAAGACATGGACATAGGGGACGGACAGCAGCGGCAGCAGCACGAGACTGCTAGAGAGTGAGACAGCGCGAGAGTGAGTGAGTAAGTGTGTGTGGGGTGGGCTCCCAGCGGACACTAGGCTATGTGCATGCATGTGTTAGTGGCTAGTACATAATGCCGTTAGCTGTTGCGATACAATATATACAACATACAACATACAACAATAAAGAGCGCATTGGCGCAGCAGAGACGGCGCAATAAAAACTAGATGCCCAACTTTGGTAGGGTGCAAAACGGGTGGACAAACACAATGGCAAACTCTTCAATTATAAACCAATCCCAAAATTAGTCAGACTGTTATTGGTTTGCACCCTTGGCGCAAGGGGCGCCTGCCGGCTCGCTTGCACGCGCTGCCTTGTGTCTAGCTCTCTCGCACACCTACTGACTTACGTGCGCTCTGGCCTCTGCCTCTAAATTTCTCACGCGCTTTGTCTCTCTGCGTCTCTGTCTCTGTCGGGCTTTCGTCCTGCAGTCCGCTGCTTGAGAGCTTTGTTTGTTGTGTGTTTTGTTATTGTTTTCCGTTTTCTGTTTTCCGTTTTCTGTTTTCCGTATTTTTTTTGGCAAAATTCATGCACAACTACGACGCCGTCGCAGTAGTTGCAACCCCCTGCGCCTGGGAGAGCGCAACGCTCTCAGAATGCTCAAAATATTACGGCACATTTGAAATGGCTGGCTCTATTGAGGTTTGCACGGGTGTTTTTTGGGGTCCATCATACGGACTATGAGCTGCAATGTGGTTGGCTGAGGCTTATGCAAAATTCATTTGGGCAATGCCCATGCCGCTGCCGCTGCTACTCAGTTGGCGCAGACGGCGCTGCGACATTAACAACGTTGGGTATCTACATGTGCTGTCCATTTCATTAGGTGCCTAATTTAATTAATAAATATTTTAATCAAGTTTAAAAAAGTCGTTAAAATATGTACTTTATAAGTCAGCTATAACAGACTGTTATAGGCATGAACGCTAGATGGCGCCTGTTGTGCCAGCGTTGCCAGCTGCTGCGTAGGCGTGACAAGAACAACAAAAAACGGCACACACAGGGACGCAACAATGTCGTAGACAAGAGCGAGATGGCAGGCGTGTGTGGGTGTGGCGTTGCGCGTTTTACAATGCATGCATAAACAGTTAACAAAATCAAATACTAATACCAATGCAAATGCATATAGGCAGAAGAAAATAAAAATAAACAAAGCAAAAAAGAAGCCTATAAACATATAAAAAGCGCAAAACCTCAACAAAAATGCGCCGCGTCAATTGTCAAAAGCTTTAAGTGTGTGTGTGTGTGTGTGTGGCGTTTGCAAACAGCAGCTGAAAACGAGAGCCCCACACACACACACGCACACACGCGCAGCGTTGTCTGCTGTTGCAACATGACGCCATTTTGTTTTTGTTTTTAGTTTGCTGCTGCTTCTTCTTGTTTATGTGTTCCTACGTTCTTACGTTTTTTATTTTACCGTTGCTTAGTACGCCAACACGTTGCGTTTCTTGTTCATTATTTATTAACAAATTTCCAACATTATTTATGTATTTGCTGTTGTTTTTTGATAAACATGTGACCGTGTCTGTGTCTGTGTGTGTGTGTGTGTGTGTTTTTTTGAATGTATGTGTGATTGTTTACGCGCAAATGACCTCATTATATGTAATGTAATTTTAGTCGTTTTTTTCCTTGTTGTTGTTGTTGTTGTGCCCTTTGGCATAATAAAGCGTTTTTGGCGCAATTTTTTGTTGTCTCCTTTAGCCGGCGTTTTCGTTCTTTTTTTCCGTATTTCTTTTTAGCTCTCGTCCGTCTTGTGTGTGTTTTGTTTTTGTTCATTAATTTTTAAGCGATGTTAATATGTTATGATACGCGTTGGCGACGACAATAATTTTGTAGCATACTTTTCGGCTGGCTGCAAAAATAAAATTATCTTTTTTTTTTTTTTTTTTTTTTTTTTATTAATGGCAATCAGCCTGCTAAAACTAAGGCTATAATCCAATATGTATTTACATTATTCTTAATCGCTACACACTAAGTGTTTAATAGTGTGATTTATGGCAGATTGTTAAATTTAAATTCTATTACTTAGTTATTATTATAACTCTAATAGGATATTATTATAGGATATATTTACATTACAATATTTAATATTAAGGAACATTTACAATAATAACGAAAAAGAGGTAGGAAATTAAAAAGTGCCGACAATCCCGAGTCACCAATTCGGATTCCATAAAAGACACGGCATGCCCGAACAAGCGCACAGAGTTGTTCAGCGGTTTCTCGACTCTTTTAAACACCGGCAGTGTTGGATTGAAAAAATTATCTAAGCCGCTTACTTTGCGTTTCATTTTAACAGCCCGCCGAAAAGTATGCTATGTAATTTTGCGTGTTGCAGTTAGTTAACGATTCAACGTTTTGAAGTATAGTTGCTTTAGGCAGTCATGACACACTTTAATTAGAAATAACACAGCTTTACAACTGCATTTATTATTAATTAAAGATTAAGGTATTCTTTTGATTAAAAGTGCAGTGCTTGGCGTACAGTCGCTTGTCGGCGGCCACCATTGCAAATTGAACAAAAAAGCTTAAGAAATGGTATTTTGCCTTAGCACACGGAAGTAGCCCCCCTTGTGGTGAGCGGGCTGGGTAATACCACCTAAGGAGGTCAAAGCTTGTCGTATGAGGCGATTAACAATGACACTGGGTTCTTTCGAGACCAGTAGAGCAACCACAGGACTTTAAAGGCCTGTGCGTATGGCTTGGCACCCAACACGTAAAACCACAATTCCAATGAAAGAATGTATTTATGTTTTAGGCCGTAACCTGATAACGGGTTGTTATGGCCAGTTAAGAAGAAGACATAGAAGTTGCGCCAAATCAGCAAAAAGTCGCTGACCATATACAAAAATACTCCATGATGTTTGGTCCACATAAGTTTAGTTGCTGAAAAGCCTAAGAGCCTGCAGCGACTTCTTCGAAACATGAAAAATATCCTTAAACTTGTTTGATTTCTGAACTAGAGCTAAATGTATATATTTTTCAAAAATATTACTGTGAATTTGCAACTTTAACTATTTCCAATTTTTTAGTTAATCTAAAAGTGTTGTTTTCAAAATAAAGCTATTGTATAAAATGTATAACTAGCAAGGATTTCGTTATATTTCCGTTCGTTCAGCTTATTTACTTTTTAGCCTTCTTGTCTACCGGCTTGAGTATCTGAAAGGAGCACATTAGTGATTCATCGACAGTCATCATAGCACCAGCATTATCGAATTCGCCACAGTAATTGGGCGCCGAGAAGAGTGTGACCAATTGCCGCTTGGCGAAAAACTCATAGCCATCCTCCACAACTTGATGGGCGCGGCAAATTAAATCCAGATCGTGTTTTTGCAGAAACTTGTTCACAATCTCGGCACCAAACGTAAAGCTTACACCGCGATCGTTCTCGCCCCAGCCAACCGTATCCTTATCCGGATCGGACCACAGCAAATCACAGAGCAGGCCCTGATCAGGCACATCTGTTGGCCGCATAATACGTCGTATTTGGTCCATGGTCATCAACTCGGGACTGAGTCCACCGTGACAGCAAAAAATCTTTTCGTCAATGATGGCCACCACAGGCAAACAATTAAAGCAATCCGTAAATGTTTTCCACAGTTTTATGGAGTAGCGCCGTTTGCACTCGTCATAAAAGCCATATATTCGATTAATGCTGGCACATTCATGATTCCCACGCAACAAAAAAAAGTTCTCCGAGTACTTGACCTTGTAGGCCAATAGCAGGCAAATGGTTTCCATTGATTGTTTGCCGCGATCAACATAATCGCCCAGAAACAGATAATTGGATTCTGGCGGATAGCCACCATACTCAAAGAGACGTAGCAGATCGTAATACTGGCCATGAATATCGCCGCAAACTTTAAGTGGTGCCTCGAGTTCCAACAGTACGGGTTGAGCCAAAAATATTTCACGTGCCTTAAGGCAGAGAGTACGTATATCCCCTTCCGCCAGCTGCACAGTTTTGCCGGGCCGGGAATTCCGCGCCTCAAGCAGTTTCGTTATAATGTTGTCCACGTTGAGCACGTCTGTCGTGGAACACGCTCGTTGGCTGCCAACTTCGTTTTGTTTTCGCAAAATACCTTGAGACGCCATTTTTATAGGCTAACCAAGCAGATTTAACAATTTGAAATAAAAGTTTTAAAATCGAATTTATTCTTGCAAATCCGTGTGTTCTTTTTTTTTCTGTTAATCAAAAATTTTGTTGTTTTTTATACACAGCCGAAATCCTGTATGTTTTTATTTACTGAAAATTTAGAATATTCAAAATGGTCGAGCTAAATGAGTTTTGACAACTAAACTATTTAGCTTTAGAGTTTCCAAACTAATAATATAATTCTCATGGCTTGCTGAGTTAATGTATTACGAAGTTAGTGGTTGTTATTAGTTGCGTAATACTGAACTCTGATCAACGATGAATTTCATCAAGCACAAAGTGTTTGCCATTCAAAGGCAAGCGGCTAATCAATTCAGCAACAATTCGGGATAACTGGGAACAAAATGGAATGCTCGAAATCCCTGGGTCAAGCGTAACAGTCAGATGTATTTGATACATCTTCTTCTTCTTCTTAACTGGCCATAACAACCCGCTACCCGGTTACGGCCTGATGTAAATACATTCTTTCATTGGATTTGCGGTTTTACGTGGTGGGTCCCGAACCCTACGCACAACCCTTTTAAGGCCTGGGGTAGCTCTACTGGTCTCGAAACAACCCAATGTCATTGTTAGTCGCCTCATACGACAAGCTTTGACATGCTGAGATGCTATTCTCTAACCCGCTCACCACACGGGGGACACTGCATTTCCAAAATTTCCCAAGTCGGCACTTGAACATTGTACAGATTTTCCAGGGTGAGGCATACTCTTACAGACTACTCCCCATTGGCAACTAACCATCGTAAGACATGCATATTACATGCTTGGTTCTGATTAACTGTCTCTTATAGACACTCTGGACCTGGTAGCACCCAGGCATCTTGGTATTCCAAGAATGTAAGCAATATCATGAAATACCAGACAAAAACGCTCCTCTTATGTACAAGGACATTGACGTATCGATCGAGGAACTCAACAACTTCATGTATGTGGATGCTGTTGGGTTGACTCGATATAGCTACTCAGAGTCAAAAGCAGAACATATAAGTCTCTCTGGACCTGGTAGCCCCCAGGCATCTTGTTATTCCAACACTTGCTGTGAATGGTAGCAAATATCATAAAATTCCAGCAGAAAAGTTGCGACTAGTTTAAAGGATGCTCTGATGTAGACACCTGAGGAGAAACTCAACAGCTACGTCAACAACTCAGACTTAACATAGACCGAAAGTATTGGTGTAACTCTGATATTAAAACGCTACTTTACGGGGTCGCAGCATCTAGATGACAAAAGGAAGTGGAATGCGGCTGCTTCACGACATAAAGGGGCTCTGAAGCAAATACGGTCGGATAATTTTGACGCTTTATGGGTGCGTAGTTTTCTCTCTGTCGTTAGAGGATAGAGCCTTTTCAGTAAGTTACGCGGACGAAGGCTAACGCTGAGTACTGTTAGTGCATCCTGCGACCTGGCCTGGAGGCAGCGCTGCTCCCCGGCAATCCGTACGCTCTAAAACTATGCGAGTTTGTTGTGTAAAGCGCTGCACGTCCGACGAAACACAACTTTCCGGCTTGGATTCACTTTTGTTGCAGCTCTGTTGTTTTTGCTATGCCATCCAATCTCATTTTGGGTTTGTTAAACACCTTTTTGTATTGCATAAAACTTTTTTGAGACAGTGTTTGGAATGGGTATTAGAAGTATTGTAAAACGCGCTTATCAGTGAGCTATCAAATGAATAGCATAACCTCATAAATATTGATGGATTTTCAGCTACTCGTGAAATGATTGGCTATACCGAGAACTATGATATATGAACTCTTGTGTTAGTTCGAAAATGGTGAAATGAACTTGAAAAGTTGAAGAGTCAAATGGTTAGCACCAAAGTCTGAATGGTAATTATCTGGTATGATTTCCCAGTAGCTGCTTATTAACTACTGTTTTCTAAGGGAAAAGTGAGTCAGGACAACATTAAATGCAACTTTAAGGCAACTTATTGTAGGTGTTGTCAGCTCGAGGGTTGCTTCAAGTGTTTATTGTGCTCTTAGTTTGTCTAATTAGTTGCAATTTGTTAGCTGCAGGATGAAAAATTGCAATCCAAACAAGTTTGAAGTTGGAGTAGTCAAAATACAAATGCATTTGTGCTACTAACTACATAAGAGGGTAGCACGAATTGGAGCAGCAGCTGGGGTAGCAGCAGGTGCAGGTTCAGGTTCAGGTTCAGTTTCAGTTTGTGGTTTTAGATGGCATGAAATTGGGGAAAAACTTTGGATATAAACCAAAAAGAAGAAGAAGAAGCAGAACGACAACAACAAACACAGCAGGGAGAATGCGTTCAAAGCCATCAAACAAAATTAGTTTATTTAAGGAAACAAAAGATTCCATTTTGGCCATTTGTATAAACAGAAGGACAAGAACCATAATGGATATGGTCATGTTCAAGTTTTATAAATGGCAAGCATTGTTGGATGTCCCTGTTGTTGTTTGTTAAAATTAATTGGTGTTACACAAATGAGTAATTTTCAATGTACATAAATATTTGCACAAATTGCAATTTGCTGGGGCAACAACAACAACAATGCAACACAACAAACGCACACCTTATGAACGAGCAACACCACAGCCCTGGGTCATGTCATGTCGGTTCGGTTCGGTTCGGTTTGGTTTGGTTTGGTTTTTGTCCTTTGTATCGGTTCGGTTTGGGCGCGTTCGAGTGCTGTTCAAATACAATTTTTATTGTCAAGCGTTAATAATTTTAACAATGAATAATATGAACGGTAAGCATCTGTTATTATTCCAAACAAATCAAAACAAGTGCGTAGCAGGGCAACACCGTTAGACCCTCCGAAGGACCAACGGACAGGACCACACAAATCTTCATAAATTGCCAAAGCAACTTGAGGGCGGCAGCACATGACAATTGGGAATTGAGACAAAGTGCGGAGCGCGGCGAGTATCAGGCTTACGGGCGTCAAAAAGGGGTCGTCCCCGCTGCCGGGCTGCCGGGCTGCACTCCTGCCATCCTGCCATGCACTCACAGCTCTCAAAGTTCCAGCCAGTTGCAAATGGGAAAATGATACACTTTATTTTGCGACGCGGTTGGCAATGCGGCTGCGGCTGCTCTGCCTGCTGCAGACAATCAAAAAACAACAAATTGCCACATAAATGTGGGGTGGTTTGCCACGTAATAGATTTTGTTTTATTTTTATATGTGTAGCCTGAGCGTCGGAACACGTGTGTGTTGGGAGGGGGGTAGAGTTTACTTACTTTTACTTTTTACCTTGCGACGTCGACGCCGTGGTAGTGGCAACAATATTTTTCAAGGGAATTCCCAAGTCGTACACTGTGCGAAAGTTGTTCAACTTTAAGCATATTTTGATGTAGTTCTCAAATGTGCTGCAGTCACATTTGATTTCTTTAGAACTAACCACTTAAGAGCAATCATTCTACGCAAAGCAGTCTGTCGATATGCAGGAATTTTTTTTTGGAAACTGTTGAAATCTTAAATGAGCGCTTTTAAACGACAGATTTCAAATTGAATTTATTTTCATGCCATTCATACTTTTGTGTCTTGCAGATTTGAGCTGGCACGAAATACCTTACGAACTTCCTTCAGATTTTGCAAAATTGTTTTGGTTAGAATACCAATGAAAATATAAATTTTGAAACAAAACAAGTTAATCGGGGCTGCGTCTGAAAACCCTTTCAACCGAATTTCAACCCAAAGCAATTTTTTGGCTTTGATATATGGCATATCTTTTTATACCGAATTTTAATCAGAAAGCAATTCGTCAATTTGACAGAAATTTGAAATCTATCAAGATAGTTCAAATGAAACTTTAGGCTAAATCGCCTAATGATTTCTGGCATACCGCTCAATATTAAAACTACTAACGTTTCAAGTCTCTTTGGAGAATGCAACTCTATAAATTCGACCCTGGCGAAATTGCCTTTCGCTCTATTATATTATATATTTTTCCGAAAAATATTTATTGTGCCCGTGATTCTCATACTTGATACCTAAGCGCGATAGTTCTAAAGGGAAAAAATAAATAAGTGGGTTCGGAACAACTAAATCTCATAGTGAAAAAAAAAACTACATCGTAAAGAACAAATCCATAAAACATAAGCCGACAAGCGGCGAGAAACGACTAAATCATAAAGTCGAAAAAAAATTTTAACTATCCCCAAATGTTAAGCCTTGTGCAAAAAACATAAATTTAAATAGCGCTGAAAAATGCCTAGTCGAAATTGCTTTTCGCTCCAATATATTACATATTTTTTTCCGAAAATTATTTATTGCACGTGATTCCCATACTTGATACCCAAGCGCGTTTGTTCTAAGGGGAAAAATTAAATAAGTGGGTTCGAAAAAACTAAATCTCACAGTGAAAAAAAACTACGTCGAAAAGAACAAATGCGTAAAACAGAAACGAATTAATCACGAAAGCGTTGAAAAAAAAAATGTTCCTATAGAATAAGACGGAGGAGAAGGATCTGTCTAGCTCTCAGGAGCGGTTGGTGATCGAAGTACGCAGGGGCGAAGCCCCCTAGGTTTGAACAAATTTCAGTATCTGTCTGCAATTAGGCCTAATCTGATTGCAGATTTTATCTCTGCATGCGGATGGTACTCTTCTGATTTTGTCTGTTAAGTTGTCGATTCTCATTGCAGTTTTGTTGGTCTTAAAAATGCTAAAATGAGTTTATTTCTATATGTTTTCTAACTTTGGTATTTTATGCCGATTTTTTGTAAATAATATATTGTTGTAAAGGTCACAACGATGGCTACATTTCTTAAGAAATTTTTTAGCTTTGCAGTTAAATTTTACTTGCAAAGTCTTGTACTTAGAATTCTACGCCCCTAGTGCTATTTTTTATTTTTCATAAAATAAAATCCATTAAGAAAGGAAGTGTACAGTTCAATTCAAAAACAAAGAAGTTACAGTCATTTGTAAATTTGGTATATATTTAATAAATATGCATTTCATCTTAATACTAGCAGTACAAATAGTATATTATGCTCTTATGCTATTTTAGCACTTTGATGCTTAGGACCAAAGTCCTCAAATAAATCTGGACGGGGAGGTTATTCCCACTAAATCATCGCATCCCTACCTCGGTATTCATCTTGACGCAAAATTGAACTGGGCCCAACATATAAAAATAATCACCGCAAGATGTAGAACGAAGATTGCCAAAATGGAGTGGCTGCTGGGCAGAAGTAGCAGGCTCTCTCTAGAAAATAAGACCATACTCTACAAAAGTGTGGTAATGCCGACTTGGTTTTATGGTGTCCAGGTCTGGGGAACCGCAGCAAAAACGAACTTAAAAAAAATTCAGACCATGCAAAACAGGGCACTACGGAAAATTGTGGACGCTCCGTGGTATGTCCGCAACCGCAATCTGCACAAGGACCTCGGCGTTCCTTTCGTGGGTGACTTATTAAACAGATTGAGCGGCCGGTATGAGGATCGGTTAAGAGTTCACCCGAATTCCCTTGCCTGCGCCCTGGCCGGTCACAGACCAAGGAGACGATTGAAACGCCTCCATCCATGTGATCTCAGAAGTCGACAAATGATATAAGAGCACCAGTCTTGTAAACTTTGGACACTCTGCAGTCACGTTTTGGCTGCGGTTCCTCAAGCTTGAACGTCATACTTTCTGATTGGTAGTATGATACATTTGTATTACAGTATACTGTTTTTCATTGACAGCTTGCTTCAACTGCATAGCAGCCATTCCATTTTTGCCAGTTTTGTCCTATATCTCGTCGTGGTCTTCGTTATTGATGACCAAGAGTATTACTAATAGTTCGTATCAACTTTGAGTAGTGTATATGGGAACGGTGAAAGAGCGCCTCTTTGAGGGAGTCCAGCTCTGATTGAGAGCTTTTTGGAGGGCTCCTCCTTTGTTGAGACCTTGAAGAGGCGGTTTTCTCGTGTCAGGCACGACCAATCACCCGTGTGACGTATTTTAACTATTCAATCCAACACTGCCGGTGTTTAAAAGAGTCGAGAAACCGCTGAACAACTCTGTGCGCTTGTTCGGGCATGCCGTGTCTTTTATGGAATCCGAATTGGTGACTCGGGATTGTCGGCACTTTTTAATTTCCTACCTCTTTTTCGTTATTATTGTAAATGTTCCTTAATATTAAATATTGTAATGTAAATATATCCTATAATAATATCCTATTAGAGTTATAATAATAACTAAGTAATAGAATTTAAATTTAACAATCTGCCATAAATCACACTATTAAACACTTAGTGTGTAGCGATTAAGAATAATGTACATACATATTGGATTATAGCCTTAGTTTTAGCAGGCTGATTGCCATTAATAAAAAAAAAAAAAAAAAAAAAAAGGACCAAAGTGCCTGAAAGTAGTAGAGTGAAATCCTGGAGCATTGAAAAATTCAATTTATTTTTTCAAAGCGATCACTTTCGGTACAGCTTACGTGAGAGGCTGCTTGTGTTGCTGTCTCTGATAGACCGACTCGCTCGTAGGGACAATTGAGAGAGAGCAAAAAAAACGTACATGTATGCGCTATGCTTCAAGTGGTCGCTTTTCAGCAAGTCGACACAATGTAACAGCCAAGGATTCCACTCTATTTTCATGCTCTTCTGGCTTATGGCAAGTTAAATTTAGTATTACTATCAGTAATTAACATTAATTTACTGAAAAACAACCGTAAGTATACCAAAACTTTGAATCAGCTGTGCATTAAAAAAAACTGGGTAAGTTTGGTCTATTCTTTAAGAATTTTGATTTTTCACAACTGCCAAACTTGTTTATAAACTCTTAAATTTCATTTTACTCTGCATTGCATCCGATTTCTGCCAGTGTATGCACTGGCACGCAATTCATAAAATAACGCAAGCAAACAGCAGCAACAATATTTTAGCGCTTACACGCATACACAGAGGAACACACACTCACGCTAAGAGAGATAGCGAGAGATATAGAGAGAGAGACAGATTGATAAGTTTCAGGGTTAACATATTGTTGCTGGCTCATCATGCGTTGCCTTACCGTAAAGGCAAGAAAACTTTGCCGAAAATAAGAAGAAAAACCATAACACACACACACACAGTCAGGAGCAACAGCATCAACTCTACGGCACCCCCTACCCCTACATATACCCCAACCCCTCAGCAGCCCAACCACCTGCTTCACGGCTTGCCCTTCCCTCGTTTATTCAATGTAGCTCGTAATTTTTTACACATTGCGGTCCCAGCTTAACTGTGCTACCGGCTGTTTTTCTTGCTCTACTGGGAGACATATCAATATAACCGGGAACCGGGCCGTCGCTCAACTCAACTCACGGCACGCAACGCACACGGTGAACAAGTGTAGCGACGACCGGCTATCGGGCAGGCAATACGTGTAGAGTACCGTATTCACACGGCACTCGACCCTCATCGTACGTCCGTGTTACGGCAAAAGTCCGTGCAATAAAAGCAACAAAAAAGCAAGAAGCGAAAAGCAAAAAGCACAACAAGCTGCAGCAGGAATACTACTACTATGCCAGCAAGGACTACCGGCAACACAGGGGACTACAATGGACTGCAAGTAATAGAAAATATACGGCAGGCAACGATTTTCCTATGCCGTACGTGCAACAGCCACAACTATGTGCTGAGCGTGCTGCCGTCAAAGGGGACGCAACCGACTTGGGCATGGCTGCGGGGGTTGCACAGGGGTTTTTTTTCCGGGCGACATTAATATGTAGATGCATTAAGTACATTATCCGGGGTTACAACCTTACAACATAGACGACGACAACAGAAGCAGCAGCAGTAGCAGCAACAACAACAACAACGTTGAGTACCGGCAAACAAGGTAAACGTTGACGTGTGCGCACAGTGGTACAAGCATATATCAAAACTAATGCAATAAAGTTAGCTTGATTGCAATACCATGAATAAGTGAAAGTTTGTGCTTGAGTTTAAAGTGCGGCAAATACTTTGCTTGCCATTCACAAGTTGTTATAACATAAGCCAAATAACAGTTAAAAGCCAGTCACTTAATGTGTTTTAGTTTATAGTGTCCTGTAGTGAAAGTTAGCTAGAACAAGATAGATTGTGTATTAGAGTACACTTTCGCGCAAAGAAGTTAAAACTCTATAAGACGCTCTTCATTCACATTTTGCAGTCCGACCGCTGTCATTTGAGTGTTTGAGCGGAAAGTACTATAAAAGATCTTTGGCTCTTGACGCGTTGACAACGATTAACGCACTCGATGAAACGACTAGTTCTACGAGCTCTATGACGATAATACAGTATGATAATACAGTGTATACGCACTTCAATGCGTATGTTGAAGGATGGCGTTCACGGGTGTCTATTGAAGGTTAGTACTATTACGCTGTGGAGCAAGCGTACGCACAACAAAGGCGCCTGGAGGAACGGCCTTCATCAAGCCGTCAGCCAATAAAGAGTTGGTCTGTTATGTTCATCTGCTTAAAGAAAAGTAGAGTAGATAGAAAATAGGCCAAGAAGCAGTATATTTCAGGTGTGTGCTGGAAATCTTAGATGCTTTTGCCTTCATTTCCCTTTAAGTCCCCTTTAAAAGTTGATTTCTTACTAGAGTTCCCATTTCTGGCACATTGACGCATGGCTTTTTGGCTGAAAACCGGCTTGAATTCAAATCTGGCATACAGAAACAGCAATTGAATTGAAATTTGATTGAGCGAGAATTCTGGTGCACCCCTGATTATGTATGGTAGTGTCTACATACATACATACATGCCAATTAGATTTAGCATACATGCCCCGTCACATTCTCTCGGAAGCGTGTCAGGGGCTCTAATGAAATTGGTTTTTGTTTATATGTTAGCTGCCTCTACTGTCTTTGGTCACTTCTCATTTGGCCACAGATTAAATTCAAGAAATCTCAAGTCGGTTTTTTTCAATCTGCCGAAACACACATCGCTCAATATGTTTCACTGAATTCCCCTTCAGCTAACATTTTCCGTAGTATTTTACTCAAATAAGCTAAGTAATTGGCTTAACAAACTTGCACGATGGCTTTGTTTATAGTTTAAGCAAAAAAGTAAGTTTTGCTCTTAAAAAATTGCAGTGGTCGGTACTTTGCAGAGGAAAATACTTATATGCACTTGGTGTGACAAAATGATGTGATTAAAATATCTTACTTTTCTCAAAAATTAGCCGAAAATGCTTCGTTATTTGTGCTTTAGAGCATGCCGACCACTGTTTCAAGTTGGGCTATATATATTGCATAACGAAAACCTCTTTACTTTTAAAAATATGATAATGAAAGCTTTATCAGGTTTATATCCAAGTGCATACTTTTCGCTCCTCTGGGAACAAAAGCTCATATTAAAAGGTTATTAAGCATAAAAAGTATAATTTAAAAAATATTAAGTCGGAATTTCAAAATTTGAAGTATGCTTATGTTTTACCAATAAAATTATACCTAAACATTTTCTCAGCATCTTTGTAATTTTCTTTAAATTTCACAGTTTTTCTTTCGAAGTTTCTTTCCAAAATTTACAACCAGAGCTGAAAAATTTAGCTTTTAACAGATATAATACGCCTATGAGGAAATTCAAAACTAACTAACTTAATTTTTTCTGTTCGAATCGAATCCTGAAACGCAGAAATGCTATTTCCAAAACAATTTAGCTGCAAATGCTTTTATTTAAGTTCAGTGCTGTTGCTTAAAGTTTCTAAACCCGTATTTATAAATGCGAAAAGATTTCGCGCTTGCACACTTGGGCTTAAAATCGTGAGCTAAAAGAAATTAGGTTATATTTCTTTGTAAAATTACTAGTTAGTGTATTAACTACATGAGTAAGTTTTAAAGTTTAGCAATTAACCAATACGAAAAAATGTACTGTGATTAATATTCACTATGTGCAGATGATATGTGCTCCACTGTGCATCAATGGCACGCGGCAAGGGACACAAAATATTATGATTTATTTTTATTATAGCGGGTAAAGTGGTCTTTACAAGCATCAAACAGAGACAAAGCTACGGACGAGCTCAAGGCCCAGGCTAAGGCTCGGTCGAGGGCATGGGCATAACCTCGAGGTATGGGCTTTCCAACGACCCACAGAAGCATGGCATAAAGGCAGTTAGTTGGTTAGCAAAAGTAGCTGGGACAGGTGGCAAGCGGCAAGGGGGTGCCGGCAGCGGATGCGGCAGCGGCAAGTTGTTAAATGGACGGGTGGATTTGCACTTGCCGTGCTGACTGTTATCTTCATTTTTGCTTTCAGTTATATTGCCTGGGAATTCCTGTGGGAGTTGAGCACCAGCTCAGCAGCGTTGTTCCCGAACCAAACGAAATTGCACCAAACCAAGCCAAAAACCAGCCGTGTCCAACCCTCGCAGCTGAAGCGAAAGCAAATTGTACGTACTTCATATAAAAAACAAGCGGATCAAACAACACCAACAACAACAACAAGAAAAGCAACCGTGTGTAAATCGAAAAAGTGTGTTTTACTTTTGTTTCGGTCCGAGTCCATTGAAATTGCATTAATTTTACTTTGGGTACTGTTTACGCTCCTGCCAAATGCCACCCCTGCTCCGTGCAGCATAATGGAAATCTGCGTATAATCCCACTGAATTGATCAGATGGGCGGGATAAACTAGTTATGGCCATTAATACGATCAATTTGATGCTCACTTTTGTGTAAGTAAATAACAATCTTATTGAAAAATGTTGAAAAAACATATTTGAGCTGTACAATTTGAAACAATGACAAGCTAACTTGGGTTGTTTTTGGGCTCAATGATGTGCCGTCCAGGTCTAATGGTTGGCACTACCCACCGCCACTCCCAGTCCATCTACCCCTCCCCAAACCATTTCGTATTTGTAACTGATAATTGCAAAGTTGTTGCCAGTTGGAGTTGGTCCTTCATGCATTAGATTTTTACATATGGTAGCTTTTTCTGAGGGTTCTCACATCTGCGCCGGGGTTTGGGTCAAGCGCTTCGTTGATGCGCATTTTAAGCAGTTTAACCTGCTAAGTGATATGTGCGAAAGGGTTGTTCATTTGCATCCAAGTTTATCTGGGCGAATTGCTTTTGGGGGCATCTTGGTAGGAATAAAGTGCTATGTCGAAAGAGCGTTTATAGTCAAATGTTTTGATGAATCAAAGTCTAACCTTAATCATATCACTAACATATGCTACTAAAGAACATCCTTGACTAAGATGCTGCTTGGTTTACACGGTTTTGAATTTGTAGTCACACAGTTTTTCAAGAAGATGTCAGTGGTTCGGACTGTTGCGATTTTTTAAGACTAACACACCTACATATGAGAAGATAGGTATTTAAAAACGTCGTTGGAGGCCTGCTTGACAACACTACGCAACAAAAAAATGGTTCTTGAATGAAATGTTCTTTTTGCTTTGTCACTTATACCGAATCCAGTACGATTTACGAACTATCGCTAGTGCAAAAATTTCGATATTTCGATCGTTTTTTCGTACATCGGTAAAAACTTAGCCATTTCCTAACGAATTTTCTAAAAACGGCGTTGAAATAATCCATTATTCAAATTCGAAAATAACATTGGAACAACATTTATCTAACTTCGAAAAAAAAAATTGAGTTGTTTGCCCTCATCAAGTCAAGGTAAAGCAAAACTATGTGATGTACGTTGAACCGTTGTTTAATTACACTGTGCAACAAAAAAGTCTATGCCTAAAATATATTTTACGATACTGGATTACAGAACAAATGAAATAAAAAAATGCTATTTTCCAAAATATTTTTTGAGTTCATTGCCCCATAATCCACAATCGAGATAAGTTAAAATAGACCAAAACTGTTCGAGGAACAATGAATCGACTTTAAAATAGATTTAAGACTAGTTATAGTTTCTTTCGATTGGCAATATGTTGCCCGAGCAATATGGGCTTTGCTAACTTCAAAATAATTCAAAATGGTCGATTGTGGCATTTTTTCGATCTTCCCTAATAACTTCGCCAGTAGGCAACCGATTTTGTTAACATTTTAGTCCAGGAATTAATTTATTGAATCAAAAAGGAACTTGTGACAAGCTTTATGTAATGTTTGATTTAGTTTGTTTAGAATTAAAATAAAAATTTTTCAAATTTTCGAAAAAAAATTCGAGTTTATTACATACAATCGAGTCAAGGTAGACCAAAACCGTCTGAGAGACATTAAACTGATATTTAATTGCCTTTCATGTAAATTACGGTTCATCTCGAAAATAAGGTTCCCATCTTCGCAACTCTCGGAATTTCGAATTTTTTGAAAAAGCGACCATTCGATAACTTTGCAAGACCCCAAATGTACCGGAAAAGGTAAATTATGGTCATAGGCATTTCATTGAGGTCAAATTTGTTGCATAGTGTTACTTATAGTTATAGTTCATCACGACTGAGCTTGATGATCTCGCAAATCACGAAAAACGACTATCAGATACGCAATCTGGAGTACAAATTTAAACAGAAAAGGTATGTTTTAGTCAAATTGATGTGAAATTTGTTGGCTAGTGTTATTCAAGCTCCTAAAAAACAAGTTAAGACTTGATGAGCTGTGGTCTGTGGTAAATCTTGTTATGAATGATTGAAGAAATTCTTTAAAAAATTTAGTTCACCAACAAAATTTTAAATAGATACAACAAAAAAACCATCAAAATTGTCTGAATTTGAGAAAACTTATGCTTTTGGTTAAAGTTTATCTTGTTCTTCTATCACATTCGAAATCCAATATAATAATAATGATATAAACGTATCATTCTTGGCTGATTAATATCGTAGCTTCTACCGAAGGCTCCTAGTTTTACATTAAAAAAATAATGCTAATAAAGTGCTACACAAATCAAGCAATATTCATATTGAAAACTTACAACTGTCGCGTGCGTATCGATGCACATACCCATAAAGTAGTTTATAGTGACCAAACCGCAAAATTGCTTTACCAATGGTAAGCTTATGACTGTGTGATTCTTAGCAGTGTCATTCAATCTTGGATCAAAGCTATATTATATATTTTTTTTGGAAGTTTCAAGAAACAGCAGATTTCTTATTCTTGGAAGTCGCTGCGATGTTCGATTTTTTTGAGACTACATATCAGAATTATTTTTCAAATGCATGTGCTCTCGGCAAAACTTATTGGAACTATTTGGGGAAAATAGGTTTTTTTTCGGGGCTGCCATAGATATTATCTGAAATATTGCTTAAGTTCAGGTGCAAGAGCCGTTCCGAGCAGATCTCTGCTCACAAGGTTTTGTCTTAAACTTAGCTGCTCTTCGACATTACAAAAGTGGTGCTTAAGTGTTTTGCAGCCCTGAACTATACTAACAATTCGCTCGCATGGAACTTTTGTCTGAACTTTCTGCTCGCTACTTAGCTGCACTTTTGAAGGAAACGCTGCAAACTTTTTAAGAATGCTTATTTTTCTCAAGTGTCGGCAATAAGTAGTCTTTTCACTACCTTTTTCTTATTGATTGTTTTCAATAAAACTGAGACTTAAGCTTGTAAGAAACTTCTAAGTCCTAAGTCTTGAATGCAGTTTAAAAATGCATGGCTAGTTTAAACACTTGGCGAAAGTGCAATTTATCGTAACTGCCGCGTAATTGTAGGGCTATTAAGTTGCGGGCGTACTGGAACACGCACAATCACAGGGCGTATGAGTGATGACCAGCGTGATTGGCAGCTGGAGTCCATGTGTCATAGTACTCTGCAACCGCTGCTACTCCCGCCACAAGCCCGTCAGAGATCCGCAACTGGAAGGACAGTTCGTCGCTGTCTGCGCATTTGATTGTCGCAATAAAAAGACAAACGCCCAACACACACAGACAACATAAATAATTGATGAAGAAAAGGAAACTAAATAAATAAATGAATGAGTGTGAATGGAATGGCATACGGGTCGTATACTCTATATGTTGGTGAGTTTGAGCGGAACGTAAAGAAAATGAAAGAAATTGTGGAAAATTGTCACTGAATGACATAAAGCTTTCTGCACAGAAATTTTCCAACTTTTGCCGCACCAAAACAACAACAACAACAATCGTCAACATACCATTAAATAAAACCAATGCATTAATATTTAATCATAATTTGTTATTTTCATTTCTGGCGCTCTTTTTTCCTACATACACCATTTAATTTTGTTACACATTTCATCAGGTCACTCATTGTATGTACTAGATTACCAAAATATTATATATATGTAATAATTTAAAGCTTTAAGAACCAACAGCAGCTGGATGCATATAGAATGGATCTTTTGTGTGTTACGACCTTGTTTAAAGGATTCGAATTGACATCCAACGTGTGTATGAAGAAGCTACTGCGAGAAAGGTCTTCAATGCGGCTGTTGAAGAAAAGAGACGAAGCGACAAATTCAGGCCTCCATTGGAAGGTTCAAATAGAGAGCACATTAGCTACCTTTGGTATAACCGATTGGAGCAGGCGCACGCAAATCAGAGGCGCCTGAAGCAGCGCTCTACATCTGGAAGATATGACAGGGTGCACTAAAGTTGTGGAGGAAATACTTCATTGGCTTATTGTCGAGCGATGACGGGAACAAACCCGCCGCCGGAGTTAACTTTCCGACGTCCGCAATCACAGATGATGGCTTAGATATAGCGCCAAACATAGCCATGACGAAGTTAGGTATGCCATCAAACAGCTCAAATTGCTGGCATACACAGATTGCTCGTAAATTGATTCAGGACTAACGGCAAAGAGTTGGAACTTATGTGTTCTTCGCTTACTTACTTACTTAACTTGTCATAACAACCTGTCTCCGCTTTGCGCGCGCTTTCTCCAATTGATGATACCAAAGGTAGCTAGTATACCTTCTACCTGGTCCTTCCAAGGTGGGCCTGGGTTCTGGTGGAACAGGGTGAAAGCTTCTGATCGCCATTCACTGGGGAATGGCCAGGGTGATACCTGTCTCTAACTTAACCAAGTTGACGCACAACCTCCACGTGCTGCCCCCTGGGTAGCTGCTCTAATCCAACCGGTGTTAGAGTAGTGAGCTAATGTGCGTAGGGTTGGGACCCGCCGCGTAAAAACCTCACCCCAATGAAAAACCGAAACACCTCAGTGTTCTTGGCCTTGGTCTTCTTTCTACAGTGCGGATAAGTTCACTATTGACCAGATATTCACACTACGCCACATCGTGGAAAAGACCCAGGCATAGCAAATTGACAACCACCATCTCATTGTCGCTAACCCATTGGGGTATCTTATATATGTATTTCGCATTGTCTGAGCTCGAAATCCCATATCTTTTGTTACCGAGTGAGGCTTTAGACAAGGCAGTTCCCCTTTTCTGCACCCTCTTCAACTTTGGGATGGCGAGCGTGTTCCGAAAGGCGCTACGGGACTCTAATCTATAAGAGTGTCCAGCTGCTGTGGACATCATTGGTAGAACTAAGCGAGTAGCTACCTAAACCTTTGTGGTTATTGAAAGAGAATTGCAAGGGTGGGTCTGGTTTTAAACGAGATCAAGACAAGGTATATGTATCCATAATGAAGTGAGACGCGGCGGTTAATCTCTGTGCTATTGATGGTGTCATGGACGCGTCAGAGGAGTATCTTTGTTCTCAGCAGATAACTGAGTAGTACAGAGCACTCTCGCCGGACGAAACTAATACTCTATAAGACGCTCATCTTTTCCGTTTTGCGGAGCTCTACAACGACTTTGACAAGCGTATGGAAGAAGAAACTGCTTAGAGAAGGTCTTCAGGAAGGCTACAAAGAGTCCCTTGCAGTTAGAAAGTGCCAAGTAACTACCTATGGTAGCACAGAGTGGAGAAGGCGTGCATAAAGCTGGGATGCCCGGAGTAGTGCCCTACATCAGGACGTAACCCGATAACTTGTAGTTGTTACATGCAAAGATTCATTCTGTTGGCGAAATTCTGTCACTGTGGTCACTGGCGGTCAGATATCTGAATATGATTCGATTAACTTCAACTTCATCATCTTGAACTCCAACTGCGTGGGGAATTGCGCATCTTTTGTTTCAAATTTTGTGTATGGACAGACGGACATGGCTATATCGACTTGACTGTTATGGAAATTAAGGTCTGCCACTCATTCCTATTCACCCGTCTACACTATGGCGACGGTGTGTAAATAATAGAGGAGATGGAATTTCTTGTTCGAATTTCTTGCCCGTCTTGAGGCCCCAATTATAAAAGAAATTGTTAAACATGACAAGCCGTAACGTAAATTGCAAGTTTCTAAAGGTGTAGAGTGCTTCAGCGACTTGACTTGACCATTCATGTTTGTCTGTGTGTGTAAATATGTTCATAACCGCTAGTTATAGCTTCTAATACACACTTGCAAATATTTGTTGGCCCAGAAATAAAGTAACAGTTAGGCCGACTATATAGACCACAACTGGCGCGACTTTGGAGTAGCGTTGTGTTCGACTAAGTGACTAAGTAGAATTTGATTGCGTGTAGAGCACCAATGGAAAGTTAACGATATTTACCAAACAATATGCCGGGCGACCAGTGCCCAAGGGCGGTATCCGGGGTGGGTGAATTTTGGGCACAGTTACTGCGATAAGGCAAACAAGAAGTGCCGCACGTTGACTGTCAGGATTGAGGCCTGAGGCGTTGGCCACAGCACGACAGGAAAAATCAAACAGGTGCACTAAATGAATTTCAATATGAGAAACCACTTGTGGTTCACAGGAAATGAGCTCCTGTTTGTGTGTGTGTGGAAAATGATTTAAGGGAAATTGAACCATATGTTGCAAATACTAATGGATATGCTGGCAGGCCGAGCCGCTCGACCGTTTCAACTGTGCACCGGAAATATAAAAGTGTAATTTAAATTGAATTAAGTGTACGTTTTTTTTCCTGTTTTCTGGTTAGACATTGCAACAACCAACTAGACCCAACAGACCCACGGAGTTCGGGGCATATTGATAGACCCGCCCTGTGAGTACAAACAAATGAACTGCGGCAAAACATTGTTGCCATTGTTATGACATGACAGAGTGCATATTAACTTTGTGTTGAAGTTTGCACTGCAGAGAACTCCATTGAAACTTTAAGCATATATGTATGTATAGTTTTCAAGGCGCAACAACAAATCTCACTTTTGGTATTCCGAAGCATAATGCTTCTTCTTCTATTTCTTGGGTGTACAAAAGATTGCTTCACTTATGCCACATAAGTGCTCGTTGCAACTTATTCAAAAGATATTCTGAAACCGTATATATCTGCAAACGAAATTCGTGTTCCGACCCAAAGAGTCTTAATTTTGGCCAATCGAGGAGCAGTTATAACGTCACTGCTACTAATGCCAAGCGTTAATGAAACTGGAACAAAAAAAAGACCTTGATCGAAATATACCCCTTGCAGTTATTTTGGTATTGGTGCATCAGAACAAGGTAACAGTTTTGTTATGCTTACCACCGTTTTTGAGATATCTCGATTTCTAGAATGTCACTTCGCAAGTCGCTTAATCACCGAAACATTTGTAACTTTCAAGCTGTAAGCTAAACTCAGATGGTACAATGAGCAAGGCTACCTGAATACTAGACATGGTTCAACCTTCTCTGATTAGCTATCGCCATCACCACAAATATAATCTTATCTAACCTAAACTCAAACTTAAATTTACTATTTTGGTAATGAAAAAAGAGCTTTTTTCGAAACTCCAAATTTCTCTTCGATGAATTGATTCATTGCGAATATACAGTAAAATAACTAAGTTCTTATAGATGACAGGCGTTTTATTACCAAGGCATTTGAATTTGAAACAGTCATTACAATTCATAATTGCTGCTTCGTTTTCCTACCAATTTTGCTCAAATCAGTGTTGAAATCTTCCCAAAGGAATAATCCATCGAGATATATAGCAAAATTAAAATGTTTCTTATTTCATTGCTCTGTCCTTTAAAACTAACCAAGAGTAGAATTTGAATTTCAGGGTTAATTCTTCCTATAACTTTCGAAATTTCGTCTGATCTTGTTAAGTTTCATACAACATATGCGTGGTACATAACTGTGCCACGTGTCAACCAGATAGCTTTCCTTATTCTCCTACAGAAAGGGTTGTGCGATATCACCATGATTTAAGAGCGTCCGAAAATGGCGCAGCATTGTAATTTTGGTGTCCTTAACGTGTCAGAACTTTTAGATGAAAAAAATTATGGAAAAAGATTCTATACTAATAATAGTACCACTTTGCTAGAATAGATTTGATAATATCGATTGCACCATCGGTGTTTTTCCTTTATACTTCCCAAGCTTAGTCGCTGTTTGTTTAAACTATCGTTAGTGAAATAAAAAGAGGGGAATAATGCAATATATCGATAGTCTCGCAGATTTAATGGACAGACGATAGACGAATTGACGAACACACAGTTATATGAACAAATGGACATATCTATCTATAAAGAGGATATAAGTTACCAACTTTTACTCAACTTTACCCCATGGTTTTGTGAATAGAAACACTCTCTCTAAACGCCGATGAAACTTTGCGGAGTAAGAAGCTTGTGTAACCCACGTAATTTTCGTATTTATCTACACATTGCTTCGAAATAAAGACATCTTTGCAGTTATAGTGCAATACTGCAATACTTGCATGTTTTACGCATTTCTTTATTCGCAAAGATTCTTTGAGATATCGATATTTTCAAATTACAAGAAACGAAGTGTTCCAATCTTTTCAAAAACTTGGCAAGGTCACAGTAGTTTAAGTAGAGCACTTGCGAACCTGTGTATGGGAAGACAGAAGAAGTATTTCAAGCAGAGCCATAAGAGAGATTTGCGAAAGCCAAAGTGTCGAAAAAAGGTTTATCTAAAAGTAGAATTAAGGGCAAATAGGCCAAAGTAAAAGAATTTAGAGAAAACTTATAGGAATGAGTTGAAAATTTAAAAAAGTTAGCTGTGAATTAAGCTCAAAAAAGATATATGAAAGATATTGAGACGTTCCATGTATATTTGAAGGTAACATATGAAAAGATTAGCTTTATCTCAAATATAAATACTTTTCGTTATGAGATTAAGTAAACAAAAAGAAATTACTTATATCTTATATTAGTCTAATCTAAATCGAAAGACTTTTTGTAAGCTGATATAGTTGTTTAGAAGACGATAGTATAATGCTCAGAATGTATAACTGAAGGATACGATAAAAGGATGGAGTAGGCAATTTCCAGTCTTTCGTTGACGACAAAGTGCATCAATCAAACTTGGACAACTGCACTGAGTTTCTATCTGTTCCAAAAGTTCCGAAATATTGAACATTTGTTTACAATAGTCTGTTGTGTCCGCTGTTTTTTGATCCATTAACATCGGACAACCAAAACAACGTATATGTTCAGTTGCTTCGAAGATTTGTTTTTGTTATACTAGCAAAATTGTACAACATTGTTTATATGTATTTGAAGAAGGACGTCCTTTTTCGAACAACGACGTTCTTTATCGAAGAACGACGTTACAAACAGAACATGCGTTCTTATTTTTGGAACACGATCAAAAATCAGCGTTCTTTTTTTAAGAACGAGAAATTAAGAACACAACATAAAGAAAAAAAAAGAACATTTGTTCTTCATTTTCAAACGTAATTTTTCGATCAGTGTAAAAGTGAAACTATTAAATTGAGCACCGTTCTTGTAGGGGATGAAGTAGTTAAATACTTGTGTGGGGTAAATCAAAACGAACCCACACGAAGGAAAGACCAGTATT
Source organism: Chymomyza caudatula (assembly GCA_035041775.1). Classification (NCBI taxonomy): domain Eukaryota; kingdom Metazoa; phylum Arthropoda; class Insecta; order Diptera; family Drosophilidae; genus Chymomyza; species Chymomyza caudatula. The sequence continues at coordinate 1,944,015 of JAWNKW010000217.1, read as the reverse complement.
TGTAGTAGCGTCAAAAAAAACTAACATAAATAAGAAAAACTAAAAGATTAGTATGGAGTTTATTGGAGAAAATATAAAATAAAAAATCGTTGGTTTCTTTGTCTCTAATGGAACATATTAGCCGTAGTTTCCGACAATTTTATAGAGTAACCTCTGAAACTTGACTTACAAAGAAATTAGAATAAAAGGATGTGTATGTTAAACTTCTAGGCCTGCATCACTTCCCTTTTATCTATAAGTTATAACAATATTTTACCATTAAGGTAATTTTATAGGGAGATTTGCTATACATTAAAGCAAGGGTCGGCATTTCATTCATTGCAATAGTATTTGTGGGTCAGCAGGGAAAAGATGTCAATGTGTTGCATGTATCCGAAAATTATTGCAGTTGCCAGTAGCAACTTTTTGCCGGCTCTTGCATTGAAGAGTATGTTCTGAATTTCGAGTATAGACTTACCACTTGTTCTTCCTTTTTATAAAACTACTTTGATTGCGGTTGGTATCTCCAAACTTTCTTCATATGTTATAAATCGACTCTAATGAAATTCGAAACAGATCTATATAAAGTATTATAGATTGCTTTCATGTATTCCAAAGGTAACTACATGAAATTTTTATAGTAAATTGTGTAAGAAAAAGTTTGATTCGAATCAGTAGCCTGATTCAGAAATTGGTTCGAAACGGTAAGACCCAACTCTTATATTGTTGCCTAACCTCATGCTTAGTTCTGGGTATATCTTAATATAAATACGGTAAGCAAAACTTCATTGTGGTACCGATTGCTACTCAGTAAAGCAACTTTTCTAGGTGAAACCTATACCATTCGAAAAAGAAAATGCATGCGGCTATAAGTTTCAACTGGATATCTTCTACTTAACTGGCCATAACAACCCGTTATCGGGTTACGGCCTGATGTAAATACATTCTTTCATTGGAATTGTGGTTTTACGTGGTGGGTCCCAAACCCTACGCACAACCCCTTTAAGGCCTGGGGTAGCTCTACTGGTATTCTCTAACCCGCTCACCACACGGGCAAGCGGATATGTTGCGTTTTAGTCAGGCAAAAATTGAAATGAAGTAAAAAAAAATAACAACATTGTATACACAAACGTTGTTATTTCGTGTTTTCTTTTCTCCTCTTCCTAATCAGCTGTTATGCGAGCGCTTATGAAGTCGTCGAAGTTTCTTCTAAAGTTTCTTGGTTAGGGTATGAAAACTTTGGCTTTTCGCAACAAGTGTTTCCATTTGTCCGCTGCTGTTGGATTTTCTGCTACTTGCTTTTAAATCTGTGATAAATGCTTGCCAAGTGCCCTGCCACTTCCAACCCTGGCAACAATTTTCCTAGACGCATCATATGCCGCTTGCTGCCTCATTAAATCTGCTTGCCCTTGCCACGCCCCTTACATTAGGACAGTTGGAAAAATTGATAATGCGATATTTATATTTCTGTTGTTGTTCATCTTGTTGTCTGCGCGTAATTGTTACAAATGTGCGGCATGCACCACCAGCAACAACAGCAGCAACCACCAGGCGGCAGCCACCAGCACCACCACTTGAAGCATTGTGTTTTATGATGGATATGATTATTTTAATTAGCATTATATTTGCTCTTGTTTACCCCTTTGGTTTTTATTGCCACTGCCTCATAATTGGCTTTTCATATGCTCGCAAAAGTAACATGGAGCAATAGCTGGTTGCAGGTCCAGAGAAGGGGCAGCGGCGGTGGCGGTGGCAGGAAAAGGGTTTAGGCAGCGCCTGTAAATTAGTTTAATTTAATGAGTTTTGTAATGTTGCTTGTGGCGCTTTTATGTGGTAAGAGGGGCGTGGCTGTGTACACATAACAAATGTGACACATGTTGCAAAGCAGTTTGACATTTGGCACAAACTTTTATAACATATTAATGTCATGAAATAAGTGTACGCTAAAAAAATTATTTAAAAATTCATAACTCAAAATTCTAAATTCTAAATTCTTCAAAAATTGCTTTTTCTAGTAAAATAATGGAAACCCCCTGTCCGTTTTGTGAAGATCAGTGGCCAATTGAGGAAGGCGGCTACCATTCGATACCGGATGATGTCTATAAGGACAGCTATAATAAGTCCGATTCCGAGGCAATTGTGCCTTGGTTGCTGGATACCATGGGTTTTCTAGAAGAGCACAAGGATGTCGACTATTTAGCACTTGCTCGGTACAAGTTTGCTTCCTATAAGAGAACGTGCCGACAATTTCGGGAATCTTACGAGGAATGTTGCAGAATATATAATATACTTCCTAAGCAGCAACAAGACAAAAATGAGCAGGCAAAAGAGAGCGAATTTGAGCAGCAGTCCTCTAATATTTTGATGGTCAGCCAGAAATGCTACGACACGGAAAATCCTTAAACCTTTTAAGCTTGAACTTTGCATTTATACTCCGTAATACTAAGAAAAATATAACCTAAAAATAAACTACAATTCTTTGTATGTGTATTCAATTCAGCTTCTTCTAGCCTATTCATAATAGGGCGTTCTTCCAGGCTTTGCGTATGCCTTCCCCACTCTAGACTACCAAAAAGTAGCTGATGTTCACTTCACCTAATCCGTTTCAAGAAGGTACACACAAATCCTCGCAATTACCTTTAAGAGTGTTGGTCTCTACTACTTGGCGATGGTTAAAATCCTTTCAAACTTTGACTGCAGTACGAGATGATAAGTGAACACTTAAAAAACTACAGAGTTCTAAATGGTGACTCAACTATTGGGTATGAAGAAATGTACGCAAAAATTTTGCCAAACAGAAAAACAGACGTGATACTCAAGATTATATGGTGCTATTGACGAGGACGAGTCACAGCACACATCCGTTTCATTTGGTCTTTGGCCTTTTTTTGACTGAAAGGTAGTTATACATAAAGATCTTGGAGCTGCCACATTACGCGTGTCATTGCTTGAAAGCGCAAGCAATCGCTGATTCCTGGTAGCTTCACCATGACAATGCACCGAGTTACACCGAGGGGCTACACACCGTCATTCATTCACAAACCCAAACCTTTTACTACTCATGACTTAAACAGATGATGATGTTTGTGTTATTACAAATGAATCCTATAGCTGCTCAGGCACGAAGCCTGCTCTCTTTTGTGTAAGGAGCCGCACATGGATATCCAGGGAGTTACCTTCCATTAGAGATATCCTGCCTTAATTGGTGAGCCTAATGTTAAAAATTTCTCTTTCTTTCTGCAATGCCAAAAGCAGTATTGATATTGGATGAAGAGATGGATGAAGAGATGCTGAGTAACTTCTGCAATCCCAGGAAGCTGGAATGGACTTGAACCAAATTGCTGCGGCCAGTGCAAATTTGTTGTAAAGGCCCAAAAAGTGCACCTAGACAAATACCTACCACTGATTGACGAACTATGAGGCACATTCGGTAGTTGGATACGTCTGATGACTTTGGGACACAACGTTAATAGTAGCTATATCCTCCCAATGCATGTCGAATGAATTAGTTTTTCATACTGGACGGACTTCCTACAATGAAAACCATGGCATTTTCAAGTCTTTCCTGCGACGCCTGCAACCTTGTGAAGGAAAGTGTGTTCCGATGGACTAAAAGGGAACGGCACTGATTTCTAAAGTATTTAATTGATATCAACATTATTGGTCATATCAATCGAAATGTTATCGAAGTTTTTGGTCAATGAGAGAGAGACAAAGTAAAGGTATTCTTCATGTAGAAAGGCGTTCTCTTAAATTGCTGTTGGAAACTGTGCTTTCGATGATATTCGAACGAACAACGATGTCAGCGGGAGGATCACTCTTGCTTATCGCTGCTGCCTTGATCTCAGAAGGTATATGAGTAAAAGAGACCACATTCGCCAGACGAAACTAAGAATCTACAGGATAAGTGATGGCGTAGTCTGTTGCAGATGCCCTTGGAGCGCTTAGGCGTAAAGTCCTTCAAAAGATTAATCGTTCTTTAAGCGTTGGTAATGATTATCACATCTTTCGAAACTCTGCAACAAAATTGACGTAGTGAAACGGATTAACTTCTATCGGCTTTACTGGCTTGGTCATTTCGTGCTTCTGGCAGTAAGCTCTTTAGCGCGGCTGTCCGAGGGCGCAGATTTCGTTGGAAGAACCAGGTTGGCGCACTGGCTACCTGGCAAGCGGTAATGAATGGCCGGAAATACATCTGAGGGCCATATAACTTCCCAAAGCACTAGGATTCTTTATAGCCGCTTATTAAGGAGTGGCCAAATAATCACTTGTTCGTTCTGAACAACTTGGCAGTGGCAAAAACTGACTTGCTTTGCGGCCAAAATCATAACTTTCGTTATTAATTTAGAAGTTGAAATATCGCAAGTATACATTTTCGGTGACCTTGGGTGGTGGACGCCTTGTATAGCAAAGTTTTTTGGTGTTGATGGGGTAACTTTTGTTTCGTTTTTTTTTTGTAGCTAATCAATAATTTTAACTTTGAAGGTCATAAAGTTTTCAATTGGAATACAAATAAACAGCTGGTATATATTGGGAAATTCCCAAAGCAAAACTTTGTTTCTCAGCCACGTGTGTTTAGCTTTGGTGATTGACAAGGTTCTCATAGGGCCCTAAATATATAACTTGAAAATCGCATTTATGCAGTGCTTTTTGGTTGAGTACACAGAGAGAAAAAAAGCGCAGTTTAGTTGTACTCAAACGTGCACTCAAATTTTTAGTACAAATTGGTTCCCAAATACTTGAAATGAGTACATTTTGTGCTTAATCGTAATAAAGTGAGAACCAAATCGAATGAATAAAAAGTTCACAATGAGTGAAATCGATGGTTGCAAAATTGTTAAAGAGAGCACTCGAGTTTGCTAAGCGACTAAGGTTTGGAAGTTAAGTTAGAAAAAACCGATGGTACTATCGATAGTAACGGATCTTTTTGAATCGATGGTACTATCATAACTATTGAATCTTTTTCCCTAAAATTTGCGAAAATATGGAATGGCGCCACTATCCACAGTTTTGCAGCTCTACCGTCCATTTAAACAGAGTTCTGAAAAGTTAACGACACCAATTGCACCCAAAAGTTGCGCCATTTCCGGACGCAGTTGAAGTTTCTCGAATCATGGTGATATCTCACAACCCTCACAAACCCTCGATAGTTTTGCAGCTCTACTAGTTACAGTAGATGTATTCTATTCAAAGTAAGTGGTGCTCATCACATTGAGAAACAAGTGAACTTTATTCTCATTATGACAATTTTTGCTCATTTGTAAGTATTTTGTGTTGTACAAGTACATTTTGTACTCTTTGTAAAGTTAAAGTGGTCTCAGAATGACTACGAAAAACTTCTTGAAATATGTTCTGTTCTACTGCCCATTAGGCACGAATGTGTGTACAAGGTTCTTGTTTTTTTTTTTGCTGTGTAGCTAAGACCCATTAGAGGTAAAAGGCGTGTCGTATTTTTAGTCCGCTATTTTCGTTGAGTAATTTTGCAAGGTATAACATTATAAAATATTGTAACGTATATATGCATACCCCTTAGATTACGTTGTCATCAAATATACGGCCACGTGGCGCAAAAAGTGTTCACCTGGCCAAGGCCGTACCTACAGTTTACAAGCTTCATTAGTTTTGTTAATATGCAGCAGAAATTTGTATCTTATCCCGGTGATCCTTTACATTGCTTTACGGCTTTTCGAAATATATTGACGACACAACGGAACAGGTGAGTTACAAAAGTTATGTCGCTCTTCTAGAAATAGCAATTGAAATAGCAATTTTTTTAAGGGAAACTTTGGAAATATTTGCTTAAGTTCTATTAGCCTGGACCTTTAACCTATTGAAGGTCACATGAAAAGTTCAGAGTCACTGAATATAATGTAAAGATGGATGAGATCTCAACTCACCTTAGCGAATTCTCAAAAAGAATAAACATGATGAAAAGACTTTGTCATATTTTGTAGTAATAACATTAGTGTGCATATCTTAAGTTAGTTTTTCATGGAAATTTCATCGTGTGAAAGAAATGAATCAATATTTTGGAAAATGTAGCAAGTATTTTTCAGTTATATCGAAAATTTCTTGCTTAAAACTGTTGAAGAGATATTAAAAACTCAAAGACTGTTTCTGGCCTTCAAACTAGCTGGAAGCACTGGAAATTTCTTTACATATATAATCATGTACACATAAATCTTAGTAAAAACGTTACCAATTTTGCTACATGTTTTTCTGCCAGTGTAATTTTCATGCTTGCAAATCAAGCTTCCAATGATAAGATATAATGAACTCTACAGTATCCCGCCTATGGGAATAACTATTTACATCATTGATCCTTGCATTTCTTGCAGATAAAGAAACATCAATGAAAATTTCAGAGCTATGTAGCTCCAATTTAGAGAATTTAAGTTTTTTTAAATGTTGTTACCTGAGAAGTACTTAAATCCAGAACAATGTCCGCATTGAAATGAACTTTCATTGCAAGAAGAAGCTTAGACACACACGAAAATTCGCATATTCGCTTTTGAACTAGTTCAGTTCATACGCAGCAGCGTAACTGTTTCTTTCCAAACAATGAGTTTGCAGACTATTTCAGGATGGGTTGTGTTGTGGATAGACGGCTTTGACGGCTTTGACAGCTTTAAAAGCGATGCTCTCCATATAGAGCATAAGGACAAGACAAAGCAATTTGCTTCTGAGCAACAACTTGAAAGATTAATTTCTTAGCCGATAATTGCTCTATTTGCTGTATCCACAGACTTTCTCTTTTGACCCACTTTTGTGGGCAGCCGACTTGGTAATAGTCATCAATCAACTGTCTGCAATTGGCATAAAAATTAACTTGCAACCCGATTAACTTGGCCAACTCAGAACTTTAGGCCACAACTAATTTGATAACAACAAAGTTTCTATTGTTGACGACAACCGGGCCGAGGACAACAGCAGGAAATTGTGACGTTTTTGTCTAATGATGTGCACACACACATAAGCACCAACACAACGGTAACGAGGGTTGCCACTTGCCAGTTTCCGGCTGTCAGTGTTGTCAATGTGTTCAACTGTGTGCCATTGTAGCGTTAAGTGAAAGAGGTTGTTGCACCTGAGACCCACTAGAACAGGGTAAAACTCAGCTTTGTAAGTGCGTATCTGTGTGTGTGTGGAAGTGTTTGCTGAAAATTAAAGTCGACACGAGACGCTGGCAGCATTTTCACCGCTGTGAACCACATCAGCGACATTGGTTGTGGTTGCCCGGGGCTGATGCCACCACCGACGCGTGGACAGTGCACACTTTCGTCATGCTCGATTGTACCGAAACAAACAAGTGGCATTACAACCAGAGAACTAGCTACAATTGCAGTGCAGCTGTCGGGGAAACAGGTTGCGTAATTTGATTACAATCAGCTTCTAATAGAGTTCGAAACCACCACCAATCTGACCTGAGTCGAAATACACCTAAAGTCTATAGTCTATACAACATAATGCCACTTGTGCGCCACGCGAATTTGTGTCCCAGCTCACTTATGCCGCGCCCGGTCGCGTTTCTGCCCCCTTTTACTCATGTCTGGGCCTACGACTCAAGTTGAAGTATCGTACAATACAATTAACGACACGAATCATGATGTGCTTACCTGGCAAACGACCGTCACGTGGCCAGTTCCCAGAAGGCTTACACGTCACAATTTTAATTTTATTAAAGAAACATTTCAAATTAACCACACACAGATACATACTCGTTCACACACATGCATACTTATGTCCTGCACTAAAAAAAAGCCAAGTCATTGAATTACCAAAAATAAAAATTGTTATTCTTGTAATCAAAATGATTGCCATACTATGAGGCTACATAAAGCATAAAAATTGAACGGCAGATGAATTGAGCTATAGAAGCACCTAGACACCTTTCTAGAGCTCTCATCATTGCTAAAGCGGTCTTTACCTGAAACAGATAAGATTTGAGTTCCAATCTAACAGGTTTTACAAAGTTTCAATGAAACATTCAATCACGAAGGCGCTTTTTTGTGACTACTGAGGTAAGTATTGCGAAACTTAGTTGTATTCCTAAACTTTTTGAGCACATAATTGCTGACCAACTAAAATGCCCAATCTTTTTCCATCTTTCTATTTGCAGCACAATTCCTCGCACATTTTGGAACCGAGATTTGGTCATAACAGATGAAATCCAATCCAAGGAAGCACTGCTAACGCTTTGTTGTTATCTGGTTTCCTCCGTGTGTGACCGTAATAATTTCACATCATAACCAATTCAGTCTATAGTAAGTTCCTGGACGCCGAAGTATCCAGGGCAATGAAATGACGGGTGGCAGAATTGGTTGAATGGATAGCGTTCTACACAGATAAAATCTGTAAGAAACGCTGGAAATCCACCACCGGATGCCGCGTATCAAAACATTTTGCGAAAGAAGCCAATTCAAAGGTCTTCAAAGATCTTCTTCGTCAGAAGAGGAAGAAGACGCCTTTTCCAGGATACGAATGCGAGTTAGGGGAAGTGATACACTCAATATGAGCGAGATAATAATTCCCCCCCTAACGCAGTCTTTGGAAACATATATCCACCTCCTTGGTTTCCAACGCCCACTGCCGAGGTACGATCTGGAGTGTCGCAAAGCCAATGCAGTGAGGAACGCCGCATATAGAAGAACCCTGCAGTTGGCTGCTACGCGATCTGTGCGAGATCACTATTGGAAAGTCAGGAAGATGGAGAGGCGCCTTTTTAAATGCAAAAAGCTTGAGCAGTCAAAGCGCCGGCGAGAGGAGATTGAGATGTGATGGAACGTTAGGAAGTTCTTACAAAAAGTGAAGCGGCTGACTAAAGGTCATAGTAATGGACAAGGATATACAGCCGCCTAGCTATGTCACACTGGCAGCAATGAGTTTGTAAGGTTTATGGTTAGATGAGCGCATGCCCGATTACTGGGACCTTGGTGTCCTCTGCGCTATTCCCAAGAATGGTGACCCCACGGTGTGCGCTAACTTCCGTTGTATCAGTCTTCTTTTTATTGCATATAAGACCTTATCGAGTGCAGTGTGTGAAATATTAAAGCCATTTGCGAAAGAAGTGATCAGATCAGAATGGTGTTCGGTCTGGTAAGTCCACCATTGTCCAGATATTCACACGATACCAAATCGACACCCACCATCTCTTTTTCGATTATGAAGCAGCGTTTGATAGACCGTTGAAGGATTGCGTATATGCCGCACTGTCTGAGTTTGGTATGACTATGCAGAATGACGTTGAGCAAAAGACGTAGCTCCGTCAAGGTAGGTAAAGAGCTAGGTAGTGAGCACACTAGTTACTTTTGGTAACACCGATTGGAGAGAGAGCTTTACATCAGGCCGTAACCCGGGAACGGGTTGTTGTTGCCAGTTAAGAAGAAAGCGGTTTTTACTTTCTACGGAAGTCAGGAAGATTGTGTTAATAGCGGACCTCTACTCTGTTTTCCTGATCCTTTTTCTCATTTCAACCGTTCTTGAGCTCTCTTAACTTGCTTTATGGGGCATGGCACAATGGGCAATGCTGTCTGAGTTCTAGGGATGGGTACACCTTCTCCGATGAGCAGCTAGATCTGCGTGACCATAAGAGCTAGAAACACAAAATTGATCAAGAGATGCGCATAGTCTCGGGTAAGATGAAGTCTGCAGAATTGGCTTGATATCTGCTTCCGTCTTCCCGCAGCTGAATTTCGGGGCTTACAGCGAACGGCGAACCATTAACTTGTTAGAAGTTTGCGTTGTGATCAAAATCGGATTGATACATCAAAAGTTGTTGCCAAAAATGTACCAATTTTACCCTTCTCGCTGATAACTCCTTTTCCACCATTTTTATATAAGTATATGTGAGCTAGAGCTACAAAATTTGGTGTGACGACTCGTGTGAGGCAAGTCATTAAAACTTCCTTCACCTTTTGTCAATAAAAGTCCCTTCCCCGCAATCGATTTACCTTAATTGCAGCATTTTTGCGTATATTCGACTATCGCGTATATGAAATTATCGCTTATATGCAACAAGTGCTCTGCTCTTTTAGTCATTACTTCTAAGAGATATACACTGTATTTCTAAAGTTTAGACAGTAGAGAATTGTATATCGCATGATATCCCTAGGTTGAATCTGTGAAATGAAAGCTGGACAAAGAATGAACAGCAACAGGAATGTATCTTCAAGATACATTCCGATGACAATAGTTTGTCATAGGAATAAACATCTAACTTAACTTATGTTAAACTCCTAGATTTCTGCCTTGCTTTAACTCACCTGTAATGGACGTTGCGGGGGGCCACTCATTGTATGATGATGATACATCACATCGTGTTTGATTTGGGAGGGCATTTGGCTATGTACATGCTGGGCTTGGTGCTTCTGTATATCGACGGCGGCCAGAGCTTCCGCTCTACTGAGTATGCCATCGTTGATACCCGCAAAAATATCACCCTGTCAAAGAGAGAATTGGCGAGAAACAAATCATAAACAAAGCAAGCAATTTTATAAGACAATTTTATGAACTACACTAGACAACAAAACATTGAAAGTTATTATAATAGTATACAGAATATGGAGTAAGTTTATATTGTGATTAAGCAGTAAATGAATTATATTTATTATTATAAACACACACACACACACAAAATGCATACAAAATTTGAAATGAATTTGAGCTTTGGCACATTATTTTTAAATACGTATATGAAAAAAACCTTGAGAAAAGTTTTGGGTCAGTTTGAAGTGGCATAGGCATAAATTATAGTATTAGTTGTAGTCGAAAACTAGTATATTTAGCATTAGCTAAGCAAAAATAGTTAAAGTAAAAAAATCTTCTAGTTTTTGAATTTTTTGTTTTTTTTTTTGGTATTATTTTTGTAATTTATGTTGTTTTACTAATTTGACTTACATTCTGACGTGCTGACCACGAATTGCATAATAGGGAAGCATCTTCTAATAAACGACTCTGAAAAGATGAGACAAACAAGGATAGTACATATACAAACATATATTGAACGAGCAGTTATAAGGCTCGAAACGAATTTCAAGTTGCATTTTATTAGTTTAAAAAGTAATTAGTTGAATAAGTTTAAAAAATGCACTTTAAAAGCTTGGCTTTGGTTTGCGTGATCTTTTCAACGTGTCTGCAAAAATCGCTAATTGAGTCAATAATTTATAGAGAGAAGCTACAAAACCCATGCAGCCCGGTTTGCTGCGCGAAACGTCACTGCTTAACGGAAAACATTTTTTTTCGGTTTCTATTCACTCATGTTTTTAAAGGACCACTTTGAAAATAAAAAACTGGCAAAAGGTCTTTTGTGTACACGGCTGACTTGTGAGCTTGTTCGCCTGCGTAAGCGGCTGAGACAACCTTTAATGAAACTAAACATATTTGACCAGAAAGTTGCCGGAAATTGTAATTTAAACTGATCCAGCAATTTAGGTTTTTTTTAAGCTGACAGAACTGTCCTTAATTACTATGTCAAATATTAGAACGATCTGTCAACTAGTTTGTTTACAGCAGCTGTTAAAATCAGTCTACCTCAGTAGTGTTTTGCGCATTTTACAAGGAAGAAAAACATCGAACAAAGAATTTGTATAAAATTTGGTGTTTTTAACCAAATTTCGTGTGCGAAGTTGTTGCGAATGTTTGAAAAGGCTAATGGTGAATCAGCTTTGCCGAACACCCAAGCCTACGATTGGTACAAAGCCTTTTGGGATGGTTAATAGAATGTTGAAGACATGCCTCGTTCCGGACGTCCTTAGACGTCTACCACTGATGATAACATTAAAAAAGTGAAAGAAATCGTTTCGTCATACGAGTGTTAGAGAGATAGCACGTGAGCTTAACATCAGATAATTTGGGCATCGCTGGTCGGCTCGTGCCGACAGAGCTGAATATCCTCCAAAAACATAATCGTGAGCTGGTCTCTTTAGATCGTGCTGATTCCGATCGCACATTCATGGAACGCATCATAACCGATGACGAGATATGGGTCTAAGCCAACAATCATCGGAAGGGAAGGAGCCAAAACTGAAAAAATCACGCCAAAGCCCCTCAAAAATCAAGGTATCCATGAGTCGGTCAATAAAGACTATTACTTGAACGTGTTGAGGCGTTTACGTGAAAAATCCGTCGTAAAGGGCCGCATTTGTGGGCATACAAATCATGGATTTTGCAGGATGAGAACGTGCTATCGCACCGAGCAGTAATTCTGAATGAATATATGGCCAAAAACTCAATTAATATCATCTATCAAACACCGTATTCGCTGGATTTGGCCCCAACTGAATTATTTGTGTTTCCAAAACTAAAGTTGCCACTCCGTGGAACACGTTTCGACAAAATTGAACTTTACAAGTTACAGAGGCTTTGAAGACACTTTAACTTCAAAGAAATGGTAATAACAGTATTTCTTTTATGTAATAATTTATGTCCTTTTTTTAAGACTTTTTTTTGTTGAAAAACTATTGGTTAAAATTAGAAAAATGTGAAGAAAATTTAAAAGTTTCGGAGTAAATCAAGGAATATATGAAATAAGCAAACTGATCTTCTTCTCATAAAGATGCCGGTTCAAGGTGAACTTTAAAAGTTCTATTAGACTAGATCTATAACTTAGAATAGGCCGCTTGCAAAGTTTTTTCAATATTGTTTATTTTGTTTTTTATTTAGAAATACATTTTTCAAAACAAATTATCTTTTTTGAGCTTTCATCAATATATATATAGTTTTTTAATTAAATTTATCAAAAAATTATATTTATTTTTTAAAGTTTTTTCAACCTTTTGTTAATAGTTTTTGCGCAATTTTTTCAAAAAATTTTGTTTATTGATTTTTTTTCAATCTTCTTTTAATAGTTTTTAGTATAATTTTTTCAATAATTTATCGTTGTTGAGTTTTCTGCAGTCTTTTGTTTAAAGTTTTTTGAGTAACTTTTTCAAAAAATTATATTTTTCGTGATTTGTTCAATCTTTGATTAAAAGTTTTTTGAGTAGTTATTTCAACAAATTAACTGTTTTGAGTTTTCTTCAATCTTTTGTTTATAGTTTTTCGAGTAATTTTGTCAAAAAATTATATCTTTTGAAATATCTAGTATACTTTCCGCGTGAGAAGGAAATATGTCAATACTTTTTCTAATAGGGAGCAAAATCAAAACTTTAAACGCATTGCTGCAAAATCGAATTTTTTGAGTTATGACAGTCTTCTAGTAAACGAGCGATATGTCTTGGAATGCTTATATTTCAGATATAACGTAATAGTTAATACAACTCAACGTGCGCCTCTTTAAAACCAGCATTTTGAATGTTTCTTTTTTTTGTATTTAAGTCCGCTTTATATATTGATTTTTCGGGCTACAAAGCTGTGCCTTCCGAAATCCCACACTTTATCACACTTGCCTCATGCTTCCTCTTAAGGCACATTGCCATTTAAATAAATAATATCTAAAACTTTGGCTGCTGTTTTCAAAAACGTCGTCTTCGTCCTCGTGGTTTTTATTATTCCAGTCTTATCGATTTTAAGTACATATGTATATGCATATATATGTGTGGGTCTGTCTATATCTCTCTCTCTCTCTCTCTGTGTGTGTGTTAAATTTTTCACTTAATAAATTATTTAGATGCGCACAAACTTCAAAACGCACCACAACAACAACCTTAAGGTTCACGTTTCTTGTATACTTAATGCACTCCTTAACTATAGAAGGATTCCTGTTGGGCATATTCACTTTTAGACGAACAATGTCTGCAAGCTTAAAGGGCAGCTCGACCGTTTATTCCTACAATTTTTGAGTATTGCAAGCCAAAAAGCCTGAAAGTAATAAAGTGGAATCCTGAAACGTTTAAAACTCAAAATTTTTGTTGAAAAGCGAACACTTTTAGCACAGCTTACGTGTGAGGCTGTTTGTGTTGCTGTCTATGTCAGACCGACTCACTCGTAGGCAAAATTGAGAAAGAGAAAGAGCAAAAAACGCACATGTGTGCTCGCTTTTCGGTAAGTTGACTCAATGTAAAGGCCAAGAATTTTTGTTTTGTGTTTCTTAGCCAGACTTATGAACTGGTACCACTTGACAACAGGCATTTTTTTCTGTCTAAAATGTGATGTGTTTGCAGACTTGCTGAATTGGTTTTTCTCCACTCATTCAGCTCAAATGGATAAATATCTAAAATCTAAAATTTTTGGTTATTTTGGGATCGCTGCAATGCAGGATTCGGCCATCATTCATTCATCACTGAAGCCCTGAAATGCGTAACTAGTACTTGCGAACTCTAGTTTTCGAGACATTTGAAAAAACCCGTTTTTAGAATATGGGTTCATTCTCATTTTAAAACCAAATTTTTGCAATTTTCACCCGATTATTTTGAAATGTTGCAGTTAGAAATGCAGAAAATTTCATCACGATTGAACATGTATTGCGTGCATGATATCAGTTTGAATTTCGAAAAAATTGGGAATTTCAACAAAAAGCTGTACTACCAACAATTTAAGACTCAATTGCTTCAGTCCAAAATTAAAAAAAAATTTTTGTTGGTTGCATGCTTCAAAAAACGTGTTTTTTTTTTTTTAATATTTTGCAAAGATTTGAAGAACACGCAAAAAAAACGCAGTTGTATAATGAAATTTTAATTTGGAGGGCATTTTCAAACAAGACACTTTTTCGATTATCCCTAATAACATCATGATTACCTACGGATTGTACTTAAATGATATAAATAAGGACATTATTGAACACGACACTTTTTCGATTATCCCTAATAACATGATGATTACCTACGGATTTTGCTTAACGAAGTGGGTGGAATATGCGCAAAGAATCAATCCATCAAATTCCGATGCGAATTGGAACTGTTCATAAATGACGTCAGCATGATTTTTAAAATTTGATGCTTCCCCTTCTTCATAGTCACATGACCCAGTTGTTTGGTCGTTGCTTTAACACTCGAAAATGAGTTAAGAGTTAAATAATAGACAATTATCTTAACACTCAGTTTTGGTGGTTGATCCTTTTTGGGGTTTTAAGGCCTTTCGGTGGTTTCGGCGGTTTCGACCACGCTTTAAATTGCATGTTTGAAAAAACAAAACGTTCACAGGATTCGGCATATATAGCTAAGTGCATTGCATTGGGATCAACTTTCTTTGTTGCCTAGTGTAATTTCACACTTGGCTCGGGTTTTGGGGGAGCAGGGTGAAAGCCACCCTGACCGCTAACCAAGCTGACGCACTAGCTCCGCGTAGTGTCCCCTGGTAAGCAGCCCGGTGTTACGGAAGAGAGCTAATGCTTTAAAAGTTAAAAAAGTTAGTTTTTTTCAGCTGTTTCGAAAAACTCCGAAGAGCTACGCTTTGTTTTTCAGTGCGATACGATACATTTTAATGTTGGTAAACGGGTTTACCAATGAATTGCGATTTATTATTTTTGATTGAGTGTAACTTGAATTATGCAAGAACAAATTCTTTGCCAAAAAACTAGACTAGACATACACTCAAGGTTGTGCTTAAAAATCGAACTAAAATCGTTCAAATTTCTATGGCATCAATCCACCAAAAACTTTTCTAATTTCCAAACTGAACTTTAATGCAGATCGTATTAACTCTATAGACATTAATTTATCTAAGTATAGTACATACTGAACTGGTCATCAACTTGGATAAAACACTGAGGCTAAGTTCTTAGTTAGTCAAAGGCCTCGTTGGCTTGCAGGCGGCTTTTCGAGAAAACATGGAGTTTATTTCAAAAATTACTCTATGGATATATGTTAACTGTGCATAATGCTACTTAAGCTGCCTTTTGTAGAGGACCCAAAGTGACGTAAGCCTTTTACCAAGTCAAGCAGCCGTCATCCGAGATACCAAAAGGAGATGGTCTGAGCCCATCCGAAGAGCAGCTGCAGTGAGTGCCTTTGAACTTCGATATTCAGGTGGCTGAAGTTAGTTACCAACCCAACTTTGGGAAGGTGAACAACCATAAAGAAGCTGTCGAGAAAAAACGGAAGAGTGAATAATAAATAACATCAAACATTAACAAACTCTGAAGCTATAACTTCTTTGTTGGACCTTGAGCCGAGAAAACAGCTAAATAAGAAGAAGATCAGGTCTCTACATATTAGATATCAGTCTTTGGCAGAGAATTATGATAGATGGGCTAGAAGATCTTGACATATACTTTTGTGTCGATATTTTCTCGTCGGACGTTGAAACAGAACTAGGAGGAAGAGAACTAGAAAGAGAAGGAGAAAGTGGCAGAGAAGGGAAGTGGAAGTGAAGGGCTGAAGGAAGAGAAATGCAAAGCAAAAAAGAAACAGAAAGAAAAAGAGGAAGAAGAAGAGAAAGCAAAATATGAAAAGAAAGAGATAAAGGAAAGAAAAAAGAGAAAGTTAAAGTGAAAGAAAAGGAGGACTAGAAAAGGAAAGAGGAAATAGAAGATGAATATGATCTACCAATGATCTATGATCTAGAAAAAGAAAGATAAAGAGGAATATGATCTACCTCATCAAATCAATTTTTACCTTTTTTTTAAATTAATTTTACGTCTGATTTGGCAAAAATATATGAATAAAACTTATATTCTGCACTTCTTATGAAAATTCCCTACACAATGATATAAGTTTCGACCATATATATTTCCATATAGTTGGTAAAAAGGGGTCCAAAAATTGTTCCTTAGCCTATTCATATAATAGATTTCTGAGAAATGATTCGCCAAACTAAAAACTTCAAAAGCAGTTGCTATATTTTAAACTATCTGCTCTTTTGTTTAGCAAAAAAAAAGAATACAAGTGATATTTTGGTTTATACAAACATCATCGCTAGTAACTATTCTTAAAAGTTGAAAGCTTAATCAGCTTGTAAAAAAGTGTGACCAAAGTCGCTTAAGTCATATATGTTATCGATAGCGATACATAAAACATAAAAAAACTATAGCAATTTTAATAATTTTTTCAGTTTGAAATTTGTGAAATTTTCGCGCACACAAATTGTTACGCATAGTTTTTGCTTAAAGTCACACTTTGAATTAATGCGCTCCATAAAACTTGTAAAGTCCTTAAGCCTGTAAATTTTTGATAATTTCGTGAAAGTGGCGAATTAAGTATGCTCGGTGTTTGCTGTTTTGCAAAACTTTGCAACTTTGTTTGGCTGAAAGAGCTGAGTTCTAATGCTCAAAAGGTCAGCAGCAAAACAGGCGCTGTGCGCGGTTTTCGTTGGTCGAATAGAGTATCACAGATTCGGCATGCAGTTAATGTGCGCTGTGCTGTGCTCTTAACGAAAGGCTTAAGATGGCGACCAACCATACGCTACGCTCTTGTGCTCTCTATAACCGTATAGGCATTGTACAAATCAAAATATGATGCATTATTAATGAGTCCTTTGCTAGGACGGTTTTAAGTTGTGTCGTTCGTTTGCTTGGTTTTAGCTCTCCGTTGGGGGCGTCCTGGGCGTCCTGGGCGTCCTGGGCGTTAGTGTCACGCAAATAACCTGACAGTTTGTTTGCATAAGCAGGACAGTCACAGACGTACAGACTTATAAAGGTTTTCTTTTTTTTGTTGTTTCAGGATTGGGGGCGTGGCTGTGCAAATGGGCGTAAGGCAATGCAGCCAATATGCATACCTGCTTGGTCTTCAAACTAAACTGCTGCCCAAAAGTAGGCACTGCTTCATTTATTTCAGTCCTTTTCCAGGGCGATTCCCAAGCCTCAACCTAACCAACAAATTAATTTATGAGCTATTATGCGCAGCCATTTATCAAATTAAAGCGCTAAAGTCGCGTTTTTCTTTGCCATTTGTTATTTGTTGGTTTTGCGATTTGAGCGAATTGCTGTTCCTGTTGTGGTTTTGTGTCTTGACCTGCTCTCGGCATGCCCGATAGACGGGGCCGCAGTGCAGGTTGACACTTGCGCTCTTGGAAAAGTCCATAAATTCTTTATTGGTGTGAAAAATTAATCAAGTGAACTTCTTCTCTCTCTCACACATACGTTTTCCTTCGCTCTATGCACGTGTGTCTTTCTGTTTTTCCGCGTGTCTGTGTGTGTGTGTGTGTTTTCCGCTTTTCACTCATTTAATATTTATGATGAGTGTAAACAGATACGCGCAATGTTGAATTTTATCGATTTATGCAACACACATATGAAAAAAAAAAAACAAACAAATTAAACTCAAAACTAAAGTGTAACAGCAAAATAAACGGTTCTTTGCTTTTTAAATAAACAAACTTTTGACTATTTAGTACATCATGTCATCATTTATTAAAAAGTATAATCACTGGTGCATGAAGTAAGTTAGTTAGCAAAGTCTGCTACCGGTGCCGATGCCTGCTTTAGCATTTTCTTGCTCTTATCCCTAATTGGGCTTACCAAACCTTCAAAAGAGCTCGGTTGTTGATGCTTTAAAGAGCAAATCCAAGGAAATTATTCATGCCCTTCAGTTCCTTATAGATGCTTTCATAGTTTGTTTTTTTTGCTACTGTCAAAGTCCAGTCCTGCGTTCGGGAACTCACATAAACTGAGCTGCTGTATTCAGTCAAAACTTTTTGGCAACATGAAAGTTTTGTTTTGACATATTTACACATAAAAAAAGGAAAATAGGACGGACGTACAGACCGACGGACAAACAGACGAACACGGCTATATCGACTATGCTATTGCTCCTGATCATTGTTGGCCATGAAACATATGGTCTGCCACGCCTCCTTCTGCTTGTTACATACATTGCACAAATCTATAATAAACTTTTACAATTTGTGTACAGTGTATAATGAACTCACTTTGCTAATGTGGATGACATATACGACATTTTTGAATCTGTTAACTTAGTTTCTTAAAGGTTCGAGAAGATGGCGAAGCTGTTGAATCCAGGGTCTTTGGTTACGTTGAGCTGTCAAATAGAAATGACTTAGTTAACCTGATCCCCCAATTAAGGGACGTCGTATATGCATTAAGCTGTCAAATGAAAACGGCAAACAGAATCGGGAGAAGGGCAATCACCGATTTGAAGGCTTTGGTAATAGATAGAAGAGATGCTGTCTCTTCAGGCAGGCTTTGTCTCCGTCGGGAGGACCAGGAAGAGAGCACACTTACTACTTTTGGTATAACCGATTGTGAAGAAGAAGAGGCGGTGGGTTTTATGGCCAGTTAAGGAGAATATGGGCATTACAGATATACTCGTGAGCGTCGTGAAAGCAGGTATAAACGTGAGGTACGTGTTTAGATTAAGTTCAACGCAGCGATCGTTACGCTAGAATTGACCCACTCTTAAAGAAAGACTAAAACTGCTAGACCTTCTGACAAAGCCAAAAGGACAGATAAAAGCTGCGGATGATGGGAAAAAACTAGCAATAGCAGCAAAACCTGTGTGTACATCCAAACCATGAGTTAGAA
Source organism: Chymomyza caudatula (assembly GCA_035041775.1). Lineage (NCBI taxonomy): Eukaryota > Metazoa > Arthropoda > Insecta > Diptera > Drosophilidae > Chymomyza > Chymomyza caudatula. The sequence continues at coordinate 1,924,682 of JAWNKW010000217.1, read as the reverse complement.
ACAATGGAGTCCTACCAAAATAACAGGAACGGATGAAAGCATTAACAATTTGAGCGCCTAATCTGCATCATCTTTGTAAGATGCGTTACTCCGCCTGTCAGAAGGAGGACACATCCTTTGCATTTAAAGACTTTTTAAATACAATACAATATACTGACTTCAGTTGGGCTTTTGATTATCTCAATCATAAACTTCTTATTCCGAAGCTTGAATCGGGAGAATCTTAAATGGATTGCTTGTTCCTTATGAACAGAAAGGCTATATCCGCAAATTGCTTGTGGTTTTCAACAACATCGCGGTCCCCGTCTCCCATACAACAAGCTAATATCGTATATTTTACTGCAGGATGAAATACTTTCAATATTAGTGCTCTTGATTTTAAACCTCTCCACGTGAATGTTGTGACGACATATCTGTATAGGGTGTCTTCGGCTATATTAAACCTTGCTTCATGGAATCTAATTGCTCTCGTATCATCAAAATTCCTTATACTGCCTTCAGCTAGTGCTTGAGAACTGGTCAGGCATTCGGTGCTCCATCTCTCATAGAACCTATTCAGAAGCAATTTCTTCTGTTTGCTTTATGTTCAACCTAATCAAGGATAAAAATATCTCATTATTCTTTGTATCTATGAAAGTCGTTAGCAGTTAGCCGGCATAAGTTCATATCTGGACGATGGATTCATCGACCATTTAAAGTCAACTAAAGAAACGTTGCATGTTGAGTATAACGAACGATTTCTTGGAAAAAATTACTCCTTTGTTTTTTATTAAATAAATCAACTTTTTTACTGCGCAATTTCGCATTTAACATTAACTTAACTTCTTTCTTCCCAGATTGCAAGATTGTGGGATGTGGCACGAATGTCAAGCTGCATTATTCGTTGTGTCATTTAGACAGGTGCCATGGCATGTGCATGGAAATGCAATTTAGTTAATGTCCACGAGAATCCGAGAGAGAGTATGACTTTACAATAAGCTTAAAACATTTGAGACAGATACAAAGAAAAGCTTAAGGGAAACTGACTACGTCCGTAATATTGCATGACAGGCACGCGACGGAAACCATTGAAATACAAATTTTTCTAGATGCACAATAATTTATGTTTATTATATCAACTCAAAACAACAAAACACTTTTGAAGGCTTTAACAAAAGAAAAAACTAATGCAAAAGTATCGCAAATAATCTCTGGAAGCTACCTTAGTCAAATAATAATGCATAAAAATATTTCACTCCTACTCAAATATGAGTAACGGAGCATTAAATTTAAGCTTGCAGATTTTAAGATGTATGCTTTTTGACTATATTTGACAAAACGACCCCTAACTTTACCTTGAATTCATATTATATTATAGCAAAAATTTATATGTGCATTGTGAATCATTTGTGGTCTACATGCCGAAAGGATAGAAGAATTGCCTGAGATACATATCATTTAAAATTGAAACAAGATCATATTTTTATAATTGGAAATGTTATATTGGCCAAAAAGATTCGTGATACCCAAAAGCCCAAGAAAGAGTTGGAAAGTATTAAGGGATGCATGAAACGGAGAGGGGTATGGGCCAAATGGTTGTTATTACAAGTAGGAACCGCTATACCAATGAAAACTAAAAAAGTCTAAAAAATTACCCAATTAACAATCGGAGGAGTCCGATGCCTATTATCGATGGGCGAATTAAGCGGCACACTCGGAAGAATGTCCAACCAAACTACTACAAACACTACAAAGTTGAGCGAATTACAGTGTGTGAGTAATGCATGTTTTATGTCGCGGATTTTTGGTATCCTTATATTTAGCACTGAAAAAAGTTACATTGAGATGGAAAAAAGTTGTACTTGGATGGTTCAGATGGCTACTACAAAAGTTACGAGTGTTGGGATATCCATTTTAAAAACTAGACCATAGCGAAAAACCATTTGTGGTATGGCTATGTCCAACTCCTCAATATGTTTTTCCCGGTTTGAATTTCTTTACTGGCATATTATTAAGTTATTTAAAAGCGAGCTAATTGCATTTCGAGACGTTTTCCTTGGCCACAACTGGATATTTCAGCAAAATATCGCTCCAAGCTATAATACACAGCCAGCAATGTCGTACTTTTAGTCCCTTACTGATGGGGCCGACCATGATCGCGGCACTTTATCCAATTGAGGATGTCTGAAAGATACTTTTGTACAGGAAACCGTGCCATTGCAACGAAATGGAACAAAATGGACTTGTTCGTCCTTAAGAATAGGGTGGCCTTAATGCGCCGTATACTGATAGTGGTTTATGAAAGGATGGTAGTGATATTCATTACCTTCAAATGGATTATAGAACAATTTCTATATGTCGAAATGCGATGTACAGTGAAAACTGTTTAAACTGTGTACATTGGACAACCTGTCTGAATTGGACATTTTACTTGAAACCAAATAAATTTCATAGAATATTGCATTTATGTCACTGTGTAAATTGGTATCTGTCTTCCTTATTGCACTTGTAAAAAGTCTGTGTACATTGGACACTGAATTTCCCAGCACTGTTTCACAAAAAAACGGTCACAAAAGCCTTACAAAGTGCAGAGCAGCTACAAATTAAAACCTTTTAGCTAGTAATGGGTCCATACACTCATTTATTTAGCGTCACCAAATGATTCTTAAAACTCTTTATAGAGAAAGAGGTAGTACCGAATACAAAGTAACTAATGATTTGAACAAGACATACATACATACATTGGACACCCTGTCTACATTGGACACCCTGTCTACATTGGACAAAAGTCTTCGAACCAAGTGTTTCCAATGTAGAAACTGTATTTTTAAATGTAAACATTACATACTATGTATGTGTGTATGAGTTGCGGCCCGACTGTTGCTCAATGTATGTTAATTATCTATTAACATTCGCTCTGACTCTCTTGCTGTTACGCTGTTCTGTTAACGAACAGAACAGTTACGTCCCTGTTAACGAACAGCGAGTTAGACGGTGTCGTGAGAGCAAAGACTACACAAGTACATAAAGATATTTATATTAATTAACTATTAAACTAAGCGTATACTGCCACACTTCCTCTTTGAAAATCGCAGCAGAATGAACATTTGGCAAGCGTTCAGTGTGAGAGCAGCAGAACAGTCCTTCCTTGTAATTGTTATTCCTTGTTTTGCGTCCTCTATAAATTAACATTAAAGCCTCGCAACACAATTAACATTAAACGTAAATAATCTAACAAGTTAAAATAACAGCAAAGCTCACTGTAAAGTAACATAAACTACTCTAACCGTACTAAGAACATATGTTAAACGCCCTCTGTAAGCCGGCGTCAAGTCTCTCTTTTAAGTTTGACGTCACGACGCAGCCAATACACAAACCATACATAAATAGCGATCAAGATGGAACCAGAAAGCAACGAACAATATTAGCAGACAAATGGCCAACTGTGGCGGCCCTAAAGAGCGGAACAGACGTCTTATTGCGAGTGTGGTGACATACGTAACTCTATATGGGCTCAGAGCATGCTATAGAAGATGTGCCCTAAGAGTGGCAGTCTGTTTCCAAACTGCATCGGAAGGCGCGGCCTTGCTCGTGGCGGGTATGATACAAATGGATCTACTTGCTGCAGAGCGGCAAAGCGGCACGACATCATCTTCGAGAGGAGATAGCCAACCTATATCCCTGGCTCAATCGCAGACATGGGCTCGTTGATGGGTGTTTTACCTATACAGGTTCAAGCATGAGGTGTACCCCTCAGTCATTGAAGACGCCTAGCACTCGTTCTTTGTGTGCCCGCTTGCCCCTTTACTGCGGAAGACATAGTAGTCCACATGCTGGAGAGCGAATGTGTCTGGCAGTCAGTGGTCAACAAGGCGTAAGGCATGTTTATTGCAAGCCATCATATGAGCTCATTTTTAAGAGCACTATTTATCAATCTGGTGCAAACGGCAATGAGAAATGTTGTGTACACGCAAAAATAGTGCCTTTAGTTGGCAGATGGCTTACACTTTGTAACACATATGCCTTGACTTGGCGGTTACAATAATATAATAGCAGCGCTGCCGAATGAGTAAACAGCGTGCGCCATCTACTTGAAGAGCGGTTCTTATCTCCCGTCAACAGTTCTCGTGAAGTAATGCCTAGCGGTAATCTCGCGGAAGCTGCTTTTCATAACTACATATTACTAATTTTCCGCCCCTACTTGTATATAATGTATACAATATACTTATTTTGTGTCTTTAATAAAAAAATAATAATAATAGTTTTTTAAATTTAAATGCTGAAAGCAACTTATTAACATAAGAATTATAAGCAATGAATATCACTCAAGTTTTTGGTCACGTTCGAATCAAATTACTATATACCAATATATTAGTATTAGCTGTGGTACTAAGTGCTACCGAAGCGCTAATGGCAAAAGTAATAGCAAAAATGGTTTACTATAAGCGCGTGCGATGGTCACGTTCGATACCATCGAAATGCGCGTAACTAACTTCTATGACTTAGAAATTTTTTGTGAAGAAAAGTGAGAGCGGGAACAGGCCATGGAAAATAATGATTATTTTCATGAGTTTTTATAGCAACGGTTTTAGACATTGCTCTGCTTTTGTTTTGGCTGATTTGTTTTGCATTAAGGCTTATAAGCGTTTATTAACTGTGTTTTTTTGTTTGTTTAGCAGTTTGTTTCTTTTTTGGCCTGGTTTTTTGTAGCCATTTTTAATTGGCACATTTGTCGTGGCCATTTAATGCAGTTTATGAATATTTAAATCAAATTAACAACGTTGCTGTCCATTTAGCGCCTCATTCAAACAATTCATGTGGGCGTAGTCCATGGAAGTTATCTGCCCCCAGCTGCTGGCAGAGCGCCTGCCCAACCCTTCACACACACACACACACACACACTGCTCCTTTGGCCCGTTTTTTGCCATTGTCAGCGACAAAGGACAGCAACAAATTTCCATTTAATGGACTGCAAGGCGTTAAGTGTTTTTGTTACCAGCCAAATTGTGAACTCGTGCGCTCTGTAGCTGTAGATGTATCTGTAGATATATATCTGTATCTGTATCTGTATCCCTGGTTGTATCTGTCCGGAGCCCAGCCACGGCCGCAGTTAATGCGCTCAGCCAAGGGTAGCACATAAATCCTATAAATCCGCCGCTTTGATCATTTGCCTTCGCCCACTCTCGCTCTCCGCCTTTTGCTGCCGATGCCTGTCGAAAAGCCGAAAAGTGGCAGCTTGTCAGTGCGGGGTGTGCGCCCGGCTCGGTCAGGTGCACGGCGGACAAATAAATCCGATAAGCAAATGTAGTTGTATTCGCCTTTAAACAGTAAAACAAAAACAAAAAAAGATGCGACAGGCAGCTCGTTGTTTTTATTTACAGTAAGTGTTTTTAAAGTGCCTTGTGCAAGATTAAAACCAGCGAGGGGTGGCTGCCCAGTGGGCGTGGCAGGGGTTGAGCGCCCTTTCTTTTTTTTTTTTTGCCTTTTTTTATACAATTTCACCTGTGTCTGCAGTGCAATCAACTTTGACTTGTAATTTGCCATTACAGCGTACTTTTGTTGTTGCCCATTTATATATGCTACATTTTTTTTTCTAGTTCTCCTTTTTTTTTTGTTTTGTAGCGCCAACAACAACTGTATTTAGCTTATAAATATTTAATGCAAACAAATTACAAAACGTTTTTCAAGGTTATGCCCGGTTTACGCCCGACATCATTAGTGCGGCAACTCTATAAATCCAGGAGTTAGCCAACCCCCAGAACCAAAAAATATGCAGCAAACGGCAATTACGTCATAAAAGTTGTCACATTTTATGCAATAATTAAGATAAATATTTACTTGCCATTAAATTTGTTTTCACTTATTTTTTCCTTTCTATTTTTAGATATAGAAAGTGCATTAAAAATGCGCCAGACAGTCAGCAAAAATTGTTTTTTTCGTGGCTGTCGTGTTTCACCTCTATACGTTTTTTCCTCTCTTATTTTTTCATATTATTGTTTTATAAATAAACATGTCTGAGCGCAAAAAAGGTAATAACCATATTTTGTATGTGTTGATATACATATACAAGTATATTTGTACATATTTGACATGTTTGTCTGTTTAGCTTGAAGTTTATGGCCAGTCAAATAGCAGCTGGGAATACTATCTAAGGTTTTGCATGTTTCTACTTATGTTGAGCTGTTCTAAGCCGCAAAATTGCAAAGTTTGGGAAACTTTTTTCTAGCACATAGAGCTCGACTTTCACGAAGTTGTGTGGCAGTTCATATTTTGAACTAAGTTTGAAGCTGAACTCGTTTCCTCGTACAACGGAGTCATAGAAAGTTTTATAAGCTTCAACTTCTCCGGCCTGCTGACCTGCTTATGTTCTATAAAAAGCATTAAGGAAAAAATCCCTCATTTTAATTTGGGTTTCCAAAGTCCCATTAAGCACAAGAACAGTAGCCGATTTTATAAGTACTTGATGGCTCCGAGGCCAAGGAGTGCATGTTGGCAGCGTATCTGCTCAAAACTCTGTTGTCGCCTCAACTGCTTTGACGCACCGTTTCGTTCCTTCTCGATGGTGCTGCATGGTGTGGGCCATCAGAGCTGCAGTTCCACCGGGAAAAGTGTTGCAGCTCACGCTTTACACCCTTTTCAGACACTATATGCTCACCTGCTTCGAAATCGACTTAGAGTATCCACAGCATCTGCTCAACGCCATATATGCTGACGACATGGCCATCTTGGCCAGAAACAATAGTGTCTACGAAGCAACGGATGTTCTAGAGTGTTACCTGCACAGATTTGAAATCTGGGCAAAGCATTTCTGCATGGCCGTTAGTGCAAGCAAGTGCGCCAAGTTGATTTACGCATTACTTAAGAATCTCTGCCAAGGCGTCTTCTTGAGTGTAACCAACGGCAAATATGTCTCCAGCGTTACTGACGTTACAGCGGTACGAACTAAAAATTCAAGCTCCACAGCTAATGGTGAAAACCCGGAAGACGTACTTCGCAGTGGGTAGAAATATTAGAAAGAAATAAATAACATCAAACAATAAAAACTTTTAAAGTACTTGTTTGAACTTGAGCCGGGAAGAAAAATCTAAACTGACGCCCTCAAAAACACAATTAGCAGGCTCAGATATCCCTAAGAAACAAGGCAACAATCTATGAGTCCTGCATTGCCACCTGCGACTTCTCATCTATGGAAACTTCGAATACTAACTGGTGCCACTCGATTTGCGCAAACGACAAATATTGAGAATGATCTAGATGTGCCTAAGGTTGGGGATGTTCTAAAGGAACTAGCAGCGCAGTATATTCTCGAAATCATGTAAACCCTTTAGAAAAGCGCTTTTGCAAGCGAGAAAAACACATATAAAGAAGAAGATTGCATAGGTTCATGTTAATATGTATATATTTAAATTTATAAATTCTTAGACTTAATTGTTATATTCAGTTGTAATTGAATTTTTGTAAGAATAACTTAAAATAAATGAAAAAAAAATCAACTTCTTGTGTGAAAAGCAACAAAAAACGCTTTTTCTATTGGAAAAAGGTGAATACAGTTTTAATGATTTGGCTCAGACCATTCTCCACACCAAATTTTGTAACTCCAGCTCACATGTATCCATATCTAGAGATATTGGAGTAATGGAGCAGTTTTTAGGCGAAGGGGGTCGAAATCAACATATTTTTGACTATAACTTTATTTATTCGATTTCAATCATTTTTATAACATAGATGCCGAGTTCGGCATAGATAGATTCAACGGAGCGACTGAAAACCGCCCTGTCACGGGGGAAGGGGGTGAGATATCGACATGAATCGATTTTCCGGGAAAATCTGCATCTTTTGGTAAATTTTTTTTGCTTTAACTCTTATAGACAGACGGACTGCCGGACATGTCTATATCGACTCAACTATTGCTCCTGACCATTTTTGCCCATGCAACATATAGTCTGCCACGCCTCCTTCTGCCTGTTACATACTTAGCACAAATCTATAATACCCTTTTACACTTTGTGTACAGGGTATAAAAATCAACTACTTGTGTGAAGAGCAACAAACAACGATCTTCATACAACTCACTTTACTCTTACGCATTAATGAAACATAAAATATGTAGAACAGTGTTGCTTTCTCTTGCTGAAGCAATTTGCTTTTAGTTTAAGAGTTTATGTAGCGAAGTGTCGGGCTTGAGAGAGAGCTTGACGCCGGCTTATATAGTATCTGTGTCTTGTAATAACTTAACATTATGTTATAATTAGCTTAAGAGTATGTGCAGTGCAGTTTATGTTGTTTAACATTGAGCTTTGCTGTTCGTTAACATTGACGATTGTTTGCGGTATTTAATGAGCGTTTACATGTTATGTTAATTGTGTTGCGTAAATTATGTTAATGTTAATACGGCTCAAACATACGTAGATTATAGAATAAAAAATCGGTTTTGATATCGAGAGAAACTTACGTTTCCTACACTATTAATTGGCTTTTCGCACATAGTACTAGAGTTGCCTCTTATATGTCGGGAATGAGCACATCGAAAATTTGCAGTTGGGTAATTTTTACCATAGAAAAACTAAACTTGTTAACATACGTGCGCTTCTTGTCTTCGTAGAAGTTTCTTGAAAAGTTGAAAGGGAATTGAACTATGAACGTTTTCATGCGATTATTTTTAACAGCTTTTCATTTATTTCAACGATGAACTTGATTGGATTTGGGGCAATGAAGCACCATCGATCGCCGTCGAATTTCGTGAAAGTCATCCGAAAAGTTATTTTGCTATTTTGCTATCAAAGTTGTCCGTGAACTGATTGTGCACCATCGTCATGTGACAGACTGTAAAATTCAGGCAACCCTGGGCATTAGTTCCACCAGTGAAGAGAAGATTTGTTCGCATAATTTGACAATCAACTAGAAAAAAGCTCGTTTCGATTGGTGCAAAGAAATGTATAAGAAATAAAGCCGCGGTGCTTGAAAATACGTTTATAAGATCGTTACAGACTGCGAATCTTGGATCTATGCGTATGAGCTCTGTTATCAGCTTTTCACTCGTCTCTTTAAAGCAAACCCCTAAAAACGAACGTTTTTCGACTCCTGCGGTGAATGCATTCGAAATACCTGTTTTGGAGTTACCTTATTCGGAGTGGTAACAGTGTTTCGAGAGTTGGTTGAAGCGTAAGCAGAAGGTTATCGTTCCAAAGACATGATTTTTCTGTGCTCTTGTCCTCTATGAAAGGCTATATAAGCATATCAAGCGCACTGACGATTACAATTCCAATATAATATTACATTTAGTTTCAAAAATCATATGTCAGCAATTTATATTTTTAAACTTTTAATATCAAAAACTCTGTATTTATTTTGTAAGTACCTGCAAACAGTACATTTTAAAAATAAACATTGTGGCGTGTACAATGTTGATGTTTGCTTATCCCGTAGAGTTCATGAGTGGTTTACGTAATTCAAAGAAGATCGGGAGTCGCAAGATGGTAGTTATGCCAGAAAACAACGAAAATCTACGTCCATTTTTGAAAAACTTGCACAAATCTTATCTTGTGAAAAACATGTTTTTTCAAAAACTTCTGGTTACTTTGAAACAATCCTTGTATAAATTGTATGTGACGATGCATATCAAATGACTAAGTAAAGAAAAAACGCAGGTGCGGCTCTTAAACGGTACCATTTTACAGTGGATAGTTTCGAATTGAAATGGATGGGATGGGAATGGTATTAAAAACATGATTTCCAGTGCCATATCCATAAATTTGTAGATATCGAAACAAATACATGCAATGATATAAGCCAACTTTTAAATTGAGTTTCCATTTTTGATAAACAGCATTAGATGAGGCTATAATCTTAATAGAAACTAAGGACTGTTTTTGTAGCTAATCCTGTGATGCAATGGTACTTTTTTTTATGTCTGAACGAAATCCTTTGTCCCCAGATCCTAAAAGGGTTGTGCGTAGAGTTTGGAACCCACCATGTAAAACCCCAATTCCAATAAAAGAATGTGTTTACATTAGGCCGTAACCCGATAACGTGTTGTTATGGCCAGTTAAGAAGAAGAAGAAATGCTTTGTCTGAGGGCTTGCTTTTGGTGGCTACTCATAATTAGCAGCTTTTGTCTCTTCTGTCCGACAATGAGAACTTGCGAGGTCTGATTTGGTCGGATTTGGTCTTTCTTTAAAAGTAGAACAATCACTGTGTGCGCCTCGACTCTTATCTATTACAATCGTCACGATTTTCGCGTTTATCCATGCTTACACGACATTCAAATGCATATCTAAAATGACAAATAGAACTATTGCTTTATTGTGCGCTTATTATAAGAAAAATTATCGATATTTCGATAATGCGCTCGAAAAAATTGCCAAGTTTTTTGATCTCGGTTTCTACTGGAGGAATACCTATCGCTGGACTGTGTTCTAGTGGCTGGGCGCCAGGAGCCGAGTGTGTTATCTTCCTACCTTTCTGATATTCGCTTAAATTTCCGATCATAATTGTGCTTAGTAAATATGACCGCCAATGGAAAAACCACCGCCAAAATTTTGATTATACCGTCTCCCAACAGCATCTCTTCTATCATTACTATTACCAAAGCCTTCAACCTGGTGATTGCCCTTCTCCCGATTCTGTTGGTCGTTTTTATTTCACAGTTCAATGCCTATACGACGTCCCTTAATTGGAGGATCAGGTTAACTTAGTCATTTCTATTTGCCAGCTCAACGTAACCAAAGCCCCTGGATTCAACAGCTTCGCCATCTTCTCGAGCCTTTAAGAAATTAAGTTAACAGATCCAAAAAAGTCGTTTATGTCATCCTCATTAGCATCAAGTGGTCAATCATTAATAAATGGAGGCTTATGAGGAATGGAATCATCGTCGAATATCCGATTAGCTGATATACAAGTGCTTCCATCGACGCTTTCACCGCTTTTCAAGTTCTTTCAAAGTTCAAGAAAATATTAGAAACGATATATGTACAATGTTCACTGTTCACTGGTGAAACTAGTAGCAAAATAACGCAGAATTGATAATATTTTTGAATAAATATTAAAAAAAATTATGTTGTTTTGCTGTAATTTTGATTTTATGTTTTCCATTTTTTATGTGTAATTGTGTCTTGCTATTCCTCAGCTTATAAAGAAAGGTAGTAATGCTTAGCGAAGGCTTCACTACAAATCTCTCAGGTTTATATTTAAGGTTCAGAAGATGAGCAGCACCACAGATTTTATGAGTGCCCGAACATAGTACTGGACTTTGACAGTAGCAACAAAAACACACTATGGAAGTATCCATAAAGGAATGAAGAGCATGTATAATTTCTTCGGATTTGCTCTTTATAGCATCAACAACCAAGTTCTCTTTAAGGTCTGGTAACACCAATTAGGGATAAGATCAAGAAAATCTTGAAGCTGCAAAGCATTAAAGCAGGGATCGGCAGTGGGAGCTGACTTTGCTAGAATTGTATTCGCTGAAATAGTATTTGTGTGTCAGCTAAGAAAAATTGTCCAAGTGCTGAGCATATATATATTTTTGATACCGAATGTGTCGAAAATCTGAAGTTATGGGTAAAAACTGCTTTGTATTCGGTTTCAGTGTTACACAAAAGTTTTGACCCCTTCGCCAGAAGACGATTTTGCTACTTGTATGTTATGTTTTTATCGTACAAAGGTTAGCAACTTTGCTAAAGAAACTATAATACTTTATGTACAGGGTATAAACATGTATGCTAGCTACAGTCAGTACATCTGGACTATAATATACTCTATAGCATCGAGCGCTCTCTACATCTTATTGAATGTATTTCTTATTGTTTTAATCCGACTTTGTGTCGGAGTAACAAGTTTCATACTGAAAGTTTTGAATTTGGGTGTAAATCCTTTGGCAATCTTGGTAAGTGATAACTTCTTATAAACAGTTTTACGAATAAGTGAGAGCTTCTAGTGTAACTTCTACGAGAAAGGTTCGCTACTAATAGCTCTATTTCCATTGTAAAGCTTATCATTTTTGTATACACTTTGTGGAGTTTTCTTTGTTTCCTTGTAGATGATTAATACACAATTTGTTTTTGCAGTAACCTCATACTAAGGGTTTCCTATTGTAACGGCACAAGTCCTTAAAACTGAGGCTAACATTCATTTCACGATTTGTGCTCCAGAGAGTGCGATAGGGAGGATAGGATTAACGTATAAAATGACAATATTCCAAATATGCAGAAAACTAGTTTTCCAGTTGTAGATGTAAAAGCGCGCCTTTTTCAGAACTCTAACTTGCTTTTTACAAAACAAAGCGTATAATTTAACTGACAACCAATCAATATTGATATATAATTATGAAATATATAGAAAGGGACTCCAACCCCGAAATGGAGTATTCCAATACTGGCACACAAAATACACATAGCATGTATTCCGTTAATGTTTCTCTTAATGATAAATGAAATTCGGGGGTTGGTTGCATGATTTTTAAGGAAATCTTTCATGTTTCATGTTCAAGGTACGTTTTTTTTTAGTACTAATACTTTTTGTTACAAAAAGGATCACATATGTTGAAACGCAAATCTTGCTTTCTCAGTACTTAGACCAGACTTTGAAAACGACCGCAATAATAAACCGACTTATGGGAATCAATACTGATGGCAAATAGAAAAGATTTGCCTAAAATCTATATAAAGTTTCATTAGAAATAAAAGTTGACAGCAGAGTTCACATATAACAGTCAACAAATATTTTTAATGCGCTCTGCTCTCTAAAAACCCGAAAAATTTGATGTCACCTCTGTTTCGCTCTCTATTAATTGTGTCCTGCAATTAGCAGTTTTTGCAGACACGTTGAAAAGGTTGACGGTTATTTTGGACCTCTGGCTGAAAGATGAACTAAAAGTGCCGAAATTTCGGATGCCAAAGATTATTTACAGTGAAAGGTCACTAACAGTTATGTATTTCGCAAGTTTAGGAAAACATTAACAGTATGGAAGACATTTATTTGATTCTGATGCGAACGTCTATGAGGAAGGTTCTTAGGCTTAATTTTACCCTTTATACTTATTCCTTGCTCAGATTGCACTGTTTGTTGCTCGCCAATTGGACAGAGAGCCAAAAAATTGTGTGCTAAAATGTGGACGGCTTACAAGAATCTTTCAGAACTCTTTTTCTTTTTCGCGCGTGAAATAGAATATGGTATGCCGATATCGAGTAGCACTGAACTTTATATGGACACACAAGTCATTTTGAAAGTCGTTAATGGCAAGTAAGAGATGATCTTCGCGATGAAGAGATGATCAGCTGATATAAAAAGTAATTGACAATTGCCGGCTTATGGATTTCAACGAAATTATCTGGCGTATTAACAGTCCGAAATGGACAGATACTTAAACTGTTCGGCAAAGCTTTCCAGTTTTGCTGTTAAAGGGATTGCAGTCGAAAAGCAAATAGAACTTATTGAGATCGGCTTGTTTTCAAGAGTTTTGGAGTAAAAATAGCAAGAAGAAGAAAGCAAAAAGAAGCTATTACGCTTTATCTCAATTTATGCTCTTCACTATAACTAAGAACAAAGATGATTTATCAACTAAAAAAAGTTATAATATCGACTCCTTTGCGCGAAATTATAGTTTTTTTTTAGCTTGGCTGACAGCAGCTGTAAGAAATTAAATTCTGTGTTATTTTTGTAACTATAGTGACTATCGCTCTAATATTTTACCCGGTGATGAATTAGTTAGAACAACTTTGCATCATAAAGTCAATAGTTTCACAAAAAGGGATCGATAGGCCTAAGGCCCTGAGTAAGAGAATACTTATATATTTAACTATAATAGCAAGCTTAATATAAAATAAAAGTTAAGATTAAAATCTAAGTCAAATTCTTCTTGAATTGCTTAATTTTAACCATGGGTTTAATGACACATTATATGATGATGCACTAAATCTCTTGCGCTTCTATATTTATATAGAATTAACTCCAACCTTATTTGAAAACACGAAGGAAGCTATATGTTCAGGTTGGGAAACGAAACACACACTCCCACTTCCATGGGTCTCTGATTACACCGACATTTCCGGAAGTGAACTTTGTGATAGGCACCTATCACCGTTAGAAAAGAAGTCTATTAGACTTATGATAGGTCTGCTTACCGGACACTGTTGGCTCTAGGGATGGATACCTAAGTAAGTAGGGCATCAACAGTGGCAGTAACTACAGGTTCTGTTAACTTGAGAAGGAATCCTCGCAGCATATACTAGCTGAGTCTGATGAAGGATGTGCTTCCTGGGTGCATAAAGCATTTCGATGACCGACGCGACCCGGTTGACACCAAGCCAGATAACACATGTTGACATGGTTTAGTTGTTGGAAAGCTAAGGGTCATTTCCGAAGTAATTTGCTGCGTAGAATCCGGAGTCAGGATTGGCTAATAAGGACAGTATTTTGAGATTTTTGATTTTACTGCGGAAATGTCCCTTAGCTTTTCAAAAACTGATATGACCCCGGTATTTGTAGACCTGTGTAATCAGAAATAGCAGTGGGGTGCACAATAGATCTTAAAGGTCGCGGTGCATTATTCCCCAATAACACTATTATTATCAAAGTTAGTATACTACAATGTAAATCCAGTAAGTTGACAAACCTTTGATAATTATGCATTTTGTGTAGAAATTCGTAAGATATAGACTTTAGAGAGAGAAGTAAAAGTAGAAGTATTACTACTTGTGCTGAAAATCATTCCATGTACGATGAAGGTTCTGCAGATGTCGTTTAGGACAACAGGACGCTTAAAGCTGCCTGGCGGTCTGATACTGTAATAACTTTTTGGCAGTCATAAAGGCTAGAATCTTGCCCTGAACAATACTTGGAAAGCGAAGCAGTTATGATCATCGCGGAGTTCAAGCAAACGCGCTTGCTCTTAAGTCACAAGGTATCTCGAGGCCGTCGGTTTATACTTTTTGGCCTTTCTGAATAGCGGCGGAATAATGCAGTCTTACTTGCCAGCCAAGCTGGTTGCCCATATCCCAACCAAAAACTGGTTCATGCTTAAGCTTAAATATATAGATACTCTTACCATATATAGTAAGTGTGGGTGTTTGTACTTACAGATGGATTTGGCATACAGCGACGCATTTGCTCTGAACTTCGATACGATGGACTGTAGCGTCCTGGAAAACAACTTGGCGCTGACATTTTCATTTTATCCGTCGTCGAATACATCGACATTGTCATACAGCCGCCGACGAAATCCTCCTCCAGTTTGAACGCCCTAGAGGCGTCAAATGTGGTTGGCGAGTAAATTTTGAAGCACTTACTTTGACAACTTTTAACGACAATCCTGCATGCAGCAGGATGCCACAACAATATATATATATATATATATATATATATATAGATATATATATATGAGAGTAGCGGCGGCCAAATATATTCCAACAATATATCCAGCTAACGCTCTAATTTATGTATAATATTTATTTATGTATATTATTTCTGATATATGTATAATATTTGAGCAACTTTATCGCTTTGGATTTGCTAATTTCTTTACACTGCTGCTGCTCTTTGGTTTGGAACTTTAGCACTTATGAGTTGTGTACGCGCAATAGAACTAGGATCAGGAAAAAAAAAGGAATCACAGGAAAAAAATTTCATTAGATATACATGATAGATTTTAGTATTGGGTGTTGTGCAGTTCGCGTCGCCAAAACACTTGAACCGTAAATATGAGCGTAATGCCGTCGCATTGATATTTTGCAAGTGTCTGTAACACTCTCTTGTTTTGATGGAAATGGAAAATTGAAAATTAAAACAGTTTTTGTGGTAAATTGGAAAATAACGCACTTGGATAATTGCAACGTAATTAGAACACGGCACGAGAACACGACACAAACGTCTGATTGTTATGATAGCGGACGCAAGACGTCGGGCGTTATGCGACGGATGAGCGCTGAGCACGTTTACCGTTACGCTGCTTTAGCATTTACCGTTGCAGCGCGCGCGTTGCCACTTTGTTTGAAACTTTGAAACAGCCAGTAGTTAGTCCAGTTAGTCAAGTTATGACGAAAGCGCCGAGCTGAGCTCGGACTCAAGCTCAAGCTGAAGCTGAAGCCGCGCTTTAGCAAATTTCTCACTGTGTATGCGTGTTGTGGATAGTTGAGCGTGTGCGTGCCATGTGTTGAGGCGTATGTGTGGTTTTTGTGGTTGCCAGAGTGTTGTCTCTAACTGTCCGTCTGTCTGTGTTGTTGCCGCATAGCCGTGTACGTGTACGTGTACGTGTGTGCCAATGTGTATGTGTGTATGTGTATCGCTATGTCTATAGGTTTGTTTATGTTTGTTTGTATTAGTATTGGCCGGTGTGTGCCCTTTTTCAAACTATTGTCGAAACTAAACGCAACCGAACAGATTTCACAACTAGACAAGCGCGCGTGGTGTTGTGATAAAGAATTCTATGATGAGTTTCGCTAACTTCAGAGTTTATTTTCAATGGGGAGGACAAGTTTTCATTATTTATCAGCGTGGGCGTGTCCAATGTACGCCGACATAGCCACCCCTACAAAATGGCAGCCTTTTGCTTTATGTAAGACAATCAGCTTGACGCTGATTGGTCGCTGCCGCTGCAAGCTCTAACGCCAGCGTCGACGCTAGCAGCGCCTTCGTTCAGCTGGAATTGGATACTGCGTCTGCGTCTGCTTTGTGTATGTATTGACTTGACGAAGCGCCAGCAGCGGCTGCGGCTGCGGCAAAAGCAGCGCATGCGCAGACTTGCTCAGCTTCATGTGTGTGTGTGCGAGTGCGAGCATCGCAATGCCAATGCCGTCGTTGGCAGCTCTATGCACTGCCCAGCATATGGCACAATTTTTGGCAGGACAAGCACCAGCAGTACAGCAACAACAATAATAACCCGGACAAAAGACACAAAACGGGCAACACGGCGGACAACGGTCATACGATACACAACATGGCACAAGCAAAGCGTAATATTCAGTGCTGTCGCAGGGTTTTCCGTAATGGTGGGGCGGAGTGTTTTCAACTGAAACTAAAGCGTTGTATGTCGTTGTCAGTGTTTTGATTCTCGTTCCGAATGCAACTGTTAAAAGCATGCAAGCCAATGCAAATGTATACAGGGTGCCTGCTTGGGTATGCCACAAAATAAAGGGTGCACTTTTCCAAAGTTTGGCATATGCTTATGATGGTAAATTTTATATTATTCTAGCATGATCAGAATCATTAGATTTTGGGTTTGTTTATAGGCATTTGCTTGGTCTCGAACGTGACACGCTTAATCTCACAAATATGTAATACAAACCCAAAATGCTAAAGGTTTGCACGATTAGTTATACATGCTTCTTCGAAATCGGATTCAGTATTGAAAACACTAACGAATGTCTCTTGCTCTCATTTTTATAGAGTAAAGACTTTCAATTGCAATAGAGTGGTCCGTATTTTCTTGGCGTTTTCACGAATTTGTAGTTCTAAACGAATGATTATGCCTAATGTGCTAATGTTTTTAACTGCAAAAACGTCATGAGGGGCTTCACAAATGACGTCAATTTTGAAAACCATATCGTACCCATTTGATGAACTACTCCCCTGCTGTGATGTCACGAACCGCTAAAGCAAAACACGAAAACAACTATTTGATTGCAGTTTTTCACTATCTAATTGTGACGTCACTTATTCGGAGCAGAACAGTTTTTGAACATTTATGAAGCCCCTAAGTAAAATATGCTTCAATTATAACGAGTGTTTTTTCTAACAATTTGTTTTTACTTATGGGCAAGAACTAGAATCCTTTCTTTTTGCATTTTTGTTTTTTAACTCTTGGGAATTGTATCAAAAGCTTCTCATTTAAAAATTATTGCATATTTTTATGGGCAATGTATTTTTCATCGTTAATCTGTAGCACACTTTTTCGAGTATTCGAGGATTATTTTTTAGCATTTGTTTTAAAATCGTTGATTTGTACTTTTTTGATTAGATTCGATTTCTTAACATTTGCTAAATTTCTTTTTTTAGTTAAAGATTAACATTGAAGTAATACAATAATAATTAACAAGTTTCTCTTATATTTTGAATTTTCGGAAAAATTCATAACATACTGGGGGGCTTCGCCCCCTGCTCATTCCACTCGCCAATACCCGAGCCCCTCTCGAGGTGAAGCAGATTTCTTTTCCAGTAACTCTTCCTCTTTTTCTTCTTCTTCCTCTACCCCTGATGAAACAAGCCAATATACGTTTCATTCCCTTCTAACTTCACTCAAAACTTGCTTGTTCCTTTCTAGGTAGCTCATATTTCCCTTCGTATTCTACTTCCCGTTCTCTTTCCGTTTCACCTTCCCGTTTCTATTAGTAGGTGTTGCCAGATTCTGTGCACAGTTTTGGGTAAAAAAATACCCATCGATACACCGTTTATCCAAACATCGGCCACATACGGAATTTCGGATTTATTTTTATATATACTTGCTTACCTGTACCTGTTCTCGCAGGAGCTTCTTCATCCATAGCGGAGACGCTGGATCTTAGTTCGCTTAACTATGTCAATGTCGTCGTAGAGCTCATAGAGTTCATCGTTCCATCGGGTGCGGTAGTCGTTGCCAACGCTTTGAGGGCCAAAGATCTTACGGAGTACTTTCCGCTCAAACACTCCAATGACATTTTATCAGACTGCGTCACCACCCATGCTTCAGCGCCATAAAGCAAAACGGGAAGGATGAGCTTCTTCTAAGTGTTAGTTTCGTCTGGCGAGAGTGGTCTCTATTGCTTCGAACAAAGTAAGATCTATTGGCAAGAGTGATTATCCGCTTGATATCCATGTGTTCTTCAGTGTGACGGTGGTGCCAAGGTAAACGAAATTGACAACATCTAAAGTATAGCTTTCAACATCAATCTGAGACTCTAACCGCTGTGTCTCTGTACTCGAAGAAAGCAAATAATTTGTCTTGCTTTCATTTACAACCAGGGCCACCAACGGAGATAATCTTTCAATAGCCGCAAAGGCTCCGGTCTCTGCTCGCTTAGTAAAACCGACGATATCGATATCATCTGCGTATGCAAGCGACTGGACACCCTTATGGAATACGGTGGCGTTCCGATGTATTTCGGCCTTTCGCAACACATTCTCCATCATAAGGTTGAAAAGGTCGCAGGAGAGGGCATCGCCTTGTCTGAAGCCTCGCTTGGTATCGGAGAAGCTCTTTCTCTCAACGTTATTCTGCATAGTCCTACCAACTTTGCAGGGATTCCAAATTCAGACAGTGCGGCATATTCACGATCATCCAACGGGCTATCAAATGCTGAGATGATGAGTGTCGATTTGGTGTTCGTGGGTCATTCCCAGCGTTTGGCGTAGTGTGAATATCTGGTCTATGGTGGACTTGCCAGGCCTAAAACCACACTGATAAGGCCCAATCAGTTCTTTCGCAAAAGGCTTTAAAAAAATACGCTCGATAGTACCTTATACGCAATAGAAAGAAGACTTATACCACGGTAGTTAGCGCCGTTAGCGTTATACCACCGTGGTGTCACCATTCTTGAGAATAGGGCAGTGTACACCAACGTTCCAATCATCGGACATGCTCTCATCTAGCCATATTCTGCAAAAGAGCTGGTGTATGCACCTTAGTAACTCATTGCCGCCAGTCTTAAACAACTCTGCAGGCAGGTCATCTGCGCCAGAAGCTTTGTTGTCCTTCGCCCTAGCTAGGTGGCGATATATCCACACCGTCCTCTACGATGGGTGGTGTCGGGAAGTTAAGTCCGGAAGCGGACTTCTCCTCATAATCGCCAGATAGCAGGCCAGAGAAGTTTTCCCTCCACAAACTCAGTGCATCCACTACCAGATTTTGCTCTGCATCTCTTCAGGAAGACGCTTCGGTATTTGGACCTCATCATTTTATTTTTCGTTCATTTTTGAGGTGAAACATCTTTAGAGTTACTACAACTGAATCATTGCTGACATTCGCACGCATAACGCTGACACACGCATTCAAAGCGTGACGCTTTTACATACATTCAAAGAATGTGCCGATATAAGCGATCCTTACGAAGGTATATCCCGGAGCATTTGCTTATTTCGATGGTTTGCTTTCGTGCGTTGATGTTTTACTCAAACACTAAGACGTTAAACGTTTAAAACATAATAAGTCATTCTTCTTATTCTATTGCCCAAGATTTTCATATGTTTTGAATGTGAAGACCAAAAAACACTCGTTATCTTAAAAGTTTTGCTAAAATTCGAAATCAAGATTGCTTCTTTGAGTAAAATCAAACAATAAATAATCCATATTGTGACCCATTAAAAATTATTTGTATTTAATTTATAATTAGTTTTTTGTCAAATCATTTTAGATCGAAAGAACTCATCTATTCTATGAGATATCCTAAGTCTTTTTTTATTATTATCATCAAAAAACTCTTTCGAAATGAGACCATAGTAGAAATGTTCAACAAATGGCGACTACATTTGGAAAAGTGTTGAAAAAATTTGAAATATTAGAAGAAGATACACGTGACGAATAATAAGTGAATTGCAAAGTTTAGTGTCACAAAAAGACTTTTTTGTGTTTGTCATTTTCATCAAAGCATTAACTGATTTTCATCAAAGTCAACCCGTTTTTTCAAAGCCGACTCTCAGGGAAGATTCGGTTTTTGCTTTTCTATCATTTAAGATAACGTTCTGACTATGACTCACTCCTATTTTATTAGCATAAAAGTAATCAAATACTCAAAAATGAAACTACTTTTACTTATGCATTAACTAAAGTTAACGACTGATTGCATAGGAATCCATATATGTAGTACCTATGCGCCGAGTAGTACGTAGCACGGCACTCAAACTTAGTCAATCCTTTAGCGTTCCGAACCACTGGATTTTGTTTCAATTTTAGAAGCCCTTTCATAAGTAGCAAGCTCGAGAGATATACGCACTTGCATTAATAACGATTAGTTTTCTTGTTTCGATAATGAAAAACTGTAAATAACTTATTTGAGTGAAAAACCACAGTGCTATAGTTGAAAATTGTATGAGTATTGCGGTCCAAATTAAGCGACGGGGTAGAAAATTGACAACTCTCTGCTGCCAGATAAGACAATTATACTTGAAAGGTCCGATTTCGGATTAACTACGTACTCCGATTCTAGTTGACAGAATTCCATTAATGAAAAATATGCGTTAAAGCTGCTTACTACTACTTCTAGAAAATGCGTTCTATGCAAATTAGCCAGTAAGTCCTTTGCAGATGACTCAACGAGTTGCCATTTTGCAAGTTGCTGCCCAACTTTGGTTCGGATTTCCGTATTCAAGTACTGACTAGTCGTTTTCGTTTTTCTAGCCGTAAACGCATTTATCAAATACTATTTCAAAAAATGTTGTTTACATTGAAACTTTTAAAACGCCAAAATATGAAAGTGTATTGCACTTGATAATAGTTGGGTGCTGAATTTTAATACGTTTGTTAAAATATGTCCTCTTTTCTACTAAGATAGATTTAAGATATCGCGTTTTGGCGAGCTGCCGTACCCCCAAGAAGCGCGTAACTCGCGAACAGTAAGCCCAATCAGGAACAAAATTTAAGGTTACTAAGTATTCTTTATTTTTACTCTTTTTTCATATAGCTTTGGGTTTAATTCCTTTTAAGAGCTCTAAAATTATAAAATTTAATAAGTCGGTACTTATTCTACCACATGTCTTATCTCAACTCGATTAGCAGATTTATATTTGTTAATTAAATTATTATCTTAAAATAGCTAAATTATTACGTTTACATTGTTACTGAGCGCTAATTAAAATTGGTTAGTCGAATAGGCTGCACCTGGCGCCACCTATGTGTCGTTACTCCATAACAAAACTTTGGGCTTATCGATCTGCAAGCAAAATCCACTGCTAGCCGCAAGCTTTTGTAACAGGACTTTGAATGCTGGGACATAAAAGCTTTGCTTAGCCAAGTCATGAACCATTAGCTCTGAAAGCTACAACCGTTATCAAGCATTTAAATGAAAACTTAAAAGTTGCCTGAAAGCTCAAAATGCTTCGTTTGATAAGGCTTTATTTTGCGAAAGTTTAACGACTTTTTTTTTGGCGAATTGTACTGAAACTCCAAAGGTTAAAAGCATTTTGTCTGTTTGCGCATTTATTTGACAAAATTTAGTTATTACAAAACAAACATTTTTTACAATTTGATCATTTTTCGTTCCCGGTTAAATAAAACAGAGATTTGCTTTGGTTTGTTGTACAATTATCTAATAAGTTCATTTATTCAATAAATTATTGTAGAATCGTGTATAAAACTTTTTACAAGGATAGTCTAATATTGCCGTTCAATAACCAGAACCGGAGCCAAAGTAATATATCAATGGAATACACGGATATGAGCTATGAAGCACAACATGGCGTATAATGAATTTCATAAATTCGTTCAGGAATCATAATACCTTCTTTCTCATCTTAAAATTTTGCATTTTTTTTTCTTTGTTCTGTACCATTCACATAACTATATTTTACTATAGCTACAAATTGTAGTTATTAAAAAACAATTGAACTAATACTGAGTGATGCCAATACAGACCAAATGCAAAAGCAGCAAATAATTAGAAATAATGGCTGGATGGAGGTTTTTTTTCAATAGGTGTGGCTTGTGCTCTTTTTTTTCGTTTGTAACGGGAGTAATTAGTATTTGAACTTGACATATAAGTTAATCTAATATATAGTTAAGTATACATACAATATAAATATATTACTTTTGTATGTTGCATCCAGATTCCATTGAGATCTATATGGTCCTATTGCAAGTGCAGTGCGAGTATTTGCATTGCTTGCGTGTACAAAGTGGTAACTCTGTTTTGAGGCAAGGTTCCGATCGTGTGCTTTATGTGTTTTTGTGTGTGAGTGGGAGTTTTAGGTGGCAGGCAGGGCATTTGTAGGTGGTACATATTTGTGGTTGCTTTGCTTGGCTCGTTGCATAAAAGATTCGTCGTCATTATCATCATAGTCGTCATCATCGTCATTTATTCGTTATATTTTGAGCTATAGCTACTCCTGTCTTCCTAGCAAGCCATATACAATGCGTCGTCGCTCCTGCAGCTCCGCACGCATGCTGGTCGTATAGGGATCAAAGGATAGCAAACGTTTCTTGCGCCTAAAGATGCCCTCCTTACGCATAATGGCACAGCGCATTAGTTTCTCATCCACGGGAAACTCCAGAAACTCGAGTATGCTGCGCAGTTCACGTTCCGTATCATGAACCAGATCATCATAGAACACAACCTTAATACTGCCTGTAAAATTGCGCGCCCAGCTGAGATTCATAAGCTCCCAGCCTTTGAGCTTGTTGCTTACAAACTGCTGCCAATCTGTAAATATACGCGTTTAAGAGCGTTTTTAAAAAAATATTCGAATTTTGTTTTCCAAAATATATAAGCTTTTTAAACTCGACTCTTTTTGTTTGAAAATCAATACTTTCCGGTGAAATTGGGGTTGCCTGTTTCGCATTTTCTGGCACGGTTTTCGAATTATTGCTTAGGGTTAGGAACATCGGTTCAATGTTCTTCAAAGTTTTTTCTGTCTATTTGCACTCGATTGTGGATAACAGAGCAGTTAAATTTTTATTCAATTTTCAACCCCATATTTTAGGGGTACGTTATATTTTAGCAAAATGTAATATGCCAAAAGTGAACTCTTCGGTAGCCCTTAAAACTCTTAAAGTAGTTCAAATACTATGACGGATTCTATCCTTTCGCTGTCAGATATCTTAAGTATTTGCATTTTGTATAGGAAGCTGTATGTACTCAACCAATATGTACGAGCAAGGTGAGAGAGTCCAGAGATTTAAAGAATATACAGCTAGCAACTGCGGGCTCGAATCGCACAGCCCCATTGGTTTAGGGTAGCACTGCATCCAGTCAACACTGGATTGCCTCGAAATCCTTCAAGGCATATACGACGCACAACGCAGGCCAAAACTTTCGGCACTTAGTTAAGCCGCAATGGCACTTTTTTTGGGATGAACTTAATATTTAAGTCAAGAAACATAAGAAGAAGAAAAAACACTGAAACACATTTCCGCAGAAAACGTTCTGAATAATTGAAATTGAACTATCTACTAGACCTAGATGTTTAGTTAAGTTGGACTGAAGATAACTTTATCCGGGAAAGTAGGAGATGATATAGTATAGAGCATGTTGGAAGTGTTTAGTGCAGTTTTAGAAAGATGAGAGAAGAGTTAGCTCAGGGTCACAACTATGTGACCCTCACCACTTAGTCTAGTCTTTGTTAGTTCAAGTAGAAGCATAGATAGTTCTGTGAAACGCTTCTAAGTAAATCTGGACGATTTATGCTAAAAAAACCTCGTCAATTTAATGGGATACATTTAATGGGATTTTATGGCTTAGCCATCCATCAAGTAACTTTTTGTCGAGGGTGTTCTTTCTTAGGAGAAAGTTAGTCGCTTGCAACTACTGCGCAATCGGGTGACAGTCATGCAGTCACAAATAATGTGGATGAAGGATTCATTGCCTTCTTAACAGAGGCAGCACTCAGCATCAGCCAATTGAGAACTGTCACATAGCTCAACAGGAGGTTGACTCTGAAGTCTCCTGTAGATGGACTTGCTAGCTTTTTGGCTTGACGTCGCTTGGGCAGAAGTGTATCCTGAGTAATAGCCTAATCGATGTTGATAGTTGACTCTATCCCATTGATATGATACATTTCTGCTTCAATCGAATGATTAGTACTTACATTTGCCCTTTGTGCGCTTGTAGCGATCGGGGGAGGCGAAACCTATGTGACCGCCACTTTGCCGATTGAATTCAGCAATAATGGCTTTCTCTGGATCCCGCACCAAGAGTATAGCTTTGGAGAACGGTGTCCAAGCCTTGGCGCCCCATTCGTGCGTCTTTACCAATAATACTGAGCTATTGCAGACGTTCTCGGCCGGAAAGCCCGTCTTTAGCAGTCCATAGTCTTTGTAGATGCTGCCGGTTAAAACGCCCGTTGCCTGTTGCAGCAGATAGCGTAGCCAGGTGTTGCCACTGCCCGGAAAACTGGCCAGAGCGGTGAGCATGGGCATGGCCAGCAGCTGGCCGCCGACATCGCCAGTCAGTGCAACTGCAAGTTGGAAAAAATAGTTTTTATGACTTAAACCCATTAATTTGTTATTGATATGCTTTACGCACCGTCGAAGTCTGTGGCCTTGTAGTCTGTGTAATTTGGAAGCTCGCGGTTAAGGTATTTCAGCTCGCGACACCAGCGTATGGTCATCTTGCGGCTGGGCAGCGGAAAACGTGGACTATGAAAGCTGGAAAACTGAAAATAATCAAAAGAGTCATCAATTATATAAACCATAAGTGCAAAGGGTTCAATGTGTTCTCTTGAAACTTACCTCGGCGAAACGTTCGATGCGCACGCGTTTCGGATGCGAACCGGGTATATTGTTCATAGATAGAAACAGCACCCCGCCTATGTAGATGATGATTGTTGCCGAAACACCGAAAAAGCGCCAGCCTTGTAGTGCCATAACGCCGTTTTTGCATTACTAAAACGACGCACAAATCGAAAACCTATGAGTACGATAGTATCTAAATTTCTGAGTATTCAAGTAAATGTATCTGCATGTTGCTTTTATGGCATTGCTGATGTTTGAATTATGACAGCCGCTTTGTTTTAATGAAAAACTCAGACTTAATGAAGCCAATTAAGTACCAGAAAGCAAGTCTATCATTTTGCATGTAGCTTGAAAAGTACCCAAAATAAACTGCGTAGGTTTGCTGAATTTGTTGACTTTGTTATGACAACGAAACAAACATTACCTAAACGGGCCTAAAGCTTGACAAGCATTGCCACGTGTGCACATACGCACTAAGGACTTGTATATGTGTGTGTGTGTGTGTATGTGTGTGTGTGTGTGTGTGTGTGTGTGTGTGCCTGCTGCGCCTAGCTCCTTGGCAAGCTAGGACAATAACAACGGGGCAGGTGAATTTGCTTGGCTGCACTTGAAAACAAACTTGCTAAAAAGGCGAAATTGTAGGTAACCACTTTGCTTCTACAGCCGAAGCTAAGATACCCTTAACATAAGATTCAATAATCTTTTTGGTGCTACCAAAGACGCGGCTTTACGCTTCCAAACAATTTGTTTGTACACAGATCTCTGTGTAATGTCTCATGAAACACTTACCTATAAATGCTTTTAATACAGGTGCTTTGATCAATACCACATACAATACCAATATGCAACCAACCAGTTATAGCCCACATTTATATCTGATATAAGTTGGAATACCACTTTAATATATAGTCCTCTCAACTCATAGTGTTAAGGGTATTATAGATTTGTGCAGTAGAAAAGTGGAGTTCTGGTAGACCCGAAGTTCCTTTTGTAAAAATGATCAGCATCAGTAGTCGAATCGATCCGTCCGTCCAAAACACATTTTTGTAAGAACTCCGATTTCAGTGGAAATATTTAAATTGGGGAACAGCTTTAAGGTTATGTGAATGCAGCAAAAACATCTTATCGTTGCATATAAGGAAGAAATTTCATACTTCCAATTTTTGTAATTGCTTAACGAAATGATTTTATAGATGTTTAAAACGTACACACTAAAGAATACTCTTTTGTATGCCTTTTAAATTTTGGAAAAAAAATTCAATCAATACAATCCATGCTTTTCCTCAAAAGAACATATAGATTTTAGAATAGAATAAAACATATTTCCTTTATTTGTTCAACAAATTATTCCTAAAAGTATCATCGTGAACAAAGTCAAAAAAAATGCCCTCTGTTTTTGAAATCGATTGAATCATGTGTATAAAAACATATTACTAAATGAATTGTTCCATAAACGATCGAGATATTTGTCTGATAACTAAAACTATCATAAGATTAATCAAGAACGCTTAGTTCCATTTGATTCAATTTGAGACATCTTAAGATAAAATCGAGTTAAAATGGCTTAAGTACTTTTGCAAAAACAATAAACCCTTATAAAAAAGTACTGAAGACAACTTAAGAAATAGAAACTATGAACTTTAATAGAAACCAGGTGAAATTTCAAAACTGATGATTCCTGTATATAACACTAAAGAGTGTTTGTATGTAACTCGTTTATCGTGTTACAAATTTCGTGTTAGAATTATGATACTTTGCAAGTCGTGAAGAGTATTAAAAGCAATGCTTACATGCCTAGGACGACTAGCGAAATTCCTTGAGCTGCATACAGCACAGGCGCACGAAATTCGCATGAAAAGGCTAGACGCTATACACTCGCACACACACACACACACACACACACACACACACACACACACACACATACACACTCAGTTACACTTACATTTATGCACAAGCAAAGACTAGCAGCTAAACTGCGAAAATTTATGCAACAGCTGGGTAAAAACAGCGAGGGTAGCTATAAAAGTTTGACAAATGTGTTCTGTTAGGTGCTTCAAAGATGGATGGATGGACTCGAACGGAAGCCTGCACATATCGGCAAATCGATATAGAAAAGATAATTTTAAAAGATGTCGAAATTAAAACCGCAACTAGTGGTCTGAATTGTGTGGGAATTTGCACAGTTTTTATGTTATTTTGATACGTTTTACAATATCATGAAACAGAGTGCAATCGCTACTACTATGAGTAAGAAGCGGTTTCGGAGTTTGGCATAGTAACATCCGTAAACTTCAAATCAGTCATTATTTTTGACAAATTTGTATTTGCTTTCAAAGTTTGGTGTCTCTGGCTTCAATACTTTACGAGATCACAGTGATCATGCAAACGGACACGTAAGCAAACATATTTATAGCAATTCGTCTCCTGCAGTTTATCAAGAATATGTATGATTTGTGCGATTTTCCAAACTCCTGGCAGTTATATTCAATCGTACGCACATAAAATACACTTACAGGGTATAAGAATTCTTCGTAAAAAAGTGCATTATTGCATTCTTATAAAGCGATCTATAAGAGGAAGTATGTATGTAGTACTTATATGATTTAGCTTGAGGTATAAGTTGATGGAAACCATCAAAAGCGAGCTTTAAACTTGTGAAAAGACTTATGCAAACAACTGCGAGGCCGTTTTGAAGATTGGACAGGAAACAAGTCGAAATGGCGGCAATTTTAGTATAATATATGTATCATTTATGTTGCTGAAGATTCCGATATGGTCTATGGCAGCGAGCTGAACCATTTCAAACTGATGGGGTGACTGGAGGCATACCAATTGGCCATAAGCAGTACAATTAAGGAGCTATTGTAACTCGAAGCTCTTTTCCAAGTTAAAAACTGAAATGAAGTGTGTCAACAGGTGACTCAAGTTCAATGTCATTTTAATGCAGTGGCGTAATTAGGGTGTAAAGGATTATCGGAAACTGCTGATATCGAGTCCAAATAAAACGAAATAGTGGATGACCAGAAGATTCATGTAAAAAAAAATTTCAAAGTTTAAAGTCTCTTTCGGGACTTCTAATTCCATAATTACGAAATGTGACAAAGCAGCTGATAAATTCAACAGAACAGTGGAGTTTTATTTACGATTGCTTGCTGGCTGCTGTTCTTTTCAATTTAAAAGTGTGGAAAATTGCTTTTACTAGCTATTGGGAAGGGCAGTTAAAATGTCAAGGTACAAAATTTAAGTAAATGTAATGTTGTAAGGCGTTTAAATTTGAAAAAGTCGTTAAAGTGAATATGCTTCCGATTTTGCTCAAATCAGTATTGAAATACACACAAAGATAAGTGTTTGTACTTTGTATCTTTATATGATGCTTGTGAATGTTCTTTGAAATATGTTTGCTTAAGGCTTTACCTTGAACTTGAGCCGGCTACAATAAGAAGAGGGAAATCTCAGACGAACTGAGATTTCATCTACACTTGTATATGTAATCAAACTCATCCCTTGAGATTATTTCAATTGCCACATTTAAGTGCAAGAGCTTTGTCAACCCTTGGGAACTACTTAAACTTTTGCATAATGTTGAAGCAGTCCTTGAAAACTGCTCAAACAACCCCCGCTACCGTTAGATCAAAACTAGTTCATGTTAAAGCGAGAGACATACACAAAATGCAAATAGTAGCAGAAAAAAACCCAAAGACGAAAAAAGCACACAAAAAACTTCAACCGACTGATATAATGAAATGCCAAGCAAAATTTGGGATAAATACATTAAAAAGAGAGTAAGCAGGACAGATATATAGAGAGAGTGAGAGGGAGAAAACAAAAACTAGAGAAATGCCTTAATATAATTTGATTGTTTTGCGGCATAAAACGAGAGAAATGCGAACCATGCACATTAGGCGCGCCGTGGTCTACTTCTGGTTATTATCGCATAAATCGTACGGCTGCAGGTGAATGGACACATAGATAAACAGACGGATAGCTGTTGAGCTGGTTAGTGGTTTAAACGGATGGATACGCCCAGCTGCTGCGTTGGGGGCATGCCGCAAATTGAATGCGCACAAATTTGATAGACAAAAGCCAGCCACTGCACGATTTTCCTTTTTTGCTTCTTTTGATTTTTGTTTTTACATAATGATTAAGAGCATTGGCGCGAGTTCGCACAAATAAGGTGGGGCTGTTCTGGGGCAGGCGGGGAAGGGCTGGGGGCAGTGTTGGGGCACGCACACAATAAATACCAAACAGCAAATGTAAACAAATAGTTTGTTTGTTGTTTTTGTTGTGCAGTGATTGGAATTCGAGCATGCACAAGTACATGTGCCCCATATCTTCCTATGCGTCTCAGCCTACAATGGGGGTACCACCTACTCACTTCCGTTGCTATCTGTCATACGTCACTTAACTCTACTCCACTCTGTTCCTTCGTACGTCACACCGCTCCACTTACCGATTCCGTGAGTCTTTGCTTGAACGTTGCGTGCCACTAAACAACTAAACGGATTTCGCGCTACATGCCAAAACGCATTCGCAACAAAATTTACTACATGGCCGAAACTAACTCACACTCGCACATTTCGCCTATTTGGAGAATACTTAAGATTTGGTTATGAATTTTAAAACAATACTTTATTGAGCTGTTGTTTTTGTTGCTGTTGTTATTGTGTTGTTCAATGGCAGCCACGGAACTGAACTAAACTGAACGGAGCGGAACGGAACGGAACTATATTCACTGTGCGCTGTCTTGTTACAGAAATTATGCTCATCAACAGCAGCAGCAGCAGCAGCAGTCATACTGCCATTGTTTATTAAGGGGATGTGAAAGCTTATGGCAAGCGTTGCCAGACTTTGCAGCAAGGCTAACAATGGCCAGCTGCGTGTAACTGCGCATGTAGCGGTCAGCTGTTTGGCACCACCCTCGTTGTGTTAATGTTTTCTGCGCATATGCGATGGATTTCAAAGTGCAAAGAGCTTTCTCAATTGCATGCTAAGCTTTCGGAATTAATCAAGCCAATAGATGGCGGCAGCAGCTCGTTGCAGAGAGTACAACTTGCGTTGTCAGTAAAAAGCTTACGTCTCAGTTACGTCCTAGTTTTACTTGAGATTCGATTAAAATGAGCAAATGAAGCTATTTGCGGAACAAGTGGTTCAAGTATATTGAAAATACACTATTCAAGCTATTGCATATTTCTTATCGCATATCCGTTTGCGAAAAACACGTCATTTTGAGGGAAACGAATTGCGTAACTCTGCATCATTTCTAAACTTTTTGAGAATACATGCCCACAATTTATTGGTCCCTAAAGTTGACATTATTGGTTGCTTGACTTCGTTGGTACATTGAAAGGTATCATTCTGGATTGGAAGAATACAACAGGTCGTCTAATGCAATAAAGTCGATTCAGTCCTAATTGATGTTTTTATCAATAACCTACCGTTAGTTCTATGTTCATCGAAAATCTCTATTTATGCTGATGATGTCAAACCATATGCCTGCATAAGAGCTCTTTAATTTTGTTGAAAAGCTGCGACAAAAATGAACAGTTAGGAATATCTCGGGTTGTATTAAACGACACCCTCTTAGGCGTATTTCCATACAGCGTTCGCACAACTCCTGATGCCGTTTAGATGTTCAGTTAGCTGAGGCGTTTGCTGAGGAGCTTGCGTGAGAAAATTCGAGCCTTTTACGCTGGATGAAGTGCGTCTTGAGATCAGTAGGCTAAAAGATAGAAAGGCTCATGAGTATGATGGGGTTGAAGATCACTCCTTACTTACTCCTTCTGCTTTTGCTTTAAAATGTCATTTTGCGGATCTATCGATCACTAAATAATGCGGCAGCAATTAACTCATCAAAATCTTCTCAATGAGCTGCAACTCTCGTCGCCATTGGACAACAAAAACTCTTTGCGTATGACAAACTCAAATTTGGGTGTCCCCACTTATATAAAAACAAGACACTCTGAAGCGGGCCGCAATAGCTGTGGAGTGCAGGCTCACACTAATATAACGATATCTTGACATCCCACAGCGCAGGTAAACCGTTATGTTGCCAAGAACTCGAGCAAAACCTCGAACTCGTTAGACCATTTCCATGTTTACTTGCAACTAAACACTGGAATGCTGAACATGCACGTAGAATCGCACGTACCGTTTTCATTCCGTTCCGCACATCATGATTAGAAATATCAAAACAGTTTTGATTTTCGTCCAACATTGTGTGGTCATGTGAATACCCTATACCCTTTTAATCATAATCATAATAAATGGAAGTAATCATCATAATAGTCATGTCTCTTTTCACAAGTTGGATATGACATGATATGTAACCCTTTTACTTTTGGGAAGTTCCAATTAAGTAGTTTTTCTAATGGGATGTTGGTTATTGTGGGGCGAAAATTTCTTTTATGCCCATAACTTCAGTATTTTTTTTCGTGCTTCAGCGCCATAAAGAAAAACGGGATGGCTAGTTTCGTTTGCCTACAAAGTAGCATCTATTGGCAAGAGTGTTACTCCGCTTGATCTCCATGCTGACATCGTTTTTCAACGTGATGGTGGTGCCAAGGTAGACGAAATATATAGTTTTCAACATCAATCTGAGAATCTACAACCGCTGTGTTTCTATACTCGAAGAAAGCATATCCATTAAGCGGCATTACCCACAACATCGCCAGATAGCAGGCCAGAGAAGTGTTCCCTTCGCAACCTCAGTGTACCCTGTGCAAACACTACTAGATTTTTCTATGCGTCTCTACAGGAAGACGTATGTGAATATCTGGTCAATGGTGGACTTACCAGGCCTAAAGCCACACTAAGGTTCTCTCTCAAACGGCTTTAATCTTTCACACAGTACGCTCGATAGGGACTTATATGTGATAGAAAAATGCGATGCTTTAATGGGTATTATCTGTCTAAATTAATTGGATGGCATAGATCTGCGATTTTTCTCCATAGAGCGCGTTATTCCGGCATTTTCCTCACTTTTCTGTTTTGCCCAATGCCAGCAGCTTCTTGAGCGACGAAAAATTGTAATCATTTTTCAAAATCTCAAGATTTCTTTTTCGAATTGCATGCAATAATAAAACTTTTGTTGTTTTTTTTTTCTCATTTGAATGCCTCATGCTGTTTTTATTGAAATAATCATTATTAGTTTTGGTTTTTCTGTTATTTCACCTTAGTTGCATTTGTTGTTAATACTCTTCTTTTTTTTTTTTTTGCTAGCTGCATCATTTGCTCTCTCATTTTATGTTTCATATATCATCATGTTAATATTATGTTCATTCGATAGCAACATCATATCTTATTGAGTGGATAAAAGTTGATATGATGTGGATTTGGCACACTTAAAAGTGGAACTTTCCAATTCGCAACCTTGGGCTAAGTTCCTTTTGTTTATTTAGTACTCTTGAGTTAGTTCTTTATTTGCTGCTTTTTAACATGTGCTACTCTTTCATTTCCATTTTCGTTTACTCATTATACTTGTTTAATCGAAAATTAACTATATTTAGTTTTTAATATTATGTTTTATACTTATGCTGTCAACATTGCGGATATTTAGAAAAAAAAAACTCATTTAGTTACAAATTAAGTTACACTAGACTCTTGGGACACTTAATGCGCTATCTTAATTTAATGTACAAAAATATTGTTAAAATAAAATCGAGCAATTTAAAGAACAACGACAACAACTTTAAGTGTGATAATTATAATTAATAATTTGAAGTTTTGTAGTCAACAAACAGTGGCTGCTAAAATCAATAAAATATCTTTCAATAGATTCGTATAATTGACTCACAGAGTTTTCGTTCAATTACGTTGAGAGTATCTTGAGTTGAGTTCCGAGTATCTATATGTGCATATAAGAAGTTTGGAGTAGATTTTCGCGAGAGACGCATTCTCACAAATACATCGTACATACATATGTGGAAAAATTAAGTTAAGAGAATTTTCTCGATTACAGCAATCGATTAGAGTATTACTTTTATACGCTTTGTTTTTTTTTTTTAATTTTTATTTTTTTTAGTTTTTTTTTTATAATTGCTTTTTTTTAATTTTATTTTTCCATCATTCACTTCGTCTTTATATAAAAGAAGAAAAAAAAAAATTTGTGGTCCCTGGCGTATATAATTCAATGAAATATTTTTCATGCTTCAAAACTTTTCTGCTTGAGCCTTCAACTAAAATCTCTTAAGTATACAATGAACAAGTGTTTTGTTGTTGTTGTTGTTGTTGTGCTTCTTTAGTTAGTATAGTTATAATTTTGTTTTTCGTATTTTTTTTCTTCGTCTAAATTTATATTTAGTTGGACTGCTTAGCTGGCTGTGACCCATTATTGAACCCATTTTGAATTTGTTCCATTAAATTTCGTTTCGTTTTGTTTTGTTTTGTTTTGTTTTCGTTTCGTTTCATTTGCTTTGTGTCTTTTGTGCTTTATACAGCTCACTAAGTACATAGTGGCCTGTAGTGAGTAGTTATAGTAGTAGTTGTAGTTGTAGTTGTAGTAGTAGTAGTAAGTAAGTATATAGAACGCATATGTTTGTTTAGAAGTAAGTATAGTACTTAGTAGTTATAGTTTTCGTTTTGCGCTTTTGTTTTTGGTTTTTGGTTTTTGGTTTGTATATCAAAGTTTGTGCCTTAGTGCGCTAATTACTTGTAGTTTGAGTTTTGAATAGTGTTAAATAAGTTCTTAAATACAGAAAACTTTTGCTGCTAGCTCTACACAAGTACTACAGTGGGCAGGGCATGGTATTGGTATTGGTATTGGTATTGGTATTGGTAACTACTGTTTGAAGCAACATTAGAAAAGTTCCAGTTACTTAGTTGTTAGTTACGCATAGCATAGTAATAGTAGTTAGTTATTTATGGGCCGGTTCGGGCATTTTAGAGCGCTGCTTCTAGCATCTTGTAGCTTGCATCTAATTGTGTGCAGTTTTTTAACAGTGTACACATGAAGACTTGGCTTAAGCATTACATATTTTCGTGTTTTAAGTTATAGTTAGCAACATGTTCATAAAATTTTTGCATTCAAAACAGTTAAATAATTCAATGCCAATATAACAACTTGATTTTTGGTTTTTGCTTTTAGTTTTTTGAGTTACATTTTAATAGCTTTTAGCTTTACTTTTGCGCTAAAGCCATGCAAGTGCTGTAGTTTTAGAGCCTTAGCAACACTTATAGTTAAGTACTTTAAAGATTTCTAGTTCTAATTTATATGGAAAAAGAGAACACAAAATTATGCCAAAAAAAACTTGGAAACCGAAAAAAAAAAAAACACTTAGCTGCGCCTAACTAATGGAACTGAATGTTTTAACAATTGCTACTATAGAATAGTTACTACAGCTGCTCTACATATATATATAAGGTGAGTACGCATATCGTATAATCAGAATGAATCTTTGACTTTGTTTTTCTTGATGACTAAATATATATTGGATTTTTTATGTTTTTGCTTTGGTTGATTAGTATTTAAAACATTTCTTAAATAGTTCTCTATATACGTTATTAAAGCTTTCGGTTTTCATTACACTAGTTCATATATAACTATGTTTGTGTGTATATATGTATATATACTTAAAATATATATGCATCTATATGTATATATATTTCAAAGTCTCTAACGATAAGAGGTATATACATTTGAAAGAGAGAGTATTCCCACAATATTCCAAAGCAAAAGTATAAGATATAGTAGAAACATCATAGACACACACACACACACACAGATACACTCACGCACACACTAAAAACAAACATGCACTTAAGGCATGGACGTTATATAGGACGGGAATATTTCGCACACACTCACACACACACACACACACACACACATACTACTAGTTGCCATTTTATATATTGTATTCGATATCATTATCGAATATAAAGCTACATTGAAGGCAGCAATGGGCGTGGCCAGTGTGTTATACAAAATGAAGTGTCTATTAAAACAGCTATGCGAAATATTTAAGTCTCCAGCAACACAATTGAGTTGGATTTGCGTTGAAAGAGTTTTGCTGGGTGAGAAAGTCAAAATTTTGTTTTGGAACTCACACTGGCGTCCATTTGTAACCAACTTTGGCGCATTGGCAAATTAAACGCTTTCAATACATACACAAAAGCAACAATTTTTGAAAAAATCGGGGAAAACTCTCTGGCTATTGGTGTGTTGTTGTTGTTGTTTGCTTTAAAACTAGACTTTGTGTTTTCCTTTGCATTTGATTTTATTTATACATATTTTTTGTGTTTTTTATATATATATATATATATATATATATCTGTATATAGATCTTTAGTTTGTATATCGAAGTATGTGTGTGTGTGTATATATAGTTGTACCTTGGTAATACTGTCCGAATTGCTTTTCTTATTGTTTGTCCCTGGTATACTCTTTGTCTGTCTTACTTTTTTGTCTGGTTCTGTTCTGTACTCTAGTGTCACGCCTCTTTTAAGATTATAATTCTCAAAGCTTGTCTTTATCACGATCGATGCTCATTGCTTTAAAGATGCCACGGCCAATACCATAGCGTAGATTGAACTGGTCCAGACTTGAGGCTCTTGGTCTTGTGCTGCCACTGGCCGCCGCTGTACTTGCTGCCGCTGTGCCACCACTGCTGCCTCCGGTCAAGGCCCCAGCACTACCGCTACCGCTGCCTCCAGCTGCCCCCATTTGCTCTTCCATTTCCGTTTCACTATATTCTGTTTCCGTGTCGCTGAACTTTCGACGTCTGCGCAGAAACGTGCTGCAGTGCTTCAGCTCGCCCAGATTGTCCGATAGAGAGTGTCCACGTTTACGTTCTTGTCTCTCCATTTCGGCTGCCAGCATTTGTACTTCCCAGTCATTGTGGCTCATGGGCTGCAGACTGCTGCCGGCCAAAGCTGCGCCTGTCACTTCATCCTCTGCCTCGTCGCCTTCATCGTCCTCGTCATCCTCTTCGGCAATATTCAGCTTACTCGACGAGGAGCTAGAACTAGAGCTCTCGCCAATATCCAGTATGACGCTGTCCGAAAGACGCGTCAAATTGCCCGTCACATCGGTTACCATAAGAGCACTGCTGCTGCTACTGCCCGGCGCTGCAGCAGCGCGACCCAAGCCGCTGCTATACGACCTTTCATCACCGCACCAGTCCCGATAGCTAGTTCCAGCTCTTCTGCTGCTGCGTCCATTGCCTTGTGCGCTATAGAAGCTGGGATGGCTTTGTGCATGGCGTGTCAGCGTGCTTGGTGGTCCATAGTAGCTGGTGGGACAGTTTAGCGCATTTGCCGAGGAAGCATAATGCCGACTTGGACCGGGCGAAGTGCTGCGTCTGCCGCCTTGTATGGGCGGTGATGAGGTAAAGACCGTGTCCAGGGAGTCGCCGCGCTGCGTAAATTATTAGCAATTAGTGGAATTCTTTGAATTTTTTCAGCCGATACTTTAGAAAAATGAACTTTCATTTGGATTTAAATGTTCGAAATGAAAACTCCAATTTCTTTGCAAGATATGCAAGTGTACATATAGTATTATTTACCATAAAGAGTAACTCGGCGGAGGAGCCCGAGCTGCTGTTGTCGTGCTCAGCCGGCTCATCATCATCTACAGAGGGCTGAGAGATTTTCTCACGCTTCTGTCGGCGTGACGGTGTTACCGTTGGCTTTTGCTCTATGCTGCGCAACTTGAGCTGCAACTGCGCTATGATGGCATCACGCCGTCTCACTTCTCCAGCCATGGTAGAAAATTGCGTCTCAAACTTGGAGTGCATCTCATTCATGTGCGTCTTGATAACTTGGTTAATGCCGCTCAGTATTTGATTGAAGTAGTCCTGCGCTTCGGGAAAGCCTTTAAACATAACGGAAAAGATATGTGGATTCGGCTGAGACAAGTGAGCAAGCATTGATATTTAGGTACAGTTGTGTCTGACGGCTAGCTAGCCAAAGGCTGTGCATGACTAGCAAAATACAGTAACTTTTTACAGGCAACTACAATTTGGTTTTTTTTGTTTTTTTTTTTTTTGAAGTGAGTCAAAGCGTTTCTTGCACTACATATTTGGCTTACGTGTGTTGGTTTTGGTTGCTGGTTTATAGTTTTAGTTCAGCTACAAAAATAGTGTCATACATACGTATTTACATAGGTTACATACAAGTAGCACATTCCAAACATATAGTCCTTGCGGCTCCGGGCAAATTAGTTAATCAAAAAATAGCAAATATCGTACGGGGAGTACGATAGATTCAGAGGATTACTAAACCTAAGCTACGTTATGTTTGCTGCATGCTCAACAACACGCTGTTTCATTCCAATGCGTTCCGGTGCGTGACTGTACTGGCGTTCGTTGTTGAAAATGCATATCTGAGAGACTCGAGACTTCTTAAGACGTAATTTGGTCAAAGTCAAAACTTAGTACTTTTACAAATTAAAAAATTATTCTAATGTCTCGAATTCCGATATGCAATCATTGAGCTTAAATAGTTGGTGCTAATTACTTACTTACTAGGTAGTAACTAATTAGAATATTGGGTCGTTGAAGCTAGCTATTCTTCTAGAAGCGGTGTAATTGAAAATAATAAAAGGTTTAGCTTTAAGTTGAGTTTTGACGATACTTAAACAAAAAATTTATATTTCTTAATTTAGGAAATGGAACAACTCATAATAGTAAAGACCAGGCCGTAGCTTTTGAATCGCTCAAACCAAAAAAAACAATTTGCTGGACACACGAAAGAAATGTACTCAAATCGAAATTATTATTCTTATTTTTGAGAAGCATTTTTCTTGTAACATATCTTTGTTCCACATCCATTATTAATCGCTTTTTCTTTTACAAAAAGAGAACAGTTTTTGAAGCGCAGCAAACAGTAAATGTGTTAATTTTAAGATATAATCAGTGGATGGAATTAGGAACTGATAAAATCATTAGTTTTAAAACAAAGGTTTTTGAGTTTTCGGAAATCAGTAATGTCAAATTTGTGGTAAATATGTATATTTCTTGACAGGGCTGTCGAGAGGTGTAGTAATCTACAGACCACCGCCTTATTTTATAACGATGACTTCTCCGTGCTATACGAAATGCCAAATGAATTAAGTATCTCGTCAAAATTTAATTTTTTGGTCAATTCTGGCACAGAGAGGCGAAACTTGAAATTCTAGTTTGGGTTGAGAAGGATCGATGGAAAATTTTGTTAGCTCATCAAAACATAATGCTCAATTTCTTTGCATTGATTTCATTAAGTACATCAAATGGAGGTAGTCGAAAAACGAATACATACAACTTCATCTGATAATTCCTGAGATACATCAGCAGAATATTTAATTGCACAGTTTTCTGCAGCTGGCTGCATCTCTTGAACTTCCATATCAGAAAAATGCCATAAGCATGAGAATAATTCGTTCGATTTACTAAAAGCTGCAAACCTACACCTTATACCTCCGATGCTTGAGTCGATTAGAACGAAACAAAGTGTTTCTCTTAAAATTGTTTTTTTTTTTTTCATCAGTGCAGTTTTCATCACAGTGGTAAATTCGACGAAGCATTGCAATAATTTTGCATTCATTCCGAATTCCATTTCAACTAAGCAAGTAAGCTTTTAATAGAACCAATAGAACCAGATTCGTGGAACCGTTTGCTAAACGTCAAAAGCGAAAATTAGGCATTGTTTTGTTTGTGCTCTTTGGCATTGCCAATGTAGTCATTTTGTGAAACGTGGTAAATCTTTTTCTGTTCTGCACTGAAAGTTCGAAGCTCTGAAGCCTCATTTTCTTTAATTCCGTAAAGTTCCGGTGTATACGGAAAACATTTTTGAAGTGTAGGGCGTGTCCCTGTCTGCGGAGTGTCATGCCAGATGCATCTTTAACTTTTTACATATTTTAGGACTTCGATTGCTCCTCAGAAACTTCGAGCAAGGGGGCCGAATCACCCCTGACCAACCTTCCTGTTAATATTAATATTGACATTAATAGATGAAAAGAGTTGACTCCAAAGTCATTTAAGCAAATTTGAAACCGGATCTAATCTCACTAATGGATGGATGCATAGGAAGAGGCAATAAGTCTACGGTAAGATTTGCAGAGTTGAGCCTGTCAAGATTCTCACATCCTATTTACAAAATTTTTTTGAATGTTTCATTCCATTTCATTTAAACCATGGTATTTGAGGCACCAAAGTGAACAGTTGGCATGTACAAGTTTGTGAGTGTGAAAATCGTGACAGAGGCGCAAATTTTGAACTAAATGGAAAAGTTTTTTAACTGGGAAATTTCAACATTTGAAATCGCACATAGATTTTTTTTTTTAGTCAGGTTATTTACACAATTTAACATTACTGTCCATATATACATATATATATATATATTTTTTAGCAGAATGAAGCTTCAAAAGAAGCCCAGGCTTTTTATTTGAATTGAAGGTCAAAAGAAGTGAAACGCGCCACTTGCACTGAGATAAGTTAGATATATAGTTAGAGGGACCAGCTCCTTTTTAAATTTCGATAATTTTGCTTCGAATTTAGTTTTTTTATTTTAAAAATTAAGGTAAAAAATAAAGGTATTAAATATGTTGTTTCCGAGTTATAAAGAGATAACAAAAAATGTTCTCCTAAACCTTTCTTTTGGATAACACGCCAAATATTCGGCATTTAGCAAAAATAATTATATCTTAGGTAAGAAAGCGCTGGGACCTCTTAACAATTCCACAGATCAGAGTTCGAAGTGGAGCATTTCACATCTTTTGAAGCAATTAACAGGCATTAACTAGAAGCTGTAACATTAAAATAAAAAACTGAAAGCTCAAAGTAAATGATAGTACTTTATATAAGGATGTTTTTTTTTTTTTTTTTTTTTTGGTATGATGACATGCTTATTATAGGATTAATGATCAATGAGAAGTATTACTTATGTTGTAAGACGAGCGAGAAGCATTAGGTTAAGAGCAAAGCTTATGTAATAGTTAGAAACATTTAGAGAGAAAGAGGGGGGGGGGGGTGAGGGTGTGTGATAGGGCGCATGTAAGTGCGCGAAGGCGCGCTCAAAAAAGCATTAGCGAAGCATTGTGAATTTTTTTCAGTGTAGTTTTCTGCATGCGGCTATGTGAGCCGAGCCAATGCTCGCGAGCAAACTCATGCACAAGTGTGCCAAGCTGTGTTTGTTGTTAAGTTTCGTTTTTGTTTCGTGCGATGTTCGTGTAGAGGAGTTTTTACTGTGTGTGTGTGTGCGCTCGCCATAGACAGCTGTGGAACAGAGATGGCAATAACAACAGGACAAAGACAGAAGACACTGTTCGAAATTATTGACAAAAACTGGAATTGATTTTGGGTGTAGCAAGCGTTGTTCTTGTCGTTGTAGTTATTGATGACGATAGTGTTGTTTGGGGCATTGAAGCATACGTATATATTTACCTTCCAATTTCGGAACTTGACCCACAGTAGTCGAATTTGTTGTATTCTGTCTAAGCTGCAAATTCAAATTCAAATCTGTGGATGTTGTGGATTGTGCATGGAATTCGGTGTTCTGTGATAATATCTTATTCGATGTCGACGAACACTCCACGACATACGATGAGGAAGACGTCGACGTTGAGGCGCTGCCAACACCAACGCCAACGCCCATACTACCACCGCTAATGCCGCTTAATTGCGTGGAAGCCAACTGCTGTGTTGGCAGTGGTAGTTGTGGTTGTGGCGGCACAAAGGCGAAACTTTCTTGCGGCGAGTTCGTTGGCGTTACCAACGCCAACGTCGGCGACCAGATAGCGGCATCTGGTATATTACAGCTACGCGAATTGTATGAGTTAGCATTTTCATTTCCATTGTTACCGTTGCCGTTGCCATTACCGTTACCGTTACCGTTACCCGCATAGTCACCCGTACCGTTACCGTGCGCCAACGTTGGCGTTACGTGCGCCGTTACGTTTTTCGTTACGTGGCTTGCAGCCGCGCCGCCGCCACCGCCAAAGGCAGCGAAATGGCTTTCCTCTTTGGCACTGCCAGGCGGGCTAGAAAGAGTTGAATGGAAGGTTACACTCTTCAAGAGCTTACTGTGCCTAGCCACGTACCCTTCTAAGGTTGGCTCCAACAGCAGCCGCCCTCTTGACAGTGCACTGGCAGCATTGGCGTTCGCCTCGTCTTGGGCATCACCAGACAACGCGGCTATAGCGTCTCCTGCCGTCTCGCTGGCTGCCGCTTCTGAGCTCTTCCCTCCACCCTTGTGCAGCTTCTTTAATATGCTCTTCAGCTTGCGTCGCTCAACGGTTTCATTCGATTCCGGACTAAGCGGCATGTACTCCTGCTGTCCGCCCATTGGCTTGGCCATTGTCTGTTGCCTTGTGTTGGTATCCGATGCCGATGCCGAAGCTGAGGCCGAAGCCGATGCCGATGCGGATGCCGAGGTATTTGTTGAGGTGGAAGTGGAACTGGTCGTTGACTCGTATGTGCTCATAAACTGTGAATAGATGCCGGACGTATCGCTGTAACAGCGATACAGCGACTCCGTAATGGGCACTTCGTTGTTGTTGGTTGACTTGGAGCAGTCCAAGCTGAAGCTGCGCGTCTGTAGCGCTTTCTCCAGCTCAGCCAGCTTTTGACGCTCATTGAGTATCTTCAGACGCTTCACAAATGGCAGCCCACAATATTCCGGCGACAGATCGAAAACGCTTTGATAAAACTTGCGCCCACCCGTCGTCTTATCCGCCTTAGCAGCCTCTGCGCTGTCTGTGACCACCAGCTGATCCGCATCCTTTTTAAGCCTGCCCGCCTTCAATGTCGTTGTCAAGTTGCTGCTGCTGCGCATTGTGGACGAGCAGGTGGACGAACTGGAGGCATGATGTCTGGGCGAACGTGAGCTGCGTGCGCTACCATAACGCGCCCTACTGCCAGCCGGATCGCTACCCAGCATATGCTGTGGTATGTTGCTGAGCGAATAGTTCTTTAACGGCGTGCTCAAATCATCCGGCGAGCAATTGGTTAGGCTTGTATAGCTGGAGGACATGAGCGTGGCCAGCTTCAGTTTGGACCAAGGCTTGATGGGCGTGCCATCGGTGTCCGTATCGGACTGCAGCGGTGTGCTGGCCTTATAGGACGGTTTTATCACTTTCTTCGATATTGTGGCTATGGTCTGGCTATGAGCATGACTGCTCGGCAGAATCGCGCCAGCTGTGCTCTCCTCTAGCGCGGAATGCTTGGCCACCACGGCCAGCGATTTGGGTGGCTCCTTCTTGGCTATAGCGCCCGTAGAGCTGGCAACAGGAGGAGCCTGTGTAGCGACCAGACCGCTCTGCAGCTGCTGTATCTTCTGCTTGAAGGAAACCTTCATGATGGGCTTTATTTGGGCCAATGTCAGCGTTTGGCCAGCTGGCACTTGGCTGCTGCTTGGGCCAAAGGCTGTATCGATTTTGCTGCTGATGGTTGCCGGCGTGTTGGCCTATTGGAATAGTTGTGTGGCAAGATAGGGAACGGGGCAGAAAAATAGAGTGTTAGTAAAATGGTTGTTGCAAATGCTTAAAGCTAATTTGTGATTGCTGTCTAGTTTGAATTTAAATTTTGAGTCTGAACTTGAGTTTGAGTTTGAAAGTGTTGTGAGTTAGAGAGGAGAAAGAAAGAGAGAGAGTTAGAATTATGTTTTTACCATGGCGGTCGCATCAATCGCCTGCGGCTCGTTTTTAATTTTCAACTGCTGGAGTCGCTGTATCAGGGGAAAGCCTTCGTTGAACTCGCGTTCGGGCTCTTCCTGTATCGATTCCTGCGGCGATAACGTACACGTTACATGTGAGTGAGGTGGAGATTTCAGTGGTGGTGTGGACTTAACAGCTCGCTCTTCGCGATCCTAGTGCAAGACACATAAAGACACATACAAAACTACTATTTAGGAGCCGGGGTTAATTACAACACAATTTTGGTGGAATTTTCTTTACTTTTTCGTTTGGATTTAAGCAAAAATCAAAAATAATTCAAATGTTGTATGTGTTTGTGTGTGTGTGTGTGTGTGTGTGTGTTTTCAGTGTTAGCTGTTGGCAATGTGTGTAAATGTACTGCATCTAAAGAATGCATCTATTAAATGTCAGCATGAAGTGTCACTTCATTTGTCAGCTAAACATTTTACGGCCACTATTTGTACTCATTTATCTATGTGTTGGTTATTTATGTATCTATGTATGAGCGTGTGTCATTAGTTTATTGTTGTTATTGTGGTTTTGTTTCTATTCAAAACTAAAGACAAAAGTACGCATAATATGCAAAACAGGAGAGGCAACTATTGTTGGAAGGGAGCAACTGCAGTCACATGACATTGTTATAAAACCATTTTTCATGTCGGCATTGAACGGGCAAAACTTGCAGCAAACTAAGCACACAAAGCTTCAACCATTAAGGACTCTTCATCAGCATACATACTATACATACGTACGTATCTGTCAACTGCATCGGAAATTCTTGACAAATTGCATTTAATATTATCTTTCCTTCTACTTAACAGTTTGTGTTCAGTTGTTTCTCTGCTCTTGAACGGGAATAGCACCGGAACCGTTGAGCACAATTAATTTCATTTACTTTTGTATGCAGTAACTTGACACTCCTCTATAAGGCAGTGAGTCCCACTGTTCGCAGAACTTTTTCAACTACCACTGACAAAGCTTTCAAAAGTATCCAAAGTCGCAAAAAAAGATTCCATTGGAGTGGAAGCATTTCTCTACCTTTTAGGAGCACGCATTGGGCGAAACCGCTTAGTTCTTATTTATATCGATAATAATGCTCCGAATATTTTGCGTTGTTTATGTAATTAACTACGAGACTCCGCTCGCCAACCCTCGTGCACCTCTCGTTGTAGACCATTCCCCTTCCTATTCCTATTCCTTCCACCTCCTTTTTCTCCTCTTCTTCTTTCTCCTCCTCCTTATCCTCATTCCAGAAGCTATAAGATGAAACAATCCGTTATACGTTTAACTACGCGTCTTTTCCTTTCGCTCACTAACCACTTGCCCTGTCGAGATCTTCCTCGTTGTCTTCTTCTTCCTCATTCCAAAAAATATACGGTGATGCATCCCTTCCATCTTCCTATTCTGCTTCATCTTACTCTTTCCATTCCCCTTCCAGTTCCAGGGAAGAGCACAAATCGCCTACAATTCACAAACAACCATTGGAAAAACTATACATAACTTCTTGTATACTGATTGCTCACAATCTCCATTATTTTGGTTAAACGGTAAGATTGCTGTAAATTGTAAACTTCTGTAGCTTCAAGTTTTTGCTTCACAAAAAGCGAAAATATGAGTTTCTTTAACTACTGATAACAGAACGATATCATTTCTGCAACATCTGGGTATTTCTATGGTCCAAACGTGACCATCGTACACGTGTAAATAAGTAAAAGCCAATGTAAAAATGTACTTATATTTTTCTGCTGTTACTTTAACTAATAGCAATTTGGTTACACGACACATAGTGATAAAGTAACTAATTCTCGATTTAAGAAAAAATAAAACAAAAATATTCGAACGTGACCGAAATTCCTTCAGCATCACTACATACTACTCAATAATGCTCACCGGACTT
Source organism: Chymomyza caudatula (assembly GCA_035041775.1). Classification (NCBI taxonomy): domain Eukaryota; kingdom Metazoa; phylum Arthropoda; class Insecta; order Diptera; family Drosophilidae; genus Chymomyza; species Chymomyza caudatula. The sequence continues at coordinate 1,879,850 of JAWNKW010000217.1, read as the reverse complement.
CTGTCTTATGCAGCACGAACTTCACCGCAGTTATTCTTGCCATTGATGACGCAAAAAACTTAATAGGAAACTACTACTGCATTTTTACATTATCCGAAGACGCCGCCTTGATCGTGGCGGGTATGATACCAATTGATCTACTTGCTGCGAAAAAGCAAAGTGGCACTGCAACCACTAGGCTAAGGGCAACTTTCCTCACGAAATGGCAGGGAAGATGGCAGACGGCAACGAAAGACAGAAAGCCACACAGGCTGATCCCTAACGTTCACCCCTGGCTAAGCCGTAGACATAGGCTGATAGATTTGTACATAGCCCAAATGCTAACAGGGCCACAAGGTGTACCTTTACAGGTGTAAGTGCGAGAAGGACCCATTCTACGAACATTGTGCAAGCAAAGTGGTCAAAGACGCGAAACATTCTTTCTTTGTGTGCCCACTATTTGCTAGAGAGAAAGGAACATTGCCGATGCCCCCTAACCGTGGACAATATTGTGTCCCGCATGCTGCAGAGCGAAAACTCCTGGCAGGCAGTTGCCAACATGGCGGGCTCAATACTTAAGTAGCTGCTCCGCCGAGAAAGTAATCGGCGTGGGCCAAACATTTATCATCATCTTCGCGGTAGTCTCGCGGGGCGGTCTTCTTTTCCAATTCCTTTCTATTTGTAAATATACGACTAGCCTGGGTGCTAGGTCACTGCTATATTCATGGGAACGAAACTGCGGCAATCGCCGCTAGAGATGCCACAAATGGCTCCTCATTTTGTACCAAACTGCATTATCGCCGACATACTTCTTCTTAAGTGGCCATAACAACCCCCTACGAGTTACGGCCTCTTTCCTCCAGGCGCTTCTACTTTGCCTTCTCCAATCACTGATACTACAGTTAGCTAGTGTGCTCTCTACCTGATCCTTTCAACGGAAACATCGCCAATCTTCAACAGCCGCATTGAAGACCTTTCTTGACATAACTTCTTCATCCATATGCACAAAATGACCTAGTCAGCAGAGCCGCTGGATGTTAATTCGCTTGACTTTGTCAATGTCGTCGTCGAGCTCATAAAGCTCGTCATTCATTAGATGAAGTAGTCACTGTCAATGCGCAAAAGGCAAAGGATCTTTCGCAGTAATTTAAACTCCGATGTCGTTCTCGTCAGACTGCGTTATCATCCATACTTCAGCGCCATAAAGCAAAACGCGAAGGATGAACATCTTATAGAGTGTTAGTTTCGTCTGGCGGCAGTGGTTTCTACTACTCATTTGCCTACTGAGACTCCATGCTGACATCGTTCTTTATTGTGATTTTAGTGGCAAGGTCGACGAGTTCCTTGACCACATCAATAGTTTAGTTTTCAACATCAATCTGAATCTCTACCCGCATAAAACATATACTTTGTCTTGAACTCATTTACAATCAGACCCACAAAAACAAGTAAATAACTACGACATGGAAGATCACTACCCCTCACTACAAACATATAAACCAGATAGGTAAACTTTACACAAATTTCGCACCTCCAAACTAGACAATCAAATTTCACTCTCCGATGACACTAAAATTAGCCTTGGTCACACTTTTCTTTCACACAAACACAAATTTCCAATAAATCAGCTCACTCACTCACATATAGACCATAAACGATATATATGGGAACTTATATAATGTATAAATAAATATATACTTCAGATCATATTAAAGAAAGTTGCATTGAAAAACTCATAGATACAGACAAAAAGCGATTCTTTTTCTGTCACGTCACATATCACTCTTTAGGAAAGACGACTCATTGCGATTACACTAAATAATAATGCTACTAAAGTCTTATCCAAAAATCAAAACAATGCAACAAAGTTGCTACTTTTTCTTCATAGAGAAGACGTACTCGTGTCACGTGCGTAGCCATGGAAATGCCTAAATACAGCATAAAGTAAGTAATGTCTAAGCTATACTTAAATTCCCTAAGTTATTCCTTTAAATTTACATACATTTCCGTTTGTGTTCCATCAAATATCAAATTCGATGACATCTAGCTAAATCTAAAGCATACTTTGCTGCACAGTCTTCGCAAGTTCAAGCTGTTTAACAGTTATTTGGTTTTCTTTTACTGTTACTTTTATTTTATATTATTTTTTGCAAAAAACGTGCATGGTACATATAGTTATAAAGAGCAGAAACGTGTTTGAAAGGTGCGCTAAAAATTGAGTACTGCAATACTAGAGTAAAATAATAATAAACAATATGAAGTAAGTACTTAGAGTAGTAAGCAGTAGGAAGTAGTAAGTAGCAAGTAGTAAGTAGCAAGTAGCAAGTAGCAAGTAGCAAGTAGCAAGTAGCAAGTGAGTAGCGAAAGAGCAAGAAGCAGCACTCGATGCAATTACAAACTGGTGTATTCAAATAACAGTTTAACGCAATATTGTTGTTATTGTAGTTATTGTTGTTTTTGTCATGTGTAGCCGTAAAGCCAAGCATCCGGATTTGTTTGCTTGCATTGTTTAGTTTTGATTGTTTCTTGGGTTTCATTTGTCTTGGAAGATAACCATTTAAAGCGCTGTGAAATGATGGTGAATGTGTTGGAAATGGAAATGTAGCTTGACATTAAGAGTGAATGCACAAAAACCAGTGAATGATTGATTGATTGATTGACTTGTGAGAAAAAGCGGTGAGAGAAAGAACAACGTGTGATTTGTTAGGTCTCTGGACTAACCTGTTTCTCCTTGAGCAGACGCAAGCGCTGCAGGAGCGGCAGTCCGGCGCCAATGGGACTGGGTGTCTTATCGTGCAGCTCATCCTTTGCCTCGGCACAGTCGGCATCGGTCTTGTCATCGGAACGCACTCGAGACATACGCTTTAGCATGATCTTGCTGCCGCGCGGCGAGGTGTTGTGCAGCGGTTGCATTTCCAGCGATTCGTCGCTTTTGCGTGCGGTTCTGCGGGTTCAAGAGAAATGTGTAGTTGAAAGTTTAACAAAAGAAACAAATGTAAACGCTACGAATGAGATGGCTGAGTTTATGTTACGAGCTGCAAAACATGCTGAGATTTTTTGTTAGTTTTGACTAGCTAACAACTTGCCTGGTCTTTTTGAGCACATTGCGAAACCCCTTGACATCGTGTTTCAGTTTGTCAACTATCTTTTTGGAGGCACTGTTTTCGCTGCTGTCACTTTGATGCACCTGTCCTTGATGATGGTGATGCGCCGCTGCAAAGGCAGCTGCCTCCTTATCACTTTGCTGCTTGGCATACTTTTTATTGACACAGCGCACCTCCATGAGGCGCTTACGACCCAGTGTTTGCAATATTTCCTGCGCATCCGGATAGTCCTTCATGGCCGCCAGCACATCCTCGCGCGAGAGCGAGAACAGCTCCGAGTAGCCCACGGAGCGCACATCAGCGGTGCGTCTAGGCAGTGTTGATTAAACATAAAAAGCTGCCATTTTCGTTGTTACGAAGCTACTTACTTGTTCAGGCCATCCAGATTAAGTATGCCGATTTCGCCAAAAAAATCACCCGCCTTCATGGTGGTCAGCACCTTGCCCGTCTCGCTCAGCACCTCGAGTATGCCATCGGCTATGATAAACATCTCGCGGGCCACCTCGCCCTTGCGGCATATGGAATCGCCAGGCGTAAAAATGTATGCCTTCATTTTCAACACCAAGTCGTGCAGAAACTCCGGCTGGCACTCTTGGAATATGGTCACTTTTTTGAGCACGCTCAGATTAACGTGTAAGGCCAATTCGGTTTTCAGTTTATCGGGCAGCAGGCCCAAGGCGGTATTTATATCACCGCCACCCTGTATGCGACCTCGAGACCAGCTATAATCGTACCAGCGCAGCACGCGGCGCTTCATACCACCAGGCACCTGACGACAGGAGATGCTCATAGAATTGGGCTTCAAAGTAAACAGTGTACTTACCTTATGATGTCTCATATAGGTTTTGGCGCCATCCAAAAGACGCTCAAATTCCAAACGATTCGCATTACGATTTGTTATCACATTGCCCACTTGGCCAACAATTGTAGCAAAGATAAAAACACCAATCAAATAGCTAACGATCGTAAAAATATATCTGAGAGGCAAAAAAGATACAAAAAGTTAACACAATTTCTAAGCACAAACAGCTTCAGTGCAAGTAACTTCAAAAGCGAGACAGCTGCCGCAGTTTGAATCAAAGTTTTCGAAAATTCTTGTGTAGTTTTTAAAGCAACTTGAAATTGACTTTTTCGTTTTTGAAAATTTCTTGCTAAAGAGAATGAATATCACTGTTTATTGTTAAAGGCTGTCGCACGTTTTCGAAAACTTTGATATCATTTGTTTTTCGAATGATTTTCGAACAATATAGAAAGCAAAAGCACTTCAGTTGATATTGGCCACAGATTTCTATTTATGACTAAACGCAAAACAGCTGCGAACTGGTGGACAGCCCCCAACAAAATTGCATGATATTAATTTTCTTATGGATTGAGCTATTTGTTGTCTTAAATCAGTTTTTCATACCCATAGCTAGAGCCAAACTGTAGCAGGCGTGATTTAATGCCACGTCTTGGTATAGATCTTGGGCCGTCCACCGAAAAGTTCGGTCTGTTTTGGAATGTTGCAAATGGAAGCATGTGTATGGTCACAAACAAAACCCACCCAACATTTTTACAACTATGTGTCTTTTAACGTCATACTCACTCTGCGTTTGTTTCCGGCGTTGGTAGATCCCCAATGGTAGTTAACGTCAGCGTGGACCAGTACAGGCTGCCCAGATACTTGCGTGTTAATGTGGCATAGTCACCCGGTCTATAGGGATAAACCCAATCGCCCTGTAAATCGATACAAAAACATGTTTGAAAGTCACATTCGAAAGAGTTTGAGTTCTTGAGCGCAAACTTACCTGAAAACCTTCCGCCTCGGAAAGCAAAAAATAGAAACAACCGAACCAATGCGCCAATATCAACAGGATATGAATTAGATTAACAACTCGCCATAAATTTGGCCAAACTGTTCTACTCTCTACAATGTAATAAAATCTCACAGATCGATAAACCTGCAAAGAACCAGATCGTTAAAACAAAGGTGCTTTAAACGTAAATGTGTACACACTGTCTGGAAGCTTGACTTTAATATTTAAACTGTCTCCTTGCACGACTTACTTTTTTCTCGCTCTCCACAAACCGTTTATGTGTGCATATCAAATGAAGCAGAATATCAAGGTATCTATCGAAAAATTTGACCAAACGCTCTAATGCCCCAGATGAAGGGGAAAGTTTAGAAAAAGTGCTACTCAGACTCAAGCTCTGTCTGTGGAGTTCGTAATGTTATTAGAGAGTAGTGCACAAAGCATTATAGCTGGGATGTTTGCCTCCGGCTAGCATTGGGTATCGGGATATTCGAAAAGTATCAACTGCTAGCATTCCTCCCCAAGTTCACAGAATCTTTATTAAAGCTGGTGATTTGCAACTTGCTTTGGTGTCCTTTCAGCCTACAGTGTTCAGAAAGCAGACCAGTCAAAATCATAACAAAGTTTCTGCACATTAATGACATGTTCTTGGAACTTATTCAGATTATGAGTTGTTTGGCCAGTCTGAGATCTGAAGTTCCACTGTGTCGTTCTTCTTGATCTTTCCTCTTGTCATTATAGCTACTTAACAGTGTGTTTTCCAATATGTACCACAAAACAGCTCTGAGCACGTCAAGGGTGTTTCTTGCCTGTTTGTCCGCAAGTTCATTCCCGGGAAGGTTGGTGTGACTAGGGAAGCATCTTGAGAGTATATTTCGTGGACCTTCTATCAATTGTAATCGGGTTTCGCGAATTATCTTGGAGCTTTCGGCGTCTTGACTATCTGACATCGGCCCAGAGCGTAAACTTCGGCTTGGAAGGTTTAGAGAGATGTGCTTGTGCCCACTTTTAGTCTGGTATCTTCATCTGTTTGTGACCCGTTTACGCACCACACTATGGTATACCTTTTTATAGCACGCATCTCCTGTAGGATTGTTCATGCTCATTTGTTGCTTAAAGATGTGCTAAAGTTCCTTGAGCAATGGTACTCAGTGACCATTTCATCTGTGGTTTGTAAGTGCATACATACACAGGCTAGTCTTTAACCGAGGTCCGTTCCACCCTTGTGCTCCAGGTGAGCGCCACGTTGTTTAGCATTAGTCTTGTTACCATTAGATAGTTTTTCCCATATTCTGCCAGCTAATTTCCTGCATGTGTATAATGATGCATTTGTTGGTCAAGTATACAACATGGGAAACAAGTATATGTTTGCTATCAAATGTGATTCCTTGTTCTTTCACCTCTTTACCATGTATCGTTTTTGCAGACAGACTCTGAGCCGGACTTATCTCATATGTGCAAGTTTTTAACTTTTGGATTTAGGTTGAGGCCAACTTCCATGCACAAGTCGTAGATTATATGGAATTTCTCCTGCAAAAGTATACAGGTGCTTGCCTACGCAGATGATATTGACTATGTTGGTGAGCCATTACCGGATCTTTAACGTCTATTGAGGTAAATGAGAACTATACAAAGTACAAGTTTACTTAAAGTAGAGAGACGCGGCAGGTAAACTCTCAGAATTCTATTTAAGACTGTAATTTTGATGTTCTTAAGGATTTCGTCATAACACAATGAATGATGCACAAAAGAACAATGTTAACTACCTTTAGTACAACGGAAGGCGTAGGAACGCCCTACGAGTTAACTGTAATAGCCTGTCGAGAAAAAGGTGAACATGCTATGCCATTGGCATCGAAATTTCAACTCATCTCAAGCAACTTCGCTGACAGTGTGGACACAACTTTAAAAATGTGTTTGTATTTTAAGCAACGCAACTGTACTTACTTTAAAAAAGCGCGTAAAACGCAAAAGCGGGTGTGTGCCCATTTTCAACTGCAGCAAATCCAAGGGTATTAGAGCTATCATGTCGAAGATAAAGTCGCGCGAGTGCACATAATGACAGGCCAACTTCTTGTCATCGTATACCTATTCGATAATGGAAAACTTCAGTTATGATATGCTGTGTATTAGGATGCTAGTGTTTGCGAGCTTACCATAAGACCTTGCTCCAGGTAGCCTGTGCGTAATTGAACTATTATATCTAAGATAAATACAACATCTGTCAATGAATCGCAGATGAGCCAAAATGTAGGCACAGCTTGCTGTTGAAATGTGAAAAAATTATAGTAGATCAGAATAGTACAGTAACTTTTAGGAATTTTTGCAGTGTTGCAAATGTCAGTGTAGGTTATTTTGGCATCAGGTCAAGGACAATTAGTTGGCTTATGAATGTTGGCGCATTGGGCAGTCATTTGAGAATTGTAATTCGAAGCCATGGTAGGTATATACATATATATTGTTTTATATTTCCAGTAGTATATAGAAAAGGGACAGCATGGGCAACGCGCTTTTAAACTTTAGCGACAAGTGAGATTTGAGATTATTTTTGTAATAATAATGGGACATCGCATACACAAAGGTCAAAAGACAAGAGTACTAGATTACAACAGGCCAAAAACAACAAATGGCAATCAAGCTGGCTGCGATTGTGGGCAGTGAGCTGTGGGCTTTTGTTTGCCTAAAAAGTGGCAGCCCTTGTGCCAGCCCACAACTCTAATCTGATAACAAACATTCCCCAAATTTGAAGGCAGCACACCCAATTTGGCTTATTATTATTTGAGGCTTCGTGATGCTACTGCTCCGTGTGGCATGCCGTGTCCTTTTTAATTGAGTCGTTACACGGCACGCACAAAAGGGCATCATGTAAAGGTAAGTCAACTCATATTTTGTAAATTGGCGCGACTTTAAGATGCCTGTCATACTTAAAGCTGGTACGAAATTGTATTTTTGTATATATGTGCTACGCACCTGCAGTTCGGGAAAGCTCTGCCTCACAATTAGGGTCCATAGATTATATAGAACACATATTGTTACCATCATTAACCAATAGAAGTAAAAATTCTCATCTGGATTAACAACGGAGCGTCGTTTTTGCAGATAGCGTCGTCTGCGCTTTACAGTTTTGTCGACGTCACCAGAGGCACTTTCTGAACCCGTATCTTCAACAGTTTCCTGCAAATCAAATAGCTCTTAAATCAGCTCTTATTGTTTTATAAAAGATACATGCCTGTGTTTCGGGTATCTGTCTAGTTGAGAAACGCTTCAGGAATGAGTCTTCACGCTTTAGCGGTGGTTTCTTTTGTATGGCCGATGATATCTGCACGGTGGTGCGCAATTTCATCCAGCGTTGGTTCGACCGTGTCCTGTACGACGATAGAGCACAAGGCGCCATTTAAACATAGCCATATGTATGCACATAAAACATTTTGAGCAAAGTTAAAATAAAAACACTACCAGGACTAAACTAGGAACTAATAGATACTTTAGTAATAAAGAGCAACAAATCGAGCATGCAAAGCGTGCAGCGTGCAGTACATAAGTTTAGCTATAGATACATATGTATAATATATAATATATATATATATTATATAGTAGCCCGTTATGGTAGTTACTGTTAGTTCTTAGTGGTGCTCTAAGTGCTAGTGAAAAGGTTGAACTACTTAGTAGAGATAGAAACTTAAGTACTTGAGTTGACTTACAGCACGAAACACTTACGCTAGTTGTGTGTGGAGTAGAGTAGCATAAACATTCATTAAATGGTAACCCAAAACCCGTAACGGTAACGCTAACTGTAATGCCAGACGCTAAGGCTAACAGTAATGCTAACGGTAACTGTAACTGTAACGCTAACGGAAACGCACACAAAAATACGCACAAACATGTAGTAAATAGTTAGGTAGATAAACAGTTAGACATAGATATAGAGTCACATATATGCTTGTATAAATATATGTATATATATATAGATAGATGGAGAGATAGTTATTTGTAAAGTTGGCAACCCAGGAGACATAACGGAGACACATCAGACTCTGGGCCATGTTGGCACAGACAAGCCAAAGAAGGTTCAGAAGGTTGGCAGGACCAAGCGACCGACCGACCAACCGACCGACCAACCGACCGACCAACTGACTAACTGTGTCTACGTCTGCCTAACCGGAAACTGCCAAGGATGCATGCAAATATGGCCACAGTTTTTTCCACCATTTTGTTATTACACAAATACAACTAAACAGCAGCTAGTGAAAAGGACATGCACACACAGACACATAGAGTGGAAGAGTGTGGGAGAGCGGGAAAGGCAGTGCGAGAGGAAAACGCTTGACAGTTGTGGGAAAGTAAGCGAAATGTGCCACATAAATCAAATAAACACAAATTGTTATTGATATAGATACGGTATATATATGTATAAGGACGCTAAGTATACTAAATGCAGTTATCGTTAGTATTTACAGGAAAGGAAAAAGGAAACAAATCATGTCATAGTTACGCAATATAAGCGTCACTCATAAATGTATAACTATTATTATTACTATTATTATTATTTTAGGTAACAACAAGCGCACGAAACGTAAAGCCATTGCAATGAAAATGCTAAGAAAAGCAAAGCGTAAAGCAAGAAAAGCAAGTGGGCGGAAAATTAAATTTCAACAGCAATGGGTTAGACAGCAGCACTATGTCCCGAAAAAGAAAAGCCTTTTAGTTAAGGGTCAAAGCAATTTGTATTTTATTCCGCTTGCTGCTTAAATTGAAGTTGAGTTGGAAAAACCCTCAGCCGACTGTCGTCGTTCCAGCAGCTGCAGGCAGTTAACAACAATGTGAAATTGAATGTGTTTTTCTTCTTCTTTTTCTTCACTATTCGTTTGTATTTTTATGGCATATGCACGATAAAAGTTGATAGAAGTAAAGTAAAGTTCTTGCATAGTGGCAGAATTTAAGTTTTGCAAATAAACGAGAAATGTGGCCAGCTTTTAGGCGCAGCCATAGAGTGTTTGAGAGTTTAAAGAGTGACTCTCAGCAGCTGTGATTAAGCCAGTTGAAATTTGAGTTCAAGACAATACATACCTAGTACTCTAATGCTGCCAAGCAGTTGCTAGCTGTTACTAACTAGTAGTTACGTAAGAAACCAAAAAAAAAAAAAAACCAAAAAAAAAAATATGCACAAAACTCAAAAAATACAACTTAAATTACAAAACTCTAATGGGGAAACGCTTGGGATTAGGCTTAGGAAACGAACTGGAGTCGGAACTTAAGGATATGGTCTTAATATTGCCAAGGCATCGCATGAAGCTGGGGGGAGAGAATTTATTTGCTCAGATCGCTAGTTGCCGCCAATTAGTTGTAAAATTTTACTTAGCCAATTTTTCAATCAATTAAATTGTTTATATATATACATATATATATATATATATATAATATGCATAAATTTTTTGTTTATTTACAAGCTGTTGCATTAAATCAGCAAAAACAAAGCTTTTGTTTTATTCATAGATATAAATTTTGTTTTGTATAATTTTTAGCTAAGCTACAATAAAATGTTTATCTTGTGGAACTTGTATAAAATTTGTTTTGCTTATTGCACATATTTACAGCGCTTGCATTTGGTTTTATGTCAAATTTGTACTTATTACTTTGTTGGTGAATATAAGGCTATAAATATTACGCATACGCCATGTGGTGTACAAAAGCAGAACGCAAGTTGCAAGGCGATAAGCTAATAAAAACAATAAAATTAACAATTTAAGCAATTGAATTGTGTTGCAATGTTATATACAGTATAAGTGTGTGTGTGTGTGTGTGTGTGTGTGTGTGTGTGTGTGAGTAACAATAACTGTTTACTGGTCTATAAAGCAGCGTAAATTGGTTTTGCTTATAACATATCATAAGTAAGTAACTTGCAGTGTTGGGCAACTAAACCTAGGAATAAGCTAAATTTTTGTTTTTATGCTTGCAAATATATGTACTTTGTGGCTATTTAATAAAATGTTTGAGGTTAAGTATAGTGTATAGCTAGTTTATGCACTAAACGAGGGTAAAGCAGCAGCTATGCGGCTTTTAAGAGTATTTGCTGCAGTTAATTTACACTTTACGAGTGACTTAGTCTTGTTATGTATAACTAACATCGAAATCGATTAGCAATTCTCATGTTCTACCTAATTTCTTTGAATTTTTGTAAAGAATTTGTGATGCAACTCCTTATGCAAACCTTAATAATTTGTGAGAAGTGCATGGAAGCATTCTTAGTAATTGTTCACATCACAAGAAGCATGCTAAAAGACAAATCTTGTTTTTGCAAATTTCTTTTAAAAGTTTTTTTTTAAACTATATTTTTAAAATTTAGTTACTAGTCTACACATTTGTGCCAAGTTTGATCGTAATATGTTCACTATATCATATAGCTGCTAGGAAAAATTTTCGAAAACTGTGTACTCCATTTCCCTCAGCGCAAATGGAAAACGTTTGTTGTAGGGTTGAGTTTGAATCTGATATAACTTCTTTTATGATAAAAATTGTATAATATTTACACAGCTACAGTTTTCACATATATATTTTCCGACTTAAATCGATTGAAATTGCAAAAAATGTACAAGCAACTTTATTTTAATTTTTTAACATTCGTTATAAAAAAAAAGAGTACAATTTTGAAAATATTTAATAAATTCATAAAAATTAAAATAAAGTTGTTGCAAATTCAGTTTTCTATAATGTTGTGCTTAAAAGTTTTTTTTGCACAATTAAAAATACGGAAGTTATGGGCAAAAAACCCAAAAAGCTTGGATTAAAGCTAGTTTCTTATGCCAGAAAATATCTACAAATGAACCTGAAAACTGAACTTATTGCTGAACTGAAAGCTTTGCTGAATACGAAGCTTTTTTCTGCAAGCTGAAATTGTTTGAGATGCGCACACAAATTGCTGAGATGAAAACTTACTTGTAGCATTTACTTGCTTGTGCTATTGCATCCCATATTTTGTCAGTAACTATTCTATTTAAATAATTTTCATTCTTTTTGCTCCACAAAGATGGAATAAGCGCGATTTCACTTTACAATGTTTCACAATATCACAGATATCAACACTTCAGCAGCCTAAAAATACAAGCATGCTTGATCGAATAAGCAAAGCTGAACTAAAAGCTTTACTTCAAGTTCAGCAGAGCTTTTGGTTTGCGCACTTGCATAGATGCAGTATGTTTGTTTTTTGATCACAAAAAGCTCATTGTTAGTTTAGTTTTAGTGCATGTGTGCTCCAGCCCTTAGAGCTCATGTCCTTCCACAACCCGTACGGGCAAAGCTTTCGCTGCTTATTCATACAGACACGGCCGAAGAGCTTTCTGAGGCCGTTGCTCACTGCTTGTGCTTGAGAGTAAAAAGCTCATTGCAAGTGAGATATGCACTGGCGAAAAAATATGTAGGCAGGCGCAATGTTTGTTTTGCGCATTATTTTATAGTAATTTGCTTTGGTTTTCGCTTATATCGCGATTGCGCTGTGGTTGATCCTGGTTTTGCGCAGTGCATATCTCACTAATACAATCACACATTTTGTATGTTCTCTTTCTGAGCAACACTGTAAGACATTGCGTGATCTCATGAGCGTAAAGCTCAAAGCTTGCAACCTATCTCAAACTTGGCACAATGTGGCGCCATCTAGCGTGCGCTATTAAGCCTGCGTCTATGCGAGCATCTACTCAGGCTTATGATGAAATAAACAAACGTGTGCTCACTCTCACTATGTGTCTCTTTAAATTGTTGCCAATTTAGTCCAAGCAATGATACAAAACACACACATAAATGCAAGCAATGTCAACATATTTGTACGCATATCAGCTTTTACACATAGCTGAGCTTTTGAGCTTTCGCTCACACAAATTTTGGCAACTAAAAATACTGAGAGTGAGCACACCTTTGTTTATTCCATCATGCTCAGGCTCACTGGCTCAAACAACAGTTTTTGCATTTTAAAAAAGATAAACAGATTTTTTTAAAAATTATAAATATAACTTGCTTCCACTAAATATTCAAACTTTATAAGCGAGTAGTTAGATTTTAGCTAGGAAGTACGATTGTCAGTAGATATGACTGTGTGTCTATTCGGTACATTTGGTTGTAGTTGCCGTGACGTTTTTAAGCCGCATACTTGTGCTTTAACCCTCGCGTTGTGTAGTATCGAGTATTTACAGAATGTTACATGTTGTTTATGTGTGGTGATTGTGGTTTTTGTGGCTATTTGGGTTTACTTTGTGCCTAGTTTCTGTTGCTATTTGCAACTGCTAACTTGGCTTAGCATAACTTCACAACTATTTCATAAATGCTGCGCTATTTCTTGTATCTATATCTATGTCTATGACTATGAGTGTGTGTTTGTGTGTTGGCTAGTTTGTGTTACCAACAACAAGTTTGAAAAGGCAATTCAAAATACTTATAAGTAGAAAAGCGCGCGCATGCCGATTAATTTTGCGTGTTGCATCTTGCTCATATGCAAATCGAGTGTTTTTTTTTTTTTTTTTTAACAACAAGCGTAGCTAGCTATATATATGTCTCGTATCTGTGTATTGGTGTTTTTGTGTGTTAGTAGTTACGGTGTGTTTGTGTGTAGTTATTGTTACTTTTTGCTGTGCAGACAAAAAACGCAAGTAATCCGAAAAAAATGAATCGAAAAATAAAAAAAAAAAAACTTACCAATCGGAATCTGGATCTGAAGCTCCATCTCCGATACGCGATTTCCTAAACGAGTTGTGAAATTTTTCATTTTGTTTTTACGCATTTTGTTTGTTTTGTTTTTCAGAGAGAAAATGTTTGGTTTGTATATTGCATATATAAGGTTGTGTTATTTGAATTACAGAGCGAGTAAGTGTGCGAAACAGACAGAGAGAGATAGATAGAGAGAGAGAGAGAGAGATGGAATGAAAGAGACGCAGAGATTTGACATACACAGAGAGAGAGAGAGAGAGAGAGTTAGATAATCTTATTCTTAAACAGTAGGTACTTAAAGACACACAAAACGCATACAAAGCGTTGCCGAGTAACGGCACTGAAAACGCGTGAACCCCAAAGTCGTATCATATTTCACAGTGGCACACGTGAGCAAATGTGCGTGTGTGAATGTGTGTGAGTGTGTGTGAGTGTGTGTGAGTGTGTGTGAGTGTGTGTGAGTGTGTGAGGGGCCTAACTATCGCACCGAAAAGCCAACCAAAGTGTTTCCTGATTAAACAAACTTTTTGTGCCTGCCAACAAGCCATTTTCGAACACACACTCGCACTCACACTCTGTCACACACACACTCACACTCACACTCTGTCACACACACACACACACAGTCTCACACGCAGACAATTCATTTCGCTGATATGTGCGGTCTTGGCCTGGTCTGTCCTGGCCTGGTCCTGGCTTGAAATGGCTTGACTTTTGCCACATGCGGGCAACGACTGGCTCTCACTGTGCGTGCTATCAAGCGGAAAAAAGGCTTGCTGCACGATAAGATTGCGCACACACACACACACACACGCATTACCTTTAATGGCCGGCTTGTTCTGTATGTGTGAGCGTGTGTGCATTTTGACCCCATTGTTATATGCCATTGCTGTTGTTTTCGGTCAAGGGAGCCCATTTGGGAACTTTCGATTTATTATAAATTGAAAATAAGCTTGTTAGTTTGTGTTTTCATTTTCATTACACTCTTTCGAATACTGAACAAATAGTACAATATGGTTTTTATCGGCAAGTTTGGTCAACAATGTGTATGTCAGCAACAAAAAATTCGTATATCAAATCGTATTATTGGTAATAAGCAATTATTTTGGTTTGAAAATTCACATTGGGAATGTTAAGTAATAAGCTTTTTAGCATTTAGGAAATGTTTGAAAATTGGTCAAGCACACCGAATACCGATTTTTGACGAATATCCGTTGCATCTCTAGTTCCAGTTTTATAAGGCATATTACGTTATAAACATTTTTTTTAGGTTTGAATATTTACATTCGAAATACAGAATGTATAAGTGATGTAGCGTAAAGTGTTTGACCGAATATTCGGCAGCACTTTAAAGACAATGTCTTGAAAAAACCAAATACCGTCTTAACATGGTAAATAACAAAAATTGCCGAATATTCGTTGCATTTCTAAAACAGACAACTCTTCTTTAAAGTTACCTAGTCAATTTATATAATACATAATAAGTAATCAATATAATTTAATCTTTTAAAAATACACATTCTGAGTACAGAATATATGATTGATGGAGCGAATAGTAACAGAGCGAATATTCGGCAGCTTTTTATAGACAATTATTGATAAATTTGGCTTAGCATACTTTGCCGAACAGTCGTTGCAACTCTAGAATAGATACCCTTTGTTGAAACTTGTTTAAAGGTTACTACGTAGTCAGTTTTTAATTTTATGAATTCTATGTATCTTTCGAAGTGCTTATATCGGTTTGATAAAAATTTGCGTGTACATTGCACAACAGCTTGAAGATTTATGGCAAACCCGAAGGCCTCCTCCAAAATGGCTACCTACGATAGAGTAGACTCGTAAAAGAAATGCAACAATTTGGTACATGTCAAAAAAGGAAAATGCTGGCAGAAGTGTGTACTATCCCTAAAAGTACTGTGCCTATCGTTGTAACCGAAGATTTGGGTATCCGGAAGATGGTATCCAAGGTGCTAGCCAAAGTAACTAGTTGCAGCAACAGTAGTAAGTCCGTTTTTAGAAGTAGTCCCTTGCAGCTTTAAGGGTCTTTATAGACATAACTCAAAACCCAATTAAGTGCTTGATTTAATGTCTTCATAGGCAAAAGTTTCCTACTGCTGCAACTAAAAAGTTAGAAACTTAAACAGAGTTCCACTTAAAATAAGCAAAAATAAGAATTTCAACGAACTATATAGGATTCCTAGAAGTAGCTGGTACGATACGAAAATATCACAGAAAGAAAAATTTCTTCAGAAATTGTACATAAAATTTCAACTGAATTCAAAATAAAGCAACTGACAAGCTGAAAACAACTTGCTAGAGAAAGTCGGCGCCATGCCCGACCGTGGGATACCCTAACTGTGTCAAGTTGTGTGTTGCTTGCAATTAAGGCGCACATAACAAATTTGTTGCCTTTATCTAAAAGGCAAAGAAAAAGTGAAATTTACGTATATAGTCATTTTAAGCAGAATTTGTGCGGAAACGTTAGCTATATCTACTGAAGTTTTTCATTCGATCTTAATGAGTGACGGTTGCATAACGGACCATAGAGATAAAAGCGAACCATGTGCAGCAAGCACAATAGTTAAATGTGGCTTTTGGCCAAATATTGAGTATACGCCTAATTAGCCATACGTTGCACAATAAGGCAACAAGTCATTCTATTAAAGATTCCTAGTAATTGGGTATTTCGATTTGTCAGACAGAAGAATAAATTCTGTGAAAATTGGTTCGGTCAAGAGAAAGATGCCAATTTTGACCAAGCTTTTGACAAAGCGCAAAAAATTTGATTTCGTGAAATTGCGAGTTCTGGGAATATTTTCCTTTGTGTATTATAAAAGCGTATTGGCAGTTCTGCAGAGTCGAATTTAAATGCTCTATTTGTGCTCGCTTGGCACATGTTATTTGTGGCCTATATCGTTGCGGCTATTGTTGCTTTTGAAGGGGAAAATATATGTACTTGGCCAGGTTTTTATGGCAAAATGCAGCAACAAATTATTTAATGGCTTGATTGCCCGGCTACATAGCTGATTTCAATTACCATTTTCACATGAATGACAGTTTTTATGTGTTTGTATGCTGTATTTTCTTATTTTCATTTCGTTTGACCTTGCAGAGCTGTCGGTTTGCATGACAAGCAAAAAAAAAAACAAAAAAAAAAAATAGGCAAAAAAATAAATAAATAAAATAATGTTTAGGCCAAAGCTAACAAATTGTTACTCTTTGCTCTGAAAGGCTGTTAGTTGTTGTAGCTCGCTATTCACTGAAAACCGTGCAGTCATGTGTCTGTCATTTAGGCAGTCAGCCATGCCGAGCAGCAAATACAAATTTTTGTGGCCCAAACCAAAAACTGTTGCCTACTTTAAGGCTGAACCTTTTGGCCTTGCCCCCAAAAATGTGTTGCTTTTTAAAGCCCCCAAACGCAAAACTCAAACTCATTAAGCTTAGTTTTGTTTAGACTTCAGCTACTTCCGGTTGCAATTTCTCTGCAATTTTAGTTTCACAAACAATAGTTGCCCCTTAGTTAAAGTAATATGCCCAAAAAAGGCAATTAAGTCAATTACAAAATTGCCCATTTTCTTGCAGTATTCAATCTTTCACCTTTTGAAACTTTTGCATTTTCATCCAGATGGTTTGTTCATAATCCTATTTGGGGTTTGGCCCAACAACCACAAACTCTTTTCCCTTTAAGACCTAACTGTTTATGTGATTCAATGTGCTATATGCAAAAATTTTGTAACTTAATTACATAATGCAGCAGTTGAGGTGAGCTTTTCATTAAAATTCTACCAATTTTAACTAGTTTAGTAACTTAATTTGTGAGTTAGCTGCAGAAACAATTTGTAACAAAAACAGAAAAAAAGCAATTAGATCAGTGAAAGACCTAAAAGAAAACCTGTAGCGTTGAGCAAGGCCAAGCTCGATTCAAATGAAGTTCGGCCACAACCACCGCGGGGTGTTTCCACCATGAGTGTGCTGTAGCGATCTAGAACTCATACTAAGTCGGAATCTCCATGTCTTCTAAATAAACGCTTCCAAAACGATAAATGGAATTGATGCTGCCACGCTTCGCGTTGGTTCTCCAGACGGAAAACTATGCAATTCTGAATCCCATGAGCTGGACTCACAAGCACGAAAATAAGGTTGCACTTAAGACACTGGAGAAACCGCGCACAACGTCGATCCAAAACACGACTGGATGCCTAAACACCAACGTATGGCAGATGAGCTGGTAAACAAAGGCTTGGAGTTGATTGAATGGATAGCGTATAGAATTGAAAGTAGTTTAATACAGACACAATCTATAAGGAACGCGTAACAAAACACTTTGCAAAAGAACGCAATCCAAAAGGTCTTCAGAAGAGGAAAGCTCAACAAGCTCTGATTGTATTAATCACGGAACCTAATACAATTTGCCAACTAACGCGACTCGGTGCAACACTTTCGATGTCACTGTTTGGCCTTCGCAAGGACACAAAAGCGCATTTTTAGAAGTGAATGAGGTGTATGCTCTTCCTTTTTGCAGTCATCACGAATACTTACGGGTCAGTCTACAGTCTATGTCAGTCAATTCTTTTTCGTATTTTTCTTCTTATTTTAACGGTTTTTACACTTTCCTAACAATGCACAAATGGCAAGTTTGTCTAAGCGCTAGGATTGGATAAACTTTCTTCGATAAGCCATCTCACCCAACACAAATCTAATCTACTCTAATCTAAGCAGTTTCTTGAGAAATATCTGGAGCATATTGAAACATTATCTTCAAAGCGCCACAGTAGCTCAAACGACCAATCAAGAGACCGCCAGTACGAAACGCGAAGCACTCTGTCCAATTTCTTTTTCAAAGCCAAAATATACCACAAAAAAATACAACTTTCTACAATCAATTCCACAGTAAACAAAACGTTACATTTTATCTTGGACTTTGGTATAATAATGTAATGCTGCATTATAAAAACTGGTTTTGGTTCTTTGTCCGATTTCCCCAAAACTTACAAATTTTCGGGCTCATGCTGGTACAATTTAAATCCGGACTTGCAGCTTTTGTTTTGTAGTAATATATGTGTATAGCATGTATCTAAATACACGCTAAGCAAGTGTGGTACCGATTAGCTCGCAAGTACGTTACGTTTTCAGGTGAAACCTATACCATTTGAAAGATAAAACGCTTGTGGTTTGCACAATATAAGTTTCACCTGGATATGTTGCGATTTAGTCAGATGAAAATTGATTTGAAGTAAAGAAAAGTACTGAAGACGTTAGAAAAAAAACAAAATACATTGTACACACAAACGTTGTTATTTCGTGTTTACTTTTCTCCCTTTCGTAAGAAGCTTTAGGACGAAAGACAGTAGCAGTTTTCATGCATATGTCCACCAAAGCAGATGTGTTTCATGTCTACAGTTTCGATTTTGGCTGATCATCTGCTGGCATTTTGGAACGAAATTTGCATAGGAAATGTGGAATCTAAAGAGTAGCTTATCTATTTGGACATTATAAGCCACGATAACATCTTTATGTAACTTTTGACTCAAAACTCATGTTTTTGCGAATTTTATTTTTTTATTGAAATAAGTTGAATGTGCAAAACTCGACATCTACGCAGTTAGCTCAGATTTCATATGCAATGCTTTTAATATAAACTTTATAAAACTATGTAAAATTCAGTTTTTTGGATCTTGAGCAGTAAAAAAACAGTTACATTCGTATTTTTTTTCAAGCTATAATGTGTAAGGCTAGAAATCAATAAGAAACTTTATTTGTAAGCCTGAAAGTTATTTTGACTAGAGATCGTGCATCAATATAGAGAAACAAGGCGACACAGCCATAGTTTCAAGTTTCTACCTATATGCATTCGCATTACTTTGCCCCAAAAAACTTTCGCACACCTATCCAAAATGTAAGTGCTTAACACTTGTCAAGTGCTTCAAGCTACTTCACAGCTGTTGTTCGGCTTACTTCATACTGATTTTGACTTTAACTCACATAAACGAATGAGTTATGAAACTTTTTGGCTCTACCAAAAGTCTTTCATGTCCTTTATGAGCAATGACGCAAATGCAACAAATGTCAAAGGGCTGCCCAAACATGTCAAATGCAGCAACAGAATAAAAATTCAACTTGTAGTAGTAAGTGAATTACCTAACCGTGCACGCATACACTAACAGAAATACTTGCATACACTTGCCTCAATGTCGTCTCCGTTTGTCAGGCATTTGACAGAAGAACCCTCCCGAAACACACAAAATAAAAGATATGAAAAAGTTAGCATTATATGAATGTATGAGATTGCTGCATAATTTCTAGGTCGACGCCAGTCGTTTGCCAGTTTTCGCCGCAGGCCACTTTAAGAGGGACAGAGAGTGCGCCCCTGTGTGCCCCTGAGTGTGCCCCTGAATGTATGCTACATGTATATGCATAAATGCATATGTATAGGGATTCGAGTGTGTCTGTGTGTGCGCATAGTTTCTACATAAATTTCCAATTTTCTAAATTCAAATTCTTTGTAAGTTGTCAGTCAGTGCCAATTTCTCATTTCACATGCACAATGCCATTTTGTAGCATATGCATAGGCGCCATAGAGTATGCGCATGTGTGTGTGTGTGTGAAAAGTTGGTGCAATGCTTACACTATGCATTGCCAGCTTAAACATATCGATTCGCCGCACACACACACACACACACACACACAGACCCAGACACCCACGCACACACACAGACACATGTATACTCTTACTAATATAAACACATTTTCACATGGGGGCACTTCAAGTTTTAGTGTTTGCAGAGATTTTTCACTTTGCGCCACAAAACCCCAAAGTTCTTGTGCTTGTCGATGTTGTTGTTGTTGCTGTTGCTGTTGCTGTATATAATCCAGCACAACTGTCTTGCATTTGAAGTAGTTTATGCGTGGCACTTGTTTGTGATGTTCTGTTTGTAAGCAAGTTGTCTTGTCATGTACTTGTTCTCCAGTTTCTATTCGCCTATAAGATGTACTAAAACGCCAGCAGCTACAGCAACTCATGTATTCACGTTAACCGCAGTTTTCGCTCGCATAAACTGCTTTTATGTATCTTTCAGTACATTATACAGTAGTTTATGCGTGGCACTTGTTTGCGATGTTCTGTTTGTAAGCAAGTTGTCTTGTCATGTACTAGTTCTCCAATTTCTATTTACCAATCATGTATTCACGTTAATCGCAGTTTTCGCTCGCATAAACTGCTTTTACGTATGTGTCAGTACATTATACAGTAGTTTATGCGTGGCACTTGTTTGCGATGTTCTGTTTGTAAGCAAGCTTTCTTGTCATGTACTTGTTCGCCAATTTCTATTTACCTATAAGATGTACTAAAACGCCAGCAGCTACAGCAACTCATGTATTCACGTTAATCGCAGTTTTCGCTGCTTTTACGTATGTGTCAGTACATTATACAGTAGTTTATGCGTGGCACTTGTTTGCGATGTTCAGTTTGTAAGCAAGCTGTCTTGTCATGTACTTGTTCTCCAATTTCTATTCGCCTATAAGATGTACTAAAATACCAGCAGCTACAGCAACTCATGTATTCACGTTAATCGCAGTTTTCGCTCGCATAAACTGCTTTTATGGTATGTATGTGTCAGTACATTTTCGCTCAAAACGCTTACACTTTAGCTTGCAACTTGTTTAGCTGTCGCAAAGTTTCAAGTTGACCTCACTGACTTTTCTTTTCACTCACACACACAAGCAATCACAGCTACGCTCACACGTTCAAACTTAAAAGTCATATATACACACATACACACATATATGATAAAGTCGGCTATATACATTTTGTATTTTTATTGTTATACTTAAAGCTGTGCCATAACACCTAAGCGTATAAAAATATAGCCACAAATTCTTGGAAAAAATATATGCCAGTACAAAGAGCAAGAGAGTCAAAGCGAGCAAGAGCGAGTAGAACGTAGTGAAAGAGCGAGACAGAGCAGAGGCAATTTGAATTTGGTAGTTGATGTTGAGTTTGAGTTTGATTTTTGGATTGAAATTAGTAGAGAGAGAATGCATTCACTTACACACACCGATTATATATTATATAGATATATATATATATATAGAGATTTATATATATAGCACATTATGGTTCATATAAGGTATAAAGTTGTTGCTACTGTTGCTTTTGGATTAGTTGATTAGTATTTGAATTAGTAACTTAGTCATTAGTTTTAAAATAAAAACCACAATAAACAACAAACCAAAAAAAAAATGAAACAAAAAGAGAAAAATCTATGAATCATTTTGAAGGGCGCATACAAAAGTATTTCATTTTGTTTCAAGTGTAAGGGTTGTGGGGTTTGGGCGGATTTGTTTGGGGTTAATTGACATTGACACACAATGCAAAATTTAGATATTCGTTATTTTTTTTTTTTATTTTAGTTTGTTTTTAATGGAAAACAACTGTAAAAGCACCGTTCCTCTTAATGCGACGCAGTGAGCAATAGTACGCCATGACAGCGCGCAGACTTTTCCATTTCTGTGTGCCGCCATTGTTGTTGTTGCCAGAGTTGCCATCATCGTTGTTTTTGCTGCTGTTGCTGTTGTTGTTGCTGTTACACTGCCATTTACGGAATGTCAGTCGATTACCGCTGCCGCCGCCTTTGTCAACGCTGAGTAACTCTTCGGGATGCTCGCTTATGAACGATGATAGAGTTTTCATTTGCGTGCAACTTGCAGAGTTAATCATACGCCCCGTGTACATTGTTGAACTGCAATCGGATGACGGGCTATTTAGATGCAGTCTTACGTGACGTTGACGCGGCTGTTGTTGTGCTTGGTGTTGCTGGTGTGACGCCACAATTCCATCCGATTGTTGTTGCGGCGTTAATATAAGTCTATCCCTCTCTGTGTACAATCTTAAACTACTCGTATTTGTGCAGTTACAGTTACTTTGCGCACTTGTCAGCGATGAGTTGGCCGATCTTTCATAGTAGAAACAAATTATGATTTGCTATATGCATAATAATTCAGGAACAGTACATAAACCAATAACCTTCATAGTGTGACTGTGTGTAGCTCTGTGTGTGTGTGTGTCTGGGTGTGTGTACTAATAAATTCGCAATGTGCAAGCAGTTTTCTCTTTCAAACGCATTTCAGTCCCAAAGCTATTACAATGTTTTTTCAAATAAATCTCAGACCGTCTAGAGATAACCGGCACACTTCTCAATATATAGTCAAAATCCAAAGCAACCTTTGATAAATACACATACTTTAGCTGAAAAACTATCATAATTGGTGCACAAATCGTATAATTGCGCAAAATATCTTCATATAATGAAGGGCACAATATAGCGATAGTAACTTTGCATTTGATTTGAAGTTCCTATCGCTACAGCCTTACTCTCGAAATGTCTCGAAAATGTCGATGGTATGTCTATGAAAGTTTTAAAGCCAGACAAATTACGAAGTTTACGAAGTTACTATATGAAAAGAGTATGCGATAGTTGTAGTTTCCAGTTTATAAGTTCCTACTTGTTGTCTATTCACTTTTATGACAGCTCAGCTATGATAATAAAATCCATGATGAACCCAATCGAAAGACGCTCAACTATGCTGCGGAACATTGAAAAGAACTACTTTGTAGAACTTTTATAGTAACTACTCATATATAACTTACAGAGTTGTCACTCTCTCTTTCTTGCTAGATGTGCTGTACTGCTCTATTGATTAATGCTAGACCATAATAATCAATTGGTAAGTTAAGGGACTGGCTTGTTTTTGTTGTTTGGCCTGATTCCATATCGTAATTCATTTGGTTAAATCCCCAAAACTCGTTTAGATTTCAACTCAACGCACAATAATTGAATTGTATTGCATTAGCATGGATTTCATTGGACTTTGCGCACTTTATGTGGCAGCCACAAAAAGCTCACTAAATTGCCACCACACACACACAAATACACATAAGAGTGTGTGTGTGTGCGTTGGTTGTGCCTGGAAAAAGTTGAGAGCAAGCAAACAACTGGGATATGAGTCTCTTGGGTGCCACATTGTATACACTACAAACACACACACACACATGCTACAACTAAGTATATATAAGTATATACATGAGTACTTTGGTAGCATGTGATGTGTGCCTAGCAGTATATACTACTTGGTAAGTAACTGTGCCGCAAAACCAAAAACCAACTGCAGTTAATTAATACAACTGTAAACGGGCTTGTAAATGGTTCATTATAGTATAAAATACAAGTTCTCTTAGGTTTTCTTGAAAAAACGCCCTAAAATGCTGCAAAGAATGAGCCAAATGCAGCTGCAGCTGTAAGTGTAACCAGTTAGATGTATGTAACCAGGGCCAACCACAAGCCATATGTAATTGTCATTACTAATTTCCGTTGAAAGAAAGCCGTAGACAGTCGAGGACATGCTGCTAAGAGCAGCACAGTTGCAAAGAGAGAGTGAGATAGCCACCTAGCAATAAGTAGAACTCTTGGCCACAATGTTTGACTACCTGCTTGATCTGGTATGCCCAGTATTGCACTTTCCTTGATGAGCCCCAACATGTAATGATTCCAAGCTACAAACTATAAGTATATACCCAAGTATTGTACTGTTATATATACATATATAGTATATAATACTTATATACAATGCACATAAGCAGCAAAATGGCAGCTGGCAAATGGCAAAAAGCTTAGACACAATGCTAGATAATACATTTAGAGGCAGACTATAGATATAGTATGTATGTAAGTATGTTATATATGGGCCATGATACTTAATCCAGTCAATGCAATGAATGCAAAATGACAACATTTGAGATGCAGTTGATGCACACTAATTGCATTTCGAAATGTAAAATTGTTCAATTTTCCAATTGCTTGGCAATGACACAAATGCACTTATACACTTATCAACCCAAAACGATGATATCCATACATACATACATATACGATATGTAAAAAGCTCTTGTAAGCCCAAAAAAGTATGCTATATTTTCAATTTTATAGATGTAAATGAACATGTAGCATTCAATTAGGGCGATTACGCCGAACTGTAAATATCAAGTGCATGAGTTAACGGTACAATATAAATAAATACGGGTGTGTTTACACAGTAGCTGTATGTGTGTGTGTGAGTGAGTGCGTGTGTGTGCGTATGAGTGTGTCTGTGTGCTTTTGAATTCATGTGCGTCATGCGGAGCATGATCTGAATGACTCTTGATAATATCGTATACTCTTGCAGCGTTTATATTCATTCCGTTGCAGAATGACTCCAAAACAGACAAGTAGGCACACATAGGTAACTAAATCTATCCGGATTTTGCGATTATCTAATGTCTATGTACAATGCGCTACAACTAACGTCCTTGCAATAACATCCTTTTGGAGAGGGGCGGCGTGTATCTATCAAAGATATCTAACTGTAAGACAACTCAACGTCATACAGGGTGTCAACCAAAGTCACAGTAGACTCCCACAAGGGTCGCCTCCTTAACAAACAGCCTTAGAAGTTGCACTGAAATAAAAGTTGACCCTACCCCTTTAGACCCGACAGGCTCGGATTTGGGGCAACCCGGCAGTTTGGCAAAGTGCTCGGCACTGAAACATCTTATATGTACTTGGACTTTGCTCAAAAGTGGTGCTGAATATTCGATGTTCGGTCAGATAACTATTTTGTAAAACTAGCTGTTGATCTAGCAGATGGTAATACAGCTAAAGATACAATACAATTTGTCAATAAACTGGTATCTTAAACGCCATTGGGGTCAAGTCCACTCACACTTCCCAGGCTAATGACACTTCCAGCAACAATTTGGAATATCTTAGAATTCTAGTTAGTTATGTCGCCAATTCCCATAAAAATGTTATTGGGGGTTGTTCATTAAGTACGTCACCACTGTCGAGGGGGTCTTCAAATTCTAACGATTTGTGACACAAAGGTGACGTCACAATGACAAAGTCAAAAACTGCAATTGAGTAGACTGTGTGGCGTCACATTTGGTGGGATAAATGTGGGATTTTTTTTTTTTAATTAAAAAATCATTACGGCGTCACTAATGAACCACCCATTTGCGGGTAGTAGCCGCGATACTTTGGATATATTATGCTTTCTACTAGGCTACTAACTGCCCTGTCCGTTCTATCTCTGAGATAAACCTAGTTATCTTGCATGTCTCCGCTTAATATGCTACTCTGCAGCCATTTCATCTCTGGAATATGAAGTGCTCAAAGTTTTTTCGCACTTAAAGAAGTGATTTACAAAACAAATTCTTTTTTCAGCTTCCAAATTGTGTTTCAATGGATCTTTCAAAACAAAAATATTAAATATATATAAATATATACTATACTAGCTGAACCCGCACGCTCCGTTGCCCATTGATACAGCCGTCAATAAATTCATTATATAAATTAATTCTTGCCGTTCCCATTCCACTTCCCATTCCTCTTCCTTCTCTTTTATTGGTACCAATATCTTTATATCCTATGCCCCTACCTCTACTTTCTAAGTAGAAACACATTTACTATGTTTTATGTGGAAAATCTTTTTTGCAATATCTCTGGAGCCTAAGTCATTTTTTCTTAAATAAGAACACTCTCCAACATAATGGGAAGCTATCCTCAAAATTTCATCAAAATCTGTCCGGTAGTTTTTGTGAAGAAGAGTTACAAAGAATTGGCAGTCATTTTCATATATGTATATATAAAGATGTACATATATATAAAAATATAAAAATGTTTTTCAAATTTTCTTCATTCTATCTGAAGAGCGGTGGATTGTATAAATTATTGTTGTATATAAAAAGTGTGGAGCATTTTATGCCCTTTAATTTGAGTGGAAAGCAGCAAAAACACTGTTTTCTCAAAAAATCGATTTTTGTGATATTTGACCTTGAATACCAATCTATTCTAACTCAAGCATAGTTGGCCGTAGAAAACATTGTCGTAGGTCAAATTTGTAGAGATTTTCACGTTCTACAACTCCTATGAAGACAAACAATGATTTCAATTGAACAAAACACTGTATTTAAAAAAAAAAAATGACATTTTCGTGACCGTTGACCTTGAATATCTTTAGACGCGATATCGTAAAACAAATATTCCTACACAGTGTGATCATATTATCGTTCCGGTTCAAGGATTGAAGCTTATTCGACATTGCTAGGTAGTTATGTGCTGGAGGTGCCACCACAAATACATTCAAAACTTCCTTGGTTCTAGAAGTTACTAAACTGATCTTGCCAAGTTTGATTTTCTCAGCGAATTAAGTTTTTTGAAATTAAAAAAATTGAACAAATTATGAGCATACATTTTTACAGCTAAGTAAATAAATTATTTTTATCTTCTCTCAAAATACAAGTGATCGAAAAAGGTGACTATTTTCGCTTATTTAGAAGCTTAGGTTTTCATAGAATTGCTAAAAAATGTTTGATTCAGATATCAATATATATACGCCTCTTTATCTGTTCGAGTTAGTCTCATATTGTGTTGTGGTCAATTCACCAAAACATTCTAGTTGCTTAATTCTAAAGCAATTTAAAATGTTTAACTTGAATTGATAACTGTTTTGTTCCGCTTTAAACCGATAACACTTAGTCCGAGTTCGGCAGCGGCAGCCTTAAGTCGTTTAACTAATGAGTTTTAACACAGGCATTTGCAGCAATAGAGCACACAAAAAACATGAAAGTGTTAGTGTAGTGAGTGACATGAATGCTGCATTTGGTCTCTTGCAAGCAGTAAGTCAAAACTTCGGCTAGTACTTCGGGCTTGTTCTTGTGAGCACCTGCCGCAAGTTCTGTGGGAACTATGGGTGCATAAGCCTGTTTTACAGCTACTCGACTACTCTCTGTAGAACAGTTTGGCAACTTCTTGCCCGCTGCCGACCGCTGGACTAGAAATCAGTTGCGTAAGCATTGTTAAAGCGTTTATGCGGAGCATGAAGCATCCTTAGATATTAGTTTCAATAAAAAACCGAACTGCAAGAGTATATACTCTTCGGCACACCGAAGCTAGCAAAGTTTCTCTGATAAGCGAAAGTTGAACATATCTCTTACATATGTGAGTGTAGCTGTGTGTGTGTGTGTGTGTGTGTGTATGAAAGCAGCGTGTACAGGTGAATGCTCTTGTAAATTGAGTTTTGTATGAAATTACCTTAGTTTACGAATATGTATATATATTTTTGTATAATTTTGTTTTTTATTTTATATATTTTTTTGTATATAGTTTCTGTTTGTTTTTAAATTGTTCTGTATTTTTTATGTTTGCTTTATTTAATTGTTTAAATGTCAACGGTTTACGCTTGTTGAGTTATTATTGCATTTATATTGGTATATTGGCATATGATATTGGTTATTGGTATTTGGTTGTTCGCAAACTGTACAGTTTTGATATGCACACACAAATACATGATGTATATATAGGTATTAGCTTCTATGGCGCTTATGTGTGGGTATTCCTAGGTGTGTGAGTGTGTGTAGGTGGAAGCGTGTGTTGTGACTGTACTTACCGCTGACTGGGACTCTTGCTATCCGATGAATGCGCCACACTGTTGTTATCGTCATCGGCCAGAACATTCTTGTGATGCCGCTTGTGATAGCCATGACCGTGTCCATGCCCATGACCATGTCCGTGTCCATGTCCGGAAGCATGTGTATCGGCTGCGCCACCAGCAGAGGCACCACCAGCACCGCCGCCACCAGAGCTGCTCGTTCCAGTTGGACTGATGACATCGGTGTCGCTATTGCAATCAAGCCTGTTCATATCCTTTGCAAATTTGCCACCATGTTCATGTGTTTCCATCTGGAAAACGGCAGCAATGACAAAGATTAGAAAATTTGAAGCTATGACGCCTGCAGCTATGCAATACAATTTGCAGCTACCCAAATTAATTGTTAATTAGGCCGAAATTTCAAAGAATGTCGTATTAAAATTCTATTATTTTGCTAAGATAATCATGATGTAATGATGATTACACTCGAGTCAATCGAATAAAAGGCAACCAAGCAGAGACAGGCCTCCAGCTTCCAAGCTCCAAGCTGAGCGCCATAAACTGAAAGGGCTAAAATGTAATTACGCCCCACAAAACTTTACAGCCGCCCACAGAGCACTCGGTTGATAATTAAATTTTATTGGTCTTGGCAAAAGTTTTCCAAAGGTAGCTAAACTTATATAAGTAGAGATATTAAATTGTCAACACAAAATGTGCCAGTCAATGGTTTAAGCTGTGAGAAAACCAAATCCAAAGCACTGCATCGAGTAGAGTCAATATGCAATGGCCAAAACGCTATTAGAAGTTTGTAGCTTCTACACTAACCACTAACATAAGTAATTAGCCAAAAACTTTGCCAACAGCTAAAAATATGTTGAACTCAAAATTAGTTTGACGAGATTTCACAGTTTATGCCAAATTAATAGAGCTTGGTCACAGTGCACTTAGCCAAACTTTCGAGCAACTTTGTATTAGAATCTTGTATTTAGAAAAGAACACCTTTCGAGCGAATGTTATTACTTATAGGTTTGAAGCATTCTCGACTAAATATCTTCAAAGTTCGTCGGGTTCTAAGTTTAGCAGCACTTGAATTCGGCAACCGAAATCCTTGGCTGCTAGTGGGTAGCCCGCCATTCGTATCTCTGAGATAAACTTATTTATTTTCGAGCTTTTCTTGAGGAGTCGCAGAATTCTTTGACTTGTTTGAGTCCACAGTGCGTCTCAATCTCTGCTCTTCTCTTGCTCAACAAAGTGTCTTCCAATAGTACTCAACACTATCAAGGATTTTGCGGTTTTTCAATCCCCGGTATGTTAGTGTGTTCAGTGACCCATTCCGTCGTTCCAGAAGGCCTCATTTGATTCGAGTTTTTCGAATCAGTCTAGAGTTTATTCCTGATTATCTGTTACTATTACTATTTCTCTGCTAGTGCTTGCTGAATATAGTAAAAACCACAAAGGATTTGACATTCTCAATCCAAATTATTCCCTTTTATGAAAAGTTTCAAATATCTCCAAGTTTTAATTAAACATCTACATTGAATATTGTTTAATTAGCTCAATTTTAAAGCTAACTCAATGCATCAAGTTATATCATATATTATGTAGCTTTGTCGGGAATAGTCAGTAAGAACATTTTATCCCACGATTTGAATTATTTATGGGCCAAAATTCATACCAAACTATGATTTTAGTAGCAAAGTTTGGACAGAATATGGATTATGAGATACTTAAAACTTTGTTATAAACAAATGTACAATAAAAACTCAAAATTAATTAAAGCTGCCGACTCAAAACTACCTGTTTCTCAGGTCATATGTGAAAAAAACCGACAGATGACGTCATAGCAAGCCAATCGCTCACAGTAGCTACCTCAGCAGATGACAATGCATTTATGACAGTCTCAGAGAGCTCCTCATATGGCTCAATAGCTGGACACACTTGGATTGTGCCTAAAACGATGGTGCCTCCCACTCTATCAAAGTAAAGAATTTTCATATAGCAAAACACTAAGGACTGACCCTGGACATAGATAACAAGATCTTTACCGGAGTTTGTTTTACGTGACATGTTGAACTAAAATCATTGTGCTCTAATGTACACATAATACAACGAATCTGGTATAATGCGGCAACAAACGCCCTTCCAAGGACATCATGCACTCCCCCTAGCATGAGGGCGTGCTGTATCTATCACCTTTTCTCTATTGGCTGCAGCATCCGGTTGGAACACAACTCTACGCCAAACATAAGCTTCTACCTGCGGTTTAGGTGTCACCCGGAGCCACTACGTTACTCCCATAAGTGGGACGCCATTCAAAACTGAAAACCGCATACTTCAACGCTACAAGGCCACCAACATTAATATATACACAGCGGTTTTAAGGCCCGAAGGTGTGGCACACTTTCTCACAAAGAGTTACACGAATAATTTAACATTCCGTGAGTAAAACACGAAATAAGCACATTGTCCCTATGATGCATACAGCGTTTCTCAGATCATCTATCTATATATTTGCTGGACAAAAGTGACGTCACCAAAAGACTCAAGCGCCAACATCTACTAGACTTGTACCAATCACACTTAATACAAACCCACCCATAATGCTCATTTGCCATTCATCACATTTACATAATTCATATACTTTCAACCTTAATCAACTTCACCCACTCATAACACTCATGAACTCATACCACAAATTGATAAAATTTTGTAAATAAGCAAAGGTAGCCACTAAAATTTAATGGTAGTCTCTTAGATGGCGATGGCGTGGTCAAGGCTGCAGCGTGTTAGCAGATTGTGACATCTTCTACAGCTGCCATGTGGAAAGGACTACTCAAGCGTGTCTCTAGTTGCACCCCAGTGCACCTTACAGCATCATCGCTCCGGTATGACCCAGTTGGTGTAGCTAGCTCGAGCTGCGTGTGATGCCCAACGTCATTCTGCATAATCGTATCAACTTTGCAGGGATTCCAAACTCAGATAGTGCGGCATATACGCGATACCTCAATGGGCCATCAAATGCTGGCTTATAATCGCCAAAGAGATGATGGGTGTCAATTCGTTTTCCGTGGGTCCTTTCCAGGATTTGGCGTAGTCTGAATATTTGGTATCACTGATGGGAAAAGGGGCGCACACGAAACAGTGGCGCCTGGAGGACACCTCTTCATCAGGCAGTAACCAGGTGACAGGTAGTTATAGTTACTCTTTCCGTTTCCCTTTCTCTTTTTTTATCTTCTTTCTCTTCCTTTTCCTCCTCCTCTACCTCTTAATGTACCTCATTCTCATTTCAAGAGCTAAAAGATGAAACAACTTGTTTTACGTTTCACTTTGCCCCCTCATAGATCATATTCCTTTTCCTATTCTTCATCTTGCTCTTCCCGTTCATCGTTTTCCTTTTCCCTCTACTTCTACCGCTACATCTACATTTGAAAAGCTATAAGATGAAACAAACCGATTTAATTTTCACTCCGCCCACTTTTCGCTTCGCTCACAACCTTCTTGCCCCACTGTAGGTAGTTCATACTCCTCTTCAGCTTCCCGTTCCCCTTGCGGTTCCCCTTCCCTTTCCTATTAGTAGGTGTTGCGAGACTTTGTATACAGTTTGGGAAAAAATGATAAAAGTTTTTGAGATTTTGTGTAATTTTTTATAGTTTTACGCTTTTTTGTCCAGCAAAATAAGACTTTTTGTTGATAATTTTTACACCGCATATGTAAACATAACTCGACAAGTCTGCACTTCTTATGGAAATTCCCTAGGCAATGATATAAGTTTCATTAATATTTCTTGTCATATAGTTGTCGAAAAAGGGTGAACAAATTTGTCCTTAGCCCATTTATATAATTGATTAAGTTCTTTTAGGTGTTGTAGGGTAAAATTTTCTACGTAAGCATTTCATTTCGAGTATTTGAAGTGAGACTACGACTTGCAATGGTATCTTCTGAATTGAATTTGAAAGTTACAAATCGTCTGTGCTAGTGATAACATTTGAAGACTGACAGCAGGGTACATTTCCGTGAACAATGAATCTATGTTTGGAGAATGTTGTTATTTGCTTATCTTATGTACTAAAGTATAGTTGTGGGATGGCAGCCCTAAATCCCTTCGCTAACTACGGCACTCAGTGATATAAGCAGCCCTCTTACCTTATATGTAGCTAAAGCCTTTAACCTTGCCCGGCACTTGGCAGTCATTTCAGTTTCGTTACTCTTCTGGCGGCTCTATTGCTTTTATATCTAACAATATAAAACTACTACTATAATAACATAATATGTACAAGAATATGAAATTTAACCCTTGGGATAAGTTGAGTTTAAGTGCCTCAGATGCTGCCTTTTATGCAACAGGCTAACAATTGTTAAGGACGCGCTCAGCTGGCTTGGTGACATCCTTTTATTTATAAATACATAAGTATATATATATATATATTTTTTATGCTTTACATAGCACTTTTACATATTGTAGTTGTTAGCCAGACTCCAATGGCCCCATGGGGACTAGGCAATTACATAACTGTGCCACAAAACTTTGCTTTGTCGTTGTTGTTGCTGTTGTCATTGGTTTACATGATTCAAATTTATTGTGGTTTATGACCAACAAACTAAAACGCTCCCAACGGATGGCATAAATTTTGATGTACGAAAAGTTTTAGTTGCCCGAAAACAAGAACAACAAAAATATAAAGTGGGCACTGCAGTTTTTTTCTCATCAAATTTATGGAATTAACCCTTAGAAGTCAAGTGAAATATTTCACCTACACTACATGATCATATATTTACCTGTATCTTAAATCAAATATGCCACAAAAACCACCCACAGACATTTTATGAGCACTCGTAAACCAAGATTCAACTAACAATTCTTAGAGGACTGCATCTATTGCATAGTCAGTTTTATGACCCTGCGGGAAGATGAGATTGAAACGTAATTTTTAATAGAGCTATGCACATAAAAAATAATGCCGGCAGTATAAATTTGTTGAATTTAAAAGATAGAATAAAAAAATGGCCCATCATAAAAATGCAGAAATGGTTTCTCAAGCTTATAAAAAAAAAGAGTAACCTCATGTTTTTTAAAGAAACACACTTTATTTGACAGGACATGTTTTTAATACGGTTGGAAAGTACCATTTTTTGATGATGCACTTTTTCGTCAAAACTGTATGTAAGGGCCGATTGTGCGTGTAATGGCCGAAATAATACTCGTCTTTACCCAGGACTCTGTAAGTTGTTGTTCAGCTCTCTCACAAGCTATAACTATAGCTATATAAAAATTTCATTTTATATAGACTTAGATATCTTCATTTGGATATCTACGGCTGACATTGAGGATGCTCTGCGAATCCTGCGGCAAAATATTAGCGATGCTGCCAGGCTAGCTTCACCAAGATGCGCTACTTCCTCGCAAGCAAGTCCAACAGCTCTGGACCCGAAAATTGCTGCGCTCTACCATGGTGTCAGTCTTCTTTCAATTGCATGTAAGACCCCATCGGTCGTAATGTGCGAAAGTGTGGTCTTAGGCCTGTTAAGCACACCATTGAGCAGATATTCACACTACGCCAAATTTTGGAAAAGACCCACGAACACCAA
Source organism: Chymomyza caudatula (assembly GCA_035041775.1). Classification (NCBI taxonomy): domain Eukaryota; kingdom Metazoa; phylum Arthropoda; class Insecta; order Diptera; family Drosophilidae; genus Chymomyza; species Chymomyza caudatula. The sequence continues at coordinate 1,846,237 of JAWNKW010000217.1, read as the reverse complement.
ATCGACACCCATCATCTCTTTGTCGATTATAAAGCAGCATTTAATAGCCCGTTGAGAGATCGCGAACTGTCTGAGCTTGGAATCCCTGCAAACTTGGTGCGACTGTGGTACCGTCGGTGCCCTCTCTTGTGACCTCTTCAATCTTTTGATGGAGAATGTGATGCGAAAGGGTGAAGTACATCGGATCGGGACTGTATTACATAAGGGTGTCCAGTCGCTTGCATACGCGGAGCCTCTGCGGCAATTGAAGGATAATCTACCAGGTTGGGTCTGGTTGTAAATGAGAGCAAGACAAAGTATATGTTTTCTTCGAGTACACACACAGTGGGTGGACTCTCAGATTGATGTTGAAAACTTCAAATCAGTACTTTTAAAGAATCAATTTATCGATTGAAATGGAAGAGGATACAAACATTTTCTACTTTCGAAGTTAAAAACAACTCCGAAAGGAAAAGTTCCAGTCATCCACAATCGAGGTTGGTAGACCAAAGCTTTAACCAATAAATTGAGTCACATTCATAGGGCGCGGAAGTAAAGTTCTCGAGTAATATGAGACTCGATGACTCATAAAATAATGAAGATTTGGATAACTCCAAAAACTTAAAACGGTTGCAAAATTTGTGATACGCAACCCCAAATGTGCCGAAAAAGGCTCATTGAGCTTAGTGTAATTTAGTCAACATTGAAAAACACATTCGGAAACTAGAATTTTTCGGAAATTAGAACTACAAGCGAGCGACCATTTTAGTAAGTTCCATACCGGGCATTATCCTCTTGATCATAATGTTTGTTAAAACATCTATTGATGAAGATATTTCATGTGGAAGATTAGTGTTTATAGGGCTTATCAGGTGCGTGCCAGAAAGCTATTTCAAACGCAATTCATTTTTCGGTTACCAGATATATTTTTAAACCGAATTTCAAGCAAAAATCCAATTCATTGTGTCAATATGAGACAAATATCCAAGAGAGCATGGGAAATCTAACAAGAAGGCATTTCAACTGTCCATTCGCTTTTTTAGCTTTCCCTATCGGCTGCCAGAGTACTAGGAATGGGTTAGCCTCTGATGAGCCATCCCAATCACCACAAATCTAATCTAAAGAAGAAAGCATCTCACCGTTTTTCCACATTATTCGTTTAATAAAGAAAATAATTCCAAGTATTATTCCTAAAAGTGCTAATGATAATCACTAAGCAACAATTTATATTCTCGTTCTCATTATGTTTTCTATTGCAGATGATGAAATTTTTTTTTTTCTGATTGAAATTTTGTACTGATGATGAAAGTTTTTTGATATATCACTTTTGTGGTTCAACTGAACTTATAGTAAATCATGTAAAAAAAACTTCGAGTGGAGAGAGAGGGCGCTCTCAAATCTTCTGCCGTTATCCTTAGAAGATAACGTTATCCTTCGTCAAAATGACTACGCGTGCCCTAAGACGTTAGTATACAATGAAAAAGGATGACGTTCTAGGGTTAAAACAGAGAAATAAAGAAACTTAAACTTGACACCCAGCTATGATCCTTTCGAAACAAAAGTTTCATTTGCAGCGTGTTTGAAAGTGTCAGTTGGAAAATTTCTCCAGCTTTTTCGTTCTAAGAGTCACGAGTTAAATCAAGCCAAAACAATAGATGGCGCCACCAGCGAACCCGTGTAGAGTGCTTCTGGGCTAAGAAAGAGTAGAAAAAGCTCGCCTATTATTCCGATTGTCATTCACTTGGAAAAGGCCTGGATGATCTCTGCCATGATCCACACCAATCGGTGTAGTATAGCAAGGATATGCGTAAGGCTTGGGTAACACATCATACTAAAAGTTTTAGAAAGAGCATCGTCTAAAGGCGCCCGTATATATTTAGGTATTTTGGAATTTGAAAATAATTAATTTCAGTGCACAAGTGCCAACAATTCGCAAGTGAATCATGAGTGTTTGAGGCGACACCAGGCTGTAAGTGAGTGACTCCGGCTGCTGCTAAGCAATTCCCTAATATGTATTTGAAACTTACCGTATACAGGCCCGCTGCAGCAACCGCCGCTGACGACGTGGTCGCCGTCGCTGCTGAGGATGACGATGATGCAGCAGCCGCGCCAGTGCTGCCGTAATTGAGCTGTGAATGATAGCCGCTGGAGAGTATCTTTTTGTGTGCGGATGCATGCGCCCGGTACGCGCTCACGCTGAGTTTCATGGTGACATTTACTGTGCGGCTTCTTTAAATGCGCGCTGTTTTGCTCACCAGCTCCTCCAGCTTAGCGCTTTTTCCGGTTGTTGTGGCTGTGGCTGCTTAAGTTCAGGGGGATAGCTTGTGGAAATGGAATGCAAGGGATCAAGGATGGGGAGCAGTTTTCCCGGTGCTGGCGTCGCTTAATATGCCGTTTAAACTTGAGTTGTACGCTTTGACTCTGTTGCGTTGAATTGGGTTTAATTGAGTGCCCAGAGGCGACGAGCTCTGACGGATGCCAGCGATGGTCCAACGACGTCGAAAGACACAACAACAACAACAATAACAACAAAAAAACAACAACAAAAAAACAAAAAGCAACAAAAAATTTACAAAACAATGCGCACTTTTTTGTATTGCTCGCTTTTGTTGCAGTTGTTGTTGTTGTTATTGTTGTAGTCGCCTATTGTTCCGTTAGTGTCTGTTTTTGATGGGCTGCTGCTGTTGTTGTTGTTGTTGGTGTTGTTGGTGTTGAATGACTTGCCCCCGGCTGCCAGCTGTGGCCTGGGTATGATTCGACTCTGGGGCTGTTCTGGTTTTCGTCGGTTTGGCCTGTTCTGGCCTCTTGGCTCTTGGCTGTTCAGTTTTTAGTTGGCTATAAATGTCGCTCTCTTTATCAGTGTGTGTGTGTGTGTGTGTGTGTGTGTGTGTGTGTGTGTGGTGTGCGTGCCCCACGTTCTCGTTTTTAATTGTTTGTAATTTGGGTTTTTAGTGCTCAACGGTTGCTTCTTCCGCTTGTTGTTGCTGCGTTGTTACTGTTGTTGGTGTTACTGTTGTTGGTGTTACTTTTGTTGGTGTTACTGTTGTTGGTTTTGTTATTGTTGTTAAGGCCTCATGTCTCTTTATAGTTACAAGTAGTTGTTGTTGTTGCTGGTGCTGCTGCTGCCACTGCTCTTGTTGTCGCTGTTGTTGTTGCCTAAAGCGAAATGTTTACAAAAGATAACATTAAAGTGGAAATTAATTTAGATGACGAAGACATTTTAATTTGTTTGGCTTTTGTAAAATGTGATAATTATCTGTCATGCCAGCAGCACACATGAATGCGCACACACTGTAACACACACACACACACACATACGTTCTCATGCATGCCAAAGTAAAGCAGCCTTCAGGGCGCCGAAGTTTACATGCACTACAGTTCTAAACACAGCGGCTAAAAAGAGCAGCTTGGAACTAGTGCTGCTTTCTAGTACACTAAAAAGAACGTTCTGGCTTTTGCGCCGACTCGTAGATTAGAACTCTCACGAATTCAAAAGTAGAACACATTCCATTGAAAGCTGAAAATTTAGAGCTTTCGGTTCTTATTAGCGTTCGTATTTTTCTTTTTGATTTTGTACACATCTTTTCAAAAACTTTTTAAAATGTCCGACAAAGATTTGCAAAGAGAAAGTTTTCAAAAACGTTTTTCAAGACAAATCTGAATATGAAATCAGTGACGATGACAAAACTTCAGATACAAATGAAAGCAAAGTTTTCGATGTCGGCATCTGAAAGCGACAATAAGATTTTGTTGTTTCACTTTCTACTGTTGATTTGAGGAATTTCTAAAACCTTACAGAATTATATTAAATATTGCATAATGCATGTTATAAGTAAGCATTTTCGAAAATATACAACAAATATTTTTAATTTAAGAACGCAAACCCACAATTATTGCATATTTAAGGGCGCTACAGTCATCATGGCTTCTGCATCTTTTAAGTTTTAAACCTTTGGTACATTTGATGTTTAGCTTTGCTTGATTCAGTTGTTCCAAAAATGCTCCCGAACATACTCAAAAACCTCTACTGTATTAGTGTATTGGTGTGTTTTCACCTTCCATTGCAGTCATTTATGCAAAAATTACTCAGCCATAATTGATTGCTAATGTGGCTGCTTCTGTCCAGCATCATAATTAGGCAAAGTACTTGCTTTGTGGAGCAAATCATAATATGTGTGTTTTGCACAATTGTTTGGTTTTCGGTTTAAACCTAAGATTAGTAAAATTTAGCTTAAATAACTAATAAAGATGTTGATTCAAAGATGAAGAATGCGGCATGCACTCTCTATACAAGTCTTTCTGGAAGTCGCAAATTTCAAGTGGTTTCAATTACAGGACTATAATAACATTATCATAATTAAGAAAGGCGACGAGTTGTACTTAAATAAAGTAATATAGGAGGTTGTTTATCCATTAAATACGCAAAGAAGTCACGAATTAAATGCAATTGTGTCATAAACATAAAATGCATTTGCGTGCAAATGCCTCGCCAAAGGCGATGTACACTATAATGACTGCAGTCGATACTAAGAAAACAAAACACTTTGCACAATGCACAACAAAGTACTTAAATTTTAATTGGTCAATTACTTGCATATATTTATCTCTAGCATGGAAATCAAAATACTTAAACCGATTATATTAAGATGAGTTGTAGAAGAGCAATACAATTGAAGTGTTTCTCATATTTATAAGCACACTTTTGAGGTGAAGCTTCAGCAGCAGATGATAGATTTTCATACTAATTAGTGTAGTTTTTGTTTGTATCGTTAGAAAGATCGAAGCTCTTGAAAGGCGGTTACCGCTGAGAGCAGGAAGAGCAAAAAAAGCACGAATGCAATGCAAAGAAAAAGCTTCGCTTACAGTTGATCACATGAAAGCCTCATCAAACATAACAAAAGCTTAGTTTATGGCTTGCATTATCTGCAAGTTGCAGCATTCGCATAATGACTCAAAGCTTAAAGCTTAAATTTGGTAAGCGCACGAATGTGAAGCAAGGCAAAAGCTTCTTTTTAACGAGACCTACTTTAAGGCGATCAAGCTTTTGCTTTGCGTTACAACTTGCAATCGTTCGTTCGTTGTTCTGTAGCCATTTTCAGCATCAAGCTTGTTGAGAGCTTTAAGCTATTACATGAATGCTTCATTTCAATGAGTATGGAAACAAAAATAACAATGGTCAGTATGAAAATCTATGAACTGCTTCTGAAGCTTCACTTCAAAAATGTACTAATAAAGATGAGCTAAAAAGCTTCGCTTACAGTTGATCGCATGCAAGCCTCATCAAACATAACAAAAGTTAAGTTTATGGCTTGCATTGTCTGCAAGTTGCAGCATTCGCATAATGACTCAAAGCTTAAAGCTTAAATTTGGTAAGCGCACGAATGCGAAGCAAAGCAAAAGCTTCTTTTTAACGAGACCTACTTTAAGGCGATCAAGCTTTTGCTTTGTGTTGCAACTTGCAATCGTTCGTTCGTTGTTCTGTAGCCATTTTCAGCATCAAGCTTGTTGAGAGCTTTAAGCTATTACATGAATGCTTCATTTTAATGAGTATGGAAACAAAAATAACAATGATCAGTATGAAAATCTATGAACTGCTTCTGAAGCTTCACTTCAAAAATGTACTAATAAAGATGAGCTAAAAAGCTTCGCTTACAGTTGATCGCATGCAAGCCTCATCAAACATAACAAAAGTTAAGTTTATGGCTTGCATTGTCTGCAAGTTGCAGCATTCGCATAATGACTCAAAGCTTAAATTTGGTAAGCGCACGAATGTGAAGCAAGGCAAAAGCTTCTTTTTAACGAGACCTACTTTAAGGCGATCAAGCTTTTGCTTTGCGTTGCAACTTGCAATCGTTCGTTCGTTGTTCTGTAGCCATTTTCAGCACCAAGCTTGTTGAGAGCTTTAAGCTATTACATGAATGCTTCAACTTACTGAGTATGGAAACAAAAATTACAATGATCAGTATTAAAATCTATGAACTGCTTCTGAAGCTTCACTTAAAAAATGTACTAATAAAGATGAGCCAAAAAGTTTCGCTTACAGTTGATCGCATGAAAGCCTCATCAAACATAACAAAAGCTTAGCTTATGGCTTGCATTGGCTGCAAGTAGCAGCATTCGTATAATGACTCAAAGCTTAAAGCTTAAATTTGGTAAGCGCACGAATGCGAAGCAAAGCAAAAGCTTCTTTTTAACGAGACCTACTTTAAGGCGATCAAGCTTTTGCTTTGTGTTGCAACTTGCAATCGTTCGTTCGTTGCTTTGCAGCTATTTTCAGCATCAAGCTTGAGAGCTTTAAGCTATTACATGAATGCTTCATTTGAATGAGTATGGAAACAAAAATTACAATGATCAGTATGAAAATCTATGAACTGCTTCTGAAGCTTCACTTAAAAAGTGTGCCAAAAAAGATGAGCTAAAAAGTTTCGCTTACAGTTGATCGCATGAAAGCCTCATCAAACATAACAAAAGTTTAGTTTATGGCTTGCATTGTCTGCAAGTTGCAGCATTCGCATAATGACTCAAAGCTTAAATTTGGTAAGCGCACGAATGTGAAGCAAGGCAAAAGCTTCTTTTTAACGAGACCTACTTTAAGGCGATCAAGCTTTTGCTTTGCGTTGCAACTTGCAATCGTTCGTTCGTTGTTCTGTAGCTATTTTCAGCATCAAGCTTGTTGAGAGCTTTAAGCTATTACATGAATGCTTCATTTTAATGAGTATGGAAACAAAAATAACAATGATCAGTATGAAAATCTATGAACTGCTTCTGAAGCTTCACTTCAAAAATGTACTAATAAAGATGAGCTAAAAAGTTTCGCTTACAGTTGATCGCATGAAAGCCTCATATAGCTTGCATTGTCTGCAAGTTGCAGCATTCGCATAATGACTCAAAGCTTAAAGCTTAAATTTGGTAAGCGCACGAATGTGAAGCAAAGCAAAAGCTTCTTTTTAACGAGACCTACTTTAAGGCGATCAAGCTTTTGCTTTGCGTTGCAACTTGCATCAAGCTTGTTGAGAGCTTTAAGCTATTACATGAATGCTTCAACTTACTGAGTATGGAAACAAAAATAACAATGATCAGTATGAAAATCTATGTGTGCCAAAAAAGTTGAGTTAAGTGGCATCCACTATGCATGATTGAATACATAACTGTACTTGTGTTTCCATTCCGGTCCGCATCTCTGTGTAAACAAACATAAGTTTAGTTTCATGAATACATACAAAAACGAGTCAATTATAATACACAATGGATGTGCCGCTTTAGGGTGTTTCATTTTGATTTACGTTTCGGTTTTTCGAAACGAGCTTTTCACAGTAAATGAAAGTTGTACTTTAACCAGAACAACACCACTCAAGAGTATATTAACAGTTAATTTTTCTACTATTATTATATGCTTTGCTGTAGGTAGGCTGAATACTGCAGCTAATTTGTTTGGAAGTAAATCTTTTTTTTTGATCTAGTATAAAAAGCAGAGATCCGTAATCGTTATCCAAAACAAACGATTGAATTGTGAAACCGTAGTCGTACCGTAACCGAATTAAATTTTTTTAGAAAAATTAAATTAAATCTAAAATTTACATAGAATTCTTTAAGCTTTAGCGATACACTGCGATTGCTGTGTGTGCTGCTGGTGCCTCAGCTTCTGCTATAAAAATTGAAACAATAGACAACACAATCTGTTTCTTGCTCCCACTACTTTTTTTTAGTACTCTATTGGCACTGTTTTTGTCAATTTTTAGAATCCTTGGCGGTTTCATTGGTCTAACAGACATAGCAACACAAGCAGCGTCACTTGTACAAAGTCTTGAAAATGGTTGCTTTTAAGCGAAAATTTTGAATTTTTGTACGCTCTTTGGGTTTTTGTATGGCAACGGGTATAACCGGTAAACCGAAACAAATATCGGTGAATCGAATCAAAGCCGATGTTCTTGAAAAAAGAAAACCGAAATAAAAGCGTTTACAGGATCAGGATTACCGGTACTACCGTTATAGTAACCGTATCCGAAATAAGTTACCGTTCGAATCGGTGATACAAAGTGTTTTAATAGGATATCAGCAGGCTTTAAATACTAAGCAATTAGTTTTTGGAATAGTCAATGTACAAATCTAAATTAATATGTCAGTTAAAGGGTATCAAAAACACATAGAGCGAGAGAGAGGGAAAGCAAACCTCTTGGCAATTAGCATTAATACACACATAATTTGTAACCTAATTGTGCACAATTTGGCCAACTCATAAATATCCAAGTTGTTTCTGCGTGTTTTCATTCATATTTTGGCTTCGCTGTATCTCTGTAGCTGCTTCTTTTTCTATTACCTATTTTGTTTAGTGGCAATTTGTGCAATTTGCAAAAACTTTTTGCACCAACTTCATGATAAAGTTCGTGCCAAACTTTCTTTTATGCACAATTTAACCTGAACTCAGCGGCCTACACACACACACACACAAATGTAATTGCTGTGGTATAAACTTAATCAAAAAGATTGCTCTTTAAAAATAAGTGAATGTAAATTGTCATTAATGTAAATCAAAAATTCATTGAAAGCCAAGAGATTTATGCATAAAATCCAAAAGTAAAAACATTTTTACAAAAAAAAAAGAAAAAGAAATGCCCAAAAAAGAAAACACTTTTGTTGTTGTATGGAAATGCAAAACGCAAACACTTTGGTAAAACTTTCTGTCTGAATTTGAACAAAAAATCCATTACGTATACGCCGCGTAAGGCCCAAATGCAAACATTGAGTAAAACTTTAAACTAAATAAGCTTATCAGTGCTTAAATATAGCACAAAGTATGCTTCATTCTACACCTGTTGGCGCGTCTATATGCCATGTAATTACTTCCATACACACACACACACACGCACACACACACACACACACACACACGCACACACACACACGCAGTCGGCGAGCACGTTAACGGTAACAGACTGAACACTTAACACTTTGGCCAAGTGCTTAAACGGCTTAGGGCTTTGTGTGTGTGTGTGTGTGTGTGTGTCTGTGTGTGTGTGTGTGTGTGTTTAAATGTGCGTGTGTGAGTGTGTGTACTCAGGCAACGATGCGGCTGCAAATTTTATGAGAGTGCCTAAAGTAATCATGATTCTTGATGCTACAAGTCTAAAATATCTGCTTAAACCATGTTGGAGAGTGTATGTAACTGTGTGTGTGTGTGTGTGTGTCTGTCTAAGTGTGCGAGGGTTTATACATAAGACGCAATGAAGCATTATGGCTGGCAACTAGCTAGCACGCTGCGAGGCATCCGAAAAAAGATAAACAGCACCAAGCACTGTCTGATATGTCTCATGATTTCAATTTCCAGAAATTCACGCTCCATTGGGCAGTAAAAACACGCCACGGGTGCTATCCGTACACTACGTCACTCCTCCCGCAGCACGGCATTTCTCTCATGCTGCCTGCCTAACTTTAGTCCTGAAAGAACTCTGACCAAACAAAGTGACATTAAAAAATGGTTTGCCACTTGTCAAAGGCATTAGGCATTTGGGTGAGCCGGGTCGAATCGACGCACTTAAGACGATGTGCCAAGCCAAACAAAACAAGACAGAACGAGACACGACAGGACAAGACAGGACAAGACAGGACAGGACAGGACACGAGCCGACAAGATACAAAAAGACAGCGGCAAAATATTTGACCACAAATTCTAGCAGCATGTTGCAATTGAGCATGTGAATTATATGATAATAATTTCTGGCTGAAAGCGCACTTGGATTTCGCCTTAAATTGATGCCATAATTAGCATTGTGCTTGACCAAAATGACTAAGACTGGACTTTGGGTCACTTCAGAGAAGCCTCATAAATTGCAATACTCAAAAACGCTTTGTGAGCAATAAAACGCACAAAACGTGCGGCTTTTTCGTCTAAATCAAAACGTAATTAAACTGAAAATTCAAAATTGCTGATAAAGAAAAGATCGTTTGAAAAAAAAGGCGCTTCGAGCGTAAAATGTGCTTGCCTAACAATAACACTGGACAACAGCATTTTTGAACCCAAGATGCTGTTACAACTTTTTGATGTAATAAGAAATTTATCAAGTTTTCCGACTGATACAAATATAGTAAATTGCTTTATAACAATTTCAAAGTTTTTTGAACCTTTATGCCCCGTTCAGTTATTACAGATTAGTGCAATGGTCATTATGCACCGCATATACATAGCAATCGGTGGTTGGCAGTACATTTCGGTGCGATATTTTGATTTTACACAGCGGGTTGGCCAACCGATTGCTGTGTGTATGGGGTGTATTAGGATGTATAATTTACTTTAATACTATACTAGCTCGTAAACATTTAATAATTAAGTGAATTACATGTCCACGATGAATTGGTGAAAAAGCTGCCGACATTTCAGAATATGATAAGACCTATTAGCTCTTATCAGGATACGATAGATAGATCCACCATAATTGTCGTTAAAAAAGTAAGTGCAAACTTAATTGAGGCGACTATCAAAAGCGGCAAAAGCAGAGGCGAAGATGTGCTGATTCTACAAATTCCAATGATGGAAACTCAAACGAGTTCAATTCCCGGTGCGACTGGCTTTTGCAATAACAATCAACAAATCTCAAAAACAATCGCTTCGGTTCGCCGGCATGAGCTCGTAGAACCCATGCTTCTCACATGAACAGCTGCTGTATCAGGCTGCTGAAGTAGTGAACCAATTCCATGGTACACTTGACCTTGCAATTTGAATGTAGTTGTAAAGCTAGACACTCCAGAAATTTTTGCTGCTCCAAAAGATGTCATTTGGAAACTGGAGTTGTACTTCCGAATGTTTTTGAGAAATTGTATAGAAGTACACCCAACTCCGTATGTCAATAGTGGCTCAGGTGGTTCGTTGAGGGGCGGAAAAACCCACTTTACACTGGAACAACACATTCCAGGTATCTCTCTGCGAAATTTCAGATCGAAGTTTTTAGTTGTAATTGAAAGCTTCCATATTCAAATTGGTTCTTGCTCTTTTCCGAGTCTGTCGCGAACAATCGTTTTGCAGCCGGGCGTCACGTTCTTCGAATGATTTCGCAGCTCTTGAAGTAAAAGCTCTCACACGAAGTTGCCGAAAACGCGATTCGGCCTATTCGGATGATTCGGCAACTCTTAAAATGGAAGTTCTGACACGATTTTGTTGCAAACGTGCAAAAACTCTGGATTTAGGCTTGATCGGTCTACCTCAAGACGAATTTGTATTTATTTTGATGTCTAATTGGCTTTGTTTGTTCGCAACTGTTGTCCTTTTCGAGTTGTCCTCTCGAAAGGCATTTTTAACACTTTCAACCTACTTTCTACTTTTTGAAACATTCAAACACCAAAAAAAATAAGTATGCATTAATATAATGAATACCACCTCAGCAGGGCAAAGCTTGTCGTGTGAGGCGACTAACAATGACACTGGGTTCTTTCAAGACCAGTAGAGCTACCCCAGGCCTTAAACAGGCGTAGGGTTTGGGACCCACCACGTAAAATAACAATTCCAATGAAGGAATGTATTTACATCAGGCCGTAAACCGATAACGGGTTGTTATGGCCAGTTAAGAAGAAGTATATATATGTAAAAAATATATTGGTCACTTAAATTATCAATGAGTAAAATTAAAATTAGTTAGCTATGTATATGAATCAAATTCAATACTAAATAATATTAATAACGTAATACCAATTGTGCTAGTGTTATTATTGTAACTATTCCAATTGGCCAAAAAAGCAGTTATTAAAATTAAATTAAAATCGGATAAATACATCAAAAGTTATAGTAAAAAATATGCTAATTTCAATCCCCCCCCCCCCCCCTAGAGTTACAAAATTTGGTGTGGAGACTCGTGTGACTAAAATCGTTGAAACTGCATCCCCTTTTTTCAATGGAACCCTCCTTTCCCGCGCAATCGATTTACCTTAATTACTGCCATACTCCCCAATATATTGATTTGAAAATTGTCACAGACATTATAAAATGTATTTTTTATCTATGTTACAAACTTCAACGAAATTGGCTTAAGAATACTGGTCTTTTGGGTATAAAAGTAATTTTTACCCCACAATAGCCAACTTCCCAATAGGAAAACTTGTCAATTGGAACTTCCCAAATAGGAAAATGTTTAAAGGCATATCGATCTTATGAAAATAGATATAATAGTGGATACTTCCGTTCCCATTTTACCGTATTTAGTGTTTATAGAGAAAAAGGGTACAGGGTATTCCACTGTCCGGCACCGTCCTGACTATCTGCATTAAATTTTTTGTTGTTGTATATTTTTAGGCGAAAAATATTTTTGAACTGCTTTATAGTGTTAACGATAAACTGCATTGTAGACGATAATAAATCGAAATCGAAATCGGGGGTACGTACTAATATCGGCATTGTTTTGACAATTTTTGCATGTCGCAAGTGAGGCTACTAATAACAAATTAACTAAACTTGTCCGAGTGTGTTTTGATTCTGCTGTCTTCATTTTGTTTAATAAACAAAAATTCAATATCTTAAAAAACACATCTATCCCGAGAAGCGTAAGTAGTCGGTATAACTTTCGCATATATAAGTTTTTGCACATTTTAAGTGGTAAACAATTTCAGAGCTATTGAAAACAAAATGGTTTGCCCTACTTCAACCAGCCGCACTGTGCCAAAGTTGCTGGAGGTGCAATTTGGACATGTTATAATAGAGGGAATCAACGACACCCTGGTTGCACTTGCCGCCGCGCAACATGCGAATCACCAGAATCGTAATGATAACACTGAAAACAACAACGCCGCCAACAACACCGCCAACAACACCGCCAACAACAACGCCAACAACAACAATGGAACAGTTGTAGTCGAACCAGGCGACAACCCTACAAATGCCGAGAACCAGTAAATAACACTTTCAAGCAAAAAAAGTGCAAAGATGCTTTTTTTGTTATAAACAAACAAACAATATTTTCACAAACGGTTTTGAGTTAAATCGCCAACTCTGCCTTACTAAATCGCATTATACCTCATACAAACACAAATATTATCATTTTTAAAGCTGACAAAGTCGGAAGAGTCAGAATTCTTTAACATGTTTCAAGTCTATGTGCCAAAGCAAAAGCTAGAATAAATAAAAATGACTTAAAAAATATCATTGCTTTTTTATAATCGAAATTGCAGCAACCATAACTCTAGAACTTATGACTATATAATTGTATGGCTCCACCAACTCCTAACTGAAAGCTATGTTATCTTGGTCCATCCAAAATACAGGCGGAATAATATTAGCTTTGCTATTTGATGACGCAGCCAGCGTTGCCATTGGATGTTAATTCGTAGTCGTTGGCAACGCGTAAACACGCTAAGAGCATGTGCATCAGACTACGTCATCAACCACGCCAGTAAACAAACTTTGATTATTTAAAAACAAATAATTTTATTCTAACTATTACACTTTGTACATATATAAATCGTTTTTAACATCAAAATGTTTCAATCTTTCAATGTATATCCTCTGAGATTCTTAGATTTTTCGTCACAATTAATATTTCGGTATCAGTCTTGTTTACATTTTATAATTCTCCAAAGTCCAAAGCCTTTATGTTGTCACATCAGCTGTGTGTCCAGTGTTGGAAAGGTGTTGCAGCTAATAGTGTTGTCATCTTTTGTTTTTCGCATCTCCTTTATGTTCTCTTGTTCGCACACTCAGAGCGCGCTTTATTCCGCCTATGTATACTCCGTTACTTTCTCTTCCTCTCTGCCATTGCACTCAATTTGGCATACTACGTTTTGTTGTTGCTCTTTGCTCCTTGCTCCTTGCTTATTCTGTCTTTCGTGTTGGTAAACGTGTAATTTTATGTGCTTTGTAAGCGAATATAAATTTTCTTGTATCATTCTAATTAGTGTTTCTTTGTTAATAATATTCTGAATAATAATTAATACTAATTAGTAGAACTAATATTCCTTTTTTTTCCTTTTCCTGTGTATTGTTCTGTTCCAACTTCTGCTTCTTAACTGGCCATAACAATCCGTTGTATTCCTTTCATTGCAATTAAGGTTTTACATGGTGGGTCCCAAACCCGACGCACAACCCTTTTAAGGCTTGGGGTGGCTCTACTGGACTCGAAAGAGCTCAGTGTCATTATAAGTCGCCTCCTCCGACAAGCTTTGACCTGCTGAGGTGGTATTCTCTAACCCGCTCACCACACGGTTAGTGTTCCAACTTAGTTTTTCGTATTTCACTTATAAGTCGATCAGCTGTGCTGGGTAATCGTTTTTGGCTAGAAGAGTTTTTAGTTTTATGTATATGTTTGGTATATGTTTTTCGTCACTTAGTTCATAAGCTCTCCGTATTATGTTTTTTGCTGTATTTATTTTTTGTTTTTTTGGTTGGTGGGAATTGTAGTTCATGATTCGTCCTGAGTCCGTTTCTTTTATGTACCATTTGAACCTTAATTTTCCTTTTTCTCTTCCGATTTCCCTTTCTACTGTAAATTGTATCCGCCGATGTTGTCCGTTCAATGTGTTTAGTGTTGGTTCTATGTCTTTTTCTTTTAAAATGCAGAATACATCATCAACATATTTTAATATATGTTTTATGTATATGTTCTTAGTCTTAAGTTCGTCTTTTTCACTGTCCATTATTTTATCTAGAACTATGTTAGCAATTATAGGCGATATCGGCATATTACATTGTTATATGCTAAGTAGTTATTTTCCATAAGTATAAATTCTATTACCTCTTTAAAATTTTGTTCTGGTATTTTAGTGTGGATGGAAATCTCTGGCCAACTGTCCATGATGTTGTGGATGTCTACATTAATTGTTATGTTTGTAAATAGTGAGATCACATCAAAGCATACTAATCTTTCATCTTCCTCTAATTTGCCTTTCAATTCAGGGATATAATATTATTGATAATTTTTCCTATATGTTTTGCTAGTGTATAGCATGGTACTTTGGTCGATGCTGCAATTGGTCTTAATGGTGTTCCTCCTTTGTGTATTTTTGGCAGTCCATATAATCTGGGAGCGTTTCCACCTGAGCCGTATAGTTTTAATTTTTCCCGTCCGTATATGCAATTTTGTTTGAATAGCTCATTCACTATCTTGTTGTTTTTCTTTATAAGTTGTTGTCATTCCTCATCGTCTTATATGTAGATTTGTCATTCAGGAGAGTTTTCATTTTTTCATGGTAATCCCTTTTATGCATAGTAACCGTTTTGTTCCTTTTGTCCGCTGGTGTGATGATAATGTTGTCTCTGTGTTCTTTGACTAGGTTTTCCGTGGTTTTACCAACTAACATCTATTGGCAAGAGTGGTTCCCCGCTCCATATCCTTGACAACATTAAAAGTATAGTTTTAAACATTTATCTGAGAGTCCAACCGCTATGTCTCTCGCAGAAAACATATACTTTGTCTTGACCTCATACACAACCAGATCCACCCTGGCAGAGTTTCTTCAATAGACGCAAAGGATTCGGTAACAACTCACTCAGTACGACCAATGGACACTTTCAGTCTCGTTTCGATGTACTTTGGCCGTTTTGGAACATGTTCTCGATCACAAAGTTAAAGAGGTCGCAGAAGAGGGCATCGCCTTGTCTGTAGACTTGTTCGGTTCTCTTCTATAAGTCGTAACAACTTTGCAGGTATACCGTACTCAAGTAATGCCGCATTTACCCTATCCCGCAAAAGACCTTCAAATGCCTATTCTGTTCCCTTCAGATTAGGCCAACGCTTTTTCCAATCCTCGGAGATCCTCTAGAAAGCTTTTTTGTCGTCTTGACTTCTTTTAGCGATGCAGCATAAAGCTGTCCTTCCCAGGTAAATTTACAGCGGGCCACATCCGGTAAATATGTTTCCTGAATCATGTTTACGGCATTGTTTTTGGCCAAAAGTCACGAATGAGCAATGATGTTTGAGCATGTGCATTATCGTAATGCAAAAGCAACACAAATCTGGGCCATTTAACAGACAGTACCTTCACAATTGATCGAACTTGGCTTGCTTTTTTCGGTTTTAGCTCTTTTGGTAGCTTTCTTTGGGACTTTGATTTCGACCTTGAACTCAAGTTTCGTTACCAGTGTTGACCCTTTGGAACAAATCTGGATTGCTCAACAACTCCTAAGCAATACTCTTCCAACGGTAATTTCGAAACAAATTTCGCTGCCCCCAAAGGAAAATATGTTATATGCCGACTTCTTTTTTAGTGATTCGATGATTTTCTATAGAAATTTGCTTCCCTTTTTAACATTTTAAACGACAGTTGATGTGCTGAGGCATCGTCATTAACAACCTTTCGATCTTCTACGAGGAGCGAGCACCACTAATCAACATTTTTTGGAAAAAGTTAACTAACCAAATTGTGCAGTCAACATCTTTTTCACACAAATAAGCCATTTTTCGATAGCAAAGAATAACGTCTAACCTTTGAATCTATAAAAAATTAACTAAAATGGCTAAATGATTGACCAAGTTTGATTGGGCCACGTTTTAAAGATATCAGAGATATTATAAAGGAAGTAAAATCTTTTTTATTCAATATTTAGACCTTGGCAGGAGCCAAAGAGGTGAAACACTTTTATATCACTGCAAGCTGAACAGCAAGTAGTATCTAATCACCTTCAATGATGACCTTGACCAAAGCAGCGTCTCTGCCCAGGCTGCTTGGCATGCACGTTTGCCTGCATTATAGCTTTCCTGAATTTCCCTGTGGTCCGTCAGTTTCCACAAAATAAACAAGAGCACAAATTGATTGCACTGCAATTTGATATTCGTGGCAGCATTGAGCTTTATTCCTGTGGACAGCACTGTTTGAAGTATATATGGGACAGGATTGAAAACGCTTATACTCAAAGTCAATTTAAAAAAAATGCCAAGTTTCAAGTTTCAGGTCAATAGATTGAACAATATGGCTGTAAACCGCGTGAATCTGCGGGTGGAAAAGCTAAAGACACCAGATATTAACACAATTTAACAGTTTTAAGCTGCGAATTGATTACACTAGGCAACAAAAATAACAACGTCTTTGGCTAAAGTATACCCTTTGCGGTTCATTTTGGATCGCTGAATCCGGCAACCCCTTTTGTGCTAGCACGGCTTTCGAGATATCGTGGCCTTAAGGAATCGGGCACTTTTCGGTAAGGCTACACGGGACGCGCCATTTATCACTGTAGACTCAAGTGGCGGTTAACCATCCCACGATCTTGTGTGCCCAATACACGTGGTCTAGGATATTAACAAGCCAAGAGTATTAAAGGATCTTATCAATCAGAAGTCCGCGTGTGCGTCTAGTGCGTTCAGCGACCTTCAATGACAAACCTTTAACATATGGGTGTAGCGAGCCTAGGAAATGTTGGGAGTTTCGAGTTTGTAGTAACTTCGTGTATAAAATTCTACCAGGAGTCTTTCCCTGAGTGGTGGGCGGCTTAGAGAATACCACTTCAGCAGGTCAAAGCTTGTCATTGGAGGTGACTTATAATGACACTGAGTTCTATCAAGACCAGTAGAGCCACCCCAGGCCTTAAAATGGTTGTGCGTAGAGCTTGGGACCCACCACGTAAAACCACAATTCCAATGAAAGAAATACATCAGGCCGTAACCCGGTAATGGGTTGTTAGAACGTGTCTAAATTGGTGCCACGGTTAGTAAGTAAAGCCCGCAAAGTCTTTCTTTTTTGGGATCGGCTATATGCCGACTTTAACGGCAATACGGGGTGTTTCGTGATGGCTTAAAAGCGAAAAGTGTCTTTACACGGAGTGTCCTTGTAGTATACTCTATCTCTCGCTTAGTATATCTGGTAGCTCTCTCAAAAGAGCCAAGTTCTTAATTGTATGCATACTTAGCTGCTGCCTGCGAGCAGTGAGGTAGTTCGCAAGAGGCATTGATATAAAGTAGACGTTGCTATAAACGTACTGTTGCCGTGGTGTACTTATGTAACCCTTAGTCTTACTAAGCTGAGGCGTGTCCCTCTGCTATAGGTTTTTACCCTGATTTTCAACCCAAAAAAATGAACAAAAAAGTACTTCCGAACACTTCGATAACTGACTCTAAATTGTATGTACGAAATAGCAAATACTATTGCAAATGGCAATAGTAATAGTGTTTGGCCTTTACGATACGCTGCTTGGTTATAGAGATATCGCGTCTGTCCGCTAACGAGGTAAAACCCCTTAACTAAAGGTTTAGCGAAAATCAGGGTTGTAAATGTTCGCGAAGAATCAATTATCAATCAAAATTAGCAAAGACATGTGTCAAATATTTGTCAATATCGGTTAGAATTAAGTTCGATTTTCGGAATTCCTAAAAATATATGATCAATTTCTTAAAATCGGCATACATCATTGAGCCAAGGTAGATCAAAACATTCTGATCGAATGTAAGATTCTCACTAAATATACGAATTGGCAACTCGTAAACACAAAATTTTTCGGAGAAATAACGAAACACTGCAGGGTATGCTTCATACAAGCACATTCAATTGAGATTTGTTGACTAGTGTTAGGCGCAAGTTTTGGTTCATTTTAAGGTTATGTAGAGGTATATACGCGACCTAACGGTCTCCGAGATCTAGGTGTGCTAGACGACGCTGATCACTTTGTTAAAAACCTATTATTATAGGTGTTGCACAAATCTATATACATAGCTTAAAACCAAGTGTACAGTGTATAGGAAAAGTTTTGTTACACAATGCGAACGTTTTGTGATTTCATAAAATGCCATGTGAAACGGTATGCACAGAATTTTTGGAAACCATTTTGTTGTTTTTGTAACGTGTTTACGGCACAAACACACAAACACTTAAACATAACTGCTAATGCGTTTATGTGGCGTATACGCAATTCGTCTTTAGTGCTCGCCTCATTGACGCCTGAAAGTATGCAACGCACAAATGGTGTGTGGTGCATATTTAAAGAGCCAAAATGATAGCTTTGGGTCGCGTTTGCTGTGATTTTGCTTAATTAGATGGTGATGGCTGCCGGCACGTGCCATATACCCATATAAAAGCAACAACAAAGCTGACAAGCACGCTAATCACCCATCAGCTGCTGGCCGTACAAACGGATACTTACCATTTATACATATACGGATACGGATATACATAGATACTATATATATGTATATACATGTAGCACTGACACACTAAGCAGCACTAAACACACTTAGCCGGATATCCATAACTTTTAGCTGTCATTTTTAAGACGCTGCGTTGGCATCTGCCAGCCATAGCTCGTATATAGCTCGGCAGAGAACAAGACCGAGAACGAGCATGAGACCGCAGCAATCCCTTATCAACGATTATGTCAAACGCTTGCCGCTGGCCAGGCCACTATGAGTACTACCAGGACTAGTCCAAGCTATTAGTAGCCTGACCACGGCTGACTGCCCGGCTCGACCCTTGTCGAGCATAAAGGAACAAAACGCAAAAAAAAACGCAAAATACAAAACAATTTCTATACATATATATCTTTTTTCTTTATTTTTTTGCACTCCCTTATGGGCATTACATGAAATGTCTTTGCTGTTTTTCAGTGGTTGGTTCTGTTGCCGAGCTAAGGCCATAAGATGGATGGATTACCTGCACCACGATTTTGTTGTTCTTTCCAGCTTTGCTGGCCCTTAACTCTATGTCTCCGTTGGTTTGCTTTTTATTATGCTCTTTAAGTGTTGCAGAGTGTATAATAAGTTTGTGAAGCGCTTTGTAACACATCACAATGTTACAGTCGAGAAATTGTCCCTAGAGCGTGCAGTTGACTCAACATTATGAGAAGAGTTGTACCAAACGGAACGAACTAATCTCGACAAACAGCTCTCAATTAGTTAGATCTAACTAAACGAACGATTAGTTCTTGCTGCTTGCTTCATTCGAACTCCTTACTAATTATTTAGTATACCTAACGAACTATTATAGTTATCTCCAAACTGCACTCCATCCAGTCTTCAAATCTAAGAACAAGTCATTTTTGAATATAAAGGATCTAGCTGGTCAGAAAACAAAAAACTTGCTTTAGCGATGGTAAAAACTAGTGATGCAGATCAGCTTATAGGTTGCAGTTCTTCTATTTAGAATATATTTCGGGTTGATATTTAAACCAAAATGTTTGTGTTGTGGCTATAACAAACCGTTACCGGGTTACGGCCTAACGTAGAGTACTCTTTCTGACGATGGTGCCAAGGTTAAAGAAATACCTAACAAAATCAAAAGCATAGTTTTCACCAACTGTCTGAAAATCCAACCGCGGCGTCTCTCTACTCGACTCTCTTGCTCTCATTTACAACCACGTCCCCCTGGCAGATTCTAAAAAAGGTAACTGCTCTCTCAGTACTATCAATGATGTTAATATCATTTGCGTAGGCGACCATATGGATACTCTTATAGTTCAATATTGTTCCGCTGCATAACAAAGTTAAATAGATTGTAGCAGAGGGCATCGCCTCTTCTGAAGCATTTCTTCGTATAAAAAGGTTCTTATCTGGATGGAGCTTGGCGTATTGCTCAACGTCAATCTGCAAAGGCGCACCAACTTTGCAGGAATACCGAACTCATGCAATTCGGTTTATACGCGATCTCTCGGCCATCAGCTTTATAACACTATGCTACGAATTTGACCTTAATGAAGGGCCTATGGGTAAAGCATACCTTTACCGTTTTGAATTATCTAGAACGGTTTCGAAATATCGCTTTTTTAAATTTTTAATTCAAATTACAGATTTCGGAAGTGGCGATGTCAGCAAATCTCAATTTACTCGCGAGCCTTACTGTGTTATACAATACAACAAAAAATGTGAGAAACCTTTTGTACTTTTTAAGTCAATTGCTTTACAAAAAAAAAAAAAATTATTTGTAATTTGGAAAAAAAATTTGAATTCATTGCCGTGTAACTCGCAGTTAAATCAATGTAACCCAAAATTGTTGAGAAAACATTGTATCACTATTTACTTGTCATAAATGTATAATATGACATAAAGTTCATCTCGATTGGTAGTAAGGCTAATGAGTAACATGAGATTTTCTGACTTCGCAACTCTCGAAATCCCGAATTTTTTCAAATAGCCATAATTCGGAAACGTTGCTAGAAAATTCAAAACGGTTTCCGGAACCAGAAATTGTATGTTTTAAACACAGACTTTTTTTGTTGTTGTAAAGTGTAGTGGGTCTACGTCAGGATTTAGCGCAGTGTGAATATGTGGCGAACTAACTTTTTCGGACGACCTTTACAAAATTCGGCGCTGAACGATCAACGACCGGTTTCCGATGGTGATGCATTGCCAAAAATCAAATTAAGTTCATCGATGCACTCTTGTTTAGATAAATTACGTCGAAGTGGTAAAAAATAATCGCACGACAATTTTTCCATTTTTCGGCTGAGGTAAACTTTTCAAGAGACATCGTCATGAACATATTTACCTTAAAAAATACCAAACTTGACGATTCAAATTTTAGAGTTGATAAACCTAGGCTGGAATTGCTTATTCCCGAAACATGAAAGTCAGCCCTCGTATTGTATTTGGCAGATAGCGAAAATGCAGCACATTTGTTGCGTGTAAGCGATAATTTCATATAAACGATTATTGGATACATGCAAAATATTTCCATATAAGTTGTCAACTTGTGTGAAGCAACACGTGTAAAACCTGACATCTATTATATAAATTAGCTAAGGAAAATTTTGTACACCCTTTTTCGCGAAATATATTGGAAGAAATATGACTGGAACTTATATCATTGTGTAGGGAATAGAACAAGAATTGCTTCTCGAATAATACCTTCTCGATACTTTCCTTTCATTTCGATAAACCTAAAGAAATAATTCATGTAAATGCAAACATTTTAATTATCAAACGGGAAAGTTTGCATATAACCAATAACATTTGCACAGAAAATTGATAGATGAAACAGCTGATCGATATCCAATAGTCGCAAATAATCAACTTTCGTATAAACGACTATTTTTGTATAAATATTGCAAAAAAATGATTTCATACAAACGCTACGTCTCATAAACGATATATGCTGTTCTTAATATGCGTTGTCTTCGAGCTTTTTTCATTACATTGTGTATTATTGTGGTTCGAACGATAAACTAGGCCGTCCTTGAACCTAGGACTAAGTATCACATGGGATTAAGCTCAAAGTTCGCACAAACTGATTTTCATATGTAACTTTTTGCTTTTCTGGGATGTATGGAAAAAAAACTTCACTTCGAATCAAAAAACAGCTTTGAATTTTAAAATTAAAATTACAGATTTCGAAATCTGATCTCTTAAATTTGGATCCTGATTTGGCAAAATGTGGCGCTAACAAGCTTGCGTCTTTGAAAGCGTCATCTCAAGCCCATTATATGCTATAATCACGGCATGTACTAGGCATACAAGTTTCAACAGCAAGTCGCGCCATATTGTGATTTTGCTCTTTTTTGCTCTTTCATTGCCCAGACTGCGTAGGCATAACTGTTTAATGTTAATTTGTTTTGAACTTAACTGGTCAATCCATATATTGCGTCATCGCGTCATGAAGCGTCGTCATCAGGTGATTGAGTCCATGAAGCGTAAAAAGAGGAAAAGATTCCATGCTTGCTAGGCTTATCCATGCCGAACATTCGCAAATGGTAATTTTTCATGCAGGTAAGGAGCAACGTTCGCTTCCATCATGTTTTAAAGTTCTAAAGAGTGTGTTCAAGTCGCACATCTTGGTATCTTAACTGATTTTCAAGATTTCTACTTTTTTTTTTGTAGGTCAAATACTGCATCGGCTGAGCGTAAACAGCTTGATTTGCTGCTTAAAACACATGCGTTGGCTGTCAGCTATCCGGACCTGGCCGGCACGGTTTTGGTCAGCTTTTGGTCAGATCCGGCCCCTTGGCATCCAATGCCCGTTAAGCTCATGTAAATTGGCAGCTGTAACTGAACCGCAGCATAAATTATGCATGAGCCGGGCGCAGGGCAATTGAATTTACAAACCACGGTACAAGGACGTAACGCACTGGACGGAAAAACCGACAGACCCGCAGACCCGTAGACCTGCAGACCGAGAGATTGTTAGTGTTATTGTTGCTGCTGTTGCGTTTTGCCTCGCTGACTGTTTCAATTTACAAAATTTTATACAAAATCAACAAGGTGAAAAAAAACTCACCTACTCAGCAGCTGGGCAATGGCAACAACAAAAACAACAACTACGAGTGGAATAATGATAACAAAAAATCATTTAAAGTTACGTTACGTTACGTTGCGCGGCAAGCTTATGCATAAATATTTGTCAGCAGTTTTATTTCGCCTCATTTTGCTTTATTTTTCTTGGTGTTGGCTTCAATAAATTATGACTAGAGCAGCGAGAATCTTTGCCGTGATTTTGTATCAATTTCAATGTTAACGGAAGTAACTGTATGTAAATCGAGCATACGCCACGTAAGCCAGGCGCGCTAACCTCTCAAACGCTCTCGCCCTCTGACTGTGTGTTATTTGTTCGTACGTGTGTGTAATAAATTTGGCACTTGAAAGGCTTTAGACGCTTTGCTTTTCGCCTTTCGCCTTTCGCCGCCGCCGATGTCGACGCCTTTTGCTTTTCGCCCTTTGCAGGCGCAGATATTTATCGCTGTAATAAAAGCAATACATCACAACGCGTG
The DNA here is from genome assembly GCA_035041775.1 of Chymomyza caudatula. NCBI lineage: Eukaryota > Metazoa > Arthropoda > Insecta > Diptera > Drosophilidae > Chymomyza > Chymomyza caudatula. Next base: position 1,822,665 of record JAWNKW010000217.1, on the reverse strand, counting down.
CTGGCGTTGTTTCAGCTCCTCCTGGCAGAACCATGTTTGCCTTGCTCTTCAACTGACACTGTAGCTCAGATACACACACGCACATATGTATGTATGTGTCCTACCCAAGTGTGTGCGTGTTTGTTATGAGTGGCATTTTGGTAGATTTAGTTTGTTAGTTGAAACCAAATGTGAAGCAGTTCAGCTTGCTTCTGTTTCCTCTCTCCTGACGAGGTACTCTCCTTTTTCTTCTTTTTTTTTTTTTTTTTGATACCCCATTTCTTTTATTTTTGGGTGTTTCATCTTCTATGACAGTTGGATCGTTTCAAATGCGCACAGCAGCGTGATTTATATGCTCTGTTTCTTATGTGTAGCGCTAAGAGCGAGAGGGAGAGAGTGTCAGAGCGAGCGAGCAAAGCGGTGTTAAACGCAGCAGTGCACAAAGAGTTTAGGCAAAATTCAATTAAACAACTCTTTGACTTGGCATTTATCCTTTGGTACATGCACACATTAGAGTGTCCCAAAACGTAAGGTGGCAATTGTGTTTCATCATGCATCATGACAACTCTTGCCGATTTGCTGTCAAAAGTAGTACATAAATATTTGTACGCGCCTGTATTAGAGGGATTCTAGCAATTAACGTTTATTTGTTAAATAACACACCAAAACATCGAATTCGTACAACTATTTACTATTTATCATTCGAAATCCATTATTCAAAGTTGGCTTTTTACAGGCAGCAACTTCTTTGCGCAACATAATACAAAATAAAAGTACCTCTGCAATCGTGCTTAAACACTGAAGCTGCTGCAACAACTTGAAACCTTCTTCTTTGGCTTCCCAAAAGAAAACTTTTTTTAACCCAAAGAAGAGCATTCGTTGGGAAAACGCTTATCACGGGTTAATTAACGCTCGTTGCTTAAATTTTCAACATTTTTTAACTTTAGTTTTTTGTTCCAACTTATCGTTAAATAGTGACTTGACAGTTACTGATGCATCAGTAAAATGTAAATAAAAACGACCTCAAGGAGCACGACATCCTGTGCTTTTACGACGCAGGATGTCACGATGAACAGGCAAACTTCAGACAGTGTTCGTAGTTTTCAATTGAGCACTAAATCACACTATTTTGAAACTTACTGTTTGTATCTTTCCCCATAAATATCATTAGCATCGACTTTCGATAGTCAACGCCACCTATAATTTTAGTCAGTTCAGCTTAGTGAAACCAGCAAATTATCAATGTCGGAACAGTACAAAAGGGAACTTTTCTCCATCGAAAAAATCTAAAGCGCTTTTTACAAATGGAACCATTTCTCTATTAAGCTTACATTCAAGAAGTATACAAACACCATTGATACGACCTGTGTTTAGAGCTGTCAATGACCCACACAATGGAAGTGTGCTTTGATTATGATGATTCCAAATCCGGGCCATCAGACTACCGCCTTAGAGTGATAATGACCTATATGTTTGCTTCCTGTATTCTTTAAGATATATTCTTACAACTCCGGTATAAGTGCACTGGGTTGCAGAGCAGATTTTTAACGCATTTGAAACAGAGCAATATTGCTCAGCAGTGTTTCTTGACAAAGTCTAGAACGAGGTGCTTTAACTCTAAATGAAGACTCTCTTATCCGCTTCGCATTGTAAAGGGCGGAAAATCATTTCTAAGTAAAAGAAAATGTATTGTTTCAATCAAAGACGAGCATGCAGAAGTAAAAATTATGAGAGCCATTGTTCTCCCTAAGGCATTTCTACACATACACTATTCACATTAGACATGCCTCTACCAAACGTGGATATGAACATCAACCCGAGCAACTTTGTAGTCGCTACTTATGCCGATGATACCCCATGTGGTGAGCGGGTCAGAGAATACCACCTCAGCAGGTCAAAGCTTGTCGAATGAGGCGACTAACAATGACACTGGGTTCTTTCGAGACCAGTAGAGCCACCCCTGGCCTTAAAAGGGTTGTGCGTAGGGTTTGGAACCCACCACGTAAAACCACAATTCCAATGAAAGAATGTATTTACATCAAGCCGTAACCCGATGACGGGTTGTTATGGCCAGTTAAGAAAAAGAAGAATTATTCCGATGATACAGCCATCCTCTCATCATTCATTTGCTACAAAACCATTGTCGAAAAGCACCAAATTTACCAAGGAACGGTGGGAAATGGAAAGTCAGTATCAATGAGAGCAACTCCGTCAACGTTGACTATACGCTAAGCAGCAAACCAGATCTAAGCTTCAATAAAAAGATTTTTCCACGCAAAAGTACACTCTGCTACCTCGACATGCACTTCGATAGACAACTAATTTGGAGACCACACATCAAAACAACTGTCGCCAAATGTTAACAGAAACTGAAAGAGTTGCACTGGCTTTTAAAATCAACCAGGAAGCTTTCCATACGTGGCAAACCAAAGTATTGCTGTACAAGGCTACGATAACTTCCATATGGACATATGCTATTAAAATCTGACTACAAATCGCAGCTTATCCCAAAAAGTATCACAACAAAGAGAGTGTACTTTATCTTCGAGATTCAATCAGCAAACGTGTTTCAAAGAGCCATCCATCCATATGAAATAACTATCGAAAGACGTGCTTCTTGTCATTCTAACAACGGCAATAATTTGCCGCTCTAACTTCGGGGCGCTCTTTCCATTCTACCAAAACAAATTCTTTGAAAAGAGAACTTACTTATCGGAAATTCATCATTATTACATGCCAATAGTTTCAAGAAACCCTCATACTTAAATGACACTTGTCTTCTTTTACTTTCTGCGGGATGTGTTCTTTCGATAACGGTTGGCAAAGGGATCATTAATTGATGTCTAAGTAGTTGACGCTGAGCAATCCCCACCAAGTACTTTCGAACTTGATATAAGTTCAGAAGTACAAACACATCGACTCGTTCCCTCGCATTCACCGTAGTCAACAAGTACTAACCGTGCCTTTTTTGGTACACCCTAATATATATGTATGTATTTTCTTTTTGTCTTTTCTTTTTATATGCAAATTGCAAGCTTCGCAGTTAGGCAAATGCACAAGTTTACAAAACTAATATCCCAGGCAATTTGTTCTCTGTCAAAGAAACACACACGAGTATATCTTAATTTCTAAAATAAATGTTTTCGAAATTAATAGATAAAACATATAAGACACTTATTCCCTGTTCGTATTTTATATTATATTGTAAAATGCATCGAAATGGTAGATTTATGCAAAAATCTCAAAGTTATGAACTGCAGCATAATTGCATTGATGTCGAAGCTACATAGTAGCATCTAAGCTAAAAACAAATGTTTTAAGATCATAATTTCCCCTTTTCTGTGTCTCCCCTTCCCTTTTGCAGAATATGGCTGAATGAGACCATGCAACCTTGGTATCCTTTGCCCTGTCCTCAGGAAGGGACTAAAGAACTCATTTGACCTTATCTGTGTGGTTTTAGGGCTGGTAAGCCCACAATTGACCAGACATTCGCACTACGCCAAATCTTGGAAAAAACACACTAACATCGCCACTCATCTCTGTCGGTTATAAAGCAGCATTTAATAGCCCGTTGAGGGATTGCGTATATGCCGCACTATCCGAGTTTGGAATCCCTGCAAAGTTGGTACGACTTTGGATTTTGACGTAGAGCAACACGCGCAGCTCCGTCAAGATAAGAACAAGCTTCTCTTCATCTTTTGATACCATCGCTTCAGACAAGGCGATTCCCTCTTCTGCGTCCTTTTCAAACTTGTGTTGGAGAATATGTTGCGAATGGCGGAGGTTCATCGGAGCGGGACTGTATTTTATAAGGATGTCCATTCACTTGCATACACAGATGACATCGTCATTGTTCCCTAAGTCCGTCAAAAAAAAAGACGACAACGGTTTCAGGATGACAACAATTGGCAAACTGACACAGCTGGTTCGATTCGGCAGATTTCGACGTGCAGATTATTGGGCGTTCAGTCGCCTTGCAGAGCGATTTGCATGATTTTTGTGTGTTGGCATGCGAATTGTCGGCCCGTCTGACCGTAGCTTTAACAAGACCAAGACTGTAATCTCCCGAGCGTTTCAAAATAGCTTAATGTTGCAGTTATCTAAGCTCGCATCTTAAGAAGTATTTCTTATATAAAAAGTTACCATTTTTGGAATTTCTGCATTAATGAAACATATTTTTGTTTAAGACTACTAATTTTGTTAATGGTTACGTCTTCAATTACGTCATTTTGGTTACAGTTTGGTCAGCGGCCTAATAAACTTAAATATAATATAAGAATTTCGGGGATTACAGTACGGCTACTTAACCTATTTTAAATAGAAACTTGTACCGCAGAGTAGTGACTTAGAATCGATTCGAAAGCTTGCTTTTTCTATAACATTTCAAATATATCTGCGGCTTTTGCTTGTTTTAAACATATTTTTTGAATGCAATTTAAACGGACCTTCACAAGGTTCTTATCTCAAATGCAAATTGTTATCTCTTTTTTATTAATTATGTCCATTTTTATGTCAAATTCTCTTAACTAAAATCAAAATCAACTTTTTAGTCAAAAGTAAAAGCAACTGGCACTAAGCGTATAACACTAATTAAGGTTTACTAAAGTCTGGCACATTTTTAAAATTAGCTATATTTTCTGAGTTTCACTAATTATGCAGATTTGGGGCGCATTTCTTAGTCCATTTCTTAAAATTACTTGGCTCAAAACAAGAGCGGGCTTATAGACATTTATACAGACATTGCTGAAAATGGAAAATATGCTGCCTGAAGAAAACAGCAACGACAGCGAAATGCGGTTATCCGTTATGTCTAGTATACGTATTTATGTAAAAAGGAAACCCATTTTGGTGAAAATTTGTGCGTAGTTTGGGTTGGCTTGTTTTCTTCAACTAGAACTTGAATGTAATAAGTTTAGTTGGTTTGCAAAGTTTATGAATGCAAAGTTTTTCAACTATTAAAGTTTTAGCATACTGCACGGGGGATGTTTAATAAGTCAGTGACTTTTTGAATTTCACGCGTAGTAACTTTAAATGCAACACTATTCCTGTCAACTGCCATCTGTGATTAAAATACTGTCAAATTTTTGGGCCAGCTGCGTAGTTTAAATTGTGTTTGAGTACCATTGAAAGCAAACAATTACGTGAAATTCGAAGAAAATGGAAATCAAGTTGTTAAAAAACAAGAAAGCAAAGGCTGAAAAAAAACTTTTGGAACTTTGCGCCATCAGTTGCACTGCTTAGGAAGTCATTTGTTGTGGTACTTTTTGGTCGCAACAGCACAAGTGATGTCGAAATTGTAGGTCTCTCAAACTAGGGCGTATTTATCCTGAATCCAGAAAATGTCTATAAAAAGCATGGAGCGATATTGGACGATGGAAGAATCGAAGCTGTAGGTATCTGAACTGAGCGAGTACGTGACATTTGGCATTAATATTTGGACACAAAAAAGCTATCACAGCTCACACTCGACCATGTGACTACTACGCGTTTGAAGATAACGACACATAGATACAACACAACACACCAAGCAAAACGTACTTAGGAGCTGTTCATAAATGACGTCACCAAAATATTGAAGATTGCATGCCAATATAAAGTTTTTCAGATTTTATTAACATTTTCAATGTTACGTCACGTTTTCGTAACAACTCCCTCCCACAACGTCACAAAAAGTCACAATTAGATAACCCCTTCCCAACCTCTCAAAGTCATTTATGAATAGACCCTTATATAGTATATAGTCACCCTGGCAAAAATCTATTATTTGGTCTACGAACTGCTCCTCCATCCAGCATATTCTACAAATTTAGCTTCCTGCGACTATTTCGCATAGTACTATCCAAACCTGAAATAAAATTTCTGGAGATTTTGGATTTTTAAAAAACAACTCTAGAGTCGATGCTTGATTACCGTTTATCTTCATTTCGCTGATGACGCAGACTGATGCAGAGCCAATGGAGTGTTTAAGCGGAAAATACTCTATAAGATCTTTGGACCTTATGCATTTATAATTAGCAGTGTGCCAGAAATCTTTTGTACTTCATTGCAACTCAATTGCCATTTGTCGGTGTACAAGATATTAATCAAAACCGATTTTTAGTCAAAAAGCCATACGTCAATGAGGCAGATATATCTTGGAGAGTGTTGGAACTCTAACAAGAATTCAGTAATGCAACTAAGAGACCGGTTTGCATCGTTTGGACCCTAGCGATATTGGAAACGGCCGCAATTCCACAAATTGGCAAGCTAAAAGACCATGTGGGCATAATCATTGACTTGTGTTAAGACTCCTAGGACGCAAGCGTTAGTAGAGATTTTGAAGCTGTTGTCATGGCTATATGCTTACACTAGGTAAGACGCTTGTCCAAATACATACCCAGGTATCAGACACAAGACACCTGTGGTATAAGCGGATTTTCGAAATCTGACAGAAGGACAAACGCCGTACTTGAACAAACGCACTGCGTGGCTATTGACTGCAGGACCACCTACCGAATTCATCCAGAAAATCCTGCGTGACCGTTGCCGCTTCATTGGAGCTAGCCGAGCTTGCCGACCGAAAAACTAATAGCGATATTTTAAAGTTGACCAGAATTTGTTTAGCCAGACAAAAGATGCCTTGATTAATTTGAAATGTATTGAAGCTATAACTTTTGAAGGAACACCCAGACCAAGTATTGTATCAATGTCACCTAAAAAGTTACACCCAAAGCCGCTGCACAATTACTTTCTTATTTAAGTAAACCTTCTAATAAAGGAAGTGTATCAGTCTGTCTGTTAGTCGGTGTGTATTTCAAGGTTTGCCCTGAAAGTAAAAACAATTCTTGTATACGTGTTGGTAATTTTTACCAAACTCAATTAAAGTAGTTAGTGACGTCACAAGCTTGAAATTATAACTTTTTACAACTAGTGTTCGGCCATGTAGTGAACGCTTTCCCTCCCCCTGAAATATAGGTATGAAACTACACATAAAGACAAGGCAATAAGTAAGTCTGTTTTTTTTTTTTTTTGAAAACTTGACGAAATTTCATCTGACAGTAATTATGCCGTAAGTCAGTATTTATGTCTAGTGAAATGGCATTTCACTAGCTGCTGGGAGACTTATGAAATATAAATGTGTATATATAAACGTCCAGCACAGACATTCATATATATAATGAGCTTGGGGAAAAGGAGCAGAGGGGCTACAAAGCACAGACTGACAGTTCCTCGGGCAGGATGCATAAATCATGATGTGCAGTGTACAAAGGTCAAAGCGTATAACATTCTGTCATGTACATAAATATTTTGGAACTTAGCAGCAATCTCTGCACTTCAGCAAAGTGAAAATAATCTCCATGAAATGTTCAATTTTTAATGCACTTTGTTGGAACGCGATTCGATTTTCCTAACGGCTGACAGTGGTCGAAATGCTATAAAAAAGGTGAAAAAAATGACTAAATTGTGCCTGGCTAAAGTATAACCTACCGGATAGAGCTGCAAATAGATTCAGGAAAATGATTCCATAGTAACGGTAGTACCACATAGTTAGTAATAGTAACTTTGGACTTTTAACCTTCTTACGTGTGTCTAAACTATTAATAATGAGACACAAGAGAAAAAATCGACATAACAATAGTACTATTGAAGTTCTACTTTCCGCATTTGGAGATTCTCCAGTATAAAAAAAATCGCGACTTCGCTTGTTGCCAAAGCCGCGAAATGCGTATAACTACAATTTAAGCTTTTATTGAAAGTTATTCTCTAGCTTTAAAACGTTTTGGTCTATTGTAAAACGATTTCGAATGCGAGGGCAATGAAATGAGCTACTTTTTTCGAAAGAGTTGCAGCTAGATTGAGCATTTCGACCACTGTGCGGCTACGTGGGCGTCGGTAATAGAATTTGTGGCAGGCCAAAATTGTTGCGCTGGCCCCAGGTGCCCACTGCCCCAAAATGGCAAATGTTAAGCAGATCAGCCCGGAAATATGAGCAGCAGCAGAGCAAATTTAGTGCTGGCGCTGATGCCGCAATACATGGCGTATGCTTAACGCAGCTGTCAGCTAGCATTTGCACAGCACAGTACAGTCAATACCATATAGAGTATATGCAAAGTGTGCAGTATAGCGGAAAATGTGTATAGCCGGTAGACAGCTTTGCCTGGCTGTCAGGTGTCATTAGTGTGTTAGTTGAGTTTCAGTCTGGGATAAAGCTGGGCATGATCTGGGATTGGATTGAATTGGATTGAGTTGAGCGCAGACTAAAATATTGCCAAGATGTCAAGGTAATGTCAAGCGATTATTAAGTGTTGAGACTCTTTCAAAGTAAGTACTTTTTATTTAATCAACATTTAAACTAATTGTCATTAAACTTTGACATATCTCTTAGTAAAGTGAAATTTGTTTAAACAAGAAATGACGTACAGCTTACAATGCCATTAAACTCGCTGCATATATGACCCTTTTTTGACATTTGCCACGAAGAGTTATATGGGTATCTGCAGCGAGTGCATTATGAGGTTTAACATGATGGAGACCATGAGGAATATTGCGCATTTAAAATCAACAGGATCCATTAGAAACAGAGGCCCAACGCTGTTTAAAGCTTATTGTCTGTGCAAAAGATTTCATGAAACTTGCAGATTGAAGGTAATGTGTATCTTCTATTGACTTTTCGGTTAAACGTTTATTTGCGCTTTAAAATTAGAACCATTTCTATAAATTAACTAGACAAACGAATGATGCTCTCAGGCTTTTCCCAAAAGTCAAGCATATGACGCTATGTATGTATGACGTATGTAGTAACGAAATCTCTTCCTGCAGAGAAGGGAATGTGAGAGCACAGAATGAACTGAGTTTGTGGAGAGAACACTTCTTCGACTTGTTGTCGGGCGATGATGACAGCTCCAATCACAGATTGCGGCTTGGATATACCACCGGCTAGCGGCTTAATATCAACAAAGCTGCCGGCGCACAGTGGTTCAACTTTGGTGGTGGTCAGTATGTAGTAGGGTGCGAGTACAAGCACTTTTGCAGATTAAGGCTCGTATGCATAAACGATGACTGGAAACCCATTGTTCTCTGTAACGAAGGCTTTATTTATAGTACCACGATAGGTCAGGAGTCCATAAAACTTGTTCTTGAACCTTTCGTGGAATTTTTTTCTAGCTGTTAACACCCAAATGCGGTTAGAGCTTCGGCTCGTGTGTCTTTAAACTAGTTGCGACCCAAAGACGATCAGAGGTTTAGATACCATGCCAGAAGCCATAAGCAAACAGAAATGACTACAATATGACAGCTGAGGAAATGGCACACAGCCTAAACGGCAGATGCACACGGTAAACCTATATGACTTAATGTCCTTTGTTCTGGCGGTCAGCCATCGTAAGAGCTTGCGTTCTTAATAAGCTTGGATAATGCTGGTCTGGTAGATCGGGGAGCAGCTCCCTACTACCAAGGTAACGCACAATCTCCAAGTGGTGCCAACTAGTTAGCTGCTCTAATCAACACTAGGTGTTAGGGCAATAAGCTAATGCAATGCCCACGACTTAACAGGGTATCCACCGCGTAAAACCACCTTCCAATATGAAATGGTATAAGCCGCCTGGAGAAGTTATTAGACCGTAGACCAGTAACGGATTATTATGGCCGGTCAAGAAGAAGCAGACTGCTGTTCAATTGATTGACTTCATCAAGCAGTAGAAAACGTTGGTACTACGTTAGAGTATGGTATGGCCAAACTTAACTGCTATGAGTTTAAATTTGTAGTACCTTCGGTTATGCAAGCCCTACGTGTAGCCAATCTGATGCCATGGATAATCAGAAAGCCCGCTGAACTTCAACTTCTTCGGATTAGTTCTAAGGTGACTTTTTGGTTACAGCACATCGGGGAGTTTCGTGTCGGCTATGGCTTATTCTCAAAACCTGTTCCAAAACAACGTTATTCTGGGAGCCAAAGAATAGTAGTTGTATGGGTCGCCCTCGTGCCAAACCAAGGTAGAAGAAAATTTAGCTAAAACAACTATTCCCATTAAGTAGCAAATAAAAATTATCGGTTCATGGCATGATTTTATTGGATTGCGATATTGAGTCTTAGTAGGAAGAGGCTCATACTTGAGTTACTGTACTTTTTATTACTCTTACAAAAGGTGAACCTGCGGTATGCAAAGAATCATTGACATCAGGCAAAAGTGTTGTTAGATATGCTAAAGGCACTCACCGGACCTTATCAGTGCGACTTTCGATCCGACAAGACCATCAGTAAGAAGACATTCACGCTATGCCAAATCCTGAAAAAGATCCACGAATCCCACCTCTTTGCGATTAAGAATCATTAATTGATAGCCCCCCGTGTGGTGAGCGGGGTAGAGAATACCACCTCAGCAGGTCAAAGCTTGTCGTATGAGGCGACTAACAATGACACTGGGTTCTTTCGAGACCAGTAGAGCCACCCCAGGCCTTAAAAGGGTTGTGCCTGGGGTACCACCACGTAAAACCACAATTCCAATGAAGGGATGTATTTACATGAAGAAGAATTGATAGCCCGTTGTTTAGTATTGCTAGGCAAGGAACTCTTCGAACTTTTCTGCACCGTACGACATATCAGACAAGGCGCTGCTCTTCAAACTTACATTTTTTTTGTTGCTGCAATAGCTGCTATTATTCAGCGTAATCATTTGACAACTTGTCAACATTTCATTGGGCGTTGAAATAATTTAGCTGTTTCAGATAATCTTAGCCAAAGTGCCTAAGGTACTTAAACAATCAAGTTATCGAATAACAAACAGCTTTATGCTGACCAAAATCATGAACTCCCAGCATTTGACACTCAAAATAAATGTATAATCGGCAGCTTCTCAGCACTCAACGCTGATGATGATGATGATGATGCCAAGTGCGTCTATTTTAAGGACAATTTGCATGTTACACTGAGCGAAATGTCTAAAAGACAAGAAGTGATTCACACAAATGAATACTAAATTATATTGTAAAAGTTCAAATGAATCCCCAAAATTAGTTCAGGCAAAGACCAACGCTAACGAAAACAGACGACTGGAGCACAGTAATGGACCAACGTATTCACAAATTGAGCCGGGATAGCGCAATCCTCGGCACAAAAGTAAAGCAAACAAGATTCTTGCCAGTATTGCACCCAAATGCATAGAATTGGAAATATTCGCGAGTAATATTCGAATGTGTTGCAAATTCATAGAATCCGACAATCAGCTAAACGATGTTTTAGTATGGCAGCTTGTGAACAACGATACCAACTCTGGACCTTTTGTCAGAGTGCTATTGGGATTGGTCGTTCAATGTACCGGCCAAGGGTTCCATTGTATTACTTTCATGCCCCTTGGTTTTTGTATAAGCACCGGTACAGCCGGGATAAACAAATATCGATGAATCGAATCGAAGCCGATATTCAGGAGAACCGGTACAACCGTAATAGTAACCGTATCCGAAATTAGTTTCGGTGTGAATCCTTGTTCTATGTTATAAATAACTGCATGTTTGAGACTCGAAAATTGTGCACAATCTATGTTTATGTCAAAGGTTTTCCTAGGCGTTGCCATCTTCAGTAGCACATATACATGGAATGGACAAAATGTGTGTGTAGCGCGCATCAAATATGTCGTTATGCCTAGAAAATTTTGCACAGTGTACTTAAGTGCCACAAACACGTACACACATTTGATGGCATGTTCTATTTCTGGCAACGCTACGATTAAATTTCAGCTTGATTTCGATGTTGCTCCTATTCGCTGTGCACTCATTCATTAACTCACATAATTCTCTGGCACGACTCTATACTCTATACAAATATCGCTGATACAGATTTTCCAACACTCAAAATACGTTTGATTAAGCAGCGAAACGTTGGCGTTTTTAATTTGGAAACTGCCAAAGGGCTGGCAGCAGTCACTTTCCATGGCTTGTCATTAATTAATCGCACCTTCTAATCACAGTTATACACATGCCGCAAATTAAATAACCAACAAAATGGAAACCACATGAATTTCCGTTTTGATTATTACAGTTGCTGCTGAGCTCTTCGGTTACAACGGGTATTGAGTTTATCAATTTATCGTCAATTTAAATGTGCCAAATGTTTGTTCGTAGTCGAACAATTTTTCAATGTCAGCGAGTTTTCCCTGCTTTGTGAGCTGTTTGTGTGCAGAATTTGAAAAATGGAAAAGCGTTTTAATAGCGACGCCAATGGAAATGGAAATTAATGGACGACCAAGACTTGCTCGCCCCTTTGGCATGACAAGAAAGGGTCAATAAGGCTAACTTAAGTCCTACAAATATGCAAAAGCAGTAGCGGTACAATGGGCAAAACTTGTAAATGATTTTGTTGAGATGTTGCAAAAATCGAGAACTAAAATGACTAAGATGCGTGGCAGATTGGACAAATTATATACCGACCATTTAGATGATTTTCAAGCTCTAAGTCTAGTACTAAGTCTTTGGTTCTAGGCAATTTGCAGCTTTTTACTATCATATTGTATGTACTAGAGCTGCCAATATATCGATGGTACTATCGATATATTGAAAATTTTTGTTAACGTACCGCTATCGATAGTATACATCATTTCTTTGCTATTACTTCTGAGGACCACGCCCTATCTAGAATAGCAACATTGCTAGACCCTAGTTACAAAAATCAGTATCTAAGCTGTCGAAATGTTGGATAATGAACTAGCAAATCGAAACAAGTAGCAATATCTAATCTTCATATTGAGAATTCAGAGCCGTCATCACCAATTGAAAACCCAAGATCAACACGGCAACCACTTTACAAATTCGCTACAGAGAATATTGCACACATGTTCAGAACCAAGAGAGTAGCTGCGATAAGGGATTTTGGAAATGCACATTATCATCAGTTAGCGACCCATTATAATACTGGAAGGTTAACTTAAGGTCAATATTAAAGACTTTTTTGTAATAGCTAAACTCAGTTTAAGTCGTGTATAGCACCATTTCTAAGTGTTCCGGCCATATCAACAGAGTGGAAATGGATGTTCAATAAAGCTGGCATCATAGTAAGAGAAAACAGTGCGTCTCGTACGTTGAAGTAGGTCCCTATCAATAAAAATGATTTAGGAATGTGCCACAAATCTCTTTCAAGTGAATTTCAACCAAAAAGCAATTCTTTGGTATCCCAAAATCTAACAAAAAAGCAGCTCACCGACGGATATTTTAGAAGAATTCAAATGAAACTTTGGGCAAAACCGAAAACTTTAGGAAAAACTCATTTCTGGCTACACAGTTTTCAACTGTGTTTAGAATTCGTTTTACCGTTTGAAGCAACTATCGATAGTTTTACAGCTGTAGTTAATTAACAAAGATATACTCAAAAATCAAACTTAAAACTATTCAGTTATTCAATTAGTATTCACAACCAAAATCTGCAAAGAAGCTTACAACAACTTTGAATATATCGAACTTTAGAATTGTATATTTTTAATGTTAAATTACTATACTGCTGGGAGTACATTTTAAACCAGTTTCTTTTAAAAAAAAACGCTCTGGTAGCTATGAATGCTTCATAGTGAAGAGAGGTCATAACATTTTGGATGTTCATACAAACTTTAATTTGACGAGAAGTGCAGGTTAAGCTAAGCGAATGCTGCTCCAGCTGATAAATCATTCATTCAAGAATGTTGAATATGGCTTCAATTGAAAGAAAAGTGCAGCTAAAGCCAATCGAATGCTGCTCCAACTGAAAACACCCATTCAAGGATGTTGATTCAAGCATTTACGAGAAACTTCGGCTATATACAGTCAAGAACACAAAGAATTAGAAGCATTGCTCAATGGAGAGCAGAGGCACAAGTCCCGGAAATGATTCAAAAGCAAGGAAATTGAGTCTTTTATAAACTATAACCGGGAAATATTCAAAGGCGACTATTTACTTGTGGGCAGCACCAACAAAGGAAGCAAAGCAAGGGTTTTTACATTGGATTCTAGCTGTAGATACGAAGTGGTTCATCTACAACAACTAAAAGTAGAATAACCACCACGCTCTTCCTGATAAATCGTTTGCATTGACCTTAATATCAAAACCAAAGCCAAATAATTATAGTGCTCTGCATCTGGTAGGAACAATTGGTTGTTGAGTAATGGCTATCTGCTACAATTAATTCATTTGAACCGTGTATTACAAGAAACACGGCCGGAATACTAACAAAGACCTTATCAAGCCAGCGCTTGGCATCAGGCACCAAAAAGCGCAAAAAAAAACATTTGGAAACGATGCGGTATTCTACGGATATTGATTCCGCGAATGACTAGTGGTTCCGATGGCAGCAAGACGATTTGGCTGCTCCTATTTTCACTTTATTAGATCAAATTTGTATTTCAATATTTTCTTCTGCCTTTTGCATACACTGCAGAAATCTAAAACTTTTTTGTTCCATTGTACTGCTTTTCTGGGTACGACGAATAGTGGGTAGAGAAAAAACAGTTTAGTACCTTGCTATGTGAATCCATGTGAAGGATGGGATGAAGTAAAAAGAACACTTTGTATTTGCTTGTGCTTCCGCTTTGGCTGTGTTATTGTGTATCTGTTGTTGTTGTTTTTTATGCGGTGTGCCGGAACGTAAGATTTAGTGTCAGGCATTGAGGTATAATCTATAATGTAACATCCAGGCATTTTTGTAGCATGAAGCTTAAGATGCTTATAGCCGACTTACCAAGTTATCATCAGAGCGAAGCAAGTCTTATGACATATTAAGGAGCTAAAAAACCAGAAAGGCCCCAGGAGCAGATGGCCCAGACAAAAGAACAGCCAAAGCAGTGCTGTTTTTGGTCCTTGTGTTCATTGCTGTGTTAAGATTGGGACATGTCCCACATGAAGGAAAACGCGGATCTGTATGATCCATAAAACTGAAAAAAGCACTTGTTCCCTGAACTCAAAGCGAACAATTAGCTTGCTGCCCACGATTGCTGAGCTCTTCGAACGCTTCCTGCTGACTCGCGTGTTATCCATTAAAAGCATTAAGGAACAAATCGTCCCTATTCAATTTGGTATCCAAAAGCCCCATGAACATTAAACAAGCCTTCGACAGAGTTTAGCCCAATGGTCTCCTTTGCAAACTCAAGCCTCTTTTGCTGCCTCAACTTCTCTGAATAGTGAAATTTGATGGACTGTTGCACCAACCTTGTGGTTGGTGCTGGGTGGTATGGAGTCTAGAGGCAGGGCCATCTGAGCTGGCGAAAAGTGTGTTGGGGTTGACGCTTTACACCATTTTCACACATGACATGCATCCTGGCACGGCTTAGGTGACACACAGGACCTATTCATCGCCACTTTTGCTGCCGATACGGCCATCCTGGCCAGAAACAATAGTGCCTACGAAGCAACGTATGTTCTACGCGCTGGAACATAGGCATTAATGCGTAAAAATCGCTGCACTGGAGTCATCTTTTGAGAACCAACAGCCGGAGCATCACAGCAGTTGCAAATACTTGGGTATGCACATGAAAAGCCGCCTGACCTTTGGCAAACTTATCTCCAGCGTCACAGACGCTCTTATAAACAGAATAAGCATGCTCAGATGGCTCCTTATCAGCAAACAAACTATTCCTAAGAACAAGAGATGTAAATCCTGCATAGCTCCTGTGCAGGTGTTCGGTTTTGCTGCGAAGTCACAATTGCAAAAAGTCAGAATTCTGCAGGCGAAAACTCTTCGAATGCTAACTGTGGCCTCCTTGTTCAATGCAGACATTGAAAATGACCTAGCTGTACCCAAAATTGGGGATGTCCCAAAGGAACATGCCGCGCAATAGCAAGGCGTCTTCTCAAGTGATGCAAAGAATGAGGCCATGTATTCGATACATTTATATATATATTCCAATACATTTATGTAAATATGTACATACTTCAACACATAGACTTAATTGTTGTTTTCAAGTTTAATTTAAGTTGTTGTTAAAAACACTTGAACAAGTCGAACAATTTGCAAAATCTTTTAAACAAACATCAAATGGAACTTTATTCTTTCGAAAATATGAAACAAATAGAAAATTTTGCAGCCAAACGCAATTGAAAACTTTGCTAAACCATATTTGCAATTTAAATCGTAAGGCACGTAAATAATTGCTGACAAATCATGCAAATAACTTTTAAATCCGATCATGTTGATTACTTCCAATCCACTGAGATATTGTTTTTGGCGTCAAGATACGATACGCTCCGCTTAATCGCATTGCAAGTGCCATAGTAGATTTGCGTATTTTCTTATTAAAGTTAAAATTCCATTCGCCAGCAAATTCCAGCGAAAATTGCCAACTGTCATCATGTCGCACTCATTCAAGAGAGCGCGCCGTTAATGGCATTTGTTAAGTACTTTGCTTCATCTGAATGTTGACCTTCAAAGGCCGCAATATTCGCCATATTCGCTACCTCAGGGGGTCTAACTACCTGGCAGCCAGGCAGAAGGGGCTTGCACTTGGGCTGCAATAATGGCACATAATGGCCATGAGTAGAGAGACAGAGAGGGAGAGAGTGAGGGAAAGAGAGCGCAACAGTTGCACAAAGAGACAGCGAGTAAAACTGATTTATCACTTGATGTTAATCAACTTTCGAGTGAGCTAATTAGCTTGAATATTTAATTTAAGTGCGTAAATAAAATCACCGCAGGCTGAAAGTATGCTTTTTTCTTCTCTATATTACACATACGATATTACGCATACGTACGCACCTTCAGCATATACACTGCCGCTCATCCGAATAGAAACGCCAAACGTTTTGTATTTTCATTCTTAACAATAGCTCTTCTGCTAGCTCGATATTCAATTAAAACGTCTTAGGGGCTGCTCATAAATGACATCACAACCATCGGGGGGTGACTTTTTGTGACGATGGGGGAGGGTGAGTGTTCCAAAAACGTCACGTCACAATTGTAATGCTAATAAAGTATTCATAAATCTGTATATTTTCTTGCAATTTTGGCTTTTCAGCTCGAATTCAAACATATCTATGAAAGATGTTGTATAAAATTTGAAATTTTTTACTTCAAAATATCCTCTTTTCGCTTTGCTAATAGCAGCGTTTTACGATTTACGATGTCACAATAGGGGAAGGGAGGTTGTCCAAATGTGCCTATTTGTGACAAGAGGGCAAGGTGGGGGGTTCAAAATATTCAAAATTTTCAATTTTCAATCAATGCTAATGTATCTCAGTGCAGTGTTATAGGACCAGCCCTGTACACAATACTATAAAGAAAGAAAACACTCGCAACACAGCCTTGAGAACAAAATTGGGTTTTTTAGGGCAATTGTCTAACCAGTAAAAACATCTCCAAATTTTGAGTTCTCAAATATAGATATTCTTTATATGCTTCTCGCACTCGAAGTTGCACGGCAATTCATAGCCGATAACAATCGATTTTTAGCATTGTTGTTTCTAGTTTCTGTTTTTTGCTAGCAATAGTCGTGCAACTTCCAGTGGGAGAGTGGTATCAAAGATACCCGTGACCCTACGAATCATCCCAAAAGCTTCTTGATATATGAGCAACTGTGAAATCTACAAACACTTAAATAGAAAAAAGAAGAATGGCGTAGGAGTACATATGAAGACTGCTTGATCACAACCGAGTATGAGTGTCAGGCGTCTAAAAAGATTTCAAGTTTTGAACATGCCAGAGCGGTGCTAACAACAAATATACAAATGTGGAAAGAATCATATATACTACAATATATAAATATGCTAAACTTTGCTTATTGTCACAGATTGTAAGCAAAGAAGCAGTTTTTGATTATGCAAACTTTCGCTTATTTAGGAAACAAAATTATGCACGTTTTAGTGTAGAAGTTGGTTAGTTTATAAGAAGAGTTCTCATTTTGAAACAAAAATTTAAGTGCCGTTTCTAATCAAATGAGCAGCAACAAATTTACATATATATGCGTGCATGCATGTGTGTGTTTGCATATAATTGGCAGCCAACAGTCAACAGCTCAGTATTTGTGGGCGGTTGGGGGCGTGGGGCGCATGCTGTCAATTCAAATTGAAGCGAAGCAACGGGTGGGCTTTTTGGTGGGTCACAAAATTACTTCCGCTGGATTTGAATTTTTCTCACTTTTTTTTTTTTTACTGTTAAGACAGCCGACAAAAGGTAACAGCGTGCGCTGAGCTGTGAGAAATAACACAGCGCGACACACACACATGCACACACACACACACAATTACTCGAATGACAGGAAAAGCGCGCACAATTCGCATGAAAAGCCAGCCGTGACGAGCAGCGAAAACAACAGCAACAACATGGCAAATGTGTGTGCAATGCCGGGATAAAAAGAAATGGCGAAATTATAAAATATACCCACACACACACACACACACACACATACGCAGCTGCAGATGAATGCCAATTAAGCCTACACTTGAACTCAACTCGGCAGCAATCAACTAACGGGAAAAAAAAACCCAAATGAAAAGCGCAAAAAAAAGAAAATGGCGCGCGCGCGTAGCAATAATAAATGCGTTAGCAGCGCCGCACACAAAAGGCATAGCATAACTTAAGGGGCTGCTGGGTAACGGTAGATGTAGCACGCAACTGAGACACTGAAGTGGCTGTAAAAATGTATGAAAAGAGCAGCGCAGCGCAGAGAAGCGGAAAAGAAAAGAAAAGTCGTCGAGGCGCTGGAAAAATTGTAATAAAAATAATTGACAACTATTTGACATGGCTCATGTGCGATGTGCACGAAACGCGAATGCGCTAGCGGTGCTCAATTAAACACACACACACGCACACACACACACACACACACACACACACACACACGCACACACACACACACACACAGCAGCCTCTTCTGTGTGTGTGTCCGTGTGTGAGCGCGCTTTTCATGGCCGGTCTCTAGTGTACATTTTAACTAGGGCCTCCAGCTCATTGTTGCCCGAACAATCGCTAAATGCTAGGCTGCATGTAATAACAACCCTGTCCAAGATGTGGCACATCAGCCATATGGCCGCAGCGCACAGTGGAACGAAATGACAAATCTGACAGCATTCAATTTATAGCACTTTTTAACAAAATCGAGACTACAAATGATCAGAGCTGCGACTACTACTTTAATGATGTTGCTAGTCAAGCTGAGGTCAGGCGGGCCGACAATCTGCATATCGTACCTGAATCGGTCAAAAGCATAGAAGAGAAAGCTAGTTGGTCAGATTTCTGCTACTGACAGTTTGTTTGGTTTGGCAGCCAACTTTCTTTTCACGAAAGTTGTTTACAGCTTAATGAATCGATTTTGCTCATAATAAGTCAAAATAAGCGCTCATGATCAGCATAATACGAAGGAGGTTGAGGATGTAAAGGAGGATGTGGAAGTGCAGGCTGAGGTAATGGTTGAGGTTAAGGTCAAGGTCGAGTTCGAGGATGAGGTTGATATTGAAGTTGAGTTCGAGTTTGAGGTTAAAATTGAGGTTGTTGTTGAGGTTGATATTGAGGTTAATGTTCAGGTTGATGTTGACGTTGATTTTGAATTTGATGTTGAGGTTGATATTGAGGTTGATGTTGTTATTGATGTTAATGTTGAGCTTGAGGATGTAGATAAGGATGTGAATAAGGATGTGTATGTTTTCCGGTAATTTATATTGTTTGGTCAATCAAATTTCGAACAATATCGCCCTAAAACAGTGAGAAGTATTGCAAAAAGAAATGTCAAAAACATAGGCAATAAATGCATCAGAAAATAGCTACGGAGTACCACTTCAAGCGGAGCTTAAACACCATCATAAGCAACAAACGAACCTGGACAACACTACAGGAGATACCTACTATGAAAAAAGTGTGATACACGGTTGAGTTTTGACTTGGAGTTGCGAGACCGCGAGCTCTTCTGTCTGTCTCTGAGGGCATTTATATCAGCGTCTTCCAGGCAAGGAAAATACGATCGGATAGTCAGGCCAAAAGATCGCTTGCGGTAACTATAATGAACTCTGCTGGTTTGGGAAATCCAAGTCAAATTGTATCTTCTAGGAAAACGAAACAAACTCTCACTCCGATGGGTCCCTGGTCACATCAACATTCCCGGGAATGAACTTGCGGACAGACTAGCAAGAAACAGTGCTGTGAACACCCTGATGGGAGCAAAGCATTAAAAGATACATCAATATACAGATACTAGGAGAAGAGGAAAGAGGCGAACCATAAACTGGCTTAGTACTACAGGCTTCAGACAGGAAAAACTACTCCTCTTATTATAAAAAAGCTTAAGAAAATATGACAACTAGGAAAGATTTCGTTTAAGATTCTGACAGGTCAGCTTACTGGGCACCGTAGGATGAAGCAAGTTGGGTAACACCAGCTCCAGTACCTGCAGGTTCTGTGAACTTAAGGAGGAATACTCAGCCTACATACTTTCTGAGTGCGATGCACTAGCGGGACGAAGGAAGACACTCCTAGGTGGACACAGAATCTCTGACCGAAATGGCGCTGTTGGAACCATCCCATATAATTGGGTTTATTTCAGTGATATCTCAGTAGGGGGTGCGCGGTGCAATACTCCCCAATAACATAAGTATTATAAGATGTATATTTGCAAGAAGAAGTTTAAATGGAAAACTCATACCCTGCAAAATAACCATAAAAAAATTTGCAACGCAAATCACTTAAAATATCGTGGAGATCTGGTTGCCAGCTTTTAAGCGTTTATACCACTGTGCGGCGCTTAGGTCAGCTCCAGGCGCAGAAAGGCCATAAAAATGTAGAAGAAAAAACCCTTTAGAAAATTGACATTAAGCGCAAGCAACCCAATTTTGATTGATTAATAGGCTTTATATACAGGCCTGTATATAATCAATTTTGCATTGCATACACACAGGCGCTAACCCTCCGTAATTAAATAAAAATGTCTAAAGAAGACACAAAATTGTAGCCAAAAATATGATTTTACAAGGACCTTGTAAAAACAAATTTTTGATTGATTTCTAGCTGCCTATGAAGATACGTTTTCTCGCTATGGACACGCCCAAAAACTGCTATGAAATAAGCTAAGAAAACTACGCAAAGAAACTACAATTCAAATGTTAATCGCACATACATTCAAAATGAAATACATTTGAACGTCCTGTTCTCTTCTGTCTATTTAATAGACACGTGCCGCATCAACTAAACAACTTCAAATGAAGAGATGGCAGATAAAGCGTGGCAAATGAACTGAATGGCATTCAGGAAGGGAGTCGAATGGACTGCCTTTGGCTAGAAATCCGAATGAAACGACAAACGAGCGGCCAGACAGGAAATGCTGCGAACGTGCAAAGGTCCTGGCGCAATTCAAACAAATCAAATGAGAGAGCCAAATATAAAAAAAAGTAAGTGAAGAGCAAGTTTGGAGCGAAGCTTAAATACTCTTTGCGGAGTTTGATGAATGCTCAAAGTTCACAATTAGCTTGTAATTGCGCGCTTGTCGTCACAGCCAGGGCTGCCGCCCAGTGTGCTACAATTGTGAACGCATTTTATGCCGTTCTGCACAAAGTTACAGCTCTTTGGTCATCGGAAACCACTACAACCAAATTCATCATCAAAATTTGTCCATCCATGTGGAGTGGAGTCTTCACATTTCAATACAAAGATACTGCTTGTCTTTTTTTTGAGGTTTTTGAGTACATTTTTGAAATCATCTACTAGATTTGTAATTGTTATGTACTCATTTTTCGATCTTCTTCTTCTTAAATGGCTTTAACAACCCGACATCGGGTTACGGCCTGATGTAAATACATTCTTTTATTGGAATTGTGATTTTACGTGGTGGGTCCCAAACCCTACACACAACCCTTTTAAGGCCTAAGATGGCTCTACTGGGCTCGAAAGAACCCAGTGTCGTTGTTAGTCGCCTTATACGGAAAACTTTGACATGCTGAGGTGGTATTCTCTAACCCGCTCACCACCCGGGGGAGATTTTTCGATCAGTCAAACATATTCTCTTTCAAACGAATTACGAAAAAACTATAAATTTTGATTTCTTTCTTTCAACAACTGTAAAATATTTGGCCGATTATGTTTCTTAGTTAAAGAGCACTATAGTTTATGTCAAGGGCCAATGTTTCATATTGGGCTAAAACGTTCTTATATCAAAAGAAGCTTCATGTTGCTTCATGTTATCTGCAAATCTATGACTACGGAACAAAAGGGTCTAGGTATCCTAAAAGAAGTGATAATACCCCTCGCAGTCTGGGAGTCTATATGACGGCATAAAAGCTATCATTTCAGTGCAAGCTACATATTTGGAGGAAATTTATGTACAAAATTGTTTCTTAATTCCATGAGTAGAACACGAGTAGAACATGAGTAGAACACATTTCCTAGAGCATCGGGCATCTAAATGCTGAAGTGTCTTTAATTTAAAGAGTTTTAGTTCTTGCGGCGAGCATAGTTTCCGTTAGGACAGTATGCAGCTCCCCGATCATTTTCACTACCTTAACCAAGTCGAGGCCAAACTCCACGTGGCGCATCTGATTAGCTGCTCTAATCATTGTGAGTTAGATGAGCTAATGTACCCAGGTCTTGAATGGGCTTGGGACCACCATTTAAGAAGAAGAAGAAGTTTTAATGTAAAACAAGCTGAACAGCGTCATAACAAAGTCGAAAAAGTTCAGTAGGTTATACAATCGTATAACTAGCTCTGCTGTAAAGATCTGCAACGGAAAAAACTCCAATTTTACAAATCGGTCTGAACAAATGCTATCTCCAATAGAATCTGTTTAATTGAGAACAACGTGTAGTCACTTATAAATATCTCCAATCCGTTTTTTCTCTTTTCCTCTTTGTTTAATTGTTATCTTGTTGTTGCAATATTTTTAGCAGATCGTATCGTCAACACTATCACTCATAATTCCAACAGTGTCGCTTTCTTTTTTGCTTTCACCATCTACTTATGAAGTGCATTCGGTTCTCATTTCAAGGATGACCAACATGAGAGAGAGAAAGTTGCGCTGGCCTAGCTTGGAAGACATTTTGAAACTTTACCGTGGTAAATTCACATTTGTCCTGGTTTCAGGAAGAGTCGTTACTACTTTCTAGTTTTGCAAATAGTCAAGTAAAACGGACAGATACACTCACAAGGTGTGGTTCTATGATACGGGTACTCTTATAATATTGTCACAACTCATAAATGTCAGAAACTCCTTTGATTTTCGATAATTCTTTGATATAGAAACTTAAACACTAGAAAAAGTAGTCGAGAGACTCGTCACCGCTTCAACAATCAAGAAAGCAGCTGCGATCGATGATTGACTTAAAAGCTCTTTGGCTAAAGTACCAAAGTAAAATAACATCTTATCTTTGTATCGTTTTTTTTTTTTTTTGTTAAGAAGTTTTTTCCTTTACGATATATTCAGTGCCTTATAATAACTTTATAGAAGTAATAGGCTCAGTAGATATTCTACAAATAATAGAGGAATAGTGAAATACTCAACTACTTGAGACTGGTTATAACTTATGTTTTTGATACAGAGAATAAAGTAGCAAACCATGGAAGTAAGAAGATTTGATGTACTCAAAATTTGGCTGCATAGCCATATAGGTTTGAGAGGTTAAACTGTCAACTAAACTTATAAAATGTAGAAACGTTCAATTTCAAATTTGTAAAAATGTAAATATTTGCATTCTCTGCAAATTCCGCAAATCACATTAACTGGCCAAAAGACATGCAAATTGTTAACCTTTACAATATGATGAAGCTCCCTGATCCCTGAATCTCTGATCCCTGACTCTCTGGTCCCAGGACTTTTACATCGCCCAATCGCGTAAAACTTCACTCCCATTGAGCGATGACCCCATATCAAGCCGTTATTTGGAGGCAAATTGTATTAGTAAAACCTTAGGCTGAAAAGTATGCTGAAAGCAGCTTTTGGACCTAAAGCGCAGCAACTACATGTTTTAAAGACCGTTTAAAGAAGCTTCCGAGAAAATTTGTTGCAAAACTACCTTGGAACTTTCTTTTTCCCCAAAGCAATCAATCTTTTTAAAATGATCGACAACAAATTTGCAATTACTAAAGCGGTTATTTCTTTATATTAAGTGCATAATATATTCAGTACTTGGTAGTTTTTTTTTTTTGTAAGAAACTGTCAAGCGGATAAGCAAAAGTAATTGCTATTTATAAATAACTTGTTTTTGCTGAGAATGCTATATAGTTACCTGGCTGTTAACAAATACAAAGAGCTTTGGTTCATGTTGCTAAGGAGTTTGATGAAAGAAAATGTCCAAGTTATTTGCTTTATGCAAACAAACCAATAGGTGTCATTGCTTTCACTTCAAGGCCTCTCACAGAAGAGACCTTTGACATCCAAATGGCAAATAAGAAATTCTTGAGAAAAAATGGGAAGCAAGATGCTCATTACTCAAGTATGGCAAGGCAAAGAGTTCACTTAACAATCGCTTTGATACTAATGCTCAAGGTCATTGAGCGGGGTAACAGGACCACAGCTACTACTTAAATACTGAGCTTCTTGTAGTTCCAAGGCCTTCAAATGTGTATGGAGTGTTTGTCGTAAATAAAGTTTGATTGCAATTTTTAAAGAAATTTGCAACAATTGTAGGGCAGTTTTCAATTGACGTCGATAGTTCATATGGCCTACGCTAGTGTATAGAAAACAAGAGAAATAAAATTAAAGCGCGTTAAATCGAATTCTAGACAACAACTATTGGCTATAGAATTTGGTGATCTACTAACCAAAGTCCATTGGAATGTATTGACAATAGAATGTACACTTATACGCCCTCTAAGACACACCTATAGAAATAACATTGTATGGGGAAATCAAATCAACTCGAAATGCAATTTATGAAAATTCAAGTAAAATGCGCAACGAGCTGCGCAAGACTGAGGCCAAGCCTGTGTTGCTCTATAAAACTATATATATGTATATATATATATATATGGGTGTGTGTGTGTGTGTGTGTGTGTGTGTGTGTGTGTGTGTGTGTGTGTGTGTGTGGGTTTACTAAATTGCAATAATGCGCGCCCTCGTCGCTTAACACATGCCAACATACAAGCGCACACACACACATAGTGCTATACAGTGGAGTCGCGATAGAATGAACACTCGGTTATGTGAACAAACTTATTTTTTACATTGACTACTCTAAAAAGTCTAAAAAGCTAGTTTATAACCAAAAACCGACCAAAATCTCAGCATTCTTTAAAAAACTTTAAACGTAATGCATTATCTTTTTCATTTATTGAATTTTATGTTATGCTTTTCAATCAAAATGAATTCTATGTACTAAATAAGTTAACTTATGCGATGATATGTGATGAAATATGACCCATGAAGGCTGTTTAATGTTAACCCTTTCAGGACCGTTGTTGCCTACAGGCAACATTGCCTTCCAATGCCGAAAAACCCGATACGTAGATTTTGTTTTGAATTTGTTTTGATTTTGTTTGATTGTTTGATCATTTTTGTATATTTTTATGTATTTACAACGTATTCACTTTTGGAAAGTTTCGGGTGTGGACGATGTTTTTGTTGTGACAAACGTGCCGTTGTAAAAAACCAATTGTTTAGATTACCAAAAAAAATCTTCTAAATTGATCAAAAAAGGCAAGTTACTTGATAAAATGGAAATTTTTGTTTAAAAAATGTTAAGCTGTTCCTAAGGAATTTTTTTAAGTCAATCTTGCCAGTATGCAAGATATACTTATCTAAAAAAAAAATTTCGTATGCTAAAATAGAACGAACCAGGATACCAAGAACTTTGAAATTCATATCAGTTAATATTTATGGTCATATAAATAAATGTAGGGCTTCAAATATTCTTTAGCTCCACCCACTTTAATTTGATCCTGAAAGGGTTAAAATTCGAAATTAATCGTGTTTTTTTTTTTCGTTTTTTAAATAAATAAATGGATATCCCGACTAGATTTGAGCATAATGTTATTTAAACACATCATAAAATCGAATCGTATCGAATCGATAGAGTGCACAAATTTGGTATTGTGAACACCCTTGGTTTTAATTAGTTCACTGTATCGCGATTTCACTGTATATATGTATATACACAGCAGCTTTATGTGCAGCAGCATGAACAACGTTGTGTGTGTGTGTGTGTGTGTTTGTGTGTGTGTGTGTGTGTGTGTTCAAAATGAGTGCATTGTGTGTGCTTGGCTATGTAATTTCATTAGGGCAGTAGGACAAGCTCACACACACACACACACACACACACACACATAAACACAGAGAGCAGGCACTTACTCACTTGCTATGCAGCAAAAAACAACAAAAGCAAAAGCAGAAAAGTGTAAGACGGCAAATCCAAACACACACACACACACACACACACGCACACACCCACACATACACACACACACAAAGACAATGCGCCGCTTGTGACTTTGCATACAAAGTGCAAGCTCACACTCATACATACATACAAAGCAATCGCTGTCGCCGTCGCTGTCGCCGTCGCCGTCGCCGTCGCTGTTGTTTCACTTTCACTCCCACTTCTTTTGCTTTCTTTTCCCCCTTTTCTCTCTCTCTCTCTTCTTTTCCCCCTTTCGCTACCATAACACTCAATGAATTCAAACATTTTTCGCATAGCATACTTTTAAGCGCCAAGTGAAAATGTGCAAAAAACCAACTGCGGCAGTTTTCCAGCAAAAATGAAAAGGCTTTAACAATGCTCTGGCCTATGCGCGAATATTATGTAATTGTAAGGCACCCAAAATAAAAAAAAAAACACACACAGACACACTTGCGGGCGCGTCACTAAGACCAACACATATATACATACATACAGAGAGAGACACTTCATTTCTTGGCGTTTTCTTTTGCTTTTATTATAAAGCGCTAAGAGTGTGAGTGTGCGTGTGTGTGTGTGTGTGTGTGTGTGTGTGTGTGTGTGTGTGTGTGTAATACATAAACAAACACAAAGAGAGCGCGCACAGCAGCCAAACACACATACAAAGACACAGCCATTGCCATTGTCGTGCTCATCGCTTCTTCTTCTTCTTCTCAGCTTTTGCTGTTGTTGTCATTCTATTCGTCTTTAGCATTTGCTTCGCTTTCTTTTGCCACGCACACATACACATACGTGCATCTGTATATATCCATGTATATATATATATATATATATCTTTTTTAATGTTACTTTTGCCGCTTTTGCTTCAGTGTTTATTTTTCGACATTCCAAATGTGACTGCGACTGTCATTTTGGTTTTTTGATTTGCTTTTGACTTGGCTTTGCCCCTACACATATGCACAGCGGTGTGTTTGTGTGTGTGTGTGTGTGTGTGTGTGTGTGTGGCTTTTTGGGCTTGTGTTTGTGTCATTGCCATTAATTAAACACGTTTGCATTGGGGCAGTGCTGCCATCTATTTGTCATAATTTCGAACATCCAACGTTAATGTCGACAGCGACCGTGGCTGCTGCTGCCGCTGCCGCTGCCCGGCTGAATGAATGAATGAATGACTAACTGACTAACTGACAAACTGGCCAACTGACTAACGCCTTTGCATGGCTGCTCTGCCTGTTAGCCATTTTGCACGTTTTATTATCGATTATAATATTAATTCACAGCTCTGAACAAAAATAGCAGCAGCTTCTAGAAAAAAAACCAAAAACAACAACAAACGGCAAGCCAAACAACAAAAGCAGCTTCATTGAAAACCTATTTTCTGCCTTACTCCGAAGCTCTGACACTCTTAATTAAGGCAGCAAGTTTAGTCTAAAACTTAAACGAGATACATTGAAGGGTAACATGTGGGAAATGCTCAACTTCGGAATAACGCAGTCCACTTGGTTGGACAAAGATCTAAGCTAAAGTGAAAAAAAGAAGCCATCATTTGGAAGCTACACGATCGGGATCTGTATCTTCTAGAAATACCTTTAGCTGCACACAAAACTGCCTAAACATAGAACACTTAATGTCGTCTATTATGACTTCTTGATGCATATCACAAATTTCATAACAGATCTGTTATACTTGTCGCTATATAAAGAGTATAAAAACATGTTTGCCAATTTCTTTGCTGACATTGTTGCCAGTTGGCTTTTTTTCCAACAGCCCCAACAAAGAAAAAAAACAATAGAAAGAAAGATAGAAAAGTTTCCTATGAAATCAGAACCGAACAACAACTAAGAAACAAACATTTTGAATTTGGGTTTGGCCGCACACACAAACACACCCAAACACACTAGGCGTATGCGTATTGTCAGACAGCAGCCAAACAGTCAATGGCTTGTATGAGTGTGCGCTTGTGTATCGGTGTGACAAAACATGTGTGTGTGTGTGTGTGTGTGTGTCGGTGAGTGTTAATATGCCTTCGCATGTGGGTGTGTGTGCGCCGCATAGCAAATGAAGATGCTATCCAACCATGGCAGCAAAATGAAAATTTTCCCTAGTCAATTTGGCAGCTTTTGAGAGGGAATTAAACGATCCAAACAAGAAATTTTGTATGCCATGTGGTTTGTTCCATATAAGTAGAAAACAAAGTTTTGTGCTTATAAATCGATTTCTTATGCCAGCATCCCATGAAAAATAGGTTAAAGATATATTGATTTAGCTACATATTGGTAAAGTTGAATTGGAACTTTGTTCGCTCGAAGCATGAATGAAATAAACGAATTATAGTTTGAGTCAAGAAAGCGATTCTGCGAAATCGACTTATTCGTATGTATACATAAAACATAAGTTATTATTATTTATATTTATGGTAACCGCTAATACGTTTTTTGCTATGCGGAATATGGGTCAATTGTGTGTTCTGTTTAAGTTATGTGTTTTATATCTTTTGCATCGAATGGTCTCATCAAAGTAAGATACCACAAGCTCCAAAACAAATTGGCTTTTTTTTAAGATATTCGGCTTTGGAAATATACACGATATACAAAATTACAGAAAGGTTTTGCCAACAAATTTATAATCTAACATATACGAGCTACCGTTGCTGTCAGATGAACTGTCGACGTCTGAGAATATATGGATGAAGGCGTTTTATTCGTTTTTTGGTCTACCACCGACCAGGACGCAGGCACGAGATTTGGGTTGCGATCTGAAGCAGTGATCTTAATGGCCGCCTAGTTTGTTTATGACGTCACACACAAATGGAAGGCTGAGACTCTTGCGATTTTTCTCAATGGAATTTTTTTAAGTTGGTAGGCTCGCGCATAGCAGAGGCACCTGGAGGAGTGCTTTACATCAGGCCGTAACCCGGTAACCGGTTGTTATGGCCAGTTAAGAAGAGAAGACTTTCAAATGTTTTCACCAAATCAGTTTTGCGTCAAGGTGAGATGCTTTTACCCCCCATCTAAGACGAGTACTTTAATCTCTACTTAAGCAAAATAGAACGATGGAAGATTTGCTTCCATTGAGCTGGATGTGCCAACGGATTGCACACTTTTATATTTTTCTCAATTCCAGCTGTAGGGCCACAGCGGCTACTTGGGCGCTGTTAGCTAAAGACAGTAACGGGACAGGTGTCGTCGGTATAAGTGGCCATAAGGAGACCCGCGTTGTTCGGTATGTCCAAGGTATAACGAAGGTGGCGGGAACACGTCCTTGTGGAACGCCAGCTTCGATTGATCGCCTGTCGGATAACTCAATCTTTACCGAAACTCTGAAGCTGCGATTTTTCAGGTATGATTTTAATATTCGGTATTGAGGAGCAGGGAATGAGCTTCCAATAGTACATGGTGCTAGACGTGGTCGAACGTCTGCTTAACGTCAGAAGAGCTCCAATAGAGTACTGTTTCGGCGCAAAACACAACGTAAAGTACTGAGGCCTTTACACATTTGCTCGTACTTTTAATGTTATTTGAATTTCGTGATTTTTTCCCCTTTTTTGAATGTCATTAAAGATTAAGTTAAAGAATTACTTAAAGCATAAAAGCCGTTGCATTCGTCAGGGAAAGAATCAGTAACCACATCAAACAATCCATTGGCAAATAACCATGCCAAAGGAGCCAAGTTTGTGAAAAATCTAAATGTTTGCCTCAAAAGCAAACTTAAGCATAAATGCTCTACTTTCTAGTTACACAGTTTCCCTGTCTTGATTATGTCACAGAATTAAGTTTTATGTACCACTTCCTTAGTTTTCTTTTGTAATTTTGTTCCGAAATAGCTTCGATAGTAAAAAAAGAACTTAAAAACTAGATTACTGGATAGTTCTGTTTTCGAAAGCCATATAATGACATTAAAAAAAAAAAACATCTTCGAAGTAAAATACAAGTGACGAAATCTTATGTACTTGTATGCAAGTAGTATTTTAAAATTTGATACAAAAAATGTTCAGTATTTCGGCAAGCTGTGTGGTTACAAACTTTTCATAGCTAGCCGAAAATGTAAGGTATCTAATTTGCTTCTCTAAATTTTTTGCAATTACCTCTAGACTTGGATACATGACATCGGTATGTATAAATCAAATCGAGCATCAAAGCTTTAGTCACGATTTTGAAAACACATATTTCATAGCTCAATCTATTAAAGTAAACATTTTGAGCGTTTAAGATAATTGCACTATTATATATGCTACATAATCTTTTGAAATGAAGACTCAGCTTGCAATAACGGCTAAAATATTTATGATGAAATATAAATCATCTCTTATCTCTCATCTGTCATCTGTGATCTCTCATCCCTAACCTCTCATCCCTAACCTCTCATCTCATCTCTCCTATTTTCTCTCATCGCACTCCCCACTGGTCACGACCCTTTCCTTTCTTTTAAAATAATGATGATTGACTATTTCATACTACCGATTTTAGAGTGAATTTGAGTAATTTGCTGCGTAGAATCCAAATCCAGAGTCAGAAATTACCTATCGCTTCAGGATTTTGAGATATTTGGGATAATGTACCCAAAAAACGTTTCTTTCTACTTTTGATGTTATGTACAGGGTGCAACAAATTTTTGTGGTCTTTCTCTCCAGTTACATCATTTAGTAGCACTCTTACCCTTTAATTTAGGAGTTCAGTTTTGGCTATTCGAAATAAATCCCTTCTACGTCATGAGTATTAAGCCTTTGAGACAATAACATAGGTCAACTTGGTTTAGTTGTTGGAAAGCTGATGGTCATGTCCGAAGTATCATCACGTCAGAATTTTGATATATTTGAGGGTATGTACCCGAAAAGCGACTTGTGGTCTAAATAACCTCAAATATCCCAAAATCTTGATGAAATAGGCCAATTTTGACACCGAACTCAGATTCTACGGAGCAAATTACTTTTGACAAGACCCACAGCTTTCCAACAACTAAGCCATGTTGACCTGTGTTTGTAATATTATACATAGTGGGCCCATAGTTATTTTTATTAATCCTAGTCTGTATAATCACCGACTTATGTTTTTAATAGATATAGGTGGAAAATCTATTTATTTTACCCAGAAGCTAAGAAACAGAATTAGTTGGCTTACATTTATAAACCTCGTGCAAAGCGTTGACCAATTACACAAGCCAACAAGTAAGCGTTATTAAGAATTCTTTAGCTTTTTAGCTTTTAGCATCTTCATCCTCATACCCTACCTAGTTTTACGCTTTTTCATTATGGTTAATTTTGCATATTTCATGATATATCATTTCTTGATCTTCAACGAAGATGTTAAAAAAAATGTCAAGCCAATCAGTCGAAACCTTTACGAGTAAAATGGATTCATATGTTTAGATTTCAGTCAAATTGGTTGAGATGATCTTAACCCTCATCTTGCAAA
Source organism: Chymomyza caudatula (assembly GCA_035041775.1). NCBI lineage: Eukaryota > Metazoa > Arthropoda > Insecta > Diptera > Drosophilidae > Chymomyza > Chymomyza caudatula. Next base: position 1,791,044 of record JAWNKW010000217.1, on the reverse strand, counting down.
AATAAGAAATAGCCAATTCTGAATTTCGGTCAAATTTTGCCCAACTTACATTTAACTTAATTTAAAAGTGTTCATAAATACATAGCATTTGTGATAATTTGTTTTATACTCAGTACTATTTTATACAATCGGACAGAAAGGGAAGCGAGCTCTTTTGGTAATTGTCATAAATTACTTTGTGAGATTTTGGACTAAAAGTTCAGATAGCTCCAGCACCATTCTACTTTGATTCTTTTCTGGTGCATTATGGGGATGTGTTTCCGTATAAACTAGCATAGATTAGGTGTAGTATATACTAGAGTTGTGAGCACCAACATTTAAACTACGAACTTTGTCAGCTTCGAAGAAACGCACTGTTTGTGTCAATATTTTCCACGAAAAGGTACTAACATAGCTCTTCATCTACTGTCACACATTTTTTTGAATTTTTAATTTATTCGACGTCGACGCACAACAAAACTTCACTTAATACTAAATAAAGTACTTGTTATTAAATAAGCACTTGGTCAAAATTTGCCAAAAATACAGGGTTCGGTAGATTAGATTTGTGGCTCATCAGAGAAAGTTGAACAATTTTTGGCAGAGGAAGAGGACAGTTGAAATAGGAGAAAGAGTACGTAAAACAGAGTAGGCTTGCAATAGAAGCTTCCTATTGACACAATCCTCCCGACACCCGTAGGAAGTCGTGAAGACTACGTAAGAGGAGAGTATACACCTCGCTCATGTTGATTGTATCAGTTCCCAAAATGCGCATCCGTGTCCTTGCAAAGGCCGGACAGTAACACAGAAAGTGCTACATGGAGTCGGCTTTTTAGAGACAGGCTGCGCTAGTTTTATCGTCAACGAGGCTTCAACGGGATTCGTTACTATTGCTATACTGACTCGTGAGGTAATCTCAAAGCCTTATAATTTTATTATTATTATGAAAGTCAAAAGTTTTAGACTTAAACTAAAATTAACACTCAAGTAATTTAATGTTAAACACGCGTTTGGTTAAAATTTGCCAAAATACAGGATGAGGTTTAAGGTATCGTTTACGCCGGTGTAAAAAAAAGTAGTTTCGAGAAATATAAATAGGAAAAAAGGCAGAGCAACAGCATACAACGTACTTTCCGTCACCCCAAAGGAAACAGCTAGTATCCTTTGAAAACGCTTTGGGTTGTCGTAACCGTCCTATTGTTACCTGAGAAATAATAAAACTCTTCAAATAAACAATAAATCTTGCAATAAAATAAGAGAATCGACTGACTCTCAGATTTCAGAATGTCGTACATTACACATTGAATTGAAGCCGTTTGCTAAATGTTTTGTTAAATTTTAACAGACGAATGGGTTAACTTACTTGTTTGTCCGGAACATAAGCAAATATGCAGAATATGCCGTGATTATAACGAACTTCAAGTCACTTTTCTATAAACAGCATAGCATATGTATACAAAAGTAATTGGAACGATTCCGAAAACAAAACTATACTTGGACATAACAGCGACTGTATTTGCAGCTATAAAAGAAACTGACAGCTGAGATTTAAGCAAAAGTAGAAAAAAAAAAACACTACTGCAAGTTAGTATGTAAATACAAAAGTACACTGAATAATGTGCGCGCTGTTTAAGGACATGCGAAACTCATTAAATCATTTCATAATTCATAAAGAAATGATAAATGAAAGCATTTCATTTTGGTTTACTTCATTTCCATTAAACTTTCACATTATACACATATAAGTGTACATTTATACATAAAGTATATATCAACTTTTTCAAAATGCTTTTTAAATTACATGCATGAAAACAAAACAAAAAAAATGAGAGAGCCATACACACAGTTTGGAAAAGTTCTAGCATACTTTCAGGCGTTCAAATTTCAGCTATTGTGCGGCAGCTAAAAACGCCGACAGCAGAAGTAACAAGCCGCAGACAGCAGGCAGTAGTAGCTGTAATGGCAGCCCAAAAGCCTAGCCCAAGGGTGGTGCTCACACAAACACACACACACACACGCACACACACACACACAGACACACACAGACACATGAACACCAACGATTGAGTAATTTTTGCTACAGCCTCACAACTTCATTAGGAGCAGGGTAGCCACATAGTAGCTTATGGGTGGATGGAGGGGTAGAGGGTTGGCGGCTGTCGGTGGGGATGGCTTCTTGTTGGCCACGCATGTGACAATTTTTTGCCATTTTGTTATATAAATAAAATGTTGAAACGAGCAAACGAGACGACGAGCCATCGCAATTAGTTGTTGGCATTACTTTTGCATAATTTGTCAACTAATTGGCACACACGCACACACACACACACACACACACACACACAGAGAGAGCACAAGCTGCAAGTTTGCCTTGACTTGATTTTATGGCAGTTTTTTTTTTCAGTGCTTATTGTATGTGAGTGTCTCACAAATTGGATTAACGTTAACAGCGACTGAGCCAACAAGACAATTGCATGACATACATGTGCACACATTTACACTTTGCATAATTCATTTCTTGCAGTGTAGCGCTTGGCGCTGCGCTCAAAGCTTGACTTTTGCAGCCAAACTTTATAGTTGTTGGTTACAACTTACACACACAAACAAAAACAACAAAAATTTATATTTACATATATATGAAAATACAATATAAAGTTGGTAGGTTTCACGCACATTTACAGCAGCCCATGACTCTTATATGGCGTCGCTTCTTGACTTGGGGCTCTTTTCTTATAAATGTTGCCGTCAGCGTCGCAGTCGCTGTCGTTGTAGACGTCGCCGCCGCTGCCGCCGCCGCCGCTGCCGCTCACTCACAATGTTTGAAACACGTCAAAAAAAAGTTAAATTAAATTACTTTCATATATTTTTTATTTATTTTTTTGCTTCTAATTTTTCTTATATTTTTTACTCATTTGCTTTTCAGGTTTTTAATATTCTGTGCAGCGTGTTTTGTTGTTATAGATAGGATAGAGGCGCTTAGGGTTTGGGTTCGCAAAAAAAAAAAGAGATATCTTTCAGCTTGCTGGCTTTCTTTCTTTCAACAAACTATTCAAAAAGCAAATGAAGAGCGCGCGCTGCTCCACACGACATAACCGCACTACACGATTGACAGTTTGGCACTAACAGCGCAGCTTATCAGCATAGTGCTCCTCAGCTCCGACAGGCGTGCTCGGCGAGCGCGAGACGAGGCGCGGGCCCGAGCGGCGGCAAGCCGAAGCTTCGACCGAGCGCCAACGAGGGCTGCCGAGTGGCCGGCCAGTGTTGCTGTGCGTGTGCGTGTGCCTGCGCCTGAGAGCGTAACGGTATGAGTGTCTCTGTGTGGGTTGGCTCTCCTAGACAGGATATGCGACTGTTACAAAAAAAAAAAAAAAGAAGGAAGAAGAAGAAGAAGGCAACAAAATGTAGCCAAGCACTTTTCCATTTTCATTGAAGAAAGCGCTGCTGCAGCGGCAGCATCCGCAGCAGCAGCGGCAGCAGCCGTATTGGACCCACTGGGAAATTGTGTGCATGTGTTGATAAGTTTGTATCTTGAATAAATGATAATTACTTAATTAAAGATGATCCAATGATTGCCTTGGATTAGACATAATTATATATTAAAATAGAAATTATCAGTTCTCCTTTGGGCATATCATGCCAGCACAGCAATTCAGGCCATATTAGCGTATTAGCAAAGTATGTCATACTGGCTAATTTCCGGCCAGTCGATCGTTTGCTTCATTCATATTAATGGACTTGATATTTGTTAACATGAGCATTTCAGCTCATATGTTTTTATAGCAATTTTTTCTTCTTAACTGGCTTTAACAAGCCGTTATCGGCTTATGGCCTGATGTAAATACATTCTTTTATTGGAATTGTGGTTTTACGTGGTGGGTTCCACCGCCTGGGGTAGCGCTACTTGTCTCGAAAGAACCTAGTGTCATTGTTAGTCGCCTCATACGACTAACTTTGATCTGCTGAGCTGGTATTCTCTAACACACACACGGGATGGCATATATATATATTTTATAGCATATATGTGCTTAATTGCTAAGCATTATGCATCAGGGTGTATCAGCCATAGGAACAATCGTTTGTAGTACCACTTTATGCAGGACATTTCTCCTTTTTATTACGCATTGGAATACAAGAAACATTGCTAAAAGTTTGACGTCATTCTCAGTGCCATTGCATACATTTTAATTAACAATGCTACATAATTGCTTCGGTGCTCTCCCACTTTTATTCCACGAATCACAAATTCTTTTAACACCGTTTTTTCCTTTGCCGGCTGTATTATATCTACGACACCAATGTTTTCTAGTGAATTTGATATTGACGCATAACGTTTTCAGGGAATATTAAGTGAAGCTTAAGAGTAAATCGGTTAGAAATGATTACTTTTTCGCACCTATACTATTCCATTCATTGGAATGGTAAGTGAGAAAAAAGTTTTCCGATTGGCCAAATAATTAAAATCTTTAATTTCATGTTTTTCGACGATTTAAGCACATCTGATAACTTTTCAGGCGTTGCCGATGTTGTGCGTTATTCCAATAACTAGTAATTTCCACTATTACAAAAATATTACATGCCTCCAAAGGGTTTCCTCTTGTATTTGAGCACACTAGTCGCTCTAGTAGGTTCGCCAGAGGAATTGAAGTACATACTTTCCGCGATTTCCACGTACCACAGGTACATTACTACAATCTTGGATGGTATAACTTATGATTGAGTTGAGCAAATGAGCTCATATTTTAAATTTATGACCTATGGGTGAATTGTTTCAAAACTTTTTAGATTTTTTTAAATTTGTAGAAAAACGTAGTCGGTTGTTTTGATAAAAGTGTGAAAAAGGCTGAGTTGGTTACGAACTTTTTATTTCTATTAGTATTATAATTATTATTATCATTAGGTTATTATTATTATGTAAAACTATATAATTATTATTATTTTTAAAATTTTTTTTGTGCCGGCGAAAAACCATCTTTATAAGAATATCAGGTCGCCAGCTCTATATATATTTCACATATAATAATTATTTAAAGATGTTTTTTTGCGGACTCAAGGTTCTTGTACAATAGAACCCTGTACCTTGAGCCAGCAAAAAAACATCTTTATAAGAAGAAGAAGGTAGCTAATTCCATATATTATTATTTAATATTACGATTATGAGTCACCACATAGTCATAAACACATAAAACATGGACTAGCTATGTTACAGTATAAGGATTATACTTCACAAGCAAGTTTCATTCATAACTTTCTATAAAGAAGCAGAGCGTAGTCCTATTTAATATGCAAATTCCAATAAGATAAATCTGTGGATTTGCAATCTTCGAATATAAAGTGCAATTATTCCGTAAAATTCCCACGTGTTGTGAGCGGGTTTGAGAATACCAGCACAGCAGGTCAAAGCTTGTCGTATGAGGCGACTAACAATAACACTGGGTTCTTTCGAGACCAGTAGGCCCTAAAACGGTTGTGCGTAGGTTTTGGGACCCACCACGTAAAACCACAATTCCACTGAAAGAATGTATTTACATCAGGCCGTAACCCGATAACGGGTTGTTATGGCCAGTTAAGAAGAAGAAGATTATTCCGTAAAAAGTTTGACGTTTTTAGGTAAAGATTTTTAGGATTCTAAACCGATTGAACGAAAAGAATGAAAAAGCATTGTAGATTAGGTTCTTCTTCCTCATAACTGACCATAACAACCAATTAGTTGATTACGGCCTGATGTAGTGCACTGCTCATCCCAACTGTGTTGTCTCTGGACACTCTACTAGTTCAATATTGTTCCGTAGGAGAAGGCATCGCCTTGTCTAAAGCCTCACTCGGTATCAAAAACCACGAAGAGGTTTTTTCCTAACAAAGCTGCTCAACGTCATTCTGCAAAGTCGCACTAACTTCGCTGGGATACCGAACTCAGACAAGCGAAGCACTGTCCAAAGGCATGAATCCAAGCAAATGCGCCAATGTGCGCCTGCATAGCTTCTGACTGGCGATATGGATGGCAAGTGTACGAAATTGCAGCGAAGACCCATCTACAAAAGTCCGAATCCTGTAAGCAAAATCTCTTGACGTGCTAACTAGTGCTCCCTGGTTGATGCGAACGGCAGGCATTGAAAAAGACCTTGATGTGCCTAAAATTGGGTATGTTCTTAAGATGCGGGCCGCAGTACATGCTGCGAAAGTACGCAACTGCTTTAAGAGAGCAAAGAAAGGAGATTACGGAAAATAAGAGCAATAATACCTTATCTGGCAATCGCATTCGGTATGTTCTTGCCTGCCCGGTACCAATATCATAACTAAGAACGAACTGTTGAACCATCCCATGTAGAGATTTTTGACAAGTTGGCCGCACGCTGCAGAGATCCGGTTTTTTTTGTATTCAATTATATCTCTTCCGAAAAGACTTCATCTCCAACTTTTGGTTCAGGCTTGGAGTCATCCGAGAAGAAGGAGATGGCATTGGCAGTTCCTGAACGACCAACGGCCCATACATTCCAGTTGGGAATAAAGGTATTAAATATGAGTGCTGGCGTACTCCATTCGGACACAGTAGTCAGTTTTTGGGTCAACAATGCAGTAGAAGGGTGACCAAATTATTATATTCAGCTTTTTGTAAGTATAGTCAGCCATATACATACCTTCTAGATGACAAAATACGCTGAAAATTGTAATTACGAGCAAAAATGGCTGTTTCAATACTTTGGAGAGTTCTCTAAAACACACAATGTAATTGTATTTGTATGCTACAAAACAACGTGAAAGTTAACGGTTGAGTTAATCTACAAAGAAATTTTTGTTATTTTGGTGTGAGATGAAGACTCTAATAGGATACAATATTTACATTACAATATTTAATATTAGAGAAAATTTACAATATTAACGAAAAAGAGGTAGGAAATTAAAATGCGCCGACAATCCTCCCGAGTCACCAATTCGGATTCCCCAAAAGACACGGCACGTCCGAACAATTGCACAGAGTTGGACAGCGGTTTCTCACCTTTTTAAACACCCACAGTGTTGCATTGAATCATTCTTAAACGTTACGTAGCTGATTGATTGGTCGTGCCTGACACAAGGAAACCGCCTCTTCAAGGTCTCTACAAAGGAGGAGCTCTCCAAAGCGCTCTCAATCAAAGCTGGACTCCCTCAAAGAGGCGTTCTTTAAACACTAATCATAAGTAACGCTAGACTTATAACGGCCACCCATGATGACGGCGCCGCCATACTATCCTTAGCATCCTCCGTACAAGAAGCCGCGGATGGTTGTAAGCAGAAATTGGAAGAAGTAGGAAAATGGGCCAATCGATGGAAAATTCAGCTAAATGGTGAAACTATCACTAAATGGGAATATTATCCCAATTAAAGCACGCATTCCCACCTTGGAATCCAACTCGACGCCAAATTTACTTGGGGTCATAATATATAATCAATATCAATAAAAGCACTTGCAATTATCTGTACGATACAAAAACGCACATACGATTAACAGAGATTCTAAAATCGGTGTATTTATATAGTGAAAATTTGTTTGTTTTTTTTTTTAGAATTTATTCAATAAATTCACCAACATGAGTTTAAAATATAACACAAGATGAAGGAAACACCAAGTGCCATGTGCGCGTCCGTATGTGTGTGTGCGTGTTGTGCCCCTTGTTGCCCGTTCCGCCCTCTTTATAGCCATTGTTTTTCCGTGTGCGAAATGTGCGGCCTTGCGGGCACAATGCTTCACAACGACGTGTCACGGCATCTGTGTGTGCGTGCGTGTCGCCATCTATGTGTCGTGCCATGGTGTGTGTGACTCACACACAGCGAGTACAGCTAAAACAGAAACGGCTAACTGTAAACTGAAAACGTGATGCGCGCATGTGTTTTATCTTCAATCTCAGTCAAAATCATCTGGCTGCTGACTGCTGGCACGGCATTATGAAGGGCAATAGGTTGTGCGGTCGAGTCGAGTCGAGTGCCCTTCGGCTGCGCCTCGGCTTTTAGCGAGTACACGAACCACACGAGCCACTAAGCTAGTCAGCTTGTATCGGTTAGCTAGTCTTTGCCAGCCAGCCGCCGTTTTCTGCGCAACAACAAAATGTCTACTTCCGCTGTGTTTTTGGCTGTGTGTGTGTGTGTGTCCCAGTGTGTGTGCCAGTGTGTGTGCCGATGCGGTATACTATACTATGCGGCTGTGGAAGATTTTAATTAAATGCAGACGGAAATGTGACCCAAATAATACTTCCTTATAGTGTGAAAAATTGACCAACCTGACAAGGAAACAGCCGTTGAAGCGCAGATGAGTCCAAAGCTCGGCACGTTTCAATTATTAATGGATTGTCTTAAGTAATGCATGTTTTATATATTTTATATATAGTTTCATTAGTTTGCAACACTTTTGATGTTTTGCTATTTCGTACTACTTCTTTCTCTCATCATACATAAAGGTTGAACATTTGAAATAGAATCGTTATGTTTCTTTTTTGGAGTGCATTATCCTAGTAACAGCTTGTATTTTTGAAATTTGTAATTTGGAATTTCGAACACTACCATTTTTGTGAAGAAATTTTTGCGAAATTCGTCGTGTTCTTGATGCGAAACATCTCTTAAGTAAGACCGTCACATATGCCGTCACGAACAAGTGTTGGCTGGTGTAACGCATGAATGATGTAACGCTTCTATGTGTCGTTTTAGCAGCGTTCACACATGAAAGCGTTTAGATTGCAACTTTTTTATTGTGTGCTGTCTTAGCAGTAGATATGTGATTCCCACCGGTGCACAGTGGAACCAACTGACTTCTTTTTCAGCAAAAATCATAACTTTTTATTTATAATCAAATCAATGTTTTTCAGACATACTTAGTCTATCTTTATGAAATTGCAAGTTACAGGGCAATGAACACAATTTTTTTTTTTATATAAAATTATTTTTTTTACTCCAAATGAATTATTTTTGAATTCGATAAGTTGATTCTTTGCAAACATCTTAACACCGATTTAAGCAAAATCTGTGAAATGGAGAAGTAATAATGAAAAAATGGCATGATCGACCATTTTTGAATTTCCATACAAAAAAAAAAAAAATATAAACACCATGAAGTAAAACATACCTTTTCCGGTAAATTTGGCGTCGCTGATTTCAAATCCAGAAACCGTTTTGAGTTATCTAGAACGGTTTCTGAATATCGCTATGGTTGGTTGATGCAGTAAAATGCATTGTTCGTAATCCTAACATGAAACTACGTACCAAGTTTGGTGGCTCCAGCTTACTTATTAACATATCTATAAAATATGAAATTTTGTTGCAGTTTGTAGAATAAGTGGCCTAAAATTGGCACTTTATTACCTAAATGTTTTGAACTTTGTATTCGATCTTTGCCAAGTTTTAATCGGATAGCTTTAATAGTGTGGGTGTAAGCTGCGAAATTTACTTTATGTGCAGGGTATAAAAAACCGTGAGAGCCAATTTTATCACAAAAAACACATCACTAAACATCGGACTTTGCAGTTCGATAAAAAGTTCGAGGTTGCAGTAAAAGCGCAAATATTTATCAATAATATGTTTATATATAGAGTCTATAGTATAAAAATGATTTATTAAAATTTAATTTTATATCCATAAAATTTTGGACCTTATACCAAAAGTTTGGCGATTGTGCCCAATGTGGACTTTCAGTTTGATGTGAAAACTCGACTTTTAATGTGGTCCAGAATATCGTCTACCTTGGTCATTCTTGCCGATAGATGTTACTTTGGCTTCAGTAGGCAAATGAGCAATAGAAAAATTTCTCGCCAAATGAAACTCTCTAAATCGCTCATACTTCCTATTTTGCTTTATGGCGCCGAAGCATGGGTGATGACACAGCCTTATAAAAGTGTCCTTGCAATGTTTGAGCAAAAAGTACTCCGTAAGATCTTTGGCTCTTAACAATGGAACGATAGACTCTATGAGCTCTACAAAGACATTGACAAAGTCAAGCGAAGGAACATCCAACGGCGCCACTGGCTAGGTCATAATATGGATGAGAAATGGCTTCAATGAGGTTGTTGTAGGGACGCGACGAAGTGGCAGGACCAGGTAAATACATTTGGAGAAGGCGTGCGCCAGGCAGGGGCGCCAGGAGCAGTGCTCCTCATCAGGCCGTAGCACGGTAACGTGTTGTTAAGAAGAAGACTAGCTGACCTACGCACCTACCTGGTAAAAACAAACCAGTTGATCTTGGCCAGCATTATCCTAGACCAACAGTCGACAGAATTTCAGTCATTGCAATGGTATTTGTGAGTCAGCTGAGAGAAGTTGTCCATGTCTTGCAGTTGCCAGTGACAACATCTTTTCTACTCACATCACAAGATCTTAGATTAGCAATAAGAGCGAAATTAAGAGCATGGATGTTTAAGGCTAAAAGTTTGTTGTTGTTTTCACGCTAGATGGCGCCACATAAGGTCAAATGGAAGAGAACTCATAGATGAATGTTTCACAGGCCCGTGCCGGGGGCATGCTCAAAGCATAATGTGTAGAAAACATTTTGTGAAATTGTTAAGTAGATTTCATGAATATTTTCGAAATTACTTTAAATGATTTGTACTGCCGCCTTTGCCTAAATCGCTCTCCAATGGAAGATGGGTTTAATTACTTTGGAAAACAAAGAAAATTATGTAACATTTCTGAGTTGAAATTAAAGTTAAAGTCGATGGGATTTCTCGATAGTGTAAAAACTGCGCTACCCCAATTTCGGCTGAAAAGTTGTGCTGAGCTGAGTTCTTAAACCTATTAGTTGTGCACACTGTATTAACATTTTAGTGACATAATTTCAAAAGTCGGCTTGATGGCGCTGAGCGTTTCCCAGCAGGTAGCAACACAAAATCAATAAGTTAGTCATTAAATCGGCCATGGCATGTCCTTTGACAGTGGCACGAAAGCAGCGTAAAATGCAATCAATAGAAAATCGTTTGTAATTAGCGCCATCTTTGCTTGAACGGGCGTTCGCCACCTGCTAGAAGTGCCTCCCAGTCGATGGTGGTGGCCCTGGGCACGGGCGTTTTTGGGGCAACTGCAACACGTGCCTGGGACAGCTTGTTAGATCAAGTGTGACAAAAGGATTTTCGCTAACGATGTCGACCAGCACTTTAGTTGATGGGCGTACGTGCTCATACACATGCATGCACACACAATTAGAAACAATTGGTAGAGTTGGTCAAACAACATTTGACCAATATTTATATGCTGTGTATTGCTACCAAATTCTATTTATATAGCCAACAATAAAGCAGCAATGAAGCAATGCAGCAAACAACAAATAGTTTGCAAATCTTTTGCTCAACGTTGCGTATGCGCAATATTTTCAAGGCGAATGCCAATGCATTCACCCGCATTTTGTGCCACAAACTTGACTCACTCAGTGGCAAATAGTTGCACTTGGAGCCAGCATTTCATACTACGATTCACACACACACACACACACCCACCTGGATGTGCAGCTTATTTGATGCAAATTTTATTGCAATTTAAAAAATAGCAAATAGCAAAAATAAGATATAAAAAAAAAAGTAGTAAAACTATATACACATAAAGAAAATCTCTTGCTAGCAAAACTATTTGATGACGATTTAATTTTGCACATGCATTCAAATGAGATTTCAGTGGTATGTGTATGTATGTGCGCCTTCAGAAGCTCCTTCCCATTCCTTGTTGTTGTTGCCATAGTTATAGCTCCTGACTACTGGGGAAATTTAAATTTTAACGAGCAGAAATTAATTTATAGTAATAAAAAATACTTGATGACTGCGCTCAGGTGTGCACACAAAATGTTATTGCATACTTTCAGGCGCATCAAATGCTCCAAAATGCGCAGTGAAATCATAGTTAAATTTCAAGGTTTGCAAGTAAGCTGAAGACTGAACGTGGCTATAACTTGCTAAATACCTTTAAGCTAGTATCGAATTTACGTCAATTAATTTTAATTTAGTCATTATGTTATGCATAGTTGGTTTAAAACAGTGTTTAACTTAAGCTTTCATATGAAATATTTACATTTTCACCGCATCCACTAGACTTGAGAAGAGTCGACTTATATAAAGTAGTTGTTATGTAACATTAAGTTGATTTAAATGTTAAAAACCGTGTTTGCGAATTATCTCTCAAAACGGCCATTGATCCAGGAAACGCACCGCCAACCTCCACCTGCAGAGGGAAATCTGTTAGTGGATGCACAGGCTACACTGAGATTGTGGAGGGAACACCTCTCTCCGGAGTTGACTTTGCAACGCCCCCCATCATAGATGACGGTGTGCATATATCAGCGCCTAGCTTTGATGAAGTCAGAGTCGCAATCAAACTGTGTCAAGGACTAAAGCCGTTTGTAAAAGAGCTGATTGAACCTTATCAGTGTGGTTTTAGGCCTCGTAAGTCTATCATTGACCAGATATTCAGACTACACCAAATCCAGGAAAAGACCCACGAACACAAAATCGATATTCACCATCTCCTTGCCGATTATAAAGCAGCTTTTGATAGCCCGTTGAGGTATCGCGTATATGCCGCACTGTCTAAGTTTGGAATCCCTGAAAAGTTAGTATGACTATGCAGAATGACGTTGAGCAACACACGCAGCTCCGTCAAGATAAGAAAAAGCTTCTCTGAGCCTTTTGATACCAAGCGAGGCTACAAACAAGGCGACGCCCTCCACTGCGAACTCTTCAACCTTCTGAATGAAAATGTTTTGCGAAAGTCCGAAGTACATCGGAACGGGACTGTATTCTATAAGGGTGTCCAGTTGCTTGCATACTCAGATAATATCGGTATAGTGTAGTAGTAGTATAACTATACTTTTGATGTTGTCAAGAATCTCGTTCACCTTGGCACCAGCGGATAATCACTCTTGCCAATATATATTACTTTGGTCTCAGTAGGCAAATGAGCAGTACAGGGGGCCTGGTAACGGGTTCTTATGGCCTTTTAAAAAGAAGTTCGGAACTTAAGCTATAAGCAATAAGCCACTTGGTGTCCTGGTGGTAATAGTGCGGGTTAAATCGTATAGATGGCAAAGGCTGGAGACCAGGCTCAGGCTACATACCAAGGCAGCAGTGGACCAGGCCGGCGACCACTGGGTGATCTGTTTTTCGAGTGTGTGCATACGAATAATATAAGCCGTTTTGGCGTCAAGAGCAGCGGCAATCCATAGGCGCAACACCAGGATGATCCGGCACATATGACGTATTGCCTAGCTAAGGTGGTCCTTGGCTGCACAAGAGTGATAAATTTTGGTAGGTGTACTGTACGAAAGCGGATATTGCGTTTGTGTCCAGGAGCTTGTCTATCAGTAATAGAACCTCATACAGGGCGCAAAAGGTATCGATGGCTGGAGATATTGGTATTTGTAAACCTTAGAGAGCTTTTTGTTGCTCGATGAAAGTCTTGTGCGAATGACCCAAAGAGGCATAAATATATCTGTGGTCATATGGAAAAGAAGTTTAAGTCGACATAAGGAAATGTTGAGTTATTGCGCTCTAGAACGTTATAGAAGTCATTATAAGTCACTGTTCCTTTTTTAAGTTTGTGAGAAAAGAAATGTACAAGTTTTAAAAAAGAAATGGTGACTTGAATTGACATCTATAAAGCTTCAGATCGTAATAGCTCCACATTTCCTTATGTCGTCTTAAGCTACTCTTCCATATGACCACAGATATACAGACTTAAAACTTAAAAACTGGCTCGTAACAGTGGGCACAATAAATCTGAGGTAAACTAAACTGATAAATTGACAAATCGAAATCCTAAGTTTTTCATGATAATGTCACCTATTTATACTACGTTCACTGAATTTCCCGAAGTGGGCATTGCTTTCAATGTCTTCATTGTGTTCATTACAAAAAAATTTAAATTTGGAAAAAAAAATCGTTTATAGCTCCGATAAACGTAAGTTGTTTGAATAACTTTGGCATATGCTAGTTTTTGCACACTTCAAGTGATAAAACAGTTTCAGAGCTTTACAAAACAAAATGGTGTGTCCTACTTCAAACAGCCGTACTGTGGCGAAAATGCTGGAGGATCAATTTAAACATGTTTGGATAGAGGGAATCCACGAAACCATACATGTAATTGCTACCCAGCAACTTGAGAATGACCAGTTCCATAACCATAACACTCACAACAACAACACCAACAACACTACCACCAACAACAATGGAACAGTTGTAGTCGATCCAGTAGACACCAATACAAATACCGAGAACCAGTAAATGAAACTAGTGCACTTTTAAGGAACAAAGATGCTTTTCTTATTGTAACGAAGGAACCATTAATGTTGCCACTGAAAACACAAAATCCACCTGATTCAATCGCAACATAACGACATCAAAACAGAATTATTATCATTTTTAAAACTTAGTGACAAAATTGGTTATACACCAAGAACTTGTACCTAACTTAGTTACATAATATGCTTTAAGTCTTTATTCCAAACCAAAAACTTGATTAAATAAAAATGACTTAAAACATATTTCTTCTAATTAACTGGCCAATGGGGCTATCTATATAAACAGCGCCGTTAAATACGGCAGAAGGCAGTTCAACTGCGGAACTCGTCGAGTGCAGACCTACTTAGTCTTAAGTATTGGGTTAAGATTACCTCCTAATAATAAATATAAAGTGCAACGCTAGTAAGTTGTCTTTTATTTTATGAACATCAACATTGCACCAGTGGCTCCAGAACACACAAATTTCCGACCAAGCTTCTGGCAATGATGGTGTTAGTAATGACTGTACTATTAAAGAACTTTCAGAGCACGCAGTCCTTATTTTCAATTGTATCTTGCTCTATGACCCGAAGATTTGGAAGAATGCGCTAGTTTCTATTATTCCCAAATCTGTCAAGTAGTTTAATTATGTTGAATCCTATCTTCGTATCTTTTTTATCCAATGGGAAAAGGTTTTTGCAGCAGATACTGATGTGACAACACCTTATTCGTGACCACCAGTTCTTCTTTAGGGCGGCCATGACACAACTGAGCAGTTGCGACGTGTGAGCAACATCATTTTGGATGCTCTTGATGAGATGCAATATTGCTATGGTATCCTTATTGAGTTCGAACAAGCTTTTAACAAGGTTCGGATATGTGGTTAGTTCTTACTTCCTGCTCCTTATTACTGTATATTGTGGTAGTACTTGTTAGATCGAAAATTTACCGTAAAGACTATAATAATAATAATTGTGACCTCTGCCTAGTTTAAAGCTCCCCCAGTAATCCTATCTCTGATATGTACTTCATGATCTGGAATGCTTCTAATAGGGTTACATCAGTCATCGACAGTTTATACCCGCCGAGTTGGTTTAATCTTCTTCTTGACAGTGCATCACACTCGGCGAGCACGTGCCGCGATGACTCTTTCTCCTAATCGCAAAACCTACAGGTGTTAGAGCTGGTAATGCCCAACTTACTTAAGTGCCCCTTTAGTCTGCAGTGCTGGGTAAAGTAAGCCAGTCAGTACTCTTAGGTTGTTCTTGCTCAGTCGAACAATTTTCTTAAATCTAATACAGTTGTAGGAGATAAGGAGTTGTTTAGCCTGTCCAGTTGGCGGTTCGCCTGCTTCTTTCCTCCTCTCTTAATAGTTGCTTAATCATATGTCTTCCAATGCCATAGAATGGCTCTAGTCCCATCAGGGGTTTTGCGGCTCCATTTCTTGCTAGTTCCTCCGCAAGTTCATTCCCAGGAATGTTGTTGTGGCCGGGCACCCACCAAAGTGTTTGTTTGTTTTTTCTTCCCAAATAATCCAATTTTGCTGGGTGAAGATCATACTCATCTATATTTTGTATTAACATTAGAGTTTCCCAAGGGGTCCGTTGAACCATGCACTCTATACTTTTTATATACTGCTGAACTGCCAATGCAGTCATCCTTTCATACCAAGCTCCGTTCGTGACATTGAGACATACTGCCCCTGAGTATTGATCTAACAAGTGGAACCTTTAAACCAAAGCTTCCAATCGCAGTAATGTTTGACTTGCCCTTAAGCGAGTTTTGCATCCATTCAACTCCACTTATTCAGCATAATAGTGCGAAATAGCTGGGGCTGACGCTTGAATTTTCAAGAGCACATAAAGACTGTTGTTAGGATTAGTGCAATCCGGGTGATTGCGACTTAGTCCAATCGCAGATCATGAAATTATACAGAATAAATTGATCCATACCATCTTGGGCTAGGAAAAAGATGCCTGATAGAAGACAAAATTGTCTTTTCGCCCAGCCGTTCTTAGCATAGCGAAGAACGTGGTATCTAGCGCACAGCGAAAGCTGGACATCCCCAAGCTGCAATCACAGCAGACTGCTGAAACCTTTTCCGCTCAACTCTCAGAGCAGCTCACTCAATCTCCCTCAGAGCCTGATAGAGCCGAGGGACTATGGAAACATATAGTCCTCTATCCAACGTAGATAACGTCCTTGGCTAACCAACGCCCATTGCTGAGGAACCAATGGTACGTTCACGAGTGTCGCAATGCCACTGCAGTAAAGAATGCCACCTTTAGAAGGACCCTGCAGTCGGCTGCTACTCGATCTGTGCGAGATCACTACCGGGAAATGGGGAAGATGGAGTGGCGCCTTTCAGACGCAAAAATCGCGATGAAGAAAAGCGTGAGCAAGAGGAGATCGAGATGTACAGGAGCAGAAACGACTTAATTGAAGTTATCGGCTTCAGCACTATACTAACATTTCGATGATCCTTTGGTGTCCGCTACTTCTTTTAATCGATTGAATTTATAGTTGTTTAGGGTTTTCTGGCAGTATTGGACTCGACCGGATCAGGCTACGAAGCCTTGTCACGCACTTATCGTCACCGCCAGTGCTACCGCCCTGAGTGACTTTTTCCAGTGTACCTGGTGATAAACAAACCTGGCGAGCTATCCTAAAATATGACAAAATGTTACATAAGAACGATTTTAAGCACACTGAATTGATTTCGCTGACGGCTGGAAAACAAGCCGCTCGAGTTTAATAGCGCTCTTGCTCAGCACGAATTACAACGGCCCCAGAAGCAACTTCAATGAACGCCTGGACCAGCCTTCAGAGCTCAGCGCCAGCAGAGTTCATACACAGCAGCTTGATGGGCTCCGCTGAGTTGATACTGAGCTGCCCTCTTTATAGCTGGGTCATTTGCTAGCTTTTGCTTTGCAGCGCTTGCTGCAGTGCAGCAGACTGCTACAGGCCAAGGCCACACAACAGCTAGCTGTGGGGCTGCTGCAAGCTAACGGAGATTATATACCGCCAACAATGGCCAACAGCAGCCTACAGACGCCACTACTTTGTCTACAGCCGCAATATGCAGCTGAAGAGATGCGACTGCTGCTGCTGCTAACAATGTCCAGTGCGTCGTTCGCTAACCTCTTGGCCTATGACCGGCTGCCTTGGTCACAGACGTCGCTGCTTTGCGCAAAGCTGCAGCAAGTGCTGCTTCATGCCAAGGACATCATCTTTGATAGCAGCATCAGGCAGTAAGTCTGCTGGCCACTGGCCAACACGTTGCTGCATTACGTCAGCTAGAGCAGAGCATGCAGCTGTCAGCGGAGGACGCGTTGCCACGCCTGTTGGCAGCAAGTCTATGCTATGGCTTTTTGAATCTGTGTGGTCTGGGGTTGGACAGAGATTGTTTGGGCCAAGCAAATGCCTTGACCACGTTGCAGAGATCATTTGGCCATCTACTATCGAGCCTTACAGCATGCGATGCTCCAGCAGCCCTAAGCGCACGTACAAAATGCAATGCAGCAGCGTGCTGGGCGTTGGCCTATCTTGAGCTGAAGGAAGCCAGTCAGGCACTGAGGTCCACAGATTGCACCAAAAGCAACGTGGCAGACTTAGGCCGTAAATCGTTCTATCGTGGATCTAAGAACTGCTCCTTCTCTGCTCAATAACGGCACATTATCAGAGGGGGGACCAACCAGATGCAGATATGAAATCTCATGTACTTTTAAGTTTATGTACAGAGAGTCGTGAGATGCTATGTGACTTACTAGATACTTTAGCCTCCGTCTACAAAGAGCTGGACATAAGCAGAAAAGGTGCTTAGCGGTTTACTTTACTTCTTCGTTGCTACAGCTCCTGCAAATTATTAAAAAGTAGCGTACAATGCGACGGTGACCCGAAACCCAACAACCTAACAACGAACTGTTAAGGGGCTGTTCACAAATGACGTCAGCACTAATGGTTAAGAAGGGGGATCATTAAAAGCCAACGATTTGTGACGATGAAGGCCGCTGTCAAAGACCATGAAAGTAATAGAGTGGAATCTTTGGGCGTTAAGTTGAGTCGACTTGCCTAAATGCGTCCATTTCCAAGACACTGCATAAGTGTTCTTCTCTTTCTCAATTTTGCCTACGAATGAGTAGGTCTACGAGAGACAGCAACACAAGTGTCGAGTCTTTTAACGGTTCAAAACTTTTACTTTCATGCCCTTGGGCGGGGATGAAAAAAATGACGTCGCTGTAACAAAGTGAAAGCTGCAATTACAGTTGTTTGTTTCTTTTTTTTGCTCTTACGATTTGTAACGTCACCTTGGGGAAATAGGGTTGACCAAATGTGACTGTTTGTGAGGGGGTTTAAGATCTTACAAATCTTGGAACGTCATATTTATGCTCTCGTTTGGGACTATAAGCTGGATGAGCCATTATTTCGATTGGTTTTCCTTAATTCTACGAATTCGGAACTGACCGTCTCACGTTTCTCTAATGGTATGATAGCTACATATCCGGTTTTAGAGAAGAAACCATTTGCTTCGTCCGCGAACAACTTGCTTTGGATTTGGCTCGTCTTCGAAGACCCTTGCAGTCGAGCTTATTGTTTGGCTTCCGGCTCTAGGCATAAATCCAAGATTCATCGCCTGTTACGAACTTTTAGACGTCCTTTGAAGTACCGCGGCTGTATTTGGTTAGAATTCCATTGCACCAAGCGGCATGAGCCTTCTTCTAATCTATTCAATCTATCGACATTGAATGTCCACTGATGGAGGTAATGCATAGGGAGCTAATTGGTATGTCAAATGCTCTTGCACAATCAATTTCATCATAGCGTCGATAAGTGAACAGCGGCCACGAATAAATGTTCTTTCCGATAGTGCCTCATCGCCAATAATCAAATTAAGATCATCAATGCTCTATTATTGGGATAAATGACGTGGCATGTTGTAAAAGAAATGGCCACACGAAGATGTTTAGGGTTCAAATCCATCCAAGAAAAAAACAGAACTGCACTATGCATACAAAGGTGCCTGTCTAAAAGATAACTTTTCTGGTAAATTGAGGGTCGCTTATATCGAATTCGGAAACCATTTCGAATTTTCCAGCACGGTTTTCAAATTATCGCTATTTTAAAAAATTCGAAATTTCGAGAGTTATGAAGTTAGCAATTCTGATATTGCTCGGGAACTTTACTACCGATCGAGATGAACTGTATGCCGAATTAAAGCTAATCAAATATTAGTACAATGTCTCTCAAACGGTTTTGGTCTACTTCGATTAGATTGCGAGTTACTGGGTAACAAAACTCAATGTGGCATGTTTTAGCCATAGGCTTTTCATTGTGGTCAAATTTGTAGCTGGCTCAAGACGCACCCCGAAGTGAGTCCGAAATATTGGGAATGAAATATATAACAATAAGAAAAAAATACAGTAACAACTTAGGATGACTCACCACACCTGAAGAGCGCAGTGGCATCTCTAGTCCACAAAAAGTTTGAGAACTATTTGAACTATGAGAAAATTTTGGTAGTTCCTTCTACTTACTGCAATGTGCTTGAGCGTTTCATCTGCTTGTGCGGATTGTCTGCACGTGCTTTGTGTGTGAGCTCTGCATGCAGATAATCGATTTAGCGATGAACTTGAAGTGTGTCTGCAGTATGGCCTTAGAGATTAAGGCTGTTTTGCTGTTATGTTGTTAACACACACACGGAGGCGCATGGGTGACCAAAACTGGCGGGGTATCCCAGCAGCAAGCCTGTCGTGGTAAACAGAGCTCTGGATTTCGATACCAAAAGTTGAGCAGCAGTATCGTGTGGGTTGTGGCTGACACCCAAAACGTGGCATTGCGTCCATAAAGCAGATACTAGATACCTACAGGGTATACCTACATGAGGCGACGGAGCATTAGCTTTAAAGTCAAAGAATGAAGGCAACTGTAAATTAGATGCATCAATGTACATTTGTATCTATAGATAATTTTATTGGATCTCTTTTATTAGGTTTTGCTTGTATCTCAAATACACATAGTACATACATCAAATGTAAAATTGTTAAATTACAAATAGACAAAAATTATAAGTAAGCCAGCAAACAGAGAAAAACTCTATTATTATTATCATATATGTAAGCTGTTGTTGTGGTTGTGGTTCATAAATAAGTATATAACAATTACAATTACAAAAATACACGAGACGTCATTACATTTATGGGATAAGTGGTAATGGGTAAGGAGCAGGGATAGAGGGTTCGGGATCGGGAGGACCAAACAGCAACAAAGCTAAAGATATAGCAACGAAATATGAAAAAATACACAAATTTTGGACAATATAATTAGTATAATTTATGGGCATACACAGTAACTATGCTTTATATATGGTATGTGTATATATATATATATGATATAATATATGTAGGTGTGTGTATGCATATCATATTACATAAGTATATCTTAAAGAACTAGAAAACATCATTATCAGCGCATACACATGTGACTTTGCTGTTTGAACAAAAGTCGCTGCAAAATTTAAATCTAAAATTGCATAAAGTTTATATTTTAAATAAGTTTTGTTAATTTTAAACAACAAAAAGCACTAATTTATAAACAATTGCAGCATGCGTGTATGTGGGTGTGTGTGTGTAAATAAATTCATAACTTAGCAATTTCTTAGGACACTTTTGAAATGTTTGGTTTAATATGTTTTGTTTTTGCAACACAAAATATGACAATAAACATGTTTTGTTTTTAAGCATATTACAATAATTAATTATACATATTTAATTAGTTAGTTTAAACATTTTTGCATTAATTAAGCGGCCAAAATACTAGATGCGTTTGTGTGTACATATATATGTATATGCTGCATGATTATTGCTATATATTCTAGGTTTTCTTTTAAAGTCCAGAACTGTAAAGTGTTTTTTCTGCAACTCGATAAGTTATCGAGTTTGCCAATTACTAAAGATATATAAAATGTATATGATTTTAAAGTTTTAGACTTTCGACAAACAGTTCTTGACCTTGACATACATATATACTTATGTATGTGTGTGTGTGTGTGTGTGCCAATAATATTTTGTATAGCTTTATATCATACATATGCATATTGTAAATTTATTAATTTATTTATAATAAAGACGACGGCATTCTAGGAATTGTTTATGCATGAAGCACTTAGTTATAAATATATATAGACTTATATAATCATAAACATATCTCTGACCAACATTTATGCAAGGACTTAAAGGACTTGAATCCATTTTGCGCATAAATGCAGCAGCTGTCATCATTAAGTTCAAGTTTCTCGTTCTCTGTTAGTTTCTTTAAGGATTTAAGAATATTAATATTTAAGTATTCAAATTTTTTCTCTTTTTTTTTTTAAATTATTTTTGTTTCTTCGTGTTTTTTTTTACTCTTTTGTTTGTTTGTCTTATGTTTGTCAGCCGAAACGCACACTTTTTAGAGTTATACATTTTTAAGAAAAGGCGTCTGAATTTTCCATCTTAAGTAAGTAAATGTGCTACAGTTATTGCTATTAATGTTGTTGTTGTTGTTCTTGTTGGTATTATTGATGTTGTGTTTATTGTTGTTGGTGTTATTGTTCTTGTTGTTATAGTTATTGTTTGCCGCTGCTATATATTTAGTATCTGCTGTTATTAAACTGTGAATTGATTGCCGTATTAACCGCCGAGGAGGTTGCCTCCTGCACATGCTGATTACGCAAAAACTCTGTGGTAAACTCCTGCTGAGCCTTGGCCATGCTGGCACCAGTGCTGCGATAAATAGTATGTATCTGCAAACAAAAAGAAGAACAAACGTTAAACGGTTTCAACAGCTGGACAACTATAATTAGAGAGGTATAGATCTATCCAACGTTTAGACGCATATGTGTCAGTCTTTTAGAAGTTAAACGGATTTGGGCAACATTTTCCACTTCTAAAGAGTTCAAAGGTTTCGCAGTTTTGAGCACACCTTCCATTTAGGCGAAGGCGCTCAAAATACCGAGATTGACGATTCAGAATGTTCAAATTTACACAGTCAACAAGAAACGGCGAGTCAATGTCACTAGCAATAAGCTTTAAGAGGAATGATATCTCTAAAATGATGCGTCTTTCCTTGAGTTCTTCGAAAGATCGATAAACATCAGATAGCTTTCATTTGATGGTAGGTTGGTTTAGTCTTCTTAAGGCAAAGAAAAGCAGCTTACACAGCATATTGAATGTTACAAACAGGTAAACCATATTCTAAGATTGGGCAAGCTAAAGGTGAGTGTATCCTTTTGCTGACATAAATATCCAAGAACTCTTCTGAACAGCTCTTTAAGAATTCAAGGTTTCGCTTTACTGACGTTGGCTTAATATCAAGCAGAATTAACAGGTTTTTTAAGAAATCGACCCAAGCACAGAAAGTGGCAAGGAACACACCAAACAATAATAATGTTTTAGGAAACGCAAAACGCAAAAACTCTTTTGCCCATAGATATGGTTCTGTTTGAAGCGAGAGCGTGCAATAAACAGAGAAACGCACAAAAAAAGCATGTTCTCAAAAGGTAGTGGCAAATAACGAAATCTCTAACTAAGAAAACTAAAACACAAACCAACCGTACAACAAAATACGAAGTTGGGCAAAATCCGAAGCCTTGAACATAATTGAGATAGCTTATGTTCTAGGATTCGTCTTCTTCTTTTCATACCAGTATTGTACTTTTAACGTACATGCTCGCAATAATAAAGATCTCTGCTTAATTGTATCCAATCGCAGATGCACCCCATTCAAATTTACGCACTTTTGTTTCGAAAGGATCTAGCAGCACTCTTTACGCATACCTTTTTTGATAGGATTTAAGGCCTTATTAAAGACCGCATTGTTGGTTTTCAGCAAAGTGCGAAGAAAACACAAGGTGGTTTTTCCGCCCACCTCACAGAACACTTTCAGCTACTGCTACAGCTTTTCCGTAAACCCAAGCAGACTATCTAAATGACTCTATCTGAGAAGTCACATCTACCAGAGATACGTTTGTCTGTAGACGACGGCTTATCATACAGACAACACATACTTACTACGTGAAAGCCCAAACATGTTCTTTTCTCTAAACAAAGTCAAGTGAAAGTACACATGCCGACAACATGTATACCCTCGCCGCTTGGCCAAGCTACTTTCTTTCAAAAGCGCCCTTCCTACTTTACTAAATGTATGAGGATCTCGACTCAATCAGCTCTTGTGGTCCTATTGAATAATTACAGGATATGTTGTTTGCCTGCATATTTTAAAGTACAATTAGGTAGGTTTCTATTCTACATAAAGACTGGGCGACGAAAACAGCCCAAAATATATCGATGGCGCTTTGGTTCGCAGCTTCTATTTCTTTTATAAGCCTGCCCTAAACTTAGAGTTCTACGCATTGCTTCTAAAATACACAATCTCAAAGAAAAGTACTATCTCTGCAGCGCTATCTTAATTTAGAATACTATCTAAATGAATCTATCTACAGCGTATGTTTGCACGACACTATTAGTTGAGTTTGCAAATATCTGAACTTGGTAAAGGATTCTTATGACCAGAATGCTAGAACTGACATAAAATTGTCTGGTCAACGCAGTTAAGTGTTTTTGGCATCTTGTCTTATAAGATAGAATCTACAGCGTATGTTTGCACGACCCTATTAGTTGAGTTTGCAAATATCTGAACTAGGTAAAGGATTCTTATGACCAGAATGCTAGAACTGACATCAAATTGTCTGGTCAACGCAGTTAAGTGTTTTTGGCATCTTGTCTTATAAGATAGATAAAATCATTAACATACATATTTAGCTAACATTTTCTATTTACCTTTGTAATCATAAGCACATTGGCGGCCGCGGTAATGGCAAAGCAAAAGGCAATTATTAGAAGCAATAGGCCTACAATAATGCTAGATGCAGTGCCCGCAAATGTGGAGATGGCCGTAATGAAGCCACAGTAGCCAAGCTTCTTGAAGCCAACGGCTTGGAATATCGTGTAAAGGGTTTGAAAGAAATACACAAAGAAGAAGACCATGAAATTAAAGCTGGAATCGCTTCGAAAAGCCTTGTAGGCGGGTCGAAACCTGCAAAAATACAGAAGAAGAAACGTGAGTAAGATGAAGACCGAATTTAGGTTAACCAACTTACCAGCAAACATATGAAGCGGGCGTAAAGAGCACAGTATAGAATATGGCCAAGAAGAGATTTGAAATGTTGCCCTCATAAAAGAGCAAGATGAGACCACCGATTATATTCGCACACAGCGTGAGAGTGTAGACTGCAAAACAGAGCGAGAGGGAATACATAAGTTAGTAAGTCAACAGATATCATAGTAAATACAATATAGCATAAATATAAACAAACAGTTGGTAACCAACTCAGGCTTTTCCGCACGTTTTCGAAAAAAAAATTTCGAAAATTATTTACTCTTATTATTCCTCTGGCGACCCAACTATGTTGGTGGTCAAATTTAATAGGAAACCCTTTAAAGACATGCCCAACACAAAAACATCTCTAAATCGTCGGAAAAGTTGTCAGAGTGGTTAAATCGTCGAAAAACATTAAATTAGAGATTTTAGTTTTTTGGCAGTTGGTAACCAACTGTTTTATCTGTTTTATCAAAACAACCGAAATTTGATTGGACAAATTGAAACAAAAAAATAATGAAAAACAAAAAATTTGGAAAAGTATTTACTTTTATTTTTCTTCTGGCTCATCTATAGCGACTAGAGATCTCAATTTCAATAGAAAACTCTTTGAAGATATGCCCAACACGATAGAAAAACATTTAGCTTTCTAAAAACTACATCGACAACGCCAACGACTACGAGAACGACAACGCACGAACACAAAAACATCTCTAAATCGCCGGAAAAGTTGTCATAGTGCTTAAATCGTCGAAAAATACAAAATTAGAGATTTTAGTTTTTTGGCCAATCCCAGTACTTTTTTGCGGAAAATTAAAAAGTTTACTTTAACCATTTTTGACATTTTATCGATGGGTGAAGGTCGGCCATAACTGATAACAACAAATTGCCTGTTTAATTGGTATTACTCATAAGCGCTTCATGTTTATAGTGAATTTTGTTGAGTTTTGGCTTTGGATAAGAATTTTAGATATCAAATTAGTGCTTCAGTTTCTGCATGACCTTTTTTAATGAACAACATTACAAGTTTTTAATGTTATTCGAATGCGCTAAAGTGAATGTGAAAATGATTCTTTTACATTTGGCACATCTTGGTGATTACCAGCTTGAGAGACACGTACACTCAAGGTGTTTGTGTAACTGATAGAGACTCATAAATCCACTTGTTCTATGACTAATCCAACCATTCTAGCTGAAGCTTATCAGCGCAGTTTTTTTTTACGTGCTAAAGAAAGCACAATATTTTCTAACCTTGTGATTTGCTGTTTGATTTGGTCAAAATGAACGTTATTGTCCGACGTTTTCCAAAAAGTTCTTAACTAGATTTTAAACAATCCTCCACTAGCCAAACTGAACATTTTGCCGCTTCCAAACTCTGTTATAAACAAATATCACTATACCTAGTTGAGAAATGTTTGAAATCTTGGTAAGACCTTTTAGGAAAATGTCTGTCAAAAGCTGGTTGAGAAATTTGAAATCTAGTTATGTATCCTAAACAAAAAAGGACTCAACTAATTCGTTAGTTTTTAGGTATTTACATTTGATTCTTAAACGAGTTAACTTAAAAAAGTCTTAAGTATAAAGAAAGTTAAATAGCTCTTGAGTGGCATTTGCAACTCAGCAAGTTCAAAACTATTCGTATTTTGAGAGTGAACGTTATTTTAGGCAAAACTGAACGCAGAAGTTATACAAAACACCTGTTTGATTTTGGAATTTCGTTCAGGAACAAAAACGTTTGAGCAAAAACTAAAGAGGTATCCAATATGAATTTCAGTTTAAAATTTAAGCTCCATAGCTAATGGTTATGAAGACGCACTCCGCAGTGGGTCGGAAATATTGGAAATAAATAATATCAAACGTTAAAAAACTCTGAAGTTTTAACTTCTGTTGGACCTTGAGCCGGTAAGAAAAGCTAAAGCTAAAAAGGTATCCTTAGAGACAAAATTATTTTTGCTATCTTCTTCGTCTTAAACTAAAGTCAAAATAAAGGAATTTGGAAATGCGAATTTCCGTAAAAACAAGCTGAGACCTTATTGGAAATGCAAAAAGTACTAAATATTGCTAGTTATGTTTCCTAAAAGTATTACACACAAAATACAGCAGTATCGAATAACGAAATATATGACATTATGTACATGTTTCTATAAGAAATGAGCTGTTTTTCTAAACATATCCGGCTGCGTCTTAGCCGCATATACAACTTATCAGTTACGGCAAGGACTACGGTCTTAAATAGCTTATTGCCTAAGCATTAAAACTTATACAAAGGCAGCTCTACGATGGCTAGAAAAACTAGCTATAATATTCGTTTAGTTATAAGAAGAGTTGGTATGAGAACGTTGTTGAAATGTATCGAAAAAGTAATGTCTTATCTCAACTTGGGAGCTGTAAAGCTGAACAACTTCTATAAGAAGACGCAAAACTAGCTATAATATTCGTTTAGTTATAAGAAGTGTTGGTATGAGAATGTTGTTGAAATGTATCGAAAAAGTAATGTCTTATCTCAACTTGGGAGCTCTAAAGCTGAACAACTTGTATAAGACGACGCAACGACTTAAACGACTCGACTTTTAAGCTTATCTTATGTGTTATATAGTACATATAGTATACTTACACATCCAAATGTAGTACAAATGTTTGACTAATTTTTGAAAATCTGGCGGTATTTCGAACTCAATGTCCTGATAGAAACACGGCCTAAGGCAGAAATTATCGGGCAACGGTGGCCAATTGTTCAATTGTGGCACATTGCCCTGCAGCTGCTGTTCACGGCGATCCAGTTCGGCCGCCTTCCGATCAAGTTCCACTTGGCGGCGCTGCAAGAGAAGTGGTACAGTAAAGCCATATCAAAGTCAGTCAAGCGCGCTACGTAAGACAATTGCAAATACATAGACTAATATACTAATAAACATTGTGTGTGTTGTATTATCAGCATAAAGTTAGTCGTTTGTTGATAATTGTTTATTATGCATATGCATGTAGAGAGGGCGCCGCCGCTTCCAAGTGATTTTGTATGTGTCTGAACAAAGACGCATTTGTAGTATGTAGTGTATCTGTAGCCGGCGTGGGAGCAGCACAGCACCGACAGCCGCAATGGCCACAAAAACCGCAATGCAACGTCTGCTGAGCGTTAACGGTGCTGCCAGCCAGATGTAAGTAATACGAGCTGCTGCTCTTGTGGCTGCTGCGGCTGCCGAGACGAAATGGGGCACACACATATTGCATTTTGGATTATGTTGCCAGGGCGTGTGACTCAGAGCGTTACAAAGCGCGGTCTATGTTTGGATTGAGAGACGCCCCCGAAGTGCGTCGTAATACAGTTAGTTAATATGTACCTGCAGCTCCTCCGAGGTGATTTGTAGG
The DNA here is from genome assembly GCA_035041775.1 of Chymomyza caudatula. Classification (NCBI taxonomy): domain Eukaryota; kingdom Metazoa; phylum Arthropoda; class Insecta; order Diptera; family Drosophilidae; genus Chymomyza; species Chymomyza caudatula. The sequence goes on along the minus strand of JAWNKW010000217.1, from coordinate 1,763,352 downwards.
CTGGTGCTAGGCGCTGATGCGCCCAAAGAACTGGTTTGTGGGGGTGGAATGTTCTGTGATAGCGGTTGTACAACAGCCGCCGTATTGGTTGAATTAATTTGCAGTTGCGGTTTTGCCTGCTCCTCGAAGGGATTATAATCCTCCAGCGAGACATTGGAGGTCATGCGCGTAGCCTGTTGTATGGCGGGATCCTGCAAAATCATATATGCATAATTATAAACCACAATGAAGCCCACACATATGTGTCGTCGTTGCAGCGCACACACACACACACACAGCAAGAAGACAAACTTTGTGTATGTGTGTGCAGTTTTTCGTTGCGGTGAAATAAAATTTGTTGTCATAGCCTTACCGCAAATGGATTGTCCAGATTTGGTGCATCAAATGGATTTTCATCGAAGCTGGACATATTGTTGTACTGTTTCGGGAGATTTGCAATTTTTCAGCCACAAACTTCTTCCGCTAGAGTCTATTTTTCTTGCGCTGCGATTGCTGTGTCATTGACTCTGCCAACCTGTTTCGAATGCGCCTGTGTATGACGAATGTTAGTTAGGAGTGCAATTGGCAGCGCCATAAACGTAATATGCGGTAAAGCATCGATACCTTTGTGGTTTTAAGCGATAGATTTGACAAGCAAGTGCGCTTATTTGTTATCGTTAGATGTTTTGGCTGGCGCCATCTAGCTGTGATTTAAGTTGAACGCGCGTAGTTTGAATCGGCATTTGAAACAAGCTACTTACTCCATGGTTATCTTTTGCAGCCATTATTAAAACACAATTTGTTTAATATTTAAACGTAAGAAACTTTTATTCATTAAAGTACAGCTCTACATACATTATGCACTATACTTGGAAGACGAAATGTAGCTTTCCGCGTATTTGTAAATGTTTCTCTCTCTGTTCTTTTTGTTTTTGTTTTTTTTTTCTGTTTTATCATATACATATACAAAAAATTATGCTTAAATATTTATTAATATGTATAAGCTACTTGAAATTACTACAATAAATTAAATATTTATTGTTTCTGTTTCTGTCTTTTCTTCTGCTGTTGCATTTGCTCTCTTAATCCACTTTTCAACTGTGGCGCCAAACAACTTGCGCACCAAAGATTTCAACACAATTTGATGACTTAAGTCCCACAATTTGTATACAAATAAAATGTTAAATTTAAATAAAGTACAAACTACATTTTTTGTTTAGAAAAAAAAAAGTTGATCAAAAATTGTCTTATGCTTAGTTTAAGATGTGCGGCACAAAGTTCATTGCCGTTTACATAGTTCACGTGATTTGGAAGACCAATTGGAGCAGTGCTTATTATGGATCTAGATCTAGCTAATTGGTTCTGATGCCAAGACAGTTTTTCAGTTGTTCATTTTGTTTTTGTTTTTCTTTTCTTCTTCTTTTTGTGATTTGCTTATGATTGTTTGTTTCTTATCTCTTGCTTGTGTTCTATGCTTTAGTTTTCGTTATGCATTTTCGTTCTAGACGCAGTGTCTAGTAATTATAGGGTCCATATTGCGAGCCATGGTAGTAAGGACCTGGATAGATCTGCGGTTGTGCGTAGTTGGGGTAGGGTGGATAGGGTGGCTGCTTTTGTGAGTACACTGCAAGAAAGAAGTTAAATTTATTAGTATTTTTTGAAATTTCAATAAGAGCCTTAAGTCCATCCTTCAAAAAAATATCGACTTTCTAAATACACATTATTTCTAGCTGATAAGATATCTTTTATTGTTTAGACATTTTCACAAGTGAGATTCGCTGGTTGAACATAATGTTTAGAGTTCTCTGTCCAGTTTTACTCAATATTAGCCTCCTGAGATTGATTTGCTCAGTTTGAACGTATGGTATGTTTTGGTTCGTCACTTTGTTAGGACTCAAACCCTTTCCCTTCCTTTTACCAAGAAACAATATACATAGCAATCATACAAACATCAAGATCTTGTATATTTTTTGAAAATATAAAAACATTTTCTGAAAAATCGATTTTTAAAACATACAAACAATCTAATATTCTGTGAGCAATAAGCGTCCGTCTGTTTCAGAAGGAATGGAAACATTGCATTCGTTCATTCGAACAATCAGAAATATAGAATAGATCTTTTACTTGACACTTGATTATGCTATTCGTAGGATGCGGCCGGGTTGCTCCAACGGGCCTTGATTTATCAAAAGAAAACACCACTACCGTACTGTACTGTAAGGCCCATTATAAGAAGATAGTTTTCCATGGTAAGAGTACACAAACTCTAATTGTGCGCTACTTTCAATATGTTAAAAGTTCGCCAGGTCAATTTTGAAAGTTACCCGTTTCACTTATATTTAACCGACTGCCTGTATTCACTGCAACAAACTGCCTGACAATTGGCAAAATGTGATTGATTCATAGCAGAACATTCTATTTCATGTTTCTGGGTATGAAACTAACTGCAATCTTGCCCGACTTCACATTCCAAAGCTTGAGCAACAAAGAGTTCTACCAAAATTAATCAAAAATACAGAGAATGACCGCATTTCTCATTAAGCGTGCACATTACTCATCGTGCTCTTTCAAGGTAAATCAGCTCGTAAGTATCTTGTAAGTATATACACACTCTATATATATATATATATAAATTGTGTTTTCATAGTTGTCTTACCCGGCATCAGATATTGCAGATTCAGCTGTTCCTCCTTTTCGCGCTCGTTGCGCAAACAAACCGCAGCACCAGAAAGCAAGATGGCAGATAGTAGACAAGTTCCAATGCCAGCCCAGGCCACAATGTAGGACCAATCGTATATAATCTTTGTATTATCGCGCAGTACCTGTTAAGGCCAATAAAAACAATAAGCCATTTATCAAGTGGAATTCTACACTTAGGCAGCAACAAACAAGAAATACATTACAAACTGTCCAACGAGAGTGAAAGCAAGTCCAACAGCAGTTATTATTATTATTACTATCATTGCTGTCAGTTGTTGCTGTGTACCTTTTGCCGTTGACCCACAAAAACAAAAACACGCATACGCACCGTATTCCACTGCTGGAAGTAATCTTCACCAACAACTTTCTCCTTTTCAAAGAACTCGACCGTATGCCAAAGGCCCATCGCACCGGCGGCCAACAGACAGGTGACCAACAATAGTATCGATGTGGCTGTTATGGCGCCAGAAGAACGTTTCCAGCAACCCGAAAGACCAGTCCAGAACGCACAGAAGATGGTCACAAAGCTGTCGAGCAGAAAAGAGATAAATATATTGTATGTCTTTTTAATGTCAATAATCAAATAGCTTAAGTAATGATTTTGAAGCAACGTATACTATAAAGTAAAAAAAAAAACAAACAAACAAACAAGTAATAGTTCAATAGCAACTTACACAGAGAGAAAAGCCAACGAGAAAGATTTTTGCTTATGAGATTATCGTAAGTTCTGATTTTACGCATATAGTGAATTTTATACTTTGAAGTAGAGGTGCAATATTTTCGACACTTTTATGAAAAAGATTCCAAAGTAATGATAGTAACTTGGGTTCGAAAAGATTCGTTTTTTCTCCTTTCAACCTGCCTAACCTTAGCCGCTTAGCGTGTGTTTAAACTATCGATCGAAGAAAAAAAAATCGATATATCGATAGTATCATTAATTATTTTGCAGATACTGTGAACCTAATATCTTAGTTTTGGGAGCCCTTTAAGAATGCGCTTTTTTAAGTAACTCTTGGGATCTGTTATAGAACATTTTGGGCATAAAATGACTTCTAATGATTTTAAGCATTTCGGACTCAAAATAAGAAAAGCTTGGGCTCATTTTAAGCCCGTTTCGTGCTCACTATAGGTACTTCGTATGGACCCCAAACTTGGACAACAAGTAAGTGTAGTCTATGGCAATGTTGATTTCAAGTTTAATTTGGATGAAACAGTGGTATTCAAATTTTTCGTATTTATGGTATGGTTTTTCGGAAGTCAAATTTTTTAAAGAAAATTATACTTGCGGATAAGCTTTGGACCGCCAAGTGGCGCTAGAGTTGAGCTATTTGCGAAAACATTTGCTGATATTTGTATTTGAATATTATAATTTCAATAGTTTTACTATGTACATAAAGATAGAAGTATTGCTCCAATTTAAGTTCAGACAGCAAATTTGACAATCGATTTGTTTTAAACTAATGCCTAGACGTTCCAAGGTGAGAAACATTGGCAGAAAAACTCGGCATGCCCAACAACAAAGCGAGGAACGAGCAAATCTCCCCCAAATGCAACACTTGCATTGCAATTCTGAGCTTGCGTTTCGCGTTGGTGCTCTAAGAACTTCTGATAAATGATGATTTTGATGTTATGGTCAAAGAGATCTAGGTGTTCATAGGAGCAGACGGCATCCGCCAGTTAATAGCATGTGGGTTTTCGAGCGCAACGAGCAGGGTGAGACACAAAATCAAAAATTCAATACCTCAATAGCTTTGCAGCTATAGTGCAAGGAGCTTGAAAGTAATAGATGCTCTTTCTTAATGTTGCCTACGAGTGAGTCGGTCTAACAGAGACAGCAACACAAGCAGCCTCACGTACGTGTGATTTCCGCTTGCACTTGCACGTGTAAGCCACGGGAAAAGCCGTGGGATACCAACGTGTTGCAACACTTGTTACTGCTTCACCGGCTAGACGCTCTACTCTGTGTGCTCACTCAGTACTCACTTCGTTGTCACATTGAGTGTTGTCATTGAGATACTCACACCACACACATACACATTCGCTCCTATACATTATGAGTGCAGTACATGCATTCAACAAATCATTCTCAGATCATTCCTTAGTTAAGCAATAATAAAAGCTTCCGAGATTCGTTCAAACTTACCTTATTATAAAGAGTGCAATGCAGGAGCGTGCCAGATGCAATCTCGAGGTGGCATCCTCATTGGCAATCTTATCATCATCCGTTTGTGGGAAGTAATCAATATTTGAGCAATGCGTTTCAATTGGTGATAGATATGTGGGCACCGCTGCAACCGGTGGACGCTCCTTGGGATAACAGATCCTAAATAGACCACGGGTTCTCGTATAATAATAATATTTGACATTCAAATTATGCAGCAATGACTCAGCATCCGAATGTTTGGTAGCAAAAGCCTGCAAAAAAAGAAAAAACAAAATGAAAAAACGCCAAACATAAAAAACAAATTAATAACAAAATTGAATTAAAAGTTAAGCTGATTTGACATTTATTTGCTATGGCTGGGAATCAGTTTCATTAATATTATGCAATCATTCAATTAATTTACTTAAGATGTTTCAATGGTTTATTGTTCGTTCCGCTCCACCCCCCTCCCTCAAGCGCTATAACCAGTTGCGCATGTGGGCGTCTCACACTCTGTAGATACATATGTATATAGTACATACAAAGTATCTTATCAATAGCAACAACAGCAGCAAAAACACAACTCATTCATTCAAGTATTTGTAGTTTTTTGCAATTTTTGCTGCTAAATCTAAAAACGCTGTCGAACTTCAACATATTCATCATCATGATCATCCGGTGATCTTTCGTCTTGACAATATACGGATGTGTGCTAAACAATGGCCGTGTGTTTGAAAGTATCTTTGTATCTGTGTATCTGTGCGACTGTGTATCTATACACCTAAACACGTTCAGCTGTTCTCTAAGATTTATTATATGCTGTTGTATTTCAACAGTTATGGATTTTATATAAGACTGAAGGTTCCGAGCAACAGCTAAGCTGCTCTCCCGCTCTTGCATAGTTTTTCTCAGTAATCTGTTTAAGGGCCCTCAAATTCAAGGCAATTTTACTACTTTATTAGCATTTTGAGCCCAAGCAATCTGGTTTTTATTAAAAACCATCAGCTGTGTATCTTTTACATTTCAGCTATCTCGGCCCAATAAAATTGGCTTATAAAACATTTCAAAATGTTAAGTTCCGCAGCGTCTCTACTTAATCTGCTGAAAGCACTTAATTACCCAGCTTTAGAGGTTTTCCTAATGCAACATCATTTGTCTTCTTAAAGATTCGGTGATTCAAAGCTGCGCAATCCTAAGTTTGGACAATGGATTTCACTTGGCGCACTCGTCCAAATAAGCTGAATAAATATTAACTATTCATTTTCGAAATTTCTCTTAAGTTTGCATAGAGCAACTTGAGTTTAAACCAGGGATTTAAGCCGAAACTTATTTCGGATACGGTTACGATTACGGTAGTTCCGGTGCTCCTGATCCGGTAAACGGTTTTATTTTGGTTTTATTTTTCACAATAATATCGGTTTCAATTGGATTCAAAAATTCAAAATTTTTGCTGAAAAGCGACCATTTTCAAGACAGTGCACGTGTGATGCTGCTTGTGGTGCTGTGTCTGTTAGACCGACACGCTCGAAGGCAAAATTGAGAAAGAGAAAGAGAAAAACTAGGCACATGTATGCACTGTCTTGGGAATGGTCGCTTTTCAGCAAGTCGACTCAGTGAAACGGTTTGAGTCCTTAGTTTAAATTCGTAATTTTCGACAAAAAAAAAAATGCAAAATTGATTTAATTTTGCGCTTTGTTTTTGAGATATGTATCAGGTTTTACATACACGCGAATTCGAATACATCGGCATAAAAGGTGGGAGGTGGGAGTCGTTGAATTGTGAACTTTTTTGACATTGCGGCAAAGGCGTGTTCCGAAAAAGTACAAAAATGCAATCAAATAGGTTTTTTTCCCTAAACTAGAGATTCTAGAGAAAAAATAATCGTATTTTGGAATCGTATAACTGGGTTAAGCACATACAAATGGTCGAGAGACGAAGCCAATCGGAGATGGTTGACCGTAACTTCTAAACTAGACGTCCCACAGTGGTGTCATCTGAATTTTTATCAGCAAAATCGTAACTTTTGAAGAAGTAATGAAATTTTCAAAATTTAAAATTCACAGAGAATCTTCTAAGCCTCTGCAATATACTGCGTGAATTATTTTGCGGATAGAGGGCGATTAAAAAACACCATCATAAAGCTCGATAACTATATACTCCAAATGTTTAATAAATCATTCAAATTTTGAATACCTATTGATAAGATATTTGAGTTCAATTTGAAGCTAGCGTACTCACTTTCACGAGATGGCGAAACTTACGACCAGAGCGATTTATTGGAATATAAACACTTTAGAATATAGTATTTCTCCATGACATGCAAGAATAAGACGTTTTGAGTATTTAATATCGAATATTACGATAGTTTTTCGAAGCTTAGTCTATTCTTAGCACGGAAGCTTTAGATATTCTCTAAGTAATTTAAAATCAAAAGTAAGTAATTTAAAAAAAAAACATTTGAAAAATTTTTTTTCTATTGACATTTTTAAAAGCGATACGTGGAAAAGTAAGTGTCTTAGCGAAAAATGTCCAATTTCGATATCTAAGCGTAAAATCTTAATATTTTGTGTTTTTTTTTTCAAGTTAAAGCATTTTGTAAAGCTTAAAAATATTTCCGAAAATATATTTTTGTTTACTTTTTTACCATTATCTATGGAAAAAAAAGTGTCATAACAGAAAACTTCATATTTCCGAAACTGAGCTTATATCAAAGTGAAATATCTCAATATTTTGTGTTTTTTTTTTGTGTAAAGCATTTAAAAAAAATTTCGAAAATAAACTTTTAACGATATACGTAAAAGTAAGTCTCAGTCTCTTCGCGGAAAACGCCAACTTTCAATAACTAAGGGAAAAATCTTAATATTATATGTTTTTTTTTTTTAAGTTTTTAATAATTTAAAAATCTAAATATTTTGTGTTTTTCTTAAGTTTTCACATGGTTTTAAAAAAATTCTTTATCTTAGAGTGTCCTTTAGCTATGACGAGTTTTCAATTCAAAGCAGCTTTAACTGCCTCACAATTACAATAGAAACCAAATATTCTTCGTTTTCATACAAATAGTTTCTAAAAGTATACAAATTTTGATTCGCTTGATCGTTAAAAGAGCAATATCCAAGATTTTGAAATTATATCACGTTCCGCCCGTTTCTCACATGAAATTCTAAATTCGACAAAAATGTAAATCGCAAAAGCAAAAAAAAAAAACGTACAAACAAAAAAGAAAAGAGAAAAGTCTTCTTTTATTAGCACTAATATTATTATGATTTGGTGGCTCAAGTGTCTGTGTGTGTGTATTTTCAAAAACGTGTTTTTCTTTATGTCCGGTACTTAAATAACAATGCACAACAACAAACACAACCAAAAACCAAAAAAAAACCTAAAGAAAACCAAAAAACCAAGTCTACACAAATTTGATCGGCAAAAAAATGTCTGGGACACTTGGCCACGTTCGTATTGGAAACGTTTTTGGTATCGGAACTTGGCTTATGTAAATGCACATACATATGTGCTGCTATCGGCTGTGGAAAAATGCTTTTCGCTTACGTAAGCGACATTTCACATGCCACCAGACAACACATAAACAGTTAGTTAGTAGGGCCTGGGCCTCCATGCTTGTCCGGTTCCAGAGCCTCCACCCCATTGAGTGTCTTATGAAATATTTGCTTTGCATGGTATCATATGTATCTTTCATTAGCTTGTAGTTTGCCGAACTGAAGCTCTTCTGCGACTACTTTGGATAAGTTGGTAAACTTTCTTGCGAAAGTTTTGACCAACTGCATGTCATAGCTTTTGAGTCGTTTAATTTGTGTACTTAGCAAATGCTAACTGTTCAGCATTGATTCGATTTGGATCCTACAAAGCGACGTGGTAATACCCATATGTATCTATTAGCCATTCAACTAGAAAGCGCTCAGTCAAGTGTGTTACTTACTACAGTTACTACAGTTGGACTGCATAACAACGCAATGAGCATCGAAACGAGTGCAACAACTGACATAGATCACGGAAATTGAATACTGATGCGTTAAATGTATTATATATGATATTTTCGAGGGAAGATGGAACTGTGTGTTCGTTCTATATATAGAGCGACACATGCTGCTATTAAGCAAGATTAATCAAGATTTGCAGTTATTGTTGCAGTTATCTAAAGAGATGTGTTTAAAATATAAATAAACGGCATGCAACGATCCATTCATTTGTCAAGGGGGTGCCGCTCCCTGCTCGCTACACCATTTAGAATCCGCTTTTCTTTTGTTATTACATAGAACTATTTATTAAAGTAATATACCAAAGGAACAGCTTAAATTGGGCAACATAGTCAATAACTTGTTTTCCGCATTCGTATGCTCTTTGAAACATAATGCCTGTCACACACACAAATCGATTGACCAACCGCGATACATTTCGGTACAAAAATTAAAATATTTAGAATTGGGCAAACGATTGCTGTGTGTACGACAGGTATAAGAAGCAGCTAATATCTGTGTCCAGTTACACCTTAGTTAGTTAAAGTCAAAGTCCTCTGCTAGGGATGGTATCTTTTGAAGGTCCCCAGAATTTTATATTTAGAGTTCACATAATCCTATATGCCAAATGTGGTATAGCAATAGCACCGCCGATGTGCTTTCCAGAGAGAGAGAGATGGTTTCAGCATACCTTTGGTAACCTGTGAGCTATATAGCTCATTGGAAAATGAGATACCTATTTAGAGTTCCCTCCCTGTTACCTTAGCCGTTTCCGATACTCTGCAGTGTCTCTCTTTTCTATTGGCTCTCATACTACCAAGTCGTGCTGCTCCAGGTACTTTTTATAACCACGCTTTGTTTAGCATTAACCAGAATAAAGGTAGGTAAATATACTCTGAAACTTGCAAATTTTACAAATGTACTTTGTTAATTGTGCGAGGACACAAAGAAGAGTAGAAAAAAATGAGCAGTGCTTATGTTCTTGTTCGGTCCTATGAAAAAGAAGACTCAAACACAGGGGTAGATACTTCCAGGACAGCTTATCTGAGATATCCAGAATAAACCCTAAATCGACTGCAAGCTATATTTTGGCATTCATTTGGGTCACTCCTTGACCATATGTCTTTTTAACGGAGAAGTAGCGCTAATTCCTCCCAGAAAACACTCGGTCTAAGCATGTCAGTAAAATAACTTGGTAGCAGTTCTAACCTAACCTAACTTAGCCTATATCTTAGATGTGTAGATTCAAACTGAAAGTTACTGTAATATCCTTAATAAGCTGGAATAAGCTGAAAAATGCTTTAGCTGTCATACTTTTCAAGCTCCGTGAGCAAGTAACATGAGTGGGGGGAACGGTACCAGTTACTTCAAGATGCCAACAATAGAGACTGTGACAGTAGAAATGAAAACAAAAAGAAAAGCCCGCATAATTTGTACACCTGGACCGTATTATCTCTCTACGGCTCTGGCCTTGCGTTCACATAGACCAACGCACATGGTCATATCGATTTATCTCGTGGATTATCAATTTGTCTGCCTCTATAGGCTCGCACATTCGCCCTAACCTGGTATATTCTCACTCCTTGGGTACCAATTATGAATACCAAGTATAGAAGATAACTTGGCTAATTGGCTTCACAAAAGTTTGGTTTATTTAAGAGAAGTATTCCTCAAGATTGCTTATTAAGCTGCAAAGTTGGTGTAAGGAAATATTGTCCGAAGAGATTTCTATATGGATCGAGTTATTGAAATACCAAATTTGTGGTTTTTTTAAGAAGTTTTAGGAAGTACCTACTGGAAGTATCTACTATTTAAAAAAACTAATGGTGGTGAGCTGTTTAGAGAATACAACCTCAGCAGGTCAAAGCTTGTTGTATGCGGCAACTTATAATGACACTGGATTCTTTTGAGCCCAGTCGAGACACCCCTGGCCTTAAAAGGGTTGTGCGTTTGGGATCCACCATGTAAAACCCAATTTCAATGAAAGAACTACATTGGGCCGTAACCCGGTAACGGGTAGTTATGGCCAGTTAAGAAGAAGAATAAGTGCAAGTCAAGCTCTATCAAGAACTTTCTACACTGATTTAAGTCATAATAATAGACAATAACACTATGCAGCAAATTTGATCTCAAAAAAAGTCCTTTGGCTGAAAAATACGTTTTCGGGTAAATTTTCAGTCGCTGATTTCGAATTCCATTTTCGAGATTTCGAGAGTCAGCAAATTTTCTGCTACTCAACTCTCAAATTCTCGAAATGTTTTAATTTTAAAATAGCCATAAATCGAAAACGTTGCTGAAAAATTCAAAACGGCTTTTTGATTTGAAATCAATAATCCCAAATTAAACGGAAAAGCTACGTTTTGGACATAGATATTTTGTTGTTGCATAGTGTAATCTGCAAAATATAGTAACGAGATTGTCTTTTTAGAAAATTTTAAGTTTTAAATTTAAAAAAAAAATGTAATAGCTATATTTCGAAAACCGTTCTAGATAACTCAAAATGGTATCCGGATTCGAAATCAGCGACCCAAAATCTAACGGAAAAGCTATGCTTTAGCCATTAAACCTGCATGGCTTTTAATTGAGGCCAAATTTGTTGCATAGTGTAATTAAAACTATAAAATTCCGAATATGCTCCGCATTTGCACAACTTATGGGAAATTATGCTGCTACCATTAGTCGTTTCCGCTGCATACAATTTTTTGTAGAGTTTTTTTTACGCACTTCATTTCGTCTCGATTTCCTTGTAGTAAAGTTTGGGAAAAAAAGTGAACTATTCCATTGAAATGAAATGTACAGCGAAAAAACAACTGTACAGTGTAACTTATAGCTTATAAACTTTGAAATTTATTTCCTCAACAGAAGTCTAGACTTCTCAATATATATTCGCACTGCTATAACTGTTTCGCTAAACCAATGTTAACATATTCAATTATGGCCACAGACATTTGGCTCGTTGCATTGCGAAGAAAGAAAATCTATTTGTTTTTGTTTTTTTAACGAAACTTGCAGCTCCAGTTACCCTTTTGAATTTAACGCCACTTGGCATCAAACAACACTTGCTCTCTGCTCACCGATCTCTAGACGGGGGCTGGGGATCGGGCATTTCATTTGTATCGCAGACCAAAACGAACTAAAAATCGAAATACAAACTGGTTTGGCTAGCATGTGCCTGGAGTGCACATGGACCGCATGACCAGAGATACGGACGGATGTCAATGATTAGCCAATTGGCAACATGTGTAAGGCGGCGATAAATAAAGTAGTAAGTAAGTAGTAATAATAATAAAACCGGCAACCGAGCAGCTTTACTTACAGAATGCAACCTCTCTGCATGAGTGTGTATAGGTGAGCAGGATGCAGAAAAATGATTGGTATTCAAGCTGAACACACTGGAAGGTCCATGTTAACCATAGCGTAGGCGCTTTTGTGTGTATAGTTTTAAGACTATCTTGCATATTGATTACGAAACTCTGAATATCAATATCAATCAATGCAAACTTTTCCACGATCTAAATCTTATGATTATCAGGCTTAACGTCTCTCTCTCAGAAACTGGAAATCGTACTCGCAAAACTATTACTTCAATCACTACTACTAGACAATGCTTAGGTTTAAACTGAGTTTGTGTATAGAACTATTCCTATTAAGAATCTGATTGTGTTTACTGTACTGTAATTCAGCATTAGGACATTTAGTTTCTGGAACATTTCTAAGTACTCAAAAGTACTTGATAAATTTGGAGAAATTTACTAGGGGGCTTCGCCTCCTGCTCGCCACACCCGTCCGTGCACCTCCCGCGCTAGATCATGCTCCTCTTTTCCTCTCTACATCCCCATGCTCTGCCTCTTTCACATACTCATACTAAGGATCGTATTGAGTTCGTAGCCCAAACAAAGTAGATCATATTTCTCTTCATCTTCTCGTCCTCTTGTTCATTCCCTTCCACCACCTCTGCCCCATACTCAAACTCATACTATGAACAGCTGCGGATATTGTGTGAGTAACTCAATGATAATAGTCAGAGCAGAAAATATCGACACAACACAATGAAACATTTTTCAAAAATTTAATTTTTTTAATAGCCATCCGATGACTAAGAGCTATAAATTAGAGCAACCCGATCTACGTTTCATTAAATCGGCCACAGACACAATATTAAATTCATTTATATATATACATAGATATTTGCGCTCAACTAGCTTACTGTAAATAATAGGTTTGAAAATCCAGATTGAATCGAACAATCCGAACCAACTCTTAAAGTTGGAGACTGCCCAACACTTCCTCCCATTTGGGTTTCCATTCAAAAATTGCTTTTCCTGCAACATTTTGAAAGAGAAAAATCACTAACTATACAAAAATTTCAAAGCGTATAGAAAAAATGTGTATGCCTGAAATTGGGTTACGCATCGAGCGATGTGACAGAAACTGTGTTGGAGCACCTAAAACCTTAGAGAAGATTATAAATTTCCTTAGTAAGCCTTGGTAAGAGCCAAATCCTTAAGTCAAGGTTCCGCTCGAAACTGTTTTTGAAACTGAACCTCTGAGTTTTGCAGACCTTTCAATAACTAGATTCCTCTTTCTTAGTTAAACATAAAACTTCGCTTAGAAAAAATGAAAAACTAAAACCAAGATCTTTCAAAACACACACACAAGATTGTGAAATCTCAACAAACACAAATTTTACATTCGTTTTGGAATTCGACATTTAGCAATCAAAGATCTATAATTTATTATTTTATTCATGTTATTTAAGTCTACCAAAAAATGCACATAAAATTCAACATGCATACAAATTACAATTTGGCGACAATCCATTTATCGTGATTTCAACATTTCAAATTGAAATGTTTTCTTATGTTTTTCTTATTTTTTTTTTTTTTGTTTCAATTTCAGTTTTCAAAAAGGTCGTGGGAGCTTGACATTGAAAACGACAACAAGAGCAATAACACTAACAACAATGATGACGTTGCTATTGTTGCTGTTGTTGTTGACAATGTCTACGCAAATTCCGCACGAATTCTTTATTGACAGATTGAAGACTTGACGGCTCAGACAGCTTAAGTATATACATAGTTGATTTTATCGAGCTCAGCAAGAAACTCAAAACACGAGCAATAAGTGTCAATCGTACATAAAATAAGAGATTTCGTGGAGCACGGAAGTGTTTTAGTTCTGTCTGGGACATTAAATCTTAACTACCCAACTTTCCGTATGAAAACTTTATATTGTAACTATACTATATTATACGAAAACTTAACTAATAACGTATGGGACGTCTGCTCCACGACCTCTTCAACTTGTTTCGAAAGGCCGAAGTGCTTTGGAACGGCACCATTTTCCATAAAAGTGTCCAGTTGTTTGCAGACGCAGACGATGCCCATGGGTCGTACCAAGCGACATTCGATCGAAGCCTTTGGGTTTATTGAAAAAGAATTTGTCAAGTTGTGTCTGGTAGTAATTGAGAACAGAGTAAAGTACATGTTTTCTTCAAGTAGAAAGACGTGTCGGCTAAACACTCTCAGTTTGCTGTTCAAAACTACACTTTTGATGTTGCCAAGGACTTCAACTACCTTTGCACCAGCGTCAGAACCAAGGACGAGGTCCGCATAGAGATCAATCGGAAGATCACTCTTGCCAATCGACACTACTTTGGTCTCAGCAGGCAACTAACACTTAAGACGCAACTAACACTTAGGGTATCGATCCCCCTCATGGCTTACGAAAACTAAGAAAAATTTAAAAGAGCTTCGTTATATACATGAAACTACATCGAAAATAGCAGATACGTAAAGCATATGACAAGTGGCGAGAAGCAACGATCACAGCATCTAACAGAAAATTTGTCTTTTAAAAAGACGGAGAAGGACCTGTCTAGCTTTTGAGGAGCACTAGGCTGTTGAGCGAAGCGAGCAGTGGCGGATCCCCCTAGCGTATTACAATATTCTATTCGTAACGGCATAAGCCTTAAATGAAGTGATAACGGCAAGAATTTGTCTGCTTGCATGAAATCGTCAAAGAATACGGTAAAGAATGCTACGATTTAGCAACCTTTAGTCAACCTCTCCACAAATCTTCTATTACAGAATGAAGTTAAGCCCTACAAAGGTGGTGTTCACTTATTCTTAATCCCCTAAAATGCAAATTTATGTCCTTTTGTCGGGATGGCCACCAGAACACTGCCTATTTTATTGATGATGTTCCCCTCGACCGCATCCCTACAGTTTCTGACTTTGGTGTCATTTTTGACTCTGAATTATGTTTAAATCTCCGTATCTCTTCAATTGTAAGAGTTCATTTGGCTTTATTAAACGCTGGACTAAGGAATTCAATGTTCTTGTTGTGGAACCCTCAGTATTGCACACCAAGCACGCATTAAGCTGTCCAAAAGCAATTCCTTCTTTTTGAGCTTCGTGGACTCAACTGGGGTCCTAGTATTCCCTTATCTTAATACCATAGTAAGTTGCTTCTAATTCACTTGCCCATCTTGCCAAATCGTAGAGCAACACTGGGGTTTATTTTTCTTTACAAGGTTTTGGAGGGCATTAACTGCATTCTATAGAAGAATGCTAGATGAAGGATGATTGGAAGTCAAACAAAGCTTCACAGCGTCAGCATACATTAAAACCCGAATACATTAACAAACTAATATAAACTTGTTTTTTGCATCATTTTTATTTTTTTTTAAAGTAATCCACTTGCGTCTAATTACGGCCATATTGTTATATTTGATAAGAAGCGGTAGAACTTTTTTCGTTCGATGTTAAGATAATAAAAGTTTTGTTTGCATAAACATCGGAAATAAAATATAATTTGACAAGTTTGCGCAAATCCGGTAGTTTTTTTCGGGTATCTTTGTAATACAATCAAAATATGTGATAACAACAATAACAATAATTATAAGAGCTGAAGCGGAAGTAGCACGATATTGCGCAAAATTTGTGAAAAAATTATGATTTAATATTTATTTATTTAACAATCTTTTTTTTTTATCTTTTAGCTACTTGTCCAATGTTTATCAACGTGAAATTGTATTGTTATTTATTTAAGCCAGCGAAAGCGTTAAAAACGTTTGCCAAAATACAAACAAAAAAAAATTGTTTATAATATGTGCATAAAAATAACAGCAACATTAGCTATAAGAAATTAATAGCGACTGATTCAGAGTTTGACACAAAAAATAAAACTTGAGATGAGTAAACTTTTTGTTTGAATATCACAACAAAAACGATTATAAAGTCCAGCCTCAAGAAATAAATAACAATTTATGAAGAAACCAATTTAAGATATGCTGACTAACAGTTTTTAACTGTAATAAGCTCGCGCTCTCTCTCTCTAGAGATTCCCTTTCTAAATTATTCTTGGCTTGATGTCAACCAAGTATATAACAAAAATTGGCAAAGCATCAACACACGTACAAGAGCTAAATTAGATTTTAATTGAAAAATAATTAAAAGAAAGTAGTTTAAACTAAGAAGTATTAAAGGATTAGCTACGGAGATTATGTTCAAGTTTAGGAATACTTTCCATATGATACAAAATCAAATATGCCTTACCTATAGAGTCACGTAACGAACTGAACCTGAGAGTAGGGTCTTGTGCGTAAAAGCAGCTAAAAATAATTGTTAACAGCAAGAACACTGAAATAACTTATTATATTTCAACAACAAGTAACTACATTTATGCTAATTCGATTGAAATTCAATAAAACATTCTAAATTTATGCATAGTAAGCGCACGAATGATATACGAATAAGGAATTTTTCATGATGTCAGTTATAAAAAAAAATAAATTTAAAAAAAAAACAACTAACGACCGATGCGCAAATAAATATAATTGAAAAAATAACAAATCGAGAAAATAAAATGAAAGCTTCTCGACAATATTTTAATCTTTCGGTCGTTTGGTTACACATGACGTATGAGTGATTTTGCTTAAGCCTAATTAATACCATATTTCAAATTAACATGTGTTTCTTTTACTTGTTTTTTTTTTTTTTGACAAATCAAAGAGCTTACTAAGCGTAGAAATATGACACGAAATTCATTCATTAAAAGAAACGCTGCGGCGAAAAGTAAAAACTTCAAATGGGAAAAGCCAAACATAAGACTAAAAAAAAAAAAAAAATCAAACTAAACAGCTTTTCATTTTTGCTGCGCCTTCTAAGCCAAAACAACAAACGCTGCATTACCAAAAGTTGAAAATGAAATGAATGAAAAGCAAAGAAAATGCAATGCATAGAAGGGTTTTCTCTTTTAACAGCCGGCTTAGCAAACCAAACCAAACCAAACCAAACTGAACTGAACCAAGCCAAAACACAGTTTCATCAATTGGTTTGGGAGTTGTGGTTGTTGTCGTTATTGGCCGGCTTGACTTGGCTTGGCTCTGGACAGGCTTTAGCAGCTTTGACAAAAACAACATAGAGCGGCGACTTAGGGCCAGGGCAGCTATTTCAATGGGGGGAACACACGCGCCAGGCAACATACCAAGCTGCTCAGTACACATGAAACGAGTGAAAACTCAAAACCAGTTTTCAATACAAAAACCCACCCAAATCAAGCCAGAGAGAGGGAGAGAGAGAGCGAGTTAAAGCTACAGAGAGCTGCAGACGTAGAGAGTTTGAGAGCGAGTGAGGCAGCGATATCAAAGCTAAGCCATTTGCTTAAGACGAACAGATTTTGCTTTGGCAGCCAGAAACAGATACAAGATACAGATACAAGGTACAGGTACTCCTGGAACCTTTTCGATGGAAAGAACCGAACCAACAACAACAACAACAACAACAATGCGGGGCTTAAAAGTAAACTTGTTGTTGTCGTCGAGTGGCTGAACTTTGTGGGCTAGAACAAAGAATAAAGAATAAAGAATAAATAATGGCGCAAAGCAAAACTGAACTCTATGCGTTTGTTATATGAAGATAGCTGATAACAAGTCGTTCAAGTACAGAGACAAAGTAAAAGAGAAACAGCAAGAACGAGACAAAGATAGAGATAGAGATAGAGACAGAGACAGAGAGCAAGCCAAGTTCTTGAATTGCGCTCAGCTACTTAATATGTAACAACAGCCGTAAAACCTATCCATTAAAGATTTCCAACTGACAGAAGAGATAAAAAAAAAACAAAGCTCTGACTGCAAATCTTAAATGTCATCATGAGTTTGACTCTTAAGCATGTAGATCTTTAATATCCTTCATTATTTCATATATATCGCCAAGTCATATTCTTAAATCACAGTCAATTTTGACACTGGGTTCTTTCGAGACCAGTAGAGCCAGCCCAGGCCTTAAAAAGGTTGTGCGTAGGGTTTGGGACCCATATTTACATCAGGTCGTAACCCGATAACAAGGGTTGTTATGGCCAGTTAAGAAGATATACTATTCTATATACGACACACTGTTGAGGAAAACTCGTTTGGATAAGCTCATAATGTAATTGATTTATTAGTCATTTCGCTTTACTCATTAGCTCTTGAATGTTACATTCCATTTCATTTCCACTTGTGTCGTTTTAAATTCGCATGTTTCAAATCTATGCGTCTTTTAGGTAGCATATCTCTGAATAGAGGCTTTGGTTTGACCATGAATCACATTCTAAATGGTACAAAAAAGTGTGCCGGTTTAGAGTGCAGCTTATACACTATAAACCGTATGTTCTGCTTCTCGTTTGTGTCATGTGGCTGCTTTTTACATAAGATTTTTGATTAGCACATCATGTAATTGATTTGTTGGTTATTTCCCTTTGTTGCGCTTTACACATTCACACTTGAATGTTTCATTCCATTTCATTTCCACCTGTGTCGATTTAAAACCGCATGTTTCAAATCTATGCGTCTTTTGGGTAGCATATATCTTTGGTTTGAACATGAATCACATTCTAAATGGTACAAAAAAGTGTGCCGGTTTAGAGTGCAGCTTATACACTACCGTATATCCTGCTTTCAGTTTGTGTTATGTAGATGCATTTCACATAATCAGTGGCGCGCGACTTTCGATACCGACAGTTTCGTACATGAGCTTTAGGCCAATTTTCACACTGCATTACAGCTGCTTTGGCTAAAATCAAATGAGATACATTTATGTACTTAGCGTTTTGTTGTTGAACTCAAGTTTAGCACCTATCATGTCAAACTCCGCTATCGCTTAGAGAACACACATCTTATAGCTGAATTACAGCTAACATAGCTGGATTTCCAAACTAACTTACTAACATACAATATTATGCATGACTTTACTTTATTTATTTATATTATTATTTATTTATTTATACTCATTTCCAAATTCTATTTAAATTTATATTTAATTTAACTAAAGTACATTATTCATTATGGCTAGTCAGAAACTTTGAAGCAAATGGTGCTACAGCCTTCAAAGTCCTTTTATAATTATAAATAATTTGTCGTGGTATAAATTAACTCTTATTCCAACCGTTTTTATACAAAGTCTAAAAGGGTTTTATAGATTTGTACAATGTATGTAACAGGGAGAAAGAGGCGAGGCAGACCATAAGTTCCATGGTCAAAAAGTCTTCTTATTAACTCGGGTAGCGATTGGACCATGTCCGTCTGTATAAGAAGATAGATCTCCGAGACCATAAGAGCTGGCGACACAAAATTTAACCAAAAGATGCGCGTAATCACGGGACAGATGAAGTTTGTCGAATTGCGTTAATATCTGTCCCCGTTTCCCCCCAGCAGACTTTCACGGTTGACAGCCGCATCTTTGTATCTATCAACTTAAAACTTGGCAGAGGTTTGCGTCGTGATTATGTACATCTACGTTATAAATATCGAAATCGGATAAATACATCAAAAGTTATAGTCAAAAAGGTGCTGATTTCAACTATAAACTGCTCCAAATTTCCACTACATGTAGATATTGATATATGAGAGCTATAGTTTTTGGTGTGCAGCCTCCTGTGAGCCTAATCATTAAAACTGTGTTCACCTGTTTTCAATAGAAGCCCCCTTTCCCCCGCGAGTTACCTCAATCACTGCCACACCTCTCAATATATTGATTTTAAAATTCTCACAGACATTTGTAAATGTGTTTTTGATCTATGTTTCGAAATTTAAGAACATTGCCCCAAGAACACTGCAGTTATGGGCATAAAAGTTTGCCCGCAAAATAACCAACAATAGAACTTCCTAATAGGAAAAAAAATGCATACAGTCATATCGAACTTGTGAAGAAGACATAAACGAAGATACTTTCCTTTCCATTTTACCGTATGCTGTATTTAGTGTTTATGGGGGAAAAAGGGTACAAGGCAACGTACCGACTGCATCAAATTTTTTAATCTTACAACATGTGTTAAGCTACTCCTTTATGTGGTTATTATAGTTTACCTTAATAGCAGGCAGCAGTACTCTATTACTCACACAGGCGGAACTAATCAGATGCCACTTCGGTGATATGTCGGTGCCTTTAAGAAGCCAACCAAAACAAATGCATTTTAAATTGCTCTGCGCCTTATCAAGGAAATGGTATCTTACATTGATTTGTTATGGAACCAATTGACTTGAAATTTTCATCAAAATTATAAGCCACTGTGTTCTAATGACTTTTAGAAGAACGCAGCAGGTAAAACCAATTGTTGTCTAAAACTACAGGTAGCTGAAGTGTGAGTTGTGTCTATTAATATGGTATGTGAATTTTGAGCTTCACATTACAACTAAGCAGTGGAAACTACATATGTATAAAAAAATTAAACTTTTATGTGGTTGGCAGCTGCTAATCATCAGTCAGTCTCAGTCAATCAGTAACTTTAGTCAGACAGTCAATCAGGCAATAAACCGCTAGCCAAAAACCAATCCAACGCCAAAGTCAAAAACGTGCAAATATTTTAAGCACACGTTGGAGCCCAATATTCAAGTTGTTTGGTATGTAAGGTATGCACACACAAACACAACCGCACACACACACACACACACACACACACACACATAGACCGTGATTTTTGGCGCTCTCAGCGCATTTGAGCTCTCTTTTGTCTCTCAATTGGCATTCCAAGTTTGTTGTTTGCACCCAAAGTACTATATAGTATAGAGCTCGCACCGTGTATTGTGGCACCTACTAAGCATCTAAGCCATGTAGTTGTTGTTGTTGTTGTTCCATGCAAAATGAGAAATTGTGATACGTTGTTGCCTCCCCTTCGTATCGTTTGGCTTGGTTAAGCGCTCGCGTAGAAAGTTTTAACGTTAAATGACGCCCGACCCGCCCCACCAACAGACCAGCGCCTTTGCAACTCCCCCTCCGCTCCGCTCCCCTCCCCGCCCTACTAGCAACCGCATACGACTGACTGGCGACGTACGTTGCGTTTGCGTTTGCTTTTGTTATTTGCTTTCGACCTTTCTTCTGCTTCTTCTGCTTCTTCTTCTTCTTCTTCTTCTTTGCACATGCCTCACACGCTGCGCATGCCCTTATTTTCTTCTTTCGGCAGCAACACGCGCAACTGTTACCGCTTCTTCTTTAATACCGTCAAACGGTTGCAGCCAGACGGCAATGGCCAACAGTGTACAGTGGGTCAAAGCTGATGTTTCACAACTTTAAAGGCACGGCGGGTAGCAACAAAGTTTTTGCAAATGAAACTTGTTGATTTGAAGCAATTTTTTCAGTTTTTATACAATATAGCGTTAAATTTTTGTTTGCGATTTTTTCGTTTCTTTCCCAAACGAATCTTAATAAATTCAATTTTATAAATCGCACATTTCTACTGTTTAAATACTACTAAGCTACTAATACTTTGGCCATAAAAAAAAAACGATTTCAATAACAAATACATTTATGTTTCTCACTCTAAATTATTAATTTCTAATGAAAAGGGATATACATACATAAACATATAAACCAACATCATATTATTTTGTAGCTCGCTGAATTAGCTGTCTGTGACATATGAAAAATACCAGAAATCACTCAATTTCATACGCAAATTGGCTAACTATTTTATATGACGAGTTAAATATAGACTACTTATCATAGTATAAAGTCGAAAAGGTTATAATGAATTAATAGCCATAGCGTTTAAAACAAGCTAGAATAAATTGTTACCGTCAAGATTCTCAGAAATTCGTTGGCAAAAAATTTCCCGCGCATATTTAATCACTTTGTCAACAAATGCATAGTATGAAAATTGATAAAATTTATTCTATTGCCAATTATTTATAACCAGACAAGACAACGAAAACGCAATCAACTCCTAATTATAGCAGTTCAATCGTTCTAATAGTGTGCACAATAAATGCAATTGTTTATATTATTTTGATTATTATTATTTTGTGCCACATATCGGTTTCAATCGAATTTCAAGAAATATATAATTATGTTGGAAACCTATTATGAAAGCTTCGCACAGACGGATATTTCAAGTATCATATTTCATCAAATAGAAATAAAAGCAAATAGTCCACAGATTTCTGATACACAACTGTTTAAATCAATTTTCGCAAAACCTGGCACGATTGGCAAAAAACTATTCGACTAAGAATAGTTTCCAAATATGTTAGTGCTCTCACATAAATTCAATAAATATAGACATATCGCTCAGTTACTAGAAGACTGTCATAGCTCCAAAAAAATCGCGTTTAAAGTTTTGCATTTGCTCTCATCTAGTAGAAAAAACAGTTCCCTTCTCACGCGGAGAGTATACAAGATATGTATATGCAATATTGACACAACATGAAGCAGGATATAACCAATAATTCTGCATAAATAACCCAAAAATTACGTTTTTTGAGTTATGACAGTCTTCAAGTAAATGAGCGATTTGTATGTATTAGGCTACAGCTAAGATTTATACAAAATAGCTCTTAAAGCTTACATCTTTAGTAGTAAGATTTAAAGCTTATATCAGTCTTTATAAAAAGAAGTTGCAAAAGAATAGTTTGTTTTGCTAAAATTATCAACATTGAAGACGATAAGCTTTAGAGACACCAAATTTTTACCAACAATTGCACTTTTTGTAAATTTTTAGGGGATACAGCGTACATAACATTTTCTTACTGCATATGAGCTCTATCAAGGTGCAAGATTGACTCTGACTTCAGTGTTTACCGCGCACTGCAGTGGTCTGTGAGTGTCCCAATATGAATGCCTACATCATGGCATAGCAGAGGGTCTCAGAATATATTTAGGCACATCCTGTCATGACCTTTTCGAAAAGAAAAAAACTTGCACCACGGTGCCGTTGCCGCCTTGGCTTCAATTTTCACCGCACAACAAACAGTCGTCAAACACAGACAAATAAGCCGCGCCACGGTTCGCAGATGCAATGTTTCCTCAGATTCTTCAATGTTGTTTGCATGTAAGTTTGTTTGTCGTTTGGCATGTTGATTGCGGCGGGGGCGGGCGAGGGGGCGTGGGCGTGCAAAGGGGCGAAATAGCAGCCCATTGTGTTTTGTTTGTTTGTTTGTTTGTCTGTGTCTGTTTGTGTCTTAAATAAGTGTGTGGATTGGCATATTGTTTACACTAACCTGTATCTGACTGCGTCTGACATCATAGTGCAGCCAATTATCTGTTGAGAAGGCGATAGCCAGCAGAGCAGTGGCAATAATCGCGCAGATTGTCGCTATCGACAGAGTTACCGCCGAGCAGGGCATTTTTTTTTTTTTTTTAGTTTTTACTGTTTGTTCCTTCTTTTATTATTTTTGGCAGCTGTGCTACAATTTGTTGCGGCTTTCAACTGCTGCCGTTATGTGCGGTTATTTGTTGTTATTTTCGTTCTTGTGTTTGTTGTTGCCACTTTTTTTTTTCACAGCTATGTGTAGCTGTAGCTTCTGCTGCTGCTGCTGCTTCTTCTTCTTTTTGTTTCGCTTGCTGCCCCACACAGGCACAGATACAGACAAATAAGCCAGCAACCAGTTTGCGGCAGCGACACAGAAAAAAAATATTCGAAAAAAATATAATAATTTAGCAACAGCAACGAGCTAAGCGGCAGCAGGTAACACACAAAAATGCTCCGCAGCACACACTCACACACGCGCAACAAGGCCCGACGTTAAGCGGTAAACACGGCAAACGGCAAACGGCAACGACGACAGCAGCTTGGCAACTGCTCTGTTCTCAAGACGTCGGTAGACTGAAAAACGGAGCCAAGCTCAATGCGCACAAGACGCTGTTAGCAGTTTAGCGCTGCGCTGCCGGCAGAGGCAGCGGCAGCGGCAGAGGCAGCAGCAACAGTTGGCCGCTCAAACGAAACGACAAAGACAACAAGAGATATAAAACAACAAAAAATAACAGCAAACAAACAGCAACAAAGACGGCGACGCACAGTGGATCCAACTGACTTCTTTTTCGGCGAAAATCATAACTTTTGAGGAAGTAAAGATATTTTCAAAATTATAAAATGCATAGAACAGAGAAGTTTTAAAGCTTCCGCGATACACTGAGGGAGCGGGAGCTTCAAAAGTTTGATATTATATACTGCAAATGTCTTATCCTTGCATGTCATGGGAAAATTACATGTTCTAAATTGTGCTTATTTTTCAACAAATCGTTCTCGTCGTAAGTTTGTCTTTCAGGCGAACGTGTATACACTAAGATCAAAATAGACTGCAAACATTTTGCCAACAGATTTTCCAAATTTTAAGGATTTAGCACATTTTATAGCTGCAATGATTAGACTTTTGGGTGTATATAATATCGAACTTTACTACCGTTTTTTGTACGGTCCCTTTCTTGACAGCATATTTACCGCAGTGTATCGCAGAAGCTTATATGCAATTCAAATTTTGAAAATATCTTTACTTGCCGAAAAGTTATGATTTTCGCCGAAAAATAAGTCAGTTGCATCCACTGTGCGACGACGACGCAGTCGCAGCAGCGCAGCAGCAGCCAAAATGCAGCCGAGTCGCCGTACCTGGTGGATAAGACAGTGGATTGAAATCGTTGGTAAGTGCATATGTGTGCGTTTTGTCGCTGCCTTTTGCTTTTGTTGTTTTCTTTTGAGTAGAAGTTGTTAATATTTTTTTTTTTTCTTGTTTTCGCTGCCAGCGTCAACTTGAGCCTGTTGTTTGGTATGTGGGCAAGCAAGTGAGCAAAATACACTGAGAAAAAAGAAATATAGTATTTAAACTGTAATAAAGCACAATTGTTATTATTAACCAGGTTTACGCGATGAATATTAACAAAATAAAATTATGGATTTTTTGCAAATATTTGCAAACAGTGTCATGCAATCCAATTTATTTACGTGACTTTTTGTTAGCTATTTGCAAATACAAATCTAAACTAATGTCCATACTATGTACATGTGTTTGTATATTTTGGTTTTCGAAAATATGTATATATATACAGTCAAACCTGTCAAGTTGACCACCCTCATATACTGCCATCTGTTTAAGTTGACCGCTTTTTAATAAAACCAAAATGTGTTAATAGAAATTTTCTTATTTTCACCTGCTTAAGTTGGCATAACTTGTAAGGTGAAGATTTTTAATCTTTCCAATGAAAATTACACTGTATAAATTGACCACACAAAAACAAGTGGTACATAATATGTACTGTTTTTTTTTTGTTTTTAAATTCACCTGCTACTTTTTACACTATGCAACAAATTTGCCCATTGAAAGGCCTTTCACTAAAATATTCCTTTTCCAGTAAATTTAGGGTCGCTGAATCGGTTTTGGATTTTCTAGCACCGTTTTTGGATTATAGCTATTTCAAAATTAAAATTCATTAATTCATTTTTGAAATATATTTAATGGAGTTGTTAGTGATATCTCAAAGAATATTACTGTATCTGATACCGAATCTTTGAAAGAATTGACCGATGGCTTAGCCGCTGCTAAATTTTAGATTACTTAGTCAATGTGAAAGCAAAAATTATAAGGAAAATCGCTGCGTCGATATTTTGAAAACAACCTCACATAACATACTTATAAGTATATAATATATTGACCACCTGAATAAGTTGAACTAAAAATTTGAAACCATGCGTGGTCAACTTAGACAGGTTTGACTGTACATGTATATATATATATATTTAAAAATAGCAACGTGGCAGAAACTATGTAGTTAATTAGGTCGTTCGTATGACATACATATGTATGTATCTACAGTTTTGACTTGGCCCAAAGCTTGGAATTCAATTTTCGCAACCGGATCTTACACTAATCTCTGAAGATAGTCAAATCAATTTTTTTCTGCAGAAGCGATTTTCCGATGTTAAATATCTATCAAGTAGAAATAATAATACCATCATCAATGATGAGACAGTTCCCATACGTTTGTATACTCTGTGTGTACATATCGCTCATTTATTAAAACACTGTCAACAACAAAAGCGCAATTTTTAATTATTGCAGAATTATTTTTTATATAACGCTTAATATTCTCTACAAATTTTTTGAGAAGAGATGTTGCCGTTCGATTTGTTAATGTTGTTAGTAGTCGAAAATTTAAAACGATTTTTCTGCAAAGTTGCGTTTTGAATTATTGCAGTCTTCTATTTCAGTTGAAAACATTTAACGAATATTCTGCAAATTTGTTTTGTGTTATGACTATTATTATTCAAATTTATTCAATGTTGTTCAGCTGAAAGCCGTATTTTACTGCCACCCGACGCTTTTTATTTCTCGGCAGTCCACCAAAGGTTAAGCCACTAATTCAATTTTCCACAACTATCGTGGCAAATAATTTGTTGCCCATTATAGTTTTACAATTTTTTTTTTACAATATCGAGCTTACTGATTGAAATTCCTTCAAGCAGATTTTGACCCAACAGGCGTTTTTTATTTCTCGACAGTCCACCAGAGTTTAAGCCACTGGTGGACATTTCCCCCAAATATCGTGGCAAATAATTTGTTGCCAATTATAGTTCCACGATTTTATTTTTTGACAATATCAAGCTTACTGAATGAAATGTCTTCTTTCAAGCAGATTTTGACCCAAAAGCAATCTGTCGATTTGCTAGAATTTAAGTTTAAACTAAGCTAACTCTAACTAAAAAAAAAAACTTCCGGAATTACATACATAGGGTCTGTTCATAAATGACATTAACAAAACTTTGAAGTTTTTGAAATATGAAAAAATACACACATTTGGGCAGCCCCCTCTCCCCCTACTGTGACGTCACAAATCATGCAACCAAAAAATATCAAATTAGCTTTGAGCATTACCAAAAACTTGTAATCGAAAATCAACTAAATCCTTGCAGATAGGATGTAGAGAGAAAACGCTGCAATTAAAAAAACGAAAGGAGGATATTTTCAAGTCAATCTTTTATCAATACGTTTGAATTCGAAATAAAAAGAAAACATAACATGAAAATATGCAGATTTTTGAACATTGTATTAGCATTTTAGCACGTCACAAAAAGTCACAATTTTGGTGGTGACGTCATTTATGACAACGCCACAATAAACTAATCGTTTTGCTCAGTGTAATGCCCAAAAAATGCAATGGCTGCAGCTGCATGCAATGATGCTGCGACGTAGCAGGTAAGCAACAACACAAACGCAGCAAGTGGTCGTCGGTCGGCGCAGTCCATGTGTGTTTTTGCTGCCTATTTCGTCTGTGTTTGCCTGAGTGTGCGTGCGTGTGTGCGTGCGTGTGTGTGCGTGTGTGTGTGTGTTTATGAGCGGCATTGGCATGCTGTTGACTTTGTTGTTGTTTTTAGTCTATTTTTGGTATTTTTTTTTGTTGTTGCGCGTGGGTTTTTCTTCTCATTCAATTGCAGTTTTGGGCGCGCTCAGTGCGTGGCCTCGGAATTAGATGCCTGACGAAGGCGACAACTAATTTTTGGGTGTGTATGTGTGCTAGTGCATGTGTGCGTGTGGGTTTCAATAATAAATACTAGAATTACCCAGATAATAAAGCAACAAACAGATAACAGGATCGACGATCGAGCCAACAATTCTCAACTTGTAGCCACAACTTTTGTACGTCTATGTGTCTATATACATATATGTACCATATATATAGGTACATGTTTATGTCTGTTTGTACATATATGTATGTATGTATTTCGTTTTCTTTTCGCATGCCATTTGCATTCCAAAGCAACCAGTTGTCGCTGCATAAGTTGTTGCTTTTGATTTTACTTGATTTCGTTGTTTTTGACTGTGTGACATGTCCAGGACCGCATTAAAGCATGGGCCATGCGACGGCGCCGGCGCCCTCACGGTAACGATCGCTTACAAATTTTAGTTTGGTACGAATAAAATCAAGCTCGGGGCTCGGGTAGAAAATGTTCTAAATAAATAGCTCTGTACGACTCTCAAAACTGCAACGTTGATGCTAAGAAGTGCTGTTGATTCTTTGTTTTGCTTGCACTAATCTATTACAGCTTTCAACAAAAGAACTAACGAAAGTTCAAACAAAGTAAAAAACATTTTTAATCTAGTTTATCGCGGCTTCTCAGATAATCATTCTAAAACTTTTATCACCACTTTCTCTTCTATTACTATTTTGCTTGAAACAGATATTTTGTAACTCCAATTTTCTTATTTTCCACTCCATATCCTGTTAAAATTTTTAAGATTCTCGCAGTTATCAGTATCACTTTTCCATTAAAAATTGATAGATCGCAGAAATGGCTATAGTTTCCCGATTATGTAATAAAGTCGTGACAACTTATTTTCAATACTTAGTAGTGAAGTGGTCAAAAGATACAAATATGAAATTAACAGGAATTTTTTAACGGCTAATTGTTGTAGGCCTTCGAGCTCAACTACCTTTTCATCAGCAATCGGCTTGGAAACTCAAAAAGTTAAAACATTCAAAACATCTTTTTAATGATCTTTCCTCAATTGTACGATTTTCACATGCAATCAAGGAGAACCAACTTCTCCAATTGTTTGAAATGCAGTGGATCTACGATTGAAATTTCATATAGCAATACACTATCTAGGTTTTGGAGTAATTTAATTCTTAACTATATAGATTTTCTTATAATTTTTGTTTTGAAAAATTAGATACAAAACAAATATTGGCTCTTTGGAAATTACGCGAACTCATACTACCTGGGCTCTCATACCTATATTTAAACCGGCACTGAACAAGACATTATGTATGCGCGCGTTTAATTCACATTTTAGCAAAAATTATTAAATATTTGTCACTGTACAATGGCAATGGGCATAAAAACAACAATAACTTCTACATTTCGTTTTTTTTTTGGACAATGAAAGTGAGAGCGTGCTCAAGTGAAAACACTTCCGTTGTTGGTCGGTCACCAAAAAATGCATAAAGAATTGTTAATTTATGCGAATGTTTGCTTATTGGTTGAGCATAGTTTGTTAACACAAATTTAAAAGTTCAAAATGCGATCGCTTCTTTCTTTTTTTATGATTTACATTTTGCATTGTTGTGGACTGTGAACAGGGCCGGTTTTAGGCAAAATGGCAGCCAAAAAGTATTACGTTCTTTTACATATAAAACTTAAGCAAATATGTTGGAACTTTCATGAGAAAACCGTAGTTACATATTTAATTTTAGATACATATATTGCAATTATAAAGTAGTTAAACTTGTTCGTTTCACCTTTGTTTATGATTTTAGCTTATTTTTTTACTAAAAGCAAAGTAAAGTGTGTAAAATATTGAATTTCTACCATTTTCCGTTAATGTTTAAAGCCGCTAAGTGGCTGTTTATAAATGAAGTCACCATCGAGGTTGGGTGAGTCAAATTGTGATTTTTTGTGACGTTAGGGGAGGGTGGTGTTCCGAAAACGTGACGTTACGTCAAAAGAATTATTTTTTTATGCAATGTTTGCTTTTCCTTCAAATTCTAACATATCCATCAAAGATCTTGCATCAAATTTTAAATTATTGACTTCAAAAAAATCCTTTTGCCTTTATAGCAGCAGCGTATACTATGTGCATCTTATCTACAAGATACAGTTGATATTCTATTCCAAGTTTTTAGGAATGCTCACAGTTGTTTTTTGCTTGCACGGTTTGTGACGTCATATTAGGGGGGTTGCCTAAATGCGACTTTTTGTGACAAGAGGGAAAGCCGTTTATAGTGGCGAATTAAGTTAATAAAGGAAAGAAAACCGCTTAGGAAAAACCGTTTTAGGCTTATGTTACATATTATAAGCGCAATCTCTGAAATAATAGATTTTTAAAAAAAAACATTTAACTTCTGCTTGTTAGGCCCTAAAAACGGCCCTGGCATAGCTTTGTCAGCAAAAGTTGTTGGCGGCGTTGGTGACCGACCAGCAGTGAAAGTAATAGTTGACCGCAGCGGTCAACTGCAAAACTTGCGAATGGGGCGCAGCAAGGTTGTGACCTAAGCTTTGTGCATGAAAGTCGTGAGAATCATTATCTTACGTACGGGTACGCAGAGAGAGAGAGAGAGAGAGCAACAAACTGAAATGTGCCATTAGTTAATGTTTTGTGTTAATTTTGCTTTTCGTACAATCTTAAGCAACGGTCGTTTCAAATGCTAATGCTGCCACCGCTAGAGGGCGCTGCGGTTGCTTAATGGTAGCACTTTCAAACACTGCGCCAATCGCGGCTGTGCTGCGATATATGGCGCAAAACAAATATAACTGGCATCGATATATAGGCATCGATTCTTTTTTTACGCTAGTTGCCCAATTGCCATCACTTACAAAAAGTAATCATTACAATTTTCGCATTTTCGCATAAAATGTAATAATTAATAATTTTCAATGTGTGTTGTATTAGTGACTCGCTGAATTTTTGTCAAAGTATGTTCGCCCGGAAAGTGCAATAATTCGTTTAAGCAAAGTTATTACGTGCATTTGTGTGCTGCTTCTGCTGCTGCTGCGTCGTCGTCGTCGTCGTAGACGTACCCCCCCCTTTGTGTGTGTGTGAAAGAGCGATTGTGGCGTGTTCGTTTGTGTGTGGCAGTGCGTTGTGTATATACTATGCCACCTACACGACGACAAGGACGAAAGCGTCGCTTTTTCCGGCTACTACTGTAGGCACCTAACGCGCTGCCGTAGCCTCTTTCGTTTACGGGTGGTGCATTGGTGGGCGTGTAAGGATATGAACGCGCCATCAATGTGTGCGTGCGTGCGTTTGTGTGTGTGTGTGAGTTAGCGTACTACACAGCGTTTTTTTACGCACTCAATGCAACCGCCGCACCCTTGTATGAAACTTAAACCGCTCCGAGTGCTCCAAGTAGCAGCAGCATTAGCAGCAAACAATTAGCAAAAAATCAAGTAATATTAATACTTTATCGCTTTAGCACAACGAAAGTGCGCGCCCGCACTTGCGCCCGCGCCACTCACACCATGGAATCGTCCATTAAGCTTAAGGACAATACCACCAACAACTGCAATGGCAACAGCACTGCCAGCGCCGGAAGCAGCAGCACGCTCACCAACGGCGGTGGCGCCGCAGCGCATTCCATCTGCAGCAGTGATAGCTTCAGTATTATGCCGCCTCCGCATCACGAACTGGTAAGCGCTAATAGCATTGAGCTGAATGCTGCCGCCTCGCTGAGCGACGATAGCGGTGTTCCATTGACCACAAACAGCTCCATATCCAGCGGTGACTCCTATCGCATAGGCATGTGCAAGTTCGAGATTGAGGTGAGTAAGATTTGGTTGCCCTGTAATGCTTTTGACTAAGCTTGTTTTACAACTCTTCGTTAGATGGTCGAAAGTGACGGCGAGGTCTCGCAGTTTGATTCGTTGGACAATTGTTCTGAGGGAGGCATGAGTGCCGAAAACTTTAATACATTGAAGAAAGGCCCTTTGGCACCCATAGATCCACCGCCCGAGTTTCAAGACTCGCCTCAGACCACGCTAGTGCGCTCCATATCCAAAAATATTGTCAATAGTCTGCGTCGCTGGACTAGCTCACAATCTTCGTTCGAGCATTTAAAGGACTACAATGGCAGCGCTTCGGATGATATTACCATGGTCAGTAGTGCTGTGGCGGCCGCTGCTGCTAGCACAGTTGTTAACAATGAGCTGGTGCTGCTGCTGGCCACGGACAACAGCGTCGACCAGGATACATTGGATGGCCAGCAGCAGTCAATCATCAGTGCTTGTCAGGAGCGTTCTCTGAAAGAGTCCTATGCCATTAATAAACATCTATACTCCAGCGATTCGATACTCAATAGCCATACGGATAATATATACGACGAGCCTAACAATATTATCAGCAGCTCGCTGGGCAACAGTGTGGACATTATTGACGAATCCGATCAGTCCTGCTCACCATTGCCCTCGCCACCCCCACCTGTCTCTATTATAAAAATCAAACAGACGCTGTGTCCCTACTATCAGGATCACACGCGCTACTTTAAGGCCATACCCACAGAGCAGGATACAATAGCCAGCGCCAAGGCTGCTGCAGCTGCAGCTGCTGCTGCGGCACAGCAACGCTTCAATAGCGCTGGTCTATCCGAAATACATGACTATGATTTGTATTATGGCGCCAAGCGGCAGCACGACAATAGTCTGCAACGACGCCAGCTACTGTATAGTCCGCTGGGCCATACGAATCACTGTCATTACCATCACCATCATGCGCATCATGCGCATCCACACCATCATCATGCCTGCGGCCAGCGACCCAACTCACGCAATTCGCTGAATAGTCGCTTGAGCAGCTCCCACAACTCGCTGAATGTTAGTTCAGCCAATAAGCCAGATGACTCCATATTCATAACTCAAGCTATGTCGCATGATGCATTGTTTACGCGCGAGATATCTGACTTTTACAATGTGCCCATCGACTCGGACATCTATGCGTTTCCTGTGGACATGATCGAGCAGCAGCAGCAGCAAGATTTGGAGCTGAATTGTGCCAATAAACAGAGTGGCTATCATAAAGCAGCCAGCCGACGTAATAAGCGCCAGAAGCGCAAGCAGCGTTACGGTGGTGGAGCCCAAAGCACTCATGAAACCAGTGATGAGTGCGGGGAGAAAGGCAAGCATGGCAAATACCGCACGCCCACCAATGCTATCTCCGGAGGTGTTGCCTTTCACAGCGAGAACGAGCGACATGAGCCGCTACACATGACGCTGGACGAGGTGAAGCAATTCTATCATACGCTCTATTCAGATGCGGGCAAATCCAGTCATCATGGCATACAAATGCAGGGCAAAACAACGGCTAATGGCGTCAAGTCTTCCAACGAGACCATCTGGAGTATTTCGACCAATACAACGACAACGACAGCGCGCACCCGGAGCAGTGTTAGCACCACACGTGCCGTTGTCAACAATACAGCAGCTGGCAGCAATAATAGCGACAAATATCTGAGCAAACAGAGCAAACATAATCTTGACAATGACAAGCTGAACAACAACAATACGCTGGGCATGCAGAGCAGCAATGGAAGCGGCATGGTCAACTATCAACAGCAGCAGCAAGCGCTGCAACCTACGGATAAGTTGCAGCAACAATCTTCGGAGCAGCAGCAGCAGCATTTAATGGGCATATCGGCGCCCAACAATAAGCATGTGCTGCATACCGAAAAGAAGTCACAATTTACGCTGAATTTAAAGCAAAAGTTTTGCAGTATTTTTCGCTTTCGTCGCAGCAATCACAGTCGTTGTAGAGCGGCAGCGGCCGCAGCAGCAGCTGCAGCAAATGGCAGCAGCAACAATACAACGTCAGTTGCGGAAGCCGAGGAGGCGCACAATTGTTTGAATCGCAGCGGAGCTGGACCAGAGCTAAGCGGTGCCGCAGCCGCTGATCTGCGCAAGAAATTTCAGTCGCGAGCGCTGCCGCCATTGCCAAAGAAGGGTAAGGGTATTAACTTTATATCTATAGCTATATATAACTAATAGAAGCCATGTAACTTACAGCCTATGCCATTAATGCCACAGATGCGGTGCAGGAGGAGCAACAAAAGAAGGTTGCGCCAGAACCTCGTGCGCTGCAGTTTACCTCAAGCATTGAGAAAGTCAAAGACGTGAGTCACTTTAATATACACTAAGCAGATATAAGATAAGAATCAGGTATCACTGAAATTGTAAATGTGTAGTTGTTGCAAGACTGCGGCTTGTGTTTAACCTTTCGATGTGAATCTCAACCTAATAACCATAGAAGATTGTCTATCGTCAGAGCTCTTATGCACAAAATGTTCAGGCAACTGACTTATCACCCGTGTGGTGAGCGGGTTAGAGAATACCACCTCAGCAGGTCAAAGCTTGTCGTATGAGGCGACTAACAATGACACTGGGTTCTTTCGAAACCAGTAGGCCTTAAAAGGGTTGTGCGTAGGGTTTGGGACCCACTACGTAAAACCACAATTCCAATGAAAGAATGTATTTACATCAGGCCGTAACCCGATAACGGGTTTTTATGGCCAGTTAAGAAGAAGAAGTCTTAGTGCTCTCTCTCTCTCTCTCTCGCTCTCTAACCGCATAACTTTGAAAGTCGAGGTCAAGTCCCTAAGTTATCATTCAGATATAATTTTTGTTCAATCTTAAACATTCATTGAAATCATATCCTGACAATATAGGAATAGTTGTCTTCGAAATCGTTAACCATTTTCAGTGTGAGCAAGTAATCGTTATTCATAATTATGTTTAGTCGAATATTCAGTTATTCTTGGTCCTTGGTCCCGATATGTGCAGTTAGAAGGAAGATAGACAAATTTAAATAACTAATTTTGTATATTTAAAATATATATTTTATTTTTTAGTACGGCTGGTATTGGGGTCCACTGTCCAGCGAGGCTGCTGAGAAGGTGCTATCCAATGAGCCGGATGGTTCGTTTATTGTTCGCGACAGCTCCGACGATCATTATATATTCTCGTTGAGCTTCAAACTGAACAACTGTGTGCGTCATGTGCGCATTGAACAGGATCAGGGTAAGCATAATAAGTGAATGCAAGTTCGAACACTCCGAAATTCGGATATTCAGTTAGTATGTATGCATTGCACGCTTCAAAACTAGAAACGTTTGTGATGTTTGGTTTATATTATAATTGCGAGAACATATAACCAGTGAAGAAATCGCTTACAACCAAACTGCAATCCGAGTAAGCCGTATAAGGGATACCAAAGCAATCCATAGAAGGAAAGCTTTTGAAGGATTGTTAAGAGCTATGAAACCAAGGTTAGGACAAAGCTTTAGCTAATACGGAGTGGGGTAAGGATACCATCAGAAGAGTGTTTGTAGCATTTAAAGTTAATTTTGTAATCGTAATAATTCATGTTTTCAATTTCGTTTCCGTTTTCGATTTGTTGGCTTAACGGTGAAGTTTCATGTTTTGCATAATTTTTGAAAAGTTAATATTTTGGCACCTAGTAGTGGGAACTACTATGTTGCGACTAATCGGAAAGGGAATTCGTTTCAACAAGTAATGTATACACTCCGACATATGGGATGTACTTTTTAAACTTTTTCGAAACAGTGTTGTGCCCTAAATCTGTTTTAACCGAATTTCAACCACAAAGCAATACGTCAGCGAGTCAGATATCCGTAATCCATAAACATGCCAGAAATATGTTTGAGAGCGTTAAAAGTCAATTGTAAAAGATTTTGACTGAAAGATGAAAATTAAGACCAATCCGTCCAGAGGTTTAAGGCACAAGCCAGATTATTATGCAGCGGCATTCTAATTTTTTCATGTCTCGCTTAATTTTCAAGTTTACACATTTTACAAAGTCAAATTTATATTGTTTAAATCTGCGTCCCATGCTGAAGTGTTTCCAAATTATCATTTCCATATCCGCACATATGTATATGAATATCTGGTTTAACTTCTTAAAAAACACTTTTCAAACCGAGTAACGAGTGTTTCCAATTTTGAAGCGTCTAATGCAACTATATTAGGACTATGTTTGTATTTCTAATTATCTATTATCTATCTGTTCCTTTAGGCACTTTCTCGTTTGGCTCCTATGCCAAGTTCAAATCCCAAACTATAACTGAGTTCATTGAGAAGGCTGTTGAGCATTCGCGTAGCGGCAGGTAAGTCTTGTTTAGAGGATAACAACTAATATAAGTTAGTAAAACTGGTACGTTACCCATATTTGAGTAGCAAGCTTTGAATCGATTCGATATTTTCAGCGAGATATCGATTACGAATACGGCAGTTTTAAAGTTTAAGCCTATTTGTAAGCTAATGGTAAAGTTTATAAAAATCTTTTGTCAAATAATAGTTCATTTCCATGTATCACTGCAATACTTGAGAAGTAAACAGAAGTTTTACCTAATTCGTAAAAAAGAACTAAAAAGCAACAATAATATGTATTTTACGATGTGGATTCATAATGCACATTCAAAAGCGATTGAATACTGGATTTATTTTTGTACAGACTTTAAGAGCTATTTGATTGAATGTATTCGCTATATCTTTCAGATATTTATTCTTTCTGCATCGTCGGCCGGAACATGGACCAATGCGTGTGCAATTAACCAATCCAGTATCTAGATTTAAGCATGTACAAAGTTTGCAACACATGTGCAGGTGAGTTATTGATATTGATTCTATATGAAAAACAAAAATAAACTTTGCTCATTTACGCTTTTTACAGATTTGTTATACTAAAAGCGGTTATACGAAAGGATCTAATACAGACATTGCCATTACCAAGAAGACTTTTAGACTATCTTAACTATAAGCATTGCTACTCTGAGCAGGTCGAAAGCGATAGCTCACACTCGCAGGTAAGCTTTGCACGTGTTTTTTCTCAAGAAAATGAAAGTAGATTTCTTATAATTTGTAGTTTTTCCTTATGGCATAGAGAATTTGTATTTTTCCGGAAGTATCTATGTACTTGTTGCATGATTGTTTACGGGCATTTTCTATGCCAAAGCAGACACTTTCTGGGAAATGGTACAGATATATAGATTCGATTGAAAAAAAAAACGCTTCTTCTTGGTTTAGAAGTTAATTTTAAAGCAATAACTCTTCTATTTCATTAACTGCCGATTTAGTTGCGAATTACAATTTGCAAAAAAATGTTCTTAATTAAGCAAACTAAGATAGTATATACATATATTCGTTTGTTGGTTCTTATAACTAATTTGGTAAATAAAGCGCTTCTTTTAGCGTTTTTTTCATATCCTGCTATGAGTAGAATGTTAACGCATTATACGAGGGCTGGCTTTTATATTTCGCGAATAGAAAACAAAAGCTCAGATATTTTATTATGTTTTCAACGCATCCACCACGAAACCATTGGGTTGTTCAAAAACCCTCTTGTGTGAGAGCTCGATTTGTCGTGATGAAGGATGTTCAGTTCTGGACGGTTCCTTTTGCTTAATTATCCGAAAGCTTCTGGTAAACAAATGGTTGTATACCCTGCAGAGTTGGCAGTCTTACATTTCCCTAATGGCATGGTAGCATGTAACATGTGCAGTTTGTGAAAAGAAACAGGCGACCATTTGCTTCGAAGTGTTATTATTAATTGTCTATCACATATGAACACACCTATAAACATCACTCGAGCCCTAGTATTATAGGTAAAAACTATGTAATCTACAGTTTCTTTGCAAACGGCAACATTACACAATTACACACCCAACAAACTACTGCGCAAGCTCTATATTCAGGCCACCATAGCTTAGCGGTCGACGAGTCCCTAAATTTGCCAAAGAAATATATGCAGCCGACATTCCAGCCATGATTACAAAATGTCATCTACCTTGGCAGCTTCACAGCTCCTTGACAAACACTCAACTACACCAACACAATAAAGACAATACAAGCCCAACTAATATACAAACACCTGTCCCAGGCAGAAAGTCAAATATATGCTCACTGAATGGAATACCTTTTGGGTCACTACGAAACGGCCATGCCGCCTTGGCAGTAGTGGACAACCAAAACACACTAGTATCTTGCAGAACGCTGGCTCTGAAAAAAACGAAAACTTTCACCAGATTAGGAACAACCTTATAAAGAACAATGGCAAAATAGTCCTCTTCATGTGGGGTTGCCGAAGAAACAACACGCTACGCACAGCACAAATTGACAGCCTCTAACTTGAAATATGAAATCTCACAGACTGGCATTCCTTCGCACACTGGTACAGCACCTTTAACGTTAACCGGATCAGAATCTCCATTCGGCTTCGCTTTTGCGCGTCTTTGAATAGGAAATAAAAAGATTTCCACGAACCCATGTTAACAAAAACAGCAAAACCACTCTGCCACTGCGTTAGTGTCATAACACCAAGACAAATCCTCATCGAATGCGCTCTTCTTTTTAACTTTTGGCCAAAACAACTCGTTACCGGCTTACAGCACTCCTCCAAGCGCGTCAGCCTTTCGTGATTCTTCCCTAATCAGTGATACCAAAGATAGCTAGTTTGCTCTCTACCTGGAGACATGAAATCATCAAATAGCAATTGTCGTGCAACTTCCCGTTGGTGAAAAGTATAAGGTTAGGAATGTAGGAAGGGAAAAAAAAACCGATAGCACTATTAATGTCCCGAATCTTTGCGAACCGATGATACTATTCTTTTAGCTGAAACAATTGAACATATCTTCACTATCAATAGTTTGACAGCTCCACTTTAATAGCATTCATCCAGTTGCACGGGAGTTGCTAGCCAAAAAAGCATTGAAAAGAAAAAAAAAAAGTGATGCATTAACATTTCTATAACAAGTGAAATTATGTTGCAGTTTATGGGAGAAGGGTTCTAAAATTTGTATCAATTGGATAGCTTTTATAGTGTTAGAGTAAACCGCGAAAATCTGTGACGGGGGAAGGGGCTAAGCTATCGACATGATTTAACAAACTCCCTCTCCTTTTTCTTCTTAATAACATAAGCCATAACAACTCTTTTCCGGGTTACAGCCTGATGCAAAGCTCTCCTCCAGGAGTCTCTGCTTTGCGCGCGCCTTCTCCAATTGATGATACCAAAAGTAGCTAGTGTACTCTCTACCTGGGCCTTCCAACGGAGACATGGTATCCGCTTGATCTCCATGGTGACATCGTTTTTCATTGTGATTTTCTTTCATCAAAAGTATAGTTTTCAACACACCCTGCTTCTACCTTAACCAAATTGACGACCACCCGGTGTTAGGGCAAGACTTTAAAAGGGTTGAGCGTGTGGCTTGAAACCCCTTCCAATGAAAGATGTTATGAGGTGCCTAAAGGAGTGTTCTACATCGGGCTGTAGCCCCATTGGCCAGTTAATTAGAAGAAATATGTTTTAAGCCATTTTTATTTAATCAAGTTTTTGGTTTGGAATAAAGGCTTAAAGCATATTATTGAACTATGATAGGTACAAGTTCTTGGTAAATCAACCAATTTTGTCACTAAGTTTTAAAAATGATAATAATTCTGTTTTGATGTCGTTATGTTGCGATTGGATCAGGTGGATTTTGTGTTTTCAGTGGCAACATTAATGGTTCCTTCGTTACAATAAGAAAAGCATCTTTGTTTCTTTGTTTAAAAGTGCACTAGTTTCATTTACTGGTTCTCGGTATTTGTATTGGTGTCTACTGGATCGACTACAACTGTTCCATTGTTGTTGGTGGTAGTGTTGTTGGTGTTGTTGTTGGTGTTGTTGTTGGTGTTGTTGTTGTGAGTGTTACGGTTACGGAACTGGTGATTCTCAAGTAGCTGGGTAGCAATTACATGTAAGGTTTCGTGGATTCCCTCTACCCAAACATGTTTAAAATGATCCTCCAGCATTTTCGGCACAGTACGGCTGTTTGAAGTAGGACACACCATTTTGTTTTGTAAAGCTCTGAAACTGTTTTATCACTAGAAGTGTGCAAAAACTAGCATATGCTAAAGTTATTCCAACAACTTACGTTTATCGGAGCTGTAAACGATTTTTTTTTTCCAAATTTTAATTTTTATTGTAATGAACACAATGAAGACATTAAAAGCAATGCCCACTTCGGGAAATTCAGTGAGCGTAGTATAAATAGGTGACATCATCATGAAAAACTTGTCGAAACAAAGAGGATAGTTAGGCCAGTTTCCAATTAGGATTTCGATCCAGGTTGGCCAACTGATTGCTGAGCATTTGGGGGGCATTAGACCTTAGTTGTCAGATGACAGGAGCTTGCCAATGGTTTTGAATGTGGATAAAACCTCACGGCGTTGCCAGACTGATTCAAACAACGCTCTAAGAATGTGCAAAATGAAACGTTTTTAAAATTTTTTTGTTCTAAAAACCACACTCATTTCTTTACCTATTAAGAGGAGCAACAGGATTACGCTACAGACAAATTATTGGCGTAGTTTTTTATATAAAGTCAAACCTGCTTAAGTTGGCCACTCACGGTTCAAGAATTTTTGGACAACTTATGAGGGTGTAAGTTTCATAGTGATTTTATGTTGTTTTTTGAAAATTTTTTAACTTTATATTATGGATTATGATTTTTTTTAACACAAAAATTGTTTAATCGTGTATGTTTATGTACTTTGACCATAAAAGTCACATATAATAATATGTACATACATACATAATTTAAAGTTAAAATTCATAGTTGCAAAGCAGTCGAAGTTTGTTTCAAGAGTATTCCACATTCGTTTCAATTCAAAATTGCACTTAAATTCAAATGTAACTTAAGAGAATCTTTTAAATTTGTTTTTTTTATAAGCTATTGACTTTCTTTCTTTTGATTTTCAACAAATGAATTCTTCCCTCTGGATGGATTTCATTCAAATTTCTATAAGCATCGAGTTTACTGCAACCAATTTCGTTCAGTTGTAAATTTTGCCATTGATTATGCTTATTTGTATGATTCGAAAATGCCTTCGTATTTTCATACATACCAGTGCTGGGGTTTTGAGGTGGCCAACTTTTCCAGGTTCAATTGCATTGACAAAATTCAAAAATCGCTCAAAAAGTGGCCAATTTACAAGATGTGCAGGTGCAAGTTGGGCAGGTGAAAACTTGAGTTTTTGTACTAATATATTCCCCCCCGTGTGGTGAGCGGGGTAGAGAATACCACCTCAGCAGGTCAAAGCTTGTCGTATGAGGCGACTAACAAAGACACTGGGTTCTTTCGAGACCAGTAAGCCACCACAGGCTTTAAAAAGGTTGTGCGTGAGGTTTGGGACCCACCACGTAAAACCACAATTCCAATGAAAGAATGTATTTACATCAGGCCGTAACCCAATAGCGGGTTGTTATGGCCAGTTAAGAAGAAGATATTTTGGTTAGGTTTAAATATTTTTTATAACTTATTGAGAAATTTAATTAAACTTAAATTTATTTTCTTTTTTTTCTTCTTTTCACAGATATCCGGCGATGGCTCCATGTAAAATTACATTATTAATGGGATTAATTTACGAAATTTAGCGCTTGTGACTGTATTTGTGAAAAAGCAAAGTAAACGAAAGCAAGAGAAATTATTACATTACATAAGTAGTAGAATTAAAAAAAAAAAGGAGAAAAAAAGCCAGCGAATCAAGCGTGATTTGAGATACAGTTAAATTCGAGCGCATGACAAAAACATAACAAGTGGAAACGGAAACGGAAACAAGTGGAAATGGAATGGAAGTAACAAAATTCAAACTCTGTTTATTGAATCATTTTTTGTACTCGGTGCTATACTATAAATATTGAATATTGACTATTTAATGCAAAAGCAAAACAAATATATTATTAATATTATTATAATTGTGCGTAGTCAAAGAAAACAATAACAGTTGTACATACATATATATATATATACACACACACACACACACACACACACATACACAGAAAGTTATATAGGCAAAACGCAAAACTCTAAAGCAACTCGAATCTTTGTACACGAAATTGAGCGCACTTATAACTTAGGTGAACTTTGTTAGGGTTATTTCCAGTTAAACCTAATTTTTTTTTTTTCGAATTTGTTTTAAATGCTTGCCCTTAGCTGTGATTTAAGTATATTATGTGGGGGTGAAAAAAAAAAAATGATTACTGTGACGGCATTTTGGCATATTTATAGTTATGTGCATCAAAAGTTGAGTTGAAGAGCTTTTTTTTGACATAGAAGAAAAGTAACCGAAACTGGTAACAAGTGTAAAAGTAACGCTCGTATTTGGTTTGATAAATTTAGCCTGAATTCTTGTAGAAAACATAAGCATATATTTTCTAGTTACTATGCATAAGTAGATACCTACAAAAGTTTACTGCTTGTTATAAGTATTAACCTAGTTTTGTTGTTGGTTTTGATCTCTTTAGCTTTTATAGAGAAAACGCGCTCTGTTTTCGTATATAGGAATGTTTTGTGGTTGTAGCTCGCGTTGCAACAGATCTATCCGAGATCTGGAGACTTGTGTTAGATTTTGATCAAAAATTAAACACAAATGCTTAGTTGAAACTACACTGGGAAAAAAGTATGAAAAAGAAATTGTAAAGCTGGTATTTTTCGCATAGATTAGGTATTCTTCTAAAAACGATTCAATTTTAGCAATTAACGCTTACGTTTCTGGTTTCGGTTAAATTTCCATCTGGGAGCTCTTCAAAGAACTTGCTTTTATACTCCATAACGCTCAATATCGTGCTCAAAGTTGTTGCTTTTTGCACAGCTTGCCAAACAACATGAAAACCAAGCAAAAAACAAATAAAAAAATAATAAATAAAAATAAACAAAACATAACGAACAATAAACAATATGCGTAATAGCAATACATTATGTAAATCTTACCAATTATATACGTACGTGTTTATGTAAACTTAATTATTAAATTTATAATTATTGTATGGCTTAATTCAAAGCTAAAACGAATGCAATATTTTATGTATTAAGTTTTTTTTACCTTGATTGTTGACTAATTTTGTTTTATATTTGTTGTTTATGTTTTAATGATTCTTTTTTTTTTTGTGCCCAATTGTATATTATTTGTTTTTAATTTTATTGGCATATATATTTAATTTATTTGACAATTAAGTATATGAGAAAAAATATATATTACAAGAACAATGAAATACGCCAAATTCTGTTTCATTTCAAAGCACGCAGCGAACAATTATTAAACAAAAAAAAAAAAAAAAAAAACAAAATAAAAAATAAATAAAAACCGTAATACATACATACAAACAACAAACAACTACAATTATTTGTCTATGAAATTATAACGAACAAAAAGGTAAAAGCAAAAACAAATACATACAAAAATGAGACCACAAACAATGCAAAATGCAATAAAAAAAAAAAAAGGTCACACCAAATGAGCAAAACAAAAGGCAACATCAAATGAAAATTTTTTAATAATAAAAATTTAACAAAAATAATTCTTTTCCATTGTACAAGTCGACATGGTGCTGAAACTTGGCTATGAAACTCGGCTAATGTCGTCGTTGGGTTCGTGTCTAGGGTAAGTAGCAGGTTACACAGCCTGCGCCTAAAAGATGCAACACTTTTTTTTTTGCGTGCATCTAACATATGCAGCCTGCGCCTAAAAGATGCTACAATATCTTTGAATGCATCCTTATTGATTTGTGGAAGGAATGAATGTAACAGGCAGAAGGAGGCATGGCAGTCCTTATGTTCCATGGGCAAAAATGGTTAGGAGCAATAGTCGAGTCGGTATAGCCATGTCCGTCGGTCCGTCTGTCCTTGTTGTAACGTGTTTCTCAGAGACTATAAGAGTTAGAGCAAAACAATTTTACCAAACGATGCGCATTTTCCAGGAAAATTGCAAGTTTATCGATTCATGTCGATATCTCACCTCCTTCCCCCGTGACAGACTTTCGCGGTTTACAGCCGCTTTGTTGAATCTATCAACTCGAAACTCGACAGAGGTTTGCGTTGTGTTTATGTACATCTCTATATTATAACAATTATTGTAATCGGATAAATACAACAAAAGTTATATTCAAATCATTAAAACTGTATTCACTTTTTTTCAATAGAAGCTCCCCTTCTCCCGCAATCGATTCACCTTAATAATTGCCACATAAATTTTTAAACGTGTTTTGATATATGTTTTAAAATTCAACGGTATTGAATATATACAGGCATATCAATCATGAAAAGAGAAATAAAAGTTGATACTTCCGTTCCCATTTTACCGTATTTAGTGTTTCTCAAGAAAAAAGGGTACAGGGTATTGCACAGTCGGGCACCGTCCCGCATCAAATTTTATTTTTTCCGCAAAAAAGTATTGGGATTGGCCAAAAAACTAAAATCTCGAATTTTATGTTTTTCGACGATTTAAGCACTCTGACAACTTTTCCGGCGATTTGGCGATGTTTTTGTGTTGGGCATATCTTCAAAGGGTTTCCTAATGAATTTGACCACTCTAGTCGCTATAGTTGGGTCGCCAGAAGAACGATTGTTCGCTTGGTACGATATCGATATCATCCGCCTATGCAAGTTGAGTCGCCAGAAGAATAATAAGAGTAAATAATTTTCAAAATTTTTTGTTTTTCATTTTTTTGTTGTTTAAATTTGAAAAATGTTGAGCTATTGCGCTCTAGAACGTTATAGAAGTCATTATAAGTCACCGTTCCTTTTTTAAGTTTGTGAGAAAAGAAATGTACAAGTTTTAAAAAAGAAATGGTGACTTGAATTGACATCTATAAAGCTTCAGATCGTAATAGCTCCACATTTCCTTATGTCGTCTTAAGCTACTCTTCCATATGACCACAGATATACAGACTTAAAACTTAAAAACTGGCTCGTAACAGTGGGCACAATAAATCTGAGGTAAACTAAACTGATAAATTGACAAATCGAAATCCTAAGTTTTTCATGATAATGTTACCTACTTAGACTACATTCACTGAATTTCCCGAAGTGGGCATTGCTTTCAATGTCTTCATTGTGTTCATTACAAAAAAATTTAAATTTGGAAAAAAAAAATCGTTTAATCGGATAACTTTGGCATATGCTAGTTTTTGCACACTTCGTGATAAAATAGTTTCAGAGCTTTACAAAACAAAATGGTGTGTCCTACTTCAAACAGCCGTACTGTGCCGAAAATTCTGGAGGACCATTTTAAACATGTTTGGGTAGAGGGAATCCA
This sequence comes from Chymomyza caudatula, assembly GCA_035041775.1. Lineage (NCBI taxonomy): Eukaryota > Metazoa > Arthropoda > Insecta > Diptera > Drosophilidae > Chymomyza > Chymomyza caudatula. The sequence goes on along the minus strand of JAWNKW010000217.1, from coordinate 1,718,742 downwards.
CGAAACCTTACATGTAATTGCTACCCAGCTACTTGAGAATCACCAGTTCCGTAACCGTAACACTCACAACAACAACACCAACAACACTACCACCAACAACAATGGAACAGTTGTAGTCGATCCAGTAGACACCAATACAAATACCGAGAACCAGTAAATGAAACTAGTGCACTTTTAAACAAAGAAACAAAGAAGCTTTTCTTATTGTAACGAAGGAACCATTAATGTTGCCACTGAAAACACAAAATCCGTCTGATCCAATCACATAATCATAACGACAACAAACAGAATTATTATCATTTTTAAAACTTAATGACAAAATTGGTTATACAGCAAGAACTTGTACCTAACTTAGTTACATAATATAAATAAGAATGACTTAAAACATATATATCGGGGCTACAGCCCGATGTAGAACAATCATTTAGGCACCTCATAAGATCTTTCATTAGAAGGGGTTTCAAGCCATACGTGCAACCCTTGTAAAGTCTTGGGGAGACGCACAGTAGCTCCCTGCGCTAACATCGGGTGGTCGTCAATTTGGTTAAGGTAGAAGCAGGGGTCAGGGACCTTCATCATGTTCAACCTGAATCCGGCCTCCTTCATCTTTTATATAACATACATATATTCCGAATCCTTTGCGGCTATTGAAAGAGCATCTGGCAGGGTGGGTCTGTGTTTAATTGAGAGCATAAAAACTTTTGATGTTGATGTTGTCAAGGATTTCGTCTAGAGCGATGTCGCCATAAAGGTCAAGCGAAGAGTCCCTCTTGCCAATAGATGTTACTTTGGTCTCAGTAGGCAACTGAGTTGAGACAACTCTCGCCAGACGAAAATTATAACTCTAAGACGCTCATCTTTGCCGTTTTGCTTTATGGAGCTGAAGCATGGGTTTTGACACTTCTGATGGAAATACCCTTGGAGTATTTAAGCTTAAAGAACTCGGTAAAATCTTTAGGCGTTCAACTCTACGATGAATTAAGATTCAGCGGCTCTGTTGACTGGGCCGTGTTGTTCGTATATATGAAGAAGCTTCTGCGAGATGTTGTAGGATGGCCATGCAACCGTTGGAAGGACCATGTAGCGAGCACACTAAATACCTTTGGTATCACCGATTGGAGAAAGCTGGCGCATATTAGAGGCGCCTGGAGAAGTGCAGTAACGGGTTGTTATGGCCAGTTAAGAAGAAGAGTAGTGTTGAAGCGCCACGTTTCAGCGGTGGGGCAAATACTTAGATTAGATTAGATTATATTTGTGGTGGATGCGATGGCTCATCAGAGAAAGATGAAACCATCCCTAGCACACAGGCAGCCTTGCCCATTGTGTCATGCCCGACAGAGGAAGTTAGGGGAGAGAAAGACAGTTGAAATAAGAGAAAAAAAGAAGTTGAAGACAGAGTAGGCATGTTAAACAGGCTTCCTATTGTCACAATCCTCCCGATTCCCGTAAGAAGTCGAGAAGACTATGTAAGGGGAGAGTAAACACCTTGCTCATATTGAGTGTATCACTTCGAAAAATGCGCATCCGAGTTCCTGCAAAGGCCGGACAGTGACATAGAAAGTGCTCCGTGGAGTCGGCTACCTCAAGACAGGCTGCGCAGGTTGGAACGTCAACGAGGTCCATATTGGCCAAATGTATTGTGACAGATCTGTCCTCTTCCGAGGAAGAAGATATCTGGAGGCCCTTGGATTGGGTTCTTTCACGAACTGCTTTGTTCCAGCGTTCCTTACAACTAAATAAGACAATTTCAAGAATATACAGAATATTTAAAGGATTGCAGTTACAGAAACTGAAACTTTTCAAACTGTTTGTATGTAATTAAGCCATTTACAAGCCAACTAATGTTTTTCGTGGCTCATATCAAGATATAAATTCTAATTTTTTTGTTATACTTTCAATAGAGAGCGGGTCCAATAAAAAGTGCTAGAAATTATAACGGTTTAATTGTTCATGGCAGGGCGCTAGGGGAGGGGGCGCCCGAATGACAATTAGACTTGTTCCCTTTGCCTCTTTTGCGGCTTTGTATTGTGTTTTGTGTGTGTGTGTGTGTGTGTGTGTGTGTGTGTGTGTGTGTGTGTATGTGTGTGTGTGTGTGGCTTTTCCCAACACAAAACGAACAACAAACGAAACGCAACCGTCTTGTGATTAATTACATTTTCTTTTGCAGGTTTTCTCTTTAGCCTTTATTCAATTTTTTTGTTGTCTTATTTTGTTTTTTTTTTGTTGTTTTGTTGTTTTTGGCGGCTTCAAGTGCAACATCGTCAACAGCGGCAGCGGCAGCGGCGTCAACGTCGACGTCATTTTGAAATTAAATTTTGATTAATTGCAGCGCAGTCGGTCGGCACCTTTTGCCTTTGCTCAGTCGGCGCTACGTGAAAAGTGTTTTCCAAGCCACTTTTAAATATATTTTGCTGCACTTGCAACCTGGCCGCTGCTGCCGCTGCTGCCGCTGCTGGTGCTGCTGTCTCTCTGCCGCTGCCGCTGCCGCTGCCTAAGCGTTGCTTCCCCTCCTGCTGCGCGTCAGTCAGCCAGTTGAAACGAAATAATTTTCAGGTGTGAAAAATTTTTGAAATGCGCTTTCAATTTGCGCTGCCTGCGCCAGCCAGCCACAAGCCACTGCGACTGCGCCCCATTAACGCAGCAACCAAATAAAGTCATTACTGCCAACTGCCACAGACTGCCTGAGTGCCTGAGTGCCTCCTTGCCTGACTGTGCAACAGCAACAGCAACAACAACAACCAACAACCGACAACCAACAACCGACAAGCGACAACGACAACGGGGCGGCATCGCCTTCTAATGCGCCCCAACAATTTGCAACGTAGGCCAGCCACACCTACCTGCAGCCAAAACATGCAATGCCTCGGCTCGACCAGCTCTGTCCAGATCTACTCAGGATCGGGACGGCCCACAATGGGCGCATACAAGCATTTTGCGCTTAAAAATGTTTTAAAACCTTTAAACAGCTAATGAGCGGATTTTGTTGTGAGCCTAACTTTAGTGCTACATTTTATTTTTTTTATTTTTTTAAAAATGCTAAAACTAATGCGTTAATCCAATATGTATCCAATGTGACAATCCTCCTGAGTCACCAATTCGGATTCCGCAAAAGACACGGACCTCCAAAAAGCTCCCAATCAAAGCTGGACTCCCTCAAAGAGGCGCTCTTTCAAAAATGGAATAGCTGCAATCCGAAAGTATGACGTTCAAGCTTGATGAACCGCAGCCAAAACGTGACTGCAGAGTGTCCAAACTGGTGCTGTTATATCAGTTGTCGACTTCTGAGATCACATGGTTGGAGGCGTTTCAATCGTCTCCTTGGTCTATGACCGGCCAGGGCGCAGGCAAGCGAATTTGGGTGAACTCTTAATCGATCCTCATACCGGCCACGAAAGGAACGCCGAGGTCCTTGTGCAGATTGCGATTGCGCACATACCACGGAGCGTCCGCAATTACCCGTAGTGCCCTGTTTTGCATGGTCTGGATTTTTTTAAGTTCGTTTTTGTTGCGGTTCCCCAGACATGGACGCCATAATACCAAGTCGGCATTACCACACTTTTGTAGAGTATGGTCTTATTTTCTAGAGAGAGCCTGGCTACATTTTCTAAGTTCAAGTTATAGAAACTTTTAGTAAACTGATCCATTTTTATAAGGCATTAAGTGCAGTTAGCAGAAAATGTAAGACTTCAATATTGTAGAACGTTGGTTGCAACCAATGTTTACTTATAAAGGTAACGTCTTCGCGGAGCGTAGCTTCTTTAAATTTTGTAAGAGAGAGGCACAAGTTACTCTCGTTGATGAAAAAACACATTGAAATTCGCAAGAGAATGAAAAGTTAAGAAGCTGCGCTGCTGACGGCGCAGCGATGACAGTACCTATATGAGTATACATTGGTTGCAACTGTGTAACTTTTACAAAGTTAATGAATTTATGATCTACTTTTTTCAAGTTCTTCAACAAACGTAACCGTCAACGATTTTTGTTTTCCTTTCTGTTAGTTTCCTTAGTAATTTTCTTAAGAATTCCCTTTAAGTTCTAAGTGTCTAATCATAAATCGCAAACCTGAAAAATTTTCGTAAAACATCGAAATTGATTGAAAGATGGAATGAATTTTAAGTTATTTGTCAGTTTAGTATTTTGCTTGTCACACATGTATGCCAAGTTTGATCAAACTCGGTCTCTTATATCATGAATATTAACAAAAAATGTGAACCCCGCATGTCTTAAATCTGAATTGCAGTCTTTTTTATGCGCACTTCGGGATCCTTATAGTTGGATCATGAATTGGCATAATATGGCCAACTGCGTCTATGCTAGCGATATCCGAAGCTCATTAATGTACTACCATCACGGCATGTACGCAGCATACGAGTTGGTTTCACTCCAAAGGCGCGGTATTAGATGTTTCCCATCAAAATAAGTATTAGTATATCGAGCGACATCAATGCAACCTTTTAAGGCCTATATGGAGTGAGTAAAGCTTTCAGCTAGCATGACGCCGTATTTATATGAACACGATGAAAGTTCGTTCAAACTATAAAATTAATTGATTATTAACATTTTTTTTCCACTCTTTTCAACACTTTTGAGTGTTTTCAACTTTGGTGATTTAAAATCACAAGTCTAACTTCAATTGAATTCAATCGGCGAATTCTCGCCAATAGTCAAAGGAAATGTATCTTCCTGAGTGAAGACTTTGTTATAGATTAAGTCATTCGAATTGGGCTTCACGTTGACAATCTATACAAATAAAAAAATATTCTTTGTTTTATTTTACTCAGGTTTGCAGCTGCAATTAACCCCGAAGAATTTAGAGTTTGTTAGCAATTTACAATTAAATAATGTACCTACTATTTTAGTTGCAGATAAAGAGCTGCAAGACCCCAGATCTAGATACGATGTTTATCTAAGAAAGTACTTAAAATAAGAATTTTCTCAACTTGTCATTAAAATGAAGGTTTTCCCAAAAACAGGGATGCTCCCCTTGTGCAAAAAGACTACCGCAAAGGCATGGTGAGGAAATTTCATACTACGCAAAAAATGCATAATGCATTTTAGATGAATCAATGTTTTTTACAGTATCTCAAGAGTATCTGAGAACAATTCTGTTCGCTTTTAAAGACAGACTCTCTGTTTTAACTTTTAACCAGAAAAACAGGTCAGGTCGCTAAGGCCATATTGCAAATATTTATTTTAAAAATATGGTCCCGAGCACTTCCAATTATTTAACGACTAAACTCCTTTTCTTAAGTCCTTCTTGTTCTTTAATTTTTTTCCTACTCCCTAAACATTCTTGCTGTCATGGAACGCCTGGCAGATGTGAAACATCGAGATCCATGGTTCTTGAAAAAAATTTTAGTTAGTAAAATCAAAATCGGTCCACTTTCCATACAAATGATCGGAAAATTTGAACGCAGTGCTAATGAAATTTGAATCAGTGTCGTTGCGCTCAGTGAAACACGAAGAATAGCCCTGAATCTGGTCTACAAATACTGGTGTCATGTCAGTTGTTGGAAAGCTAAGGGTAGAATAGGAATCCGGAATCAGAATTGGTCTATCCCGTCAGGATTTTGAGATATTTGACTGTGTTTTTTCCTACTTTTGAGGTTATGTACAGTTGTTCTCTCCAGTTACATCATTTAGTACCACTTTTACCCTTTAACATAAGAGGTCAAGATATCAATTACGATTTTTTCGAAATATATCCCTTCGACGTCATTAGCATTAAGCCTTTGAGACAATAACATAGGTCAACATGATTTAGTTGTTGGAAAGCTAAGGGTCATCTGGAGTCAAAATTGGCCCATCACGTCAGGATTTTGAGATAATAATAATAATATAATGCCTCTTTTCGGGTACATAACCTCAAATTTCTCAAAGTCCTGACGTGATAGACCAATTCTGACTCTGGATTCGGATTCTACGCAGCAAATTACTTCGGAAATGACCCTTAGCTTACCAACAACTAAACCATGCTGACCTATGTTAATGCGTTAGTTATTGTAACGCCATAACAAGTTCTGTGTGCTAACGTGACGGCATACTAGTCGGTTTTGAGCCAAAAACGCGCTCAAAAATCATGCATAAAAGGAAGAAGAACAAGCTAGCTTCTTGAGAGATAAGACCTAAGTCGACGACTTCATCTTGAGTGCACTGTTAGGAGCTTTGGTGGAAGTTTCAGGAGTTGGCTGTCCATGTCGATGGTTTTAAGCAAACCGAAAGAAAGTAAACTTATAAGTTACTCTGTATGATCGCTTACAACCGAATTTTAAACCAATAGCAATACCTCGCTGAGTTAGTAGTAGTAGTTGCTAATTCGGATTTCTCAGAACATTTCAAACTGAAATTAAGGCGAAATCGTCAATGGATTGTAAATGCTTAGCTTAGAGCTGCGTTGGAATTGGCTTTTTTGAGCTAATTCATCTATACTTCGGTTTCGTTTTAAAGAAAACTTCTCCCACTGTGCATATGGCCTAGACTAGCCTCGTTTAGAGGCCCGTTCAGCCCGAGCATGTGTGCCAAACGAAGAGATGCTGGCTGCCTCTGCCTGCTCGTCTTAGACATTCTCCTGCCCCTTGGCTTGCCTTTCGTTTGGTTCGTTTTGTATCTGACTTGTGACTAGCAGGGATCAGATAACTCAATTATTCGCGGCGTAAACAAATGCTGCCTTTCAGGGTTTTAGCCAAGATGGAACCCCCCCGTTCACCTCTTAGCAAGCCAGTCAGCCAAGCAACCAAGCAACCAACCAACCAGCCAGCCAGCCAGCCAGCTTGCCTGCCGCAGTTCAAAAGAGATGGGTTATTATCCCAGGCATAAATGGATTGTAAACGTGATTTTTATAGTCATTTAGCATAATAATGCATTTTATGGTTAGCCAGTCAGCTTGGCACAGCTTGTCCAGTCCTGTGCAGTTTTCTTTCGCGTAAATTAAGCGCATCTCTTTTGGTGTTGGCCACTCCGCTGAATGGAAGAGTCCAGTTTCGGCTGCTTAGTGCAAAGATTTGTTTTGTGTGCAAGTGAGGGCAAGGGCGCGGTGGAGAGTGCCCACAAAGTTGGTCGTATGAGAGTGAGATCGCGTCTTGCATAAATGCTTGGGACAAGGTTTATGCGCGAAGTTTATTGTTATGCGTATGAATCGTGTTGGGCCAGTGCTGCCAACTTGTTGTGTAAATAAATAGCTTATAATGCATTTTGCTGGCTCTGCTAGGAAAGTAGCTCTTTGTGATATTTACTTGAGTTATTTCGCTTCGATTTTAAATGCAGTTAAGCCCCCATACACACAGCAATCGGTTGGCCAACAGCAGTACATTTCCGTCGCAAGCAAAACAAAATATCTTAATTTTACACAGCAGTTTGGCCAATCTTTGTAGATTTTCAGTTTTGTTGTAGTTCTTTTAACAGTTTGAAGTCCCTTTGCGTTTAGTCTGTGCAATAAGGCATAAAAATTAAATTTGAAACAAATTTCTTTGCTTCAGAGAGTATATTAACTTGGTTATACATTTTGTAACACAAACTAGCAAGTATTTTGTGTAAAGCCGCTCCTCATTTATAATGAAGGTTCGTTAGAGAGCGGAATCAGAAGCTTTGGTCGGCAAATCCTGGCAAAACAACATTTTTACGATTAGGGAGCTCATTTAGTTGATGCTTCAAAAAGTTAGTGTGCGATGTGAAAAATTATCAAAAATTTTACAAATTTGGTATTTTGATTACTTTCCCAAACATATGAATATCTATCCAATATTCGTCGTAGCTACTTTAAGTGCTTTTGTTTGAAAGCTTGTAAATATGAAATAAATTTTTAATAATATTTAAGCCTTAAAGATATGAATTATTTCCGAAATTTAAATTTCTCTTAATTTCTTTTGGAAGACGGCTTCTGATATCAAGGGATCGGTGCTAGGCCAGCAGAGCCCTTGAACGATAATCCCATGGTCTCTGTCAATGTTGACGTATAGCTCGAACAGTTCGTCTTTCTATCGTAAATCGTAAATCGTTCGTTCAATATCATTTGACGTGGCGAGTCCCGATGTACTGCGACCTTTCAAAAAACGCTTTCTATCACAAATTTGAAGACGGCATCGCCTTCTCTAAAGCATGGCTCTCTATCAAAAGACTTCGAGAAGTTCTTTCTAAGGGATCAGACAATTTGCCATACAAGCGTTCCCTCCACCGGTTTATCAAATGCTGCTTTATATTCGAATTGAAAATCAGTGAGCCCAAATGTAACGAAAAGGTATGCTTTAGACGAGAGCTTTTTTTGTTGTTTTTTCGTATGGGGCCGTCCATATATTACGTCATCACTGATAGGGGCATATCGTGCCTAGAAGATTTTATCATTAAGTAAAGCTAACTTTAAATAGCAAATATGGGGAAAGGGCCTTTCTTCGCCTTCCTGTAGGAGAAGGCTCAAACATCTTGGTTGAGTCATTTGAGGACAGCATCTCGTAGCTGTCCGTAATGTCTTAAACCTATTGCAGATTTTATCTCTGCATGTGGATAGACCTCGCCCTGACCATGTTATCTTTATTCGAAACGGCTTTTAGATCCTAATGTATCATAAATTAGTCGACTTTCCAAGCTGCTTGCTGACTAAAACTAACATCGAAAATTGATCTAAAGAGAAAAACAAAGAACTTATATCATACAATATCTCAAAATGTGTGCAAAATTACTTCGAAATGTCTTGGGACTCCATTGACTGATTTAATTAAAAGCGATAAAGGGGAAGGCAATATTCAATTGACTGTTAATATTAAGGATTGGCTGGAAACACCTTCGGAAGTAGCCAAAGAATCTTAGTTAAGAAAAATGAAATTAAATGTTTTAAATTAAATCGCGTCTTGAAATAAGCATCAGAACTGTAGAATACTTCGATGTTATCGTCTTCACAAAAAAGTTATTGCTTCTAATTCAAAACAAATCATTTTGATGATTACGTAATCATAGAGGAGGGGGAGGGGTGTGTCGACCTTGTGATTATTTTTGACTATAAGGGGAAGGAGGGTGTCCAACAATGGGCAAAAACGTGATTACGTAATATATGGAAGGCCCCTAGCTTGCATGCATATTTAGAGCAGGAGAGCGCTGAATATTCCCCGTGTGGTAAGCGGGTTGGAGAATACCACCTCAGCAGGTCAAAGCTTGTCATATGAGGCGACTAACAAAGACACTGGGGTTCCCTCGAGACCAGTAGGCCTTAAAAGGGTTGTGCGTGGGGATTGGGACCCACCACGTAAAACCGCAATTCCAATGAAAGAATATTTTTACATCAGGCCGTAACCTGATAACGGGTTGTTATGGCCAGCTAAGAAGAAGAAGAGCGCTGGATATTTGACATCTGCCAGGGAAAAGCGGGTTAGAGAATACCACCTCAGCAGGTCAAAGCTTGTCGTATGAGGCGACTAAAAATGACACTGGGTTCTTTCGAGACCAGTAGAGCCAACCCAGGCCTTAAAAGGGTCGCGCGTAGGGTTTGGGACCCACCACATAAAACCACAATTCCAATGAAAGAATGTATTTACATCAGGCTGTAACCCGATAACACGGGTTGTTATGGCCAGTTAAGAAGAAGAAGCCAGGGAAAAGTTCTGTAAGAGTATATGCACTTTGGTATACTGAGCCTTAAGCTGCTTGCCTCTATTCCGTTGTTGTTGTTGTTTCTCGTAGCCCATTTGCGCTTTTTCGCTGGGTTCCCGTTTGTTATGCACGCTGGGGCCAAAAGGCACTTTCATGCATATATATGTATGTGTGTGTGAGAGAGAGCGAGAGAGAGAGAGAGGGAGAGGTGGAGCGGCCAAGATAATGTGGAGCTTTGGACCCTGCACATTGAACCGGAATCGGGATCGAGGCTCGTTTTATTGTTTGCCTTCTTTATTACAAGTTAAAGCGTAATTACTCAACAAATATGCGGCAATTTGGGTAGTTCACTTCAGTTTAGTTAAATGCACTGAGATGGCTCTGGAAATTGGGGCTATGGGTGGGAAAGACAGACAGACAGACAGACAGACAGAGAGAGAGAGATAGGGATAGAGTGGCAGTAGTGGAGCTGTGGATCGAAGCTGGCTGAGCTGCCAGTTTTATATTTCGTGCTCAAGAAATCAATCGGCCAAATGCTTACCTGCAAAATTGTATTTATTTATTTATTTCCTCTTTAGGCCCGGTCGGAGCAGTCACTCTGTCTGGTTTGAAGTCAAAAGCTTGGCACTTTATATGCTTGATGTTTGCCGCTCTTGTTGTGGTTCGGCCTGCCATTGTTATCCGAGCCAGTTTGGTCACCACATGAAATGAAGTAATCCAATTTGCGAGCAGGTTGTCATTTTGGCGCGCAAAGGTGCTCATTATGTGTGGCAAGTGACGCCCCCTCTCGCTTGCTCTCGCTCTCGGTCTCGCTCGCACTCTTTGGGGCAGTCCGCTTATTAGGCGCAGCAGAAGATGTATGAATGCGGAAGTAATCCATTTTATGATGCATAAAAACGCTCAAAAGTAAGCAACAAAGTAATGTAATGCATGAAAGAATGGATGCTATAAAATCATATTGTATAAAACAAAACATTGTTAACTTTGACTGAAACTCAATTTAATGATGTTGCGCTTTTGTGTTTCCCCCTTTCACACTCCAAAACTATGAAGAATATTATCACAAAATACTTATCAAACAATAAACCAAACTAGATCCTTGCTTTTAGGGTTAGCTTTGCTTTTGTGCCTATTTAAGGGTTTTATATGTAGATTTATATTATTTATATGTGAGCCGTTCTTATCGCACACATCAAACCGCACGCGACCTTCATAAAATTTTTACTAGATTCAGGGTGTTGTTTTGCTGTTGTTGTTGTTGTTGTAAGGCAGGCAAAAGCAATTTTCAAATTATTTCCACGCAGCTTAGGGTCTGCGCCCGGGGGCACGGCTCTGGGTACGGGGTGTCAGTTGACTGTCAGAATGCCGGAGTGCCAGGAGTACAACAATGACGAAGATGAGCAGCGCGACGGGATGTCGAGTGTTTATCAAAACAAGCAAATCGCATAAAAATAGAGCCATTGTCAACTGCCTCAATACGCTTAAAAGGGGCGCAAAACCCTCTTGGGCTGCTACCAGATACCAGATCGAGCTATGCGCTGGTCGTGTGCCAACTGGAAGTGAAATTTTTTCGTTTTTTTTTTGCAAAATCTGTGCAGCTTTATTTATTATTATCATAATCTTTGCCGCTGTAAAACGCTTAAAGTAAGTAATATTAATGAGCGCTAGTAGTAGAGTTTTGTTGCAAAACTTTCTCTAATTTCAAAAGTAATTACTTTAATTTATTATTTTTATAATACTTGTGTTTACGAAGATCGCTTTATATTTCACGATCCATTGTTTTTTTTGCAAAAAACTTTCATAATTTGAATGCCAAAAGCCGCAAGAGACTTTAAATATGCAAAAGCTGCATATTACATACTTAAGCCAGAGTGTCGTTACTAGCCGAATTTCACTTCTATTTTTGTAGACTTTTGTAATTGGCAAGGAAATTGTCTTAACAAGCGGGAAAATTGTCTTAGTTGTTGGTGGCAGCAAAAACGAGATAGCACTATGTCCGACTTGATGAAAAGAGTTCTGCATAAAAACGTCAAAAGGTGTCTATCTCTTAACTCAAATTTCAGCATTTAGTCAATTGACTACATTGGCAAACCTAATATTACTTAGATTAAGAAAAGAGGTTTTTCGATATCTTCAGCAAAGCATTTGATTCCCTTAACAAGTGTCTCCTTTCCATTAAGTCTTTGGGGTTTTCTCTATATCTCCTGCAAAGTACAATTTAAAAAATCTAATAGAATTCAAGAAGTGACATACTGTAACTTTTATTGGAAAATGGTTTCCATTTCCTCTGATCCTCCACATATACGGCATTCCTCACATAGTCCATACCATTTGCTTTTGAAAGTAGCTCCTTTATTTGCAGTTAAATGATCGTTCTTTTCATTTACTTCTATTGAAAGAAGTGCCCTCCAAGGGCGTTCTTCACCTAAATTTTCTTCTTCTGAACTGGCCATTACAACCTGTTACCAGGTTAAGGCCTGTTGAATAGCACTCCTCTGCTTTCGCGCATCATCTTCAATCGGTGATACCAAAGCTAGTTAGTCTGCTCTCTAAAGGGTTCTTCCCTTAGTCGTTGTCCTTCAACAGCAGCATTGAGGCCCTTTCTCGTGTACAGGGCCTGTTCGGGCCGGGGGAACGTACCGGCTCCTCTATTACACCCTTAGCTTGAATCATTGTGTTCTGTAAGTACGACGAGCTTTTTGACTCGAAAAAGACAATGTAGCAAAGACAGCAACGCTGCCAACGCGTATAGGTTCAAAGATCTTCCGGAGCTTTTTCCGCTCAACCACTTCAAGAGCAATTTCATCCGGAAGCAAAAGTCGATGTCTTATGCGAGTGTTAAATTCGTCGAGCGAGAATGGTCTGGTCTGCCCGTAAAGTGCAAGCTAATGTTTTTTTTTGTCGGGTAAGCCCTTAGGACTCTACCCTTGTTATTCATGGCATTCGGCTTGAAAGCATCTGTTCGGTTATCAATCTCTTCAGTTGTGAATAACGCTACATCTACTTTTGGTTTTATTAAATTTTGGTTTAAGGAACCTAGAAACCTATCCAAAACTCCTCATTAACTCTCTTTTGCGCCTCTTGCTGGAATACGGTTTGGTTGTGTGAAACCTTCAGTATATTGCACAACAGGTTGTTTTTCTTCGTTATCATCTGCGCGATTGATTCCCTAAACGTAGCTTCACGCTGCACTATTGAAAACTTCGTTCCATTTTCCTTAAGTAGTTGCTTTAAACACTACGCACTTCAAGAGCCGTTCCTCAGAAACTCTCTATAACCTTGTACGTGTATTATAAAGCTTGCTATCCTAGAGTTTCATAAGAATAAATAATGCCTCTGACCGTGATTACCTGTGGGCCAGGGAACATGGTATTATTCAGCGAATTAGCATTACTATTTGTATGTACTATGCATTCCCTAATAACGCTACTTAAATTTTCTATTTTATTTAAAAGTTACGTTATACGATCTTGTTATTAGTGACCTGATATTCTTATAAAGCTGTTTTGCCGGCTAAAGTGCCATATAAAGATTTAAAAATAAAAATTTGCATTTTTAACTTCTTGTTTGGACCTTGAATTTTATTTTTCGAATAGTAATGACGAGTTGAATGTTAAGAGAGCTCTAATGCAGTAATCCAAAATAAACAGCGGAAAAGCTATGTCTGAACATTTAAAAAGGAAAATCGTTTTCTTTGGAATAGTCGCAAATAGCCAGTTCCTAAACCAAACATATTCGTTTAAACAGTGAAACTTTGGTTTATCCGAAAATTGACAAAAATTGAAGCTTAGGCAAAGACGAATTGTAATTAAAATTCAAACTTTTGAATATGTTTGTGAAGCGTTTGATTCTCTTTAAAACCGTGTCCTGGGCTTCTTTGTAGAATATAGCTTTTGGCTGCAAAGAGTTGAATAAAAAACTTTGCCGTCACGGCATGCTCGGTAGATTTGAAACATCAAAAAAAAAAAAATCATCTAATTGGAATGAAATTTGTTCCAAACAGAACCGAAGAGGGGCTGAACTTGATACTGAGTTTAGCATTTGGATGAGTTCGAGCAGTGATTGCGTTATCCGGATGGGTAAGCAGCCACATTTCTTTGCGTACACAGATCATTGCATCATCGTCTAAGGCGCCAAAAGCTAAGCCTAATCGTGCCTGCCTTCAACGACAACATCAAGAGCGCGCAATCACTCGACGGCTGGAAACTCCAGGCACACAAACTGCCAGACAGGATCCGAACTCCTTTCACACGCCAACTTGCGTTGCTTCACATCGATGCTGATACGCGAAGGGACTTTACATAACACGCCTACAATCCGAGGATCACACTTTGCCTGGTACTGACTATGTACTTAAGCTATGGTTTATGCTTCTAATTCCAGTCGATTATATTTACTGTTTACATATATACCCACTTTGTAGCCCAATGCCTAACAAAGACCGCGTTCAACTCTTGAAGTGCTCTGGCCGGCCACCCACTTCGACTGCCGGATGACCAGCGTCAGCTATTAGCAGGCCACTTTACAGGCTACACCCGCTAAGCCCAGCCAGAAAACAACCACAGAAACAGCAGCGTTGTCTTCTCTAAGACACTAAGCCATGTCGATTGCTCACTTTAATGCACGTCACCCTCGTCCAGATCCTGCCGCCACCCTCCGCCAGTGTCAGACCACTATTTACGTCATGTTGTACATGTTAAGCCGACAAATCGGTTGCGATTGATTAAAGTGCGTTCTTGGCGTAGTGCCAGGCATTCGTTGTTATTCAACCCTGGCAGCTTTCCGGCTGTTGTCTGGTTGCTGACTGGTCCGTGGCGATAGCTATCTTGACTTCATTTACGGCTTTTGATATTTGAAATCTGCAAAATCCGCTACACTGTGTGAATCTGTGTCTAGGTAAGCCGCTGACGACGTTCACCTTTGCCTTTGTTGCTGTTAAGCGCGTGAAATTTGTCATATCCTTATCGCGGCTTGGTCGTGTGCCTTATGGTGGTTAGTTTGCCTTGGAACATATTTCAACAAACAGCAAATAAACAACAGGAGCAACAATAAGTTGGGTTCGGGGAAGAAAAAGGCGTGAGATATGCCAAGGCGTGGCGAATACGGCCAAAGCCCTGGCGCATGCAGCGCACGTAGCGCAAGGATTTTTGGCCAAAGCTCGACTTTAGTCCCAGCGGACCGCTTCTGTGGTTGCTCACCATGAAATCGATGTGCATTGGGTTGCTCTCTTGCTCTCTATGCCTCGTCAAGGATTAGGCCAATTTGATATGTTGCCAGGCTTAGCGGCCCAGGGCTAATATTTAGAGCCACATAGACGGTAGCAGCCGCTAGCTGCCGCTAGCTGCTCTATAGAGATTGAGAGAGAGAGAGAGAGGGGGGAAAGAGAGAGCTGGCCAACCTGGACAGCAATCGAACACTTGCCTTAATTACTTTTGCAATTACGCAGCTTGGGAGCCCAAATGCTTGCGCACTTCCCATCATTAGCGAATCGGGGCTGCGACCCAATGCTGGGGCCGCCCAGTGCACGCAAATTAATCAAATTAGCTCCAGTTTTTTATGCTAACTCTGTCCCGCTCGCTCGATCTCACTCTCTATCTCGCTCTGTCTCTCTTTTGCCCAGCTACTGTTAGGCGTTTTTCTTCTTGATTGCAAAAAATCATTTAAATTGATGTCGTCGTCAACGACGTCGCCCAAAGCCAGCTCTGAAACAATTGAGTTGTCAACCGGAGCAAACGAAGCAACTGGAGCAACTGCAGCAGCCGCGGGAGGCGTTGATGGCATTAATAAAAGCAACATGCATATTCATATGCATATATACACTTTGGCAAACAAAAAAAAAAAAAACAATGTTAATTACTGCTGTGCAGCGCAAAAGGCGACAAAAATTATAACAGAGAGAAAAACAATACAGATGCATCAAGGCGGATTAATCGAGAGCGGAAACAACCCAAGGCCAATGAAAAAGTGTACAAAATTATACCGACCATATTGAAAAAAAACAAGTGTGTAGAGTTCCAAGGTTTGAAAACACAATCGACTGTTGTCATACGATCTCAAGATCTTTGCTTGCCCTTTGATTACGGCAATAACTGTAGTTTTTGGGCTTGCATAAACCGTTAGACTTGGAGCAAATGGCACTTCGATTTTGGTTTATGTAGATCTAATCAATGGCGTAGACTGGGGATTGTATTTTGGTAAACCCATTTACCATACCAGTTACCATATGCATATACCGAGCCTGGATCGGGCTAAGAGAAAGGGCTTAATAAGCCCGCAAAAACTTAAACCTACGAACACTGAAAGAAATTAAAAGAATAAAACAGCTTCAGCCGTCACGGCATGTTTGATAGATTTGCCACATGAGGGTTATTAAAAGAATTTATAGTTAGAAACACTTTTTTAACTTTTTCAATATCTCAAATTTATGTCAGCGAAGTTTTTAACTAGTCTACGTCTACGCTACCTTTTATAGCTTACAAATTACACAATGCAACAAATTTGGCCTCAATTATAGACCTATGGCTAAAACATACCTTTTCTTGTAATTTTTTGGTCGCTGATTTTAAATCCGGAAATCATTTTGGATTTACTAGCACGGTTTTCGAATTATCGCTATTTCAAAAAATCCAGATTTCGAGACTTGCGACGCCAGCAAACTTCATATTACTCGGTAACCTTAGCACCGATCGAGATATATTTTAGCTCAAATTGAAGGTAACTTAATATCAAATCAATGTCTCTCAGATTAATTTGGTCTCACTTGATTCGATTGCAAGTTACACGGCAATGAACTCAAAGCTTTTAGGGAATATCAAAAAAATGCCACTATCAAAAATTTTTTGCATTTCCGTGAAAAAAAAAAAAAAAACTTCGAGTAAAACATACCTTTACCGGTAAATTGGGGGTCGCCTATTTCAAATCCGGAAACTGTCGCGAAATGTTGCTATTTCAAAATTCTAATTCAAATTACAGATTTCGAAAGTGGTAATGTCAGCAAATCTCATTTTACTCGGGAGCCTTACTGCCGATCGAGATGAACAGTAACTTGAATTAAAGCTACTTAAGTGTCGCTTGTTTGTGGGTTCCAAGGCACTGAAATCACAATTTTTTTTTTATTTATTACCTTGTAACTTTCACTCGAATATTGCTACACCACAAATAATCTGACTTTGCAACTTTCGAAATCTCGAATTTTTGTGAAATAGAGAAAATTCGAAAATGGTTTCTGGATTCGAAATCAATGAGCCAAAATTTACCGGAAAAGGTATGTTTTGGACATAGACTTTTTTTTTGTTGCATAGTGTTATCTGAAAATATAAGAAAACATGGTGAAAGTTTTACGCAAAGAACTCAAGTAGACGCTGCACAGTGGCTGAATCTGAATTGGTATTCCTTGCAGATGATAACTATTGAAGAAGTTATATTAAAGAAAGTGCATGTAATAGCGATTTTCTTAATCCTTAAAGA
Organism: Chymomyza caudatula; assembly: GCA_035041775.1. Classification (NCBI taxonomy): domain Eukaryota; kingdom Metazoa; phylum Arthropoda; class Insecta; order Diptera; family Drosophilidae; genus Chymomyza; species Chymomyza caudatula. Next base: position 1,701,699 of record JAWNKW010000217.1, on the reverse strand, counting down.
TGATCCTATAAACTCCAAACTCTTAGCCTTGCATGCAAGCGAGAAATTTCATTCATTGGAATGCTAAATGAATCTCGCTTTCGTTGAGATTCAAAAGATTTCCATAGTTATAGTCGAAAGTTTCTTCATCTTGTGGTAAAAACATCTTACCAAAAGATTTGATCGATTCATTTGGCAATGAGCAACATTTGGAAGATGGAATTTGTTTCCTTTACCAGTTTTGATCGCAATCGCAATTACAAAGTCAAAAATATAATTTAGAATATGGAATTTCCTCATTACATGCAGGATAAGATGCTCAATTCAATCAATTCAGATTTTTCCACTATGCGATGTGCAAACTAGTAAAATTTACTTTTCTATGTATAATATCTGGATTTAATGGAAAGATTTTATCACACAAATATATGGGAAGAATTTTCAGCTTGAAAATTCTCTGGTTTGAAACGCATAACGTTTTTTCGCAAAAATCACGACGCACGAAGTTAGTTTGTTTTGGAATTTGCTTACTCGTTATGGTCAGCGGTTTTGCTGCTTAGCCTTCATTAGAACTTTGGATTCATCTGACGTCACAAATGTATTTTCGACCAACTAGCGAAAACTCGATTTTCTTCTCTTGATTTTGACACCATTGTTACCACTTCTTCTACTTGTTTTTGTATCAAATAGTAGTTTTTTCCTCAATGGGAAATAGAAATTCCGAAGACAAATGTATGTTATTTAATATTTGAACTAAGCCAGACCATCTAGGTCGCGGGCACAAGTTTTCTGGACACACCAACATTCCCGGAAATTAACTTGCAGACAAACAAGCAAGAAATGGTGTCGCAAGTCCTTTGTAAGGGTCAACGCCATTTTGTGGTACTGCAAGACACACTGCAAATCAACTACTAAGAGAAGAGTGGAGATCCGGACGAGTTGCAGACTGAATTTGTACTACAGCTGTCAAACATTCCGGCAGCAGCTCCTATAAATCGAATAGTATCAAGAAAAGTTTTCAAAATGGGCAAACTTTAGAATACTGACTGGTTTCTAGTAAGCAACTAGCTTTGTAGACTGGAAGGACACTCGAATAAGCAGAGCATCACCAGCTGCAATATACCTTGTTAATCTTAGGCACGCGAAGGAGGAATCCTTGTAGCACATACTCGCTGAATGTAATGCGCTGGCGAGTAGAATCCAGGGCGGTTATAAACGCCCGACACATAAACGCAACCCAGATAGAACCATACCAGTGAATAAGGTTTTTCTCAGAGGTAGGACTCGTGGAGGAGCAATAAGCTAAGAAGGATTCCCAATCCTGTGGGGTGAGCGGGCTAGCGAATACCACCTTAGCAGGTCGAAGCTTGTCGTATGAGGCGACTTAAAATGAAACTGGGCTTTTTCGAGACCAGTAGGCCTCAAAGGGCTGTGCGTAGGGGTTGGGACCACGTAAAACCACAATTCCGATGTAAGAATGTATTTACATGAGGCCGTAACCCGATAGTGGGTTGTTATGGCCAATTAAGAAGAAGAAGAATACCCAATAGATCCTAAGAGTCGCAGTGCACTACTCCCCAAACAGTGGGATATTTTATTAAGTTTAATTGTATGATTAATTGTTAATTCGGCAGTTATTTGTTGAAATCTCTATAACTGTATAAATAAATAAGGGCATTAAGAACAATAAAAACAAAAAAGTTCATATTTTTGCCATCCTTAGACAGCATTAAGTGTACTCTGTGTGTGTGTGAGTGAGTGTGTGTGAGTGTGTGTGTAAACGCTTTGAAGCTTTAGTTTTTATGAAAATTAATGTGCCAGCAATTTGTATAGCATACGCACAGGCGCCCATAAGAGACTCAGCATACATTATGGGTACTTAAGTGAGTGTGAGTGAGTGCGAGTGAGTGTGAGTGAGTGTGTAGTTGTATGTGTGCATGTTGGCCATAATGAAATGCACTGATTACTTGTACGTGTCCATCAAGAGTATTCTGCCACTTTGGACCACTCAAAATGATTTGTATGCGTTCCCTTACTAAAGCTTGATAAATTCCGAATCCCAGCACGCAAATGATAAACCAACACGTAGTACTTTCGGTGAGCAAGGGTATTGCGGCCCAAGTGGAGTATGTATGTTATAAAGATCTCGATCGTGTTGCGATAAAGATTAAGGTCCAAAAAGTGAGTAAGAAGCTTATAGACACACTCCACGTGAGCTGAATGTGCTCCTGCGATCTGGGTTGTTAGTCTGTGCCTCTGAAAAGTTATAAGAGCAAAGTATCTCAGCATTTTTCATGTAGAGAAATGTGGGGACAATGCTGTAGGTGGCTCCAACTTAGATGAGATTAGATTTGTGGTGGGTGAGTTGGCTCATCGAAGCAAATTGAACTAGCAGTCAGGCAGCCTTGCTAATTGCGACAGTGAAAGGACAGTTCAATTTGAGGAAACACAAATTAGAGAAATACGAAAATAGAGTAGACTGAATTGGGGGCTACCCATTAAACACAATCTTTCCGACTACCGTAAGAATACGCGAAGACTGAGCAAAAGGTAAGTATACACCTCACTCCTGTGGTGAGGTATAACTTGCCAAAATACGAATTCGTGGGACTGCGATAGTCGGACAGTGGCCAAGAAAGTGTTCCTTCAAGTCGTCTTTTTCTTCAAGCCAGGCTGCGCAAGTTGGGTCTTCCATGAGGCCCATATTGGTCAACTGGCCATAACAACCCGTTACCGGGATGCGGTCTGATGTATAGTACACCTTCAGGCACTTCTGTTTCGGGTTCGCCTTCTCCATTTGGTGATACCAAGGGTATTTAGTGAGTCCGCTAACTGGTCTTACCCTATCAGCGCCTTCCTTCAACAGCCGCATTGAAGAACTTTCTTACAGGAGTTACCTTATCTATACGTCATATATGACCAAGCCAGCGCAGCCGCTGCATGTGTGTCCAGAGTGGTCTCTACTTCTTCTTCTTCTTAACTGGCCATAACATCCCGTTAATGGGTTAGGCCTGATGTAAACACATTCTTTCATTGGAATTGGGGTTTACGTGTTGGATCCCAAACCCTACGCACAACCCTTTTAAGGCCTGGGGTGGATCTACTGATCTCGAAAGAACCCAGTGTCATTGTTAGTCGCTTCATACGACAAGCTTTGACCTGCTGAGGCGGTATTCTCTAATCCGCTCAACACAAGGGTTAAGAGATAGATATTTTGGATTGACTCAGTATTCGATAGCACCATTGGTTTAAAAAGATTCTTTATTACTATCGATAGTTTTTGAGCTCTAGTCTCTACTACTTAAATACTTACTGAGAAGAGCTGCAAAACTACCGATATCACTACAGATACATAGAATTTTTTCCTTTTGTGTGTTACTATCGATGTTTTTTCACTATCGTTAGTTTAAACACACGCAAAGCGGCTAAGGTTAGGCAGTTAGCAAGGAAAAAACATAAAAAAGGTTACAAACGATAGTATCGAATCTTTTTTAACCGATGGTACTATCGTTACTATCGAATCTTTTTTTTTAAACTATTGAAAATATCGAATGGCGCCACTATCGAAAGTTTTCCAGCTCTACAACTGAGATCAAAGCAACATCTGTTAACAAGAATAATTCTTCGCTTGATCTCCATGCTGATCATTGGACGAAGTCCAATCTCTATACTCGAGGAAAGCATATCGGTTTAGGTGTTGACCAAAGTTATTATGATCCCTGATTAATACAACCAGGGCTCGCAGATATATCCTTTTCTGTCGATGAAGATGTCTCGACTCCTTTGGATTGTCTCCAACTTATCATTGGCAAAGGCTACGCTTTGATAAGCTCTTAAAGCAAGGTATCCTAAAGCTGCTTGGCTCTTCAAGAAAATATCGCTTGCAACTTATGGTCCCTTGAGTAAAACTTGGTGTCCATTCAAAGACGCTAGGACCATGTATCATTGCCACGGAGTTAGTTGTGATGTCAGCAGCTGCTTCATGCTCTGTTCCCGAACAATCTTCTTCTTCTTAACTGACCGTAACAACCCGTGCTATCGGGCTACGGCCTGATGTAAATACATTCTTTCATTGGAATTGTGGTTTTACGTGGTGGGTCCCAAGCCCTACGCACTCTACTGGACTCGAAAGAACCCAGTGTCATTGTTAGTCGCCTCATACGACAAGCTTTGACCTGCTGAGGTGGTATTCTTTAACCCGCTCACCACACGGGGCAATTAGTGAGCTATATTTGTGGCCTAGACATGGACAGAGAACCCCTAATTAACCAAGCTCGATGACTATGTATAAGGCTTGTGGAATTTCTTTTAAAACTAGAAGTTAGTTCTAGAATATTTTGGTATATTATGAATATGAATTTTTATTTTCAAAAGTGTCAGTTGTAAACGATGCTGGACTGTCAGTACCCGCTGCAGAATCATCAACTCGAAACAGGCACATCTCTAGTAATACCATATACAAGTGTTAGGCCAAGGCGTCAAAGTCACGCCCACAAATACAAGAAGAGTAAGCTGAAAATGCCTAGCATTTTGCGGCTAATTTTGTAAATCATGATATCATAATTAATTTTTGCAGCAACAACAATGTGAAACTGGCCAACAGGCATGGCATGGCATATTGGCCATGGCGATGCCGCATCCGCATCGGCACTTTTTAGACAGAAAGAAATCCTCAGTGGTCTTGGCCACAGACAAAAACCAATTAATATTTGAGCAATGCTCCTGCGGCAACAATTAAAGTCAATGGCAACAACAACAGCCACATTTTTATTGAGATCTCAAAGATGCAAAGTGATTTGAATTTGATTGTGCCGCCTTGTATTTGCTCGCTCTACACTCAGTGCCGTCTCTTTTTAGCAGTTTTGCAACTATCTCTGTCTCACTCTTGCTGTCTTGTGACGGCGTTGTCGGCACTTTGCAACACAGACTCACACAGTGGGGCGCAAAAGGTGTGAAAACCCTGCTGGGTTTTAATGCAAGCTAATAAGAAGCAGATCGTACCGAACCTAACAGAACCAGCATGGGCATGGTCTCTGTATCTGTATCTGCATCTGAGTCTGGGTTCTGGGTTCTGGGTCTGTGTATGGGGCATGACATGGCCAGATCCGGCTGTTGATCGTGTTGTTCTTGATGTTGTTGTTGGTGTTATGTCTGTGGTTGCTTGTTACAAGCAACTGAGCTGCGACAGGCATGACCAATAATCGGTTGTTGCATCGTTTGCTCGACGGTTTTGTTATAAGCACCAAGTTGCATTCCTCTTTGACTTTTACATGAACCTCTCTTAGAGTATTTAACATGCTACTTACCAGATATATAAACTTTTTTTTTTTTTAATCTTCACTTTAAGATAAGTCTAGAATTTTTATTTATTAGCCAACAAGCTTATTGAATGTTTCTACTCTTATGCAAAACAATCATAATATTTCCAAGATATTCTTATGCAGAGTACAACAAAAAATTTAAATGCATTTCACAGATTGTTGAAATTATATGGATTTTATATGGATTTCAGTGTATTAATGAAGTGGAAGCAAAGCGAGAACGTGCGATCCAGCGAAAGCTGCAATGACAGCAGACTGCCGGAGCCTTGTCCGCTCAACTCTCTGCCCCAGAACCTCATAGCATCGACGGACTCTGGTAACATTTATTCCACTCCTTGCGTACTACCGCGGAGAACGTCCTTGGTTTCCAACGCCCACTGCCGAGGAATCAATGGTACGATCAGATGTGTCGCGAAGCCACTGCAGTGGAAAGCGCCACCAATAGAAGGACCCTGCAGTCGGCTGCTACGCGATCTGTGCGAGGCCACTATCGGGAGAGGAAGTTATAGAGGTGCCTTTTCAGACGCAGAAAACACGAGCAGTACAAGCGCGAGCGAGAGGAAATCGATATGTGCAGAAGCTGGAATGACGTGAGGAAGTTCTGGCGAAGGATTTAGTACCGGACCGTCTTCGTGTAGAGACGCTGAAGAAAACCTGGTTGTGAGGGACCACTTCTCGGGTTTACTAACGAGCGATGATGGGTATAATGCCGCTCCCGGAGTCAACTTCCCGACACCCGCAAACAAAGATGATGGCGTGGATATACTGCCGCCTGGCTATGACGAAGTCAGCGGTGCAGAGCTGTTCAAGACTGACAGCAATGAGTTGGTAAGGTCATGGACAGTTAAGAAGAAGAATGAAGTGCAAGAGTACCAAGTTGAGGAAAGATATCAGTGCTTAAATTCGCGGCCATAGATCTCAATTGCGTGTGTCTCTGTCTAAAAGCATATATATACTCCTTGCTGGCGATTTATACTGCCGATATGCCAAAAAATACCGTTCTTCATCGTTCTTCAGTTTGGAATCATCCTTGCGGCACTTCACGGAATCGATACTCTGCCAGGTCAGTTTCTGTTGTTAGACTCGCAAAATCGGAAAGATTCGACCAGAGAATCTTCATGTGTTTAGCTAAGGTCTTCGCTTTTTTTTTTGTATAGAGCGATTTATTATGTTACATTAGGATATCAAGATGAAACTTTTGCTTATTTAGAGCTGTTTATCAGAAAATGTTTTTCTGGAGTACCAGGATTCTTTTTCAAATGTAAGTCAATCACAAGGTATAACTAACCAGGTTTGCTCTCTTTTGGTTATCTAATGTTTCAGTTTGTCGCGTACTTCGACGAAGAAGGTATATCTCCACGCATTCGGGTATTTATAAAAGCGCGGTCGACGTTTTAGCATAAGCATACCTGGTTATACATAGTTTAATCTATCATATACTCTCATATTTTGCTCACAAATTCAAATCAATTCAAATTCTTCTAAATTGCTACGGAGGCGTTAAGGAAAAACAAGTTTTCTGTTATGTCGTCAGAAAAAGTTTACACTAGAATTGCAACTTAATAATACCAAAGTAACTCTAAGGCATTAAGAAGATTTGGGTTTGATGTATGCGCACGTTCAATTATACGTATCTCTCAATCTGTGCACAAAAATGCCTTTCCAAATCAAAATCTATTAATATTTGTGACAAGTTCAAACGTTATAGCCTCAAAAATCAAACCGAAAAACTTTTCATCTATAACAAGCAGAAACATAGCCAAAACAACAACAACAACAACAACAACAATGGAAAGAAGCCAAGTTACAGACTATGATAACGACAGCAAGGACAAACAAGAGACACCCAAGAGTCCGCCACAAAAGTCGACCTCAAAACGGCTGCCTAAAAACTCAATTACATAACAATCTGTTCACATTTTTTCACACACCATCAACTTTAAATGAGCTCGAGGGGGGCGGAGGCCGTTGGTTTGCCTGATGCTGTACATAATAGGACGCCGAACACGTTGCCAGCCAAAAATGAGCAATGCCTTGTGGGCGTTGGGCGATTGTGGGCGGTGGTTGACTGTGGGCAAAAGCCACTCGAAATCAAATTACGAGCCACACCAACAACAACTGCTGGGCGAGGGTGGACAGCCACCCCAATAACGGGAACAACAACAACAGCTAGAACACAAATTACAATGTAATTTATTTACAGCAGCAGCAAAGACTACAACGAAAGCGTCGACGCCGCCGCCGCTGCCGCTGCCGCTGCCGACGTCGCAGCCAACGCCAATGGGGATCTGATGATGGCGCTAGAGAAAATCAATCGCGAAACAGCTAAGACGGCGACAATGGTGTACAGCTGGGGGCAGTTTCTGCTTTGGGATGTTTTTACAGCTCCATCTTTGTTACGAGAAAGATTGGCTGCTGGTAGCTGGAGCTGGGTGTTATGGCAGACGAGACGACCATCAAACTAGCCAATGAATGTCAATTGGTGTCGTTGTCGTGGTCTATTTCTGTCAAGGCAACGGAGTCCCAAACTAAGTGGAAGTGAATTTTTTTTTCTCCAAATGTGCGTGGTCCCCAAACTTGGCAATGTCTTTGGGATATTGTATATATCTACTTATAATTTACTAAGCAGATACATTTTAAGCACAAATATACATCCATATAATTTTGATAGGAAACCCAAGCTTTTGAGTTAATCTTGTGAAAGCGTTACTTACAGTTACATAGTTTCACTCAAGTAAATTAGTGTGAAAAGTAGTAGATTTATACAATTACAGAACAATTTTAAGCGTTTTCCGCAAGATTTACTTTCGCAAATATATCCCAAACATAAGAGCAATGCCAGTGGGGAATAGTGCAGGATCTGTTGTATAGTTATGGGAAGTATTTTAATCCCCTTGGCTAAAACATAATTAATACGATTAATTTGTGATCAATTTATGTGAATTTACGAAGCTGAATGTGAAATATTAACGATTTCACGGAATGCGCGAGAAAAAGACAACTCGCTACATCTGACATCATATACCTAGTCGAATACTGATACAAAAGTGACCTTGAAATAACCACTAAATAATCTAATACCACAAATCCCGCTAGATGCAAAACATTGTGAACTGTGGCGCCATCTTGCGAGCGTGTAAGTCAACGCAAAAACAACAATTTAACATAAGCATGCATACTCTTCTTTTCGCTCTCACAGTTTATACAGCACACAAAAACAAACGTGCGACTTTGTCGCTTTCTTGAGGACGCTACACAGCAATCATGGGCGTTAAACCATTCGAGTGCAATTACAGACTTTTGTGACGGCACACGAGTCGCTCTTACACCTACAGCACGCAACTAGACGTTTTACATACGCATTTGTCCACATCTTTGGGTATTTGTGTATACCTCAAATTTAAGGACAATGCCATAACTTTTCATTAAATTTCATATTTTTGTAATCCATATAGATACATATATATTTAAATAGTGAAACGTAAGTTGGGTTGATCCACTTTATAGCGAAGGATGATTTATGGTTTAAGAATTGTTTTTTGCATTTTGGCGGAAATTCATTTTTGTCGATATTTTAAAAAACGTCAAGAATGTATTTTTTTTACTATGATGATGAGTAAGGAAAATGAAGATAAAAATGAAGATAACGATGCCGATGAAGATTAAGAGTAATACCTTGAATTTGATCTACCTGATGAAGATAACGATGACGATGAAATGAAGAGGAATATGATCTTCCTGATGAAGATGAAGAAGGCAAAGAGAGTAAATACTTAATGACGATGGTGATGAAGTGAAGAGGAAGTTGAAAAGGAATGTGGTCAACCTTATGAAGACGATGAAGAGGAATATGATCTATCTTATGAAAATCACAATGACGATATAGTGGAGATGAAAAGGAATATGATCTACCTGATGAAGAAGAAGAGGAATATGTGTCCGATGTAGAGGAATATGAAGAGATTTATGAAATACCTAATGAAAATGATGATGGCGATAAGGCGAAGAGGAAGTTGAAATAGAATATGGTCTACCTGATGAAGGTGATGATAAAGTTGAAGAGGAACATTTCCGTATAAACTTGCTCAGATGTCCTGAACCCTCTCGTAAAAAAAGTGAAACGATCCGAACCTGGATATGCGAATTTTTTAATATTCTACACAAAAATATATATTTGTGCAATGTATGAAACAGGCAGAAGAAGACGTGGCAGACCATAAGTTTCATGGGCAAAGAGTCTTATCAATGACTCGGGTAGCGAAACCTTCGGTTTTGTATTATTCTGGGTACCATTATATGAAGTCTGTCTTCTGTGACGTTACTAAGAGGTAGATTTTTGATCTTTTTGAAGATTAACTTTTGGTTTGGACAGAGATAGAATGCTAAATGGTTTCTTTGATGACGGATTATAAATACATTTCTGGATTCGCGAGTAGTGGTTTCTACATATCAAGCGTTTTCCCTTCCAAGTTTTTGTGCTAGATTTCGCGACATTTTCAAACATTTTCTGGGTTGGAATCATTTCGTGCTTAGAGCATAACTTCGAAATCGTTGCACATGCTATCCTGTCTATTTGCAGAGTATCTTGTATTCGTTTAAGGCTTAAGTAACTGATTTTTTTCAAGCTTGTCATTTGTCAAAGCTCTTTTTTTTGCACTTTTTCTCTTTTATTTGTGGCAGATTGGCTGCTGCGTGTGTGGCAAGTCAAGTCATTGCAACTTTATGAGCCTAATGACAAATTCTCACAAACACACACACACACACACACACACACAAACTTGGTAGGGGTTGTTGCTTGGCAGTGACACTTGCTCTGGACCCGGCATCCCCTAGAGAAATGTACGTAACATTGTTGACTGCGGTTTTTCATTAGATTGTCGTTGTCGTCAAACTCATTCCCGGTTTTATCGTTATTGGTGTCGATTGTTTCGACAAATGGATTTTCGAACTTGTGCTAATGATATTGTTGACGCGCCTGTTTAGCTCATAAGATGTGTGTGTCAAGGCCCCACACTTATACGCTAAGCCCCCCTCTTCCCACTCTCACACTCGCTCCACCTCTAAAGCTTTGCGGTTCTTGATAGTTACGTTGCGTTTATAAGGCGCACGCAATTATTCATAATTCGTAGGGTCATAAAAATAAATAGCTGCTTAACGTAATTGCCATAATTTTGCCGCTTGTTGGCCCGACGACGCCGACAGCGCCAGGGCTGACGTTGTTGATTTCAGGGTGCAGGGTATCCGGATACCGGGCGGGGCGTGCCCGTGTGCGTGAGGGTTGTGGCAGTGGCCCTTGGCTTATATTGCAATTGCGGCAAATGCATTCAATCGAGAGAAAATCGCGGCTAAACCGCAACAATAAATGATTTGCAATTGGGTTGCCTGTTGTTGTTGTTGCTGTGGCGCACAAAGTGGGCGTGTCATGTCAAGGTAAATTAGCGACACATGTGTTTTACTTTAGTGTCAGAAATCAAAAAACGTATAATAATAAAGGTTGCGCTACATCTGTTATACGATTTCCCGATCATCTATGCCAGTTTTGGAACTGGCCGGCAGGTGGGCGTGGCATAACCAATGATATGACGATGCGTTCGTTATGGTTTATCTGTTTAGATGCCACACAATTAACATGGCTATTAGCTGTGACTTTTAATTGAAAGCACAACTGCCGTGATTTTCAGATGAAGTTGCAAAACTATTAAAACGAAAATTTGCATCTATTACACGTAACAAAGGTAAAAGCTGTAATCTCAGAGTTGTCTCAGCCCACAGACTCTCCAGTTAATCTCTTTTTGAAAAACACAAAACTGTTGCTAGATCAATTTCGAAAAACCCAAACAAATCTTACAATCTATGATACTTCAAACTTAACTATGTAAGCCAAAAACTCGCATACCTCTAAGACCCAAAGCATTGTCTAAAGTTGCGACTAAAAACGCTACGAAATGACTGTACAGTTGTATCATTTGCATTACAACAAAGCAAGCGTTTAACAGTACACGACGCACAGCTCAGTGACAGCCAATAGGCTAAATTTCCCAACGTTTTCAAGTTCATGCCATAAAATTTCCCATTATTTAAGGCCGCCAATTGATTCGATATTGCGTTTATGTGTATTATGACTTTGGATTCTTTTATTTATCAAATATATTTACTATCTGCAAATAATTGAACGATTTGTGAGTGAACAAATATCGCATTCAATTGTGGTTTGTTCTATGCTATTGGCTATAGAAGACTTCTGAAACGCTTTAGTTTAGAAACTGTTCAGTTTTAGGGCGGAGCTTCAGCAGCAGCTTTTTACTTATCACATAGTAAAGCAGCTGCTCTACCAAAGCTGCATCCGGACATCTTGACGCTGGTACGATCTGCAAGATCTCTACTGCTAGTTATGCATACATTATCTCGAAATACTAAATATTTTCAGTAAGATCTGTGATTGCATCCCAAAACATAAGAAGCAACTAGAATGTTCCATTCAAGCGAACAGTTTTTGCAAAAACTAGCTCCAGTTCCGCATTTGCCTTTGTATTTGGAGCAATTCGGTAAAGTAGACTTATAGCCTGGTTTGAAATGATTCGGTTTAAACACGAAACATAGATATTGTGCACTTTATTTTAATTTTGAATTGTAAATTACGTTCGAAATTGAGGCAAAATCTTGTTAAAAATATATTTACTGTTACATATTGTATAAGTAAGTTTAAGTAAATAACTACTTTATCAGAATTTAAGAGCTCAGGCTACGCACGTGACAGTCCTACGTAGTCAATATCAAGCAAAATCGACAAAAATCAAAGTATAACTTTTGTAGTATCATATTAAGTGTAAAAGCTATCCAAGCGTGCTGCATGCCGTGACAGAAAATAGAAGTAGTTTTCCTTTGTATCCATAGAGAATCGTCAAAGTTTGCCAAAAACACAAGACTTTGTATATGTATATATGCTTCAACGCAATTTTATCGTGAAGGGACACATTTTTCCTTAAGTTTTTTTTTAAATTTTAAATACAAATTCAATTAATGATTTAAGATATATTGTGGACATGTACATAAACTTAAATAAAAATTAAGAAAAATGCATTTTGACTGATTTTGCTATCATATTTTCTCTCTAAAGAGGTACATGTTAAGAATAATAGAGTAAAACCGATTTACAAATTGCACTCGGTTTTTTCTGAGAATTTTGCGAACGTCGCTATTTTGAAGCAAGTTTTTTTTTTGGATTTTCTTGTATTGTTGTTGCATTCATAGCCTTCAATTGAGAAGAAGACTCATGTTAATAATTCAATTAACAATCGAGGTATAGCGATTTGAGTAGAAACTCCTTAAAAATACCGATATTTGGGAAATTGTCGGGCTTTCGCAAAAAACTGAGTGCAGTTATGTATATCGAAAGGAGTTTAGACTTCTTGAATAAGAACTAGTGTTGAGTAGTGTAATTAGTTAAGGGGTATATAAAAGTCGAAGATGTCTGCCAATTAGGTTCCCAGGGAACAGAGAAGAAGCGTGCTCCACTTAAAAGAGTTCGTTTTCTGAAATCTTTGCAAATATTGATACTAGCATTTTCACATGTTGTTATATTTTTTTCAAAAATAAAAACTTGTCACGATTTACCGTAATTTATGTAAGTTTTGTTTCTATGGAACATATTTGTGCCAATTTGATCAAAATCATACTGAAAACCCCGGCAATATAAAATGTGAGTCAGCGTCGTCACGTTCTGCTATTGTTTAAAACATGCAGCTGCGTATTATGCGACCTCTTATAGTTGGATGCTAGCGACATCTAGCTTACGTCTATGCTAGCGCCATCTCAAGCTCATTGATGTGCTGCTGTCACGGCATATATGCACGCGAATCGGTTTTACTTCCAAGTTGCCTCAAAAAACGCAAAAACAGAAATTTTAACATAGCAAAATGAAAATATAAAATAAAACAGCGGTAAACCATAACCACCCAACGTTTGATGCTGATTTTCTGTACATGAATTCCTTTAGATTAGTTTCTGTATCAAGAAGCTCAAGCTACCCCTAAATAAAGACTAAAGTTACCAATTAGCAGGTAAAAAGAACTGAAAATTCAATTAGATCAAAAAATACACTAGGCACAAAAAAATTCTGTTCAGGTAAGTTTGGTTTGGCGGATTTCGGAACCGGCAACTCACTATATTTTCAAATTATTGCTACTTAAAAAAATTCTAGATTTCGCGTGTCGGCAAATTAGTCAAGAGTAGAGGTAATAGCAAAAATTCATTGAATTTCAATTTGCATTTGAAGTTAAAAAAGTGCTTGAGATAGGCCCTTCGAACTTCAACTTCGACATTTAACTACCGATTTTGCCCAGATCGTTGTTGAAATGTAAAAAAAAAACAAATTTACATTGTTTTTTTTGTAGCATAATAGACTTTTCCGCAATCTATTAATTAGATCTGAAAGAAGTTCAGCTCATCAGCTATGGCAGTAATTGATTAAAACAAATGATTGGGGTCCCGAAAGGCAGTTTATTATGAATATTTATATATGACACACCTTTAGCTATCTAACATATATGCTTTGTGCATGCTTACGTATACGCAACGTTTCCCGTTTCAGTCCCCCCTCGGCATACCTGGAAAACGTATGCCGCCTCCGAAAAAGTTTTCCGGCCAGGTAACTAGTGAGTGCTTGTTTCTCTTGCTTATAGAACCACAGTGTCAAAACTTTGGCAAAGCGAAAGTTTTTCGGCAAAACATATTCGCTTCCCAGAAACAACAAAAAAATAATTAAAATTCATTCATTTGCTTTGTAGGAGAGGCGGCAGTGTGGCAGCAGCAGCAGCTTCTTTCTCTGCCGCTGATGGCTGCCATTTTGTCAGAGAAAAGAAAGAGACCAAAACTTTTGCAACAAACTGTAGCGCAGAATTAATTAAGTTTTGGGGGAGTACCCTGTAACTGTAAATGTGTGTGTGTGTGCAGGACAAAAACAGCAAAAGAAAAGCATGGAAATTTTATTAAAGCAAAAAATGAAAGAAAACCCAAAACGAACTCAGTGCGTCCAATGGCGCTGTATGTCATTAATAAAATTAACACTAGGATGAGGGGCACATGTGACAAGGAGCAGGGCAGGCATAAAGCAGAGCGAAACAGAGCAATTAAGTAACCTGCCAACACAGCTAACAAAACATTTGACAATGCTCTGGCAGACTAGGACTCCTGCCGACGAAGAGCGTCCAACACTTGGAGAAAAAATGGTGTCAGCTCGAAATTTTATATAATCACATATTGATATAACCATATTTGTGGCCGATTTTACGACAAACCGGGTGGATTTGCTTTTTGGAATGAGCAATGTTGTAACCAACGAAAAATTTGAAAAAAGTCTTGTAAAAGAGTTACCAGCAAAAATTACACAAAATCTCAAGCCTAGTTCCCCCCCCCCCCCCAAAAAAAAAAACTGTTCATAGAGTCAAGCAACGCCTACTACTAAAAACGGGAAAGGAAACCGGAAGATGATCTACATAGAGAGGGGCAAGGGAGTTGCGAGCGTAGCGAGAAGCTGGCGGAGTTAAATATAAAGCGGGTTTTTTCATCTTATAGCTTTTGGAACGAGAGTAAGCAAGGAGAACAAAAAGAGAAAGAGGATGAGAAAGAGAATGAATGGAACCGGGAAGCTGAAAATGGTCTACCTCGAGAGAGGCACAGGTTTTGGAGAGCGAAGCGAGCGGCGGGCGCATTCCCCTAACATTTCATATCCCTTCTTCTTCTTGACTGGCAATAACAACCAGTTACCGGGGTACGACCTGAGCGGCAGGTTTTACTCGGTGGCTTCCAAACTTTGTGCACAACCCTGTTAAAGTCACTGTCCTAACACAAGGGGGCATGACGTGGGTGTTGCGCTTCAACTTGGCTAAAGTAGAGACAGGGAAGCTACCTGCACCCAGTACCAACAACTGGGCTCTGTTCCCCCCATATTTTATGTTAATACTTCCTTGATAACCCATGAAACACAGATATTCGTGAAAGTTTGACACAATATATAGATCTGAGTGATCTCGGAAAAGTTAGCAATTTGCAGGCAGCTATTAATATTGGAATGGGTTGATAGCAATAAGGTTTGTGGTAACTTTTCTGAGACTTGACTTCGCATAATCTTGACCACGATGAAAGGAGTACAAAACTATACGTTCCATGGACAGAAAAGCAATAGTCGAATCGGATAGTGATCTAGACTTAAGACAGTAGTAAGCAATAGTAGTTTCATGGACAAAAGTGGTCAGGAGCTATATTCGAGTCGATATAGCCGTGTCAGTGTGGCTGTCCGTGTACGCGCTTAGATCTCAGCGACAAAGGAGTACAAAACTATACGTTCCATGGACAGAAAAGCAATAGTCGAATCGGATAGTGATCTAGACTCAAGACAGTAGTAGGCAGTAGTAGTTTCATGAACAAAAGTGGTCAGGAGCTATAGTCGAATCGATATAGCCGTGTCAGTCTGACTGTCCGTGTACGCGCATAGATCTCAGCGACAATAAGAAGAGATCATGACTGTCGTTATTTTCTCACAGTGTTTGTTTCAAGCCGTTGAAAATGCGGACAATTTGAACATGATTTAAGCACGGCGTGGTTATTTTAGACTTCCGTTTTTTCTCTCCGTGAAAACATAGTAGCATCGCTGCGCCATGCAAAAGCAGGCAGAGAGCCGAAACAGGAGCTGGAGCGGAGGACTCTTGTTATGGTTGCTGTTGGCTTGGCTTTGCACTTGGCTTTTGACTAACGAAAAAATATGTTTTATAGACACCCCCGCCGCATGTAAGGGCTGGGCAAACAATGACATTGATTGCTGAGCTTTTAGCTTGGCTTGTTGTTGTTTTTTTTTTGGGGGTGTTTGCTGGGATGCTGCAGCGCCCATAAAATGGGTTAAGTGGAACATGGCTGCGCTTTGCAGCTGCCGTCGCTGCTGTCGTTTGCGTCGCCGTCAACGTCAACGTCGACGCGTTGGGGCTAATAAAATGCATGATTCATGAGCGTACACGGTCGTCAGCTGCGGAAAAGTTGAAGTAAGTCGGAGTTGTTGGTTGTAGCTGGCCACAGGAGTTGGGGCTGTGGAGCTGCGCCGCAGCAGCAGCTGCCGACTTTGTCCAGGCGTTTATGTTAACAAATTAAAAGCAAATTGGTCGCCGTTGTGTCTGTGCTGCTCTTTGGCGCCATGAAGCTATCTCGCTTGCACTTGCGAGCAATTGTGTAGATATTGTAATTGAAATGGTGCAGCGTTAAAAACGCGCACAAATCGCATTTAGCATATTTTCTTGGGCCATTTTGCTAATTAATTGTTAACGAATTTTCATTTTCTATTTTCATAAGTGGCACACAAAGAAAAAATAAAATAAAAAGAAATTACCATTTATGGTTATAATATGGAGCATGATTTCAATATGTTTGGCGGCGGCAGCTGCGCAGCGCTGACCGCGGCAGCGCCAACGCACACATATATAATATTTTTATGTGCGCAAATTGAAAAATGCCGCATAACTCCGCCCTGGAAAACTTGCTGCGCACACAAAGAAAATTGAAAACTTCAAGTCGTTTTGGCAATGGCGGCAATGCTAGCCTCTGTCTGTCTTCAACAAGAGCAATAACGGCAATTTACAAAAAATTCCCAGTATTTGTTGGCACTGGTGCTCAGCCAATGAAGCACTCCAGCAGCTAGCTGTTTGTCTCGCTCGCACAAACGCACATAGACGGGCGTCCATATTGAAATAACTGCACATACACACACGCGCACACACATAGAGACACTTTCTTTTAAATGAATTACCCATCATAGTCATCGCCGTCATCGTCATCGTCGTCGCCGTCGTCGTCGTCGTCGTCGTCGTCATCGTCGTCGTCGTGGTCGTGCGTCGTACGTCGCAAGTTTATCAAAATTGAAAGAGGCGACGCAGCGCATATAAAAATTAAGTGGTTGTTGCTTTTTGATGAATTTCCAGCTCGCTCGCACACAAGCAGCGCAACGCTAAGCGGCAGCCGCTGCGCCGCTCTCTAGTCAACAAAGCGACCGCAAAACAACATGGCAACAATCTCTGCTTGCGTCGCTGCTTCAGCTGCCGCTGCCGCTGCTGCTGTCTGCTGGTTGGTGTTGGGCTGTGATGGTGGTGGTGTTGTTGCTCTTGCTCTCTCGCCAGTGTATAGCGCGCTCGCTCGCACACACAGCTTGAGGCGCAGCGGCAGCATTCGATGGTTTCTTCGCTTGGCGCATCGTCAGCGGCGCTCAGTTCAAATTGAATTTTCATTGCGAGCGCTTGCGTTGTCTCTCTGCCAGCCAGAACCCGTTACCCGTTGCCGTTGCCGTTGCCGTTTGTCTGGTGTGTTGTGGTACCCTTGGCCTGGCGTCTGGGTCTGGCGCACGCACACAATTAAAACAGAATTTAATATACTTGCTAAAAATATTATAAAAATTAATCAACTAAAATTTAAATTTAGCAATTAGCAGCTGTGTGTTTGTGTGTGTGTGTGTGTGTGTGTGTGCGAGTTTCCGTGCCCGTCTCTTGTTTTGTTATTTTTGTACAAGTTATTTTGCCGGCCGACGGCAAAGCGCGCTTCAAATACACTCTTGTAACACTTTTTTTTGAGCACGTAAAACAAACAAACCAAGTTATATAAAAGTAAAGCCAAACGACAACCGGAGCAAGTGCCTCCAAAGTTTACAGCTAAAGTGTTGTGACAAGTGCTTCATGGCGTAAGCTACACTCAAAGTCAGCGAGCAACAACAATGGTACTGGAGCAACGACAGTCAGCAACCACGACAACAACAACCACTAC
Source organism: Chymomyza caudatula (assembly GCA_035041775.1). Taxonomy (NCBI): domain Eukaryota; kingdom Metazoa; phylum Arthropoda; class Insecta; order Diptera; family Drosophilidae; genus Chymomyza; species Chymomyza caudatula. The sequence continues at coordinate 1,683,604 of JAWNKW010000217.1, read as the reverse complement.
TGCAGCAACAGCCACAAATATAACAATAGCTAGCAAGAAGCTCAACAACAATAACAACAACAACAACAACAGCAGCAATACCAACCACAATCACAACAACAACCACAGCGAGGACAACAAGCCAGATAGCAGCAGTCTCAGGCAGCATCAACGCCAAAGGACACAAGCCACCAATCCGGGCAACAACCAAATACATAGCCTCAGCCACGCCACGCCACCGCAACTACAGCAACGTCTAAGTGCCGGCAACGGCGCTGCCAACGCCAACGCACCTGCTATGCCCTCGGAGGGTCTGCATCCGACGGCGGCTCTACAGCTCTATGCCGCTGCTGCCCAGCTGGCGCCCGGCGGCGTACGTGTGCCGCCTTGGGGTCCATTTCTGCAATTTGGTGTGCCCGGCGTCTTTGGCCCCAATGGTCCATTCCTGGGCCGTCCACGCTTTGAGGCCACAGCCGGCGGCCATTCCAGTACAGCGGCTGCAGCTGCAGCAGCCACACAAATGGCCGCGGTCAATGCTAGCAACGCATTTGCCAATCTCACTGGTCTTAGTGCGGCTGCTCTGCGTAATGTGTCAGCGGCACAGACCACGGCAGTGGCGGCGGTAGCCAGCACTGTCGCAACCATACAGCATCGTCTGATGATTGGCAATCGGCAGAGTTTGCCGCCGGCTGGGCCACCCAGTGAGGGCTCCAACGAGGATGGCGGTAAGTGCAAGTTAATTGGCTTATTAAAAAAAAAGGATAGGCCGAAAATGAAATACCTTGGGAGAGGAAGAAACCAAACAGGTCGCAGAAGCTATTATCTTTTGAGCCAACTTAAGAAGCGCTGCTTTAAGACTTATGTCAAGTTATAAAGACAAGCAGGATATCTAATATGCCAATATCAATGGTAACAGCCACTAGAGGGTCTAGTAAAACAATGTTCAGGTCGCATTGCATTTGAAGCCGCGCAGCTCCGAAATGATATTTCTGACACAATTCTGCTGGAACAACACTTACTTACTTACGGAACTAAGTGTTAACACCAATCTAGTCTGTCATTCTGCATTTTTGGCATCGTCTTACCTTAAACGGCTTTTTGGCAGAGAGAAAGACAAAAGTCTTTGGGGTGCCGTATATATGTATGTAGTTATATGGGTACTCGACTTTCGGATTTCGAGTTATGTCTGTTACTATTGAGTGAAAAATTGAAGATTGTGATTATGATTTTTTAGAGCCAACACTTCACATCAAATCAAAGTCTCTGTTGTATACTCTTGCAGGGTATATTCATTTTGCTATGCGATTTTTAACGCATAGAATCTGGCATCGCAGAAATTATGTTCGTCTTCTTGTTCTTGTCAACTGGCCATAACAACCCGTTATCGGGTTACGGCCTGATGACAATACATTCTTTCATTGGATTTATGGTTTTACGTGGTGGGTCCCAAACCTCACGCACAACCATTTTAAAGCCTGTGGTAGCTTACTGGTCTCGAAAGAACCCAGTGTCATTGTTAGTCGCCTCATACGACAAGCTTTGACCTGCTGAGGTGGTATTCTTTAACCCGCTCACCAAACGGGGGGACCATGTTCATTTAAGTTAAAAGAGCAGCGTCGAAATTGCGATATACGATCGAATGTTTCACTTACAGAATGCGGAATTGAATATATCGCAGCACTATATCATAAAGCTCACAGAGTAACGATCGGCTGAAAGGCCTACTTGACTACACCAGGGTACAAGATCTCATAGGGTATACAACATGAAGCGCCTCGAGGTATGCTGGTCGTAGCTATCTGCTTGGTCTTACAAATCGGTTTCGTTCTAATTTTTGGCTGCAATTCATTGTTACTTCCTTTAAATGTGGGTATTCGACACTTAGTCTATTACAATCATTTATTTAAGTTGGGTTTGAATGTGTCGAAGCTCAAATGAATGCAGAAGCAGGACTAAGACCTTATTTAATTGAGTAAGAGATCGGTCCAAATAAGTCATACCTTTTATTTGTCTTGAAAAACCAGTCACTTAAAAGACTTGAAAAGTTTTCAAGTATATTTCTCGCTTATCTAATTGCTTTCCTCCGAAATTCCTTTAAAACAGGTTTCTTGTTAATTAAGAAAAGTGTTGCTGATTTCTTCGTTGAGCATTTGGTGTTATTAAGTTCGTTTTCGCAAAGCAATTTGATAGTTTTAGTGCAACAATCTTAAAAAAACCTCTTCAAGATATTATAAGAATTCTGAGTATGGAACACAATTTGGTCATAGACGATCACTTTCTTTAGTCATGCTTCACATTCCAAACTAGAACAATCGTAACTAAGTATGTACTTAACATATATACACATATAAGCAAAGGCATAAAGTACTTCGTACATTGAACTCTGTTGTCCATTCGTTAGTCATAAAACCCTTTCCGATTATTAGATCAAAACCAATATGTAGCCCCCAACAGTATGTGCAAAGTATTGCCTGCATTAAAACTGACAGGAGAATTGGCAACTGAGATTGATGGCAGCTTGCGCTTTGAGAGCTCTCAATCAAGTCTAGCGACAACAGGGCGTATGGAAAAAAACAATCAGTAAAGACATTTGAATGCAATTGAAAAAAGTACTTAATTTATTAGCTTACTATTATTATTTACTAACATGCATGCAAATGTGACTAAAAGCTAAAGCTAATAAATTTAAATGTACATCGCCATGGGGGCGTATGATTAATATACTAAGCGAATAAGCCCTCGCTTGTTAGGCATTCTTTCAAACTCAGAGGCACTAATTAAACATGGGTCAAGTGATGTGAGAAAACATTAGACAACAAACAACTTACAAAATATGTAAATCATATTATAGTAAATAGTGTTGGTTTGATTCGTTATTTGATATGTATTGTCAAATTAGTGTTTATTGGTGGCTTTCAAGTGATTCCAGAGCTCAGCAAAATCATTAATGGACACTTTAATGAGCGTAATTTAATAAGACTCATAAACATTATGCACTAATAAGCTAGTCATTTGTAAGCACTGTTATTATTGTAAGCGATGCTTAAACATTCATTTTGTTGTAAAACTATGCAATTTGAAGAGCTAAGAATTAAAGCATTCCAAGAACAAATCTTAAAGTCTGACGTCTATCGTAATACTTTATTTAGATATCATAATTGCTTGCTAAATGGAGTCTTGGCTTATTTCGATAGGTAAAGCAATTAATAAGCTTGTTGATCTTATTTTCAATGATCGTTAGCTGGAAGTTCATTTTATGAAGCTTCAGTTTAAAAATAAAGCAATTTCACAATTCAATTTATAACTGTGTTTTCAAAACAATTAACTAGCACAATTAATAACACTTCATACTTTGCACGAGAAATGCTAATTGAAATGAATAACTAGAATCGCACAAAGCTTAAATATGTATTTGATTATTAGTTTTTTTCTTACTTTGAAAGTCTTAATCAGGGGTGTGCCAGAAATCTCTAGACGGTTTTAATCAAATTTTCATCCTCATTTTGCTGACAAATGTGTCGATCAAAAGCTTTCTTGGTGAATTTCCTACGCTTTTAGATATAAATCTGAGAGCATTGACGAATTGCTTTTTGCCTGAAAATCGGTTTATAATGACATTTGGCATACCGACAATTTGCTATTATATTGAAATTCGGTTGAAAGAGATTTCTGGCACACCCCTGAATATGTTTCTTAGAGATTCTTAATCAATTTAGAGCACTGCCACGAACTGTATACTCGCTCATATGCTTGGGAGTTCCAACTTTCTAGTATCTTTGTGCATATGCACTTTGTTTTTTGACTTTTTTAAATCCAATATCGAGTTTTTGAATTATTTTTCATTTCAACTCGCTTTTTGATTCCAAAGCAGAAGTCTTGATTAAATAGTTTAGTTATGCACATTTTGAGATATTCTGAGCTCAATAGAAATCTTCTCTTTCTTGACTGGCCATAGGAACCTGTTACCGGTTTGTGGCCTGATATAGGGCATTCTTTCAGCTAGTTTGTGCGCACTCTTCTTTCTCCTTCAAACGTAGAAACGTCCTAACCCTTTGTCATCTTCCTTTAACTGGCGCATTGAAGATGTTTCTACCCAATATTTCTTCAATTGGCAAAGATGTTTGTTCACGCCGCCAAGGAATACGAAATCTTTAACATCAACAATTTAGTTTTCAACAGCAATCTGAAAGTCTAACCACCAAGTGTCTCTCCTTGAAGAAAACATGTACTTTATCCTGCTCTCATTTAACACCAGACTCACACTGACAGATTCTCTTTCTCTCTCGCTTGGTACAACCAATGATGTCCATATCGTCTGCTTATAGTTCGAGTAGAGAGTAGCTTTCAGAGTGATGTTAAAAACTATACTTTTAATGTTGTCAAGGATTCCGTCTACTTTGGCATTACCGTCTCAATGAGGAACAATGGAGATCAAACGGAGAATCACTATTGAAAACATATTATAACATGTTACTTTGGCAAATGAGCAGCAGAAACAACCTCCCCCTGATGCTGAAGCATGGGAAAGACGTAGTCTGATGATCTTGGAGTGCTTGAGCGGAAAGTACTTCATAAGATCTTTGGCTCCTTACGCGTTGGCAACAGCTACCGCACTTGACGGAATGACAAACCCTACGATGACATTGAATTTGCCAAGCGAATTAAAATCCAGCAGGTCCGCTGGCTTGATCGGGTTGTGCGTATGGATAAAAAAGCTAGTGCGAGAATGGTCTTCAATGCGTGTGATGTTCTTCATATTTGCAAGGATACCGAACTCAGTAAACACGACTATAAGCGATCTCTCAACGTGCTATCAAATCGGCAAAGTGATGGTAGGTGTTGTTTTGATTTGTGGGACTTTTACAAAAATAGGCGTAGTGTCCGACAATTTTGAGATCGCAAATTTTGAATACGGCAAACGGTTCTAGCACGGTTTTCGAGCTATCTAGATTTCAAGAGTTGCAAAGTCAGAAAATCGCATATTAGTCGGGAACTTTAACTTTAAGGTTTTTAAGTGTTCAATGTTTTTCGAACAGTTTTTGTCTATCTCGTTTCGATTTTGCATTGAACTCAGAGAATATATTGGAAATTAAAACAATTTTTTTTTGTGTCATCGACCCTATATTTACCGCTGAGGCTATGTTTTAGCCTTGGTTCTTTTTTTTGTAGCCTCGGGTTATTGTTCAGTTAGTTCAGATAAATAACGAATTTTTCTTTCACTATTTATTCAATGCATTCTGAAATCATTTTAGCAAATTCTAAGACGAATCTTGCACTAATCGATATTTTCGATAGTTTCAAAAGTACCATCGGTTCGAAAAGATTCAACTTCCTATCTTTCTGATCTCGATATTGAGAAAAACATCGATAGTAAGACACAAACGAAAAAAATTCGTTATATCGATAGTTTGCGCGAATTCTAAGCTGTAATTTCATGCATTCTTTTGTTTTCCATTCTTTGAATCTGTGTATCATTCTATACATTATACTACTCAAAGCTCTAATTGATTGCATGAATGAGTGTAAAAAATGAATACATTCGCTGTGCTTATATTGATAAATATATGCACTTGAAACAAAATTTGTAAAGTTTTTTCGTATTCAAGTCGGACAGCAGCAGTTGAAAAAAGAACGGTAAGCAGCTACCGTCGATAGCGGCATTCTCACTGTAAAATGGTTTGAAAGTTTAAAACAATCTTAAAGGGCTTATATTTAAAGCCTGATCTTAGATTAAGCGCTTATTTGGAATTGCAGTCAGTACCAAAATACTGCCAACACATGCATGATCGCTTGATATATACGATCGACGCTCTAAGAACACCTCGATGCTGCTCCGATTACCAGTCACTAACTAATGGACACCCAACTGGAGTTGCAACCTATCGATAGTGGCGCCATTCGATTTTATTGATAGTTTGAGGTAAAAGATTCGGTACTATCGGTTTTTTTTCCTGGCTGGTTGTGACAAAGAACAGCAACGGAAACAGAGACTGTTTTTCTGTTTCAATTTCTGTGTGTGTGCAATAAAGAATAGAAACCGAATGTAATTTGTACATGAATATTCGTATCGTGTGCTGTGTATAGTCTGTGTATTGTTGTAAAAATCCAAAATTTTTGCCAAATTGAAGCATAAAATGTTGCAATTCAATTTGCAACTTCTTCTTAAGCAAAAGATTGTCTGAATGCAGTGAATGAGAACAAGAAAGATGGCACCAATGACAGTTTACGTTGAACACAAACAGAAACAAGTCAAAAGTACTTGTTTCTAAGCCTAATGAGTACAATTATGTAAGTTCTGTTTGAGCTTGTGCCGCAAATGCACTGAATTCAGTTGCTGTTTATGACAGTGTTTACACTGTGTATGGTGAAAAAAAACATCGATAGTGAGACACATAGAAAAAATCGATACCTCGATAGTGCAGCTCTACACCCAGCTACTACTGCTACAAGTACTCATTCCAAAACAGCACTAGTAACCTATTAACCAAATACTGCATTCTCACTGATATTTCTGATCTGATGCTTCCGCATAACATTTTTTTCGCAGTGTACTCTGCGCGTTCACAATTCTCGTAGGTAGCTTGTAGTTACATTCAAGCCGGTTGCTCTGGGCTACCAATATTTTGTTGGTTTCTAAGCTGTCGCTATATGGGGTAGCCGGTTGTCATTGTTGTTATTGTTCTAATAGCCTCCACGTGCACGACAATCACAATCACAGAAGCACAAAAAACTAAAGCTGAATCAGAAAAAAAAGAAACAAAATAGACAACATTTTGCATTCCCATGCTCGATTACAATATTAAATCAATTTACGTTTTGCTGTTTATTAATAATAGTCGGCAGTCGACAGTCAACGCCTTGGCCCAGCCCCAACCCCAGCCAGCAGCTGACGCTGCAGCGTCCCCAAGTGCCCCCCAAGTGCCCCCCATGTGCCCCCCATATGCCCCTAACGTGTGGCTTTTGTCAATCACATGCAATCGTCTGATACTGAAATGTGCTTATTAATCGAATCGGTTTTGATGTATTTGCATTCGTATTGATATTCAATTTGCTTGATTGGCAGCTTTCATTTCTTTTGGTTTGATTTCGTTTGGAATTCATGCTGAAGTAACGGCTTTTATCAATTACACGAGTCATTTTTTAGCCGCTTTTTCTTATTTCCGCTTTTGTGGTGTTCAACAAAATGGAGGTCAGCCTAATGGAGCCATTTTGTCGCTAACTCTATACAATTCTTCCTGTTTTGTTATCTATCTATATGTTAATTCATTCAATTAGCTATCACAAAATGTTTGTTTTATTCCTCGGTGTATTGTTGTTGTTGTTGTTTTTGTTGCTCGGAATTGTGCGCTGTTGCAAACTTGACTTTTTGCTGCCCCTTAAGTGTTTGGGTATATAAATATTTTATTGATTTAGCTAATCAGCAGTCATTTATTATGTAAAATTCTAATTCTATTTAATGGCCGCATACAATGTTGCGAGTTTAGATTATGCGAGACAAAATGTAGCACGGGAAATAACTTTGCACATTGTTGCAAAGTTCGCATATAAAGAACTGGTTTATTCTGGTATCGCATATACTATATATGTGTATCTTCGGGAAATTACATACATATTGTTCCTGCTGTTAGAAACTGTCCATTGTTTTTCTTTTAAGTGCTGCAACATTGTATGTAGTTCTTGGAACGTTTTATAGTTGACATTTCTAACAAATCTCACAAAGTGTACATTTAGTACAATTAGAAAATACTTACTTCAATAGGAAACGCTGAATCTGCAATTTGCGTACGAATTTCTTGCATCTTCTATAGAAGTATTTTAAAGTAATTTTACGTAATTTTAGTTCTTTGTTTTTCAATAAATGGATACTTTACTTATTAGTAATTTTTATGCGTCATTTTTATTCTTGGAAATTGAAATAAGAATACCTTATTATCAGAGTTCGCAAATAAAAACCGAAAAAAATTATGTGAACTCGGTTTCGCTCTGAGCCAAACACTTTTTCTCGCTGCGCTTGTGTCCTCGGGCTTGTGTTAATGGTTGGGCAAAAATTCTGACCGGTCTTGTAGAAACAGCTCAACAAAAACCATTTGGTGATGCGTACACAAAGCATGTGTTCCTAAAAGACCGAAAAGAATAAACGGGAAGGCGAAAAGCTCCTTCCTTTGTTGTTGCTGTCTGGCAAATATGTTTAGTTTCATTAGGGATTGTTTTTAGACGCACACACAGGCGAACAAGCCCACAAGTCATGCGTCGTCACTAAAGACCTTTTTTGTTTTTTTACCTTTTTTTTGGCTTGGCCAACCCTGACGAAAGTTCACTATATATAGTAGCGTTTATATGCAAGTTATTGCTTATATGCAAAAAAAGTTAGTTGCAAAGCGTTTTTCTTGCAACTAAAAATCGCTTACAATCAATTATTGCATATCAGCTGTTTCATCAATAAATTGTTGGTAAAAATGTTATCGGTTATTTGCTAACTTTCCAGTTTTTCAACCATGCTTTTTATTCGATTTCACAAGAATGCATCGATTTACTTTAAATGCAGAACAAAAAATATGCATTTCCTATGAATGGAAAAAACGCTATTACAGCTTGAGGTCTGTCGCTTATATAAAATATTTTGCTTATATCCAATTATCGCCTATATTACGCACCTGCGCTGCATTCTCGCTATTACGTATACGCGATATTTAACAACTGTAAGCATGTATGGCTGATTTCAATTTTTTTTGCATATATCCGATTATCGCTTAAATGCAACAACTAGTAAAACGGTACTGTATGAGATAAATGGTTATTCATATTGAATCAACGTTCAAAGCTGCCAAGATCAAAGTTGTTATTACATAGTTTAACTCCGTAACATGCTTCTTTGGTAATTTGAGAAATCAAATGAGTGGTCGGTTTCCGTTTAGGCACCAAACTTTTTAAGACCGCCGTTTTTATATTAAGATCGTTCTGGTCCTTATTTGTTCTTTGTTTGAGTACATTGTGTGCATGGTTTCAGAACATATCGTTCATGTTTTAAGACTATTCCGTTCATGTTTTTTCTTAATAATACCAATATATACATTCGACGCTCTCATAACAGCTGATTGTGAAGAGGAGAAAAGAAAGCACGAAATAACAATGTTTGTGTGCGCAATATATTTTGTTGTTGTTTTTTTTATAACGTATACAGTAAATTTTATACTTCAAATCAATTTTTACTCGACTAAATTGCAACGTATCCAGGCGAAACTTATATTCTGCAAACCACAAGCATTATTTTTTTCAAATGGTATAGGTTTCAATTTAACACAGCACTCTGGATCTGTAAACTGTCTGTATTCAGGGACTTATAGTCAAACTTATGAACCTAGAGTTTCCGCTACACAATTAACAGTTCCGAGTCCAAAATAACCAGTCACTGAGCGAAAATGTATGCCAAATATTAAACGGGGCGATTAATGCAGCGACTTTCTTTCACCCGGATTTACCGTACAGGCAATGTAAGCTAGTGCCTAGGGCGGCAAAGTTTAGCGGAAAATTTCGAAATTTTTTCGGCCGAGAAAAACTACGACTTTTAAACTTAAGAAAAAGAACTTGAGTTCTAATTAAGAGTAATGTCAATCTCTAATGAACTATTAGAGACAGCGTTATGCAACAGTTCTGAACCTTTTTGTTATCTGCCCTTAATTCTGCAAGTAGACAATTACAAAATGTTAAAACTATTGCTATACTATTGTTGAGATAATTGAACTTTTTAATGGTCTTAACAAAATGGTTAAAATTACGTGTAAAGATTTTGATTCTTTTGAAGAAGAAGCACTTGAAATTTTCATGCACAAAGAACAGCAAATAGCGAAAAAAGACGAGAAAACTGAGATGCGATTAATCCAGTGATAGAGAAGTTAATCTTGTTGATCGTGAAAATATCAGAATAAATGCTCTTAACGTCATTTTATACAGAATTTTAACTCTTTACAACAAGCCTACTCCTGGAATCCTTATAATATTCATTCGCTTGTGACCAGCGATGGGTAATTCCTTTCAATAATGAAGATTTTCGTCAATTTCTTAAAGTAAAGCTTACAATTAGTGAAGAAAACTGCCAAATTTTTCACGTTTGCATGCCTATCCCGTGAAGAAATGGCATGCATCGAGTTATATACTATGTGTCAACGGGGTGTTGCGAAAGTCCGAAGTAAATAGGAACGGGACTATGTTTTATAACAGTGTCCAGTTGCTTGCATACGCAGATGATATCGATATCGGCGGCTGACCTGAGCGAGCGTTTACCGGAGCCTTTGCGGCTATTGAACGAGAATCTGCCAGGGTGGGTCTTCTGGTAAATAAAGCCAAGACAAAGTATATGCTTTCTTCGAGTAGAGAGTCCCTCAAATTGATGTTGATGTCACAATGAAATACGATGTCAGCTTGGAGATCAAGCGGAGAATCACTCTTGCCAATAAATGTTACTTTGTTACTTTGGTCTCAGTATGCAAATGAGTAGTAGAGATCCCTCCCGCCAGGCGAAACTTAGAGTCTCTAAGACGCTCATCCTTCCTGTTTTGCTTTACGGTGCTGAAGCATGGGTAATGACGGTCTGATGAAAATGTTTTTGGAATGTTTGAGCGGAAAGTACTCCGTAAGATCTTTGGCTCTCTACACATCCGATGGAACGACGAACTCTATGAGCTCTACGACGACATTGACATAGTCAAACGAATTAAGATCCAGCGGCTCCGCTAGCTAGGTCATGTTGTGCGTATGAATGAAGATGGTCCTGTAAGAAAGGTCTTCAATGTAGGTGCCGAAGGGAGGCTACGAAAGGGCAGACCATGCCTTTGCTGAAAGGACCAGTTATTGTGCACACTTACTACCTTTGGTATCACGCGTAAAACAGAGACGCCTGGAGGAGAGCTTTACATAAGGCCGTAACCCGGTAACGGGTTGTTATGGCCAGTTAAGAAGAAGTAAAAGGGGCAGCGGCTGCCCTGCGGCAACAATTAAGAATTTCCATTCTGAATTCAAGCGATATACATATATATCTCAAGTGGTTTTAATAACTGTAACCATGTTTTACTAACGAAGTATCTAGGAAATGATTGTAGAACTTTGCTGACTCAGAATGCACACGAAACGAATAGAAGTCAATTGTATATTAGCCACGTTTGAAGAACTCTTCAACACAAAAACTAAATATGATCAATCCATATAAGACGCTACTGAATAGCTGACCAACACCAATAACAAGCTGTTCCTGTTCCATTCAATACAATAACAAAATTGCAATTACTGGGCTAAAGCCAAGCAAATGGCTGGATTGGTCGAAGAAGTTAACTTGGCCGACAAAAAGCTGAAATCGCTCAGCCCGTTGCAGCCCATTGGCCAATTAGCATTAACAAATGATGGCTAGTTGTTGTAATTATGGCCATAATGGTTATATCCTATGCCTGGGCTGCCACAGTGATATGTTTGGCCATAACCAAAGGAGTGTGTGTGTGTAAGTGTGGGGCGTATGCAGGGGGCGTGGCCAGGCAAAGTGAGGCGCGCTGCTTTGTTTGTAATTAACTGCACTTTAGTTTTGGAATGGGGAGCCGCTGTCTTGCCTTTGTCTTTCATGGGCTGAAGCGACATTAGCAGCGGCAGTTTAATTAATTGCAGCCAACTCAGACATGAAGACACGCACACACACACACACACACACACACACACACACACACATGTGCCATATAAGGCGATTTGGGCACAGACAGCGCCCACTTCCGCCTGACGTTCCCAACCCCCGATTGTCATATTGCAAAAGTAATTATTAATTTGATTTGATTTAATTTGATTAGCCTGACAAAGCGACAAGAGTTTGTGTTCAGATTTTAGATTGCAGCCCCCAAAATGGCGCCCTGCGTTGGAGTTGCAGTTGAAGTTGGCGGGGGCGGAGGCGGCGGCGGAGGCGTGGCTGGCAGCAAGGCGCAGCTATAGTTGTGCACGTTGATGTCTTTATGCTCATTAATCATTTTTGCGTGTAAAAGAGAGAGAGATAGAGAGCGAGAGAGAGAGAGACAGAGAGAGAGCGCTCGCTGACATGTAACCAACATTTTTGTAACTGACTTCAACTTCAAATTTGTTGGCCGCCGCGCAACTGCATCATCATTCATATGGCGTTGCTCCGTTTCTTTAGCATTTACCGTTTGCTGGTTGTTTTTGCTCATTTCATGCCGGAAATGAAAAAACTGTCATAAAACGATCGAAATCATTTATCATGCGATTTCTTCTTCAAACTGCCTTGCACCATTTTCATTTAAAGAGCTTTGCAACTTTTTGTTTTAACCTTATGAAGGCGAAAACTGAACGCCAGAGTGCCTGCCGCACATGACTTCCGCCTGGCAGCAACTGTGTAGCAACGGAAGTTATCCATATGAAAAAGATGCATTGATGTACTGAGACACGACACCCGATGATAAATCGTTCTTTGTAAATAGATTTGTTTCGATTCGATATGATTTGATGTTCGTTTTTCAATTTCTTAAGTATTTCCGTTTGGTAATGAGCTTTTTGTCGTTTACTCAAATCATTTTATTTGGCACAATGAATTTGTTATCAATTAACAGCTTTTGAGGGTTAAAGGTTCTGCCATACCCCCGAGAAGGCATGAAAGCTTAACAGTGCAAGTAACAGAAGCAGATAAGGCAGATCGATTAATATAAAGGCAAGCTTCGATTAGATTCTTCTTGCAGAGAAATTGTAGTAAAACTTGGATTCCAAGCAGCTCGGCATGATTTTATGGATATATTTGCGAGGTCCATACTCCATATACGAAAGGTAACCACAAAATTTGTCTTGCTAACGCCTAAGTTAGCGTTAAACAACGGTTTCGCTTTTTAACTTTCTGTAACTTTATTAAACCAAATAGGTTTCTGCACAATTTGGTTAAGATCTATCTAGAAATAAGAAAATCTTTCAACACCAAAAGCCAGTTTTGTACGGGTCAGCTCTATGCATTGAAGGTCATAACTAGAGATGGCCGCAGGCCAGGCATGGGTCACGAAAAGAAACGCGGGCGCGGAACTCAAAATTGAGCATGAAAATAAATGCACAATGAAGCCCGAATAGGAACGAAAAGGACCGAAAAAGAATCAAAAGGCAGGAAAAAGCGCGAAATGGCAAGAATCGCGACAATATCTTAATATAGCTTTTCATCTCGTTCCGAAATTCAACTATTGTTAAATCAAATAGAAAGCAACACCTTATTATGTTTTTTTTTAATGTAGAGGATGGCTTAAACCTGAATCTGCCATGGAGTATCCAGATATCGGACACTATGAAAGGTAGAGATACAAAAATATTACCAAAGGATGCTCATTTTTGTCAAGCAGATGAAATTTATGGATTCATGGCGAAATCTCACCCATTTCCCCTGTTAGAGATTTTCACATCATTTAAGCTATCCGATTGAAACTTGGCGCAGCTATGCACTGTGGACATGTGTGGTGTAAAAACTATCGAGATCGGATAGAAACTTTAAAATATATAAGTAATAATATGCCAATACTAGACCCCTTCTCCTGTAAACTGCAGCAGAATTTCGCTTTTAGAGCAATGTTAAGGCTAATATTCATGTTAGACCCACCAAATTTGGTGCGAAGATTCATGTTAAGCTTACAAACCAAACAATGTTGACATTTTGACGAATCAATGGGTACAGGGTATCCCACTGTGGGGAACTGTCCCGTCTGTCTGGACCAAATTTTTTGATTGATTATTCATGATTATTATAATACATAAAGCAGCTCCGAGCAAAATATGTTGTGTGATAACAAATTATATGTTTCTCTTCCGAAATACTTATATGCGTGGTACAGCTACGGTCTTTAGAAGTACCCTCGGATGAACGAAATGACGAGTACGTAAAAAGTGTAGCATATTTTTAGGGTTTCCGGGCTTTTCAAAAAATTCACTTCCGTGTTTTTTTTCTAGTTGCAACTAACAGAATTCATTCTAAGGGACATCACATATTTAAAAGTTGATTCGATATTTTAGTAAATGGAAAAGCATATTCGGAAAATAGTACTGGAAAGAGTGAACAGAAAAGTCACTCACAATTCATTTACCAACTGAATCTTGACAATTGTAAAAAATTTGTTTTCTACAGTTTTCAAAGACTTACCGTAATGAAATTAAACAACTTTTCTGTTTGAGCAGCTGATTTTAGCTCATTAATTTCGACTTTGACTTTATATATGTGGAGCCACTTGTTTGAAAACCACGCAACAACCCAGGACCTGTTCCGTAGTATATTGACTATAGTCAAACTAAATTATTGGCCTTAAAGCCAAACTAGTTTTGGCTTAATCTGTTGAGCATTTGCAGTTTAAACAAGTTTTATATTTTATTATCCCCAATGGATTAGAGACTACTTTGGATCGAGCTTTAGATAACCAGAACTTTTCTGTTATGGCTGCATGTTCTGTTGGCTGAATTAAAACCACCTCAGTAAACACATAACACAACGAGTCTGGTACAATGCGTCAACTAACGCTCCTCCAAGAACATTAGCCGAAGGTATTGCCTCTTCAGCAGCGATTTGAATGCATGTCGTCGAGCATGCATTCCCCCTTTAGTTGGCGCAAAGTGTATATATTACCTCTTCTGCTTTATAGGCAGCAGCACCCGGTAGAAACGCAACTTTTTGACCTACGCAAGGTTCTACCCGGGGGACAAACGCAATGAGCAGCCTGTGGTAACGAAATTTTAGGCTCCCCTTCGACAGGCTCGGACTTGCGGAACTTTTCCAGTTGTGACAAAATGCCCGAGACTGATTACACATGCGACTCTTGTGCTGCTATCATTAGTCGACGCCGTGCGAGTACGACTTTAGCGAATAACGCAAGGAGCTTCATCCCCTCCGGGGTCTCCACCACTCCAGTGACGTTCCAGTTGACCTTCTGCAGGCGCTGTCCTATTGCATCGAGATCATTCCAACCGGGTGCTGCTACACACCAAGCAGAAGAGGTGATCACCCCTATCCAAGGGCAGGCACTGCGAGGCAACAGCTTCGGCTGTTGTTCTCGGTGGGGCGTAAGTTGGCGCATTGTACCAGACTCGTTGTGTTATATGTACACTCAGGTTTCACAGTAGAGCACGGTGATTTTAATCCAGGAATGGACCATACCAAGTGAAATAAGCTCCGGAATGTTGAATGAAGGCCAGTTGTTCAAGCATTATTGTATGCAAAATATCCTTCAGTGATCCTTGGCCTGTCAGTAGGTATCCAGCGCGAAGACCTCAACCAAAGTCGCTCCGGCTGTTGATGAAGCTTGCGTCCGGCATAAAGACCTGCCAAATGCAGGTTGTGCACCCAATCACCGCTCTTCAGCTGGTTGTCTTGCTTGAGTTTGAATCTGGCTCCATGCGTTTGTTAAATGGGAGAGCTCTAGCCATTACCTGCCTGGCGACAGTGACTACTGTGCGACATATAGATGAGCCGCTGGCAGGACAGTTGACGCCTCACGACCTCTACACGTGTCATCGCCAGGGCACAATATAATTTGATTGACTTTTATACTTTTATTTTTGACTATATATGTATATATTTGCTCAGTTTTAATATCACTTGATGCTTGAAGGGTCAAAACCGGTTTTGCCAAAAACAAAACCCATAGACTTTACTACATGGGGTTCAAGAGGACACAATTGGCAAAGCAGTGAAAATTGCTTAGTTTATTATATTGCAGTATTTAACTTTTTATACAGTATGAAATCAGTTTATTAATAAAATAATCAGAATATTATGCCTAATTAAACGAAAGTAGAAACTACCCCGTGAAGTTTACAGCTATTACGAACTCCGATTTCAACCCTGCGTTGTTATTGTTGTGGTTTGTGCTTGCTTAATTTTTATGACTTAAGTGGTTAAGTTTCTTCTTCTTGTCGAATGCTTAGTACTCTGCGCGTTGGTTTAGGCGATTTAAGGGTTATTGTAGTTCTTGTAGTTGGTTGTAACTATTAGATTGCTTAGCCAACGCGTTGCTTTAAACGAAAATAACATGCCATGGAATGTGATTGTGGCATGTATAGAAGTCGTTTTGTAAGTTTGGCTAAATTGAGAGCGCTCGGTGTGAGGTTAGGGCGCGTCGTGTTAAGCTTTTTCGCAGTGTTGCCAAATTGTAGAGCTGAGTGAATGAGCGAGTTACTGGCTGGCTCGACGTATTGCAGAATTCATTTTCATATTGCATTTTGCACACGTTGGGCGCAATAATCATAATAAATTTCAATTATCGTTTGCATTTTCAGTGCAGCACAAATCACTAAAAGAGCTGGAAAAACGCAAGGCGAAAAAAAAAACATGAATTATGTGGCACGCACACACACACACACAGAGACACACAAACATGGCAGTCAATGGACATTGCCTGTTATTATTAAGTCATTTGAATGCACTTTGCATGCAAGCAAGCGCCCCACAAAACGCACTCATTCAGTTACACTTGCACTCACTCACTCACTCACTCACTCACTCACTCACTCACATTAACAGCCGGAACACACACAACAACAGCAACATGAAAGGTGGCAACACTGCTCGCGATGGCAACACCGACGCAACGCCGCCCTTTGACTTGCTTTTTGTCCTACACATTATGTTCGGTCACCGTTTTCTGTTTGCCGTTTGTCGCCTTGCATTTAATGTCTATATTATTGTTGTGTATTTGGCGTTGTTATTGAGTTATTAACACACACAGATACACACACACACACAGATACACACACACACACTTACACACCGAAAGGCATTCGGGCAACCGCCAAGCATTCATTGCCTGTTCAATGTCCAATCTAGTCGGCGAACGTTTAAAACAAACGAGTTTTTTGACGCTTTGCTTGATACAGCGCTGTACAAGCAAATAGATCTGCTTTTGAAATTCTTGCATTAAGAACACGATGAGAGCTGCATGCTTTGGTTCTGATTTATGCTTTCGTTTGGCTCATTCATATCGGAACGAAGTACCGGCTTATTCTCTAGCACACAATTTTTGAAATGGCAAATATGCAAAAAATGGACTACTTTTTCGGAAACGAGTTAAGCTTGAAACTACGTGAAAAGTAGTCCGAATGTAGTAGATATTCAGAACTAATGGTTGAACAAAACTATTGCTAATCTATATTGGATTTTGACAAAGAAGTCCTGTTGGCGACTGCTTAATACTGAAAACCTACCTACAAAAAATTAAGTTCTCATACAGTATATGCAAAATTGGTATCAAATGCACTTCGAAAATATTAGCTTGGTCTCAAAGAGTATGAAATTTAATAGAGTGGAATCCTTGGTCGTTACATTGAGTTGAGTTGTTCACACATCGTACATCTGCTGACTATCGATTATTAAACAGTTAGTTAGTGCACATAAATACTTAACTGATTTCATGTTGTCCTTAAAGTTTTAGTGTCTTTAGATCAGTTATCGGCAAAGTCAACAGAGAAGTTACCAGTGGCAACTAAATGCAACACATTGACAACTTTTCTCTGCTGACTCACAAGTACTATTGCAGCAACTTATACATACTCTGGCGACGGCGCCGACGCCTTCTTTAGTTCTAATATATGTACACGAACTTAATTTAGAATTGGAATGTAGATGCTGATTGCACAAATTTGGTCAATTTTTTATACCCCGTATACACATGGAGTACTATCGACTTGAGCTGTGCATGTAACAGGCAGAAGGAAGTGTATCAGACTATGAGTACGAAGTGAAAACTTATCAGCAGCATTATTCAAATCGATAGAGCAATGTGAACTCCCAGATTACGGAGACTATTAGAGTTAGAGACATAAAAATTAATACAATTACGTTGATATTTACACTGTGAGAGAATTTGTGGCTTAAATTTACACCATAAAAGCGATCAGAAACTTTCCATTCTTTTCCCAAAAGACTGCCTTCTGGCACGCTTCTATTAAGTAAGTAAGAGAAGTACATTCTTTTTCACTATATTAGAAGGGCCAAGAGAAGCATGAGCAATGCTGTTTATCACTTCACAAGCAGTGCCACATCCATTTGACACTTCTTGCGTAGTGCTTTCAGCACGCTTCTTTTGGAAAGCGAATGAGTAGCGAAAACCACGTGAAAAAGTTCGCACAAACTATGTTCTCAAAGAACAGATTTTTGGCCAAACATGTGCAAAAACGAAAGTTAAACTTTCGATTTTAAAATCTAATGAGAAAGAACAGTGAAAGACGTAGTTTTTTCATGCTGTGTGGACACAGTTATGCATCCTTTTGCTGTCTATGTGTGGTGTGAAAACTTTCAAAAGCGGCTGAAAACCCTCATCCTACAAACTGCAACGAATTTGCTTTTGGTAGTAGCAAACTCATGTTAGCCTTATAAACAAAACAATGTTGACATTATATAGGGTATACTTAAGTTACAATCGATTTTTGATCCTAAATTTGTCTTTCTATGCATATAATTGGCCCAAAAGTTGCTAAAAAGGAAGATTAGACTGTCAATCAATAGTGAACTTTGCAATGTGAATGTGATAGCCGCAACGGGAGGCAGGTGCTTGAAATATTCCAAACTGGTCCAAATCTATTTTGTTGAACAGCACTGTAACAACTGGCAAGGCAAGCATCTAACACCTTTTGCCTGCTGCCGTCGAGTTGTTTGTTGCGCCGGCTGCTCCGGTCAGGTTCGGCTTGAACGGAGTTAATTTGATAAATTGCCGGGTTTTGCATGCATTTTGGACGCTTTATATTATTGTGTGTGCATGTGTGTGTGTGTGTGTGTGTGTGTGTGTGTGTGCCACGCCCCTTTGTCGGCCTCAGCTAAATATAGAAAACTATGCGTCCTGGCTGGGAGTATGTTGCAGGAGGGCGTGCAGGCAACAGGGGCAGCTAAAATACAAATGTAATTAAATTGTTTCGTTTTTATTGTGGATAGAACCAAAACCAGGAACGGCGGAGTTAGAGGAGTACCCACAGCCGGGTTGGCTTGTTTGTAGTGGTTTGGTCAGCGTTGTGGTTGCTGTGGTTGTTGCTGCTGGTTGCGGCGGTGTAATTGAAATATATGATTATGAATATTTATGCATTTTATGTATTTAGCCGTTGTCGCTGTAGTTTTGCCCATGTTGTCTTAGTTAATTTAAATAATTTTCCAACACTTAATTATGGGGTCTTTAGAGCGAGAACAAAGCGAACGGCAAACGGCCAACAGTTGCCCATGGGCCATGGCTAATGCTTGTATTTGGTCCCAAATGTATTAGATAGATAGTAGATATTGTAGTGCCGCTGGCGGGTTTAGTTTGCTTTAGTGTGGCTCAGGAAGTGTAACTAGCAATTAGTTTTAATAAGCCCAACACCCCACGCCTACACGCATTCATATTAATGGCCTTGCATTCATCTTGTCCCGTTGCGTTTTTAGGCTTTCCCGGCGATGGCGATGACGATAGCAGCGCTGCCAAGCGTCGTCGTTCCCGCACCAATTTCAATTCCTGGCAGCTGGAGGAACTGGAGCGCGCCTTCTCAGCCAGTCACTATCCCGATATTTTCATGCGCGAGGCATTAGCCATGCGACTTGATCTCAAGGAGTCACGTGTTGCGGTAAGTTCACTTTCAATTCTCATTTTGTTCATTTAAGAGCTCTCGCAGTTGTCAGCAGTTTTACACACTTTTGCTGAAATTATACGCTTTGTTCCAGATAGGTATGGTTCCAGAATCGACGTGCCAAGGTGCGTAAGCGTGAGCACACCAAAAAGGGTCCTGGACGGCCAGCGCATAATGCCCAGCCGCAGACCTGCAGCGGCGAGCCCATACCGCCCAACGAACTAAAGGCCAAGGAGCGGTAAGTAAAGTAGAGTAGCTAAAAGCATATACGGTTAGAACGTACTTTGTAAATCCGAGAAGCAACTTAAGAATAGCAGCTTGAGAAAATAGTCAGATTGTGTGATCTCATAGATTCATTCATGCTTTCAGAGCATTTAAACTAGTCGATATACTAATGTGAATACTGTGCTGATCGGATATCTAATCTTAACAAAGACAAGACTTTATATATTTTGTTTTATTGATGAATATCTAAGTTTTTCTAATGTACTGTAACATACTAAGAGAATCTGGTGAGAGCCAAGTATATTCAAAGATGCTCAGTTTGTCGTAAGAGCTCGATCCAGCTACACGCACTTGATCAAATTCTCTGAAACGAAATTTATACTCAAGCTACTGAACCGTTTCCATCTGCGAAAGAAACCTTCTGATTGTGGTATTTCAAAGCATCTGTTTCGGTTTAAACTTAAAGTTGACTTGGACTACGGCTTACAGGGAAAAACCTGTACATTAGTGGAAAGATGAGAGATAGTGCCAAAATACGAATAAAAGAAAGATGGTTTTTACTCGCTGTGCCTCAGAGGGAACTTCGAAGTTTGTGTAGAGGAAGGAAGGGAAAGAGAGCGCAGAGACTGTCAGCTTTTTCAAAACAGTTTGGAAGACTAGAATTTTATAGCTCCTCAATGAAACTTTTAGAAGGGGATGCGCGTCCATCTATTCGTTTGTCTTTCCTATGTGTTACGCGATTCTTGACCAAAAGTAGATTCCAAAAAAAAAATACCAAAAAAATACCAGCAATAAACGAATTTGGTCAGGTCGGATTTCTGTTGAAAAACATAATAGTGTTTGGAAATCAGACTCCTCGCTGGACCGAAAAACATAAATTAGGAGAACTATTGAACTACGACAGCGATGGATAAGCTAAATCTTAAAATCGTTAAAAGTACTACTGAAATAGCGCATACTCTTACAATGAGGTAGCTTTGATATGATCTTTCTTAAGTATACGTAATCTGCAAACCCGATTAAGATCCTTTTCCCTAGTACCAAATAGAATTTGTATCAATTTTCAAAAGTACCTTTTGAAGCAGTAGTACCGTATAGTATAATTAAGTACTTGTATGCTTGATAATATTTGTAAAAAGTGTAGGGTCTATCTATAACCGTTTCTAGGTTCATATGTGGTAATTCGCAAATTGCTCATTGGCTGCCATTGCCTTTGCTTGTGCCTCTTTGCAGAGCGCGACGGCGCAAGAAGCTAGCCAAGGCCATTGATCGACAGGCGCGCAAGTTGCAGGCCAAAGGCATCACCGTAGACCTGGAGGCGCTCAAGGCCGAATACATATCACAGCACAAGGCCAATGGCACGTTTTCGGACTCGGATCTAGAGGATGATGGTATACAAATTGATGTGGTTGGCGGCACGGACAGCGATGACGAGCTGGACAGCGATGCTGTCAGTCCCGGTCGTCTGGGCGCCATATGCCAGCTGGGGCTGCCGCACAGTCTCGACGCTGACGGCGATAGTTCCCGAGCAGGCAGCTTTATTGGTGGCGGCAGCATGGGCAGTCCCACATCTGTCGGAGCGCCGCCATTGCACGCAAACGGCAGCACTGGCTATGCGACTGGAGATCTGGACTCTGGCGAACCTGAGGATCGCGACGCTCAGGAGCCGCCACCACCGCCGCCGGCTTCCGCGCATAAGCCGCTGCTGTTTCCCGCCAAAGCATTCCACCAACTGAACCTGCAAAATCCACAGCACAACACGGCAGCAGCCGTAGCCGCGGCGGCCAATCTAGTGCATCAGACCACGCCCATAAGCATGAGGCGTAGCAATCCGTTTAGTATTGAGTCACTGCTGTTTAACAATACGTGAGGCAGCGGGTTGCAGGCGCCGTTGGAAACGGCTTGGTTGCGGTTTCGGTTGCTATGTTCTTAGAGCGCTGCCCTGGGATTTCAATTTTTTTTTTATTTTTTTTTTTGTTTTTGTTACTTTGGTTTTGAGCTAAAACAAATTCCTTTAGAGACCAAATTGTATTGTCTTTAATTATTTATTTTTTATTAGGAGCAACTTTTTGCTTATGTATAATTTATGTTTTTTTATTGTTCCAAGAGAGACTAAATTAGTGTTACAGCTGGCTTAATTTAGTTACATTTAAAATTTTTTTTTTTTTTTTTTACGAAATTCTGGCTAAACTGGCCCAAAAATGCTTAAATATAAATAGTAATGCAAGCGATTTAATGTATGTAATGTTTAATAATAATAATATATTAAATTGTAAAATAAGTTTTTTTTTTAGTGTGGCTGCGTGTGTGTGTGTGAGTGCGTGTAAAAATGTAATTTAATTTAGCAAAAAAAAAACCGACTTAAGCAAGAAATTTTTTTGAATTTTTTTTGTCTTGTTCACTTAACTATACTGTAAAAATATATACATATATTTATATATAAATATGCTAAAAATTTAAAAACAAAATAGCAAAAAAAAAAAATTCAAATCAAACAAGCACAAAATGCAAAATCCGTTGCAAATTGTATTTAAATTATTGTCCAACAAAATAAATATTGTATAAAAATACCTAAAAAAAAAAAAAACACAACTTAAAAATAAGAAATTTTTTTTTGTCGAGCTTGAAAATAAAAACAAACTGATTGCATAAGATTCGAACAAGACACACAAAAGAAGATAGCATAAAATAAAAAATAACACATAAAAAAAAAACGAAAAATGAAAACCAACAGCAACCAATTCAATAAAAATATAAATGGCATGAAAAATACACACATAAAGTAAAGTGTTTTTTATTATTATCTTTATTATTTCTCATATTTCTATGATTTCTATGACAGGCTGTTAATCGCTCAGTATGCTCAAATATGCAGTTAATAGGCTTGTCCAGGCCAATTTTATGCCGTATTAAAAACGCCAATAAGCATATAAAAATATGATAAAAAGAAATCAATTGGCAGCAATAAAAATTTCTATATGAGACATAGACAAGATTTCAATTTCATTGCCTTTTAATCGCCATTGCGGATTCGGAATACTCGGCATAGTATTCGCGTTTTGATAAGTAGGAGTGGCCATTATGTCAAACAATACTGGGAAATTTCAAAACAACTTTGTGGCTAATACGAATTTTTTTAACTTAAGCGAGCTTAAGGCAATACCTGATCTTACCGATGAACGGATTATGACGAACTGGTACTTTGAACTTTTGTACCAAACCATAATCATAGCTACTCTAGCACCGAACTGGTTCTTTGAACTTTTGTAACAAACCGTAAAAGTCTTCTCTTATGCTTCGATTTATAAGGTGGTAAGTACTATGAATAACAATACTTATAAACATACGGTTATCAGTTCAGGTCATATACCCTTGGATATGTTGGAAGGCTGATAAAATCCTACATCAGTTTTACAAGTCAGTGACTTTTTGGTTTCCAATTTCTTCATCCCTTCTAAATAGGCCTTTTATTCTATCCAAAACTCATTTTATTGGATTTTTTGCTATGTCGTATGTATGCCACAGTGCAAGATTACTTTTTTCTTTGCTCAATGCGTCCGTTTTTGTTTCAACTCTATGTCAAATCTGCTCGAAACAGCTCCGAATGAATGCCATCGAGTACATCCAACAAAACTTTCGCCAGTAACTAGTTGGTCGACAGTCCCTGGTGAACATTCATACCAAAAAATCCACTGGTTTTACTGTTCCTTAGTTTCCGGTTTGTTGTCATGCATTCATATTTTGTCCATGTTTACGAAACAGCGCAAACCCTTCGAATTGCGTTTAAATTGTTAGCGTGTGTGTATGTGTGGGGGTCATGCCAGTTGTTGGAAAGCTAATAGTCATTTCCGAAGTAATTTACTGCGTATAATCCGAATCAGGAGTCCGAATTGGCCTATCACGTCAGGATTTTGAGATATTTGAAGTTTTGTACCCGAAAAGACCACAGGCCGCTTTAAAAGCGCAAAATTACTGCGGACACGACTCTCAGCTTTCCAACAACTAAATTGTCTCAAAGGCTTAATGCTGATGACGTCAAAGGGATACATTTCAAATAGCCATAACTTTGCGAAAAATATAATTGATATCTTCAATTCTTAAATTAAAGGGTAAGAGTGGTCAATTCTGAATCCGGATTTGGATTCTACGCAACAAATTACATCGAAAATGACCCTTACCTTTCCAGCAACTAAGCCATGTTGACCTGTGTAATCGATTGTTAGCATTGTTTTCAAGGCATTTTCGGCTAGCAATTGTCGTGCAACTTCCAGTGGAAGAAGGGTATAATGCAATTTAATTCTTACATAGTCCAAAGTCATTGGATTCATGGATTTTATCGGTATTTGACGTGCTTGTACGGCAAAAGGCTATGAAAGCGGCTAGCAGACTCAACAACAAAGGAGTCTGGACGAACAAACTTGGATTCGGTCACACACTAATAGCCAGTAAGCTAAGGGAAGAGTGCCCGCTTTCATTGATGCTTGTTGATAATGTTTGGCCGCCAATACAAAGTGTTGTTTCTACCAAGAAAGTACTGGAGCAATCCAGGACTCGTACTTAGGGGGAATACACATGTCTTCAACACAGACAGTTCCAAAATGAAAGATGGGACTGGTGCTGGTTGGTATCTTGATGAAAACTCAAGCTACTCATGGGCGACAGGTAGTTTGACGTCGGCTTTCCAAACGGACATATTTCCAATGCTAAATGCCGCGAGCTGGATCCATGAAAGAAATCTGATTGGGATAAATATAGGGATCTGTAGTGACAGTCAGGCTGCGCTCAGGTCCCTGGAGAACCCTCTCCAAGTGTCAATCGTGGTCTGCGAACGTAAGACCAGACTTAACATGATTTCACGTCCTAAAAAAGTCAGTCTATACTGGGTTCCTGGACACCGAGCTATCCATGCCAATGAAATGGCGGATGTGCCGGCAAGCAAAGGCTCGGCGTCACAGCCAATAGGGCCAGAGTGAATCATTCCTGTCAGCGCACCTGAATTGGTTGTATGGATAGCGGTCTACACAGACACAATATGTAAGGAACGCTGGAAATCCACCACTGGATGCCACGTAACAAAACACTTCATGAAAGAAGGCCTCCAGATATCTTCTTCGTTAGAAGAGGAAAAATCTGCGATCACTGGTTGGATAAATCATGGATCACAATACATTTGGCCAATACCTGTTGGCCAATATGGGCCTCGTTGACGAACCAACTTGCGCAGCCAGTCTTGAAGAAGCCGATACGGATACAAGGACAATTGATACGCACAACATGAGCGAGCTGTATACTCTCCCCTTGCGTAGGCTTCACGACTAGGGAGCCTCTATACAAGCCTACTCTGTTTTTGTACTCTTTCTCCGATTCCAATTGTCCTTTCTCTCTATTAACGTGCTCTGTCGGGCATGGCACAATGGGCAAAGCTGCCTGAGTGCTATTTTTGGTTCAACGTTCTCTGATGAGAGGTTCTAATCTAATCGATAAGACTAGTCCTAAAGTATCACAACTCGTTGCCGGGTTACGCCCGAATGTAGGTCACTTCTCTAGGCGGCTTATACCATGGTGGGTCCCAAAACCTACCCGAAGTTCTGCTTGACTATGCTTTCCAAACATTTAGTGCGTTAGACTCCAAAAAATGCGCTAACATTGTATGAAGATAGCTACACGAAGCAATTTGAACTTAACTAAGCCAAAGCCAATCATCTCATTCCTATGTTGCTCTTAATCGCATTCAGCTAGTTTCAGTGCTACACACCAATGTATACCTAACATGGTAACGTCGTCGTTGAGCAAACATTCTTAAAAATTTGTGAGAGGCGAAAAAGAGAGGCGCATCATAAAGCAATGCATACACATATATACATAACATAAACATGCGCGACACACAACCTCTCTCTTATTCAAATTCGCAAGAGAACGAAAAACTAAGAAACTGCGCTGCTGACGTCGCAACGACGACGTTACCTTGTTAAGTATACACTGCGTGCAGCTTAAAAGAGCCATGTAACAATGTAAAGAGAGTGAACTAATTAGGCGCGTGACTTGATGCACTCAAGCCGATGAAAATGACATAAAAAAAAGAAGAAGAGTGTCAATTGAATTTGCATCGATTTTATGTGCATGTCGAGTTGTCTGCGTGCTAAGCCACATACGGTACAATTAACCGTTTAAAGTTTGAAAGCCGGTAAGTTTAAATCGGTTATTGTTGCTGTTGCTTGTGGGGCACAGCATGCTGCCGCGCGTATTGTAGCTGACGCTGCCGCCGCCGCCGCACAGTGGATCCAACTGACTTTTTTTCGGCGAAAATCATAACTTTTGAGGAAGTAAAGTTATTTTCAAAACTTTAAGTGCATAGAACAGAGAATTCCTTAAGCTTCTGCGGTACACTGCGTTAAATAAGATAAGTATAGAGGGAGCTTCAAAAAACGGTAGTAAAGTTCGATATAATATACTACAAATGTCTTATACTTGCATGTCATGGAAAAAATTCAAGATCTGTAAGGGCCGATATGGTTGATCTTTCCAAGTAAAACACGGGTGTTCGTCAAGTTATATATAAATGCACAACCTGTTTTATTCGATGTACAGCGCGAACTAACTCGCGTTGCCGCTCATACTTAACACTAAGGATATATACACATTGGGAGTAGGGATGACACACACATATACTTAAAACTAAGAGAGTGCTTAGCACCAACATGCTCTTAAGGTATGCCTGCCATGTATACAGCCTGCTACAGATCTAAATTGTGCTTATTTTTCAACAAATCGTCCTCGTCGAAAGTTTTTGTATCCGACGAACATGTGTACACTAAGAACAAAATAGACTGCAAACATTTTGCCACATTTTATAGGTGCAATGATAAGACTTTTGGTGTATATAATATAGAACTCAACCACCGTTTTTTGAAGCTCCCTCTCTTCACAGCATATTTAACGCAGTGTATCGCAGCAGCTTAAGGAATTCTTTTGTTATATGCATTTTAAATTTTGAAAATATCTTTTTTTTCTTCAACACTTATGATTTTTGCCGAAAAAGAAGTCAGTTGGAACCACTGTGCGCCGCTGCCGCTTTCATGGGAATTTGTGTATAGTTCATTTCATGGCAATTTTTATTGCTTATTAATTTTTCAGTGTTTGCGCGTCGCTTTGGCTCTGCGGCTCGCTTTTGTTGTTGTTGTTGTTGTTGTTGTTGCTGCCGCTGCATGCTGTTAAATGATTCCGCATGTTGTTGCCGCTGCCGATGTTGCCCTGTTGATATGATTATTACGTTTATGTATTTTAATAATTGTGCATGATTTGGGAGATTTTGATTTTCTCCGGCCATCATAGGAATTGACGCTCTTGACGCGCTTTGCCCGGCTCCAAACCATCCGCATCCTCTACCCTCCTGCCACACTCTCTCCCGCTCTCTCATTCTTTCCTTAACGCACTGCCTTGTTTGTTGGCCTGATCATGTGCCCCCGTTGCGCGATCATAACTTTTGTGGCTCAATTACTTTTCGATGCAAATCAAATTGGTTTTAACTATTCTTCACACGTTTTATTTTTTTTTGTGTTTTTTTTTTTATTAAATTTATTTTTATACCCTGTACACAAGGTGTTAAAGGGTATTATGGATTTGTGCAGTGCATGGTAACAGGCAGAAGGAGGCGTGGCAGACTATATGTTCCAAAAATGATCAGGAGCAATAGTCGAGTCGCACCGTTCTCGGAGACTATAAGAGCTAGAGCAAAAATGTTTTCCCAAAACATGCGCATTAAACATATTCAGTGCAAGTTTGTCGAATGATTTCGATACCTCGTCCCCTTCGCCCGCCATAAAAGCTAACCAATTGAAACTTCGCACAGTTATGCACTATTACTGTGCATGTGGAGTGTAAAAAATTATTCATATCGGATAAGAACTTTAGAAGATATAGCTAAAAAATGTGCACATTTTTGGCCCCCTCTCCTATGAGCTGTAACAGAATTTCACTTTTTACAGAAATGTTTAAGTTAACATTTATGTTAGACAAATATGGTACGTTAGGATTATAAACCAAACAATGTTGACATTTTTGCGCACCATCCTCCCTACCCCCGTAGTACCGTTACCGTTATTACGCTCATATCCTTATCCCTTCGATACAGAAATTTGCATGAAATTTGATTTTCTTGGCAACATGGGTACAGGGTATCCGACTGTCGGTCACCGTCCCGACTGTCTGCATGAAATTTTTTCAACTGCTGCCTTGCTATGTATAAGAAAATTTCTAGTTCATAACTTTACGGATTCTCTTTGTGTTGCTTGTGAGTGTGTGTGAATTAGTGTGAGTATCGTAAATGAGTTTTTATTGAGTTGGACAAATATTTTTGTTTAGCTGATTGTTTAAAATTGTGTGAGTGTTGCTTATTTGCGGAGTATTGTTAAAATCCAAAAGTTAGTCAAGTCGAACTGTTAAGACGCTACTTTGTTGCTGCGCTGTAAACGGAAAGCTGTTAGCTAAGTTACTGAAAAAAACTTTACTTTTTAAAAGAATGATCCATAAGAATGATAACATAAGATTCTCTAAATACTTTTTATTTTTACTAATATACACCTTTAAGACTCAATACCTAGAAGCAGGTCTGTCGAGAGAAATTCGGTTTGTTTACTAACACAAGTTTATAAAGCTTGTGAAACTGATACACAAGTTACATAGTGTAGGTTGTACATCTAATCGAGTAGAACTCAAAACCATTTTTTTCTTTATGGGGAACCCTCCAATTTTTTTTTATTAACAAATAACGGTTTTTTTACTTTATTTACTAATACATTGATTTTTGTGTAATTTTTTGTTCAATTTAAACAATTTAACACGTTCTTAAAAGAGAATTAATTGACCTTGAAAATGATATAAACATATCGATTGTTCGATTTCCCATATTATGATTTTTAAACGGGTAAAAATGAAAAACGTGTTATTTTCCCTAATTTTTCCAACTTTGACGGCTGTTAAATGCAAAAATTTACATGAAAAGTATCAAATAGGTATTAATTTTCTAAAATTGCATTTAATTTCAAAGATATTGATTACTCGATCGATCAAATCAGACAAAAATTGACATAGTTATGCCATTGTTTCTGAAGTAAGAATTTGGCCGCCGATGTAACTGTATCGAGTTACGGGACCTTTTACGCGGTATGAAAATTGAACTACATAGATATCGTTACTATTCATAATTAATTGAGCTATAATTTAAGGGAAATAAAACTAATGTCATCAATATTGCGTTTTTTTTTAATTTAAAAGTGTTTTCTAGCAAGAATCGCTCGTTTTACGATGTTCCTTCCGCCTATATTGCATTGCGTATACGTATCTTAATTTTGAAGTATATGACAGCGGATGCTGATGTGGTGCTAAATATCCGCAGAGCTTTGCAAACGTTTGAGAAAAGCCCGTTTAATTTCTACGTATTGATGGAATTTAGTAAATCAAACGGAGCTAGTTGAGATCCGAAATTCGCTTCATATACCTGTGGTCATATGGAAGAGTATCTTAAGTCGACATAAGGATATGTTAGGTATTTGCGTTCTGGAGCTTTATAGATGTCAATTCAAATCGCCATTTTTTGTAGCTTGTACATTTCTTCTCTCACAAACTTAGAAAAGAACCAGTGACTTGTTATAATTTCTATAAAGTTCTAGGGCGCAATATCTCAACATTTCCTTATGTCGACTTAAGCTACTCTTCCATATGACCACAGATGTATTTGTGAGGAGTGCATCTGGAGTGCCAGCAGCTGTCTGAATCTTCATATCAGAAAATTGCCACAAGAAATAGAATACGCTTTTACTACTTTACTCCACTTATATAGTCGATAATAACGAAGTGTTTTTCTTAAAATTTATTTCTTCTTCACTTACCACGTCTTCAAACGATGTGAGAAAAAATTCGCACGGACTCGCTTGGTAACCTTACATTTTGTTAGAAGCACCTTAGCATAACCTTTCCGTTTGTCTGGGCGTTCGTATGAACACCTAGAGCACGTATGCCAGAAGAGTTAGGGACACCAAGTTTATGCAAAAGCTGCGCATAATCCGTAGGCAGATCCGTCAGCTACATATCTCAAATACTAAAAAAAACATTCGGTTACAACTTTTCATTGTTATGCATCCTTTTCCTGTACATGTGTAATTTGAATGTTAGCAATAACTTACCGATTTTCGATCACTTCTTTTATAAATTGCCATTTAATTCCATTGATTGACGATATATTCAAAGGCTGGATACCTAAATTTATTTCATGTGAGCATCTCACGTAAAATATCTGCTATAGTTACAGCCATACCCGTCAAAATATCGTTTCAAACTATGGCAAATCTTGTATCTTTCTATTTTTTTTAAAGATACCCTCTACATCTCACTGGCGAACGCCACTACTATTGTCTTGATCACATATTTCTCCTAAAATATTATAATTAACATTCATAATTTCTTAACTACAAGTGTGTTTTTCATCTGGTCATACTGTAACTATCTTTGAGACATAACCCGTTGTCAGGTTACGGCCTGATGTAAAAACATTCTTTCATTGGAATTGCGGTTTTACGTGGTGTGTCCCATACCCTACGCACAACCCTTTTAAGGCCTACTGGTCTCGAAGGAACCCAGTGTCATTGTTAGTCGCCTCATACGACAAGCTTTGACCTGCTGAGGTGGTATTCTCTAACCCGCTCACCACACGGGGGCATTAGAACATCTAACGTTCAACTAGTGCAATATTACAGTAGCTTAGTAATAGTTGGGGCAACTTTTTGACTGTTGTGCATATGCCCGATTTTTGCACCCTACCTTATAGCGCTTAATCGAAATCAATAAAGTTATTAAAGCGACGCTTTTAAGTTTTCTGTAACAGATTCTTAAGCCAATACACGGCACCAACAACACCGAGCAACAAGAGCACAACAATGGGGATTAACGCTTCATCATAAACAGCAACAACAACAAGATGATTGTCATAATTATGGGCATTTTGGTGTTGCCGCTTACTGGCTCCGCTTGCGCCCGGAGTTAACCAAGTTGGTCGAAGAGTTGGCCAAAAAAGCGTTTCCAATTCCGATACAAGTTCGGTTCGGCTGCTTGACTTGGTTAGTCCGCGCTTCCATTTCAATTTCGCAGCGGGAGCGCTGACTGCGCTGCCGACGTCGACTGCGCTGCCGACGTTGAACGCTAATCAAAGTGTTTATCGTTGCGATCGTTTGTATTATTATTTTGATGCCTTAATTTATTCACACACCACGAATTTCAACTTCAAATCGAAGTTTACTGTGGAAATCGTATATGAACTGTTGGCCCCGGTTGGTGTTAATCTTTGCGCCTTTGGCATAACTATATGGCCTGAACCGCAGCTGCAGCTCAGGGTCCATTGTGAGCATTTTCTATTTGCTTTCAAACGCTTTTCAATTTTCACAGCGGGCAGACATCGGGCCAACAATGTTTGTAATTTATTTCATTGTGCGATGATTAGCAGCATTTCTTTGCCTTTATTTGAGGGTTTTTCTCCGCTCTTCATTTTCATAATTTTATATTTCTGAACCATCTTAACACCGTGTGCTCCACTTTTGGAGCTGCTGCTTCGGCTGCTGCCGCTTTGTTTTGATTTTGTTATAGTTTCAGCAGTTGCAGACACTAACTCAGAGCCATCAAACGATCAGACGCTCAAACGATCAACTGATCAGCTTATTAGTTCATCATTATAGTTATGGCATAGTTTATGTTATGGCCAACATTTTATGATTAGCCTTTCCGCCGCATTGTCTGCTACTTTCTACTCACCGAGCTACTATGTGTTGCATGTTGCTGTTGCATGTTGTTGTTGTAGCTGGCAGGTAGCTGCGGCTCTTAGCGCATATAATTGAAAATTTTGGTTTTTGAAAATCTGAGCATATTGTTATAATTGAGTTTGTTGCCCACATGTGCCACGCCCACTAGCAGAGTGGCAAAGAAAACACTGAAACAATGAGTGAGAGCGAGAGCTAAACGAGGGCGGGGGTTGCTGCAACGGCGCTGACACCCAATATCATAATAATGAACTCAAGTGCGGCATACATAAGGGGCAGCATAAGGGGCACCAGAGGCTGCAAACAGGAGGGTTTGACTGGTGTGAGTGACTTTTAATTTACTTCAAATCCGTGCTCAACTACATGGCTCCTGGGGGAGTTGTTTTTGTGGCAAGTGCATAGACTATCAGAGGCAGAACCAGAGACAGCGACAGCATGTGGCACACCTCGGCGCAACTTTTGACTTTGGGTATCAGCAACAACAGCAGCAGAGCATATGAAAAATGTATTTCATTAAGCAGAATTTCGCATACACTTGCATGTAAACTACGAGATTACCAATCGAGTACTTGCTACACGCTAATGTAGAGCGTAAGTTCTGTGCGACTTACTTCATAACAGAGCATGTTCTTTTATGACGATTCCTAGTGTTTGGATGACTCTTCTTCTTCTTTTTAACTGGCCATAACAACCCGTTATCGGGTTACGGCCTGATGTAAATAAATCCTTTATTTCATTGCAATTCTCGTTTTACGTGGTGGATCCCAAACCCTAGGATGACTCCCAGTGTTTGATAACTAAAATTTTTGCGGCGATATAAAGTGCCTCAAGCGTGAAATCCATATTGCCACATTGAGAAAACTAACTATACCCACCGATAACTGCGGTGTTACACATTTTTGGTTGCCGCAGCACCAGCGGCGATCGCAGTTTTGAAACTAACTGTTATCATTGCGTCTCCAGTGGAACCACGACATTAGTGTATTGTCGAATCAACTTACCTCTGCACTGCGATAACCATTGAAACAAAATTTACTGTACATCTAGATGGAACTTAAGGTTGTCGAGAAGTATGCGAAAATCCAAAGTGATTGCAGAATTCGCAAATCCACAACGTTTGTCGGATTCGAAATCGGCGATCCCAAATTTTGCTGAAATGGTTTGTTTAAGCCATAGATCTATAAAATTGGAAATATAAGCCTATTAATTGTTCAATAAGATGATTGTTACACGAACCGAGATTCTCCAGTGAGAATGCCCGTAAGTTTTGGCGCCTGCAACCTTATTCGAACATCGAGTGAGTTTCGTGCGCTAAGTGTTAACTGTCATACACTGTTGTGTTGTAGACCATTAAGACTAGCTGTAAGATTTTGAAAGTCGATTTTGCTTCGTGTAACATGCGCCTTAGAAAAAACATGGCTTAGCAATCGATTGTTAGCATCGTTGTTTTTGTTTTTAAGGAATTTGGTCTAGCAATTGTCGCGCAACTCTCAGCTGAACGAAACAAACTCTCACTCCGATGGTTATCTAGTCACACCAACATTTCCGGAAATCAACACTCGGACAGACTTGCAAAAAGCGGTGCTGCGGACACCCTGATAGAGCCAAAGCCTTTTTGTGGCATTGAAAAACACACCAACTTCTAAGAGAAGAGGAAAGAGTAAGGCGAATAGCTCAATGGGTCCCTGGTCACATCAACATTCCCAGGAATGAACTTACGAACAGGCTGACTAGAGACGGTGATGCGAGCCCATTGATAAGGTCAGAATACCCTTTTGTGGCATTGGAAGATACACCGTTAAACTACTTCTAAGAGAAGAGGAAAAACTAAGGCCTCTAAGCCTCAGACAGGTCAAGCAGTTCCTTGGCTAACCTAAACAGGTTCAAGGAACTATCACAGGAAAGAACTCTATTGGAATTCTGACAGGTCTGGAACTTCAGAGCAAGCTGTGCATCACCAGCTACAGTAGCTGCAGGTTCTGTGAATTTGAGAAGGAATCCTGGCAGCACATTCTAGCTGAGTGTGATGGCCTGACGAGAAAAAGTGTGTCGCGCCTAGGTGGATACAGGATTTCTTTGACCGACACCTGCCGATTGGAACCATACCATATAATTAAATTTATATCAAAGATAGGACTCACACAGGGGAGCTGGAAGTTTAGATCCTAAAGTTCGCGTTGCTTTATTCCCCAATGACTGAATTGGTTATCCAAACTATTACTCGGCTCCTTTAACTTAAATAGTTTCAAGAAAATATCTCAACTAGGAAAGAGCTCCGTTAGCATTCTGTTAGGTCGGCTTGCTGGACACTTTTGAGCTGGGCATCAGCAGCTCTAGAACCTGCAGGCGTTGTGAACTACTAGCTGAGTGTGATGCCCTGGCGAGGACAAGGATGTCCCCCCTAGAAGCATACAGAATTTCGATGACGAAAGTGGCGCGGCTGGAACTATTTCAGATAATTAGGATTATAGATAGGACAAACCGGAGATAGATCTTTAATGTCGCCGTGCAATACTCCTACAATAATATGCTTTCTCACTTCGGCCAGTCCTGTAGCGGAAAGGAGCAATTTCATACCAAAGCGAAGTTTATCAAATTCTACTAAAATCTGCTATTATTCTTCTTCTGAACTTTATCACAGCCAATTTCGGTATGCTCTCCGTAAGGGTATAGCCAACCTTTGCTGCATAATAAGTAAAACAAGTTTTCATATTTGCCAACCCTCCCACTTCGTAGTGAAGCCTGCGTTCTCTTTTTCTCTTCTGTGTGTGTGTGTGTGTGTATGCTGTGCACATCATTAATTTGTTATACGGAGATTATCTATTTTTATTGTTATTAATGGCAAACAATTTATTAAGGACCAAGAGCAGAGCCGGCGACTCACCCACACACTCACATGCTGGTCATTTTGACTACGTAAATCAAGTAAAAATTTCACTAAACTACGTGCAGCTGTTGTAGATGGATTGCTCATTATATGGCACATCCGTATTGGCCTCCCGCCCGGACCACAACAATTGCACAAGGTGTTGACATTTCGGAGCAGAGTCATATACTTGTACCTACGGCTTATATAACTGGCACGCTCATTAGTATGCGCAGCGCTTACAGAAACTGTTTATTAGGGTCATTAGCGTAGCTTCTGTGCGGGCAGAACCCTCTACCCTATAAACCTTTAGCCGGACTTTGGTTACTAGCATGTATGTAGTAAGGGTTTTTGTTTTAGGCGAAATCGTTCTATAAGGCAGTTCTAAAACTGCTCAATCAGCATCCGAACAGTTCAATTGGCAGAGCAAATTGAAGGCATTGGCTAAAGACAAAATAAACAGCGCATAAATTTTATATTAAATAAGCATAACATAATAAATTCGATTCCAATAAATCCAATTAGTCATGGACAAATTATTATTGAAGGCATTTGGCTGTGAAGTGCCCCGGCGAGCGATGCTTCTCAGTGGTTTCGGTTCCAGTCTCAGATTTTGGTTGCTGTCTCTGTTTGGGTTCTTCGAGTTCAGACCCGCCGCCACTCAAGTAGCGCTCCCACACATTTGAATACATATATATGATAGTTGGATGTTGTATTTTACGCTTTGTTGGCATTTTTCTTGATAAGAAAGTTGGAAAGAGCGCATTCAGTGCCGTGCCCGCTGATAGGGCTGGTCCAGGAACAAGCGCAGCTTTTTGTGCTCATCGCTGTAACAAGTCCCTGGGGCATACACATATATATATATATATAAATATGATGTTTTTTTTGTTTTTTTTGAATAGCAACTTTGAACTCGAAACTCACAAAATTGAAATGAAATGAAATGTCTGTGACTCTGACTCCGGCTATCTCATATGCATATGCTGCGGATTCCCAGCTCTATCACTGTGCTCGACTCCGCCGAACTCATCTCATCTCACATTTCCGTTATGTCAAAGAGTGTGTAGACAAATGAGATAATTGGAACATGAATTTATGTGCCCAACGCACTGGCAATGACAAGTGGCCCGAACCAGATGCCAAGCTTAAAACCCATACCGATTCTTGCCCCATTTCATATCTTTAATACTTGAT
This sequence comes from Chymomyza caudatula, assembly GCA_035041775.1. Classification (NCBI taxonomy): domain Eukaryota; kingdom Metazoa; phylum Arthropoda; class Insecta; order Diptera; family Drosophilidae; genus Chymomyza; species Chymomyza caudatula. The sequence goes on along the minus strand of JAWNKW010000217.1, from coordinate 1,647,952 downwards.
TCCTGTGTGTGTTTGTGTGTGATTTATTTAATAAGCAAAGGCGCGCGCGGGCACATAAAGAATCCCAAGCAGCCGCCCCCAGTAACCCCCACAGACCAACAAAAACAAGAGCAACATCATCAACAATCACCAATCGGCCATGTCCAGTGCAGCGTGCATGACTGTAAAAATTTATTGGCCATCAGTCACAATTGCCAATGTGGCTGCCACCACTTCTACGTCCATTTGCACCGCCACATTGCTGCTCCTGCTACTGCCGGGCAACGAATTGTGGCAATATGTTGCACACGCGCGCTCCGATAAGCTCCACTTTGCCTCCTGCGCCCGGCAGGCGTGGAACGACGACTTCAACCCCCAATTTTGGACTTTTGCTTTTACAGCGTTTTATGCGCTTTACAAACACGAATTTTCGCGATTGCACAAAGTTCGGCGTTACGACACTCTTATAATCGATTCTTACGCTCCACATATACAGCTATATTTTTGAAAAACCAAATTTTACGCAAATATATTCACTATCTTCTAAAATACTCAACATATTGTATTTCACATAAAATTTCGAGTTTCATAGTCATCCTTAAAAGCACACCATTGAAGTAGAACTTCTGTAGAGTCGTTTCAGAGTTTGTGTTTTCCATTAGCTCCAATATCTATTATTGTAAATTTTGGGCTTTTCAAAAAAGTTATTATTTTATATCCCTTAGATACCAAATTGTCCAACACCCTTTAAAAAAAGCTTGAAAAACATTTACTTATCTGAGATTCGATCAGGTTTGTGATGGGTGCGATGGCTCATCGAAGAAATTCTACACAGCCCTATACTATATACTATACTAGGCAGCCTTGCCCATTGTGCCTTGCCCTATAGACGAAAAACATAAGAACTAACTGGAAAGGATATACTTAGTGAGCCCTATTCCTCCAGAGCTGCAGAGGGAAATCTGGCAGTAAATGCATAAGGTGCACCGACGTTGTGTGGGGAACACTTTTCCGGCTCCTGAGCGATGACGAGAATAATGCCCCTTCCAGAGTTAACTTCCCGTCGTGCACATACCGCCGCCTAGCCATGACGAAGTCACAATCAAGTAGCTCTAGAACAATAAAGCGGCTGGCGCAGATGACCTGCCTGCAGAAATCTTTAAGACTGGCGGCAATGAGTTGATAGGTTGCATGCACTTGCATGAAACTTGGTATCCGCTGTCCTTATCTCAAGAAGGATGACCTCACGGTATGCGCTAGCTACCCTGGTATCAGTCTACTTTCTATTTCATATAAGGCCCCATCCAGCAAGTTGTGTGAGAACAAAGACATGCGCGATAGCACTGAATGGACCTAATGAATGTGGCTTTAGGCCTGCTGAGTTCCCCATTAACCAGATATTGACAGTACGCGAAAACCTAAAAGAGCCCCAGAAATAGCACATCGGCACTCATCGGCTCTTTGTCTGAGTTGATGTGACTTTGCAGAAAGACTTTGACAAACACATGCAGCTCCGTCTTGGTAGAAAAGAAACTCTGCTAACCTTTTGATGCCGAACGAGGCTTCTGACGATGACCTCAACAATATTGAACTATAAGTGTCCAGTTGGTTATATGGGTACATGATATCGATATCAATGGTCGCACTGAGCGAGATTTTATCGGAGCCTTTGCGGCTATTGCAAGAGAATCTGCAAAAGACTATATATGTTTTCTTCAAGTACAGAGACGCTTTGTACTTTTTGATTGATGTTGAAAACAATACTTTTTTGATGTTATCAAGGAATTCGTATATCTTGGCACAACCTGACACATTGACGATGTCAGTTTGGAGATCAAGCGGAAAGTCACTCTTGCCATTAGTTGTTGCTTTGGTCGCAGAAAGGCAAATGACTAGTAAAGACCATTCTGCAAGGCGCATATGTAATGACGCAGTTTGATGAAAATTCCCTTGAAGTGTTTCAGCGGAAAGTACTCCGTAAGCATCTTTACGGCCATTTACACGTTGGCAACGATTACCGCATTTGATGGACGAGTGCTATGAGCTCTACGTTGACATCCAGCGGGGAGACGACGTAGGGGCTGGCCATGTCTCCGTTTGAAGGACCAGAGATCACACTAACTAACTTCGGTATCACCTAGTGGAAAAGGCGCACGCAAAGCTTAGGCGCTTGGAGAAGTGCTTTACATAAGGCCGTCAAGTGGTTATGGTTATGTCCAGTTACGTTACTAAGATCTCAAATTGCAGTTTTACAAACACTGCGCTATTGAATTTGAAGATAATGATATTGATTTGGGCAGACTTCATCGTAATAGTAACAATTGTCAAATTTCATTGGTTACCTTTTCTCCTATCGAACAGTGTCATTGTGTATGTCTTCTTGTTAGCGGGGATGTGGGGAGCTTTTTCAGGCGCCTCATAAGATCTTTCATTGAGAGAAGAGTTTTACGCGGCGGATGCCAAGTCCTATGCATTACTCTGTTAAAGTCCTGTTGAAGGACTTTGCTGTGCACATTAGCTCACTACCTTAACACGGTGTGGTGATTGGAGCAGCTAACCAGGGCGCACCATGTGAAGGTTATGCGTCAACTTGGGAGCTTTTTATGAACATATCTGTCCAATATGCCTAGCAGCGAAAGTGTACAACAAGTGCGGTGTACATCAGCAAACACATGGTGGGGTGCCCTTTACTTTGCTCCCCTTTAAGCCTTGTGGGTGGTTGGTAAGGATTTGAGATTTGACTGGTTTGTTGGCTGCTCTGCTCTGCAGTTCAAAACGTCAGCGCCAGCAAAATGAACATCATTTTTTTGCCCCAATGGCTTTCCGACTCAGTGGACTGGGCAAATGGGCAGCTTTGGACTCCAAAACATGAATGCTACATATGTCAGTGTGTGTATATTGATATAATGGCGCTCAATGATATTAATACGTTCGCTCGTTATCAAATTGCGTTTTCATGCAAAATGGACGGGTTGTTATTATTACGATACATTCATTTTTCCAGCATTTTCCTTTTCATATTTTTTTTGCACTGACTGCATATGGACATGCATGCATTCATATAGAATGTATGAAAAAAGTGCTGGCATATGTGGTACGTGTTCCACTGTGCGGCGATTTTGTGGCTCCTGCCACGCCCACACACAAAAGAGCATAAAAACGGCAGAAAAAAGCGTCTAAACAATAAACAAGGAGAAAAACCACAAAGTAAGCAAACGTGAGCAGAAATTTTGAGCAGCTGCCAAAGGTGACAAAATGCCAATCCAATAAAATAAAAACACAGTTTTCCGGCAATGGGCCCAAACGGCTTGGTTCCGGGTGCGGCAACAAAACTTTTATTTAATTTCAAAAGCTCAATAACAACAAAGAAAAAATAAATAAATTTTGAACATTTGACTTTTACAACGACAATTTGCCATTGACTGTCGTAAACCGTAGACGATGACAACAGGCAAATGACAAGAGTAACACCCGGACTTGCCTATACGGCAACCTTTACGTACGACCCCTAAAAGCAGGCAACACAAAACAGTGCATGCCACAAACAACAAAATGGCGAACGACCTCGCCACTGTAAGCCGTAACCCGTAAGCGAAACTGCAAACCGTAACCAAAAACCGTACGCAAAAGTTACGATAATCGTTTATTGAAATGCAAATTTTTTGCTGATTTTGCTGCTTTTAGAAGTCAATTTGAGTTTTTGTTGTTTCATCAATGGGGAGCAACACCCCAAGCCGCTCCGAACCAGGGTTCGGGTAGGGTTTACTGCTTCTTCAAATCGTGCAAATTTTTACACTTGTATTTATAGTAGAATATGATTATTGTATTTTGTCGCTATTCGGAACAATAAAAGCTCATCTATGCACAATATTTATTTATAAGCCAAATGGGGCAAAGTTCATTTCCCAACCAAATAAAAAAGGAAAAATAAGAAACAAGCTCAGCTGGTAACATAACGACTTGCGCATGCTCTATGATTTGCTTTGAGCTTACTTTACATTTGAAAGATCTTTCAACGTTTCGAATTTGATGATTTTATATGACTTTTGTTATATTTATTGAAGCAAAGTTCCATTCCAGCTTGGGAGCACTGGGTTTTGTGCGCGAAGCGAGCAGGGAGCGAAGCCCCTTAGTCTTATTAAATGAAATAAATAATAAAAATGTCTTGAAATGCGAGAGGAAAGATTATGAAGTAGTTGAAAAGTCAGCTGATGGACTGAAAAACATATTTTATATGCTTGTGCAGCTCTCTAGGAAAGGTATCTGATTTGTAGAGCTATCGACGAATATGCTTTAGTTTTGAAACGTATAAACGATTGCAATTATTATTCATAGCACACACAGGTAAAAATTTACTTACTTGTCTTCGTACCACATAAAAGATAGTTTCGAGAATGAAAAATATAACTTTTGAATAGATTTGTATGGAATTTGGTGTTAAGTCTCAGCTTCCCATAGCACGCTACTGTTATGTCATAATGGTAAACCAGTTTGTAGGCAGAACACAGAATAGATTTGTGGGTCAACCTTCCTAGCACCAAACCCATTGCGCCAAAACATAAACCAGAGCTGCCACATAGACTTAAGACCCTAAATAAGAACTGAACTAAAGCCTATTCCCGAAAGTCTTAAGTACTATGTTTTCTGTGTGAAACATTCTAAAAAATCTAAAGTATTTTATATTCAAGCCGCTAAATCAAATCCCAAGGAGCAACGCCAAAGCCAAAGTGCATCTAAAAGTTGTTGTACCCTTTTGTTCTATGATCAATGGAGTTTGCTGTAAGAAAAAAACATTGCTATGCAAAATGTTTCAAAGACAATCAAATTAATGTGCTAATGGAGCAGATTTGGGGTATTGGCAAGTCAAGTTGCCCAATTGGGACATATAAAACCTTGATTAGTTTACACTTGCAAATTACAAAACTAAATGTGTTCCATAGGATACTATTATGCATATAATAAACGAAGCGCTTGCATGCAAATGCTGTGATCCAGAATTCTTTTGGAAAACTTTTGAATTGTTTTGTAGCAAGTAATAAACTTAAAAACGTTTGATAGCTGCAGCATTGAGATTTGAAATCGTTTGGTAGTTAAACAGTTTGAGTTCGAAATAGTTTTGATTATGTGAAAGTGTCACTTCTGAGGCGAGGCATTACAGGATACAGCTAGCTGCAATTGTTTTCGAAATTCGAACTAAACTTCAGCTCAGTTGCTTGGCAGAACACTTTTGGAAAACTTTGGAATTGTTTTGTAGCAAGTAATAAAGTTAAAAACGTTTGACAGCTGCAGCATTGAGATTTGAAATCGTTTGGTAGTTAAACAGTTTGAGTTCGGAATAGTTTTGATTATGTGAAAGTGTCACTTCTGAGGCGAGGCATTACAGGATACAGCTAGCTAGTTTTTTTTTCGAAATTTGTAAGCGTTTGGGAATACGCAAAATGCTGTGATCTGGAACACTTTTGGAAAACTTTGGAATTGTTTTGTAGCAAGTAATAAACTTAAAAACGTTTGCCGCATTGACATTTGAAATCGTTTGGTAGTTAAACAGTTTGAGTTCGAAATAGTTTTGATTATGTGAAAGTGTCACTTCTGAGGCGAGGCATTACAGGATACAGCTAGCTAGTTTTTTTTCGAAATTTGTAAACGTTTGGGAATACGCAAAATGCTGTGATCTAGAACACTTTTGGAAAACTTTGGAATTGTTTTGTAGCAAGTAATAAACTTAAAAACGTTTGCCGCATTGACATTTGAAATCGTTTGGTAGTTAAACAGTTTGAGTTCGAAATAATTTTGATTATGTGAAAGTGTCACTTCTGAGGCTAGCTGCAATTGTTTTCGAAATTCGAACTAAACTTCAGTTTAGTTGCTTGGCTCTCTCTCACTCTCTTACTCAGCCGCTTGGCAGCGCTGCTGCTGCGTCTATCTGAGCCCATCGATCAAAAATCAAAACGCAAAATCTCATTAATTTGACAGGCATTGAATGAGAGAGAGAGAGAGGTAATGTACACACACCAACAAACTTCACACCCAGCCGAGGGCAAAAGTAGCGCTCATATTTCCAACACCTAAGCAACTTGATTTGGCACGCCAACTGACGCTGGGAAAGATAAATATTTTCACAATAAATGCATAATAGATACAAAGATACAGATACAAAATTAAAGCCAAAGCTGCGCCCACGCCCCAGCCGCCCATGGCTGCCGCTGCCGCTGCCGCTGCCGCTGCCACTGCCGCTGCCTCTGCCAAGATGGCCAAAGATAATGCCGGTTTGGTTTGCTTTTGGATTGTTCCGGTAAAGCGTTGATGCAACTGTCAACTGTCAAAAGTATTGCAATGGGGTGGCAAGTGGTTGCTCTGCAGCTGCGACTATTTATGGCAACATAAAAATCAAACTACAAGATACACTGATAAGATAAATATTTGGAATATGAATCTTGAAGCGCAGCAGAGGCGGCAGCACCCCAACAGCATGTGGCATGCGGCATGTGGCATGTGGCAAGGGTACATGCAACTACTCGGTTCATTCGTTCGTTGTGTTTAATCACAGCAAATAATTAAATGTCAATTTCACAGGCGAAACGATGCGACGCGCGACATGAAACAAACCCAAAGCGACACGTGTGCGACAAGAGGCATTAGCATTAAGACTTAATTTAAGTGCTTATCGCTGCAAACAAATCAACAGCCAGCTAGAGGCCAAAACAACAGCCAACTATCCGGTAGATATCCAAATAGCCCATAGACCGCAGTCGGCCCAAAATGAGAGTGTCATGTCAACTTGGTTTTGACTCCCGCTTTGGCTACCACCTGTGTCCAACATACCCCCCTTTTTCCCCATTCAATTTGACATGTGCGTCGCAATTTGCGTTCGATTTGTAAAGCGCAACTAATTTTCATAGTTACAAATTGTTCAGACCGCAGCCCTAGAGTCTCCCAGAAACCCATGACAGCCAAATAAAATCCCGCCGAAAATTACATGCACCATTGTCGCTCGATTGGGTGTTGGTGTGTGTGTGACATTTATGAGTTACGCTCAGCTAATGAAGTTATTAAGCGCACAGTGCTTACCGCTACGACCACCTCCTGACCCCAGCCAACCATCGTGATATATCAAGCACGGGCATTTTAAACGTAATTTTGGGGCTAACTGACAGCTGGCAACTGGCACGGCATATGCGTCTGCCTGGAGTGAAATTCAAGTAGTAGGCAAATATTCCATTTGCAAGTTAAGACCACAGTTCCACAGTGTGAGAATTACATTAGAAAGCACTTGGCTAGAATGATAGGAAAAGCGGTACATTATTGGTACAAAAAGAAAGTCTGTCTACTTAGTCGTCTAGGTCGGCCCACTGCGATTCTTTAGTCTAGACATGGAACCCTTTTTTCATTATTATAAGTAAAATGCTCACAGATTAAGTATTGCAGCAACGTTGAATATGACATTAGAATTTGGATAAAAAAACAGTTAAAAATACTAATTTATGCTCTATAAGCATAGCGTCCGGCGTAATTTCGATTTGTACAATATAAGTTGTTTACACCAAAATGATCAATTATGGCTTAGGTCTAGATTAGGCCATGTCTAAAATCTCGGAGACGATACAAGTTAGGAGCACATGCGCATAATCCAGGGTAAGTTGAAGCTTAGCCTATTGCGTTTACCTTCAAGCCCTTTAATTTGTTGCCTTATAACTTCTTATAGCTAATCTCACAACCTTTGCCTAAAAAGTGCTCCAAAAATCTGCTATGCATATGTAAATATGGATGTTTACGGGCTTAAGTCATCATCGTGTGAGCCTATTCATCAAAACTATTTGGCCTCGCATTCAAGATACTTTGATACTTTGCACACATATTTACAAAAGTCTCTGAACTAAGACAAAAAAAGTTAAAGGCATAAAAGTGACACAAAAATATTTTAATTTTATCAATTCGAATTACTCTTGAAGGAAATTTGTGCTTTCCATAACTCTCTATCGATGTGCGCTCTTCTACGCTAAAATTTTAGAGGGTGACCAACATTGACGACATTCCTTTGCAGAATAGTTGCAGCTGTAATTGCTTTGAACGGAACTTGAGTCTTAGTAGAATCTTGAAGTACCTATATCTATTGCAGACTTAAGATCGTTTAACCCTCCTGAATTGCTGCTCTTTGCATTTGTAAACAATTACTCTTGAAAGCTGGAATTATTAACCTGTTGTAACGGAACTTATGCTATGGCAATGAAAAGCATGCTCTTAAGGTTTTTAAAGTCCCTTTAGAATCTCTTTCAGGATCGTTTATTTTAAGTTTCAGATTGAGAATCAATTTACCGATTATTATTACTATATACTTTTAATTTTTTGTATTACTTACTATATTGATTGATTCTTGGATTTTGAGTAAGATTTTTATGAAAGTGGTCTTTTTATTTACTCATATCTCGAAAATTAATAGAGCTTACAAAATATTTTTTTTACATAAAGTACTTAAAAATATATCTCAATCTGACATTGCCAATTTCGAAATATGTAATTTGACTTTTAATTTTGAAATAGCGATATTTTGAAAACCGGCTTCTAGATTTGAAATCACCGAAAAAATTGTTTTATTTCTGCATTTTGTTTTTTTGTTTTACTGAAATTCAATAAAATTGTCGATTGTGGCATTTTTTCAATATTCCCTAAGAACCTCGTCTTTCGCTGCCGGTTTTGATCAAATAAGGGTTAAAATGTTCGCAAAGAATTAGTTTATCGAAGAAACATGTGAGAAACCCTTTGTCATTTTTAATTTTAATAATTTAGAACAAGAAAAAAAAGTCTAATTTCAAAAAAAAAAAAATTTAATTCATTGCATTCGCAATTTAATTAAGATAGATCAAAACTGCCTGAGAAATATTGAATTAATATTTGATTGTCTTTAATTTGATATACAGTTCATATCTATCGGTAGTTGACGTAGTTGAGTAACACGAGCATTTTCTGACTTCGCAACTCTCGAAATCACGATTTCTCCAAATAGCCATAATTCGAAAACTGTTTCCAAAACGGTTTCCATATCGAAATCAATCCCAAATTTAGCGGAAATGGTATGTTTTAGAAATAAGCTTTTTTTGTTACGTAATGTAATCAAAGAAAGCTGTCAATATGACATTGATTTTTGACCGACTTTGACGTGATTTTTTCGACATTAGCTCGTCTTTGGTACGATATTCGCTTGATTGATCGGCTGTTTTTGATTAGTAGATATAAATCCAAGTCTCATCTCAAGTTATAATGGGTTTTATGACGTCCTGACAATCAGAAAGCTTGCTTCACATATGGTAAGTTTTGGCTCTTCTCAAGGCCAATTCGTTTTTCAAAATCGCTTGCATCCATCCGAATAATATGCCCAAACTATCAGCGATGTCTCTTATAGTCAATCGACGATTTTCAAGCATAATTTCTTTGACTTGCTTGACGTGATTTTCATCAGTCGATGTTTTTAGCCGATTTGACACCACATTCTTTTCAACACTGTCGCAGCCAGACCTGAACTCTTTATCAGGCCCTACGATAAGCAGGGGGGTGGGGGGATTTCCCCCATGAAAATGCTTTACTGAATGACGGAATGTAAAACACAATATGAACAAATATCTATGCTTATAAAGAAAAAAAACCCAAACCGTGCCGCTATTAATATATCGGTTTCAATTCGGTTACTTTGGGAAAATTATAACGTTTATGGGGTTTTGTAAAAAATGTATTCCGATTACGATATGGTTTTAAAATTCAATTCAATTGGTTGTTTTGGATGAAGGATGCGGTTACGATTACGGTTTGAATCCCTGGCTCAAATTCAATTCAATAAGATAATGAATTATTATTAAAAATATTTTTATTTTTGGAAGTATGGGTACCACATTGAAATTTTCCTTACAATATTTTATCAACTCATCGAATGTTGAAGTCTAGAGAGGAACTAGTTATTTTAAAAACATTTAACACAGGTGCATTTCTATAAAGTTCCACATTTGGTCACGTTCGAATCAGTTTTTGCGTCAACCAACGAAATTTACCCATCCTTTCAGTAAATTTAGTATCGATATGCGTAGTCTCCTTAGACAGGAAGAAAAAAAAAACCCCACTACTCCAAAGCGAACCCGCTTCCCCTTGGCTAAAGGGCGACCAGAATTCGCTCAAACCGCAAGTCCACATGCACATAACCAGCTATCAATTGCTATGTTTAACGTCTATATCTAGTGGGCTATCAGTTGGAGCAAAACCAGGTGAAACCTAACCCCAAAAAGTATACATTTTGAGCTATATGTGTTCGATTTGACAAATCAATCGGCTATAATGTCATTTATTGGTAATTTGGTTGCTGCTGCTGCTGCTGCCGTTATTTGCTTTTTTGATTATAGTTCATATTATTATTATTATTGTGGGGGCTTGTTTATCAGTTAGTCATTTGCTTACCTTCGACAGAAGCCCGTGTCGTGCCCTCCCACAGGGACCCTCCTCGTATACCCTACCAATGTCGCGTCACTTATTAATTTTGTTATTTGTTCAGTGCTCGCTGTCTGTCTGCTTTTATTTATTCATAAATTTTATCAGTACAAATTAAAAACAAATTAGTCGTCCGTAGGTAAATAATAATAAATTGTAATAAAGAGCAACAACAAAAATCACGGAATCGTGTTGCCCCCGGGCAACGCATATGTACGTACGTATGATAAGCCCATTGAATGCCCTCAACTTGATTTGTTTTTTAATCGAACTACCAAATGATTAAAACTTAATATTCATTTAGTTTATTTGCTTGCGTTTTTGCTTCATTTCGATTTTTATTCCATTTAAGTCGATTTCATTCCATTTATTGTAATGACATTTTTATTGTTTTTAATGTGATTTTAATTATAATTGAATTGCGATTGCAACTATTTGATAAACTTCAATAAATGAACCAAGTAAAATTTAAAAATAAATGCAAATACCAATCGTGCAACGAATCAGAACATTTCTGTTTACAATATGGCCACTATATAGTATATACATATATATGTATATTCCATATTATATATATTTCAACTGATAGTACTGAGGAATGCCATAAACATTAAGAAAAAAGCACAGTTCTTTGATTGAACATGTCACAATTGCTCAAGCATTTTCAGTTAAGATTTAGAGATGAAAATTACGCGGGTTTACCTCCAGTTTCTTCTGTTCTCAACTGGCCATAAAGATTGGCTATCGAAATCTTCACAGGCATCCTTTCTATGCGCTTCGCTGAGCTTTATCAAAGAAAAACCTGAACAAAACTATATTGCTTAACTATACGTCTTCTGCTTGATGGGCTTAAGCAAGCCGTTACCGGATTACGGCCTAATATTTGAACGCTTTCAGAGGTGCGTAGGCCTTCCACACTTCGTGAGTGCGCCCTCTACATGGGCCATTGTATGTTTATACGCTATGCCAATGTCATCGTGTAGCTCGTAGAGTTCGTTGTTCCATCTTTACTTTCCGCTCAAACACTCCAAGTGCACTTTCATCAGACTGCGTCATCATCCATGCTTCAGCGCACTAAAGCAACACGGAAAGTATAAGCGTTTTATAGAGTGTTATTATGGTCACTCCTGCAAATTGCCTATTCAGGCCAAAACAGCATCAATTGGCATGGAAATGAAACGAAGGATCACTCTTGCCAAGATCATTGGCAGACCAAATTCTTAACAACACCAAAAGTTTAGTTCTCAACAGCAATCTGAGAGCCCCGACCCACGCTGGCAGATTCTCTTTCTCTCTCAAAGACTCCGTTAATATCAAAGACACGCAAAAGACTCTCCATCACAAAGTTGTCTGAAGCTTCGCATGGTAGCAAAAAGCTGATCTCCGAACTTTATGGAGCTGCGTGTATTGCCCAACGTCATGCTGCAATGTCGAATAAACTTTGCAGGCATACTGAAAACTCAGGCTTTGCGGCTGACACGCGAAGCCTCAAAAGGCTATCAAATTCTGCTTTATAATCGACAAAAAGATATTGGGTGCCCATAATATGTAATCCTGAGTCTTTTCCAGGATCTAGACAATGCTGAATTCACTAGGCATGAGAAGGTCAGTTCCTTATTCTAGCGAACGACTTTATTCCCTCACACAACACGCTCGTTAGGGAATACTGATACCTCGGTACTTGGCGCATATCGTGGTTTCACCCTTCCTGAGGACAGGGCAACAATTAAGCAAAAATGGTGTAAAATTTGCACACAGTTTAGCTCCGCTTGGTTTTTTGGGTAATTCGACTTTGTTTTCTTAGTTAGCTCTTGCATATAGAAACAACTTAAGAAATGATCGATAAGGCCACGAATGTCAGTGTTCCGAAAACTCTTTCCATTTTCATTTTATTGGTCATGACGTCAAGCTAATTATAAAATTAGAACTTAACATCAAGCCTTACTTCCATATACTGCTTGCAGTTCGCGCTAAGATGACGTGCTATAAACCATTCCAAGTAACCATTTGGATCCCACTGAAATCACTTCATTCAAAATTGATAAAGTACCCATAACCAGTACCATAACCAGCTGCATACTGTTCGGAACGCAAATCATGTTAAAGTTTAGCTATAACATCACATTTTGTGGAATCCAAGTATTCAAAAGATGAGTATACATAGATATTCTATATATATATCAATGCTGATACGAACAGATTACCAATGATATTGAAAAGGTTTGTTAATCAGCGACATGAGGCCTGATCTACAGTTTAAAGCTAACCAGCAATCAAATCAAGTGTTTCGCTGAAAAAGGATTCGCCAAGTATGTTTGGCATTCGGAAAACAAATGATCTCAAGAGGTGAAAAGAGTGCAGTAGCAAACCTAAACAAAAGCAGCAAGCTTTAGGAGTTCGTTAGTCCTAAATGTTGTTCTGTGTTCTGCCACTCAAAAAAGGTTTATGTCCAACAGTTCTACTATTTCATTCACACGACAGAGTGTCATCTGAAGGCCGTAGTATCGTTTTCCTCATTACGCATATCCAACAAGATATAGAGCGACATCCTGAATCGCGAGTAAAAGTGATTGACGGAAGAGCAAAGTTTTACGCTTCCCTAATCGGGAATTTAGTTAGTTGCTAGTGAATTAGCAGGCAGTGGGCGTGAGACTTTCCTATAAGATCCAGGAGGGAGTGTACGATCACAAAAGCGGTACCTCATAGAGAAGGAGTATATCCTTTAACTAAGTAATTCCAAATATTAACTGACAAAATTTCCGGTTTTCCAATAGAAAATTTAAATTGGCTGCAATTGAAATTCAGATTAAGAATAATTACAAATCGCAACAATAGAGTCATAAATTTTACGAAATATTCCGTTAATCGCGCAGTTTTCTGTAGATGTCATGACTCTTTACTCCGAAAAAACAGACAAAAGAGTGAAAAACACTTGCGGTTGAGTAAGCACAACGCTTAAGCGTTAACAATTAGGGTTTCAACAATGACCCCGTTGACCTTGTGCATATTATCTCTGGCTATGCATAAAGTCTACATAGTTATAAATGCAGCACTTAGCTAAGTATTCGGACAAAAAATATATATATATATATGTGCAATTATATGGCGCAATTTGACTAAATTGTCTATAAAAAAAAGTGCACAAAACTTATTTTTAATTGCACACTGCAACGAAAGTACAAATAAATAATAAAAAAAAAAATATAAAAAAATAGCTAAGCTTTTAAATTAAAATGCAAATTTAATTATAATACGCGTAATGGTAATAATCATAATAATTATCGGAGGCTCAAATGTCACAACAGATTTGCTGTGCAAGTCATAAAAACAAATGAGTTTTGTGGGTGTGGGTTTTGGGGGCAATGCGGATACTGGACTCTGGAATTGTAGACCCCGTGCTGTGTGGGATCGGGATCAGGGCGGTAGCTACAAAGTTTAAGCAGCAAACTAATAGAAAAGCGGGCACAAAGAGAACGGCAACAGAAATGAGCTGGGGAAAATGGGAAATGGGGAAAAAGCCAAACGCCCCGCTAGCAAATTAAATGAAAATTTGTTTGTGTGTGGAAAAATCAAGTGAAAATTAATTGAATTGAGTTGAGTGTAGCGTCGAGCGTTGCAAGTTTATAGATTTTCACCAGGCGATAAGTTGAGCAACAAAAAGGAAAAGCAATGAAAAATGAAAGAATGGAAAAACTTGCAGCTTCATGAAATTTCATTTTTTGCCAATCAAAAGACGAGCCCAGCCCACGAAGTTTCCGCTGAGACGCGAAAGGCGTGCGTGTTGGGGTGTGTGTCTGTGTGTGTGTGTGTGTGTGTGGGTGCCGCTGCATAATTCATTTAAGGACGTTGCAAATGCCGCAGCTGCGCATTGGGGCCGCTGCTTTGGGGCTGACCCAGCCCGGCCCATAGTGCTTGGCGCGCTACATATTTAAGACATTATTACATTATAATCGCATAAAACAATCAATAAAATGTCAGTGCCAGCAACAACAACAAATACGCTGCCAGCTGCGCTGCTGCTGCTGCTGCCTCTGCCGCAGCTACATTAAATTGGCCATAATCATAACGTGTGAAGCGCGCGCGCAGCCAACAAACACAGAATAGTGGTAACAAAATTTCCCAGTATTTTTAGTTTGGCCACGCCTGGCCAGCAGCAGGCGGCATGGCATGCCTGCTATCTCGTTTCAATGCACGGCATTGCAGCCAAGCGCGCGAGTGCACACAAAAGAGCGCCACTCACACACACACACACACACACACGCACACACACACGCACGCACACACAGACACAAGCTAGATAAATTCACTTTAAATCAATTTTTTTGGCGTTTTTCATTTCATTTTCACTTTGCCAACGCGACTGTTGCGCCTTAACAGCTGCAGCAGCGGCAGCGGCAGCAGCGCTCTGCTCTCTTTCGCACTTGGCCTGGTCGCTGAACCAGAAAAATACCATTATTGCAGCAGCAGCAAGAAGTAAACTGTAAACTGAGCTGCGCTGCGCTGCTCTGCCTTGACGTCGCTGCTTTCGTTAGTTAAGTGAAACCATTTTTCTTTTTATTACTGGCAACGAGACGCTGACTTCGTTTTGTTATTTCTCGCTTTTGCGCACATAAATTTCCACGTTAATGATTTTAGCTTGCATTCGCACAACAACAACAGCAACAACCACAGCACAACAACAACAACAACAAGAGCAATAATGCACGCTTAGCGCTTTGCTCTCTGCTCGGTGGCCACAAGTGTTGAAAATGATTGCTCTTGCTGAGTGGTTGTTGTTGTTGTTGCTGTTATGCGCTTGCAGGTGTTACTTGCCATCTCACTTTTTAGCATGGACACAAACCCACCCAATCAGCCAACCAGCGGCTACGCTTTGACACTTTTTCTCTGTTTTCCTTGCGCCACAACGCTGCCGGAAACGACGCTGCCGCCACCTTCGCTGTCGCTGCCGCTGCCGCTGCTGCTGCGCATTCTTTGCGCTGTTATTGTTGTTACACTTTGCAATTATTAAACAAATATAAGCTTATAGCTGCGCGCGTGTGTGTGTGTGTGTGTGTGTGTGTGTGTGTGTGTGTGTGTGTATCTGTGTGTTTTAAATGTCTCATCTGTGCGTTGAGCTTGGGATGCGTTGTGGCCACTTTGCCATTTTCATTTAGACGCCAACTTTGAAGCGTCGTCAGCGCCTGCGTCTCTGCATTTGTATCTGTATCTGCATCTGTATCTGTATCTGCATCTGTGTATCTGTGTGTGTGGCGCGTCGCGTAAATCAGCACAGCTGGGTGTAATTTTAATTCGAATCAATTTGATTGTCGCCGCCGCGGCCAGCGCACAGTGGGTCGTACTCAACGCACTACAAAGTGTGTGTCTGCCTTGAATCCTTGCCAGGCCATTTCTATCGAATATCATTTGTTTTCTTTTTTTTTTTTTTTGTGTTAACTTATTTTTTTCCTGTGTGTGTCAAGTGTTAATGCTTAATACCACTTGAAGCATGGATCATTTGCTCAAGCATTTAAGCGCCGCAGCTGCCGCTGCGCAGGCGCAACATAATCACGGCAATAACAACAACTACAACAATATGGCACCTAATCACCTTCAACTGTATGCAGCTGCCGCTGCTGCCAACATGCGCATGCCTAATTGGGCGCCATTTTTTGGACTGCTACGCGCGGGCGCCACACCACCAGTGAACCCGCTGCCGCCCCTGCCTTTGTCACTGCAGCCGGCTACGCAACAACCGCGCGCCAATGTCAATATGCTGCGTCACATGGCGCTCATGCAACGCGCCCATGTCAAGGCAGAGCCCCCTCGCACATCGCCCGCCTTGTCGCCGAATATCAACGAGGGTGAGTGACTGCACTGTAAGAAAATTAGCTGCTAATTTAAGCTAACATTAAGCTTAAGCTCTAAGTACACTGAGAAGTTCTTCTTCTTCTTAACTGGCCATAACAACCCGTTACCGGGTTACGGCCTGATGCAAATATCTCCTCTAAGCGTCTCTGTTTTGCGTGCTCACTACCTGGTCCTTCCAGCGGAGGCATGGTCTTCCCTTCTGTCGCTTTCCTCCGACCGCCGCATTGTAGACCAATCTCGCAGGAGCTTTATCATCCATACGCACAACATGACCTAGTCAGCGCAGCCGCTGGATCTTAATTCGCCTGATTATGTCAGTGTCGTCGTAAAGCTCATAGAGTTCATCGTTCCAGCGTATGCGGTATAAGGCCAAAAATCTTACGGAGTACTTTCCGCTCAAACACTCCAAGTGCATTTTCATCTGACCGCGTAAAACGGGAAGTATGGGCGTCTTGTAGAGTGCTAGTTTCGTCTGGCGGGTGAGGTCTCTACTACTCATTTGCCTACTGAGACCAAAGTAACATCCATTGGCAAGAGTGATTCTCCGCTTGATCTCCATGCTGACATCGTTCTTCATCGTGACGGTGGTGCCAAGGTAGACGAAGTCCTTGACAACATCAAAAGTATAGTTTTCAACATCAATCTGAGAATCCAACCGCTGTGTCTCTCTACTCGAAGAAAACATATAATTTGTCTTGCTCTCATTAACAACCAAACCCACCCTAGAAGATTGCTCCAGTAACTGCTCGCTTTGTACGACCAATGATATCGATATCATCTGCGTATGCAAGCAACTGGACACTCTTATAGAACATAGTCCCGTTCCTATTTATATCGACCTTACGCAACACACTCTCCATCACAAAGTTGAAGAGGTTGCAGGAGAGGGCTACGCCTTGTCTGAAGCCTCGCTTGGTATCAAAGGGGTCAGAGAAGCTCTTTCCTACCTTGACGCAGCTGCGCGTGTTGCTCAACGTCTTTCTGCATAATCGTACCAACTTTGCAGGGATACCAAACTCAGACAGTGCGACATATACGCGATCCCTCAACGGGCTATCAAAAGCTGCTTTATAATCAACACAGAGATGGTGGGTGTCGACTTGTTTTTCGTGGGTCTTTTCCAGGATTTGGCGTAGTGTGAATATCTGGTCTATGGTGGACTTACCAGGCCTAAAGCCACACTGATAAGGTCCGATCAGTTCTTTCGCAAACACTGAGGAGTTAGATAAGATAAAATAAAACTGCAATTGCCTTAAAAATAATCTCCAAGATGTAGTTCTTATAAGTACAGGACTTGAGGTGGTTCCTACGTTGGAACTCTGCAGATATTTCTAGTTGTACTAATAGAGAAACAATTTTCATAAGCGCATTATTATTAAGTAATAGAAAATTTGATTTCTTTAAGCTTTAATTTAGTTTAATTTAACAAGTTAATGCTTCTGACTAGTTGTTGTTTGAGGATTACATATAAGAGCAGAGCTCATTTCAGATTTGTGTCCTAAAAGAACATGCTTCATATTTTTTCTTTGTGTATTTCACATATAATAGCATATTATGTTGTACTTGTAAGTTGTTAATTCTTTACCAATTTTCTGGTTGGTTTCCATAGTTTATGAATGAGCTGTATTGGTGTTTTCGTTATTCGAGTTATTATTGGGGTTGGTGTTCGTGTTCGTATTAGAGTTTTGAAAACGGGTCCAGTCCGTAAAACGCTGCGCCTCCTCTTGGTGCTGCTGTAGTTGTAGGTTAGCATCGTTTATGGCTTCGGGTGAAATGCACCAAAAATGCGACAGCAGCAGGTTTGGCACAGTGTGGCTATGCTTGAGGGAGCTAACCATTTTGCACAATAGTTCTAAAACTATAAAACTAAAAAGTTGCAAAAAAGGTTATGTGCCAAATTCAAGCCAGTTGCTTACGTTTTTTGAGGCTTTGGGATTTTTTTATACCAGAAAATGGAATTTTTATATGCTAAAGCAAAAGGCCAAAATAAAAATCACTTTAAATACAAAGCACACTGCAAAAAATTCAGTAGTAGCAGTGAATCATTACGAAATTAAAGCTAAGTTGTACTTGTTTGTATAATTGATATCTGCTCATAGTAGCGATAACATTTGAAACGCGCGGAATTTTACAGGAACAATAGAGCTCAGACCTCAAGGGCGCTCCCAATAAAGGCTTTGACAGTAAAAATTAAATAGCCCAAAGGCAGGCTTCTGGGCCTGCATGCTACAAGTTGCTCGGGAGGAGCAGTGCGCCATGTGCACCAACATTGAGGGTACAAGCGTTAGAAGTCTGTAATTTTGAAGATTTCACCGGATTGAGCCCCGAAAGTAGTTCGTTTAAATGGCGTCTGTCTAGAGAGCAGCAATATATTTGAAGTATCTGATTTGTTCGATGTAAGAAAAATACTTTAAAAGTGCGCTTAGTAACAGATCAAAGTGCTTAGGCAAAGTCATAAGTCCAAATTAGGTCTACGCAAGAGTTTTGATGATATTCATAATCTTAAATTTGAGAATCACGTTAACACACTAAGTTTATCAAATTGGTAACTTGAAACTCACAAGATATGAGCATGATCGCAAAATACCAAGTGGCGCTTTTTGTTGAGGTATTAACGTGGAGAAAGAAAGAAAGAGTTCGTGAAAATTGAAAAGTTGACAATTTTGTGGACCTGTGTAGTAGAGATTTCTGAATTGGTACAAAATACACAATGTTTAGTTAGCACTCCGATACTTCAAGAAGTCCTGAATCAAACGTGAACTAATCTTTTTTTTGGCATATTTCCATATTTTCTGCGCTTCTGCGTTGGAACAGCTGCCAGATTTCACACTAGCACTCTAAGGTCGAAGGTCGGCTACCGTCGAAACTATTTGTTCCTTTTCGCACAGGAAGATACGCTTAAAGTGAGGTACAATCGGATACTGAGCCGATTTCCGACAGCTCTGATAAGCTGTTTCATAAGTATCAACCCAGTTGTTTGAGTCGTGTTTTCCAGAGGGCCGGACAAGAGCAAAATAAGGCTAAGCCGTTTATTTATTTCTAGCCAAGTTAATCGAGCAATGCTGGAGCATTTTGCCACTTAAGTTTGGCTTTTTGCTTAAAGAGTTTACGTATTTCTAGCTTGCAGCTGGCCATGGGTATGGCCATTCCCTCGCTCTTTGACAGGAGGGGAGCTATTGTGCTTTGTCTGGCCTCTATATGTCTCGGTGTTTCGGAACCCATATCAGGATAAGAACAAACTGTTGTGCCATCTCATGTAGATATCTGCAACAGTTCGTTTCCGATATCAAGTTTCATGAGAAGAAGTTAAAGTATGTGAAAGCCGTTTGAGCATCACTTTGTATGCTGGCATTGCTTTGAATGCTTTTCGAGTCTGTAAGGCAAGATAGTGTCTCGTTTATGGCTGTGACTTCTGCATGAAAATCGCAGACGAAAAGACCCCAACTCGTTTATTTAGGTTTGAGCCGTCCGTAAAAAAGAAGTAAGCATCGGTGGGTCCTGATTTACCACACGTTCCTGTCCGGAATAAGGTTATCAAAAGAGGTTCCTGGGTGCTCAAGTGTCACACAGTAGTCTGTTTTTATGGAAACAAAAGTATGTTTAGCTATGATTGATGTGCGAACACATTTGGATTCTATACAGTTATCCAGACTGAGAGGCTCGAGTCGTATGGCCGATAGAAGATTCAAAGTGCAAATGCTAAGAATGAATGAATGGCTGTGCTTAGAACGAAGAAGCACCGTGATGCATAGTTCAGTCGCGCGCAGTATTTTACGAGGTTTATTTAGAGAGTTGTCTCCTTAAGGCTGGCCACTATACCAATACTCCATTTAAAGGCATTGTCTTGATTATGACCGTATAAAGCTAGAAGACAAAATTCGGAGACCTGCCCCATTTAAGGCCTTAGTTCGTTTTGCACGAATAGAACGCAATCGTAGCTTTCTTTATGCATTTTTGAATATTTTGGCTCCAGTCCAATTTCCTGTCAAGTACTATACCGAGGTAGTTAGCACTGTCATTGAAGGAAAGACTGGAACTATTATTACTAACTACTATACATGCAAATCCGCTCAGAGTTTGGGAAAACTGCGCTTAGTTTTTGTTAAGGAAAAAAACATCCTGGGCCTGGGTTCTGGTAGGACGGGGTGAAGCTCGCTTATCTCTGCCTCTACCTTTACCAAGTTCACGCACAAGCTCCATGTGATGCCCCCTGGTTAGCTGCTCTAATCACCACCAGCTAATGTGTTTAACAGGGTTGTGCGTAGGGTTTGGGACCCACCACGTGCCTGGTGCCTGGAGAAGTGCTCTACATTAGGCCGTAACCCGGTAACGTGTTGTTATGGCCAGTCAAGAAGAAGATGAATAAAAGAATGTTCAAACTGCAATTGCATCGAGTGCAGATGATGTCCAACATATATTTCATAATATTAACAAGTTAAGCTCAAAAACTGTTTCAAAGCACTCCACTGTTCCTTTGGAAATATCTACATCTCTCCTCGTGGCTTCCCAACAGTTTGCTTGCTTATATCAGTAGTATTACACATTTCACATAATTCTTGCCCAATTTGGCGAAGTTGCTTTAACTGATCATTGATTTCGGATACGACACCAGCCCGTGTACTCTTCGAGCTTTCTTGTTTAGTGTTAGGTGGTACGACATGTTGCTTATGAATATTCTTATGATTTTTATCCATGTTGCGTTTTTTGAAAAATTTAAATTTCGTTACGTTAACTTATTTGGGTCGACTTAAATATGTCTGCCTTAATTTGCCTGATAATTTAAAGCTAGCCTACTTGTTAGTTTTTAGCTTTTAGTATTACTTTATCGATTTACGAAATAATAGGGCATCTAGCTAGTCGACAGGGTGTAGTTGCTGCTTGTTACGTCTCTTAAGCTTCCCTAAAACCTACCTACAGCCATGAAAGTAAGAAGGTAAGAGACGTTTGGCGATGGTGATCTTTAACTAAGATACACAAAGTTTTTGCTTTAGAGCTTGTTGTCTTGTCTAAAAACCTCGTCGGATGGTTCCATTGGTTCGGCGAGGGAACTGCTCACGCGTCCTACTCAATAATATACACCTTCATAAAACTATATTTAATGCACAGACCTCTAGATAATCTTTAAACATGCTTAATTATTGCATTTAGTATTTATCCGGCCAAAAAAAAGAGAATATAAATAACAAACACAGGCGTGGCATAACAATAATACGCCGGATCCTAAACTATTCATTTGTAGCAAAATATGTTGCAAATGCAAGCAGCGACGCTAGCGTCGGCGTCGACTGCAGCAGCGACGAGAACGGCATTGCCAATGGGACCCTAAAAACAAGTTTTGTGCCCCGGCGCGCAGTTTATTCAATTTACCAATAAAATTTCAATCTCAATGCTCTTTTTAATCAATTCGCTGCGACGCGCTCACGAATCTACACACACAGACACGCACACTCATGCACAAACATGCACAAACATGCACACACATGCACACACACGCACACACACTCATGGGCAGGCATAATTTTTGTTTATGTTTTTTGATAAATTTTTAATCAACAACAGAATTTGGCGAGCCGGCAAAATGTGGTGTTGTTGTTATTAGTGTTGTTTTAGTTGTTGTTGCTTGTAATTAAATTTGCCTAGCATTTGGTGTGTTTTGGGCCAAAATCAGTTAGTTTTAGTTCTAAATAATTGTTTGTGGCAACGGAAATGCGAAATTTTTATAACGCTAATGTAGAATGCGACTCTATGTAGTGCTGTATTTCGAAAAAAAGGAAGAGTAAGAAAAAGTGGAAAAGAAACGTGAAGAGGAAGAAGAAGAAAAAGAGGAAGAGGAAAACAAAGTAGAAAAGGAACAAACAGATGAAGAAGAAGAAGAGAAGGAGGAAAAGCAAAAAGGAGGCAATACGAAGAGAAAGAGGAGGAACAAGAAGAAGGGGAAGAGCGGGAAGAGGAGAAAGAAAAATAGAACGAGGAAAGGAAAAAGGAAAGGGAAGAGGAATGGAAAGAGGAAGATGAAGGGAAAGAGGAAGGGAATGAGGAAGAAGCAGAAGAAGAAAGAAAAGAAGAAGGGAAACGGGGAAAAGAATATGCTCTGCCTCGAGAGGAGCACGGGTGTTGGCGAGCCAAGCGAGTAGGGGGCGGAGCCCCCTATTAGTTTATATACGCATTTTCCCAAGTCTGCGGGAGTTTGTCGAATCAAGTTGATATCTTAATTTTGGTACGAAGACTCATGTTAAGCTTATAATCCGAAGCAATCCCCTGCACGGAAATTCGATATTCATGGGAAAAACTGGTACAGGGTATTCCACTGTCGAGCACCGTACCGATTGTTTTCATCAGCTTTACACATGAATCCTTTTGTTAATCAGCCATTTTTCATCGATTTCCCGTATTGAGTATGTTTAAGAAAGCGTAAGGCTGGTTTTGCAAAACTAAGTGGTCATTTTTCCAATCTAATATAAAATTTTACAAAAAAACAACAAATTTTCAAAATCTGGCATTTACCTGTTTTCGAAACATAAGACTTTAACAGGGCTGTACGTAGAGTTTGGGATGAGCCACGTAAAACCCCTCTCCCAATGGAAGAAGTTAAAAGCTGCCTGGAGGAGTTCTCGGCATTAGGCCATAACCCGGTAACGGGTTATTATATCAAGATAAAGAAAACATTTAAAGCAGATTCAAATAAGGGTTTTCTTATGAAAATCGGTCAAGAATTACACGAGTTATGAATTAAAATAAAAATTACTAACAATATAACATCGCCTCAAAAGTTCCCGGTCTGACACACATATCAAGTGACCCAAACTCAGAACCCATATTCTTTTGTTAGATTTTAGCAATCTCCTAGTGATAGTTTTAAATATTGCATGTCGTTTTCAAGTTTTAAGCATCCGAACAAACCACGATTCACTATTGGGGTAGCTTTAAGCTAGGTAAGGCAAACAATAGATCCCTAGGTTCGCAGTGCACTAATCCCCATTAATTTTATTATTATAACTTATGTTCGCTTTGTCGTCGACATTCGACTACTCAATACACGCTCCCATAACAATTGATTGCGAAGAAGAGAAAAGAAAACAAACATTACAACGTTTGTGTACCATGTATTTCGTTGTTGTTTTTTTACTTTTAATCAATTTTTACCTGACTAAAACGCAAAGTATCCAGGTGAAACTTATATTCTGCAAGCCGCGAGCATATTATCTTTCGAATGGTATAAGTTTCAGCTAAAAACGTTACGTAATTGCGAAGTAATTGGTACCACACTGAATTTTTACTTAGCGTATTTAAATTCAAGATAAGCTTAATACTAAGTCAAGCGCTTCCATCGAAAGTTATTTACGTCACTGTATGTTATTGGAAAATCATATTTTGTAGCTTAAAAACGATTTTGTACACTGCACGCAGGGGGGTGTTATACTTAACATATTATAGAGTATTGAGAAACATAAACCTGTCTCTTACCATTCAGCAATTTCAAAAAAACCACTGAGAAACCACACTGTCGAAGGAAAAGCTATTATCCTTACACATTACATACGAGTCTCATGCTGAAAGTGTCCTGCTGCTCTGCTCTCAGCTGCGTTACGCCTATTAGACACCCTAGCTGAAACCCCTACGGAGTCAACGCCTTTGCACTATTTTAAAGGCGCTCCAATTTTCAGCTCGGGCAAATGGCCAAACGCTTAAATGAGAAAACCAGCGACGCGTAGTTATTGCTCTAGTCGGGCGTCTGCGTCTGCGTCGGCTTCAGCGTCGTCGTCGTCGTCGTCGTCATCATTGTCCATGTCGACGACGGGAAATTAGCTGCCATTAGTCATTTTTATTGTTTTCGGTTGCGGCCCCGACGGCTGACGACTTGGTTGTGAAGGAAGAACAGAAGTGGCCCAAAATAAAATTGGGCAGCAAACAAATTGCTGTTAGAATTTTTTTTCCATTTGAGTACGGCTCGGTCCAAGTGAAATGTCTTAATTATTTTGGCCCCCGCAACGAGCTGGCCAAAACATACAATTTTCGTTTACGACATTTTAATTAAGTTTTTCTCTTTGGGCCGCTTTTTTTCTTTCGGCAACTCGCTGTGGAAATTGACCAAATTAATAAGAAGAATGCCATTGGCACGCCCCGCCACCGAGTGGAGAGACTGAGACCCGTCCAAAGACGAACGCAGCGCTGCTGATCATCATCAATGATGAATGAATTGAGCTGATCTCTTATTTTTTGGCTACCAAAAGCCAGAGCCATGGCTCATTAGGCCAGTGTCTAGCGCAACCGAGCAGAGATCGAGCACAACCACGAGCTGCTCACCGTGTTCTTGTTGCGGCTGTAATTGCTGTAATTTTATAGACTACCTACATAGGCCAGAGATTAATTATGGACCACTTCAGCACCAGAGCAGCAGCAGCAGCCGCAGCCGCCCGGCTGATGAAATTCATATATAGTGTTTTGAAAGACCTCAAGACTGGAAGCGCTCATAGTCCATCAACATTAATGAGCATTTCTCTCTGTCTTTCTCCCTGGCTATCTCACTTTCAATGGTAGTCTTTTTCACTGATTTTGCCTTAATTAATAAACCGAGCAGCCATTCGTCTCATTGTGCTTAGCCGGACTATGGCTAATTGGACGATCGTTGAGTTTTGTTAACAGACCAAATGAGCTTTTGACGAGCGCCTCTAAATGCTTACTAGATGTATAAATATTAAAGGGAAATGATAATTATTTAAGTGCTTTTGGCCAGCTCCCTCAGCAGTTCCCCCACATCGCTCAATTGGCAAAGAACTAAGGCCAGCGAACGCCCCTGCTAAAACATTTGCATAATTTATAACATTTGGCGCTCGAACGCGGGCGACAGCAACAACAACAGCAACATTGGTGGCAACCCTTGCAATGAGGCCAAGCCAAAGTCCATAAATTTAGCCAATTTGTGTTGTGATTCATTTGATATGTTGGCCGGCCGCCAGAAATGGGCGTAATATAAAAATCCTAAAATGCAAGTGCCAGGAGCAGTAGCAAGTAGTCCAAGTAGCAGTAGCAGCAGGATGAAGGCCAACAGAAAAAAAAATCCAAAAAAAAAATTAAGGGACGAGTACAAAAGTACACTAATAAAAAATCAAAAGGCGTTTTGTTGTCTAAACTTAAATTGAAAACACTTTACCGACAAGTCCAATGAAAAAGGATAAACACTTCAAGGGGCGGATTTGGCTTAAGCGTACCCCAAACGAACCCCAAGCCCCGTTCGTCTGTCTGTCTGTGTGTCCGCCACTGTTCGTGTGTGTTTGTTTGTGTTTGTTGTATTACCGTTACCGTTTAGTACAAAGATGGCGGCTGCAGATAACAAATTTGGCAAAAAAAAAACACCAAAATGGGAAAACATTTTGGCTGCAACATTTGTTGGCCTGAACCTTAGACCAGACCCAGACCCGAACCCAAACCCAAACCCGAACTCAGACCCAAGCGCACTTCACTTGTTTTGCATTTTTGTCGAGTTCTTGCCGTTGCTTTTGTTTTATTTTTTAATTCCTTTTTATGGCCATTTACAGTTTTGAGGCGTAATTTTTCTTAAATAGCATTACAAGTGCCACGCCTACAAGCAGCGCCCTCCAACAAATGGCCAATGAGTTGCTTTGGTTAGATTAGAGCACTTTTAGGCTGAATTAATTAAAGAGTAAACAAAAAAGCGATGTCCCTAAATTGGAAGACATTTTCCGGGAAAAAAACTCACTTACCTAAGATTTAATTGTATTTTCGACTTGGTATTTTCAACGGACTGAAGTTTGAGCAACTGTCTGGAATTTCGAGATGCACGGGATGCGAACTTTTTTGATTTGAGTTTCTGGAAAACTTAAAAACAAAAGGTTTTATTCTGCTTCTAAATTGGCTATAACAAGCCATTATCGGCCTGATGTAGAGCACTTCTTCTCCAATCGGTACTATCGAAGTTATGTAGTGTGTCCTTTACCTGGTCCTTTCAACGGTAACACGACCTGCCGCTTCGTCGCCTTAAGCGGAAGACCTTTCTCGCAGCACGGCCGCTGGATGTTGCTCCGCTTGACTTTGTCAATGTCGTCGTAGAGCTCATAGAGTACGTCGTTCCATCGAATGCGGTAGTCGTTGCCAACTCATAAAAAGCCAAAGATCCTATGGAGTACTTTCAACACAAACACTGCTAGCGCATCTGTCTTTGAGTGTTGGTTTGGATCTCTTTTACCCGTTTGCCTACTGCGACCAAAATAACATATGTTGGCAAGAGTGATTACCCGCTTTATCTTCGCTGTGCCGGTGGTGCCAAGTTAGACGAACTCCTGAACAAAATCAAAAAGTATAGTTATCAACATTCATCTGAGGGTCCAACAGCCGCGTCTCACTTTCCATTTACAACCAGACCCACTTGGGCAGACACTCTTTCAATAACCGCAAAGGCTCCGGTAACTGCACGGTTAGCACTCCCAATGATCACTGTTTACGTGGCAATGGCCAGAGTGATACCTGTCTCTAGCTTAGCCAAGTTGACGCACAACGTGCTCGTTGTGATCAATAAGAACTAACGTGTACATTTATGCAAACATTTGCTCCGTTTCTATGGGCAACTTCTCTGCTGCCGATCCATGCTCTAGTCCAAGGCATATCTTTTACAAGGTATGAGCCATCTGTCGGCTAATTTTTTTAAGTGTTTCCAATATTTCACCAGGAAAAAAAGCTAGATTGACTAAAAAAAAATGACAAAAGAAGCTTTGGAGCTTACAAAAAGGGTCAATAGGTATGTCCATCTGATTATACTATGTTTTGAGTTAACTCCCTAAAATGATAATAATTTTGTCAATAATTCAGGTAATCGGTTCTGACGTCATTTATAAGCATCTCCATATCAAATTATCTAAAAAATTTAAAAGAAAATTTTTTAAAGCTAAGAAAAATTTTACTTCTGTGTCCTCCAACAAAGATTTATTGGATATTACTATTTCAATATGCCTTATAGCTAGAAATGGGTCATTTGCACTCGATGAACCATTTATTCCACCCCAAATATAAACGTATACCCATTGAAGGTGACTAATATTCCATTATTTCTTTTAAAGACCGTTTATTGATGAAACCTACAGATATACGTACATAGTTTTAGGAATGCGTGTTTTACTCTAATCTTTTGCTAACAATTAGGTCTTTCACACAAAATCATACACAAAATCTGAGTTCAATCAATCTTTAAGCCGTTTCGCTTAAGAACCACCTTTACGTAAAGTTGTTTTTATTAAAGCCAAATCGATAGACTTGTGAGAATTTAAAAAATAAAACCACTTTATTTTTTGGGGATACCACCATCGCGTGGTCCATTTCCATGGAAATTTTCAATCACTTAAAGCGCTTTAGCTAGTGTAGTTGAAGTCGGCAACATCGTCATCCGTTTTCAGCGGCATTGCTGGACTCTAGGCATTATAATCTTACTGATGGATAACAACTTTTTTGCTTGATTTCACGATGTTACACTTAATTTATTTTTATATGTTTACATAAAATAAAGCTGACAAAAAGCTAAAGATACTTTCAAAAAAGATTGAATTCCCGCTGCCCGCTGTTTTCAAATTTTTCCCGCCATCAGGCTTCAAAAAAAGCTAGATCTAGGAAAAAAGCTAAATTGGCAGCACTGGGCACGAATAACATGCGTGGACATAGCCTCCCTCATTGACGTTTGCAACAGAATAACAAATAGTTGAATAAATCGAGCGAGCGTCGATGGCAGATGGCTCATACCTTGTAATAGATATACCTTGCAGAATTTAAGTTGCTGCAATAGTATTTGTGAGTCAGCAGAGAGAAGTTGTGAATGTGTTGCAAACATTTTCGAAGTTGCGAGTGACAAATTCTCTGCTCATTTTGCCGATACTTGCTCTAGTCAATGTCTTGCTAGTTGTACTTTTATTATAGTATCAGTTTTGCATCATACTTGTGCTGTAATTTTAACTCTTAATTCTTTGGTACATCCATAAAACACTGATATCTAACATCCTATATAATTATTGAACGAATTGCCGCAATGCTCTTAATTGACTATAGACCTTTTATATTAACCATAGTTTCTACACTAGTGCTTAGTTCGAAGATAATTGATTCAAGTAAATCAAACTAATTATCCGATACTCAACTCTAAAAAGGCTCACTTTTTGAAAAACCTCTCCTGTATAAATGATATTGGTATTTAAAATCGATCTCTGGTTCAATTTTAACCAAGATTCGTGCACGTTTTAGTCCAGCACACATTGCCAATAACTTGCCCAATTGAAGTGTAAATAGAGGTATTCCCAATGATTTATTGGACTGGCAAAAGCCCACACAGACATAGCTCAATATTTGCCGATAGCTTCGACATGTACCAGACTTTCCAGCGCACTAGTCACGCGCCACATGGCCTTACAATCTGTGCCGACAAGTGTCAAAAAAATCGTGGCAATTACACGTCCCACCCAGAAAAAAAAAACAACGCACCCACAAACACGTAGACTTGAGCGTTTTACCGCAAATCTGCCGCCAAGCCGCCCGCCAATTGCACGCCCCACACACACGTTTCGATTTTATGTTATCTCCATGGACTGACTGACTACCCAGAACTGACAGTCGAGACCCTCGAGCCACCCACCCACAAGTAGCCCAGCTCAGCGCTTTAGCCAAGCAACGACATGAAAATTATGTAAAACTTAAGTAAAAGATGAGCTCGTCAGGAATTATGACACCCCTGGGACGGGAATGTGTGCAAAACGCAACAGTGAACAGGAAAGAAACACAAACACAACTTCACATGTACACATACCACTACTTGTTGTCCTTAGTTGTTGTTTTTGTTGTTGTTGTTGTGCAACATCCCCCAAATGTACGGAAAAATAAGATCAAGGCCTAGCAGGAGCGCTGTGTAGCGTAAAATAAATCGAAGTTGAAATTCTCTGCAATAAAAGTCGGTAATTTACTTAAGTTCTGGAATGGAACTGTGTTCTCCTTGTCAGATTCTGGTAATGGTCACCTCAAATATAAGTCTAGTTTTGTGTCCAACCAAGTATGTTAACTTAGTGACCATATTCCTTTGAAACTGAAGGAGACGAATGTATCACTTTATGCAAGCTTCTGGCTTTGCCGTGAAACACCATCGCCGTATACCGTATGTGACGGTATCGAAACTTATATCCCATTTTAAATTTTAGTTTCGCTGAAAACCTAAATCCAATCAAAATGAAAAGCTTATTATTGAGCTAAAGTCAGCGAACCGAAATCAAAACCCGAAATAACAACGATGACACTTATCTATGTCATCCCATAGTTTTGATACACACAAAGAGGAATTGCTACCCCAACGTGTTCGAGTTAGGATAGACGGGTATATTTCAGATTCGGAGTCGGAATGCTTTTTTCTTAAACATTTTCTATGAATTCATTTTCACATTTCAAAAACAAAAAAAAGGGTAAGAGGTGACGTTACCACCGAGGGAGTGTTCCGAAAACGTGACGTCACAATCAAAATGGTAATCAAATCTGCCAAAATCTATTAATTATCAAGCTAGTGTTCTTTTCATTTCGATTTCAAACATATTGATCAAAGATCTTGCATTTAATATGCAATATATATATTTAATATTCAAAATATGCTCCTTTTGCTTTTATGTATAACAGCAGCGTTCAGTTGATATTTGCACGCTTGTGACGTCACATGAGAAGTAGGAAGGGCTGCCTAAATGTGACTATTTGACACAAGCGGGTGGTTCGGGGTTTCAAGTGTTAGTATACTAACCAGTTTTTGTAGGGTTCAGAGACCAACAACAATTTGGGAACCGTGAACCAAACCTTACAAGAAATTTCTGAAGTTTGATATAAAAACACATTTTCCAACACTAAACATAGCAATAGCGCGCTTCCAGAACAAACCTCTTGTCAAAATCTACATGACCCGAAATTTCAGAGACCAAAAAGGAAAACACAGTTTCGAAAAAAAAAAGCTTAGCAAACTATGTATTGGCAGCATTTAAGTGATGGCAACCAAGTTGCTAGTACAAAATTGCCTGACCCCAAACCAACCCCAAGTGGGAGAAGCCACAATCTGCCCCTGCCCCGCACTTGTACACATGCAGCGACCCATGGCGCTTGTTTACGCTCGTAAATGCCTCATGTGCGTTTATATTGAAACAGATTGCCCAGGTTCTGCTCCACTCCACTCGACTCCCGTCTACTCTCTGCTCCGTTTAGTTTTGCTTTTATACTGGTTTTGTTCGTAACATCTCATCTCGTCTCGTGTCGTCTCGTCCCGCCTTGCCTTGTCGCCGCCCCCACATGGCTTACATTGTTGTTTTTGTTGTCGCTCGTGTGTCGCTGGAACGTCCTTTGTGAAATTGTTGCGGTTTGCAATTTGCTACAAATGACACTCGTTTCGGGCTGCCTGGTCTGGCCTGGTGCTGGTTTCAGCTTTGGCTTTGACTACTTGCTGGTTTTGCCTGGTCTGGCTAAAACCACGGCAGCCATGTTGGCAACAGCGCCCATGCGTGAGTGCGTGCATACGTGCGTCGTCTGTGACGCGCATCAACCACCAAACGAACCGAACCAAGCCGTACCGTACGAACGAACGGTGGTCGATGGGCAACACGCCCCCAGCAATTGACTACCCCTCATTGCACTGCCCTGACACACAAAATTCAAGTGGCTCTCAGTGTGCCTTAGCTAGACACGGCACAGCAACCCGTAACACCCTCTGTTACCACGGATTACACCCCCTTGCACTGAAAGCCGCACGAGACACTTTGGGGCTAATACAATTTATACACTTGGCTTGGCTTCGTTTCGGTTTGGTTATGGCGGCAACGGTGGCGGCTCAGCTCAGTGTCACTGCCGTAGAGTTGGCTGCCTCGATTTCCACTCAGTTTTACGGTTGGATCAATGTTTATGCTATAACACACACACACACGGAATCATGCAGCGGCGCATTTATCCTTGTTACACAAATGCCGAGTCCTTGCGTGCCCCTCAACATGCGGGTCTTACAGTCTGAGCTATACAGAAAACGAAGTAGCAATTGTACCGATGTGCATATACCCTTTAATGTTAAAGCGTGTAAGGGCAGCGACAAAAAGCAACATGAAAAGCAAACAGTTTGGCTTTTCCAGAAAATTTTCCGCTGCGCAGAGTAGGAGCTCTTAGTAAATGTCCTGGCAAACTCAATATGACCACTCTGGGCAAGTGCATTTCCCAGCTTTCCTTCCTTGCTGCCGTTGCTGTCGCTTGTAAATTGGAAAATTTGTTTGCCTGTGCTGGAGTTTTGGTTTTTCTTTTCTGTTATTGTAGTTACATATTTCTAGTATCCGCTGCCGTTGCGTTACATGGGCGATGTGGCACAACCAGTGCTTGCCTCGACGTTGGCGTCGCAGTCAGCGTCAGCTTCGACGTAGTCGTCGTCGTCGTCGTCGTCGTCATTGTCGTTGTATCTAATAAACCTTAAATGAAGGCAATATTGTGGGGTTGTTTTGGGTTAATATTGAAACGATAAAATTGAATTGAGCCGTATGCCACAGCAACAACAAGCAGTCCTTGCTGAAACTTGCTGCACGTTTTGTTGTGTGCGTGTGTGTGTGTGTGTGTGTGTGTTTGTCTTTCTGTGAGCTGTAATGACACTTTTAGCTGACTTTGAAGCCATTTTGCTTTGTTGTTATATTCCGTGTACGTGTGTGTGTGTGTGTGTGTGTGTGTGCTATGTGTTCATTTCCGTTTCCGCTTTTGGTTGTTCTTGTTCTTTTTGCCATTATTGTTGTTTGTTTGTGCTTTTGTGTGGTTTTTAATCAATTTTTACACAATTTCTTCTCTCTCTCTCTCGCTCTCTCTCTCTCTCTCTCTCTCTCTCTCTCTCTCTCTCTCTTTATGCTCTTGCCTGTTATTGCTTAAGCACACATATTCTTATATATATAATGATATGTTTGTATGTGTGTGTGAGTGTACTTGTGTGTACTGTAATTGTGTGCGTCTAGCTCGTGTCTGAGCTTTGGGAATTTATTAAAGTTACAAATTGCTTTTGATAACTTAAGCTGAACATTTATTTTTGCTTAATTTTCGATAAAAATAAAAGCTATTGTCTTAATCTTGAATATTTTGTAACAAGTAATCGCATTTCTGCTAGCTTGTTTTCCTAAATTAGTTGATTTTTCTTTTTTTATTATACGAAACAATTGTTTAATTAAGAATTATACACAGTTTCGCGTGTTTAGATTTCAGTCGATTATATTAACACTTCTAAGCATTAGTTACTCTTTTCAATTCAATTTGTTTGCCACGACAACAAATGTATAGTACCTTTGATTCAATTAGAAATTGCAGCGCGACAAGCTATCTCTAGCATTTACCAAGCTTAACCCTTTCAGAACCGTTGTTGTCTATAGGCAACATTGCCTTTCAATGCCGAAATATCCGATACGTAGATTTTTTTTGGAATTTGTTTTCATTTTGTCTGATTGTTTGATCATTTTTGTGTATTCTTATTCACTTTTGAAAAGTTTCGGGTGTGGACGATGTTTTTGTTGTGATTTTACGTGATAAAATGGAAATTTGTGATCAAAAAGTGTTCAGCTGTACCTAAAGAATTTTTTAAAGTCAATCTTGCCTATATGCACGTAGGTCCTGGGCGATTTCCTTATATAAAAAAAAAAAAAATTCGTATGCTAAAATAGAACGAACCAGGATACCAAGGACTTTGAAATTCATGTCAGTTAATATTTATGGTCATATGAATTCGGTCCTGAAAGGGTTAAGTACACATAGTGCTAGCTAGCTTGTTGGAAAGTTTATGTTAATTGGTAACTATTTTAGGAATTAATTGTTTGCATAGAACTCTGTTTTGACGCCTGTTTGCATGCAATGCTCTTTTTTCTCAAAAGCGCAAAAGTGCCGCCGGCATTTTGTTGTTCAACACCAGCTGAAAATATGCATGCGTGTGTGTGTGTGTGTGTGTGTGTGTGTGTGTGTGTGTGTGTGTGTGTGTGTGTGTGTGTTTGCAAGTTTTCCAGTTGTTGCCATTGTTGTTGTAGCTGCTGCTGTTTTTTTTATTAATTGAAAAGTTAATTAAAGGTGATAAAAATTATACATGCCACCGATTTTCGCGCTGCAGGCGTTCAACAGCGACAGCAGCAGCAGCAAAAACAGCAGCAACAATGGCAACAAAAACACGTTTCAATTACACACACACACACACACACACACACACACACACACACACACACACACACACACATATACACCTGCTCTGCTTCTACACCTACCTTTCCATTCATTTACAACAAGTTGCTGCTGCTCTTCCGCTGCTGCTGCTGCTGCTGCTGGCATCTCGCGTGCTCTCTTTCATGCGCTCTCTCGCTTGCCAGCTTTGTAACTGTACAAAACAATTGCGAATTTCAAACGAGTGCAGAACAAGGGCCGCCGCACAGTGGATCCAACTGACTTCTTTTTCGGCGAAAGCCATAACCTTTTGAGAAAGTAAAGATACAGTGGAGTCGCGATAGAATGAACACTCGGTTATGTGAACACTAGTAAGAGTGAACAAATTATTTTATACGTTGACTACTCTAAAGAGTCTAAAAACCTAGTTTTTAACCCAAAACAGACCAAAATCTCAGCATTCTTTAAAAAACTTTAAACGTTATGCATTATCTTTTTCGTTTATCAAATTTTATGCTATGCTTTTCAATCGAAATGAATTTTATGTACTAAATTAGTTAACTTATGCGATGATATGTGAGGAAATATGACACATAAATTCTGTTTTATGTTAAAATTAGAAATAAATTGTTTTTTTTGTTTTGTTTTTTAAATAAATAAAAGAATATCCCGACTAGATTTGAGCATAATGTTATTTAAACATTTTAAACACATCTGATCACTTTCTGATGTGAGTTGGTGCACATCTTTAAAGAGTTCACCCAACGGATTGGAGACTCGGGATTAGATATATCTATCTACCTTTCCTTTTCTCCTCCTTTTTATATCTTTTTTTTAATTATATAATCTTTTTTATAAATAAATAAATAAACACATCATAAAATGTTCGAATCGATAGAGTGAACAAATTTGGTATTGTGAACACCATTGGCTTTAAATAGTTTACTGTATAGCGACGGCACTGTATTGTCAAAATTTAAAAAGGCATATAACAGAGCATTGCTTTAGCTTCTGCGATACATTGCGATAAATATGCTGTGAAGAGAGGGAGCTTAAAATAACGGTAATAGAGTTATATATTATGTACATCAAAAGTCTTATCCTTGCACCTATAAAATGTGCTTAATGCTTAATAAATCGTTAAAATTTTGAAAATCTGTTGGCAAGATGTTTGCAGTTTATTTTGATCTTAGTGTACACACATTCGCCAGATAGACAAACTTTCGAGGAGAACGATTTGTTGAAGAATAAGCACAATTCATGCAAGTATAAGACATTTGTAGCATATAATATCGAACTTTACTACCGTTTTTTGAAGCTCCCTCTATACACAGCTTATTTATCACAGTGTATCGCAGAAACTTAAGGAATTCTCTATTCTATGCATTTGAAGTTTTCAAAATAGCTTTTTAGCTACTTCCTCAAAAGTTATGATTTTCGCCGAAAAAGAAGTCAGTTGGATCCACTGTGCGCCGCGCCTCTGTAGCCATAGCCAAAGTATATTAAGTATACCTCACCTTGGCCGCCGCCATAGTTTGTGCAGCCAAGCGGCAAGCGTGTGTGTGTGTGTGTGTGTGTGTGTGTGTGTGTGTGTGTGTGTGTGTGAAAGAGATAGAGTGTGAATCGCAGCAGGAGCCAGAGCAAAGCAAGACAGAGACACGCAGCAAGTTAATTAAATCCTCATGTATTAATCACGGCACCTACCTCATCCAGCCGAGCGAGCACCCAACGTGCGCTCTATTAATCGGCGGCTGTCCGTCGGAGGCTTTGTCCGTCGGAGGCTTTGTCCGTTGTCCGTACACACACAATGCCCGGTCGTTGGACGCATTTGGTCATTCCGCAGATGACGGCGACGTCGACGCTGACGTTGACGCTGACTGCGAGTCTTGGGTATCTGCGCTTGCGTGATTCTGATGGCAAATTAATTCCTTGGTAATTTGTTTTGATGTGATGTGCGACTTGAAATTGATTGAGATTGTGCTGTTGTTGTTGCACTTGTTTGTCTTGTTGTTGTTGTTGTTGTTGTGCCCGCAACAACAACAAAAACAACAACAACCGCCACAGTGAGCAAAATTCATTAAAGCCGCAGCAAAAATCAATTTCAATGCCAGGTTTTTTTTCGTATCTTTTTTGCGCTTTTTTTACTACCAATTTTTTTTTTTTTAAGTTATTCGTTTTTTTTTAGCTACGCATAAATCAAAAGCGTCTCGCATAACTTTCAATTAATAAACTATTGTTTATATTAGCGGGCTTTTGTTTTTTCATATTAAAAAATTATTTGCTCAATTAATTATGCATATTATTTTAAACGATTGTACTAGCTGAATTTGCTTAAAAAATATACATAAATGTATGCACATGATTGAATTAAGAGTTTCAATTGATTACACATAGCATACTAAATTAAGCAATTCGAAATTAATTGGTTAATTTGTTGGACATAGCTTTGAAAATTTGACAATTTCTAGACAATTTACAATTACAATATCGACGCAGCGCTTAGGCACACACAATTTCAGCTTTATTTCAAGAGGAATAACACGAAGTTAAGCCGAATCCTTTATTTTGTAGTATTTGTCAAATAGTGTTTAATTGATAAACATATCATCCATGAATGGCGTTAAGATGCTAGAAACACCTAAAAGCAGTCACGTATCAACTCATCAATTTTCTGGAAAATATTGAAAAAATGCATTCGCAAATTAAACTAGTTTACAAAAAAACACTGTTTTTCACATGAAGAATCTTCAAATAAGCCATATTTGCTTATGCTCATCACAAGAACAAAAAACCTTCGGAAAAATAAGTGTTAAGTAGTGAAATAATTAAACTAGTTACTATTTACTTACAATACTAAGAATTACATTCTTCCGAGAGCTTAAAACTCGTTGCACTGCTGTAATTTTGGCAAGAATCTATAGACCAAAGTAGCCAAAAACAATTTTTGATCTGTTCATAATAAACAACTTGGTAACGCATTTCTCTGTCGATTTCTAAACCTAACTGCTGTTCAGTGGAAACACTTAGTGGCGCCAGTATGCAGACGAAATAACAAAATACAAACTCTCATAATACCAATTTGTAAAATTCATGTAAATGACAATTCTCGCTATACATAGGTCTATATGTCGGCCTTGTTGCCTTTTTACCCGTTTTTGGACTATTTCAATTCCGATTTAGCTTATTTTCCAAACTCAAACTACTATTTGAAGCGCTTGTCATAGAAATAAGTTCTACATAAGTTACTTTTGGAACACCAAGCGCAAAGTCTTGTACTACATAGCTTATAAATCACATCCTCCCGAAAAAAGGTACATCCTTTCAGCACTTGCACTTTCTTTACCTAAGTCAATCAGCGATCCAAACACCCAAAACAA
The DNA here is from genome assembly GCA_035041775.1 of Chymomyza caudatula. NCBI lineage: Eukaryota > Metazoa > Arthropoda > Insecta > Diptera > Drosophilidae > Chymomyza > Chymomyza caudatula. Next base: position 1,611,116 of record JAWNKW010000217.1, on the reverse strand, counting down.
ATTATATATTTGCCCAAGCTAAGCCCCATAGTTGCACATAAACTATAATTTAAACTGGCAATGCACCTGCAGCGAATGCAACTATACACAACCTTTCCCGCCCACTGATCGTGAGAGAGAGCGAGCGAGACGGAAACTGCCACGCCCCGGCGAAATCTTTAAGAAGGACGTCGTTCGTAATCAAATTAAGTAAATTACAAGCGCTCCAATGTGCAAGACTCGTGTTTTACCAGACTAATAACTGCCGAAAAGCGCCCAAAACAACAAAACCCACATACATACTTTATATGGTGGAAGAGAAAGAGAGAGATCACCAAGTGATCGCCAGGCCAAATGATCATCTGTGCCAAAACAACTTAAGAACTCAATTTGTGCAGATTCCCGCAATCTGTTGCTGTTTCTATCTCTGTCTCCTGCTAACTCACTTGCACTGTAACTTGTATAGAAGGCAGGTCGTGTGCTGGCTGATCTTTGCCGCGTTTCCTTTCTAAATTGATTTTGAAAACAAAATGATCGTAAATTTTGATCGTCTTTGTTGTTGCTGGATGTTACCTTCTGCAAATTACTGAGCTTTTGCCCCAAACCAAGCGAGATCATTTGGGTTTTGCTGTTACTCCTTATGGTTGCTGTTGTTGTAGCTGGCTGGTTGGTTGGTTTTTATGGGCCTTGATTGAGTTGTCATATTTTATTACCGAAAATTTTAGACAACGCTTCGCGCATCGAGGCACAACGAAACGTTTCATTTGCCGACGCGACTTCGATCTGGGCCTTGGCCATGACAAGGCCTGGGCAATGGGCATGGCATGGCGTGGCGTGGCAAATTGTGGCAGCGCCGCAACGAACGCGATCAGTTGACGCTAACGCTGACGGCGGCAGCGACAGCGACAGCGGCGTCAACGACTGCGCATACATTTAACACCTGTGTTGCTTGGCTTCAATGCTTCACAGCGTCTATATGTGTAGGCTCATGTGTGTGTGTGTGTGTGTGTGTGTGTGTGATATTCAGGTGATAATATGCCCGCCATTTTCGTAATGGAAAGTAATTATTGTTTGCGGCAACGAATTACAGTAATCGTCATAAAATGTTTCCCCATGACTGCCTACAGCAACACAAGCAGCCAAAGAGCCAAACAGCCAGCCAGACAGACAGACAGACAGACTGACAGACAGACAGACTGACAGCCCAACACCAAGACCAACAATCAGCGGCAGTAAACAGCAACAGGAACAGCAACAATGCCAAAGACAGAGGCAAAGGTAGCTGAAACCAACGGCAGCCGCTGCCCATGCGCTCCTATAATCAAGGGAAATAACATTTTCAAGCAGCGTTAAAACTAACATTAATTATGTCCGAAACGAACAAAACGATCGAAGGCAACGCCAGCTTCGGCTGGGAATATGGGCATCATTTTTACCAGCCACAAAAGAGACACAAAAAAACAGCACACCCAAAAAAAAAAAACCACAACAAAAAAGGAAAGCATAGCGAAATGTGGCAAGTTAGTGAGCTGCATCTATGAGCACGATATATTTGGTGCACAAGTGAGTAATATTCCCAACAGTTGCGCTGCTAGAAAGCTCCTGTCCAGCTGAAGAGCGCCCTCTAGCGAGCGGATCACTTGGCGCTGATACACCATGAAACGCCCAGCAAAAACGAAAAAGTTACCAACAAATTAACAACAACAAACGACTCATCAAACGTTTTGGGCTACTTAAGCTCGAACAACAACAAGAACAAGAAAAAAAAAGTGAGCAAAAATTACGGCAGCCTAAATTCCGGTAGCCGAATTGTAAATGCTCTACGTGTTAAAATTTGCAATGCTTCAAAACGCACTATCACCTTATTATTAATTCGATACCCAATGGATTGTTTTCTTGATACGAAGCAAATCTAGCAGAATCTTAAGAATTATTTACATTCTACAGTCCGCCTTAGGTTTATAGAACTAGGGTCTATACCTTAAGTGCAAGAAGAAGCATGAAAGCCAGACAGCAATACTAAGGAAATATACAGTGGAGAATGAGCTTCCCAGTCTTATTGATATACGTTTTGCATAGCTTTTACTCTAAGGGAGAAAGGAGGCACTGAAAACTTCTCGCAGAGCAAAACGCGCCCTTTCCCCATAGAGGCAAGATATTGTCAATATATAATAATGTACCAATTTCAGACCGTTACCCCTATAAGCTGTTTTTGTTGTTAATTTTAATAGATGTATAACCAAAATTGATATGTAGACTCTTCTCTTTCTTAACTGGCCATAAAAGCCAGTTATCGGGTTACGGCCTGATGTAAATACAGTCTTTCATTGGAATTGTGGTTTTACTGGTCTCGAAAGAACCCAGTATCATTGTTAGTCGCCTCATACGGCAAGCTTTGACCTGCTGAGGTGATATTCTCTAACCCGCTCACCACACGGGGTTATGTAGAATCATGTGAGCTTAATAAACATAACAATGTGAACTTTTTGGCGAAACAACCTTCTTACCCCCGCAATCCATTTGCCTTGTTATGCCCAAAACACTCGACTTATCGGTAAGAATTTTGTAGATATTTACGTTTATTTTGAGAAAATGAGTACATCGCCCATGCAGAACCAAAAATTGGCCAATTTGAAAAATTTTTCCCTTAAAATAAAATTCAAGAAATATAAAAGACACCTTAAATAATCACTTTAAAAGTAAATATAGTTTCATATTTTGAAAACTAAAGAACTTCTAACGTTCGGATTCCTCGAAACAAGCACTATCTTTGCAAAAAGCAGCAAAAAAGACCTATAACTTCCTAAATACTCTTTTGAACTGCTTACGACCAGCTTGTAAAATCTACTCAATATGCGAAGAGTATAGAAAATTGAAAGCCAAATGCAGCTGAAGATTGAACTAGGCAGCTAGCTGCTCCTGCCCAGAGTTACGCCCCAGACGTGCAGGCGCAACGAATTTGCAGCAGCGTAATAGTCACTGGCAACAATGTTAAAGCAGCGCAGCGTTGACGCCAACGACGACGCTGACGCAGCAGCTGACGTCGACGTCGCATCGATGGCGAACAAGCGAACGACGAACGACGTTAATAAGAAATTAATGTCTTGATCATTTTCGATCGTTATGTAAATCAATCAGGCAAATTATAGCTCAGGGGCTTGCCACAATAATTAGACCCTATTCGTTATAATATGCCAGGCGCAAGCGAAATGGCGACAGAGAGAAAGAGATCGAGAGACCGCAAGAGCGAGAGCCACAACAGCGTTCGATCGACATGGCGTGCAGACGCAGACACTGACGCGCCCCTCACTCGATCCTCTACAGTTGTTGGCATGCAACGCCTTGATGTCTTCTTTGGCCACAAAGGCTGTGACTATCGTTTTGGCCATGGCTAAGACTATGGTTGGATCTGGCAAAGGCTGCGGCCAAGGCGACGTCTTCATTAAAACAACAAAACATTTATGCGCCGCTTTGGTATGTCGATCGAGGCAAGGGATCGTTTGAGAGCTTTTCGTCATGGCTGCTACATAGGGAACTACACCAATGCGGCAATGGCTCACACTGCTGCAACAAGCTCTTAACCAACACAACTTGCTGGTAACAAGATGCGTAAAAATTATTGATTTTCTTTGACTTGATTGTTGTTGGCTATCAGAATTTAATCATAACATGCACGTCGACGACGACGACGACGACGACGACGAGTCGAGCAGCTACAGCCAGCAGCCCGGCTTCAAGCTGATCCTTTTCTGTGCAACATGTTGCCAAGTTAAGTTGCTTGTTGGCCAACGACTTGAATTTTCAATTTTACCTCGGCCGCTGCAAGTAATTTGCCGTGTTGACGTGCCTGGCGTGGCAGATGAGCAATGACCTGGACGGCCTAAAGAGCGGCAGAGCTCAGCATAACTTAGTCTGGACCAAGCAGCAGCCGGCAAATGTGCAGATTACAGCCGCTCGTCGTGTCGATCAATTCATTTTAATGCAAACAACTCATATAAATTCATGTACAAGTTGATGCCACAGCCCAAGTCAGGCACTGGTAGAGTGTCTGTCAGCCAGACGAGTCCCTGGTATGGCAGGGCCTACCAAATTACCATTGTGCAAAGTGCAAAGAAATTCATTAAATTAAGTGCCATACATTTGGACCACTGTGCGGAACACTGTAATGAGGCACGAAGACCCGGCACTGGGCACACACAGCAAGTGGCAATAGTTCTTGTTAATAATAATGAGCTAATAATATTGCATTGCAGTGATCGGCTCATTAAAACCTAGTTAAATATGATCAGTTTGCTTTTCAAGCTGCAGCAACAAAATATCTGCCTTGGCGCCTTTATTATGAGATCTCATCCAACGGTGAATTATGGTCATTCACACTTTGCTTTTTTTAGAGTAGTTCGCGCTTATGCTGAGGAAACCCCTATATATAGGCTTATTAAACGAATTACAAAAGGTCTTCATCCTTTCAGGATAATCACTTTAAATACGGTTTGGTTTTTTATTATAGTCTGTGTAAATAAGGTTCATTTTTATAATATAGTCTTTTAATTTAAAACTTAAGCTAGAAATTGTAAGTTTTTAATTTGAAAACCAGAGTTTTACATCTGTAGATTTAAACGGAACAGCGTAGTCCTTGAACAGCATTATGGCTAGCCAAAAAGCGGCTGTTCATAAGTGAATTCACCACGATTTGTGAGATGTTAAACCTTCAATCACTTCCCTCAGTGGTGACGTCATCAAAGAAGATCCCCAAGTGCTATTCATATCTACTTAACATTTCATACAGAAAAGACGATTTTCAAAGAGCTAGAAAGTTATAAAAGTAAAAAAAAAAACCTATTGTACCTCTTAATTTTCTAAATCTTTCAGTCAGGAACCAGGGGCAATACTTCTTGAATGAAATAGCAGCTTGACAGTTGAAGAATTAGTATTAGTTAGAAGAACTGCTGGTTAAACACCAAGAAAATCACAAAGTGAAATGTAATCGGGTTGCTTCACTTGATAGCTCTTGGAAGCTGTTCGCGACGCACTTATGAAGCAAATACAAGAATGATAGAGATCAATGAACAACGTGTTCAACAGAATACTACCTCAACAGGTCAAAGCTTGTCGTATGAGGAGACTAACAATGACACTGGGTTCTTTCGAGACCAGTAGGCCTTAAAAGGGTTGTGCGTAGGGTTTGGGACCCACCACGTCAAACCACAATAACAATGAAAGAATGTATTTACATCAGGCCGCGTGATGTAATGCTCTTCTCCAGGCGTCTCTGTTTTGGGCGCGCCTTCTCCAATCGGTAATACCAAAGGTAGCTAGTGTGCTCACTATCTGGTCCTTCAAGCGGAGGCATGGTCTGCGCTTCGTCTTGCGAGAGTGGTCACTACTACTCATTTGCCTACTGAGACCAAAGTAACATCTATTGGCAAGAGTGATTCTCCACCTTGACCTTTATGCTGACATAGTTCTTCATTGTGACGGTGGTGTCAAAGTAGACGAAATCCTTGACAACATTAAAAGTATAGATTTCAACAGCGGAGAGTTCATCCGCTGTGTCTCTCTAATCGAAGAAAGCATATACTTTGTCTTGCTCTCAATTACAACCTTGGCAGATTCTCTTTCAATAGCCGCAAAGGCTCCGGTAACTACTCGCTTAGTACGACCGACAATTATGCCTTGTCTGTCTCAGCCAAAAATGGACGTTGTGTGTTGGATTCCCACTAAACACGAACTCCGAGGTTAGTCAGAAGTACATCAGGTAGTAACCCGGTAATGGGTAGTTGTGAAGACGAATAACTTCTTAGGGTTTACCTTAAACCGGCAAGAACGATTTGCTTTAACTGACTCTTCTGGCAACCAGAAAAAGCATCTGGAAGGCCGAACACAAGTCAAACCGACAAGAATTTGGGTGTCTACAAATAGATTATAGCTCATCTTGAACGATGATATATCGGCTTGGCTCAAGCACACCAAGGTAATCAATTTAACCGGACTTAGCCGAAGTTCCCACGTACCAAAAACTGGAACGACGTTTAGCGCGCGGTGTACAAGCAATTTAACACACTCGAACTAGCGGCGGATAATTCATCAAAGTGCCCAAAAATATAGAGAAATGGAATGGAAAAAATAAGAAAAACACGACTTTGACAAGCAATGAAAAGCGGCAAGGGGTTAAAAAAAAACTGATGCGTCAGGGGCGCGTGTTTGTTGCATTAACTTTACAGCTAGTTTTTTAGTCGTTTTTTTCCTGCCAGGGGTTGTGTCTGAGGGTCACATAATTAGCCGCCCTAATGTGGCCTACCGTGCATTTTTTTTACTACAAACTTTTTTATTTGACTGACTAAACTGTTGTTTTTTTGTATTTTTTTTTTTTATTTTTTAGAGGTGCTGGCAACTGGCAGACACACGCCAAACAAATCATGTGACAAGTTTCTAATGAACCTCAAAAATGTTCATGATACGTATCCGGGCACAGAGCCAACAGAGTCACAAATCGTGCGCCCATCGGGCAACATTTGTGTGGCCTATAAATGCTAATGAGTTGGGCCAGTTTTTGTGTTGTTTTTTTTTTTTTTAAGTTAAATTTTTTATAGATTTTACGGACATTTTTTTGGGCAATTTTTTGTGGGTCGTTGGGCGCGTTGTCGTTTTTTTTCTCTGCTTGTACTCTCGGCAGTTGAGATTTGTGCCGCTTGGTGGGGGTAGCGGGTAGTTTTGTACCGTTATGTGTCGCCGAGACCGCTATATGCCCCGGAGGGTTTCTCTTGATGCCCAAATCAGCCCAGACGCTGTCTCTGTGTGTGTGTCTGTGTTGCGTACATTTTGTTCCACTTGAGTTTGTTTGTTTAACGACCTTTGAAATTAGGCAAAACTAAGGGGCATTGGGCCAACGGGCCATGGGCGACCCAATGCAGCAACCCATAGATTAGACAACGTCAGCAGTCATCTAATACTATCAGAAACAACACTAACAACAAAAGCACAGCAACAATTTATACAGTTAATATGCAAATTTAGAGCATCTCCGGCAGTCGCATCATTTGCCGGCCTAATTAAAATTGGGCTACCATTTTTAATTAGATGTAAGACAGTAAAAAAGATAAACTATGTGAATATATCAAATAAAGACAAGAGTAACCGATGGAAGCGTACAGTCATCAGCTTTATATCATTTTACAACTGTGCTCAAAATCATTTTTCTGGCTAGTCAAAAACAGTAAAAGTAGTGCTATCTTTAAAGTTATCAAAAAGTATTGCTATACTTTTGGGTTACTGTGCTTATTATGACCCCAAAATTGCACTAAATTATGCTTGATTAGTTTAAGCATAAGCATTAAGTGGTACTCTTAACCTAAGTGCAAAATTAGCTAACAAAGATTTGACTAATCTTACATGTAAAACATGAAACATCTTTTGGCGCGTCTAGGAGATAAGACCGACTCTTTTGCCATCATGCTCGAATGGTGTGAAGCTGAGTTGGTGTGACGCTCGCATGCCTTTACATTGATGAACTAGTTTTGGGCCAAGCAGCTCTCACCTATGAGACCCGTGTGTTGAGCGGGTTAGAGAATACCACCTCAGCAGCTCAAAACTTGTCGACTTGCAATGACACTGGGTTCTTTTGAGAACAGTAGAGCCAGCCCAGGCCTTAAAACAGTTGTGCGTAGGGTTTGGGACCAATTCCAATGAAAGAATGTGTTTACATCAGGCTTGTTGTTGTTATGGCCAGTTAAGAAGCAGAGCTCTAACCTATTTTGATCGAACTGAAAATAAAAATTTACAATTTTGGAATGCGCCTCCGTAGCGTAATGTTTTTTTTTTTACCAATATCTCTTAACCTAATAAAGTTAGAAGGCTGAAACAAATTTAATTTTGTTCATTATTTTATCTTTTCATCGGTTAGATAACATATACTTTGTCTTGTTTGCACTTATAAGTAGTTTCTCTTCAAAAGCCGTAAAGGCTCCGGCCTCATCTCGCGTAGCTACACAGCTACACAATTTCCATCACAAAGTTGAAAAGGTCCCACGAAATGGCGTCTTTCCGTCATCGCTGGACAACAAGAAGAAGTGCTCCTTTCTCAACCTCAGTGCACCCAGTGCATTAAATAACAAATTTTCGTCTGCATATCTTCAGGAAGACGACAGGTACTAAATCCTTGAGTGGAGACTCTTGACCTTTTGGAAAACATCCTAACGCTATTCGTGCTACTGCACATCTCGCTCGCGCTTTCACTGCTCAGATCTTAAACATTAAACAGCGCCTATTCAACTTCCTCATCATCCGATAGTGATTTCGCATGGATTCGCAGGTTCCTTCTATAAGCCGTGTTTTTCATCGTCATGGCTTACCGAGACTCCTGGCAGTCAGTGAGCGTTGAACACCAAATGCGTTTATCAAGGTAGTATGCAAGCAATGAGAGATATGCGTTCAAACTCCATCGGCGCTACCAGGTTCAGAGTTGTGTTTAAATGAGCGGAGAAGGTTACGGCAGTCCGTTGTGATTGCAGCTTTGTAATGTCTAGTTTTGGTTTTGAACCTTGACTGCTGCTAGGTGGTGCTCAGATGGATCTCCATGGTTCTCACACTGAATCAGTGCCTTTCGTCGATCACAACGCGATCAATCTGCTTGCATGTAGTTGGATCAGGGACAATCATTTAGCTATGTGGATATCGAGATGCTGAAATATGGTAATGTTTCGCGTCGCGTTGAAGTCAAACCGTTGTTCGTGTGCTAGTCTTGTGACTGTAGGACCAAAATTGAAATCGCCTAGAATGATGAGAAAAGCAACGCTTTTATAGAACGATAACTGACAAGCTACTAAACACTCTAGTTCAGTACTCAAAAAGTTAATTCCTTATGCTTAAATAACTCTAGAATTTGATAGCTATGTGTGCCGTGCCTTAACTCTCCACGGCAACTTAATTCTCGCCAAATGTAGCTAATCTTCCGTGAACATGCCAAAGCTACGAAAATTCTTGCTAACAATACTCTAATACCGTATATTTGTCTAAAGCCCCCAGCATTACATTTGCCCATTATCAGTTTTAGTGTTCAAATTCCCCAACGACTTAATATCGATTTCAGCAAACATATGAAGCTGCTTACCATGAACACTACTACGTGGCATGTGGTTCTATACTATATAGTAACAAATTAGTATAGACCCCAAGCAACCAGAACAACAACAACAACAACAAGCAACAGAGAAACAAGTACACAACAAAAACTATACAAAGGCAACAAAAACATTCAAAGTCACAAAGTCAACAAAAACCATAATTCAGATAATTTTATTTATAACACCCTTGAGGAATTATATTTTATTTACTCTTTCAAGTGTGATGATGAGGCCACTGAGCCGCTGCCAAGGCGCACAAATGGACAACCTAGTTGACTCGAGTCCTCGTGCTCGTCCACAACCTTGTCTCTCGAGTTCGAGCAGTGCTGTGTTCAGGAACTGCCCCCTTTTTCTTTTTTTTTTTTTTGGTCTCTCTTGTTTGGTAGTTGTGTGTGCGCTGAACTCTATGAAGTGTCTGTTGGAACTCGGTTGTTGTTTTTGTTAGTGGGCAATTGAGGGTTGTTGCCTGGCACTCCTTCGATTTGCTAACAGATGTGTTTATAAATTGTGGAAATCTGTGTGCATTTTAACATATGAAAATCACGTAGCCTTCAGTGTAACCAACGAGAGCACCCAATGTACCACCCAAAGGCGGTAGTTGGAGTTACGGCGTGGATTGCCAGTAAGCTGAAGAGCAGTTAAAATTGTGGCACATTCATATCAGCATCATTGTCATCATTATCGGCAAGCGGTAGACAGTAGTCCGAGTTGACGGCAACCACAGCGGGTGTTCGCCTTTATTGACGTGCTTAACGGGCCCAAGCGGGGGCTCAACAAACTGATGCGCATTTTATTGATTGTGAGTTGTTTTTGTTTGTTGGCTTGCGGTTTCAGTGGTTCTTGTTGTTAAACGGCCTTATATTTATAGGAGTTTCCCAACTTAAGTCAACCCATTCCTATTTTGGTACTAATTGGTTTTCAAGCAACTAAGCAGCGAACTTCTTCTGCAGAAAATGTTTGCAATTAAATTTCACTTAAAACATTTTTGAGTAGCAACAACAACTGTAAATTACAACTACAGACACAACTAAATAACAAACGGCCATCATTTGAATGTTGGTTGCCCTTTATAAGACTCGTATACGGAATATGTGGCAACTCATGTTAGTGGCTTTTTGGTATTATTTCTAGTATTTTTATTTGAATTGACAGAAAAATCAGGAATGTGCATTGTAACCGTTTAACAATATTAAAAGGATCTTAACTGACCACCCTTATCGGCATACACGTTTTCCAATAACTGAAACCTTTTAAACCTTTGCTCAAACCGATCAAACTGTATTGAAACTTAAACCAAAATAACGTTTAATTTAGGCTTTTTTATAAAATGATCGAAAAATAGCTCTATTAACTCGAATTCATTGCTTCGTATGACACCCATTATCTCCTTATCGATTATAAAGCAGTATTTGACAGGCCGTTAAGGATCGCGTGTCTGAGTTCGGTGTCCCTGCAAAGGTGGTGCGACTTTGCAGAATGAAGTTGAGCAACACACGCAGCTCCGTCAAGGTATGAAAGAACCTTTCCGAAACTTTTGTTGTCGGGCGAATCTCCCTCTTTTGCGATCACTTTAACTTTGTGATTGTGATTGTGTCGCGAAGGGCCGAAGTACACAGATGATATCGAAATCATTGATCGTACTAAGCGAGCAGTCAGCATTAAAGTCAAGCGGAGAATCACCCATGCCAATAGAAGCTAGTTTGGTAGCAGTGACCACTCTCGACAGACATCTGGTTTCTTGAATTTTTTCATATTTTCACGAGGAATATGAAGATAAAGGCTAAAACGAGAAGCCGGTTATTTCTAATATTATATATAGGCTGGAAATACCATTCAAAATCATATCATATTGAAATCAATCGTAAATATTGTATTTTACCATTCTGAATCTCAAAGCCTACTATTATTTTGTCCCAAAATTGTGCACAAAGTCTGGAAACACCTACTTATAGGAACGGAAAGCGAAACAGAAAGAGTAAGATGAAGAGGGATAGGGCTAGGATTATAATCTACCTAGAGAGGGGCAAGGAGGATGTGAGCGAAGCGTGAAGGAGGCGAAACGAAACAAAAATCGGCTTGTTTCATCATATAGCTTTTGGAATGAGGATAAGAAAGAGGAAAAGTTGGAGGAATTCCTTTTTCTTTTGTCCACCTCGAAAGGGGCAAAGGAATTGTGAGCGAAGCGAGAAGGGGGCGGAGTGAAACGTAAATCGGGCTCGGATCATATGTCTTGAAATGAGGAGGGTGAGGTAGAGGATGGGGAAAAGAAAAGGAGGAAGGCGAACGGGAAGAGGAATATGCTCTACCCCGAGAGGGGCTCGGGGTTGGCATGCGGAGCAAGCATAGGGCGGAGCCCCCTAAATTTGAATAAAATTGCGTGCACAAAATTAAATTAAATTATTGAAAATCCCAAAAACTTTTTTTTCGCAAAACTAAAACATCACTGTTTTTTCTGATAAGTCTGATAAGTACTATGCCGATTACGATTTCAGACAATCATAATACAAGTGTTATGCTTATACGACGGCATCATTTCATAAATATTGAACCCAAAAGTGTGAACATTGTGTGTCAACAATTTGAATAGTTTTAGTCGCAAAAACCTCAATAAATTAGTTTGTGAAACGCAAGAATTACTTCCACACGAGCCAAAACGCAATCTACGAGAATCTTTAGAGATTTTGGAGTTTCTGAGCAATGTTGCAAAAAAAAGTGTTTCTAAATGGACAGCGTTTTAGTACAATACACATTTAAAGCTGCAGGGTAACACATAGTCCGGAATTTCCTGGACGTTCTTAGTTGTTTCTTTGTTTTTTTTTTTGTTTTTTTTTTGTGGGGCTGCTATGTAATTTACTTCCGTAGCGGCGTTTTAAATATATCCGACGTTCCGCCGCAAAACATGGCCCAGGCAACACCCACCACTTCCTAATTGTGAAAACCAATTTGCGCTGCTATAAATTAGAAAGACAAACGACGCCGGCGTTGGCGTTGGCGTCGACGCTGACGCTGACGTTGACGTCGGCTTTAGCTAAAGTGCTGTCTATGGCCAATGTGCAAATGGCAACACGATGGCGACGGCACCGACAACGTTGCCAAAAGCGTCGAGCATTGGAGGCAACTTGCTGCTATGACTGTCTGTAAACACACACAGATACACATTCATGTGTGTGTGTTTGAGTGTGTAAGCGGCGTTTGCATATCTTGGAAATTTGCATAAATAGACTTTAATTGTTTGCAATTATAATGCGAACGAGTAAACCAACCCAACCAAGTTGGAACAGGAGCTGCTCCTAGAGCCCTTTGGCAGTTAATTATGCCGACTGTGTTTTTGTTTTGGTTGGTTTTACTCTGTTAATGTCAACGACTTATCGACTGAGTTGTTTTTGTTTTTTGTGGCATCTTGCAGACTCTTTTGGCAAGGAGCACAACGTTGACGATACTGAATTGGACGACACGGAGGAGACCGGCAGCAATGGCAGCAGCAGCGCTGCCAAGCGTCGACGCTGCCGCACCAATTTCAACACCTGGCAATTGGAGGAGCTCGAACGCTCGTTCCAGAACAGTCACTATCCAGATGTATATATGCGTGAGGCATTGGCCATGCGTTTGCATCTGAAGGAGGCACGCATTGCGGTAAGTGAGCGATGCCACCAATGACATTGTTAATTTTTTTTTTTCGCTTTTTTGTGTGAATTGCATGCTCATTGTAAAACAATTTGTTGCCAAATGCAACTCAATTACTCAATAAAACCAATTACCTGACTATTTTTATTCATTATAACTAATTTTATTTCATTTCCAATTGCGTTTCGTGTCGCTTGTTGTTGTAATGATTTCAATTGCATAGACAACCAACAGCAACAACAACAACAACAAACAGCCTACGGAATGCATCTATCTATATGAATGTATATCGCATGGCTTTAACCCTTTTGGCATTATACATTTGGCTTGCATGTCAAGCGTGTGATTATCATGGCCAGCTCTCTGACTCTGAATCCAACTTCATGCCAATGTAATGCAATGTAATGCACATTGGGCTAAAATTGTTTCTTGACATGACATATCAATTTGTCAATACACAAAAACGACAAGTTCCAGTCTAATTTATAGGCAGAGACGCTGGCAGAGCAGTGTGAGGCACTCTTTGCTTCATGCCAAGCGACAGACGACAGCAACGGACAAATGGACAAGTAAGACAGACATTAGACAACAGGCGGCGGCTTGTTAAAGCGCAGCCAGGCTTTGTTCATTCAAAGTAGCTTCTATGCGAACTCTCCTTAACTTTTTAAGAGTTTCAGTGCAATCGACAAGACCTTTCTATACCCTTATTCTAGTAAACGGAGTGATTTCAAAAAAAAAATCTGCTGCTTAGTAGTCAGCAAATCAAAGCAATCAACAAGCATCCGCTTGTCATCAAAACGAAGTTTAGACCCATTTGGAAAAGTTTACTTTATTAATGAGTGTAGCTTATTTTACACTAGGCAACAGTTTGATCTCAATGAAAGGCTCATGGCTAAGACTCACGAAACCACGAAATTTGTCTGTCTGAGAAACATTGAACCTCATCTTGATCGGAATAAAGCCTACTATAAAATCCTAAACTATTGTCACATATAAGTACACAAAGTTTTTCTTCGACCTTAAGGCAGTTACTTCTACCAGATGGGATGTTAGTTTGGGATGTTAGTTTGACGGTTAGAAAATACAGTTGGTTCATATTCTTCTTAACTGGCCATAACAAACCATTACCGCGTTACGGCTAGATAATCTGGGCTGATGTTTTAGTAGCTCCTTTTTGTAAGATGCTAAGACTAAGCCAACGACTAAGCTTCCGGGTAAATTAAATTTGATCAGATTATCTGGCTATAACAACCGCTATCAGGCAAGGCCGTGGAGAGAAAATCCGGGCGCGAGGTGACAACTATACGGATCACTTTTAAAGCTTTTGAGAACACCCTCTCGTTGGGCATGCTAACAGGCGCCTCTGCCTATCGCACTTATTTGGTCGTAACCAGTTATTATATTGTGAAGTATAAGTGAAGACGTACCCTCTTTTGATCGTAGAGAAACAGGCGCCACATAGCAACGGACGCACTTTGCTGCGGCGGTTACCTTTTACGCCGTGCTACCGACTTTGCTATATATACTTTATGGTGTCTTAGTCATTTCCCTCCAGATGCTAAACACATACCTAATTTGTTCGCACTTATTTAATCTAAACCTTCTCCCTTGGGTACAGAATGACTTTGAAGGTAACTAACGACAAAGACAAGATACCTTCAAATCTGCATGCGATTTGTAAAACTAATGTTCGCTTCTTCAATTAAAACAGGTGTGAACTCAGGTAGGAATTGTGGCGGCTTAAAAATTAGCAAGAATTTGCCGAAGACGCAAAAGCTTCTGAAAATGGAAGCTCGGTTAGCTGAGAGACTTAGGAATCGACTTCCGGTCGAATCGAGGGTGTTAAAAATAGCGTTGCAAAACTCTGCACAAAGTTAATATGCACTGTACAGAGCAATACAAACAATTTGCTGCACATTAAAAAATGCACAAAGCATGCAAATGACTTCAAATTGACACACAAACGCAGACACATACTTACTTATTCAATGGCGCGCTGACTACTTGTTGTTGTTGCTATTACCGCAAGCCACCGCCATGCACCAACACACACACACACACACACACACACACACACACACACACACACACACACACACACACACACACACACACACACACACACACACACACGCACACCCGCGCCTTGCAACGAGTTGCTTTTGGTTGCGCTTCAGTTGCTCAACAAACTGCTTAGCGATTAGCGACGCCATTTTGTTTGTCGTCATCGCTGTCATTGTTGCATTGGTATTAGTACTTTAAGTTTAGTCTCTATCTCTCTCATTACAGGTCTGGTTTCAAAATCGTCGCGCCAAATGGCGAAAAAAGGAGCATACCAAAAAAGGACCCGGTCGGCCAGCACATAATGCACAACCTCAGAGTTGCAGCGGTGCACCGATACCACTACCAGAACTCCGAGCTAAACAACGGTAAGTAGAGGCAAGCAGTGGATCAAAGCGGAACAATTGTTGTTTATCGTAGCGATTTGTCCCGAAATTGAGGCAAACGCAAGTTATCGATTTGGGTCCCGATATCTGACGCACTTCAAGAGCGTTTATTTTCACACACTTGCACTGAAAAACGTGCGATGTGATGCACTTTTTAGAGTAAAGAGAGAGACACCGCATGAGCAGCATCTTTTTTGCCGTGATGTGTCACTTCCACCTGAGGCATCTGTCCTGGCTTGGTGCCAGTCACTTAGCTCGCTCGTTTTATTATTTGCCACAATATTGCATCTTTTGAGCCACAATGCAAATGTGTCGAGCTGTGGTTAAGTTGTGACTTGCAATAAAGTTAATGCATACGACTAACAATTTTGGCCATCTCCTAGCGAGTTTTCGGCTTCCATTTCGGAAGAAATACTTGAGTTTTAAGACGACCAAAATTTTAAGCCAATTTTTAGTTTCTTCGATAGAAAGATAGTACCTGTGTACTGTAACTCCACTGTGCATCCTTCGGAATTTATAATCAGAAAGAGATGCATGTTTTATAGAGCGGTGTAGAAAATACAGCCTTTTGGAGGCATTTCCAAATATTTTTTAACGATTTTTGAGAAATGAAGCCAGTATTAACTAGCTATAGAACAGCTTCTACATATCCTTGCTCGTATTCCGGAATAAAAATTAGCCGATAACGATTACCCGTATAAGGAACGACAAGTTTTAGCAGATCATAGTACGAAAGCTCTTTTTAGAACCATCGCGTAGTATGGGTTCATCCCCTAATCAACCCTCCCACTCCCCCTTACATGCACCACTGGAGCTATCCCGCTCTAACTTCTTGACTGCCCATAACAGCCAGTGACCAGGTTACGACCTGATGTTGAGCACTCTACCAGTCGCCTCATAACATCTTTTATTGGGAGGGGGGTTTTACGCAGTGGGTCCCAAACTGTTAAAATTCTGTGGCAAAATCGCTGCACACATTTGCTCACTGCCCTTAGACCGGATGATGATCAGAGCAGCTACCACCAGGGGCACCATATGTGGGTCAAGTTAGCATGGAGAGCATGGGTTCTACTGACTCGTGACTCGTTGTGTACGTTAGAATCGGTCGTAAGTGTATTGGGAAAAGATACACTTCAAAGACTTTCCTCAGCGTACTAATAACTACCATACACAGAGCAATCGGTTGCCCAACACGCGGAGTTATATTTAAGTTAATTTTCTTGCAACCAAAATGTACCGTGGTTGGGCAACCAATTGCTTTGGGTATGCCCGGCACAAGTAAGCGATGCATCTCTCATTGTGCTGCTCTAATATCAGTAATAGATATTTATATATATCGCTTTTGACTTAAATTGTCGTGATGCTTAATATTTTCGATTTTCAAATCGACACACGTTTTTAATTGGCTAATATTATGCACTGCTATCAAAAAAAGACATTAAAATCTATGATAAAAATGAGGAGACGCCTCATTAACTTCGCTGCTTTATTTCGATATGTAACTTCCGGCTCAATAACTATTTCGATTTCGTTAGATTCTCTGCTATATAGTAACTAACTGTTTTTTAACCACATTTACGCACAGGGCACAGCAGCGCAAACGCATTGACAAGGCCATCGAAAGACAGGCGCGAAAGCTGCGACTCAAGGGCATAGAGGTCAATATGGCACAGCTGAGAGCGGACTACTTGGCGCAGCACGGCGTTGGTCAGCCAGAGAGCGACGAGGAAGCCGATGCCCAGTATGAAGAGGACGATGAGCTGCCGATTGATGTGGTTGGTGTGGGTGGTGATAGCCTGGATAATTCACACAGCTCCGGCACAACGGCCACAACGACGACAACAAACCAAAGAAGCTGCTGCACCCAGGCACAGGACGATAGCTGCGATGGCAATGTGAATGCTATTGGTGATAGCGATGGTCATGTTGCTAGCGATGTGCATAATATTGGTGTTGGCAATAGCGATAACTCCGCTGTGATAAAAATGGAGCCGTTAACTTTGCCAACGCTGCCGGCGCCAAAGGCGTTGCAAAAACAGCTGCCAAAGCCTTACAATTCATCCTTTAGCATCGAAGCGCTGCTGGGTGATGGAACACAAACACAATACACTGCAAATAGATACAATAACTGATACAGTTACTATAGAGCTATAGCTGCAAATACATAGAGTATGTTTTGGCATAAATATTTAGCATTTATGGCATACAAGTTGACATAAAGATCTTAAGTTGTTTTATTTCAGTTCGTGTGTTGCACGTAACATTCCATGGGGCAGGGTTAAGTTTTGTGCATATTTTCATATGCGTTTTAATTTCCAGCAAAGTGGCCTGCGGCTGTGAGTGTCATGGTAGGTGTGTGTGTGTGTGCGTGTCCATTTGTGTGAAGTTATGCGAATGAGTGAGCAGAAGGAGGAGGCAGTGCATCCATCAAGTTCGCACGCCGCACGCAACAAGCTGGACAGTGGTTGCAGCAGCGTTTTCTGTTTGCCATTTTTTACGCAGATTATCTTATTCTACATAACCTCAACATTGATCGATTGAAAGCGAATGTGTTATCGAAAAGCCGAAGCTGTTTATATTCCGGAATTCGGCGGCAATTTGACAGCAGGCTATCGTCGAAACCAATTCTTTACCCGGTGATGAAACTCTCTAAGCTGTACATCGCGTAAGATTTAATGATTTTGCTTTTGTCCGTGAGCAAAGATGCTGGGTGTACATAAAATATCCATTTACATATTTCGCCTTGAAGAACCTACGTGGGCGTTGAATTCCGCTTACGATTGCGCTGCCTTAAGACCATTTATAAGATCAAGGCGATTCACGAGTCGCGGTTTTGCGCATACTAGTTGTAACCCCGCAGTCGGATCCCGACTGCAAATTAGAATCTTTAAACTTTTGCATTCAAAATCATTTAGCATTACTGATTTCTCTCTCCTTTCGCTCTATGATTTATATAAGCCACTGAGCTGTGAGTCACAGCTATGCAAGCTCCGGCCGCCGATCACTACAGTAACCAATCCATGTAAAGACATCTCCATATTAAATACAGGAATTTCGTTTTTTATTGATTTCATCTATGATTTTCCAAAATATATGAACGAAACTTATATTTTGCACTTCTTAGAAAAATTCCCTACACAATGATATAAGTTTCACCCATATTTATTGGCATATAGTTGGTGGTAAAGGGTGAACAAATGTTTCCTTAGCCATTTATATAATAGATGAACTAGTAAATAAACCGCATTCGACTGAGTTTTTCAATATGAGCGAAATTCAACAACCATTTGAACTTACTAGAAACGCTTAGATCATTTCAACCCAAGTGGTTTAATTGATGCTATCATAAAAATGCTATTTGGGAGTATTGCACCGCAACCTAGAGATCTATTGTGCCTATTGTTGCCATCATACCCGGTAACCAAGTATTATGAATTGTCAAGAAACAGATAGTTTCAAATCTTTATAAACAAACCAAGTATCGTCTATAAGGCAAAACTTTCTGAGTAAGTATATCGCACCCAGCACAGCAGCTTCGTAATTTCCTAATTGAGAAATCCCGAGCCCCATATTGTGACGATGAAGAAGAAGTGACGCTTCTAGTACAAAGTGTAGGCTGAAATTGACTAAATGTGACTATTTGTGACAAGTAGTAGGTAATGTTTCAAAAGCATTAAAATTCCTGGTGACGTCATATATTAGCAAACGCTCTGAAGATTCGCAACAAATTCACATTGGGGTTAGGTGTATGAAATGTTTCCAATCCAAGTCACAGACGGATAATATTAAAAGGAAAGTTTTAAGTTTCTAACTGGTAAGTTCTGCGATATAGGGGCCACTCGATATTTTCGATATTAATAGTTGAAAATATCGATACTATCGATAGTGCCAACATTTTCTATTTGAATGAGGTATTTTTAAGCGAATGTTTCAGCTTGAAAAACGCATTAGACCCCACATTGCAAAATAATAACCATTTAAAAACAAGTTTTCTAATAAAATTATATGTGCAAATCAACATTCAAAATGAATCTTCATTATTAAATGTTCTATAAGATAATACGTGTTTCCGATATTCTCGATATTTCGCACATGTCTTTGGTTTTATTAAAATAGCTCCATGCTAATGACACTCCTTTCCTTGTACAAACCGATTTTTTAAATTTATGGTCGATCATATTTTCCAGTATACAAAGAAAATATGCATTTATCAGAAAACTGAAACTCTTTAAAAAAGTCAAATATGCAGGTACATATATATTCCACCTCTTTCCTGCAGCAACATATGCAATATGTTTGTATGCATATGTGTTATTTAATATTCGAAGTTTGCAAAAATGTAGTCATTTTGTAGCTTTTTAAAAAAAACTCCATATTTAAGAAATGTATCAACGATCTATACTATCGATAGTACCAGCGATAGATTTGCAGCTCTATACTCGGCTGTTGGTATCTAAATAGCACGTCTGAACAGTCTTTAAACAATATTATTAAAAGTTATCGTTATAAAGATCGATAAATGTAGCGATCTTTCAACTTTCATATACAATATCGCAATTGAGTTATGTATAAACCATAAAAAACTATATTTTACGACATTACATCGATATATTCAGTGTTGATTTGTGATATAGCCACGATTATATGACCTTGAACATTCGTAAGCTAAGCAAATATATATATATACATATATTATATTAAACTTCAACTTAACAACCGCTTTAAACAAGTTCTACACTATGTCAACTGAATATTTTATCTATTTAGGCTATTTCAAAATCAAAACATTCGCACAAGATTAAAAGACACGATATTGTTTTTTGGCCATGGTGCGACAATGCAGTCAAAATACAGTTGTATCTTACAGATACTTTTCGCTGAACGCATCATCAAGCTCACGCTCACTACATGGCCAAAAGGCAATTTTCGAAATGCAATGCCAACTTGGCTCTGTTGGCAGAGACCAGAAACGACTACGACTGCGACTGTCGGCCACAAATGTAATACACACATCAGGCAAATAAATTAGAAGGCAACTCCTTCGGCAGAAGCGTCAGGCGAGGCGCGCCCCCTTGTACATGGACATGGAAGCGGACGCGCACAGGCAGAGCACAGTCATACAAAATGGAGCCACACATTTGTTGCCGTTGCCGTTGTCGGTGCCGTCCTCCATTCGGAGAGTAATGCAGACAATCCGTCATGCAGGTGTGAATGATTCATTAATTTCTCGCCTTCATACGAATTTTCAGTTAACATGCAAGCGGAACCGAAACGAGCCGCAAAAGAGTTACGCAGCAGTCAGACATTGAGGACGACTTGGTGGACGTCGTAGCATTGCGGCGCATGCCTGCCAGCTCCATGCTGCTCCAGCTTAACGTCTTCATTACGCACGGCCTCGGCTAACGTTTCGGCTGCTCCAGCGCGCTCCCTTCTGCCATCCTCAGCCGGCATTGCAGTTGCCAATTTCGTTTTGCATTTTCAATTTTGTGGCATTTCCTCTGCTCCATTGCTTTGGTTTGGTTTAGTTTGGCCTGAACTTCCAGCTTGCAGTTTGGGAGTTGACCATGGCCAGCAGCGGGTGGTCAAGTGTGCGCAGCTGCCTAACCTGCTATATGCATCTCTATACTTCTTGTACTCTCCTGAGCCCTTTCGCACCTTTTATGTGCGTCCTTGCACATTTGTGCGTTAATTAGTTGATGAGTTCGCACAGTCCAGCGCCGATTTATGTGCAGTTTTGTGTTTCTTCTTATAGTTTTTAATTAAATCAAACTATAAACAAATATCAAATTGGTTTTGAGCGGTTTTGCGGAACAAAGACAGCGATTGTGGTTGTGAACCCGGCCAACGCACGGCAGTTCATCGAGTTTGTAAAATATGTGGTCTTAAAAGCGAAGAGGGAAAGCAGCTCAGGTAGTACCGAAGCTCAAATACACTTGTCGATTGCTTAAGTTCTTCCTTTAACACAAACTGCTTTTATGACGTTTATTTAAAGCAGGCATCGGCAACTGTAAAAATGTTGTATGTGCTCAGCACATTGACAACTTTTCTCTGCGGACTCACATCTACCGACTCAAATTCTACTGCCGATCCCTGATTCCTGGCTCATATTTTAGTTCCAATAGACAAAAGGATGCGATTTTTAATTGGTTTAATTTGGGAAAACGCGCTAGCACGATGTAGAAGGAACTGGCCAATATGCGCGAATTAGAAGCAGTTATTATTATCACGATTTCGGCTTAATTGTTGCCAAAAATGGTCTCGAGAACCAGATTGTTCAATCAAAGTTTGTATCAAATAACCTTTTTCCAAAACTGCACAATTGTCTTTCACAGTATAATTACCTTTCCCAAAAATATACCAAAAACAATTAAAAAAATACCATAAACTTCAATCCCAACCTTGAACATTATCGTGCCTCTTGAGATAAGCCTAATTATCTGGGAACATTTCAAACGGGTTGCATCGGTCATTTATGATCACACTGGTGATTTATAATCACCTTCTTGTTCTCGCATCACACTGAACTAGTACTTGCTTCGGGTATGCCTCCTCAAGCTGGTGATGCCCAAATTGCTCAAGTGTCCTTTCAGTCTACAGTGTTCAATAAGTAGACCAGTTGGAATTCTAATGGAGTTTATGCTCATTTACATTTTCTTGAACCTTTCAAAGTTAAAAGAGCCTAGGAACTGTTTGGCCTGTCTGAGTCCTGCAGCAGAAATCCAGTCAGTGATTTGTCGCAATCTATTCTCTTCTCTTAGTAGTTGATTACAAGCATTTCTTTCAATGCCACCGAAGTATTGTGGCTCTATCATGTGGCCTTGCAGCACAGTTTCTTGCTCGTTTTGTCCGCAAGTTCAATCCCAGGAATGTTGGTGTGACCAGAGACATATCGAAGTGAGAGTGCGCTTCATCGCCCCATAAGGGTTTCCCCACCAGCTTTAATGTTCTTCCTGCAGCCACCCTTATAACGGCTTGCCGGCCTGATAGTATTGCTATTTAGCCTATTTCCCTATTCCGATAATTCCTGTTCAGGTTAATATCTGCGATCGGCCCTTAGCGCAAACTTCGAAAGTCATGTTTTTTGGGGCTATGACTATAAGCAAAAGTTTTATTAAGTGAGGGGGAGCTGCAGACCATGGGTGATTGGATTGCGGGCAGCGATTCCAGAATGTCCCACCGTTTGTCAGTTTGTATGAGTAGCTAGATCTTCGAGACCATACGATCTAGGTACACAAAATTAGATTGATAGCTGCCTTCTATTGCCGGCCTACCGCCGCGTCGTTGAAACAATAAACTCGAAATCGAATTAATACATCAATAGTTATAGTCTAACAGTACCGATTTCAAATTGCAGTAAAATTCCACTACATGTAAATATGGATATATAAAGTATATATAAGCTAAAGTCAAGAAATTTGCTGTGAAGGCTCGTGTGAGCCTATTCGTCAAAACTGCGTTGATATTCCTATCTTCATCGGATTTTCATTCGTGCCGCTGTATCTCTTTTGCTTGTTTGGAGAGCTAAAATAACCTCGCATATATTGTGCCCATTTAAAAAAAAAAAAGTTTTAAATAGGTATACAATATGTTAAGGAGCAAAGGCAAATCGTTCGCAGAGGCTGTGAGGGATGCAATCTAGAAAATTTTAAGAGCGATTTGTTTATTGGGCGCACATAAAAATTTATGTCAACTTTGAGGACTCGAGTTTACAAAACAATTTGGTGCTGTCACCGACATCTAGCACCTCCTAGAGATAAACGGACGGATATGGCTTTATGAAGACGTCTTTTAGTACCGTGCAATATATGGCCTTGTCTGCTTCTGGCTGTTACTTACATTGCATAAATAGATAAAAGCCGATGGGAACAGGGTATTCACACATGGCATGCAAAAATAAGTAGTGGTTTTTTTAAATTTGCATTAGTTATAACTCAGGGCGATAGTTTTGTAACTGTGACGTAAAGTGCGCCACTTCGCAGTGCTGCAGTCCACTAGCTACTATATACTTGCGGGAAGTTATGCAATTTCTGCTGTAAATATATACATATACCGTTGCACAGGCATTAAATCATAGATTAACTCTTTTATAGACGGTTTCTTGGATGGTTGTTTTGCAAACTATAGTGGCTTAAATGACAAATGCCTCTAAGCTCTAACGCAGTCCCGGGAAGCCATGGAGTGTCAATTGAATTAAACGAACACAAATTCAACAAAACCAAAATAAAGTAAATTAGATACACTGTTCAAAAGTTATAGGCAATTGAAAATGTTTACCGAAATCTCAAATGAACAAAATCAACGTAACGTTCTGAAATTTGGTAACTAAACTATTCAAATCTTCATAGAACGAGGTTTCCAAAAAGTTATGGGTCCAAATAATTTGGTTTATTAATTGCCGAGTTACATTACTTTAAACATAAAATTTAATTTAATCAGCGTTTAAATTAAAGGTCGTTATAATACCCTGTACACAAAGTATTATACAATTGTGCAATGTATGTAACAAGCAGAAGGAGGCGTGGCAGACCATATGTTCTATCGGCAAAATTGATCAGGAGCAATTGTCGAGTCGATATAGACATGTCCGTCTGTCTGTCAGTCTGTCCGCTTTTTAAACAGCGTTGTGCTTCTTGTTGAGTTGTTGGTGTTGTTGTTGTACAATGATGCTTTCCCAACCAACCAACATTCGAGCGATTAGCGAAAGTCTTGCAAATGAGCTCGCATGAGAGTAAAGAATGAGTGTTACAGTTATTGTTCGCAAAACACTCGCATAAAAGCTTTGCAGCGAGTGTTTTGCAATAAAAATGTGAGCAGCGGACTGTCACGCAAGATATTAACGAGAGTCTCGCAAAATGCTCGCACAAGAGCTTTGCAGCGAGTGTTTTGTGATAAAAATGCGAGTGCAACAGAAAATGTAAGACCCATACCAAAAATACCAATGGAAGAGAGAAATAGAGTGAGAGGAATGATTGACATTAAAAAGCAAAGCATTATTGAAAAAAAAATCGTTTTTGGGAATGAAACTCTTAAAAGACTCGCAAGCGATATGTTTTACAAGACTTTTCTGATATTTCTAACGAGTCAAAAGAGATATTGCCAAAGACTCGCTAACGATATTTCGTGCAATAGCTTTTGCTGCTACAAACTGAACGACAGATGAAACTTTTCGCACCTTTTCTGCTTCACCTATGCGATATCTTTTGCGAGCGTTTGGTCCGCTGGGTTGCTTCTTCGCTTAAGCTCAGTGTTTTTGCTGTCCATACTTTGTATTGGGTATTAGATATAACGTATGTATGTATGTATGTGAAAAGTTTTTAGGACGTCCAATTAGACCACACAGCTTGCGGAAATGCTGCCTTTTTATACCCTGTACACGAAGCTTAAAAGGGTAATATAGATTTGTGCAATGCATATAACAGACGAGAGGAGGCGTGGCAGACGCTACGGGGGTAGCGATTGGATCATATCCGTTGATCTTTCCGTATGAACGTTGAAAGCTCGGACACCACAAGAGTTGAAAACACAAAACTTTTGCCAAAAGATGCTTCATCAAGCATATAAAGTTTGTCGAAACACGTCGATATCTTACCTCTCCGCGGCTTACACCCACAACATAAAAGCTATCCAATTGATACTTGAGACAGTTATGTACATTGTTACTGTGCATGTGTAGTGTTCAAGATCAGATGGAAACTTTAAAATATATAGGTAATAATGTGCCGACTCCTCATCCTATAAAAAATACAAAATATCACATATTATTAAAATTTTAAGGTTAATATTTATTTTAGAACACCGAAACTTGGTACGTAGACTCATGTTACACTTATAAACTAAATAATGTGGACCTTTTGCCGAATCATCCCCCTTACGCGCTTAGTACAATTACCTTGATTGCAGACATTTTATTATCATGGATACAGAGTATCCCAATGTCTGCATCAAATATATTTGAATAGCCTATAAAAACGGGCTTTCAAATTCAATTATCAATGGAAAATAGTGCTATATAAACTGTACTTTTCCTGTCACTTAAATTATATCATATATTTTGATTTGCATACAAGTACCTAGTCTTTCGTCACAAGTTTTTTACCTAGAAGACGTTTTTTTTTTTGTATACTAAAATAGGGAGCTTCGCTGCTCGTTCCGTTCGCCAACCCCCATGCCTCTCTAAATCATATTCTTCTTCCCAATTCGCTTCCCGTTTCTCTTCATGTTTCACCTTGCCCACATACTCCTCTTCCCCTTCTTCCTCCTCCCCTAACTCTTACTAAGACCAGCTGGTTTCTCATCTATTGGCGGGCTTGCCAGTTGTAGGCGTTGCCCGGCTCTGTGCACAGTTTTGGAAACAAAAATTAATGGTAGGCTTTGAGATCCTCTGTAATTTTTGGTAGTTTAACGATCTTTTGCCCACCAAAATGAAACTTTTTTCAAAAGAGCTATAAAGTGGATCAATTCGATTCACGTTTCACTCTACCATTTGTCTTAACAACATTCAAAATTTTAGACTCATTTTTAAAAACAGCAACATTGTTTCGAAATTCAACTAAACACTTCGCCAGGGAGGAGGACGACGATGTTGCACAGAGATCAAAAATATATAACAGTTATGAAAAGAAACTAGAATTAAGACAAAATTGTCTTAATATATAATGTAAGCTTTTTATGAACCTGAGTTTCGATTAGACTCTTCAAATTTCTAACATGAAACTTATGCAACTCATTTCATGGCATTAAATGATTCAATTATTCACTCGCACATTCAATTAGACATTCATTTCGTTTAATTTTTCATTTGTCCAAACACTACGAAATTAATCAACTTTTTAGCTAATGTCAGTTATCATTTTCAATTGAATGCATTCACTTTCTGTGTGTGTGTGTGTGCAACTGTATTAATTGAATGTGCCATTCATTTAGTTGTTAAATTATAGCTATACCCTAACATTTGTGCTGCACAGCATCTCACTAAGCAGATCAATTCACACGAATTCGCTTGAGTTGCTGACCAAAGTCGTAAAAAATGTTGACTGATCTTTCGTTGTACCTTCATTTGTTGCTCTGTTGTTGCAGCTTAATACCGGCAACAAGAACAACAACAATTCATATTTTTTTTATTACACCTACTTGGTGAAGCTGCAGCGCTTCGGAATGAACCAAGGGACCAACCGGCCAGTTGAGTGCCCCAAAATGAAGGCGTTAACCAACTTTAATACATTTATTTGGGGCACAAAAAGCAATGGCATGGTTTCAGGTTGATGCGCAGGCGCAACAGCAGCAGACGTTGCCATATCTGTCCAAAGTAATAATTATGTTTCACGTTGTTATCCTAATTTACGTGCCGCAACAGAGCAGAGCAACGCAGCTCGGCGAGTCTCCTGACTTGACAACAATTCCAACATTCGCTGCTCATATTCAATGTTGCCTGGTTCCTGAACTTTGCGTGTCTGCCAATGCCTCAAGCGCTCCGCTCCGACTGCTGCTCCTCGTAGCTCCTCGCAGCTCCACGTACTTGACTGTTCCAATGCGGCGCATTTCACTGGAAAAATATTAAACACAAAGCGAGATACTGAAAATTGATTTCTCACCTTTGTGCACGGCATGAAGGCAAGCGAGCCATTGTTACCTTTTAATTTTTTTTTTTGTTTTTTATTTTTTTCGTGGGTTTCTTAGCTTACTTTATAATTAATTAATATATATCGCCGCTTGGACGCTGGGTTGGTCGTAACTCTGGTCATTTGCTTGCTTTATGGTTAGTCGTGATCACGCGCTTATTGAAACGTTGTCAGCTTGAAGAGAACCTCATGGCACAAACATTTCAATAAACAGTTTTAAGTCTAGGTCTGAGCAACAACCTTGAACCTAGAACCTACATAGAACCAATCTAGCAACCAACGAACCAGACAGCCTGTCTGCATAACTTTGCCTAAGCACAACGCTCCACACGGTTCCCGATCGTAAATAAGAATTTATCTGTGAATTTATTGCATCATCGAGAAACTTTTCAATTCTCCTGACCAAACTTTGTTTATCTATATATGTGTGTCTGAGCACCTGTTGCTCTTTAGTGTACACTCTCATCAATGGGAAATTTATATGTCATATTTTCTTACACCATTTTTTGTAGCTTTTAATGTGCTTTCAAAGGCTTAGTTAGTTTTCTTTAGTTTTCCGCTCAGCGTTTTCAACTGGCAGCTACAAGTTCTTTATATACCAATCAATGCTCTTTATGGCTTTTTATAGCGTATTATATTGAGCATTATGTCCGCTGCTTTGCAGCTTTAAAACCTATTTGTAAACTATATGAGTAACCTTACCAAAACAGTTACTTAATTAATAGCTTTTGGTTGGCGTTAATCGTGAAAATGAACCAAATGCGTTCAGTAACAAGCGTTAAGCAGCGATTTCCCAAGATATAGAACGAAACTGATTGCATCAAAAAGACGCTGGAAATGCGCTATTGCATATTCTTCAGCCTTCATTGAAGGCATATCAATAATCACGAATCTTCTGTAGCCAATTTCATTGATGGCTTTTCATCTGGCCGCCAAATTGACGCTATATTTATGGTTTTTAGTAAAGTGTTCAATTGTGTAAAACATGATTTGCTACTGCTTAAATTGGATTAGCCCGTGTGGCGAGAAACCAGCTCAGAAGATCAAAGCTTGTCGTATGAGGCGACTTTTAATGACACTCGATTCTTCCGAGACCAATAGAGCCACCCCAGGCCTCAAAAGGGTTTTGCGTAGTTCTTGGAACCCACCATGTACAACCCCAATTCTTATGAAAGAAATACATCAGGCCATAACCCGGTAACGGGTTGTTATGGCCAGTTAAGAAGAAGAAATAAATTGGATAGGATTAGGCTGCCGTTCTCTTTAGTACACTGGATCAAGTCCTACTTGAATGGTCGAACTCAACAGGTTTCTTTTTAAAGTATATTATCTAACGCGATCCTGATGCATGCTGATGGTTTGAAACTTTATGTTGAGTATCAGATATCAGCGGGTGAAGTAATCTTCGGGACGATCTTAATAATTTCTTAGAAAGTTTCACTACGTCAAAGGCAAAATGATGAGTTTTTCACGAAGGATTATGGACTATGCAACAAATTTTTGACTTCAATGCAAAGGCCTTTGGCTAAAAAATTCCTTTTCTGGTAAACTTGTGAGCTTTCGAATCTGGACCCTATGCTATTATGGCCATTTGAACTGCGAGATTTCGCAAGTTGCGAAGTCAGTAAATCTCATGTTACTCGTTAACCTTACTACCGATCGATAAGAACATGATTATGAGTTATTAACACTTGGTAACTCCCCTATTCGCAGTTTGGATTTCTTGGGAATTCTGCTAGAGGTTAAGCTAATATGATGATGGTCAGTGCATTCTTGGATTCATAAAAACGTGGTCAAAAGTGTTCTTGAATACTTATGTCACTAGAAGCCTATTTATATCTTTTGTTCGCCCAATCTTAGAATATACTAAGCGATAAGAGTGTCCAGTTGCTTGCATATGCAGATGATATTGATATCAAGCAAGACAAAGTATATGCTTTCTTCAAGTATAGAGACACAGCAGTTAGATTCTTAGATTGATGTTGAAAAGTATACTTGAGAAACTTTTGATGTTGTCAAGGATTCCGTCTACTTTGGCATCAACGTCACGATAAAAACGATTTCAGCATGGAGATCAAGCGATGTTAGTTAGATGTTACTGCGAGACCACTCTCGCCAGACGAAACTAAGACTCTATAAGACGATTCTCCTTCACTTTTTGCTTTATGGCGCTAAATCTTCTGAAGACGTAGTCTGATGCAGATGCGCATGGAGTTTTTAAGCGGAAAGTATTCCGAAAGATTTTTAGACCTTTTTTGCTCACATCAATTTGTAACTATCTTAAACGCAACGTATCGAGGTAAAACGTATATTCGGCAAACCGCAATCAGTTTATATTTGGAATTGTATAGTTTTTACTTACAAAATTTGCGATACTGAGAAGTAATCGGTACCACACTGAATTTTTGCTTAGTGCATTTATATATAAAGAAGATTCCAATGTTTCCGAACCGCTTTTAGTTTTGTTTAAGTTTAAGCATCTGGTCGAAATGCATGTGGTTATGAAATATTTAACATAAAAAACAGAAAAAGTCACTGACTCAAACTGCCCTCGTAGTGTCATTAATAATAATAGAACAATGTATGATGATGATAAAATCTATTATAATCACTTTTTTGAAATAGTTTTGTAATAAATTGGTATTAATTTTGCCCATTAACTATTTAGTTTAAATGCTAAGCAAACAAAACATGCAACATCTTAAGTTTTCGAACAACAAAAAATGTATCTATCATTGAGAACAATCAATGAGCTCTATAATAATAAAAATGCATTTCAACGCAAACGTTATAAAAACAGTTATGAACATGCAACAAGATTTTCTACTTAAAGAAGAAGAAAATTTTTTTAAATATATATAAATTTTGGACTGCACAATACCCACTTACTCCTTGTGTAGGGTATGCAAGCTGTGACGGCACATAGTTTCTTTTTGTGACCGTTTGTCTCGCTTTTGTTGTTGTCACACTCAAAAGCCGGGGTTTTCCCGCAACCCGGCTGTCTGCCATCATATTTTGAAATGTGCACGGCATATAAAAATTTGTATGATATGATTTTTATAGACTTCAAATCGATTTTTTTACGATCAATGCTGGCTTTTTATATGCACTCGTTGGTTTATGTGACAGCGGTTGCCGCACGCTATGGGACATGGGTTCTCAAAACTGAGGACTGAGACCTGTGTGCAGCCCCCCGGGGTCAGCGTCAGGCATTTAATTATGTAATTAGGTGTTAAAGAAAACAATTTGAGTCAAATATTTATGCTATTTGATGGCCACTTTTTGTGGCAACGGATTTTGTGGCTCTGTGAGACAGAAGCCGACGACCGTTAGGCCAGACGCAAAGGATTTATCAGAGCGCTGGCATCTGAGAGTGCGCCATATGCGCGCAGCTCGAAGCATTCAATATCCGGTGCCGGATCGAGTGGTAGCTGATGTCGATGTCGATGAGGATGAGGATGCCTTTAACCTTAACCGAAGCCTGACCACCTGTTGTGCCATTTTCTATGTGCGCGCGCAACATTTTTAATTTAATTTTTTTTTGTATTTTGGCGAGCTTAAATTATTTCGTGCAGGGTTCGACATCATTATCATCATCAGCAGCACTGTCGTCATCGCTGCTCAATTCTCGGGGTCGCTCATGATTAATAAATTTCTGTGCCCAGTCAAGGGTATGAGACAACAACAGCTGGGCAGCAGCCTGGCCAATTTGTTGATGTCTTCATTGCGGCAAGGAACCCAAGCACCAAGATCAAGCTGACATTTTATATTCCTTTTTTTTTAAGTTTATTCAGCTAAAGTCATAAGTAAATACGCAAAATTATTTATAAATTCGCTAAGCGCTCAGCTCTAAGCTAAATGAAGAATTCGGGACATATGATACACAAACCTGGTGACAAAGTATACTCAAAGTATTCCAAAAGCTCTAGTACTTAAAATACGGTATATCTGGTTCAACGAAACCAATTGATTCATTCATTTTATTGTGCCGCTTAGTTTGAATTGCAACGGCTGCCAGTTTTTAAGCCTGACACACTTAGGCCGCAAATCTGCCCATTGTGGGATCAAGAAAACCATTCCGGCTCAAAGTCAGCATAGTAAGCGGAAAGATTCATTCAGTTCCAAAAATGACTTCTGCATTCATTCTGAGCCTTACTATGATATACAACATGTTTTGAGTCTTCTACTGCAGAGAGACGTATACCGTTTTCTGCTCATTCCACCAGATTCTGCAAACACCATTCTCTGGCTACAGAGAGCTACTATCCAGGTTTACCAGATATGCAGACTATGCAGTTGCGTTAAATATTTCGGTGACGCCTCATATCAGTCTATCAAGAAACTCTTAAGCCAGTTTGTTGCACCTATCAAGTTTAAAGATGTTGCACAATCAGACTTGTGAGATTAGATTCAACGTCACTATAATTATTTATATCTATTGTCTGTTGAGCTGTTCTGAAAAGACCTCAAGGAGGGTGACCCCACCGTATGCGCTAACTACCGTGGTATGAGTCTTCTTTTTATATTGCATTTAAGGCCCCATCGAACGTACTGCGGGGAAGACTTAAGTCAATCGCGAAAGAACTGATTGGAGCTTATCAGTGTGGTTTTGGGCCTGGTAAGTCCAACTTTGTCAGACATTTATACTGCGCCAAAGACCCACGAATATCAAATTGACGATTATAAAGCAGAATTTGATAGTCCGTTGAGGGATCGTGTAGATGCTGCAACTAAGCAGACGTTGAGTAACACGCGCAGCTCCGTCGAGGTAGGAAATAACTTCTTTTAACCTTTTGATACTGAACGATCCTTCTGACAAGGCGATGCCCTTTCCTGCGACCCCTTCAACTTTGTGATGGAAAGTGTGTTGCGAAAGACCGAAATACATCAGAACGGGACCGTAGTCTTTAAGGATGTCCAGTTGCTTGCATACGCAGATGATAACGATATCATCGGTAGTACAAAGCGAGCAGTAACCGCAGCCTTTGCGGCTATTAAAAGAGATTAAAGAGATTTTGGCAGGGTCGGTCTGGTGGTAAATGAGAGAAAGACGATGTATGTATATGCTTTCTTCCAGCAGAGAGGCACAGCGGCTGGATTCTCAGATTGATGTTAGAAGCTATACATTTGATGTTGCCAAGGATTGCCTCTACCTTGTCAACAGCGTAGCAATGAAAAATGATGTCAGCATGGAAATCAAGCGGAGAATCATTCTTGCCATTAGATGTTACTTTGGGCTCAGTAGGCAAATGAGTAGTAGTGACCACTCGTGCCAGACGAACCCAACACTTTTTTTTATTTGGCAATAAATTAATTCTTTCTGTACTTAGATTGGAGCATACTTCTTGAACTTTAAAATTCTGCCTGTTGAGCAGCTGGAATTAAAGCCACCGTATCCTTCCAAGCTGTTATGGCTTCAAGTCATCCAATTACAAAAGGCTTGCCGCACTATTTATTGAATACATCTGCTTCCGAGCTTATGAGGAAAAAGTCATGACGATAAAAAAGCCATATTTTTGCTTTAAGGAGTCGAATTTCCGCAACTGTGAACCAAATCCAACACGTTATAATAAAGAAACAAAGCTGACATTTTAATTTTACTTGGTGTTTATTAAGCTAAAACTTATGCATATAATTTAAACTATTTTTTCACTATTTACAAATACGCTATTGTCTGGTTTGAGTGCAGTTCTCACGGCACATCCCGCTTGGTTATCGAGTTGGATGTCCACAGTGTAGAGCCAGCGGTGCGATAACTATGAAAATTGCAAGCAATGCGACAACCATGGCTGCAAAAGACGCGATCCGCACACATGGAGCTGGCCAGACTCCACTCAGCAATGGCCAGTACCCGGCAATAGTCATAGCACATGTAACAGTCCGGTGTGGCACGGCAGAGAGCGGGCGGCGTGTCTTGCAACAAAGCCTGACCGTAGCAGCGTTGACGGCATTGGGCAATGCGCAGCTGCAAAGGATGAATGAATGTTGGCTGCCGTTGCTGGTGGTTCAACGCGGCGCCCAGCGCACTAGCCGTCAAGCACATAATGCTGCAGATAAAGATGAATAACGATACTGACGATGACGTTGACGTTGACGACATGGTTGTGGCTTTGACTTTAGCTCTGAATGTTGCGTTTCTTGGTGCTGATCGTTTGCCGTTTGTTTGGCTTCTAATTGCATTTGCCACTAAACGTGCGCTTTTTATGCCAATGCCGCTCTGCTGAGCGTGCTGCCTGGGTTTTCATTCACAAAAGCGTCTGGAAAATCCGCTCGTCTACCTGCTGCTGTTTGGGCCTACCTGGACGGCGCCTAGCTGAATGCACAACGCTAAGTGCAGGTAATTGAAAACACGTGTGCATTGCCGGAGCATTTTTGAATGACGCGCGCTCCTGGGAATCCCTTGGAAATGCCCATCATTCAAGCGCCGGCTTGAGCGCCATAAAAGTATGCGCAAAAAGATAATCTTCGTTTGTTCAAATATTTGGCTGCTCACATTTTATGGTTGACAATTTTTATTATTGCGTAATGGCAGGCAAACAGCATGTCAGTTATCTTTTGTGCAGTGATTAGCGGCAGCTCAAGGATTTTAAATTTGCAAAACAGTCAACATGGCGTCATCTATTGAGCTCGCGGCTCAGATGCGCCATCTGTGAGATTTTTCGCTTGTTTGCAGCGCAATTTAGCCCAATAAACCGTTTACATGCTTTTGTATTTAAATACCAATTTAGATGCTTTACGATAACTTATCTACTATTGATTTATGTTCTGCCCATATAAGTTACTTTATAAAAGTCTGTATATAAAAGCTGCCATGCAAAGCGTTCAGCGTAGCGCCATCTATTGTCTAAAGTCAAAGCCATTGCCATCTGTTGCAAAGAACAACAAATTTCGTTAGAATTTAAACCATAGGTGGCGCTAAGTTGTAACTAAACAAATCGTCAATATGCTGTTTTAGCCCAACAATAGGCAGCAAAAGTTTGACTTGAACGATTTCGTGTAATTTTTTGGTTGCTCCGAAGTTCCGTTTTTGTTTTACAAGCAAAATTGCTAAATTGGAACAATCATCCATATGCGTCATCTTTCTAAGAATATAGCGATATGTACGCTCATTTACTAGAAGACTATCATTACTCAAAAACGTAATTTCATGTTGATATCTTGCATACTCTCCGCTTGATAAGGGAATATGTCTTTCTTTTTTCTACTAGTTGGGAGCAAATTAAAAACTTTACGCATTTTCTGCAAAATCGAATTTTTTGAGTTTTAATAGTCTTCTAGTAAATGAGCCATATATTCTGAGAACATATTATAGAGAATTGAAAAACTATTAACACAAATAGGTTTTATATAAAACTAGCTGGTCTACAAGCTTCGCTTTGCCCAAAATAGATTTTTGATTCAATTAATATAGAGCATTCAGGATTACACTCGAAAATTAGCTATCTTTAGCAGATGACACAATAATATAATTTCAATTATAGATTGAATGAAATATCCTTTATTTATGCGGAAAGTTTTCGCTTCCAAAATTCTGCTAACGAGGTAACTCGTGGAAGTAGGCATTCTGCTCCTTTGAACGGTCATTTTATAATCCTTTCCACTATCAAATTGTTCATTAGGTTTGTCACAATCATCCGGGGCATAAAAATTTCATAGCATAATGCCAGCAGCTCCAACTTAAAGACGCAAAGGATGATGCGGCATGCCAGGCAAATCCAAAGAGTTTTCGTTTTCAGTCGAACGATTTGTACGAACGTAATTCTCGTGGAATTGGATTTTCAATCGTTTAATTAACTTCATTGACATTATTTTTCGCTGCTAAAATTTTGCGTGCGCTTATAACTCCATTTGCGATCTTCAGCAGTTCTTTGGGGAAAACTTCTGTAGTTAAATCCTCTTGAAGGAACACTCGCATATTCATATACAATTGAATTGTTTTCAGTTATCGCCACAAATATGATGGCTTGAGAAATGAGTTGAATTGATCCGTCGGTGTTGATTTCGGAATCACGGAATTTGCCCGCCAACAGTATTATCATGCCAACCGTATAAGTAATTATGCTGACACCAAATGAAGTTATTTGAAAAGAACTATTTAATCTTCTTATTTTGTTCAAAAATAGTTTGGACTCAGCGGTATGGCCATCCATTAGCGTGGCTCTGTTGGTGGGTTTCAAGGAAGCAATATAACTTTTTCTTAAGCAAAACAGATCCTGTTCATGGCAATGAATGTATACTTTGTCCATGTCAAAAATAGCAATTTTCATATGCGTCAATGTTCTGTCAATGGTTCTTCTTTGGGACCGTCACCTAATCAAATTTTAGAGTCAAATGCTTACCTAATCAAAGTTGTGATTTGTAAACACATTCAAATGGTAGCATAAATAATATGTATTAATTACGTGACTTAAGAATATTGCTGATCCTGACCACCTACCGGACGCAAACTGATGGCCCCGATAGGCCCGAAAACAGTTGAAGCAGTCCGTAAAGGTTTTCCACAGCGCCGCTTACGCTCATCATAAAAACCATATTTCACACTCAAGAGAAATCAATGGTCCGGGTGCTTGGCCTCGTAGTAGGCAATTGTTCTCTATTGTCAATATCGTAAGTACCCAGAAAGAGATACTTATATTCTGGCGAAAAGCCACCAGACTCGAGAAGACGCAGCAAATCAAGATACTGTCCATGTACATGCCCACAGGTTTTAAGTGATAGCTTCTGTTTCAGCCACACAGGTTGGAACATAAACATTTCATATGCCTTGACGCACAGGTTGCTTATGTCCGCTTCCTCCAGCTGCACAGTTTTGCCTGCACCTCTACTAGTTCCTAATATCGGGTTTCCAAACGGAAATCTACAAATGCCGCAAGATGGATGCATTAAAGATAGCTGTGTTTTGTAACTGTAGGGAAGATCCCATGAGCGTCAGCTTCGCTAAGGGCCCTGGAGAATCCTTGCAACGTTGAAAAAGCGTCACAGCCTTTAGGGCATCATGCCCGTTAGTGCGGCAGAATTATTTGGGGATAACGGGGATAAAATCCAACACTGGATGTACTTTATGAAATAAGGCTTCCAAATATGTATCTTCATTGTCAGAAGGGGAAAGACCTCACGGGCAGGGCCGTCAAAAGAATTTTGAAATTGGGGGGCTACATGCCTTCGGAAACTTAGAGGGATTCACAACCAACATGCGCCCCTCCACTCTCGACGGCCCTGTTCATGGTTCACGATACGTTTGGCCAACACCAAGCCACCAATCTGGGAATCATTAACGACTCGACTTGAGTGGCCAGTCTTGAACAAACCGACTCATCGGAACACATTCTAAGTGACTGTTTGGACTTTGCAAAAACACGAATGCGCAGTTTGGAAAGTGAGACACTCAACATTTACGCAGTCTTCACAAACTCCTACAGAAGACGTGAAGATTGTGTTCATGGGGCACTTCATCTGTTTGTAACACTCTAAACTTACTATGTCGTGCATGCCACAAGGCGGCTGCCTGAGTGCTAGGGATGGTTCAAACTCCACTAATGAACCATCACACTTATCACAAATCAACGCTTATCTTAGAAGAGAAATGATCATGTTCGCTGCATTTAAATCTACCTGTACCATAGATATATATAAAGTTCAAAACTCGAGAGCAGGTCGAACGATCTGAATGAACCCTTTTTAGATTTGCAGTTTGCTCTCAACTCAGTGTTCAGGGACCAGATTCGTGCCTATGATACGAAGAGCTGGCAAAGATCGTCAAATGCAATGGCTACGAGCGACGGAAAAGGAACGACAAGCTGCTCAATACAACAAGTTCCTGCAGCGATCAAGACACGATGCACTTGATCGAACCTGGAACTAGCATCATACTGTACCATTACGTTTAGAATAGAACAGAAACGTTTGGCAAAAGAAAAGAAAGACGACAATGTTGTTGGTAAATTCAAATCCCGAATACTTAAAGGCTATTCAGGACCAGAACTTTGACAGGGTTGTGTGCAGGGTTTGGCAGCCAACGCGTGAAACCAGCCAGCTGTTATGCGGCGCCTGGAGAAGCGTCTTACATCAGGTAACGGGCAACCGAATGCAACGAGCTCCTGCAGCGACCACGACACAATGCACATGATCTAATGCGCGGATGCGGTGAACCTATGAACCGGGAACTAGCAATAACCATAAAGTTTCGGATCTCGTTAACAGACAGATCTGCGGACAGAACAGAAACGTTTGGAAAAATGTTAGTCGTTTGTGGGAAGAAGAAAAGAAAGACGACAATGTTCTTGGTAGTTGCGAATACCGAATACTAAAAGGCCATTCAGGACCAGAACTTTGACGGGAAATTCCCTCCCAGTGAGAGGAGAAGTGCCGTACATCAGGTAACGGGCTAATGCCGAATGCAGCGAGCACGACACAATGCACATGATCGAATGAGCGGACGCAGTGAACCTATGAACCGGGAACTAGCGATAACCATAACGTTTCGGATCTCGTTAACAGACAGATCTGCGGACAGAACAGAAACGTTTAGCAAAATGTTAGTCGCCTGTGGAAAGAAGGAAAAGAAAGACGACAATGTTCTTGGTGGTTGCTAAAAGACCATTTAGGACCAGAATCTCCCATTTCCCTCCCAGTGAGAGGAGAAGTGCCGTGCATCAGTACCGTAACGGGCTACGGCCCGTACTGTACTGTACTGTGCTGCAATTGAAAAAAAAAACCAAAAGTAGAAAAAATTAAAGCTGAAACGTTTTTGTAATTGAATTCACATTGTAGTTTTCTTTGTTTTATATTTGTTTTTATTCTTGTTTTTGTTTGCTTTTAAATATGTTGTATTTATGTTTAATATTATTACTTTTAAGCTTACAACTTAAGGCATAAAATTACAAACTAAAACTTAATAACTAGATGCTCTTTATCAATCATCATCAGCTTTATTTGCGATTTGTCGCATATATATATATATATTATATATGTATACATATATATATTTAATTTTTGTTTTTTGTTTTTTTTTCATAATAATAATATTTATTGTTATCATTGAGTTTTATATTATTATTATTATTTGTATGCACTCAAACTGTTGTTGTTTTTGTTTTGTTTTGTCTTTAAACAGTAGAAAAAAAAAAAAACATTGAAAACTCAAAAACAAAAAACTTTCATCAATTAAACAATTTGCTTTTGCCGTTTTTTGCTTTTAATATATTTTATATTTTTGCATAAATTTGCTGCACTCATATTTGTAGGCAGTTTTTAAAATTCGGTTATTATTCATATATATGTATATATATACGTATGTATATATATATTTATTTATATAGAAATTGTGTGAAACGCATGCTTTGGATTCCTATCGGAGGCGAAGGAGGCGTGGTCAAGTTTGCAGGCGTTTGCTTCGTTGTGTTAATGCGGCTTGTTGCTAAGTGAGTGTGTGAGTGTGTGTGTGTGTGTGTGAGTGTGTGTGTGTGTGTTATAGTGTATTATAGTGTATTCATGACATACAACAGCCTCAAGTGCCACGCCCCGCGACGCTTGACAAGTACCAAGACGCTGCGCCTATATTACATTTCGTTTGCTTTTCATAATTATTTTTGCCATTTTACATACACATTTATTTATGCTCCATTTATATTTATATATTTTTTGTATAGTTTTTTCTTGTATATATATATATATATATATATATTTATATATAATTTGTTTCATTATTTGTAATTTATATAAAAAAAAGTACGCAGCTTTCGCGTTGTTGCACTTAACTAAATCGCCGCTGCCGCTGCTCTGCCGCTGCTGCTGCCCTACAACTGCGCGTTGCGCCTAGAGTTTTTGTTTTTTATAATTAATATTTAATTATTTTTTTTTTTTAAGTTGCATTTTTTGTTTTGTTTGCTTGTTTCAATCAATATAACCTTGTTGTTAATATTTTACACAATTTTCATTTTCTTTTCATTTTCTTTTGTTGAATAAGTCTTAGCGTTTGTTGTTTACTTTTTAGTTTATTTTTTTGTTTTGTTTTTTTTTTTTTTTGTTTTTGTATGTATTAAAAATATTTAATTTGTTAAATTGTTTTGTTTTCATATGTAAAAAATAAGTTAAAAAAAAAAACAGTAAAATAGCTAAATACTTAAACTGTTTATATAAGACATAAGTTTGTTATATAAAAAAATATGCATATGTGTATAATATATATATATATATATATACCATATTTTTGTTTTTGTATGTATATATATATATAAATTGTTTTGTTTTATTTTGTATTTATTAAATATTACTTACATAAACTTGCATGTTCATTAAATGTAATTCAATAGCATAGAAAAAAAACAATAATGCTTTATAAATTAAAAGTTGCTTATAAAAATAGCAAAAAAAAAAAAAAAAAAAAATACATATATATAGATTTATGTATACATATCATAATAGAATTATTTAATTAAACGTATGCGCAGTTTTATGAAATTTACAAAAAGTTTATTTAAATAAATGTTTAAGTGTACTACATTTAATCGTTTGTTTTTTTTTTTAGATTTTTTTCTCTTTTCTAAGAACAGCCCAACAGTGTGTTTATTTTTTAAAAAATTTTTGTTTATATATATTATATTTTTTATTATATATATATATATACGTCGTCACTAATTTGTAATTATTTTTTGTATATGCAAACCGAAAAGTTTGTTTAGTGTATAGGAAATAGCAAGGAACAAAATACACAAACAAAAGAACACAATTTAGAATGAGCAGGGCATTCAATATTCGTACATATACCAATGTCGTATACTTAATATATATATATATGTATATATATGCATATATAAGAAGTGTAGCTGTATATATATACTATGTAGTTAGCAAAGAGAGAGTGTTTTCAGTTAAAGCATCGGCCAAATGTGGACAAAATACAAATATATGTAACACATAGAATACAGCCAAGATAATTTCTTTGTGTGTGTGTGCAGTTTTCAATCAAAGAAACTCGCTAAACAATTACATCGAATACAAACATCGAATATATTGTTAATTTATTGGAAAATGTTATTGTTTAATTGCAAAATAGCACTTAATTTCGAAGAGTAAACAAAATAGTTCCAGCTCAAAAGTTAAGCAAATGAACAAATGGAGCACAACTTGTCGTCTAACTGTTCTATATATAGCTATATAGAGCTATATATATGTACATGTACTATATATATATATATATGTATGTGTAATAAGTATTATTTGCGTATTGCCATAGAATGTCTAACTACGGGTTGATAAACGGTCTAACTGTTTGCTACGTCCGTCTTTCTGTCCGTCCGTCCGTCCGTCCGTCCGTCCGTTCGTCCGTCCGTCCGTATGTGTGTGTGTGTGTGTACAATTGCCAGTTACACAAAATTTACAGCAGCCCAAGGAGCAGTCTCTTTGATTCTCTGTATAAGTTTTAAAGCATAATTCTGTACCTATATTTCTAACGCTTAGTGTGAGACTGTACTTTATTCTTACTTTATATATATATATATATATATATATATATATATACATACATATGTCCAAATGTGCTTGAAGCCTAAGCAAAACAATTGTTTGCAGTTACAAACAGTATTTTTTTTTTTAATAATAATTGCATTTAAACTAACAAAAAATTGTATAATATCAGTCATAATGTCGATAAAGCAACGGTAATCATACAACTGCTGAATAACGTTTAATTTTCAAATAAAAAAAAAAACATTTTTTGTTTGTTTCTTGACTCGTGAGTAGTTTTCATAAACATAATAGAAATTTGTAGGATTTTCAGCGAAACGAAAAAACTCGAAAATTGCCTAGAAAACACAGCCAGCGTTGAGCAGTGTTATATTACAAGATTTTTCTGGAAAATCCGAATTGGAAGCATACTAGAAGTTCTCAAAAAAGGATTGTAACTCAAAATTTACAAGAAACTACATGCGCTCTCGCTCTCCACAAAACCGTTTTTAGTTTGTTGTCTCGTTTTGGAACTTGAACTTGTATTCGAGTTTGTAGTTTTCGATAGATTTCATAAACATAATAGAAAATTGTAGTTTTAAGGAATTTCAGCGAAACGAAAAAACTCGAAAATTGCCTAGAAAACACAGCCAGCGTTGAGCAGTGTTATATTACAAGATTTTTCTGGAAAATCCGAATTGGAAGCATACTAGAAAGTCTCAAAAAAGGATTGTAACTCAAAATGCTGCACTAAACCGTTATTAGTTTGTTGTCTCGTTTTGGAACTTGAACTTGAACTTGAACTTGTATTCGATTGTCGTCCATATTGTGCTCTTGCTGCTCACTGTTATGACTTGGAAATGATGTATTTCTGGCAATTTCTTGATCGGATCTTTGTTTTTGGATTAGATTTGGTTTTGGCCATTGTTTCAGTTGCCGTATTTAGTTGGCTCTGTGTGCCTTCTTAGTGTTTGTGTATTGGTGTAAGTGCGTGCTCTCTTGTGGTGCTCTCGGTGTAACGCTGCGCTTTTAAAGCCAAGTCAATGTGTTTTTCAATATTTTACCTAAGTAATTTAGAGTTATCTTTAATTTCTTATCTGTTTGCATATTTTTACTTATATCTTTTATACAATGTTTTAGTTGTGTAATTGTAGTGCTTTCCATTTAATATACATACATAATCGATTGTGTTTGTATTTGTATTGAATCGCTAAATAATAGCGCCTAATAGTAGCCATGACCATTGCCGCTTGCATAATGATGATGAGTTCCTGGATCTGGATAGTGGTGTGGATGCGTCTGTTGTTGCTGTTGTTGCTGTTGTTGTTGTTGCTGAGCATAATGCGCCACAAGGTGTGCCGCTCGCTGAGATTGCTGCTGTTGTTGCGATTGCAGAGGTGGCGGCGGTGCTTGTGGTGCTGGCTGTGATGCCGCTGCCGCTGCTGCTGCAGCCACAGCTGCCGGAGAAATGCGATGTAACGAGTGTTGAGCTGCAGCATAATGCTGCAAGCTTCGATGATGTTGTATCTGCTGCTGAGTGTGAAGTTGCTGCTGTTGTTGTTGTTGTTGTTGTTGTTGTAGCGTATTGAGGTGATGACGCTGTTGACGCTGTGACTTTGTCTGCGTCGGCAGCAAATAGCCGCTCCACTCGTGCTGCTGCTGCTGCTGCTGTTGCTGTGTCTGTCCATAGTCATTACTTGCATTTTGATTACCTGCCGAAGGCGCCGTCGCTGCTGAAGATGTTACTGCCGAAGCCAGATTACGCATGCTCGACGACGACGCC
Source organism: Chymomyza caudatula (assembly GCA_035041775.1). NCBI lineage: Eukaryota > Metazoa > Arthropoda > Insecta > Diptera > Drosophilidae > Chymomyza > Chymomyza caudatula. Next base: position 1,569,103 of record JAWNKW010000217.1, on the reverse strand, counting down.
TGCAGTCACAACTAATCTTCGTCGCTTAACGCCTCATACTTTGCCGACAGCAGGGGCTTTGGCTCGGCAGCCGCCGATGTTGAACCGCCTGTATTGTGCGCACCACTGGAACCAGCACCGCCACCAGCAGGTCCACCGCCCGCACCAACAACGCCCGCCATGCCAACTGGTGGGCCAGCATTGCCGCCACCTACCACCAGACTAACGCCAGCTGCGCTACCCGACTCACTCAGGGCATGTGCCGTCTTGGCAGCCAAATGACTGTGCGGCGCTGCCTGATGTGCCAAGGACATGGCTGATGGCGGCGGCAAGCCACTGGCTGCACTGGGCACTGTCAATGCACTGAATGGATAGGTATAGGTTGTAGCTGCAAAGGCGTTAACGGGCGGTGGCTCGGGATAGGTGGCATGATGACGCTGCGGCGGTGGTGCATGCAACTCGCTGCTGCCACTGTTCGAAGCGGCTGAGGAGCTGCCCGAGCGACGACCGCTGTCTACAATCTCGTATTGATTGGGCGTCTTGCGAGAGACGGAGACCTCATGCTGGGGTCCATCCTTACCGCGTTGCTGTTGGTGCTGTTGTTGGTGTTGTTGTTGTTGTTGATGTTGATGTTGATGTTGTTGATGTTGGTGTTGTTGCTGTTGTTGTTGATGCTGTTGATGCTGTTGATGTTGTTGCTGTTGTTGTTGTTGCTGTTGCTGCTGCTGCTGCTGCTCATTGTGAGCCGCTACAGCGGCCGCATGTGCTGCTTGAGCGTTAACGTGTGCTTGTACTTGCATCGAATGCGCAGCATGTGCAGCATGCATCTCATCAGCGGCACGTGCTTCATCTTCGGGACGCACTTCAATCATGCGTTTGTTGCCATAGCTTATGTCATCGCCCGTGCGCATTACTTCAGCAATACGTTTTTTTAGATAGTGTTCGAAATTGGAGCCAGAGCCACCGCCAGCACCAGCAGTGCCGCTGCTCCCTGACACGCGCTGTTCATGTGCGGGACCAGGTCCCGAGACAGGTCCACGTCCAACCGCTGCGCTTGGTGCTGGCATATAGTAATGTGCCGGATCAACGCCATGCATAATAAGATCATGTGGATATTTGCGAGGACTGACCGCCTGTGGCATGCGTATTATATTGCGTCCATCATCTCCAGGTGTATTCGCACGACCACCGGGCGGCACATTGGGTGAGGGACCGCCAGCACTGCTGGGCACACCGCCCGCATTTGAGGGCAAGCTTGGTACCTGCTTAGCACGCTCCACACTGGCTACTACTGGCTCGTCGATCTTTTGCTGTAGACGGCGAGTTGGCTTCCAGCGATCGGTCGTTAGTATGGACTGGGGATCTTGCAGATAGCTCATAAAGGTCGGATTGTGGGGACGCAAATGCGGATTAGGGCCATAGTCATTGGTAATGATCGAATCGGTCAGTTCGCCAAAGGTAATGCTTTTGGTAAGCAGTGGCGTTGGCCCTCCCGCCGATTGCGCCTGGGATGTGGGCGGATGATGTGAGGGAGGTGCGGCACCTGGTGGCAGACCCTGGCTACGCATAGAACCATGTACACCGCGTGACTGACTGGGATGGCTGGAAGGTGGCTGCTGTTGTCCGCTCGGTGGTGCACGCGCATCCGGATCCAAATCAATGTTAATTACATTTGGCGAATTGGAATTCGCTTTGCCATTGTTTTCGGCGGCAAGCAGCGAAGCGGCAGCGCCCTCATGCGGCTGACGCAAGTCACGTGGATACTAAAAGAGAGAAAATGTAACGGCTATAGTTTTGGAACTTTCTCTGCTGCAACAGATTGAATTATTCCGATACTTACGAAAGAAGGACGCGAGATATCTCGACTGATTCCGCCAGACTCCCCAGTGCGACTGATCTCATGCTTAATGATCGCATCAATTAAACTCTGTGCACTAAACTGACTCGCATCCTCAGGCGGCTGGTTGCCATGTGGACGATAGTAGCTATTAATAAAAAAAAATAAAAATTACAGTTACGACTTGGATTCTTAACAAAATAAAAATACGCCAACACTTACGCATCTCGCTCTCGATCGGGTATAGTACGCGGTGGACCACTTTCGGGCACCGGTGCACGCATATAATGACCTGGCGGTGCACCACCGCCAGCCGCAGCCACAACTCCGCCGGAGAATATGCGTTCCATGCGACGACCGTCACGTTCACGCTCCTCGGCCACGCGCTCTTGTTGTTCGCGTCGCTCGCGTTCACGTTGCCTCTCACGCTCACGTTCGCGCTCGCGCTCACGTTCAATACGCTGCAAACGCTCTTGATTCTGTATCAGCTCCTTCTGCAGATCACGATCACGTTCAATTGCATGATTATGCTGATTACGCTGATCCCGTTTCGCTTGCTCCATGCGTCTTTGGTACTCGACAGCAACATTAATGTTGTGCCGGTACTGCTGCTGTTGAGCGGCAGCCTGTTGCTGTTGAGCAGCGGCGATTTGTTGCTGATGCGCCGCGTGCACTGCAGCTGCCACCTGCTGTTGATGCATGGCCATCATAGATTCGCGATAGCGCATCTCATGATGTGAGTTGGGTGGCGGTGCTGGTGGCTGAGCGACAGCATGGGGCGGTGGTGCCTGGGCGGCAGATGATTTGTCATCCTTTTGGGACGGAACGGGCAGCTGTGGCTGCTGCACGGCCACATTAACAAACGAGGTCAGGGCATCATGTCCAGCTGCGAGGGAATTCATAAATTCAAGAATAAGAAAGACAATTACAAACATTGGCTACCATTTAACTTACCCGGTGCATAGTTATATGGCGTCACGATGTGTATGCGACTTTGTGGCGGCGCAGCCGGTGAAGGCGGCTTGGAGCCAGTGTTATGACGCTGTATCACACCCTGGCGCTGTGGTGGCGGCGTACGATGTGGACTGGGCGTGCTACAAAAAAGGTTAAACAGAAACACAAAATGAAATGATATTGAATGATATTATACCCTATATTTCTTACCTATTGGCATGTTCGGCTGGCGAGGCGCGACTGGAGTATTCTGCACGACTGCGCGGTGGTGGGTCCTTATCATAGACATAGGCTGACTGTGGCATACCACTTGCGGATCCTCCGCTTACACTATTTCTTGGGGATGGTGATTCCTTATCCGAACCAGCACCACCACCACCGCTGCTGCTACCGCGTGATACATTACGCTGTTGTCCTTGCATTTGCTGCGATGTTAAATAATCATGTGTGACAATTTGACGCGTGCTCAGCATAGGTGAAAGTTCAACCACACCGCCAAATGGCGAGCGTGCATATGGTGAACCCACACCATAGCCCTGAGGCGGTGCCTGTGGCGACGATTGTTGTGGCGGCGGCAGCTGACCAGGTGGACCGCCAGGTGGTTGAGCGGGACTGTGACGCTGCGAGGATTTATAAAAATCATAAGCACGCTTGCTGTCCAAATGATGGGGCGGCAAATGCAATGGTGTGCCTTGTGTAATGCTGCCATGTTTTCCCGTTTCGCCCACTGAAGGCGGCGTCTGACGCACCAGACCCTCGTACTTGGGACTCAATAAAGAGCTAGCCGCGTGTACAATTATCTGTTGAGCGCTATTCGCGGGCGTGCCTTGTGTTATGGAGCCGCCCTTAACTAGCAACTGTGGCTGCGATGGTTGCTGCTGATGCGATGGTGAGGGCGCTTGACTGTGCGCTGCAGACAGCGGCGAGGCATGCAAATGCTGCTGCTGCTGTTGCTGTGGACTGAGCTTGGGCGGCGGTTTGTTAACGCCACCGGCAGCGCTACGGCTGACATGCGATTGTGGCGGCTGTGGTGGCTGTGTGGGCGGACCCGGCGGTGGACCGCTACCGCGTCCCACTACACCAGTCTGGCTGATGGAGATGGGTACTGGTGACATATAAAGCGCACCCAGACCCGCCGGCGCGTTTACCACACAGCTGTGCAGCTGTGGACATCTATAGCTGGAGTTTGGCGGCGGACCGCCTAAACTGGGCACGGCCAAAGCGGGCACCGTTTCGCTGCCACGATACATGGTTGAGGAGCGTACGATGTGTTTCATTGCACCGGACATACCGGGCGGTGGCGGCGGAGGACCATGACCATGACGCTCGGCAGCTGAACCTGTAGAGCCAGAACTGCCGCCGCTGCCAACCAAACTGGCAGCGCTAGAGCTGGAGTGCGTGGAGTGTGAGGAGGAGTGCGGTGAATGTACATCGCGTGGTGCTTTTTTTATGGATAAATCTAAGGTTTGTGGCTCGGCTTCGGGAACGTTGCGCTGCTGATGCTGTTGTTGATGTTGTTGCACCTGACTGGCATGACTGGCCACGACACTGGCTGGTACACCATAAATAACTGTCTCTGGCGCCGGCACAGCGCCATGTGCAGTTTGCACCTGAGGCGCACCTATGCTTTTGCCACTTTTTACAACTGGTGTTATAGTTGCCTTCTCATTAGCTTGATGATGCTGCATCATGGTCGAATGTATGGAATGTACCACATGTGGCGGCCCAACACATGGCAAATTCGGAAATGGTGAATTTACAACAGATAACGTGGCCAGATTATCTGGCGCATTTTGACCAGCAACCGAAGCATTGGATACTGCTGCTGCTCCACTTGTATTTACTACATGAGAACGTGAGTTTAGTTTTTGCACTGAGGTGCCATGTGGCAGCCCATGTGCGGCTGGTGCTACTGCGGGCGGCGCTGCTGGTGCTCCAGACTGTTGTTGCTTGACTATGGCGCCGCCATCATTGCGATACTCCCGTACTATGGTTACCTCTTTACGATCCAATAGTAAACCAGCAGCTACTTGTTGTTGTTGCTGCTGCTGCTGCTGCTGCTGTGTTGACTGGTGCGCTGCGGCTTGTTGTTGCTGTGACTGCTGTTGAGCGTTTACAGGCGCCGACGACTGCTGTTGTTGTTGTTGTGAAGACGGCTTGCCCGATATTTGAGGACCCTTTGGCTGCTGTTTGACCTGCCGCTCTATAACCGTGAACATAAACTCCTGCACATTATTGCAGTCTCGGCGCAAACCTATCGCTCCAGCAGCCGCATGCATAGGTCCATTGGCCAGTACACCAGCTGCTGTTGGCGGTGGCAAACCTGCTACATTATTGCCAGGTCCGTGACCATGACCAGCCATAGCATTAAAGAGCACCTTGGGGCTCTGACGATTGGCTGGCGAATTTTCATTCTCCTCATCGGCAGTCTCAGTGGCCGATGAATCGTATTCCTCGGAGGTCTTTTGTTTTTTAGGCGCATGACCAGCGGGTGGTAACAAGCGCTCCCCATCGCTGCTCACAGCAACAGCTCCTTGCTTGCCGCTGCTTAGTGCTCTTGTGGGCGTTATGGTCAGCGCAGCATTGGCCACAGCTTGGCCATCCGTTAAGCCACGCACACTTACAGGCTGAGCCGGCTGTGGTTGCGCCTGCTGGTGCTGGTGCTGGTGCTGGTGCTGATGCTGATGCTGATGTTGATGTTGTTGTTTCTCCCGCTGCTGCTGCTGTGCCAACTGCGCATTGGATTGCTGTGAGCCTGTGGTAAGAACCGCCTGTTGCTGCAGCTGTTGTTGTTGCTGCTTGGTTACAGACTTGTGACGCTGCAGATTCTCGGGACTGTCTACGGAGGCTGTATCACTGCCGCCTGGCTCACGTTCATCGCAGGACGATGTGCTAACATCGGTTTCATCCCCGTCGGTACGTCGATCATCATCAGTGAGATTCATTTGCGGATCCAGCTTACGTCTAATGCGCATTAGACAGGCTGAACAGCAGCGTGTAGCTTGTGCTGGTATTTGAAACTCAGCCATAATGGGATCACGCAAATCAGCTGTTAACTCGAATAGACGTGAAGGTATATTGCGCAGGCGCTGTGCACGATCCTTGGGATTGGGACACATGGGCAGCGGACAGTTGGGATAACGATTGCGTACGGATTTGCATTGACAACTATTGCAGACGCGTGCTCCAACCGGAATTGTATCATCGGGTATGGCATATTGCTGGCCACGACCCTTCTTTAGTGGGCGGGTGCGCGGGCAGGCATCGGCCTTGCATACAAAGCAGCTGGCCAGTTTATCTGGAAAGAGTACAGTTAAAGTAAACACATTAAAAAATGCGATTTAATTAAAGCAAAATAGAGAGAGAGAGTAAGACAACGGAGCAGGTTGCTGCTCTCGACTGGCTTCTCCTCTCCTATCCTATCCTCTCCTCCACTGGACGCTTTCATTAAGCCACTTAACAAATAATGAGCAAGCAAAGCATTGAATATTTTAAACCGCACTTAAGGCTGGGCAGAGCGTGAGTGAGAATGTTGGCGAGAAGGGGGTCGAGAAGGGCCCAGACGGGGGTCGAGAAGGGCCCAGACGGGGGTCGAGAAGGGCCCAGAAGGGGGGCGAGCAAAGTGAGGATAGCACCACTAAGGGCGCACATTTCTAATTTTCATTTTCATTTGCAATCAAATCAAAAAGCAAAGCATCAACAGCCATATTTCTATTTGTCTTAGTTTTTGTTTCACCATTTAATAATTTTCAAATTTTAATGATATGCAAATAAGTGAAAAACCCGGAAAAAGCAGCAAGAGTAAAATTGCCGAGCACAGATACAAAGTGCGCGGAGCGCGTAAAACAATGTTAACTAAATGAAAATCAATGTAATTAAAATAAACGCTATGAAAATGGCAAATGGTATTATAAATGGTAAATGGTAAATGGCAAATGGCCAACAACAATATGCTTATAAGTCAAAAATCAATCAATTTAAAGTTGGAACGATGATAAAAGGGGGAAAAACGCCTGAACAAAGCCTGCCTGTCTCTGTGGAATATAGAAGTGGAACACTGTTGGCAGAGCATCAGTCTGAATGTAAGTTAAACTGAATCTGAACACTGGAGGGCATAAAGGAATAAGCGAAAAGGAATAAGAGCAGGAAACCAGCAACAATGAAATTTCTATACACTTCCCAATGGAGAGCTATACGAAACATCGTTACTGACCTTATAAATAGCCGCCATCAATCCGAAAGCAATATATGAATACGACTTGCAGGAATCTCTTTAAAACGTACGATACCCTGCGAGCTCTTAAGAACCATATAGGTCCGAACTATCTTTGCTATCGCAAAGTAAAGTAGGCGTGCCCCACAACAGATCGTAGCCCAGCAACAGGTTATGGCCAGTCAAGAACTCAGTCATATTAAGAACTTTCGATAAAGAGTACTTCAAAAATTGCCGTGAAATCCGAAAAATCAAATTTTGGATGCTCTTAACTTAAGCGTTGGAGTATTGGATAAATATCTAATAAGTAGAAAATCCTCGCTAAATAAACTTAGTGAGTAAAGTGAGGCTGAAGCGGTAGAACCGGCCTTACGATTGAGAGACTCAAAAAAAACTGGTTAGAATCCTTATTTGCACACTCATCCATTGAAAGAAAACATGATTTTATTTGCTGCAAAACAGACTACTGTATACCAGTACTTCTGCACTCTTTTCAACACCCTTACTCCGGACAGGAACGAGTGTTCCCTTGGTCAGCCATGACCCACCAACGACAGCTACTTCTTCACGAACGGCTCAAAGCTGACAACAACCGAGTTGGAGGTTCTTTTCAGAAGAGCCTTAAGTCTCCCGGGACGCTGTAGTGTATTCCAGGCAGAATACTCTACTCTCTTAGTATGGAAATATGCTCAACCGTCGTTAGAAGGACTACCCTGTAATGATCTCTGCAGAAGCTGTGTGTAAGAAGAGTAGAAGTAAACGGTGAATCACATCAGAACCTAACCTAAGCGTTACGAACATGCATCGATTGTGCACATACTCTTTGTGCAAAGTGTATGCGAGGAGGCAAGAGTATATGCAAATGCTTTTTCTGCGCCAAAAGTAAAACCGTTTAAATTTTAATAATGCACTCATTTTAATTTTGATTCTCGTTGCGACCACTCACAGCAGCCGCTCGGCAAATAGAGAGACGCCAAGGGGCAGCAGGTAAAGCTGTGTGAAAAACGAGTGACAAAGTCTAGAATTTAACCAGTAATTGGTATTACGCTTAAAAACACTTTTAATACATATTTAATACAGACTCATATTTGATTATTTCATTTAATCTCATAAACGAAACGTTTATGATTGCAACAGCTGCTTGCTCAAAGGCCCCAAAAAGTAGGCAACATTTTGGGTTTCATCAAACCAAATCAACAACAAACTGCAATCAAAATGCAATTATTAATTGCAAATTAAATAATATTGTAAAATAAATATTTAATAACAGCAATTACAAAAAAAAAAAACAATAAAAAAAAGTTTATGCCGAAAAAAACTGAAATAAATTGAAATTGTAGCACATTGATTATATGAAGGCCCATCATGGCCACAACAACAACAACAACTCAAATAAATTAATTAATAAAAAGGCAATTGGTTCATTTTCAGCTTGTTGGATTTCAAATTTGAACGTCCGGCAGAGGCAACCTTGTTAACCTTTTTTCTTTCTTTTTTTTTTAAATTTATTATGTAATTTTTTACTAACATATTTATGTAAATATTTAATGCATTTTTGGTGAACGCATACCAGAAAAAAATGGAATAAAAATAAAAACCAAAGATTCAATTTGCAATGGTTTACGTTGAAAAAAAATAAAATCATATCGAAAGCAGACATTTTTGCGAAATTTGCATTTTTGACATTGAAACAAGATGCGAGGCACAGGCGACAAAATTGTCAGCAACAAATCAACAAAATCACAAATGAAGTGCAGCAGAGCTTAAAACAGCCGTCGGCAAAGTGAGCAGAGACATCGGCAGAATTTCAGCAGAGAAAAGATGCGGCTATACAAACGGTTTCGCAGTTTCCAGTGGCAGCTTCTCTTCTTTAATAGTTTAACTCGATAAAGTTGAAGTTCGCAAACATATCTCCAGCGCCCTTAAAAACCAGTATTAACATGCTCCGTTGGCTACTAACAAGCAAAAAGCTATCCCTTAAAAACAAGGTGACCATCTACAAGTCGTACATAGCTGCTGGCTGGCGATTTGGATTGCCTCGTCTACGGAATTGCTGCAAAGACCCAATTACAAATAATCCGAATTCGGCAGCTAACTGGTTAGTTTTGCAGCTCTACTGCCCAAGACAAGTTCCCAAACGGCATTAAAACAGTCTTTTAGTAGCTTAAAGAAGAAATCCTTTGAAGAAAAGCATGTAATATCTGCTTGTCTAACTGAGAAGTTACGGATAACCGCATCTTTTTGAATTGTTTAAGTAATTCTGCTTCGATTCTCTGCTCTTAAGCCGTTACTAAACCAAGTAAATGAAAGCTTTTTGAATGATGAAATCTTATTCTAAACGTTTTATTTAAAGCATACAAATTCGTAAAATTTCTAAGCAAAAACCATTTGGAATTGTTTTTTTTTTTTTTTTGTGTGCCAGCTTTAACACTATTTTTCTGAAATCAATGAAAACGCCAGAAGAACTTCAGCAGTATTTCCATGTAAGCAAACAAAAAAATATGCATTTTGTCGGTTGTTTGCAAGGCTTTCAAGTCAATCATAAAGAAATACATTTTCACCTACACATACATAAAGGGGCGTGTAATTGTATGTGTGTGCGACGCTGCCTAGTTCGTTGTTGTTGTTGCATCAATTAAACACGAAATTAAGTCAACCGTAATTAATATATATTAATGGAAATTTGTGTTAATTAAATGTTGCCAGTTACTCATACACATAGTCAGTCCATTGTACACATGACGTATGCGTTATCATTGAAAGTATAAATTGATCATTTTATTTATAGCATACTTTTGGCGTATTGAAACCTTCAAAAAAGTTGGCTACACTTGTCCAGGGCAAGAGCACTCACTTATTGGACGACAGTCTTTAAAGTAATTCAGTCAACAACTTGACCGCCAGCGCAGTTTCACCGCTTTTTGCATTTCGATCAATTTTATTAATAATTCAATCAGTCAAAAAATTATTTGAAACGCCCCAAAGGAAAACAAAAAAGTTTTTACTCGTTTCGGCCGCGCATCGTTTGCCTTTCTTTGCTTTATTTTTACTTTGATTTCTGCGACGACGTCGACGACGACGACGACGATGCCGAAAGATGAAACGCTTCAACGTCGAGCGCCCAGCTATTTACACAGCTACAGAGTAGACTCCAAAAGAAAGCAAATCAAACCGACTAACACAACAAAACGAGAGAAATGAGTCAAGACAGGGAAAGCGGAAAAGCGTGCAGCAAAAAAAAAAAAAAAAAAAAAAAAAAATGAAATAATTCCATTAGTACAATTTCTTTTGCAAGGACAAAGAGTAAATATTGATGGTGGGCATGAATGTGGTTTACGGCGTATAGGCGTTGTGGATCTGCTCCGCACTGGCTAGGGGCTGTGGGCGGACCCCATGTTGTTTTACCTATCGATAGTAGGCCTAATGTTTGCACACTTGTGCTTACAACATGCCTACCATAACATACTTTTGACCTATTAACTATTTGAGAAACACCATACGTATTATATACTTATATCCTTAACTGTAGACTGTCCTGTATTTGGTTCATTTGTTTTGACAGTTGGGCAATTAAATTTGAACAAGTGCAAATAAAACAACTACCAAAGTTGAAAGCGACACAACAAACAGAAATTAACCTGCCTTCGGAAATGAAAATGGAAATGCTTTTCTGGCTTGCACTGCAGTGCTGCAGCAGCACAAAATTTCTGCACAAGTTACCAAAAATTTATTTAACTTTCAATTAGACAATTGAAAACGGAAACAATAAGAACAACAAATACACAAGGATAGCACCAGCAGCAAGCAAAATATGGTACAAGAGGAAGGCCTATGAAATAGTCTTAAAAAGAGCAGAATTGGCTATCGGTATATTCGCAATCAAAAGATAGGATAAAAAGGTATGAGTATAGCCCAAGCAATAGGAGAGTGTATAGAGTGGAATGTGAAGACAGATATTCAGAGTATTGTAAATTATAAACCAGCTTCAGTTGTTAAGTGTTCCAGATTTATGTTCCAGCCGAGTTTCGATCCAAAAGAAATTCGTCGTTAAGAGCATTTCAAATCTATTATCAAAGTTATTAGCCGATAGTTCGAGCAATTTTAAATGCAAATTAAAGCAAACCTGTCTAGCGATATCTGGCACATATCTGACAAAAGTTTTACAGTGTGAGTGAAGTGAGCAAAATGAATGATTCAATGCTGCTTTGTGTCACTTTTAAATAGTGAGTTAAACCTTCGGTTAGCACTTCTGCCGTGTCAAAAACTCATTTCATCGAGTGTGTTGTACACGAAAATGAGTACAAAACCAATTGGTATTATGTATAGCGAAAAATATTCAGCACATTCTACGCATACGCTCCTTTAGTACGAACACTTGTATCTTTTGTGTCTATCGCATCTGTATATCCATCTATCTATCCATCTATTCATCTACCTATCCATCTATCTATCCATTTATCTATCCATTTATCTATACATCTACCTATCTATCCATCTATCTATCTATCCATCTATCTATCCATCCATCTATCTATCCATCTATCTATTCATCTATCTATCCATCTATCTATCTATCCATCTATCTATCTATCTATATATCCATCTATCTATCCATCTATCTATCCATCTATCTATCTATCCATCTATCTATCTATCCATCTATCTATCCATCTATCTGTCCATCTATCTATCCATCTATCTATCCATCTATTTATCTATCTATTTATCCATCTATTTGTCCATCTATTTATCTATCTATCTATCCCTCTCTCTATCCCTCTCTCTATCTCTCACTCTATCCCTCACTCTATCCCTCTTTCTATCCCTCTTTCTATCCCTCTTTCTATCCCTCTCTCTATCCATCTATCTCCATCCATTCATTCATCTACATATCTGTTGATAACTTAATTGGAAATCCTTTGATTTAGCTATTAACGTGTTCCTCCTCTGTGATTTCACACTCTACTATAACTTTACAAATAACAAATATAAGCACCAATTTCAATACAAATCTGCGCTTTATTATTTGCACTAACAAAACAACAAATTCAATCAAATTTAGTTACAACATTTATCTAACGAGTGCTAACAGCTACAACAACAAAAGTTGCAAGCCAATTAAAAAATATACAACGCGCGCACAAAAGTATGCAACAGCAGCGGCAAGTGCAAGCAAAACGTCGACGACGATGACGATAACGACAACGTTGTCGGCCGTCGCTAATTAGCACCATGGGGAATTTATGTTGGCAAACGGAAAGAGAGAAGAAGAAAAATACAACAAAAATGAGAAACTTGCGTAAGCAAAAACACAAGAAGTTCAGTTATTGCGGCACTTTGGCCAAGAGGTAGCAGTGCAGCAGTTGTAGAAAGAGAGTGAGCGAAGAGCGCGAAGAGAGCGAAGGGAGCGAAGAGAGCGACGTTAGGGTAGCCGCCAACTTGTGCAAACATCAAAGAGCAGGCAAGGAATTATGTGCATAAATACGTTGACGACGACAGCGAAGCTGCAGGGCAGAAGGAGAGCAGAAGGAGAGCAGAGAAGAAGAGCAGAAGGCGCGCACATATCTTTTAAACACATGTTGAGCAAGCGAGAGCGGCAGTGGAAGCGGAAGTGTGGAGAAAGGAGGACAGGCAGACGGCAGGCAGACAGAGCGCGCAATATAATTGTAAATACAGTTAATATGAACGGCAGCGGCAGTAACCGCCGTTTGGCACTTTTAATTTACGAAATGGTGTTGATTTAACGGTAAAAGCAGCAAGCTGCTGCTGCTGCTGCTGGGTGGGCGGCAGTTCTGAGCGTGGGCAGCGGTAGCGGCAGCGGCAGCGGCAGAGCTCGGCAGAGCAGCGCCAGCAGCACAAAGGAAAGTTGAAAATCTGGGCATAATTGTGGTCATGGACATTGACGGCTGCCATTTTAACGGCTTTGGTTTGCTTTCCTTTTGTACATATTTTCTTCTCTTTTTTCAGCCTCTTATTTTTGGCAAACGATTCTCACTGATTAACACACACACACACACACACACACGCACACACGCACACATATGCGCAAAACTACGCCAAACGTCAAGATGAGCAAGAGAAGGAGAACGGAAACGGAAACAAGTACGCCAGCGATAATCAAAAGGGTGTGCAATTTTAATTGAGCAATTTAATTACATATGTAAGCAAAAAGTTACTCAGTCAGCGAGCGTGCAGTTGAGTAAGAGGAAGAGAGAGATGGAGAGGGAGAGAGAGAGAGTGTACGAAAGTGAGCTAGCGAAAGTAAGAGGGCAAAAGCATATGCAGCGCATAATTAGCTGCAGTGCCAATGCCGTCTGTCTGTCAGTCTGTCAGTCTGTCAGTCTGTCTGTCAGTCTGTGTGTGTGTGTAACTGTGTAGTTGCTGAAACTTTTTGTTGACTTTTCAAGGGGTTTTTGGAATTTACGTTTGTAATTAGTTTGTCAGCGCCCGTAAGTAGGCAACAGTTAAAACAGCAGCAATGACAGTAAAGTAACGCAGACAAATATGTAGCGCGTTATCATAAGCATAATTATATGATAGTTACTGTTGTTATAGAACCACAACTACGAACGTGACAGTAGGCAGTAAGTAACACAAGTGCAAATACTTTCAAGATCATAGATCGTAAGTCTGAAGCAGCTGACGACACGGCCATCCTGGCCAGAAACAATTGTACGGGTGTTCTACAGCAGTACTTGCAATGCTTTCAAATAAGCAAGTGCGCAAATGTGACCTACGCACTGCGTAAGGATCTCTGCCCTGGTGTCTTCTTGCAGGACCAACTGCTGGAGCATCACAGCAGTAACAAGTACTTGGATGGCTCCTTACCAGCAAAAAGCTATCATTAAAAAACAAGCTGACCATCTACAAATCGTGCATAGCTACTGGATCGAGATATGGAACGGAATTGCTGCAAAAACCCATTTGCAAAAAAATTCGAATGCTGCAAGCAAAAACCCTTCGCATGCTAGCTGGTGCCCCCTGGTACATGCGAACTGTGTCCCTAAAGTTGGGGATATATTAAAAGAGCAAGACGCGCAGTACAAGATTACGAATGTTACATCCGGTCGACCTCGTCAATAGGTTTATGTAAATATGTACAGAAATATATTTATAAAAACATAGACTTAATTGTACATTTTTAAGCTGTATTAGTATTTTTCTTTGAGTTTACTTTAAGTTGTTAAAATTAACAGTAAAATTGAATATAAAAACAATTTTAATAAAAATAAAAAAAAGAAGAAGCAGCAGTCGTGTCGCTGAGAAGCTGTGACTGTCAAAAGCTTAAAAACTTAACTAGATAAATGTCATCGAAAGACGCGTAGAGTTCATATCGTATCGCATTCTACAGAGCAAAACCCTAAAATATGGTCCGAAATGGCTCATTTTATACTTTATATTTGAACCTTCATTTCATTCAATTGAAAAACCAAATAAGCTGCGGTTCCTTTGCAATCTACATGTGACATGACACATTGTAGCTTCTTTCTGTACGCATAACTGCCTTCATTGTCATTCCAATTGGCGGCTGTTATTTTGATTGAGTTTAATCCTTTGCTGTTTCCTGCCAACATTGCCATTTTTAATAGCCAGAAGTTGTGCGTCTGCAATGCGGCAAGAGTCGAGTCAATTAAAAATTCGTTTTGTTTGCGAGTTGGACAAGTGACATAAAATTGATGAGCAGCGGCGCATGGCCATGCCTTTCGCAAAAAGCGTTGCAAAATGTGGGTAATTATGATTTACTAATTGGCAAACCCAACCACGAATACGCACACACACACACACACACATATACATAACCGAAAAGACTGACGTGCACAGCGCGCCTAATGCACTAGCCAAACAAATTTGTTATGCAATAACTGCTGTAACGTTTATGCGTGACAACTAATTGCAATTTACAACTCGCAATACAAATTATATTTAGAAGCGCTCCGACAGGCATTACAAGCAGCGGTTGCAATTGTTGCTCAAATCGAGCAAACTTCTATAGACAGTATCTGTTAGAAAACTCGCAAATTTTGTGATAAGAAGTGACACTGGATTCTTTCGAGACCAGTAGAGCTACCCCAGGCCTTAAAGGGGTTTTTATGGTCAGTTAAGAAGAAGATGTTCGCATAAACGCTAGTGTGTTTACCTAACTAAGCGAAGCATGAGACAAAGTCTATTAATTAGCTGCAACAGCAACCGCCCAGCCCCTCTTAAGAGCGCCCACATGTGCCACAACTGGCCGCCAAAAACGCATCACGTGTGCGTTGCATGTTTGTCCATTGGCTGCAAACGTTGCAGCCATGTAAACGGGATTTGCGCATCAAATTCGCTAATTGTTTTTGCTTTTTGATTTGGCCACTCCGCTGGACACCCATCCTCTGCCTCCTGCTGTTACGTTGATGGCCGGATTTGGGCAAAAATGTTGCTGCCACACGCTCCAACAACATACGCTGGGTCAACTGGCGGGCCAAACAATTAGCGTAATTTCAATTTTGTTCAAAATTTCATAAGCAATGTGCCGTGGACTATGTAACGGACTACGACTACGACGACGACGACGACGACGCGGTATTGTCTCCTCTGTGCTCTGCGGCTTGGGCGTTAAGCTTCTTGCGCCGTAATGTTGCCTACTTTTGTGCGCGCTGCTTTTTGACAGCAGCACCAAATTGCATTTGTGCAAATGAGAGAGGTTAGTGTGGAAGTGAGACAGACTGCTAGCAGCACATAATGCAAACATATCGAATTGAAATGCATTGCCACGGCAATCACTTAAATTACAATAAACAAATTAATTAACAACAACAGCAGCTACGCTCACACACACAGACATGTCACCAGTTTAATTGCCTAAAGTGGGCTACACTTAACTCTCTCCAAGGGTCTCGCTCGGCTACACTCACACACACACAACGCTTTCAAATTTAGTTTTGACTTGCTTTTTTTTTGGTTTTTTCCTTTTGCAACACTGATAAAGTGTATTTTGATTTTATGGTACAGTTTGCACCAAATACGAAACAGTTCATGTACAGTCAAAACTGCATAAGTTGGCCACTCACGGTTCAGGAATTTTCGGCCAACTTATGAGGGTGTAAGTTTTATAGTGATTTTATGTTGTTTCTTTAATTTTTTAACTTGATATTATGGGTTATGATTGTTTTTAACATAAACATTTATTTAAATGAAAGTTTAAATTCATAGTTGCAAAGCAGTCGAAGTTTATTTCATTCTTTTAAATTCAAAATTGCACTTAAACTCTAATGTAACTTAGAAGAATCTTTTAAATTTGCTTAGCTATAAGCTTTTAGCTTTCTTTCTTTTGGAAGTATTTCATCCATCTGAAAGAATTACATTCAAATTTCTATAAGCAACGAGTTTACTGCAACGAATTTCGTTCTGTTATAAATTTTGCCATTGATTTGGCTTATTTTTATGATTCGAAAATGCAGTCTTCGTATTTTTAGACATAAAATCGCTGTGATTTTAAGGTGGCCAACTTTTCAGGTTGCAATTGCATTGACAAAATTCAAAAAGTGGCAAACTTACAAGATATGCAGGTGCAAGTTAGGCAGCTAAAAATTTAAGTTTTTATATTAATATATTTTGGTTTCGCTGAAAAGCGCCAACTTTGCACGTTTGACTGTACACACACACACACACACACATTCATATAAATAGCTGAGGAGCAAGTCCTCTTAGAAGCGGCTATGCCCCGAATTTATGATAAAAGTTAGTCGCAGTGTATTTAAACGTCGCATCCTTTCAATAAGCCTTGCTTTCTCTTCCGTTTTGTGTATGTGTGAAGTTGAACAAAAAGAATTTTTAACTACACAAAATGGCTTTGTTGATTTTTGCACTGCACGGCGTCGTTTGGATTAGTGCGTTTCTGCCCCTGCGCTATCACTGCTCCATCCAACAAGTTGCCCCAAAAAAAAGTTCAATTGCAAATCTTGCAACAGCAACAGGGTGGTGAACGCAATTGGTTTTACACCTTAGTCACTGCCTGTCCGGGCGACCTTCTCCGTTCACAGTCACAGTTACTTTTGTATTGTGTTCGGCTTATTAATGTTGACCGTCAATTATGTTTTAATTGTCATAAAAGGTTTGTCCCTTTTGGTTGTTGCTTCCATATGTAAGCAGTCAGACATATGTGAGTGTGTGTGAGTGTGTGTGAGTGTGTGTGTGAGTGTGTGTGAGTGTGTGTGAGTGTGTGTAAACAGTTAAATCCAACTGGGATAAGCCCAGCAGAACAACGAATGACAACGTTGGCGACAATGCGCACAAGAGAGAGAGAGAGGAGAGAGCATCCGCTTGTGCGTTGTGCTTGTCAACATGGCAGTCGTACATATGTGTGCACACACACACACACACACAGTCTGTCTGTGTGTGTGTCTGTCTGTGTGTGTGTGTCAGATAAAGTCAGTTGACAGCTTAAGCGGTCAGCGGGGTGTATGGTGTGTGGTGTGTTGAGAGTCAAGCGCTCCGCTCTCGTTTTGCAGGCAATTTGCAAACATATTGCAAAGATCAGCAGAAAATATGTGAGACACACACACACATTCACACACACACATTCACACATTGAAAAGCTCTGTGAAAAGCTTCGCAAGACGTTAATTGAATTGAATCAGATGGCAACAATGTGCAGCAGCCGCTGAGTGTCATATACAGACGTAGGGTTGCCCTTACATAAAAGTACTATGTCGATTGTAGCTTAATATAAAGACAACTTTATCGAAAATCAATCAATTAGAGATTATCACCCCAGCAGGTCAAAGCTTGTCGTATGAGCCGACTTATAATGGCACTGGATTCTTTCGAGACCAGTAGAGCCACCCCACGCTTTAAAAGGGTTGTGCGTAGGGTTTGGGATTGTTGAGAAAAAGAAGAAGAGTAACTAGAACAATGGTCCCTTAGGAATTACAGCAGCCGCAAATTGAAACTTTCGGGTAATCATAACGTAAGCAATGCACCAAAATTCCAAAACTTAGTAATGGAAGCCAATTAGTGGTATTTGTAGCTGAGATTGAGGATAATCCATGATGCTATAATTATGTAGGTACAGTTTTAGAAAGAGGTCTCACAACGTCTGACAAAGAAAACTCTTGGAAAATGTTGCCAGAGTGGTACAGTCAACAATGGATGAAGCTGAATTTAAATCGGGTGTTGAGTTTGATGGACTAGCTGAACAGACGACGTTGAGTATGAAACTCCAAATAATTCACATCAAAAAGGCGTCAGCCAGATGCTTTCTTGTTAGATTTCCCACAGTATCCAAGTTGTTTTTCAGCATTTTGCCGAAATTGAAATTGCAATTGGGTTGAAAATTGGTTGATTAACTCTTGCATGTGTTCTGACAATATCGTCGAATCGAGTTTTATGAGCTTACGCAAGCTATACTAATTTATGGATGTATGGCATATGTAGTATTCAAAAAATCTGAAATACTATGGCTATTAGCTATTATTCTAAATCTAAATTTCTAGTCTGTGGACAAAAACTCATGGGTCAAATCGAAAAGTGGTCTATGAAAGGATTGTAGTGGCATCCATTAGCTTTAAATATAAAAAAATTGATACTTCATTTGAGAATGGAGATATAAGGGCTTAAGTGGAACCTTCTCAAAAATACCGATGTTCTCGAAACCTGAGGCTGATCGAAAAAAACTGAGTACGGGGTGTTGTTGAGGGAAGGTATATAGTTTAAACATGATCACCCATCAGAGTTCTTGAGAATAGTGCTACAATCGAACTGCAAAATTATCGAACTAATCTTGAGTTAAACTGTCTTTTGATTATTTCTTAACTTTCTTGCTTTTCTTTAAAACTTTGTCGATTTAATATTTTTGCAACAATTTAAGCTTTAAACAGCCAAAACTTTTTAAAAACAATCAAGTGACATCTTAAGTCTTTTAAAGTTTTCTATTTTCGAATTGACAATTATAGTATGATAAATAAAATTTAAAATAAAATTTCTGTCTTCATTTGTGGTTAAAAAAACCCACTGTATTTATCGATCGATCAACACTTTTTTATCGAAATTGCAGTTACAATGCAACTAACTTAACCAAACGGCAAAGCAGAATCAATCTGTGTTGGTAAATGAAAAGTAAAAACGGGAAAAAAAAGTTCTGACAAATGAGAATAAAAACCGGTGGAAAAGCTATGTTAAAAAATAGCAGTTAAATGGAAATGTTTGATCAAAAAGCAGAGGAAAAACACAAAAAGTCAGCTGGTAAACAAAAAGGACAACAACCAACATGCAGACGAGGATTAACGCAACATTTATACGTGGCAGATTGACGACGTCAAGCGTAGGGGGCTCCCACACCCACACATACACCCATGCATCTGGGTGGCTTTTTTTGCTGTTATTGTTGTTCTTGTTGTTGTTGTTGTTGCAGTTGCTGCTACTGCTTGTTTTTTGCCAATTTATAAAATTTATTTTTTGCCTACGTTGTGATTATTTATTCAAAAAGTTGAAACCGTCCAGCCGGACACATTGTAATTGCAATTGTTGTGGGCCAACATTGTGGCACCATAGGGCAAGGATGTTGGCCAGGCGCATGCTAAATAAATTAATAACACAATTTATGCATGACGCACATTTATAATTACATTTGGAAATAATAATTTAATTAAAATTGTTAACGCTTGATTGAAGTTAAATCGAATGGACATGGCGACAGCGACATGGAAGCTCACATGGCAATCCGAATGAACGATATCTACATTCTTATATTACGACAAGCATGGCAACCAAGCAACGCTCCAACCAACAACTTAATTAAATTAGCCTATCAAAGGCATATATAAAATCCACCCAGTGGATGGTCCTCCTCCTGCCACCAACCCCACCACCACCACCACCACCAACAACAACTACTGATTGCCATATCAAGCGAGCAAATGTTGTTGGGTAAACTTTTTGACAAATTTGTCACATAGTCATCAAAAGCCGCCAAAAGGGTATGAGGCGAGGGGCCAAATGCACAACCAAACAAACCGATCAGCAGCGACAGTAACGGTAATTAAAAGCCAGCCAAATGGTCAAATAACCTCACTCACTCACCAACACAAGGACATAGAGTTCACAACTCACACAGCATAAAAAAATACTGATTGAAATCTTGTAAAAATAGTGAAAAAACATGTGAGGAATATGTTTAAGCTGTTTAGTGCTATGCGACAGTTGAAATACCCTAACTTAATTGGAAATTCTCAATTCGAGAGCTAAGGATTAAGAATTATGAAACTGTAACGAATCCTTCTGGCAGCTTGATTTCTTATTTTCCAGCTCGGTTATCGAGTTATCGCTTTTGCACAAAATTCCCTATTACGGAAATGCAAAGTCAGCAAGTCGAATAATACTGAGTAAGATTTTGAAGCCAAACATCGGTTCCATGTACCTCAGACAGTTCTAGTCTAAGCGCGTCAAATGGTAACGCTTTGTGACTATAGAGAGTATGGCAGTGCTCCAAAAAAGTGACGTCCTAATTACAAAGTCAAAAACTGCTATTGAAAATAGCTTTTCGTTTTCTTGCTTTGGCGTTTTGTGACGTCACATTAGGGGTCATCAACAATGTGAAGCTTTGTGACTATGGGGAAGAGCAGCGCTCCAAAAATGTGACGTCCTAGTTACAAAGTCAAAAACTGCTATTGGAAATAGCTTTTCGTTTCTATGCTTTACCGATTTGTGACGTCACATTAGGAGGAAAGGTCATCAAAACTGTGACGTTTTGTTGAAAGAGATTTCAGGCACACCCCCGAACAATTTTTTTCTTTTTAATTCGAAAATTCTTTACTTTTTGCGTTAAAATGGTTTTTGTTCTTTCTTCGCCACAGATGAAATATAAAAGAAAACTATTGCTTGTTTCGATTTCGACGACTGCAAATCTACCCAAAAAAATCTGCTTCAGTCAAGTTCTCTAAACTAAGCTCAAATTTGTTTGCCTAGTCTTATTTATGGCAATTTCACCCGCTTTTTCTAGTGTAACTAACAACACCAACAGATTCACAGAGTAAAATCTCCATTCATAACGAACCAAGTCAAGTTACTTTTAAAAACTATTTTAAAGTTTGGTTTTATATTTCTAGAACTTTTCGTTTTTCGAAACTTTAAATTGATATCAGAGTTATTTATAATTTTTCAATGCTGATTAGATACCTGCAAAACCTGCGTCAACTTCATCACAAAACTAGAATAACCCCTTTTTGTAAAAAAAAATATATATTTATATATACAGTAAGCTAATAGTGCTCGCTGATAAAGGAATTTCTGGAGCTGGCCACAAACCACATAGAACCCCAAGCTAAAGCCACCCAACCAAAAAACACACACGTATTCGCCCGAAACACACATATGCATACATACGTACACTCACATAGAAAATCAACAAGAACATTTGTAAATATGTGCTTGTTGATTATGTCCACAAATCAATTAAGTCGATTGAGGTGCAGGGGTTTTTGGGGCGATTTGCATGGAAGTTAAAATGCAATAACCAAAGCGCCAAAGCTAAGCATAAAGCTGAATAGCACAAAAAAAAAAGCAAGCGAAATTTAGGCAATAGTAGAACGTAATTTGTAAGCGGTTCTGTTAAGTCAAGCGTAGATCTGTTTTAGAAGAGTCAATGATACGAGCAATTGGATGTATAAAACTCCAAATATTTGGCTCATTTACGAGAGCGTAGCTCGTTTTCTGTTTTAATGAATGCATTCATACCAGGCTGCAATAGAAGTTAACGAACGAGTCGAAATCTGTTAATGTTAATATCTTAATATGAGTAAGAGGCATACGAATAGCGGATAAGAAGAAGAGTAGGAGGTAGGGTAGCGGAAACGGAAAAAAAATGTAGCACGGGCTTTGGCAAGCGGAGCAAGCAGGAGGCGGAGCCCCCTAGTGTGCTTAAGCAACGTCCTTTGCTTTGAAAGAGTTAAGTGAAAAGACTCCTACTGGGAATGAGGGTTAGATATCAATCCAATTTTGCCGTTTGGGTAGCATAGTTGCCAGGAGTGCTTATATCAGGCCATAATAGCTAAGAAGAAGCAGAAAATAGGGATGCTCGAGCTTAAGGTGTTCATACGTATGATTTCGCTATATTTCGTTCTTTCAGAAACTTCTTGCGGAATATGTTTGTAATTTGAGTCAGAGAAAACGGCGATTGCCTAAATGTGACTATTTTTGAACAGGGGGAGGGAGGTGGTGGTTTATAATTTGAAAAGTTTTGACATTTTTGAAAATAATTTCCACCATTTTGGAAACAATGCCAAAAGCCAAGAGTTATTTAACCAGAACTTTACATAACAAGTTTTTAGGTCGTTTCGATAGCTGTAGATTTGACAAGAACTGATTTGCAAAAAGTTGGTTTCTAAGCGAGCTATTCGAAGAGTTGAAGTTTTTCTTTAAAAATGTATCTTTTTTTTTTTTTTTTGAAGAGATAGAGAGAGAGACAGTTCGTCCAGCAGGCAGACATTTCGTTAGGCATTCGCTCAAATATTATTTGTTAATTTGCTGAAATTAAAAACTGACGCAAATCCAAGCGCACACACAGCAAACCAATTAAACAAACCAACAACAAACAACCGCGCCGCAACAGCAGTCGACGTAGCAGCAGCAGTGGCAGTGGCAGCAGCAGTGGCAGTGGCAGTGGCAGCGACAGGACGACAGGGCAAACAGCCGAGCTTGTGCCACACGAAACGAAGCAGCAGTCAGAAGAAGCGGAAGGCACAGGCACAGTTACAATTACAGTTACATTTACAGTTACACAGTCAGATTGGGAGTCAGTCAGGAGCTATAAATACGCGCGCAGCATAACGAGGCGGCATCAGTTTTAACCGAGTTATACACGTGACGTGACGTAAAATCATCGGTCGCTCGATTGTTCGTTGGTGTCCCGTACGCGAGACATCTCGCTCTTCACTTGTATACAGTTAATTGTTTATACTTTTTTTTTAATGTGATATTTTTTTTTTTTTATTGTGTTTTTGCAATGTTTACAAACTGGCTAACTGGTAGCAGTAGCAGCAGTAGTGGTAACACGGGAACAGGCAACAGCAGCAGCAGCAGCAGTCGCCTGCCACAACCTGTGCTGCCGACAATCTCCTCGAGCATGATGTCCACACCACCGGATGTCATACTTGAGGTGGGCCCCGCACCAAGCAGTGTGCGTTTTGTGGCACATGCTCTGGTCTTGGGCATGCACAGTGGTTATCTAAGGTCAGCCATAAGGTTAGATGAAGCAGCGGCAGCAGCGTCTGCCACCGCGGCTGGTGAATTGCTCTTATATTTGGGCAATGTTACTGCTGAACAATTTGCTCCATTGCTGACTTATATGTATACCGGATATTTGGATCTCAATGTGGATAATATATTTGCCGTGCTGCTGGCCACACATGTGCTGCATATGCCACGTGCACTTGAAATCTGCCGGTGGGTTAGAAGTGATTACTGACAATTTTATCAAATTATGCGGAAATAGCTTTGAAATTATGCACTTTTTAGCTGCGATCTAATTTCTTTGAAGTATTTGGTTATTCATTTGTGAAAGTTTAAGAAAAAGTTGTGCAATTAACATTGAAAACCTCACCCTAACCGTAAGCGTTTCTAAGTTCTATTGTTTGAATTATAATTTTCAGCTCTTTTTTGGCTCGCGCCCAAACCGAGGGTTATCTAAGCGGCAGTGGGGCAGCAGCTGCTGGCACAGCATCCATTTTGCCCAGCCTATGCAGCAGCAGTAGCAGCAGCAGCGCCAAGATCATACGTCCCATACCCAGCAAAGCAACCATGCCTAATTTTGGTTTTCTGCCTTTGCCACCGCCGCCGGCTCCAGCTCCGCCAGCAACAATGCCCCCAGTGCCTGCAACTTATGCGACGCCAACAATACTGGAGCTGGATAATAATAGCATGCTCAGCGTAGAAGCAGATACATTGCAGCAGGATGAGGAAGATGTCGAGGTTTTCATAGACAGCAATACGATGACCGATAATGAGGCAGATACGGAAATAGATGCCGATGGAGGAGACTGCGATGCGGATGTGGACATGGATTGCAATGTTTCTGTGGTCAGCTCACTGGCCAGCAGCGCTGGTAGCCTTAACATTGAGCGCGTGGATGCACAGCCTAAGCCTCAGGTGCAGCAAATCGAAAGATTTGATGGTAATCTAAGCCAAGCAACGCAGCCACCGGAAAAGACCAAAGTCAAGAGCACGCGCAGCAGCGCCAGCTCACGCAGGCACCAACGCAAAACCAATGCCGGACACGGTGGTCTACAAGTGGCCAAGGCGCCCATGCCGGCTGCACAGCTGGATGTAACAACAACAACAACTACAACGTCGACGGCAGCAGCTCCAGCCAAGTTTATCATAGATGTGGCCAGCTGCGATGGCCCTGTGCGCTTTCGGCGCATATTAAACACGGCCTATGGCCATAAACCGGAGGCGTATGAAACCGGCAGCGTGCAACCAGGTGAGCAGCGTACCCAGCAAAGTGTCAGCTATTCCTTTCATCAACAAATGGCCAAGACAATTAGCAGCCAGCAGCGGCAGCAGTTGCAGCAGCATGCTGAGGAGAGCGAGAACAGTGGCGATGCAACAGCGGCAGCCACCACAACAGCAGCGCAGTCGACACATAGAAAACATGGTGCTCCGCAGCAGCCGCATGAGCTGTATGTGTGTGTGTATTGCAAGCACACATTCAAGTCACAATATTGCTATCAAAAGCATGCCAAACGTCATCTGAATCCGCTTAGTCTCAGCGAGAAGAAGAGCATGGCTGGTGTCTTGGCTGCAGCTCAGCTGCAACAGCAACAAAGCACACAGCAGCAGCAGCAGCAGCAGCATCAGCAGCAGCAGTTGCAACAGAGCGCCGCTGCATCAACAATGACAAGTGCTGCAGATATGACTGCAACTGGAGAGCAGCTGCTGCGCCGCGAGGTGCGTCCTTTGGACATGAATGTGCAGTATTATCCCTGCAAGACATGTGGCAGCAAATTTCCGAGCTATTATTTTGTGCATAAGCATCGCAAGCTCTGTCATGCGGATGAGGCAGCAGAGAGCAGCGGCGGAGCTGTAGCAGCAGCAGTGACGTCGGCTGCCACGGCTAGCAGTTCCTCCAGTTCATCGCTGAGCAATGCTGGCGGCAAGCGTGAGGATCAGTTGGCAACTGAGGCAGCGACATTGGAGACGCCACAGCCATAAAGTAGGCAACGCAATTTGTGGCAATTTGGGGCAATTCAAAGGAAAATACGAATTTAGCACACACACACACACACACACACATACACACATGCGCTAGAATGTTTTTTTTTTCGCTCTAGAGCTTTAACTAATAAAGGTAATAAAAAGCTTAGTATAACAATTTAAAGTGCAACGATATGTTGATTGGGGGAATGGTAATAATCGATAAAAGCAATATAATCGATAAATGGGAAACTCGATGTATCCAAAGCATTTAAAATCAGTTTTATAGCTATTACACGAGTTATTTTTTACATAAACGATTGATAAAAGAGTTTAGTAGTTAAATGACTAAAATGTACAGCAAAAAAAAGGCAATATATTGTTGGAACACTTTTAATGGTGAATTGAAGTTATGGTTGGGAACAAATGTCACCGGTTTTTCGTATATGGAGTCTCAGCGAGATACAATACTTCAATACCAAATTATAATAAATAAGCTTAACGAACTTTACACAATAGATTTTAGACATAAAACTTATGAATGGTTGCCTATAAAGCGACTTTAAGTGTACGGTTTGTAAAAGAATGACCCATTTAACGAAAGCTACAAAATCAATACAAACTTCGGAAAGGCTAGTTCTAGATTAGATTTGATATGTGGGGTGTGTGCGATGGCTCATCCGAGAGTGTTGAAAACATCACCAGCACTCAGAGGCAGACAGAGGAAGTTAGGATAGAGAAAGACAGTTGAATTAAGAGAAAGGGTGTGAAAACAGAATAGGCTTGCTAAACAATCACAATCTTTCCGACTCGTGGAGAGTAAACACCTCGTAAACAATGATGAACAGATCTCTGACCATAGAATCACATAAATTTGAAGATTGAAAGTTTTAATCATATTGAGGTTGTGACAGATGATGAGCGCAGAGCTGACAGCAGCTGGTATAGAGGGCTGACAAAATAAACAAACGTTGCGGCAATTTAATAATTAAATTAAATCACTTGCATAATAAAAAAGACGTTTACAAAAATTTTAATTTAATTGAGTTTAATTAACTCGCCAGGGAGATGACAGCCAACAAGGCAGCAAAAGCGAGTAAAACAGTAAGAGATATATGTATAAAGAGAGAGTGAGAGAGAGACAGAGCTACAAAGGAGCAAGTATGAATTTGAGGGCTGCTGAGTGACTGACGTGCTGCAACCCTGCGCCTGCCTCCCCCCTCATATTGTTAGCCAAGAAGCGGCACGCACCAATCAAGCGACCCAGTCATAGGGACACTACAACGTCAGCGCGAACACATATATACTCTATATGCATTACTTTTTGTATGCTTTTAACTCTTTACCCACCAACCAACCAGCCCACAGAGAAATGGCTTGAGGCAATGGCAGTTTTGGGTTTTAATTTTTATATTTCCTTTTTTATTTAATAAAATATTTATGAGTAGTCGCCGGAAGACGGCAAAGGCTGGCGGAGAGTGAGATGATGAAGCCGACAACGCGAAAAAGGTAGACAAACAGGGGCAAGAGAACAAAGCAATTTAACAGAGCGCGACTGCGAAATGCATTTTTGATGAACTTGTTTGAGTATGAACGTAGCAGTTGCTTTAGCATAAATAAACGACAAACTGCAGGCTGCAGTTGAACTTAACGGTCATTTTAAAAGCGAAAGCAAGAAAAGCTTCAATTGCTTCTGGCAAAGCTTCAGCTCAAAAAAGGTGTGTGAAATGGAACGAAAGCTTGGAAAGAGCTTTAAAGTCAAGTCAAGTCATTAAGCTTTCAAGAAGTTGACAAGTTCTTGGAACTTTGACAAAGCTTACAATTTTTGCATAATGCTTAAAAGTGAAATAACGAATTTAAAGAACGGATATTGCCAAGCTGGCCAAGTCATCGCAGAAATACTGCTGGACAAAGGCTGAGAAACTCTAGCAGAACAAAAAGCCTTCAAACCGTGGGAAAAAGTGAACAAGTTTCCATGCACAACTTAAAACAATCACTACCAACACTCATATTATCTTCTTCTTGACTGGCCATAACAGCTCGTTACCGGGTTACGGATTGATGTAGGGCACTCCTCTAGGCGCCTCATTTCATTGGGGGTTTGAGTTTTACGCGGTGAGTCCCAATACCTACGCAACTCAATTCGCTAACTAGTTTTTAATGTGAACAAAGTCAGTCAGTGCGAACAGTAAGTAATTCTACGCATAAATCGCCAAAATCTGAATTTTTCTAGCCTAACCCCAGATGGTTCTTCTTCGTCGAATCGACTACGAAAAATGTTCACTGTTTTTATTCTTTCATATTTGCGCACTTGTGGTGGAAGAGTGCAGAAACTCATTTTGGATAAGTATTAGTTTATAAAAATTGCGTCGCCGACTCGACGAAGAACCTTTGTGTGACTTTTTGGAACCAAACTCAGTAAAAGATACAAAAAAAAATTCACCACGGATAGTCACTTTTAAAAGAACTATAAACGTCGAATTTGTACATTCTTTTCATCTTTTAAGTGTATAATAACGAAATTATCTTGCGTTATATGCAAAAAAATCGCTTGTGAAAAGCACAAAGTTAACCTTTTTATCTATTAACAAATAATAAACTGAGTTCTTTTAATTGTTTTAAGTATTATAATTGGGATTAAATCATAAAGGTTACCTATAATTTCACCTAACATTCCTATTTAGGCGATTTCGAAAAGTGCTATTTTGAAAAGTAGTCAAAAAAGGTAAAGTTCTTACAATTGATATTTTTGATTAATGTTGAAAGCAAAAGGTTGAAATCATTGCGCAAGTTGGTAACAAATAGAACGACATTAATAATAGAACACAAAAGTATACATTTTTTTCATGAACAAAGTAAGTTGTAACTATTTAAAATTTACCGTAGTCGATTCGACGTAGAAAAATCTTAGTATATGTAAAATAGGAAGAACCATTTTGGGTTAAGAAATCCCTTATTTAGACAAGTGTGCCTAATAATGCAAATCAATCATATATGAAGGCAACTGTATACAAGCAAAGTGCTTGTATTTACGATACTGACATTTTCGTTCAAAACTTCTAAACGCCTTCCAAGTAATCTAAGCGCGCGCTTCTTCTTATATTCGACACTCTTCAAACGCACTAACACAATAATGACATACACACAGATTTGGCAGAAAAATATCATTAGCTTTTTAAGCAAATACTTTCATTTTTCCGCTCCTAAATTACAGTTTTCAAGTTAAATTAGATTACAGTTTAGT
The DNA here is from genome assembly GCA_035041775.1 of Chymomyza caudatula. Classification (NCBI taxonomy): domain Eukaryota; kingdom Metazoa; phylum Arthropoda; class Insecta; order Diptera; family Drosophilidae; genus Chymomyza; species Chymomyza caudatula. Next base: position 1,540,711 of record JAWNKW010000217.1, on the reverse strand, counting down.
TTGTTGAAATAAGAACACCTTTTTCCCAAAATTTTGGCATTCCGAAACGTGAAACTTGTGCAAACGCGAGTTTACGTTATTGCGAGTGCACTAAATGTTGAATGCAACTTTTTGAGCTTGAACTTGATAAGTACAACGAAATAAGCTTTCATAAAAGTGCAATCTTTGCGATTAAGCACAAACAATATCAAAAGCTTTTCAATACGTGAAATACGTGAAACCTGAATCATTTTAGAGCTTGCAAGTTGTACCTGAACCCTTAAAGCTTTAAACGCCAAAGCTTTAAGTTAAGCTGATGACAGTTATAAAAGTTTGGATTTGAAACTTACCTTTGCCATCCAATGCCAGGATATCCGAATTGGCCAACAAATTGGATGCACTGTTTGCATCTGAAACCGTACCAGTTGTGGCTGTTGTTGTTGTGGCCATGGTGGACGCTGACGATGTGGCCGATGTATTGGCTGAAGTTGTAGCTGCCGCAGCAATGAGCAATAAAGATGACGACAAGGCTATATCTTTGGCATTGCTTTTAGCATTGGTGTTGTTCATGCCACTGCTACTGTTGTTATTGTTGTTGTTGTTGCTACTGTTGTTGCCACTAGCATTGGTAACAGCGCTGGCGACGCCTCCAACTGAAGCAGCTGCTTCTGCCGCTGATGCCAATTCAAAACGTTTCTTTTTCGTATCACTGCAATTCAAAGGGGAATCATTTAGTAATTAAGTTCCTAAAGAAACCGTTTATCAATCTATATAAAAAAGAAAAAATCTCCTTTGACTTTCCATGAACCAATGCGATTCTAACGAATCTTTAATAATAACTGACATTCTACGAAAGCTCGTTTAGAACAGAAGCACTCTTTGTTTAAATTGCATTCAAAGCAAAATGTAGTACTGATAACTCACTCAAGAACAGCTGTTAAACAGCAGCTTTTGAGCAATAAAGAAATAAAGATACTTATCAGTTTCTATGCTAAACATTTCATGGCTTCCTTTGTACTACATGGAATCCTTGACTGCTGCTTTACCCATTCATATAAATACAAAGACGCATATGAGCCCATCCCTTTTTAACTATATCTATCCATTTCCTTCTATTTGATACTTGCCTAACATCGGAGTAAACATCGTTGCCAACGCCCATGCCCTCCACCTGAGCAGCCTTAAGCTTCTGGCCCAAATAAGTGCCAGCTGTGGTCGCCGTAGTAAGCGTTGGCATACTGTTGGTGACGCCGCTAATTCCACTGCTAGTGCTGCTTATGCTGATGCCATCCTCTGCCTTTATGTTCTTATCGATTGTGGCATTGACTGAAGCAGCAACAGCTGTTTGTGCCGAGACATTGCTGTCCTCATTGGATTTAACATTCGCCATGACAACACTTTGATAACCCGGCTTGAAGCCATTGAGCGCCACAGTTGTTGCTGGTGCAGCTGCTCCACTTGCTGTTGCTCCACTGACTGCCGTTGCAGCTATGCTGCTCGTTGTATTTGCTGCAATTAAAAGTTCGGTTTAGAATCAATTCATTTAGCTACAAAACCCCGCCTTACCATTATAGCCTTCGGCATTGGGCGCCTTGCTCTTGGGCAGCGGCTCGGCATTCTCCTTAGCCGATTCAGCTAGCTTATTGGCAGCTGCATCTGTTGCGTCGCCGGCCAACTTGGCAGCGGCTGCCCCACTCGTGGCAACTGTTGCTGCTGAAGACTCGGTTGCCGTCTCGGCTGCTGCTGTGGCGTGCTGCTCACCAGCTTTGGATTTGACTTTGCCGCTGCTGCTTGCCTCGCTGCCGCTGCTGCTACTCGTTGAGATCTCGCCACTGTTGCCAGCAGCAGCACTGGATGTACTCTTTTCCGCCTTATCTGTCTTCTCGGCATTGGCTGTCGCCAATGTCGCTGCTGTAGATGTTGCTGCTGATGCGCTCTTGGCCACCTTCTCACTGACGACATTTGCGTCAGCTACCTTGCTACTGGCTGCTGCTTTTTCTGCAGCACTTTCTGCCGCCTTAGCCGCATCAGCAGCAGCCTTCTCGGCCACACGCTCACGCTCAGCAGCACGCTCCGCACGCTCACGCTCTGCCACTGCTGAGTTGCGATTACCAGACTTTTGCTGCTGCTCACGTTGCAAGCGTGTGGTCACGCCCGTCGTTAACGAATCAATAATGCACTGCGGCTGTGCCGCCTGCGCCTTGGCCGGGTTGCGTGAGCTGCGTGTTCGTTGCCGCGATTTCCGCAACAGCTGCTTGTAGTTCTCCGTCTTTTTGCTGAGGTAGTAGTAGCGCACGCAATCCTGCGGCGACTTGCGATCCAGGCTCGCTGCAATGGCGCCAAAGTTTTTGGGATGCTGCAGATACTTCTCCTTAAAAGTCTCCTTCTCGCCGGCGGTCCACATGTTGAGCGCCTGGCGCTCCTGATGCACGGCTACCATATCTAGAATGCGTCCGTTCTCGTTATGATAGGCACAGCGACGCTGACGCGTATCATACATTAGCGGTGGTATGACTGCATAGCTGCGCATCTTTTTATCCTCCAGCGCTTGCTCCTGCAACCCATCCATGATCTCTTCCAGATCCGCTTCTGATTTAATGCGTGAACCAACGCGATTGAAGCGCTCCTTGTCCTCGCGTTGCTTACGTAACTCCGTAAAGACTTTTTCGAAGAACTCACGATTCTTGCTCTCACGTGCTTTACGTTTTACACTGCCCTCGGCACGCTCACAGCGACGCTGCCAGTCAGCTTGATCCTTGGTGTATTTTTCCACCAGTCCTTGATTGTGCTCCCAGCGCTCCGCTTTTAGCTTGCGTATGTGCTGCAGAAGCGGACCGCGCACCACTGCCTGGTGACGCTTTATTAGCGTTGTCAGGGACTGCACATCCACTGGCTGATTGTATAATGGCAGCCAAAGACGCTCGCGATCGCAGCCCTGATTGTGTAGTATGGAATGTTGGTTGGCGGCAATCTTGCGATTCGCCTCGTAGATCTTGTGGGCCAGCATTTGGGTTTTCCAGGCTAACTCAACAACCTCTTCACCTTCGGCTGCCTGTTCAGGGACTGCGACTGCTGCCGCATTTTGTTGCTTGCATACGGCCGATACCTCCATAAGGGATTTCTCTTTTTTGCGCAGCGTTTCCATGGCCGATTCGGCGCCTTTAATTTCGTTGTCCACCTTTTGGATTTGCATCAGTAAATCCTCCTTGGCGCTAGTGCGACTGCGCTCCTCCGCATTGTCACTTGGCAAAGTGGGCGATATGGCCTCAACCTGTAAAGCATATGATTTAGTTTGATATTCTCTTAGAATACTCTTACGTTAAGAGTGGGAGGCGCTTTAAAACTTACCTGCGGATGATAGGCTTCTGTGCTGGAAGCGGATGCCGTCGTACTGCCACTGCCCCCGCTGCTGCTGCAGTTGCTGCTGCTAGTCGCTGACGCCGCATTGGCCACTGTTGAGCTCTGAAGCGGCGTAGACATAACTGCGCTGCTGGCGCTACTGCTGGTACTGCTGCCGGCCATTACTGTAGTGCTGGGAGGAGCACGTGGCGTATGTGGTGCAGCCGATGTCAGCTGTGGTGGCAGCGTTTCCACTTTCAGCTGCTGCATGGTTAATGGTGGCAGCACTGAAGCAGCTGCCGTCATATGTAGCACATGCTGCTGGGCAGCATTGGGCGGTGGCGGTCCATGATTACTTTGCCGGCTGCTATTTAGCTGCGCCTGAGCATTGGCTGGTGATGACTGGCGCTGCTGTTGCTGTTGCTGGTGTGGCAGGTGATTCATATTGCTGGCATTTGACTCCGTAATACGCTGCTTTTTATAGGGTTGACCGCTGGGCAGCTCGGGCGGCGCCTGGTGCTGCTGCTGTTGTTGTTGTTGCTGGCGCTGATTGACTGCCGCCATGGATGCCGCAGTGGCATTGGTCAGGTATTCGCTGGTATATTGCAGCGCTTGCGAATGGGGCAGCAATATGCGCTGCCCGGCGACCATTATACTGCTGCTGCCGGGTGGACCAGCACCTCCTCCTGCGCCTGCATTGCTACCAGGTGCACCGCTATTCTGCTGCTGTTGCTGTTGCTGCTGCTGTTGTTGTTGTTGTTGTTGTTGCAGTTGAGCGGCTGCAACGGCAGCGGCTGTAGCTGCGTTGTTGCCTTGGGGAGGTGGTGGTGGCTGGCTGGGATAATGCGACATAGATTCCATGACGAGCACACCGCCCGACTGGGGTGGAGCCATGTTACCACCAACCTGTACAACGCCCGTAGCTCCCGGTGGTGGGCCTGTTTTGCAGGCGCCCGCAGCAACGGCCGCAGCTCTTGCGACACGCTGATAGTCTTGTGGCACCGCGGCCTGTATTTGAGGTATTCGCGTATAGGGACTCTCACGGTATGCGCCCACTGGGCCAATGCTATATGCCGACTGTGACATGAAGCGATGTGGCGCATCCGCGAATTTGGCATAGGTATTGGCCGCGGCAGCCCCACTTCCAGGACCAGGCCGTGGCGGCGAGAGGGGACTAGCTGCCGACCGGGATGACTGCTGCTGCTGCTGCTGTTGTTGCTGTTGCGCCTGAGCCGCTGCAGCTGCCTGGGCCTGAGCCTGGGCTTGAGCCTGAGCTTGGGCCTGAGCCTGCTGCTGCTGCTGAAGATGGTGGTGGTGGTGATGCATTTGTTGTTGTTGTTGCTGCTGCTGTTGTTGTTGTTGTTGCTGCTGCTGTTGCTGCTGCTGCTGCTGCTGCTGTTGCTGCTGGGATGTGGATGGCGGCGGCGGTGCGTGATGTGACTGCAGGTGTCCGATGCTCTTCGCGTACTGCTGTGATTGCTGGTCGAGTGTTCTGTACGACCCGTAGAGAGAAATAAAAACAGATTATTAGATTTATATGTAACACAGGGATGCAACAATTTCCTCTTAAAGGATACTGCCAAAGCTTATTGTATAAACAATCGCTCAAATAAAATACACACAAAGAAACTGACTCAAAGTTAGACTATTTCGACTATAATCTTTATATAAACTTACAACATTTGGGAATTTCACAATTGCTTCAAAATTAATTACGTTTAATAAATCAAAAATGAAAAACGAATTTAAATTTAATTATTTACCTTAAAAGTTCTTTGAATTTATATTTTCAAACATAGGCAAGTCTTTGATAGGTCAAAAGAAATCTTTAGACTTTGACTCATTAACCGAGATACATGAACTGAATTCTGAGGAATGATGCAAATCAGCTGATTTTTCATTAAACTTCTGTAGTTGTGTTCAACAAACTACGGTTGCAGAAATTAGAACAAATTCTGTGCTAGTTCCGAGGAAACCGAATCAAATAAGACCATTTAACGAAAAGAAGGATCACCCTCTTAGGCACGGCTCACACTGCCGTAAAAAGTCAAACAAATGAATGAATACTATAGATTCGCAGATTTCTTGCAGTGTAACGCTTGAAATTTAATTAGATATTTTATTGTGCAGCAACAGGAAATGCAAACCAATTGTGTTCCTTTATCCTCTTTGTGACACACTATCATGTTCATATGTTAATTCTCAATGTTGATTTTTCGCAACTAAATATATAAATGGGCGTGACCTTTGTGCAAAAATTCTATGATAATATGATATGTATGTCAAACAAACATCGAATAACTGCAATAATCGCAACGGTCTTGTCTGAATGTTATATGTCGAGTGTTCAAAGGGAAAGAAGGCGGTAGGGATGAAATCTGAAATTCGTTTGGGTCTACTTCCCGACAGTTCTGAGATGCTGTCCAGAATGTGGCTTCTGAGATGTTCTGGTATATTTATTTTTTATTTTAAATTCATTCTTTACCGACTATCTTAAGTAAACTCTCTAACTCTAAGCCAATCCAACTCTATCTATCTGTGTTCATATGGAAGAGTAGCGTAAGTCGACATAAGGAAATGTTATATGGAAGTCATTATAAGTCACCGTTCCTTTTTTAAGTTTCTGAGAGAAGAAATGTACAAGTTTTAAAAATTAAATGGTGACTTGAACTGACAGGGCAATAGTTCAGCATTTCCTTATGTCGACTTAAGCTACTCTTCCATATGACCATAGATATGTTTGGAAAGATTTGTCTTTGGGGCTGTTTATAAACGAAGTCACCAAGATTTTGAAGATTTCTAATCACCCTTTTGTCACAAAAAGTCACATTTTGGCAATCCTACTTTCCCTAATGTGACGTCACTACTAACCATGCAGTCGAAAAAATTAAACCAGCTTTGGGCACTACCTAGCATATCAACTGAATCATTACAGATAGGATGCAATGAGTAGCAAAAGGTGAATATTTTGAAGAGCCAAAAATGTAGTTTCTTTCAAATTTTATTAATCTTTTCATTGTGACGTCACGTTTGCGGAATACCACCCTCATCGTCACGAAAAGTCACAGTTTGATGAATGTATTTATAGAAGTTTGATAGTGGGTTAGACCACAGAGCCATAAGCTACGGTAGGGGGCACAAGCAAACTCTTGTAAAGCTGTTATCGTCATATGTGAGAATTTTATGTACCAATAGCTTGCTATTCTTTGTTGAAACAGCTCAAATTCCTACCAAAGAACATATTTTGAGTTTAGTTACTTTGAAAACTGTCTTTAACCCTGGAACGTGATCCTTTTTCTTTGTACACTAACGTCTTACGGCGGGCGTAATCATTTTGACGAAGGACGACGTTCTAGGGTTAAAAGAGATGAAACTATGTATATGGAAATGTTGGAAAATGTAACAGTTTCATTAGTCAACATTTAACGAAAATTTTCGAAATATTTGTGAAAACTAAAAAGAATGCAAAAAATATGTATGTATGAATAGATAAAGCTTCATTCATAGCATAAGATAAGAATAATTCACGAAAATTAATAGGTCAAGCTATTTTTATCTCTTTCATATACATATGTATGCGATATGTTCATTTCTTTATAGAGTTCCATATGGATGTTTGCATAATGCCAAACAAATTGGTTAGATTGTAAACATGGCTTAAAGTTAAAAAACTTCAGTTTTCAATCTTCTTTAAAGGATTATTAACTGTGGACCATATCTTGAGCATTTACTGGGCCTGGGACATTGGTGTTAATGCAAATTTATTACAGACACAAACCCTGCCGGCTGGCTGGCTGGCTGGCTGGTTTGACGCTTGAGCAGCCGGCAATTACGCGTGCAACATGTTGCATGCGCAAGTGATAGGGCGCATGTGGCAAACAAATAACAAACCAGAGCGAGTACACTATATTCTCGCATTACTATTGCTGTGCGCTTCATTTTCATGCCACCGTGTGTGCGAATGAGAGAAACCAGCATGGCGGCCAGCAACATGTTTGCAGCGAGCCGCAACATCAAACCAAACAGTTCGATAGGCAATAGTTGCAACAACATGTTGCACTAACATGTACACAACGAACACAGTTCGGTTCGCATTGACGCATTTGTCATTTTTTGACGAACATTTCTTTTGCCCCAGACGACGCCGACGACGACGTCGCGTTACGTTGTCATATCAATTTTTAAAGCATTGCATTTGCAAAACAACAACAACAACAACACCAACAACAATGGTGGCAATGACAAGAGGCTGATGACGACAAGTTTGACGTGATTAACGTGCGACGCGTTTGACCTGCCGACGCCGCGCCGCATGCAACGACGCTGCCTGAATGACAAATGAAACTTGCGGCAAGCAGCGACGCTGACTGCGAAATAGACATATGTATGTACGTATGTATGTATGTACGTATGTATGTATGTACATATGTATGTACATATGTAAGTACGTATTTATGTACGTATGTATGTACGTATGTACGTATGTATGTATGTATGTACGTATGTATGTATGTACGTATGTAAGTATGTAAGTATGTACGTATGCGCGTATGTATGTATGTACGTATGACGTATGTATGTATGTACGTATGACGTATGTATGTAGGTACGTATGACGTATGTATGTATGTTTGTCGTATGACTTATGTATGTATGTTTGTCGTATTACGTATGTATGTATGTTTGTCGTATTACGTATGTATGTATGTTTGTCGTATGACGTGTATGTATGTTTGTCGTATGACGTATGTATGTATGTTTGTCGTATGATATATGTATGTATGTACATACATATGCAATGCATAAAACGTGTCTACATAGAAGAGGCAACAACTCTCCTTTTATTAATTCATAAAATATTAATGACACACAAGCCAATGGAGCCAGCGAGCAGCAAGAGCAACAAATGTTGCATGCGCAATAAGAAATGCGTTGTTGCCATTTTTCACAGATTGCTATTTTTAAAGCACATACTACTTTGAAGAGATAGGCGAAGAAAGACAGAAAGACAGAAAGAAAGACAGACAGAAAGAAAGAAAGAAAAAATAAAGTAAACGAATAGAGGCATAGGCGGCAGGCAGTAGCCGCCAGTAATTTCAAAACTGTCTTTCTATTCTGTTACTTCGCTTGTCAATCAATGGCCTGTCATCAAAAGCTCAATCAAAAGCCAACCATCAATCAATCAATACACTCTCTCATACGTCTTACCCCTGACCCTTTGGATTCCGTCTTATTTGTACAACTTAAATGCGTAGATGGCTTACCTGCAAGAGTGAGAAAGAGAGTAAAACATTAGTTTAAGTAACAAAGTTTTGCGGAATTATAACTATGTAAGCGAAAATGTAACTTAAATTTATAGCTTACAAAACATATCTGGAAGTCTTGGGGAAACGAAATCATTCAACTTTCCAGCTTGCTTTGGACAGAAAATAAAAACGATTTTTCTAAACGTAGCTAAATATTCATTTCATTCTTGCAATATACAGCACATAACTCTTAGTTTGACTAGTATCTTTAATCATTTTCCACATTTTACGAACCTATGCACATCAGTCATACATATGTACATATGGACATTCACCATCACTACTGTATATTCCCTATATATTGGTCTAAGGAACGATAAGTGAATATAAAACTTCATAAAGGTCTTCTTCGCAACTGGCCATAACAACCCGTTATCGGGTTACGGCCTGCTGTAAAAGCACTCCTCCAGGCGTCTCTGCCTTCTCCAATTGGTGATACCAAAGTTAGCCAGTGTAACTGGTCTTTCCGACGGATACATGGTCTGCGCCTTTGTCACCTCCCTACCACATCCGCATTGAAGACCTTTCCCGCAGGAGCTTCTTCATCCATACGCACAACATGACCTAGCGAGCATAGCCGCTGGATTTTAGTTCGCTTGACTATGTCAATGTCGTCGTAGAGCTCATAGAGTTGGTCGTTCCATCGGGTGCGGTAGTCGTTGCTAACGAGTAGAGGGCCAAAGATCTTACGAAGTACTTTCCGCTTTCATCAAACAACGGCACCATCTATGCTTCAGCGCCATAAAGCAAAACGGGTAGGATGAGCGTCTTATAGAGTGATAGTTTCGTCTGACGAGAGTGGTCTTTACTACTCATTTGCCTACTGAGACCAAATTAATATCTATTGGCATGAGTGATTCTCCGCTTGAAAAGCCTAAAGGTGCTAAAGGCCACAAAGTGGCGTACAGATATGGATACATCATAAACATATTTGACTTTGAATAGTTATGAAATTCATAGAAATACAACAATCTCTACAAAAACAAAAGCATTTATTCTCTATTATTTCCAGAAAAGAACGAAAACAACGGATTCTTTGATATTTTACGAAAATACTATTCCTAAAATTGAATGATAACATTACTGTTTTTGTGCGTGCTATCACCCGTTTTCACAGACAAATCGGATAAACTTTTGCGAAAAGGAAAAACTATCCCCTATCCCAATTAAGGTAAAAATTTCAACTAGTTGTCGACGCACAAAGTCTAATGAATGTGACTCACTGAGTACACTAAATGTCTTCTTTGCTAACTCTTCACTCATTAAAAACATTAAAAACACTACAACAATTTAAGTGGCTTATTTCTGCTCAAGAACTTTTACTATATAACGTTTAAAACGATCTTATCAGTAACGTCATGAATCAGCTATTTATTTTTGAAATCAAATTGTCAAGACGTACTAATAATAGTACTTTGAAACTGGATAATCTGGAAGTCAATAAAAAAACGAGAAAATATTTTGTTTAAACTAAGAATCAACAAGTTTTTACTACTTTTAGTTAAAGGGTCACAGTTGCTATCGATAAGTAAGCCAAAGTAAAGCCATGATGAGCTCGATACGCTCGCGAGCTATGAAAATATTATAGAATTTATAAAATCCCATGTACTCCGTTTGACCGACGAGCCGAAGCATATGAATACCACCTGATATATGGGACACCAAACAAGAAAATGAATGAATATGTATGTAGTTCAAGATGATTCAAAAAGGTATGAGAGTACATTCGGAGTACACAATTTGTCTTAGCGAATCAATTTAAAACCAATTTGACATTATTTGCGAGAAGCTATTATTTGCTTTGAAGAAAACAGCTGCTGAAAGCAACTTTTCCGCCCCCTCTGCTCATGAATCCTGTAATTTTCACAGCTCGAAGTTTATGCTATGTATCTTGATAGTTGTAGCGTTGTGTATTAAGAGCAGCTCAAAACCAACCAAGGGCTCACTACGTTCAATAACAGAATACGTTTCAGCCGAGCGAAAGAGCCCCCATACGAAGTAAGAGAAGATTGAGTTATCCGCCTTCGATATACCAACGCTCGCCTAAACATGGAAATAACTGTAACAATTACTTGGAAAACTTGAACAATAAGGTGCTAACGCTCTTTAAGTATGTACATATACATTCAAAAGCAAGAATATTGGTTGGAAAAAGCATAAACTAATGTATAGGTACTAGGTATAGATCCCCCGTGTGGTGAGAGGGTTAGAGAATACCACCTCAGCAGGTCGAAGCTTGTCGTATGGGGCGACACTGGGTTCTTTCGACACCAGCAGGCCTTAAAAGGGTTGTCCGTAGGATTTGGGAAGCACCACGTAAAACGTTGTTATGTATAGGTCACGTTCATATTTGCCAAAAAAATCATCTTTTTTCTAAAGCAAGCCTTATAAGAACGTTTAAAGCGCTGGAGAACTGTTTAAAGATGCTTGCTGAAAGTCATACATGCATTCTATCAGAGAAAGCATCTTTTGAACTTTTCATCCAATTTTCTTAATATTACACAAACAGTTACTAACTGTTCATAACTGTGCCAAGTTTTAAGAGCTACAGCTCTGATGCGTTCGGAAAATGCGCGTCTTGTTGGCTCAAATGTGTGTGTTTGTGTGTGCCTAGTTTTTCTGGTCTTCAAGATCTAGCTGTTCATATGGACAGACATTGCACAAATCTATAACACCCTTGACACTATGTGTACAGTGCATAAAAATAATAATATAACAATAATAATAACAGCACAAACACAAATAATTAAAACTTTCAGCTTGAATACTTTTTGTTATGTTGACCAAAAAAGTTGAAACAGCAAAACAGCAGCGAAGCTTTATAAACATATGTACATACATACATCATATACATACATACATGCATCATATATGTACATACATGCACATATGTATACCAAGTGCATGTGTGTGTGTGTGTGTGTGTGTTTAACATTTTCCAGCATCCTTGCTGATGGAAAACACCCAAACACACACACACATAGAGTGTGCAGGGAGGAAGCGAGGCGAGTGGCAACCTTCCAAGTCAGATGCTTTTATATACCATACATACATATACAGTTGTGTGCGTGGCATATATAATAAAAGGCAACGGTAAAAGGCATAAAAGAAAAACTAACAAGCACATAGACACATACAATACAGGCACATATTTGCACAGTTGACTTGCCGGGCGAGTCCTTTTACAGCTTACACAGACACAACACACACACACACACACACACGAAAACGTGACGCAGCCAAAGCTCCAGCTCCACCGACCGACCCCAACCGCAGTCAGCCGATCCAACCGTCTGCTTTGCTGGCTCCTTTTGCTTTGCTGCAGTAAAAATGTTATCGATTTTTGTTTTGGCATTTGCAAAACGAAGCAGCAGCAGAAGCCCCAACAGAAGAAGCAGCAGGAGCAACCGCTGGGAATTTTTGGCCTGCAAAGCAAGAGCCAAAGCCATAGCCAGAGCCAGAGCCAGAGCCCCCCCAAAGCAGTGAGTGAGCAGAGTATGTGAGGCATGATGGGTGGCATGAGCATTGGGTTCAAGACTGCTATGTGCCTTGTTATGAATCCCTTGGCCCACAGTGCGCGGCTATGCCTGATGATGTTTTGGTATGCCCGAAAGAACAAAAAAAAACGACACAAACACAACTAAACACACTCTCTTTCGCACTGTCTACCGACTATGCTATACACTGTAATGGCATTTGGTGCAAAAGAAAAAACTAAGTACAACGTTTTACTTGTTGTATAGCAACTCTGCTGAAGAAAACTTGTATGCCCTTGTATCCTTTAAAGGACTATAGTGTATATTAAATATATAAGAACGAAGGAAAAAACGGCTATAGCTGCAGATTGGAGCTGGCAGATGATGGAGCCAACCAGACGCAGACGCAGTGAGACCAATAGCAAACATATTAACAAAGGCGGTGACGACGGCAACGTCACAGCACGGGGGTATCGAGGGGGCAGACGGGTTGCGGCAAAGGGGGGCTGAGTACAAATTTAGTATGCCGCCGTCATTGCTGTTTATCCTTGTGTGTGTTTGTTTGCCTGCTTTTAGGCGAATAACTTTTTACACAGCTACAATGAGATCCTTCTCGAGGACGACGAGGACAACTTTAAAAACAAAACTTTATGTGCTTTCACGTTGTTGGTGTACGACGTACGTCTTTTTTGTGTGTCGGGGTCATTAAATTTCCAAATTGAAAATTTAATTTGCAGCCAAGGAGACGAAAACGTATACGAGTAAAGTAAAGATACACAAACGGAAAAGTGCGTAAGGTCGGTCGGCTTTTGGGGCACATTAAGTTCACTATCTACTTAATTTTTGCTTTAATAAAAGGTTTCACCATAAGAGCTTCTCAGATAAATGCAGTCACAAATTGGCAAAGGTGCATTCTTGAGCTAAGTATGTCCTTTTGTTTTACATTTTGTAACTAAAACATGGTTCTTTTTGGCTGCTATGGGCTCTCCAAAACTCAAAAAGATTTTCGTATGTGGAGAGTATTTGTTGAAGACGCCAAATTTAACTTTTGATGTATTTATCCGATTTTAATCATTTTTATAACAAAGATGCACATAAACACTACGCAAATCTCTGTCGAGTTTTGAGTTGATAGATACAACAGAGCGGCTGTAAATCGCGAAAGTCTGTCACGGGAGAAGGGGGCAAGATATCGACTTGAATCGATAAACTTGCACTTTTCCGGGAAAAATTCGCAGCTTTTGGTAAAATATTTATGCTCTAACTCTTATACTCTCTGAGAAACACATTACAACACGGACAGACGGACATGGCTATGTCGACTCGACTATTGCTCCTGACCATTTTTCCCCATTGAACATATGGTCTGCCACGCCTCCTTCTGCCTGTTACAATTATCAATTTTAAAGAGTTTGCTGAGAAAACTTTTATAATAAATAATTGAGCCAATTATATCATTGTTAAGTTAACCTGTCCTTTCCATTTTTTCCGTATATCGTTAACTGCACTTTGGTAATCCAAATTCGTTAATTGAACTATTTCGACCTTACTTTCAACTTCGTCTTGCTGCTATTGGCTTATGCACAATAAGACAGAGCTTATCTGGCTATCTTTCTATCGCTCTGTTGTACTTAATCAGCTTTGCGCTGGCCTCATTCAATTTAGAACTAAAGTTAACTTTGTTTTCGTCCTTTGTGTAAAATACAAAAGTATCGATACTTGGCATAGCCTGCAGCTCTTGCATTTATCTCGTTCATTGCAGCTTGGGATAGCAGCTTTAAGGTTTCACTTGTGGCCTGCACGCACAAGTACATACAACAGGCCCAGTCTAAGGGCCGGTTGCATTGCGGGAGCCAAATAGTAAAATTTATTTTAATATGATTAATAACCATTTGCATATATTTGCTTCACAACACTCACAAAGGATGATCACTCATTATCATTATAATCTTGGTAACTCCCCTCTTAACAGGGTGGATTTCTTCAAAGACCTGGTAATTCTGCTAGATGTTAAGCTTATATTCAACGAGCGCATCGACGTAATAATGGTCAATAAAGTCAAATCTCTTCTTGAATTCAAAAAGAGTTGGTCAAAAGAGTTCTTAGATGCTTATGTAACTAAAGCTATCTTGGCATACGGTCGAAAATTGAATTAGCACTAAAACAGTTTCCTCTATTTGCGCTAAGAAGCTTAAATTGGTCGCAAGGTTTTGACCTTCCTTCATATAATAGATCTGCCGACTCTCAAGGAAAGACGAACCACTTAGGGCAACCATTGCTCTCAAAGCTTAATGACGTAATATTACGTTAGTTAATATTTTAAGCCCCTTCGACTCTGGCGAAGTGCCCTGAACTACAAAGCCTTTGAACCTTTTAGAGTTTTGTGTTTGGAATATACCGCCGCTGCACAGCGCCAATATTCACAAGTTTAGTAAAAACTTGCAAACACTGAGTCCTTACTGTAAAAGAATATATATAACGATTCGGTTCGCAATTTCTGACTAGCGAAAGTGCTAATAGCTAATATCGTGAAAATGTAGTTCGCGTAGCAAAACTCTTCGTTAACTAAGAATAATCAGCTGATCAAGTCTCTCATTGTTTAAGCTTGTACTTGTGTTCGCTTACAGCTGCCTTGCGTTTGTCAAATAGAGGCTTTGGGCCGGTGCCTCACTCCTCCAGACCATAATCCAGCCCTGCATCCATTTACAAAATATTCAACCAAGCAGACAAGTCTCCCTTATCGTAGTGTCAGCAGCAACTTGCAACTTGCAATGACAACAATGCAGCAAGTGCAGCTTTAGCGAGCAGAGCAAGTGTTACCTTGTTGTTGTTGTGTGGTTAGCTTTGGACGCCACAACCTCTATGAAAGGTTTAATGCGCTTTACTGTAGCTTGCCTCTGGCACTACTTATAGCTGCGTCTTACTCACTTTACGTTTTGTTGTCTCATTCGCTCTTTTATGCCGTTACATTTATAATCTATTGTGAATGGAACTTAAATGGGTTTATAAATTACCGTTGAGCTATAAACGCCTGTTAAACAATGGCCAATGCCACACACACACACACACGCACACACACACACACACACACACACACGCACACACACACATTAATATGCCTTAAATAGTTTTATACATTGCGCTTTGTTTTGTTGTTTCGTTGTGCTTTGTTTTGCTACCGAGAGACGCTGCTTAATAATGCAAAATTTCAATGCAGCAGCAAGAACAACAACAACAATAATTATAGCTTGAGCCAAAGCAAGCGTCAGTCTGTTTTAGTTTTCTCTTTTGTTTTTCTTGTTCTTGCTGTTTGCTGTCATTCACATCAACCGCATGGCCGGCCAGTCAGCCAACAGCCGCCCCCGCTTCAAGCAACGACCGACCGACCGACCGACCGACCGACCGACCGACCGACCAACCGACCGACCGACCGACCGACCGACCGACCGACCGACCGACCGACCGACCGACCAAACGACAGCCATGTAGGCATCAAAAGCTGTCAGGCTCACCTCTTGCATTGCACAAAGCTTGCGCTCTCAGTCTATCAGCCTCGTTCTTGTTTACATACATGTGCTTACTACAGTCAAACCTGCTTCAGTTGGCCGGCCACTCACGGTTCTTTTGGTGTTAAAGGCTTATCTTTTCTTATTTTGGACATCATAAGTCGACCATTCAACATGCTTTCGGAACATACATTTAGTCTTTTTTGCATCTTTTGCACCAAGGAATGGTTGGGAAACCAACCAAACCAGCTCAAAGTCCCGACCACAATCCGCTTGAGCTCCTGTGGTCAATCGTGAATCGTGGCAGTACCAATCAGCCCCATCCAACCTAGCCGTTCTTTGGAGTCGTGTCGAGGTGGTGTAGAATAAATTTCCGAAAGGAATTATTGAGAAATTGGTTGAGAGTATGCCAAACCGAATAAAGAATGTTATAAACAATAAGAGTCTTTGGACAAAATATTAATTCAGTATTATGTTTGATTTTTTCATATTTGTTTGTTTTTGATTTTTAACTATTTCATTGCTTATTACATTATTTTACTTTTTACTTCATTTTTTTTTGTTACAAATTAAATACATATTTCAGAAGAAAAAACGTTTTTTCCAATTTACTTCATTCGTTTAGGTTTTATGAACGCTCGAACATGTAAATGTTTAATGTGGAATCACTTTTGCTCCCCACTGCATATTTATGTACTTTGACCATAAACTTCACATAATAACAAAATAAACATATAATAATATGTACATACATAATTTAAAGTTTAAATTCATAGTTGCAAAGCAGTCGAAGTTTGTTTCAAGAGCACTGTACATTCTTTGAAATTAAAAATTGCACTTAAGTTCTAATGTAACTTAAAAGGATCTTTTCAATTTGCTTATTTATAAGCTTTCTGTTGATTTTCAACAAAAGAATTCTTCCATCTGCATTTCATTCAAATTTCTATAAGCAACGAGTTTACTGCAACCAATTGCGTTCTGTTTTAAATTTTGCCATTCGAAATTCGAAAATGCAGCCTTCGTATATTCGTACATAACATTGCTGTGGTTTTAAGGTGGCCAACTTTTCCAGGTTCTATTGCAGTCACAAAATGCAAAAACCGCTCAAAAAGTGGCCAACTTACAAGATACATGCAGTTGCAAGTTGGGCAGGTAAAAATTTGAGTTTTTGTACTAATATATTTTGATTTCGCTGAAAAGTGTCCATTTTATGAGGGTATCAACTTTACAGGTTTCACTGTATATACATACATATGTGCATATATGTATGCACGTATGTACATACACTTGAATATTAATGAGCTAAATGCACATTTGCATTTCCTATTTAGTAGTTCAATGTACAACAATAAAATAACAAGTATGTGCAACAGCAACAACAACAACAACACCAACAAAGAGGCAAGCTAACATTGTTGTATGTTGCAAGTGTGTGCATGAACGTGTAACTGTCAATTTGTGCCTCTTTTACGTTTTGTCCGTCAGTTGCACCTGTCCATTGAGCACGCAGTAACCTGGAGTGCATGCACACACACCCAGTGAGTCATCGTCCAGGTAAGCCAAGAAGAAGAAGAACAAGTACAACAAACACAGCACACTGATTATTATGATGGCATACCAGCTGCACTCGCTCTTAAAACACTTAGGTTCTCTCTCCAACTCGCTCGTTTGCTCACTTGCTACCCAGTGGGAAAACGCACAAGCGTTCCGTTGTGTATCTTATGAATGCAACGATGACCTGCCGACAACTTTTTTACCTGGTGCAAAACCAAATATAAAGATATCTATGGACTTTTACCGGTGTGGTGAGCGGGTTAAAGACCACCACCTCGGCAGGTCAAAGCATGTCGTATGAGGACACTGGATGCTTTCGTGACCAGTAGAGCCACCCAGGCCTTGAAAGGGTTAAAGGGTTTGGGACACACCATGTAAAACCCCATTTCCAATGAAAAAAATACATCAGAACGTAACCACTTATCTCGAAATAAGACTTTTTCCAGGATTTTTGTTATAAATATAACATTTGAAAATGGATATTTCTGTCTTACTGACATCTTTCTGCGATTAAGGGGTACAAAAATACCCCTTTACTCTCCTGTGTCTAAGTGGTTTTGTCCAAAGTCCAAAGCTATGTAAAAGGTGGTTAATGTCGGTTTATTCCATTCTTTTAGTTTGAGGCCAGCATTACGTTGGTACTTAACCAAACAGATAGAAAAAATGTATGCATATTGAAAGCCGTTGAACCATAAATAAGCGCGTTAAATAAATAATTAATTCGTATAAATATGTTAACCATGTAATCAACAATTTTCAAGAACTACACCTTATGACCTTTATATAATTAAAAATTTATGAGCAATTTGGGACATAAAATTTCGTATCAAGATTTCCTTTCTTTTAAGAAATGGGCGTAAATCACTTTCGAAACTAGTCGAAAGTTTGTGAGTGTCATTTCAGACGTCTGAATTCGTTGCTCAACCAAAAGGCTGGTCATACCAAGCTTTAAAAGTGTACAAAATGGAGCAAAATGCAGTTTTTATACATTTATATAAGTTAAGTTGTTAAACAGTTGGTGTTTGTCATAGTTAGCACAAGGGCTTATATATTCAAAGGTATGAGCCTTCTGCCGGCTCAAGGCAATACATTTTTGAGTATCTGAAACAGAGCGAAAGAGAGGCGCAAATAACATGCATCAACACAACATCACACATTCATTTACAACAGAATGAAAAATAGTGCCCCAAAAATGAGAGCGCGTTGGCAGATGGCTCATACCTTTGGTTAAAACATTATTATTGCTTTTCTTTTGAAGTTAAAGATTTATTAATTATTTATTTATTAATATTGATAGCATAGTTTAAAAACTAAGCTAACAATGAAAAACTTAAATATATAGCACTGGCTGCTGAGACATTCGGCTAAAAGTTAAAGATTTAAACAGTTGCAATAACTTGGATGAGAACATCAAAATACAATCAGTATTGTTTGAAAATTTGAAAATCTTGGCGTTGCTAAGCCAAACTATATTGAAATTTATAAAAAAAGTGATCAAAAGCTGCTAAAAAAGTAAGCAACGATGGTTACATAAGGGTTTTTGAAAAATTAAAGAGCTTTGAAGGCACGCTCGCTGTTGCCTTGCGAAAGTAAGCTGGAACGTACGTGCAAATTCCGTTGTTTCAATCGATATGCGTCTCAAATTTCCTACTGGGGGTAATGCTGTTTCAGCTCATTTCAACTGTGCATAGGCATCTCTGTATATATGTATGGGTGTGTAACCAATTAATTTGCTGTTAGAAAATGTTTTTTTTTTTGTTTTTTCATTTTTGTATAAAAATTTCCCGAGTCTAATTACATTTTGCTGCAATTTACCTGCGCCATTGGCAATCTGTATGCATGTATCTGTGTGTGTGTGTGTGCCTACATTTGGCAGAAATTTGCTGCTGACACCCTTTAATTTTTGCTTTTTTTTTTAAGGCCAGTGGCGACCACGAGCCTCACCCAGCAGCGCCAGCTGTTTTTACAGCTGTTTTAATGGTAGTCAGCAAATTTTGCGTGACTTTTCATAGTCGTAGTTGTTGTATTTTCAGGCTTTTTTGGTCGGTCGGTCGGTCGGTCGGTCGGTCGTTTTGTTGCCTAATCAAAGCGCAATCAGCAAATTCAAGTTTCATCAAAAACTACTCAAATTACGCAGGGATCAGCGTAATGGATGGAAATCGTTATGTAGACTAAAGCTAGCGGAAGCAAAGTCAGTCAGCGATATGATTTTTAAACTTGGCTAAAAAGTACAATCGTGTTAATAAAGAATAAAAAACCAAGTTCAATCCAGCTGCAATCCATCAGTATGATAGATATTTGTTTCAATCGAATTACACCTCGAAAACAATACGTCGAAGGGCCAGAAATCGGTCACGTTAGTTTTTGGTTTTTTTCCGCTGCTGACTCTAATGTACATAGACACATTTTATATATACAATGTTACGATATGGATACAGTAACTTAGACACTAGATCAGGTATCGGCAAAGTGAGCAGAGCTGCGAAAGTTTTCGTATGCATACAGGCAGGCAGGGTGCACTCATAAAGGTATGAAAGAAAGCGTTCCCTAGTTTTTATGTTGAGTATGGTTGTGTGTGTTTTTTGGCTGTACCCTATACACAAAGTGTAAAGGGTATTATAGATTTGTACAGTGCATGTAACAGGCAGAAGGAGGCGTGGCAGACTATCTGTTCCATGGGCAAAAATGATCAGAAGCAACAGTCGAGCCGATATAGCCATGTCCGTCCGTCTATCCGTGTTTGTCACAGTCATTTTTACGGAGGGCCAAATAATAAAACTGCAGGATGGTGGAAGAAAAAGCGCATGGACCGAAGATGACATTGCACAATCAATAACACTTTATGCTGCAAATGCAAAGGGTTACCGGTTACTAAGGAAAAAACAGTTTCCCTTACCTGCAATCAGAACCCTGCAGCATTGGCCAAACAAAATTGATATATGCCCAGGAATTTTCAGCCCGTAATTCAAATTATGAAAGCAGTTACTCAGATGTCAGAAGTCCAAAAGTTGTGTGTTTTCAGTTTCGACGAATTAAAAATTCGCAGGGATTATTGCTATGATGCAAAAACCAGGACGTCCTAGAAAACTTTTTTGGCATTATAAGGTCAAAGGGGGGCGTGCATGACCATCCAGATCGCCAGGAGTTTAAATACAGGCTCCGCTCGTATTTGCTGGGTCATAACCAAGGGTTAATTGCCAAGGACGCAAACATTTTTGAGGACGACACTCCGGACTTTGATAGGGAAATGAACTCTATGACAGGATTGGACTTAAAGAATCATATATTATTAAAATAACTAAAATATTTGTAATTTTTATGTAGGAATAATATTCAAAAGTGTCAAGTGCCAGCCTGAAATAGTGCATGAAGAAGAGCTCCCACCAATGGAATTCGATGGTCTACAAAACCTTGGTGGCTATATTTGCCATCGTTTGAAAGGTAAAGTGGAAGACATCCAGGCTGGTACATCCGATTCATCTTTTTCATGGGTTGATCACCTAAGCGAAGGTGGCCTATCTAAGCCTTCGCCCGAAATGATGAACAATTTAATTGCGCTGGAGGTAATTTTTTAAACATTAAATAAAGACGAATTATTCATAGGAAATAATTATTTGAAAACGCATTATGAGGGCGCATTATTTTTCCGGTCGAGGATGTACTTCAATATTAGAAAATTAAATCAGAAAAAAGAGCACATGCGCAGAACGAACGAAAACTCGTACCCCTGCCCTGTTTGCGCTATCTTGTATTCTTTGTTTCATGAGTATACCCTGCATGCAGTGAACACATTGATAACTTTTCTCTGCTAATGCACAAATACCAGTGCAATGACAGAAATTCTGCCCTCTGTCTCTGCTGACGGCACCGAACTCTGCACTTGATCAAAAGATTGAATGCACTCAATTCACGCTAGCTGCGAAGAGTGTTGCAAGGACAAGGTACTAATAAAGTTACACCGAATTTCGTTATAATAATAATGTTATTTGGGAATAAAGCACCGCTATCTTTTAGACCTATTGTGCCCCCTACTCGTCTTAAAGCTCCCCAGTCAGTCTTATCTCTGTTATAAACTTAGTTATATTGGATGGTTTCAAGTGGGCCGTGTCGGTCACCGAGAAGCGACAACCTTCTTCTCGCCAGTGCATCACACTCAGCCAGGATGTGCTGAAAGGATTCCTGCTCAAGCTCACGGAACCTGCAGGTGGTGCTGGAGCTGGTGATGCCCAGCTTGTTCAGGTGTCCTTTCAGCCTACAGTGTCCGGTAATCAGACCTGCCATAACTCTAATCGAGTTCTTTCCTAACTGCGATAATTTCTTGAACATCTTTAGGTTGTAAAAGCCGAGGAGTATCTGTTTGGCCAGTTCGCGTTTCGTCTCAATCTGTACTCTCCTCTCAGAAGTTGCTTGACGGTGTGTCTGCCAATGCCACAGAAGGGCTCTTGTTCTATTAATGGCCTCGCAGCACCGTCTCGTGCCAGCTTATCCGCAAGTTCATTCCCGTTAATGTTGATGTGACCGGGAACCCATCTAAGTGAGTGTGTGTTATGTTCTTCCACATGTCGCGCTTCAGTCGAGTCTCCCGAAACAGCTTCGAGTTTATTCTGGTTCTTGCAACCGCCTTTATGGTGGCCTTACATTCTGATCCCCGAATTTCGTTAAAAAAAATCTAAATTCGTGTACTTGACTGCATAGCAAAGGGGCTTTAGAGCATGCATGTACAATATTAACGCGATCCAGGGCCAAAGTCCACTGAATGTTTACACACTGAATCCGCTCAATGTCTAGTGTATGACACATTATTTCACATAAATTAACAGTCATTCCTTGTGCATTATCTGTTGTCAACTTTCAAATCTCTAGATTTTGATATATAGTAGTGGAAGTTATACGTTACTAAATTTGATACCAAAAGGAATGTTGCCTCTGCAAATGAAGCCAGCAAATAAAACAAACATGCAAATTTTCACACGAAACTGCGAAATAGATCTGCAAATTATCGGTCTTATACACAAAGTCGTATACGTAAAGTGTCGGCCTGTACATTGAACTTTTGCAACACATGTTTTTAGCAGTTTCCAGGCCTCATCTGCTTGTATCCAGACATAATACTGAACTCTGAATGTGTGAGCATAAAGTGAGTAAGCATAGCTAGTATTTCCGTAGCACCTAAAATAGCCGAAACGAATAGTTTAGCTAAAATATAACAAAAATGTGTTATCAGCTGCAACTATTGTTACCATATCTAATCAAGTGTCATAAAATATGCCTCATGCGCTATGGTACACTCCCTGTCCCTAAGTCAATGATACTAGCCCCCAGAAACAGTCAGCCATTAGCCCATATCTGTGATACTTTTTTCTCTTTTATTATTTGAACTAATCTAATCAAAGCACGAAATAATAATAATCACAAAGTAGAAGAGATATAATGTTTGTTTTACGAATAATAAAATTGTACTACATAGACGTATATATTTAGACTACTTGAAGTGGGTGTGACTAGGCAGAATATGACATTGATTAACGCTTGGGACGATACAGTGTTATCAACATTTTTAAGATATCATAAAACCGCAATCGTTACAAAAACTAAACAACAAAAAATGTGTGTAATTGAAATCTTATCTTTCGATGGAAAAGTATTCAAAAAGATAGCAGATTGGATTATGCGTTATCAAGTCATCTATATACTTTGATCTATGAAGTGCTTAAGACTAAGACTTAAGTTGAAACCATCAGTCATTTAAATGCTTGAAAGGGCCCAAAAATTATATTGGTCAATTTTCTATATACACTCGGCCGCATAATTCGGCATACAGTGCAAGACAAAAACCACCAAACCAAAAAGACACCATAAAAGCTATTGAATTGAAACTCAGCCAGTAATGAAAATTATTAAGATCAGAGAGATATAGGTAAGAATATACCAATTTTAGACTCCTCCTTCTATAAACAGCAGAATTTCACTGTTAAGGTTAACATATATGTTAGAATCAACTTTTCCCAAAACTGTGCACAGAGTCTGGCAACACCTACTAATGGGAACGGGAAGAGGAATAGTTAGATGAATATGATGTAAAGGGGGCGGAGTGAAACGTAAATCTAGCGCAGATTCTAAATCGATATCTATAAAAATGAATGTCTGTATGTATATCCGAATCCATTTTAATCGAAAACATCTTCGTTGAAGATCAAAGGTAAGTTACAGGCTGACGTATGCATAATATTTGACATTTACAATTGTTGACATTTATACCGAAAGTGAAAATATTGTGAGTTTGATTGTTTCCAAGAGTAGAGTTGTTGAAAAGTGTGACAAATTTCATTCGGGAGGACAACTCGAAAAGGACAACAGTCGCGCCCAAACAGAAAGAATGAGACTTCAGAAGAACACAAGTTATTCTTGAGGTAAACCGATCAAGAAGTCGTCAATAGAGAGCTGAGGAATCAAATGAACAGCGCGAATTGCGTTTGCAACAAAATCATTCGAAGAACGTGACGCGCGTCTGCAAAACGATCGCTCGTGATAGACTCGAACAAGAGAAAGAACCAATTTGAAAATGGAAGCTTTCAATTACGAGAAAGACTAATTGTACAAATGGATAAAGTCTGCAATGAAATTTCGCAGAAAGACACCATAAGCTGTGTTGCTCGAATGAAAAAATAGTTTTGCCGCCCCTTAACGACCCGAGTCACTCTTGACGTACATGGTCTGGGGTTGAGAGTACTTATATACAATTTCTCAAAAACATTCGGAAGTACAACTTCAGTTTCCAAACGACATATTTTGGAGCAAAAACTGCTAAAGTCTAGCTTTACAACTACATTCAAAGTGCAAGGTCAAGTGGACCATGGAATTGGTTCACTACTTCGCAGCCTGATATCGATTTTTTCAAATTTATTTCATGGGCGATGAGCAAATGGAAACCGACCGGCGTTGTCAGTTTCATTGCAGGAACTGAGCGCGAAATAAATTTGAATTTACCCAGTTTGTTCCATGAACAAAATGAAATGGTTAGATTTTTCGTGACTGCAGAGGGACACATGCCGACCGATAATTACAGATTACATTAATCAGAGCAGACCGAACACACGCTGGCAAACACAAAAGATGCTTTAACGCTCCGACAACCAACGATGTCGCGATTGTGATAGTTGGTATAGAATTCGATAGGCGTGATATTGTCATCAACACGTTTGCGAAACACACATATCATACGATGGGTTTCAATATCCAATAGTTTTCTGGCAAGGAGCGGGCGGATATCAATATTATGCAGTTTAACCCTTGAACAGGTGCTACGTCCAGGAAAAAGCTTAGTTTGACAAGAAACTATATCTTTTTGGTTACATTAATATATCAAATGGTTTTGAATGAATTTTACAGTTGTCAATGTGAGAAGTTCACTCCGGCGAGTGCAAAAGCCAGTCGCACCGGGAGCTGAAGTCGCTTGAAATCGAATGGCAAAACAATTGAGATCATCGGAATTTGTGGAAACTTCTTCGAATTTGTTTTTACACTAATGATAGCCTTAATTAAGTTTACCCTTATTTTTGTATTAACGAAAATTATGGTGCCATTGAACCATTTTGGCGGATCTATCTATAGGATCATGTTAGGAACTAATCAGTCTAATCATATTCTGAAATGTTGGCACCTTTTCCACCAGCTCATCGTGAACATGTAATTGAGTTAATTATTAAATGTCCACGAAAATAAACAGTATAGAATCATGACAAATGAATTCAGTGAACTCAACAACAGTTCTACCGATTAGCGTGAAATTCGTTTTACCATTTTCGTTGAAATTTAGGGAAAGTTTATGGTGGAAATATAAAGTGATACCAATATACGCAGCTAGACTTAGTATCAGGAAGAGAGAGACAGAACGGGAAGGAAGAGAAACGGGAAAGAGAACGGAAATGGGAATCGGGAAGAATAATTTGATCAACCTCGAATGGGGCGCGTGAGATGGCGTGTAGGAGGAGGAGCCCGCTATTTTCGATAGCAAAAAATCTCTGGTGAAATCGTGAATGTTTAAATCTATTTTGGTCGGGTTTGCTAGTACCATATAAATTGAAATAAATGGGAGTCAAAGCTGAATTTTCTAATTTTTTTTGCACTGTACGCAGGAATATGCGGCCAAGTGTATACGTTGTATTGCATTTTATAGGTAAAAAATGTAAATGCATATAAAGAAATATATTGTAGCCAAAGATAGATGATAATTTCTACAGCAAGTATAACTAAAATCTAGTTTATAAACTTTTGTGTAACTAATCTATAATTTATAGAACTAATAAATAGGCGCCTAGTAAACTTGAACTATCATGGAATTGCGACTGACGATAAAAAAAAAACATTAAATATTTATATAACGTTCGTTTTTAGAATCAAACAAGGCAACAAAGTCTTGCTCATAGAATTGTCCAATATTAGCCCCCATGAATTATCAATCTAATTACCCCATATGACAAGTGCAATTAGCTGTCAACTCAGGTCAACTAGCTGGCACAGCTCACTTTGCTAATCAAAAATTTTATAGGGCGTATGTTAAACAACAATAACAATAGTGTAAGACTATGGGAATATTAACAAATGTCTCGCATAGATACAAATGTCTCGCATAGATACAAATGTATCTATGACGTGTACAACTGCGCAGTCGAGCGAGCAGCAACTGCGCTGAGACTGAGCCTGTGACTCAGTTGGCAATGCGTTGGCGCTCATACAAACAAGCAATGTCTCTATGATAAAATAAAAAAACCCAAAAAAATTGAAAACTAGCGTTATAATAGGCACGTGGGGGGCATTGGGCAGCATTGAGTTATAGATACTTTTATGTATCTAAATAGTTGCATATCTGCTTGTATCTATTGCTAATTGCCTGAAGCTTGTGCTAAGCAGCGCAGCGGCGTCTACGTTGACCCCGCTGTTCACGGGCCGTACCAAAGCTGCCGCCAACATAAGCGTCAACGTCGCAGCCGCCAGAGCCGGAGTCGCCTTCAACGGGTCGTTGTGCAGTACAATTTGCAGTTGAAGGTGATTTCATAATGAGACGACGCGGCGACGCCAATGAGGTTTGCATGGGGCGCTGCACTCTTCTTTTCTGTTTTGTCTTTTACCTCTTTTTTTTCGCAATTTTAATACTCTCACTGCTTATCTTGAATGCTATGCACTATACGTCTTTGCAGCATTTGGTAACGCATTAACTTCTTGTTTCGGATTCAATAAATTCCTAAATAATCCCAAAGAAAAAGCAGTTTTTAACTACTGTGCACATTGTAATGTCCAAAGATTCGAACATCTATTTGCTACATACTCGAACGGGCGCACAGTGGAGCCAGCTGACTTCAGTCTCACGGAATACATGAACACTTTAATTAAATGTGTTGACATTGGCCATAGACAGTGATGTGCCAGAAATCTCTTTCAAACGAATTTCAACCAAATTGCAATTTGTCAGTATGCCAGATATCAATTTAAAACGATTTTCAGACATAAAACCGTTCCTCAGTATGCCAGAAATATCTTGCAGAGCTTGGAAAATCAAACAAGAAGTGTTTTTACACACCTCTGAATAGCTGCTTTTATGGATTTCGTTGAAGAAAATCGATTCATTTCAACATATATCGATTTGAAGCTTCATTTAAGTATGTGTGTTCTGTTAACTCACAAACTATAAGCACAATTGCTCCTAAGCCTTGGCCTTCAATAATTTAAGAAATTTTGAAAATCTTATCTTATGCCGCATACTCTGGATTTGATATCAGGGGGTTCCTTTTACCATTACCACCAACATTCAGCTTAATATTCCCAAAATGAAGAGTTGGCCCTGAATGGGTTAGTCACAATACAATTGGGTATTGAATTTGAAACGTTGCTAATTACGAAGAGAAGAAAATTATTCACGAAATGAAAATAATAACGTATTTTTACTTCAAATCAGTTTTTACTTTACAAAAACGCAACGTATCTGGGTGAAATTTATATTCTGCAAATGGTATGGGTTTCACCTAAAAACATTGCCTAATTGCGAAGTAATCGGTACCACACTGAATTTTCGGAACCGGAAAAGGAACGCGAAGAGGAAGATGAAGAGGACTAGTTAGAGGAATATGATCTACCTACAAAGGTGCAAGGAGGTTGTATGCGATGTGAGAAGTGGGCGTAGTGGAACGTAAAACTAGCGCAGATTCTATATTATATATATAGAAATGAATGTCTGCCTGTATGTCTGAATCCAAAGAACTCAAAAACAGCACGACCGATTTTTCGTTGAAGTTCAGAGAAAGTATAAAGTATTTTTGGTATAAATATGCATAATTTTAAGGTAGAGAAAAACTTTGAAGATGAAAAGGAAGATAGTCTGAAAGAGAGAAAGAAAGAGAAGGCAGAGAAACGGGCAGGAGCACGTAAAGAAGCATTTGATCTACCTCGAATGAGGCGTTGGCGAGCGGAGCGTCCATAAGGCAGAGCCCCCTATTTTCGATAAAAATCGTTCGCGGTGAAAACGTGAATGCTTCAATTGCTAGTATATAGATAGTTCTCTTTAGGGCCGTAACAAATATAGGTGAATCGAAACGAAATCGATATTATTGAAAAAAGTAAAACGAAATAAAAACGTTTAGCGGATCAGGAGTACCGGTTTCGGGTTGAAAAACAGCCAAAAAGCAAATACTTTGTAGCTACGAGAGAAGTCAATAGTTGCACACAAGTACAAAAAGGGTGTAGAAACTTCGGCTTACGTTGTATATTTGTTTTTTCTTGCAAATCATTTTGTTGCATTTTAAAAATAGATGCTCTGTTGGTTGCGGCCACCACAACGTCGTTGTTCGTTCATGTTCATTACTTGGCTGCTTTTGTTTTTCTTTAATTATACTTTATTACGTATTTATTGGCAAATTTTTTGTTGTTGTTTCATGCAAAATTGCAAAGCGTTAAAACGGGTCGTTAGTTATGCATTCGATACTGCGCAGCAGTGTAGGGCCGAGCGCCCCCAAGCGACAGCCGGCAGCAACTATCTGTATATAAGTATATATATATATATAGTATATTATATATAGTATTTATACTATATATATAATATAAGTAGAAGCTTGCACCTAGTACTATATAGCGTGTAGTCCAACTGATTGCACTTGCCCATGCACCTGCCCATGCCCATACTCAATGCGATTCAAGGTAGGGGTAGGTCGCAGGTGACTATTATATATTGTCGAGTACGACGGGTTGGGACTTGGGATACATTTGAGTGGAGCGAATGTTGGCATGGGAATTGGCATGCGACAAATCCCATTTTACATTGTCAATCAACTTGTCTATTATTATCCGAATGCCTGCAACTACCTGTTAGATAGATATTGTTATAAATTTGAGCACTGTACTTCAAGGCTAAAGTGCTTTTAGCTGTTTTAATCGCATTGTCTGTAGATATTCAAGTGCATTAATGCTTAAGTGGAATGACTTCAATTCGATAAATTTTGGGAAAAAATGGCGAAAAGCTTTTCAAGTACGCACTAACGTAATTGGAGCGCTTATTGTTATTAAGTACAATCAATATGTGTACGCGGAATTGAAACGAACGATAGATCATGGAACTTAAGTCATTTCGATAACATTGTTTGCCAGACTAAAGATTCTATTACATCAGCTTATTAGTTTTGCTAAACGAAATTCAATCCTATTATTAACAAGCTTATAGCAAAATGTGTAAGCATAAGATGTATATCTACTCCAATTACTGTAACAGCCAGTGAGTTTACAGCAATCAAATTGCTATACATAATACAGTGAAAACTGTCTAAACTGGACACTCTTTAGATGGGACAAACTGTCTGAATTGGACATGTTACAATTAACGATAGAAATTTCATGCAGTATTGTATTTTTGTCACTGTGTGTCCGCAAGTAATGGGTGGCTTCAATCAAGATTTTCAAGCGAGTCCGTCTGATTTGTATCTTGCATCGTTTTTAGGCACGGTTATATCGCCCGTAAGTTGCCTCGCCTGCCACCCTATGCGATTCGCTGCATGTAAGCATGTATTCTAATATCGAGCGAGATTTTGTAAGAGAATTTTTCATTTGAAAATCTCGCCTCACAAGCGCCTAAGCGTCAACAATGGTTTTGTAAACGCTTTGGAGTGATGCAAAAAACAAACGATCTCAAATCAGCTAAAAAAAAAAAAAAAACGCAGAGCAATGAGCATTTTTACGTTTTCATACATTGAATACCCTGTCTACATTGCAGAAAAATGCACGAACCAAGTGTGTACAATGTAGACAGTTTTCACTGTAGCAAATCGATTGATTTTACAACAGTAAACATATATTTTGATTAGTTTTCTGAGAATTCAGTTTTCATCGCCTTACCTTTTGGCAACTAATCTGATATTCTGTATACATAACATACCGTAACAATGCGTTTTACAATTTGATTAGTTTTCACTCTTGTAATCAGTTTCTATAAAGCAACTACATATTCGAGTTAACTATTTAAAGATAAACAGGTCATTTTTCGTTTAGTACCAATTGCATTTCAATCGACTGTTCCGAAACTCACTTTCGGCACGAATTCACGTTGAGCTTGAGCACTTGTGTACAAGTCGCAAGTAAAAAATACAGAACAAAGGCAAAATAGCTTAACATTTTATTTGATGTTTTGGGTTCTGTTGGGTTCGTGTCAAATACGCAAACTTTAAACGAGAAACCCTTAGAGCCTAGAAAAACAAAAATTTCGAAAAACCCCTTTCAAAACATTTGCCAGCTTATGGAATCCAGAGCTGGAAAACAATCGAGGTTCGCGACCATTGACTTTTTCAATGTTTTTAAGGCAAAAGTCAACGTAACAACTCAGGCTCAGGGAGATCACTCATCATTTCCAAAGTTTTTTCACAGATTGAGAAAGGTTTTGTTTGATTTGATTGATACTTATTTTGGGGTTGACAGTAGGAGCTGCAAACTACAAAAGATTCGGTAGTAACGATAAAACCATCGGTTTGAAAAGCTTCGTTACTAACGATAGTAATATCGTTTTTTTTCTTCTTTCCTCTCTCTAAATTGCTAACCTTAGCCGCTTAGATATATCGTTAGTTTTGCAGAAAATCTCGCTTCGTGTAACAAGCGCCTAAGCTATACACATTTTGCTGGGTCTCTTTTCGAAAAACTCAATCGAAAGTGTAGGGACAAAACTTATTATACTGCTACTTCAAGTAACTTTAGAGATTCCCTCCAGAGAAGCATGTAGCATGGCTTTCGCCAGTAGAAGTTGCGCGACAAAATGCCTTGAAAACAAAAACAACAATGCTAAAAATCGATTGCTACGCCAGACAGAATTCGTTGTTTTCGGCTTGGAATTGTCGCGCAACTCACAATGTGAGAAGGGTACAAAGGCGCAGAAGATTAAATCTAAAGCAATGTCTTTTAGCACTGTGAGCCTTAGAACACTCCACTTCAAACTAATTACGGATTAGTTTAGAGGTATTACAAAAACTAGGGGGCTTCGGTGATCAACGCCCGAGGGCCCTCTCCACCGTCTCTTACAAAATACAAATTTTCTGTTCGATACTGTGATTTAGTTGTAGTCAGCGCTTTGCTACCACTTATGAGAACTGACGAAGAAAAATAATTGATTGCGTGGAAAAACTTTTTGATAGAATAGAGAGAAATTCACTGTTAGTTGCAAATTATTGCTAAAATCATCAAATTGAGAGATCAATAAGGCACGGAAAACTTTTATAATACTTATACTTTTGTAAGGATAACACTTAGGTTAGGTTAGAAGCGCTGTCAGGCTATCTGCCTGCCACACCTAGACAGTATTTCGGCCCGTTGTGCAACCGTAGCATCTCAAGCTCTCCTCCTTCGTTTACCAATAGATACAAAATCAAAGGGGAGACCATCCGGATGCAGCGATAAAGTCTACAATCTTTTTGGGCCGAGAGAGCCGGACATGAGCAGAATAGATGCTCTATCTTATCCCAACAGCAAAGACAAATTTTATAAAAAGTAAGTATTAAAAGAACGTACTTAAATATGATTCGCGCTGATTGGTAGGAATTAGATGTTATTCTGAAAATTTGATTTTAAAAATTTCAAAAACTCAATATTTATTTCATTCGTAGCAATTTACAGAGTTGTTGTGAAAACTAACCTAGACATTTTACGGCATTTATATGTTTCGTTTTACAATAACACACTTATCAACCATTCATCAAGTAATTTATTGCGCACATTCAGGTTCACTTTGAACTGCAGGCTTTTAATTGCGGTTTTCTTTTAACACGTATAAAACAATTTTCGTAATTTGTTTACTATTACAATGTTCAAAGTTCATGTTTCACTTAAACATCGTTTATTAAGCTAATTAAAATGGCAGATATTTTATTTTTTGGTTTTGGTTTTGCACACTACGATTTTCACACACGCGGTTTACTGCATCTGTTGGGATTTTTGTAATGTTCGGTTCGAGCGTTGAACCAGCTCTGTTCGGTACAAATTGCAAGACTCTTAGAAGTTAGCTTCTGTTTATCAACGATACTGAGCGCCACCTTCGGACTCATCAACTGAGTTGGTTGATTTCTATACAAATGTACTACAACAAGGAGAGCCAAGGCATAAATTGAGCAGAGGATCAAATTTCGATGAGAGTCTTTATAAGCAAATGACAAGAAATTCGCGTCACGGAGAGCGCACCGCACCGAGCGACCAACTTACTTGCAGTTCAATGCAACACAAGCCAACAGAAACGTGCCACATTTGCAACCAGTGCGAATTCATAGCTAAGTGAAGAGCAACAAATGGTTATAGCTAAAGGACAGCTCGGCTGCAGCAGCAAAGGATTTAACATGAATGAGTGAATATATAATGAGCACGTATATAATGTCAAAGAGAGAAAATGCGCGGCTTAGGCCCAGGCATTGTGGGTGGACCGACTCTCTCTCTCTTTCTCTCTTTCTATATCTGTCTCTCTCTTTCACTCCCACTCACTCAAATGATTTGTTTACGACGAACCAAGGAAAAGCTTCTTAACAGGAATTTTCCGGTACGGCATTGAGATTCACTTTGCAAACTTCCAATTAGCTATTCTTAGAAAAAACACTACAGCTACGGAGCTTAACGAGAAAACAAGCCTCAAAGGGGCATCCAGTAAGTCCAGGAAATTAACATTTGACGCACAAACAACATTAATTTGTCATTTGCGCACATATAGTAGAACATACAACATATTAAATATATTATTTCTGGTTTCTTACGTTTAAGACCTACTTCAAAAAACTAGTTACAAACATTTTCAGGTCAGAATAGTTTCGTAAAAGTCGCACATTTGAGTAACTACTTAAATGTCATACATATCTTTTAGCTGCGTATAGCTGACTTTGCAGAAGATCTCAAACATGTCAAGTAAACTTTTCTGACTCAAACTCTACTCAAACCTTCTGTACTACACACACACAATCTTTTTATCAGGTTTTCTTGTATCTCATTATGCTAAATTTAACTAAAAATGTCTTATTTTCAACTGTCATAAGAAGACTACGATATTATAAAACAAAATCATAAATTTCCTATGAGATTTGGTTCGCGGATGCCAATCTATGTTGGGATTTTCTTCAGTTTCAAGCACGTTTTTAAAAACTGTTAAGCTGTGATTCAAATTGAAGCTAATTTAATATCGGTTTAATCAAGGGTATTCCAGAAGTCTCTAGACGGTTTTGCCTCAATTTTTATTTTCATTTTCAAATAAATCTCATCCGTCGGAGGGATGCTTTCTTGTTAGATATCGCATACTTTGTTGGAATATATCAGACACTTTGACGAATTTCTTTTTGGTTGAAATTCGGCTTAAAAAGATATCTGGCATATCGAAAAATTACTTTGTGTTAATGTTCGGTTGAAAGAGATTTCTGGCAAAACCCTACATGTGTTTGAGATGCTTTTGATCTTGCGAGTTACAAGGCACTGTAATCCATAATCGATAAGATAAGATAGACGGAAAATGTCCGAGAAATAAACAATTAAATACCCTTAGTCCCAAAAGAATATGAGTTTAGCTGACATCACTCTTGAAATCTCGAATTTTAATTTTGAAATAGCCATAATTCGAAAACGCTGCTAGAAAATCTAACGATTTCGTGATTCGAAAGCAGCAACCTCAAATTTACCAAAAAAAAAAGTATGTTTTAGCAACCGGCCTTTCATTGAGTTCAAGTTTGTTGTATAGTCTAATTTACAACATACAAATGTAATTTTTTAAACTGAATAAATTACATTTTTTTGTATGATAAATATTTTTTTCTTAATGCTTTACCTATGTACATCTTTTGACTTTTCTACAGAAGCCTAATTTTTTTCTTTTTAATTTCAATATCAAAATTTGTACATATAGTCTCTGAAAGTATAGCGTTCGAAAAGTATTGCTTCATTGTTGGAATTTCACGCTTAAAACTGGTTTGTAGCCCTTTTTACAGTCCATTGGCAGGTAAATTATTTGCTTTATGTCACATTTAGCATTGTTGATTGATTGTTGAACAAATGACAAACTTTGACAGCTTATTTGAGTTTGTTACCAAAAAAAAAATTGTTGTAGAAACAGACTTATGTGAAAAATTGACAAGAAATTTACTTCCTGTACTCAAAGTTGTACCTCTAATGTATTGACTAAGCTTTGGCTCATAAACTAAGCCTATGATATATGTACATAAGTTAAAAGCAAATACGCTCAGGTAACAGTCTTCCAAAACAGAAACTTCAGCAAAAACTACAAGAAAAAAGTTCCCTGCATATTGAGAAGCTTTTTAAGGCTTAGGCTTGAAAAAAGTGGTGCTTAATAATTACATTAATATTACTTACTAGGGGGCTCCGCTCGCCATCTCCTGTCAAGGTAGAGCATATTCCTCTTCCTGTTCGCCTACCACTTTTTCTTTTTCCTAATCGTCTTTTTCATATTCTACTTGCTCTTCTTCTTCTTCTTATTCTTCTTCTTATTCTGCTTGCTCTTCTTCTTCTTCTTCTTCTTGCTCTTCTTCTTCTTCCTTTTCTTTTTTCGTCATCTTTCCCTTATTCATCTTCTTCGTCCTCTTCCTCATTACAACAGCTATAAGATCAAATAACCCGATTTACGTTTCATTTCGCTCCCTTCTCGCTTCGCTCACAACCCTTATGACCCCTCTTGAGGTAGGTCATATTATCATAAATTTTGTAGTTAGAAAGTCTACAACCTAGAATAGGTCACCACCGAAGTTCTTTTAATTTTCTTTGTAGTAACGTGTTATCGTTAGTGAAGCACCAAAAAGAGCTCGCTGCAATGGTTGGTTTATATAAATATTTTAGCTTATTAAGGATGAGAAGAATAATTGTTTGTAAACTTAATTTGCGGACAACTTTTTACAAGTTAACGATTTGCAGTTGGCAAAGAAAAAAAAAACTTTCTCAGTAAAATTTTCAGCTACTCTCGCTTTTAGATTACAGATTTACATAATGCTCTTTTCCACAATTTGTAACATTATTAATGATGCAATTGAGAGAGAGAGAGAGAGAGAGCTTACAAATTTTGAGTTCAAGTGCAACAAAATGAGCAAAGTAAAAAATTCGAATATGTACATATGCGGAAAATCGAAATGTTTGCAATTTGGGCGTAATTGGGCGTGGCAGTATGTTATATAAAGATGCACAAACATATGTAGTACGTGAAATGTCAGTAAAAGCAACACACACACACACACACACACACACACACACACACACACACACACACACACACACACACACACACACACACACACACATACGCAGCTAAAGTAACATTTGTATCTTTTAGCATATGTAATTGCTGCATATTTATTTGCTGTTGCCTTTTGCTTTTTCTTCTTCTTCTTCTGCTTTTTGTTTAACCGGCAACTACAAAATGAACGGATGAAGAAGAAGAAGAAGAAGAAGAAGCAGCAGCAGCACGACATGACACAAAACTGAACTGTATAACTGGCATGCCATGTACGCGCATATGTGTGAATGTGTGAATGTGTGTTTCGGTGTGAGTGTGTGTTTCGGTGTGAATGTGTGTTTCGGTGTGAGTGTGTGTTTCGGTGTGAGTGTGTGTTTGTGTGTGCTTATGAATATAACGCACGCTCAGCAAGTCAATAACTGACAGCGGCAACAACAACAACAGCAACCAGCATTCGCTATCAACGTCAACTTTGTTGGCGCTGCCGCTGCTTGCGCCGCTGCCGTCGCGTTTGATTCATTAAATATTTTGCAACCTTGACCGTTCGAAAGCGATTAAAATGTGTTGGCATGACTCTGTATCTGTGTGTGTATCTGTATCTGCATCTGTGTGTGTGTGTGTATCTTTTTGCGATTGTTTTATGCATGCAGTCGTTAGTGCCGCTGCCGCTGTCGCAGTCTCAATTGCCCTCTCAGTCGACGACCGCAGCTTAAACAAAAACCACAAGCTTTATGTGTATTTGTGTATCTCTAAACACAACAGACAGATACATTTACATTTCTAGTGAAAATATTGTATGCACAATTCCAAGTGTCGCTCGGTGCCAGCCATAAATAAAACAAAACTTCTGCTAACCCAACTAAATTGCTGCGTATCCGTGAGATACTTTCTGCCATTGCCATTGTTTAGAGTTTCATAAACACAACAATAACAACGTATTTCGCACAAATTACGACACACACTCTCGCATACAGGAAATGGCAAATGAAGTTATGTATATATCAAGGCAAAAACAAAAATAAAACCGAAAATCGACACGGTAAAATACGTAAACAAAGATAATGTAAACCAAATAATGGTCTGAAAACACACAACGTGCTTCAATAGGCTTCAAAATCCGTCAATACTGCGGCCTGTCAATGTCAGCCATTCATATTCCGCACTAACTAATTGATAACTTGATATTCAAGTAGCTTTAAATGCAGCGTTATTCTATACAGTGTATATTATAGTAGTATCTTTAGTTAGCTCATATTCGCGGTTTCAGCATTCACTTTGTCTTACATCTTTTCAAGCATACTTTGTCCAAGCTAAGAGTATTTAGCGACCAGAAATCTATCATCCAATGTCTTTTAAACTCTAGCAATCGACCTTAAAGGGCCCGACCATCATAATCTGAGCCATCTTCTTCAGAAAGTCTGTTTCTGTGCCAAGAAATGCCCCTGATTTGCAGGCCTTTTTTACAAACAGTGATACCAAAGGTTCTACGAGAAAGGTCTTCAATGCGGGAAAGGAGTCTCTAAACTAAGGCAAGGAACTTGCTCGGCAGTAAAGTAAACTCCAAAGAATCAAGATGCGAGTAGAATTTGAACTACGAAACGTAAACTTTACAACTTAAGTAGCTGCTAATGTTATTAGATCGATCTACTAAGCTTACAGCTACTACGTCAGTCCTATATCTAAGATACATCTAATTATCTGGAATGGTTCCAAACGGCCCAAGTCGGCTATCGAGACCCATATATACACACTAAGAAGGGACATATGACTTCTCGTCAGGGCATCACACTCAGCCAGTATGTGCGTGTGATACCTACTCAAGTTCACAGAACCTGCAGTTGCTGCAGCTTGGCCAGTTGTTGCTTTAGTCTACAGTGTCCAGTAATACGTTTTAGTTATGTGATTTCAGAATGTAAGCATTTCGCTAATTCTACATGACATAATAGAGACTCGCGATCATTGTCTTAGATGACAAACAAAAATGCTGATCATAAAAAAATTGAACGTTTCAAAGTTATAGCAATATGAGCGAAAACTGAATGAACAATTGAGCATTTAAAGTCCAAATAAACAAATGTTAACTACAACAACCTGTAGATTTGCTTATGGTATCTGATCGCTGCCGTTTCTTTAGAAACGTTTCGAGACACAGCTGACTCAACTCAGTTCTCAAGTTTTGAAGTTCCAAGTTTTAAAAGTTCTGCTATTTGTCATAGACATGTCGCTTGTCCATGATCTGACTGCTCCGATTGCATTCCAGCTTTGTTTAGCTGACAACTATCATATAGCTACAAAGCGACATGGCAACAAAGCGTAACAACATGTGACAGACCATTAGTATCTCTATATATTGATCCTATGTTCAGACTGTTTGCAGCGTACATCCATAATCTAAATAACTATGAAAGCAATCTTCAAGCGCACAACATTTTTGCTAAGCTGTTTTGTAATCAACATTAACTCGTTTTTTGTAATAATACAGAAACTAACGGGTTTTTCCAATTCAGAACTTTGATAGAATGCTTTGAAATATTGTAATACTAAAAGCATTTTAAAGTGACTAGCTGGAAACACTTAATATTTTTTGGTATCCAAGCAACTTTTTACACAGTTTAAG
Source organism: Chymomyza caudatula (assembly GCA_035041775.1). Lineage (NCBI taxonomy): Eukaryota > Metazoa > Arthropoda > Insecta > Diptera > Drosophilidae > Chymomyza > Chymomyza caudatula. Next base: position 1,503,209 of record JAWNKW010000217.1, on the reverse strand, counting down.
TTCTAGTTTCAATAAATCTTTATTTTACGTTTTATTTTAGTATGCAGATAACTGTAGAAGTGACATCAAGTCAACGTGAAGCTACATTTACATAATCAACAAAATAAAACACACATTTTTTATGTATTTTAAATTCATTTGAGTTCATTAGTCTCGACTTCTTGGCTCTAGCGAAAAGCATATAAGATTAAATAAATTTCAAGTTTTGTCCGATTAAATTTAAATTTCATTACATTTACATAGGTGTATGCATTAAGATAGAATTCTCTTTTATTTTAGACACACGAAAAGCGTTACTTAAGAGAATCAAAGCCAAACAAGCGATTTACCAGTAGAATATATTTGTTGGGTTTAAAGCTTTTAAGAATCCGCGCAACCAATTAAAGAATTTACTTAATATGCCTGAAGATACATTCTGAATCCACTGTAAAATAAACTCGATAATGCTAAGCTCCAGGCAAGTACCATCTTTTAGCCAAGCCACTCTTGTTTTAGCAAGCAAATACTAAGCAGTATTTTTCTCATTTGTGGAGGGAACACTTTTCTGGCTTACTAACGGACGTTGATGGCTATAGTGCCGCTCCCGGAGTTAATTTCCCACGGTCCCCAATCATAGATGATGCCGTGGATATACCGCCGCCTAGCTATACCGTGGTCAGAACTCATGAACAACAAAGCACCTGGCGCAGATGACCTGCCTGCAGAGTTGTTCGAGACTGGCGGCAATGAGTTGGTAAAGTGTATGCCCGATAATTAGAACCTTGGTATCCTTTGCCCTGCCCTTAAGAAGGGTGACCCCATGATGTTCGCTAGCTACCTTTATCAGTCAGTAGAGAGGCACACGTTTGGAGTGTTTCAGCGTAACGAACTCCGTATGATCTTTGGCGTTGGCAACGACTACCGCAGTCGATGGAAAAAAGAACTCTATGAGCTCTTCGACGACATTGACATAGTCTAGTGAAACTAGCGACTAGCTTTAGAATTCCAATTTAGGACTGAGGCACATGTTGGGCCGGCTGCCTTGATGAAATTTCGGCAGTTTTCGGCTTAAGCTAAACATTCTGTCTCGGTTAAATAGGCGACCATCCAGACAAAATCTGTAAAGTTCGTCTCATAGTGTCCAACTATCTTCATTAGAAAAGCAAAGATTTGCGACATCTTGCTGGGTTACCATACTTTTATATTATCAAGAACGCAAGAAGAAATTCATGAAACATAAAATTTTTGTTATTTTCAGTGCTTGTTTTGTCTTGTTTGTCATCTTAGTTTTACCGTTTCATCTCTGCTATAAGACTAGCAACGTTTCAAGCCATTTCACGCAATCAATCTGGCTTAAGAGCTAAGAAGTCACAAGCTACACTTCGAAAGTACAAATAGATTTCAACACAAGAAACTTCTATACAGAGACAGAACCCGCAATTCACTCAGCTAGAGAACCAAAGTTTTGAGTCTGATAATATTTGATATATACTTTAACCTGATGTGCACCAATTCCAGTTCGAAACGCAGAACTCAAATTTTAATTATGTTAGAGTGAAACCGAAATTTGTGCTACTTAAGAGACGCTTCATACTTTACTGATTGGTTTTTTGAGTAGCTAGCAACTGCAAAAATCAACTTAACCGTAAGTAGTAGTTGCATTGTAAGTAAACTATAATCAAATATATATTAAGTGCATTAAGTGCACCTCCCCTTACTGACATATGGTTCTAGTTTTTCTACCTTTGTGCAAACCTTGATAGGCACTACACAATGCATTTTATTGGTATCGAAGACTTGGAACACATGTTAACTTCCTTATTGCTTCCCAAGCAATTTGTGCTCATACTTTTACAAAGCTATACTAACCCCTAAATATTAAATTTGCATAGCTTAAACCGTTGAAAACTTTTGCGTTCATTCGTTAACTATTTAGATCTTTTGTCTAATTGCTGTCATTCAGCGGATCGAAACCAACCGAACCGAACCGAACCAAGCAAAAGCGGCGCTTTAGTTATTGTCCTTTGTTGCGGCAGGTCAAATTACGTATAATTATTCTTAACTTAAGCGATGTGAAGTTGTTGAGGACCGCGTCGTCGCCGTCGCACAGTGGATCCAACTGACTTCTTTTTCGGCGAAAATCGTAACTTTTGAGGCAGTAAAGATATTTTTCAAATTTAACACGCATAGAACAGAGAAGTCTGTGTATAGAGGAAGCTTCAAAAAAGTTCGATATTATATACTGCAATGTCTTATCCTTGCATGAAAAATTCCATGTCGTCGAAAGTTTGTCTGTCTGGCGAACTTGTGTATACTAGGATCAAAATAGACTGCAAACGTCTTGCAAACCGATTTTCAAAATTTTAACGATTTATTAAGCAATAAGCACATTTTATAGGATAAGACTTTTGGTGTATATAATATCGTACTTTACTACCGTTTTTTGAAGCTCCCTCTCTTCCCAGCATGTTTGTCGCAGTGTATCGTAGAAGCTTAAGGACTTCTCTGTTCTGTGCATTTTAAATTTTGAAAATAACTTAACTTCTCCAAAAGTTATGATTTTCAGTTGGATCCACTGTGCGTCGTCGACATTGTCTTAAAAGCCCCTCTTGAAATCTATACTTGTACATCTTTTGGACGCAACTCTTTATCTCTGTTTCATACAATTTGTGTTTGGATCTCTTTGTCTTTTTAAGTGTTTTCACTGCTCGTCTTTCGTCGAACCGCAAAAGTACAAACTACAGAAACAATAACAAAAACTAATACAATGTTGTCGTCATCATCATTTACAACAACAACAATTGATATTTGGACTGCGAAAGCGACTGCGACGCCGACTGCGACGCCGACTGCGACGTCAGCATCGTGTATGTTATTACGCTTTCCGGGTTTTAACGCTTTGCTATTTCGCTTTTTCCTAACTCTCTCTCGCTCGCGCTCACAACGCCTAATCTTGTGTCTTGCTCCCTGACTAACTTACTGACTAATGCCCTGAACTCTGCCACTGTTAAACACGAATACTTTTAAACATAGCTAATTTTGCAGCTACGTTTTTTATAAATAAAGAAAAAAAAATTAATTTGTTTAGCTGTTTTTATACCCTGTAAAAAGTTATTATAGATTTGTGCAATGTATGTAACAGGCATAAGGAGGCGTGGCAGACCATAAGTTCCATGGACAAAAAGTCTTATCAATGACTCGGGTAGCGATTGGACCATGTCCGACTGTCCGTTTGTCCGTATGAGGGGATAGATCTCCGAGACCATAAGAGCTAGAGACACAAAATTTTACCAAAAGATGCGAAATAAGATGAAGTTTATCGAATTGAGTTGATATATGCCCCCGTTTCCCCCAGGCGACTTTCGCAGTTTATAACCGTTTCGTTCAATCTATCCACTCGAAACTCCTCAGAGATGTGCGTCGTGTTAATGTGCATCTATGTTCCAAAAATGATCGAGATCGAATAAATACATCAAAAGTTATAGTCAAAAAATATGCAAATTTCACCCCCATCGACTATAAACTGCTCCAAAATTCCTCTTCATGTAGATATGGATATATGTAAGCTAGAGTTACAAAATTTGGTGTGGAGACTCATGTGACCCTAATCATTAAAACTGTATCCACCTTTTTTCAATAGACCCCCCTTCCCGCGCAATCGATTTACCTTAATTACTTCCACAACCCCCAATATATTGATTTGAATATTGCCACAGACATTTATAAATGTATTTTTGATCTATGTTACTTAAATTCAACGACATTGGCCCAAGAATACTGTAGTTTTTGGTATAAAAGTAATTTTTGCCCCATACTAGCCAACTTCCTAATAGGAAGGCATATCGATCTTATGAAAGGCGATATAAAAGTGGATACTTCTGTTCCCATTTTAACGTATTTAGTGTTTATAAAGAAAAAGGGTACAGGGTATTCGAATGTCGGGCACCAATCCGACTGTCTGCTTCAAATTTTTTTATTTTTGGATTTGATTCTTCTTTTATGCGGCTTTGCTTATCTTTTGAGGTTGCTGGCTTTTAATCGCTCTTATCATAACGCAAGCTTATTAAATACTGTTGCTGTTAAGGCGTTGCGGCGTGTGGGCGTGTCTGGCTGTGCGTTCATTCATTGGCAACAATGCAGCGACATTGTCAATAGACGCCGCAAGCAAATGCAAACAACAGTAAACCGGAAATGAACCTTGTGCGGAAATAAGTGTTTAGTATTTACGTTAAAAACGAAACACAGAAACAAAACTTACAACCGCTTGCAGAAGTTTTTATACTCTGAAAAACAAAGAAATCGTCCAAAACCATTTCCATTTTCCCATTGAATTGATCAAACGATAAAATACAACTTTGTATTACTTTGTAGTAGCTTAGTGAATACTATCGACGGTGTGACAGGCATTTCTTCTTTTTATTCCCAATACTAGGTATTTCTGGTACTGGAATCCCTGCAAAGTTGGTACGACTATGCAGAATGACACATTGAGCAACTCAATGTGCACGCAGCTCCGCCAAGGCAGCAAAGAGCTTCTCCGAGACATTTGATACTAAGCGAGGCTTCATACAAGGCGATGCCCTCTCCTGTGACCTCTTCAATGTCTTGATGGAGAATGTATTGCGAAAGCCCGAAGTACATCGGGACGGGACCATTCTATTAGGGTGTTCAGTTGCTTGCATACGCAGAGGATATCGTCGGTCGTAATAAGCGAGCTGTTACCGCAGCCCTGACGGCTATTGAAGGAGAATCTGCCAGGGTGGGTCTGCTGCTAAGTGCTTTCTTCGAGTACAAATACACAAACAGAGAATCACTCTTGCCAATAGATGTTACTTTGGACTCAGTAGGCAAATGAGTAGTAGGTAGAGACCTCTCTTTCTAGACGAAACTAAAACTCTATAAGACGCTGATCTCTGCCGTTTGACTCTATGTCGCTGAAGCATGGGTGTATGAGTATTTGAACGGAAAGTACTCCCTCTACGCGTTGGCAACGACTACCGCACCCAATGGAACGACGAACTCTATGAGCTCTACGACGACATTGACATGCTATGCGCATTGAAGTCCAGCGGCTAGGCCATGTTGTGCGTATGGATAAAGAAAAGAGTAAGGTCTTCAATGCGGTTGTCGAAGGACCAGGTAGAGAGTACACAAGCTACTTAGCTATCACCAATTGGAGAAGACGTGCGTAAAGCAGAGACGCCTTGAGAAGAGCTTTACATCAAGCCATAACTCAGTAACGGATTGTTATGGCCAGTTAAGTACGTAACTAAATTTTTGAGGCAGAGACCAGTCATTAGAAGTCAACTTTTTGCGATCATAAATGCATACTTTTAAGCTGCAGTTACACCGCTGACAGGTTCGTTCAAGTACAAAACATTCAAACACCCATAAACTCTAAACGTTTTTAGACTTTAATTTGAAATCTTTTTTGCTCAGCATATATTTTCTGGCATAAATTGGTTTTACGTTGAAATACGTTTAAAAAAAGTGCTCTGGCACTCTTATAGCATTTTCAAAAGCATAACAATATCGAAAGATTATAGCACTGTTACCCATAAAGTGGAGTGGCATCGGAGTTGCCGCAGCATTCCAACAACTTTAAGGAACCGATTACTAAATATCGACACCCAACATTTCATTATCGATTATAGCGCAGCATTTGATAGCCGATGACACATCGCATATACGCCACATGACCTAAGTTCGTCCACTAACCATAGAACACAATGAGTTTGCGCTCGGTAACGACCCGAATAGTCTGGGACTGCTTACTTTTGCGTTCTACTAAATGACGTATCTATATGTTCTGCGGTCAGTGATTCAGCGTAGCAAAGGACCTCCCCAAACCTTAGGTTATTTGTAGTGCTAGCCAAGCGACTATTCAAAGCCGAATCGGTAACAAACTACAGCTGAGCTCTCTGCATGAGATGGTGCTCCTCCAAGCTTCGTTATTAGCATGATATGGATTCCGTGTCGCCAGGCCATTGAAGGCACCTACGTAGCTGACGAGCTTGTCAGGCAAGCACTGCCGCTTCAGTTCTCAGACAAAAGTACATATTATATGTACTTGTAAGCTCCATATCTAGAGTTGGCAAAACGTGACAAATTGTCGTACAGCCGTATATGCAGCTAGGCTTTTAGCCTCTTTCAATGAATTTTGCAGGATCTGCGGGCATCAAGCAGAGGAAAAAAAAACAGTTGTGCAGCTCTCTGTGGACGGAGGCTCAAGTATCTAGGTGCTTTTTCGCTTGCGGCTCTTTAGCGGCTCTAGTGTGACAGCGGTATAAGCCTCGCAAATGCTCTTGTACTCTCCAAAAGAGATAGATAAAGGAAAATACTTCGGCGACGATTAGCGCATTCGCTGAGATTACAACATTGACATGGTCAAGTGGTTCCGCTGGCTCTATCATGCTCAGCATATGAACGAATTTGATCTAAGGAGACCGGCAAATTTGTTCAATGCTAGCTGCTAAAAGGATCGGGTTGAGTGCGTTTTAGAATCACCAACCATATGTTCCAAGCTAATGCTCTTGTACTCTCCAAAAGAGATAGAGAGAATGGAAAATACTTCGGCGACGATTAGCGGATTCACTGGGATCACAACATTGACATAGTCAAGTGACTTAAGTGGTTCCGCTGGCTCTATCATGCTCAGCTGATGAACGATTTAGATCAAAGTAGACCGGCAAAGTTGTTCAATGCTAGCCACTGAAAGGATCGGGTTGAGTATGCTCTTGTACTCTCCAAATGAGAGGGACAAAGGAAAATACCTCGGCGACGTTTAATGCATTCACTGGGATCATAACATTGACATGGTCAAGTGGTTCCGCTGGCTCTATCATGCTCAGCTGATGAACGAATTAGATCTAAGAAGACCGGCAAAGTTGTTCAATGCTAGCCACTGAAAGGATCGGGTTGAGTGCGCTCCATATGTTCCATGGTTAGTGATAGCAAGTAGTGAATAAGGCGTACTCGAAATAGAGGCTACTGCTCTATATAAAAGGGTCAAGAAGAAGAGCGAGCGTAATCGAAGCGTTTTTATGTGCACAAATTTGGTGAAAATCTAGTGAGGAGATAAAGACTTTCTAGAGATGGACTTACCTATGAATCGGTGATGCACCGGCTGGCAGACGCTGTTGATACGCTGACATATTTGCAGCCTGTTGTTGTTGCTGTTGTTTCTGTTGTTGTTGCTGCTGTTGCGTTGCTTTGTTTTGCTGCTGATTAGACGCTGTTGCTTGAGGATGGTGTTGTTGTTGTTGTTGTTGTTGTTGTTGTTGATGGAGTAAATGATGGGACGTTGGTCCATTATCATGCGCTGTATGAGCCGGTGCAGTGTTGGTAGCTGCTGCGTTGTGTTGTTGCTGTTGCTGTTGTTGCTGTTGTTGTTGTTGCAGATTGTTGCCAACAGCGCGTTGTTGCTGCTGATGATGATGATGAAGCTGGTGTTGTTGTTGTTGTTGCTGCTGCTGTTGCTGCTGATGTTGTTGTTGTTGTTGTTGTTGTTGTTGCTGCTGCTGCTGCTGCTGCTGCTGATGTTGCTGCTGTCCACTGTTTGTGGCGTTGTTTGTGGGCGGTGGAGCACCGACCTGCACTGAAGAGGAGCGTATAGCTGCTTCCATTTCATGCCGAACTCTTTTGGCTTAAACACTTGTTGTTGCGCTCAGAATTTGTTGTTGTTGCTGTTGAGTTGCTGCTTGTCGTTGTTGTTGTTGTTGTTGTTGTTGTTGTTGTATCACTGGGCTGCTCACATGCAACAACATTGCACTGCGACATTCTCTCACATGTAAAATATATATTGTTTCACTTCTTATACATATATATATATATATATGCTTTTTTTATTTATTGTTTCAATTATTTAAATTTCTTTTGCAATATGAAAATTTTTGTTAATTTGTATTTTCCAACACTGTTGTCGTTGTTGTCGTTGTTGCCGTTGCTGCTATTCAGCTAAACTTGGCCACAACGAACAGCAACAACTTTGCGGCAGCTGCGGCGCTTTGGCGCATTACAACAGCCGCTCTTGTTGTTGTTGTTGTTCTTGTTGTTGTTGTTGTTCTTGTTGCTCTTGTTGATGTTGCATTTTGCATTTGCAACCAAATTGGCATTGGTTGTTGCAGTTGTTGTTGTTGTTGTTGTGGTTGATGTTGTTATTTATGCATATATATGTATGTATGTATATATATATTTATGTATATTTATAATTTAAAATTAAACATTTGCTTGCGCTCTCACTTTTGCACTTTTATTCTTAATATAATTATTATTTATTTGTATGCCTATTTACACTGCTGAAAATAAACAACAACAAAAAAAAAACACAAATAAATAATGCATTAAGCATAAACACACTATGAAATGCGGCAACATGGCATACATTTAACGTGCGGCGTTGCCACTTGTTATGTGACTTTTTCAATTGTTGCTGCTGCATTGCATAAAAAAAATATACATTTATAGAAGAAACTTGAAAAAAAAATCGGAAGTTATAATTGACTTTTGCTTTTATTATCACAGCAAACACTTTTCACATACACTTTATGTTGTTTTATCTTACGAAAGCAAAAAAAAAATATATTTTTTATATTATATTTAAGTGAAAACAACAGAAAAAAAATTGCATTGCTCTGAAAACTTTATAGCTCATTTGCATATATTTCAGGTACCCTTTGTTTTGTGAGGGTATTTTTTGGTATAACTGCCTTAACTGCAACACTATGCGCATATGTGTGTGTGTGTGTGTGCGCGTGTGTGTGTGTGTGTGATTATAATACGACACGAAACACACAAAATATGTTTTAGATTTTTCCATTAATTAGCAACTTTTGCACACTTTTTTCAAAATTTTGAGTTATTTTTTATATTGTTGGGCAAGGTTTATCTTTATTATCACTAGACGTGCAAACAAAAATCACAAAAATATTACTAAATAAAAAAATTATATTCGAAAATATTTCGCCGTTGCGTTAATATGCCTGCAATGAAACAAAGAGAGAGAGCATAAGATTAGAAAATAAAACTCTTCAAATTCGCTTAAGTGTAAAAAATATACATACATATATAAATAAACACTTGAGAATTTCATAGAAAAATAGCACTTAAAATAACACTAGATTAAAGTCACAGCACGTAGAACTCGAAATACTTTAGCGTAGTAACAATAAAACTCAGTTTCAGACTTTGAATATTTACTTTCTACGACATACATACAATGTACAAAAAAAAAAGAAATCGACATTTTAGCCAAATTTACTGCCATTACATATCTGCTATATATATTGAGGTACATAATTAGGATTAGAACCATTTCGGCTGTCTTCTTAATGCCACAAGTAACAACATCTTTCGGCATTCTCAAGTATACTGAAAGCTGCTTGGGATTTACCTAGCGGCATCAGCGTTACTTTGAGGCATCAATGAATGACTTAATATAGCGCTGGGAAAACTTGTGGTTGGCACTTCATATGTCAATGGTTCCAAAGTTATTGCAATATACAGCCTACAAATGATTTGTTAGGCATGAATCACTCATAATTAGTGGTGTAAAAAATACACCGATGCATCGAAAACATCGATGGTTGGCCTGTCCGAAAACCATCGAACATTTCACCATCTTTTACGCCAACCAACATTAATTCAAGATCATGCCAAAGTAAGTAACTTATTCTCAGTTTTACAAATAGTGTTTGCAGAATTGAGTGTGTCATCTCAAAGTTTATTTAAAAGCCAAACTCTCAGCGAAATAGACTGCTAAGGGGACGGTAATTAACATTTTTATGTTGATGTATCTATCAGATACCTTTAGTTTCACATATCTCATATTATATAACGAAGTTCCTTCTATAATAAAAAGCAACATTTCTTAATATAAAACATCGGAAAACCATCGACCTACATCGATGTCCATTGTCGATAAACTCTGTGATGGTAAACATCGATGTTTTGGTCTGGATTTACATCACTACTCACAATATTCTACGCCTTGCATATGCCACCACACTTCGTATAATGTACATTCTGTCAATTTACATGCAAGCTCGTGCGCTGTTTATAGGAGTAAAATTAACCATGTTTATTGAATCACCTACTTCAATAACCCCGCAAATTACACATATTTGCCTCTAAAATTGACAAAACCATAGTTTTCTATTTCTACTCCCAATACCCTCTATATATACATTTGTATATGCACATATCATAACATAATTCAGCAAACATCATCTGCATAACATTTGCTGACCATGATTCTTGCAGTCTCCGATATATGGGCTTTCGTACAGACAGAAAGTAACCTGGTTTAATAACTATTGATGCCAATTGCCTTATCTTGTCCATGCTACCTATTGTGCATACAAGTATATACAATGTACAAGCGTTAAGGAGCCCTTTACACGAAGCGAGATTTTCAAGCGAGACCGTGTGATTTGTATCTCGCGCTGTTTGATGGCACGTAATATCGCCCGTAAGTTGCCTGCAACCCTATGCGACTTACTTCATATTATAATGTATTCCAATACCGAGCGATATTTTGTGAGATTTTTTCACTTTCTCGCTTGAAAATCTTGCTCCGTGTAACAAGCGCCTAACGTTTGGGGCAGTATGACAGCGTACGGTGTCGAAAAATTGCCATTTATTGAGTCAACAACGAACGACATGAGCTATATCTACATTTTAGAAGACAATTTCACACAAAGTGCACTTAGATGTGCCTAGAGAAAGATTTGTGGTTGCAAAAAGACAACGACCCGAAGCATACGGCGCATATTTCGAAGCTACTACTACTACTGCACAACGTTGGAAAAAGCTTAATTAACCCCACCGATCGAGCATTTGTGGGACCTAGTCGAACGCCGGGTCCGGCAACACACCATTACGTCCAAAAATATGCTCAAGGAGAAGTTTGTGGAATATTAGGGGAAAAAAACGGCAGAAGAAACAAAAAAGCTAGTAGACTTGATGCCAAAGCGACTTAAGTAGGTGCTACAGCGAGAGGACTTTCTACAAGTTACTAGGATAGCTCCATTAGTTATTATATTAAATAAAAACTTTTCTGTACGCAGAATTTTGCGGTTGTATATTTTAAGGTAGTTTCAAAAATCGCTTTATGGAATTGAGGTTTATAAAAACCCCCAAAACATGAACTTTCTAATTTTTTTTTGCACTGTACACAGAATTCTGCGACCAAGTGTACATTTCAATAATAAAATAGTACACCTGACCCTCTGGGCACAGAGACATAAGAATTATGTGTCTAAGTAGGTAATGCAGCTGGAAAACTTTTAAAGACTTCTTAATAGAGTTGTGTATGTAACAATGAGTAAAAAATATATTAAAATATATGTACTACATATCATGTAATTATTTTCCATTCATAAATCCGCTTTCATGCATAAATATTACCAACCAAACGATACACAAACATGCATACATATGTATGTACATAGCATGTATTACCGTTTCAGTAAACCCTATAACTATAATTTATTTTTAATGTATTCAAAACAAGTCAATACCACCACATACATACATATGTCTAACATATGAAGTCAACTAGGTTTTCACCAGTGACTCATTGACTGCCACGTTTCTTTTTTCAACAGCAATTAATAAAGTGACTCAAAAGATAATAACATTCATATGTACATACATATCTCAAAAAGTGATATGCTCGCTAAACTCGAAAACGCGTATACCGATTTCAATCAAATTTTCAAACATTGTAGACAGTATTAGGGAGAAGGTTTTTGTGAAGTTTGGACGCATTCCAATAGATGATGCCAAAGATATCGACAAAAACGATTTTTTTTTTAAAGTATTCTTTTGATTTGAGGTAGAGGTTATTGGTGACAATATCCGCAGCTTGACTTAGTATGAAGAGGAGAGTGAGAGAAAGAGAAGGAAGAGGAATGGGAACGGAAGGAATTAATTTATATAATGAATTTACTGACGGCTTTATCAATGCGCAATGTTTTTGTGAACATAAACACAATTGAGTTGTGGCGACCGATATTGACTTTGAAATTTTGTTTATTTTCAACTACCAATAAACGAACCACAAATTTTATATCATATTCATCCATCAACACATCTATTATCTTTTGTCATTCGAAACTTAAGATTTATCATAATTCATTGTTCATTGTTCCCTGGCAACATAATTTGTGTACATCATCAACTTTAAGTTCGGTATGAAAATTGGCAACAGCGCGCGCCATTTGACCATAATAATATGAGACAGACTAAAGCACATGCTTTTTATTTTCTGGTTGGCAATATTTGTGCAACTTTTATATTTTCGTGTGTGTGTGTGTGTGCGTGTGTGTGTGTGTGTGTGCGTGTGTGTGTGTGTGTGTGTGTGTGTGTGGGTTTGTTATAATGGAAGTAATTAAACTGCACAGCCACAAATAAATAAAAGCAACAAAAGCTGCAAGTAAATAGTAAATTAAATTCACACTACGAAAATTATACAGAAATTGAATTGAATTTAAGCAAAAAGGCAAACAGCAACAACAACAACACGCACACACACACACACAGGCGCAAAAAATTAAGCACGAAATTCCACAAACAAGCAAAAGGAAAAATCAACCAACCGTCACAACGCCGAAACGACCGACCGACCGACCGACCGACCGACAGACAGACAGACCAAAAAGCAGCGAGCGAACGGCAAGCAGCAGCAATAAATATACACAGCACGCAGCAAAAGCAACGTTGCCAAATTTCACAGCTAACCAAAAAGCAGAAAGAAGAAAAAAACTTAAAACGCGTAAGGTAAGATTAAAGCAGCGACGGCAGCGCCAGTGACGGCAGCGACGGCAGCGCCAGCGACAACCAGCCAGCGCAAACAAATTAATAAAAATAACAACACACACACACACACATATGTACATATACACCACTGCCAACAACAACAACAACAACAGGCACAGACGTTGTCATCGTCGTCGACAATATGAAAAAGAGGCTTAAACGTAAAAAGAAACAAGCAAAGCAGCGACGCCAGCAGCGTTATAATAATAATAATAATGGCATAAAAAAGAAAGAAATTATAATAATAAAAAAACCCAACAAACTTGAAGCGCAAAAGTAAGTAAAAACTAAAGCAAGACGACAAAGAGCGCTAGACAGGGCGAGAGCGAAAACCAAAAAAAAAAGAATAAGAGAGCGCGAAGTGAACCGGTCGGCCGGTCGGTCGGTCGGTCGGTTCCATGGGTCGTTGCCGTTGAAACCTCTAGCGGGGTGTGTGGGCTTGGTGGGAGGTTGAGCAAAAACAGAACAGCGCGGGAACTATGCACACAAATGCCGACAACGTATATACAGTGTATACAGTGCACTCGCGATACAGTGAACTAATTAAAACCAAGGGTGTTCACAATACCAAATTTGTTCACTCTATCGATTCGAATATTTTATGATGTGTTTAAATAACATTATGCACAAATCTAGTCGGGATATCCTTTAAATTTATTAAAAAAAAAAAAACAAAAAACAATTAATTTCTAATTTTAAGATAAAAATGCCTTCATGGTTCATATTTCATCACGTTAACTAATTTGGTACATAAAATTCATTTTGATTGAAAAGCATAACATTCAATAAATGGAAAAGATAATGCATTGCGTTTACAGTTTACAGAGATTTTGGTCGGTTTTTGGTTAAAAACTAGGTTTTTAGACTCTTTAGAGTCACATATCTTCGCATAAGTTAACTAATTTGGTACATAAAATTCATTTTGATTGAAAAGCATAACATAAAATTCAATAAATGGAAAAGATAATGCATTGCGTTTACAGTTTACAGAGATTTTGGTCGGTTTTTGGACTCTTTAGAGTAGTCCACTCTTACGAGTGTTCACATAACCGAGTGTGTTCATTCTATCGCGACTCCACTGTATATATGCATGCCTTCATGTTTATGCCAGAATAAATGGACGATTTTGTGCGCAGAGGAACGTTCGTTACGGCGCGCGGGTGACGCAACAGCAAGTGCTCGACAGCAACAGCAGAGCAGAGAGGCAAATAAACGGAACGCGCTGCGCTGTTGGCAACTGACGCACACATACAAGCAGCAACGAAACTCGCAACGTCATAACGAACGAACGAACGAACGACAAGACGACCGACCGACCGAACGAACGACGTTACGACCAACCGACCGACCGACCGAACGACAGTCAGTCACAGTCGTCCCACAAACGGGTGTTAACCAAAACCAGTGACTGCTTGTATGTGTGTGTGTGTGTGTGTGTGTGCGTGTTTGAGTGACTTCGAATGTGTGTTGGTTGCATGAAAAATGATAGGAGACGGCAAACGAACGAGTCTAAAGAGTAAACGCAATGGCGGCGGCATAGGCAGCGGCAGAGGCAGCGGCAGCGGCAGAGCTAGCGGCAGCAAAATAAAACGCTAAGCAGGCGCGCAAGGTGAAACGTAATAAAAAATACCAAAGTTGAAGAAGAAGCATTGCTCTGCAGACGCACACACAAACTTACATATAGAGCGTATAATAATAATTGTGGAGCATTGGCGTAAAATATATATATATATATATATGTATATAGTATATATATGTATATATATATGTGTATCTACACACACACACATATATATATATACTTGTAACATGCTCTCTAGTGTATATTCGTGTGGGCGTCTGCGCGGGCGCTGCTGCGGGGCACTGAAACGGACAGCCAGAAATATTGTACATTACGTACATGCATATGTATGTACATATGTATGTACATATGTATGTACATATGTATGTACATATGTATGTACATATGTATGTACATATGTATGTACATATGTATGTACATATGTATGTATGTATCTACATTTGTATATAGGCGAAAACGAAAAGTGAACGAAATGAAATGAAACGAAAAAAAAATCACGAGTAGGCCGAAAGCAATTTATTTGAGATAATTTTGAACTTTTTTTTTTGTTGTTTTTTGTTTATGCGCTAACGCCGTCGTCTGCGTCGCTGCGTCGCTGCTGCGCACGCTGTCGACGTTGTCGTTCTTTACGCTGCGTTGGTATTTTTTTTATTGTTGTTGGTCATTGTTGCGTGCTCTTGTTGTTTTTGTGGCCGCCTCCTCCGCCGCACAGTGGATCCAACTGACTTCTTTTTAGTCAAAAATCATATTTTTTGAGGCAGCAAAGATATTGCCATAATTTAAAATGCATAGAACAGAGTAGTTCCTAAGCTTCTGCGATACAATGCAAAAAAAATGGTAGAAAAGTTCGATATTATATACTTCAAATGTTTTATCCTTGCGTGGCATGGAAAAATTCCATGTTCTAAATTGTGCTTAGTTTTCAATTAAACGTCAAACTGGCGAATGTGTGTACACCAAGATCAAAATAGATTGCAAACATGTTGGCAAAAGATTTTCAAAATTTTAACGATTTATTAAGCAATAAGCACATTTTATAGGTGCAAGATTAAGACTTTTGGTGTATATAATATCGAACTTTACTACCGTTTTTTGAAGCTACCTCTTTACACAGCTTTCTTTGTTATATGCAGTTATGATTTTCGCCGAAAAAGAAGTCAGCTGGATCCACTGTGCGCCGCTGCTGTTGACTAAAGCATGTATTGATTTTTCGTAGCGAGCTTTAATTTAGTGCGCGCCAGCCTTTTTTGGGCGTGCATCTGTGTGTGTGTGTGTATCTGTGTGTGTGTGAGTATCTGTGTGTGTGTGTGTGTGTGTGTATCTGTGTGTGTGTGAGTATCTGTGTGTGTGTGTACTGTTATTGCGTGTGTGTGCCTTTATCAGTTATTACTCTAGTTGTTTTTGTTATTGTTGTTGCTACATGTTTTATAATTCTGTTAGACGAAAATAAGCGCATGGAAAGCGTGTTTTTCAGCCTCAAAATGTGTCGTAGGTTTTGCGTGCTTTGTTGCGTTGTTGCATCAACAGCAGCAGCGGCAGCAACACGTCAGTGACGCCTCCGCAAACTAAAAACAGAACAGCAACGTTTCATACACTTTTGGTTTTTCTTTTTTTTGAAACTGAAAGAGCAACAAAAACAACGCAATGCAACATCAGCAGCGGCAGCGGCAGCAGCAGAAACGCATGTGCCACACATGTGACGCCAACAAACCGTTCGTTCATAAACTAGAAAGAGAGGGGGGTAAGCTGGTAACAGAGGCTTTAGCGGATTTTAGTACATACAAACATACACTTGCATACATACACTTCAGTTCAACTGCAATACAAAAACTACACACACCTACACGGAATATAAAATGCAAAATGTTAAAGATTAATCCTTGAAAATGTCTCTCGTAATGCTCCTTTTTTCTCTATAACTTGTTTCCATCCACTTAATCGTATTCTGGGCAGCGTTCAGCTTTCAACTGCTAATTAGGCAAAAACTTTGATCCTTAGTGCACTTAGTTACATACATATGTACATATGGGATACGGGCTTTTTTTTTGTTCCTTGATAAAAGGAATACCTTTCATGCTAATTTGAATGGCGCAACTAAGCCGATTTGAAAGCCCACAAATAAGTACTATAATTGGTAAAACCAATTATTTCTATATAAATATGCATACTAAGTAAGTACATACTTATACTAGAATCATCATCATCACTTACTAGTACTTAAATAAGTACAATCATAGATGGCGGTGGTGAGCGGGTTAGAGAATACCACCACAGCAGGTCAAAGCTTGTCGTATGAGGCGACTAATAATAACACTGGGTTCCTTCGAGACCAGTAGGCCTTAAAAGGTTTGTGCGTAGTGTTTGGGACCCACCATGTAAAACCACAATTCCAATGAAAGAATGTATTTACATCAGGCCGTAACCCTATAACGGGTTGTTATGGCCAGTTGAGAAAAAGATAGATAGAAATTTGAAATATATCGCCTCTATCATTCATTCATTCATTGCTGTACCAAAATATCTAGCACTTTTAATTCGTACATCAGGCTAATGTCTTTCTCATTCTTTATATTATATTCCACTTAATTTTTCATGCATTCAATTACATTTTGCTATTCATCAGAACTAATCGAGTACCAAATTTACACATTTTTTGTATTTCAATTTGCTGACTGCGCTTTTACTCGCTTCTTTATTAAATTACGGATAACTTAAATTTAGGTGAAATACCGAAAGAAGTTAAGATTCCTCAATCAACTCTGCCAAGGCAATATTAACCCATTAGTTGCCGGAACTTTCCTTGCAAAATGCAACTGCGTTAAATAGAATCGATATAGATAGCACTCTTTAATATTTTGCACTATTTTTATCTGTTTCTATCATATCAATGCTGCGAAACCTCGGTTGGCAACTTAAGTTGCTTTAGTTGCACCTTATGGTTAAATAATTGGACGAGAACGAGTTTCTAAATCTTCAATCTATATTAAAACTAAATCGTAGAAGTTAAGTTGGAGAAATCAAGTTGATTGTAAAGTTTTGACAGCTAAATGTGAATGAAAATGCCAACAAATGAAATATATTGGTTAAAGATTCTCAATAGTAAGTTTAGTTTCCAATCGTAACCGTTATCCAAAACAACCGATTGAATTTCGAAACCGAGTAAAAACCAATAGTCGATATATTTAAAAAGGTTTTTCGGTCTTTTTTCATGTTGTGTTTCACATTCTGTCATTCTGTGAGGCATTTTCATCTACGTCGCACAGTAGGGCCATCTGACTACTTACCGGAAACATTCATAACTTTTAAAGGAGTACAGAAATTTTCAAAATTTAAAATGTATGTAACAGAGAATTGATATTTATGGACCGTGAAACAGCTAATGTTTGTGTCTTTGGATGTATTAGTCTGAACAGTGCTGTCATTTCGGCAAATCAAAATCGGGATTAAGAACAGGCATGAGCATCAGTGCCAAGTTATGTATCGACAAGTTCACGTGTATGGACGGGGTGTGGCAGGTGTTTGTTATGACAAAAACTCACGTGTATGTACACACGTACAAGATTTGGTGGCTGCGGCTTATAAAGCATACATATGTACAAACGGTAAAGTTATCATGGGTGCCCATAATGGAGACTTTGACAGTACAAGTCGGGAGTTCACTCCACAAATCTATAATACCCTTGTCGCTATAGCTAGGTTGAAATTATAATAATCAGCATCGACATTCGATTCGATTTAGGCATGTCTGTCATTTTGTATAATATCTTATCTAACAGTTTTTAAAATTATCTCATAAAAGTTGATGACTTCATTTTAGTCATTTGTCGGAAACATGGGAATAGGAATGCTATATTACACAGCTGGCATATTTTAGTATAAACACACCAAATTTGATGCAAATCGTACTACTATATTATACTGCTGCCATAGCAACAATCCGTCTAAAAGTTGGTTTTTATTAATCAAATGACCTTCTAATATGCTTTTGGATTGTTTTTAAAACACATGTAAACCTGTCGGGGGGAGCTGTACACCACTTCAATATTCTGGGCATTCAATATGTTCCATATATTCTAACTTGAACCAAAGTTCTTCACTAGACATGATCTCACTCTATAGTACATATGCAACTGATGCGCACGTATACCAAATATCTGTAGCAATTTTTTGAAATTTTTAATGTGCTCTTAAATGCCTTTTTTTGCATCGTTCAGACACATTTTTGAGTTGGAAGTGTAAGGTAAATATGCCGAAAAGTATCTATGGGCGATTGCATTTAAGGCCAGAAAAGTGATTATGCAAAAATTTTGTATATGATAGTGACGTGTTAGTCATTTTAGAAATATCCAATGAATATTTGCCAAAATATACGGGGTATTGTTGTGAGATTGATTGAGAAACACATTAAACGCGTAAAAAAGAGACCATTGTAGTTTTCAGTTTTAAGACGAAGTGCTTATAACAATATTCAGATCAAACAAATAAGTAACATGAATTTATGATACAAAAATAAAACCGGTTCAAAACATTTCAGAAGCAGCATCAGGGCCTCGACAGGAGGGGAGGGTTCTCGCGTGATTACCACCGGGCCCGAGCTGCAAACGAAATCATGAAGTCAGGGAAAAGTTAAACACGCATCACCTTTCTGAAACAGGGTGGTTCTGCAACCCCTGAGCCCCGATTTTTACTCGCATGCCCGACCAGCATACCAAGCTCATATACACAAATCTGTACAAATCATAGATAGCCTGAAGAAAAACTCGTGTGGTCAGCGGGTTAGAGAATACCACATCAGCAGGCGATTAACAATGACACTGGGTTCTTTCGAGACCAGTAGAGCCACCTTAAAAGGGTTGTGCGTAGGATTTGGGACCCACCACGTAAAACCATAATTCCAATGAAAGAATGTATTTGCATGAGGCCGTAACCCAATAACGGATTATTATGGACAGTTAAGAAGAAGAAGCCTGAAGAATCTATAACTTGGAAGACAAATGCATACCAAAGACAACTTAGTCATTGATAAGAATGATTGAAAAATAATGCAGTTTTTTTGGTTGGAAAACGGGATAGTATAACATTTTATGCCCTGTACCCAGCAGTGTAGCGAGAAAATCCGCCTAAATTATAGGCCTTCCTGGTATGCGTTTTGTGTTATTTCCTTGTGTGTTTTACCCGTAAGTACGCCATGCTTCCTCTTTCGTAAGACTTGTCTGCACCGTACTCAAATGAACCCATGTTCTGTTGGCTTAACTTTAAGCCAGCACAACGAACTACTAAAAGGATGTTAAAGAATGAGTTTTTTATGGCATTAATGAAGAGCTAATTACAAGCTCTACATTTTAAATTAAGGCACAAAATCAGCTCTTAATTATTGCCATAAAAACAATTTTGCTTTTCTTTCTTTTAATAGTTTGTTTTTCTATCCTGCAATCAAGGCAGCAGAACATAGATTGTTTTTTCTTTTAATAGAGAAACATTATATTTTTAATTACTGCACTAAATAAGCTTATTATTAGTACTTAATTATTACATAGTCAAATATTGTTCTGTAAAATTTGCTCTGCCAGCTTGACGCACAAATTGTTGATAGAAAAGCTGCAATTTCATAAAATTTTCCAAACATTTCGTTTGCGAAGTTCGATGCATATATATGCAAAGAACGTTTCAGAGCAGCTCTGAACCATGGTTTGGTTCGAACCAGGTTTAAGCACTTTGTGTTAGTGTTCTCTATCAACGAAGCATACTATACAATTACAAATGGTGTTTCTTTAGGTTTTTGTAGTTCGTGCTGTAACAAAAGCAAGAGACTCTGACGAAGTGCTGTAGCTCACCAGCTATAAATTACAGGAAGTTTTGAACTTTTGACTAGAGCGTCTGATCCGGTCAAGCCATATACCTTTGTCAACTTTTCATAGATGGTTTTTTGATTTAGCTATTTGGAAGATATAGTGGTTTAAAGAAAATGTTCCTTAGCTTTAGCGGGTTGCCGAGCAGACGTAGAGCTCCGATAAAAGCAGGCGTGAATATAAATCCAACAAGACTAAAATGAAGTAAAGGGAATTTACTCGTCAATAGTTACACCCTTTTAAAAATTTTGTCGAAATCTGAAATGATTTCTTATTTATAAACTTTGGTAAAAGAATTCACAGAAAACTAGTGAAACCCAAAGCATATTTTCTGCGTTTGCTGCTCTTTTTTTTCAAAATTGAATTCTTACAGAGAACTCATCCAAATCAGACCAAAAAACTGTTTCAATGCCAATCAGACACTTAAAAGACAATCCGCTAATATGCCAGACATATCGTTGAGAATGTTAGAAATAAAATTATGGGGGAGATCCCCACTCCGATCGCTGGGCCTTTGCCAGTACTATTTAAAATCAATTATATGGGCTAGTTCTAGAGCCTTTTTCCGAGAACCTACAGGTATAAGAACTGTTAATGTGCAGCTTTGTGGGGAATGGATATTGAAGACCATTTGGATCATAAAAGCTTTTGGCAAACGTATTTTTTAAGCGATCTTAAATATAAATTAAGTTGAGACCCTGCCACATATATCAGGCATAAACCAGATTAGGTAAAAACTTTGTACCTATAATGATTTCAATATGTATGCCCTTTGCGCAATAGAATTTCTTGAATTCCTCCGGGTTTTTTTTGATGAGTTTTGATTTAATGCAGTGACGACAAGATTAGTTTAGATTACTTCTAGCAAGACAATGAAAACAAGCCAGACCCAGGTGTTCTACACAGTTATACAACTGAAAATTCCACTGTCTAGCTAGCTAGTTGTGCATTACAAGTTATGCTTATATCTGAACTTTTGCAACTGAATAAAAGATAAGCCAGTTTGCGTGGATGTGTTAGTCGTAGTGAAATAAAATCAGACAGTTGAATGACAAAGCTTTTAGCTGTAATTACTGAGCCAAGAAAAATGAAACTATTAACTCGTTGGCGAGCAAAAATATCTGCCAAGGATTTCTGACCGAAAAAAATTGCTACAGTATATAAACCATATTGAAATGAAATCAATTTGGACTTTTTGCACATTCTGAAAATATCTGTTAAAACATTTGCCGTTGTTATTCTTTAGTTGCTTCTGTTTCTTTTTATTTTTGCGCCAGCAAACATAAAAATTCCATTAAAATGTCAAGTGACAGTTCTTGTCCCAGTCTCTGGCCCCGTGCATTTCTTCTCAGAGCCAACGCCAAGTATGCCTACCTACATAAAGGATGATGACGAGAATGTGTATGGGTATGTTGGGTTCGTCGAGCCTTGATAGCCAAACAGAACCAAAACCTGGGTATCTGCTGCAGTGCAACTGGCCAGGTCTTTGACATGGTTTGGAGAGGGGGCCTGATATTGGGTCAGCTAGCACAATAAATAACTGCAAAAGTAGTGCTGGACTAATGGAAGGAAGGCGGTGCAGCGGCGCACAGGGGCACACACTTCACCTGCTGTCATATGATGTAAAGGTTTTCAAATTGGCGTAATTTGGTTTGCATATTTTAAGCAGGCCGAGAGCCAATCAACAATAGACACACCACAACATGACACACACAAATAGAAATTTTCTAAACTGAATGAATGATTGGATGACTGAATGACTAACTAAGTAAGTACAGTGAAAACAAGCCATAAGCAAAATTTCACAAGTATCTGTATTCTGTAAATAGTAGAAAGCTGCACAAGCATATACAAAATGTTTTGCAGGTCATCAGCTGACTTTTTAACTATTGCAGAAACTTATCTGTCGCTTTTCAACACTAATACTTTACTGACGAAAGAGTTTGGTAACAAAACAAATACTGTACAAGCAAATGACAATAGAGTATAAAAGTAAATGCATGTGTAAGTAACGCAATGGGCACGTTTGCATGGTATAATAATTAAAAGGTAAGATCAATCTGCAGCATGAAATTTATGCACATAAACAGTGTAAGAGTAGACGACTCTTACCTTGTGATTATTATACCATTGTTCTGCCGCACTCGCTGTTATATTGCTATGATTTATAGTTACTTTACTTCAGTCTCGCTTTCGTCTTAATTTTTTGCTGCTCAACAGCAGAGACTCTTCAAGTCATGCAGTGTGTGTTTTGTTGAGAAGCAAATCATCAAATTATATAGCATTGCTGTTAATAAGTTTGAAGTACAGTACTGTACAGTAGTGAAGTGTGACAGAATGCTGGGAATTGACGAAATCCATCACTAATAATAAAAAACAAAATGTTTTAGAACTGCAAGCCAGTTTTAAACCGAAAATTGATCGCACAAAGTACCAACACTAATCCTCGAACAGGAAGGTATAGGCGTAATCGATGCATTTGTATTTGGGGGATAGTTTCAATTGGCAAAAGGTTAAGATGAGTCTACATATCAAATTTGTTGGTTATAGCCTTAATATTGACATGTCCATAAATAATGAAGTTCTGTTGCAGTTTATAAGAGGATAGGTCTAAAATTGGCACATTATTAGTTATATGTTTTCATTTTCACACAACACTTGTACAATATAATGTGAATAGCTGTGCCAAGTTTCAATCGGCTAGCTTTTATGATATGGTTACAAACCGCGAAATACTGTCTTGATTAAAGGGCTTGAGATATCAACATGATTCGATAAACTGCTATTAACATTTCTATGTCTCTGATCTCAGATGGTGGTTATCATCACACGGACAGACAAACAGACACCGCTATATCGACTCGACTTTTGCGCCTGATCATTTCTGCCAATGGAACTTATGGGCTGTCAATACACTTTTACACTTTGTAAAAGGTTCTTAAGGGTAGCATTATGTAGCATATAAAGCTTCGTGTCTTGCAAACTTTGGATACAATTTTCGTGAACGTGCAAAAACCGGAAAGTCTAGAATATTGGCTTGTTAGTACAAACAGTGAATAGATGATTATAACCAGAATTAGAAAAAATGTATTTTGATAGATTTGGATACCTGATTTAAACCAAGTCCATAGTTAAGGGCTCCTTTAAACTGGCTTGAAGCGGAATATAGGTTCGAAACCGTGAACCTACTGGCTATATCAATGGTATTTCGAGTAGAGCTTGACAATTTTCAAATTGCAGTGTGAGAGATGGACTATTGAAACTTGAGTTACAGCATACTCAATAACTACTGAGTTAAAAAGAAATGTGAATGTCATTTGAAACATGAAGAAATTCAGCTTAATAATAAACTTTATTTAGTTTAAAATATAACTAGAGGGCTCCGCCCCCTGCTCGCTTCCGCAAAAAAAAAAGTAAAAGGTAACCGAACTCAATAGAGTTCTTATTTACATCTGTATATCCCTTTTCATTAGATAAAAATAATATATATAAAAAATAATAATATAAAAAGAGAGAGAGGAAACTTTAGGAACACAAAAATCAAATAACTCATTGGACTCCAAATCGTTGGACTCCAAATCATGGGAGTATCCGTATCCCATGTGTTATTTTAGTCAAATTTTTTATATTTTTAATATTCTAAGTGCAGTCGATGATGACAAGGAGTGTTTCCTCGAAGCAAACATATATCGAGATTGAAATCAATAATTTTGCGATTTGATGTATCACAAACTTAATACCGATGATATCGATATTATCGATGTTTCATAACATTTATAAGCCACAGTAAACTGACATATTGTCTTTTTTTTTTTGTTAAAATGTAACTGAATGTGCCGAAGATTTTAATTTTCAGCAAAAGTTTTCCAATTTGAACAGCTTGAATTACAAGTCTGTAGCTTGTGTATGACGCTTTTTACTCCCATCGCTAAGACTACCCATGATTTCAAAATCATAACATTTTTCCTACTGAATTGTCATGCTAACTAGCATTTAAATGATTTTTCAGTAGGAAAGAAGGCATGAACTAAGTCTCTCTTTCTGTCAGTGTCAGACACTCAAAAAATTGAGTGCCTTGAGCCGGCAGATGGCTCATACCTTGTAATAGATATGCCTTAAATCAAATATGCACGTTCTCTGCATTGCTCAAGCAAAGTAGTGAGAAAAGGAATTAAAAGAGAGAAAACAAACTATTATAGCGAGCAACTCAGGCACGACATTTTGCCGTCAGAAAGCGCTACTTCAGATGCAGTGATTTTGTAAATAGAATGGGGAAGCGAAACCCGATGAAGCTACAACAGCCACTGGTGAGAAATCACCTCTAGGGGAGCTAAAAAATCACTGATGATTTTCACGGCCATGCCAATGCGTAAAAGAAGCTAAGATAGCAAAACTTAGATGTTCTAAAATCCTTTGGAAAGAAGTACAAATATTGGTGTCAAAATAAGTGTGTTACAGTTTTAAAAACATAGTTTTTGTTATTGTATAAGAAAAACCAACACTTGCTGTTTTACTTTATGGAAAAATACCGATATTTGTTTGAAAATTGTTAACTTAAACGTTCAGAGACCATTAAATGCTATGCTAATAGTTAAGGTCAATCTATTAAATTTAACAAATAGTCACTAATTACTAAAATGCCGATTTGCAAACGTTTTAATATGTCTAGAATCTACTGTATTTGCATAAAAACGCTGCGCCACATTGCCGGTCGTTGTTCCAACTGCTGTAAATTTGCCACAACGTGGCATAAGCAACGTTACAAGGACGTTATAACTGCGGCGCTGTTGCCAAATTTCACCAAAAACTTATAAGGCTGTGTAGCGTTTTATCAAGAAAATTAAAAAATCAATGAGCCAATGCATTTAAATAAAACAAAAAGAACAACAATAAAAACGGAATCGAATGCCGTTGCTGTAAAGCGAATAAGAAAACGAGGGGGGACAGGGGGGGATGGCACAGCAGAGCGGAGTCCAACGTTAGCGGCAAATAAAATGTAATTAAAATGCAGCAACAGCAGCAGAATTAAAACCAGTTGGACAAGAAATTCTACATGAGAGGTTCAGAAAAACAAATTAAGTAAAGAAAAATAAAAAATAAAAAACCACAGACAACGTCGTCACAACGACTCATACACACACAGATGCCCTTCCTATGAATAGATTTTCGAGAAGAGAAATTGGAAAAAAAAAAAAAATACAAAAATTAATATTTGCATAATTTAAATGCTAATTAGTAAGCAACACAAATGAACCAAACAACAGCTCCTCCGTCTCGGAGGGCTAAAAAACGAGGTAGTGTAGCTGGTAGTATTGATGTGTCTTATAAATAGAGCTCAGTATCTGAGCTGAAGTTGTGCCTTAAGCTGAAACTGAAGTGGAATAAGTAGAATGAAATGTAGCATAAATTAAAGGTTTTCAGTTGACAACCAAAAGTTAGTCAAGGGAAGCGCTTATCAACTGTATCTTAATATAGAAGCAAGCAAAAAAGGATTTGAGGGCCAAAAGAAATTTGCATTTGGTGTATTGATATATCTATATATATTCAGTGTGGTACCGATTACTTAGCAATAAAGCAACCTTTTCTGGTAAAACCTATACCATACGAAAAATAGAATGCTTGCGGTTTGCAGAATATAGATTTCAACTAAATACGTTGCATTTTAGTCAGATAAAAATTGTTTTAAAATTGATCGAACATCGACGACAAGGCGAACACTAGTACCAATACACAAAACTTTAAACCTAATTCAGTAACAACTACTTTTTGTTTGGGTATCTTGACAATTAATATAAGAACTTCTTTTGAAAATTTAAAGGCAAATACATATTTCGATTCGAATTTCAAGTTACAATTTACTTATGCCAAACATCGTTTTGTGCTGCATCTGATCTGACCTGGCGAGATATCTCTTCTGAGCAAACCTTAATCTAAAAGCCATCTGTCAATGCTGCAGAAACATGTGAATATATAATGAATCTTAACTGCGTATACCTTCAATCTAGAGCCTACTCTTTTTTAGAGCATGCTTTAAACGACAGAGCTTCAAATGCAATTTAAGACAAATCCGTTCGAAGATTTCTGAAACGCTACGAAATAAGTCATTTTCACTGTAGTTTAGAAGCTTGTGGCAACAACAACTTGAAGAAAACCCCACAGAGTATTTAATAAAATGATTAGCACGACAAATGAAATCGATTCCGCGAATCAGATACTTTTACGTGGGGCATTAGTCATATTGTAACTGAAAATACTAATTTCTTACAACTTTTGAATTGCATGGTATCTTCAACTTGCATAAATCGATTAACTGAAACCGAATTAAGGTATGTGTATCGATGGCGGAGTTCGGACCTCAATTGAATCTGTCTTTCATTCGCTTGTAAAACGTGAAAGTAGTCCCAGTCCTCACATAAGAAATTGCATGAAAATTTTATTTTGTAACAACGTATCTTTTTCGTAGCATAAAATCTCAATGTGAAGGTCTAACAAATTAGCATAACATTATGGAGAATATTTTGAAAAACCAAAGTGTGTATAGTGTCTAATACAGTTTTTCATAAAAGGAACTTACTGAGAGTTTGATAGCCTTCAAAGTTTACTCTATACTGTTGAAACTTGACACGAATAGTTTTATTTCTGTTATTGCAGCATAATTGAAAAATAAATTCACCAGAAAAATCTAAATTCGTTTTAAAAATAATTTTGATTTCTAAGTTCCGTTCTCAGTTCGATGTTTCAAGTCGCTTTTTGACGCTTTTTCAAATCTATCAGACAAAAAATTTTCCAAAAACATAACCAAATGAAGGCGGCACATTGGGTT
The DNA here is from genome assembly GCA_035041775.1 of Chymomyza caudatula. NCBI lineage: Eukaryota > Metazoa > Arthropoda > Insecta > Diptera > Drosophilidae > Chymomyza > Chymomyza caudatula. The sequence continues at coordinate 1,476,157 of JAWNKW010000217.1, read as the reverse complement.
CCCACATCCGCAATATATTTAGTTTATGATTAACTAAAATACATTTTCTTGAATGATTTTTCTAAAATGTGTAATACATATGCTTATAATATGAAAGTCTTGACAGATCAAAATGAATTTCGTAAACCGATTTCGCACTTGTTCCTAATGAATTTCAATGAGAATACTTGGAAAACATAGAAGATTAAAATATGCAAATGAGCATGTATGTCTCTCAAAATGAATCTGAATTCAAGAGTCAATTAAGGCAATAGATTCGTCTAGCAAACATACTTTGCATTATATGTTCTTTACATGGAATATATTAGTTAGAAGACTTGAGCAAAAGGTATATGATAGCCCCACAGCGAACAGAGTGGAAAGACTTTAAGATTTCAATTTACGATAAGTGCTCTAGATGAGTATAGTAAAACCTGTCAAAGGATTTGGTTTCTTAGACTAAATTTGTATGCCCTGCAAAGGGTAATATGATATTTTGTCAGAAGTTGCGTCTCATGCTCCACATCTTCACATGCACTTAGTAGTTGTAGTTTCAAGTACATAGTAGTTCAAGAAACAAAAATAATCAGAACTGAACAACGTCCGTATGAACAACTAGATCCCGAAGTCACTGAAAGTTTGAGATACGAAAATCTTATCATCAAAAGTAGCGCACTTTCCCTACACAGATGAAGTTTGTTGGATCACATTATTTTGATATCACACCACGTAACAGAATTACGCTGTGTAGACTAGTGGATTAAAAAATACATCGATGCATCAAAAAGTTAGTTAGCCTCTAAAATACGATGCATTAGCAAAACATCAATGTTTTTAAAACTAACGAGCATTTCACCATCTCTTACGCCAAATTTCAAAATCATGCCAAAGTAAGTTTAGAATTAATAGTGCCTTCTCAAAGGTTATTCTCAGAAGCAGCCCGAACTCTCAGCGACAAGCGAAATAGACTGCTGCCGGAACGCTTATCAAACATTTTGTATTAACATAATTTAGGCGTGGATCTATTTGGTCTGTAGTACATATATATGTAGTATCCAGAAATCGTTTTTCAATCACATAGCTTCAGTTTAACATATTGTGTATTATACTATACGAAATATAACAAAAAGTAAAATTTTTAAATACAAAACATCAAAAACCAACGAAATATCTATGTTTTTAGTCCGATGCATCGAGCTACATCGATGTGCATTGTTGAAGGACTCTGCGATGGTTAACATCGATGTTTTCGTCTGGATTTACGTCGCCAGTGTAGACCCACACCATATGCCACTGTCGGACGACGTTCTGACTATCTAAATCACATATCTTTAGATTGGAAGTCCAGAAGTTACGTGCCAAAATGTGTCCTAAAAGGAACTAACGTAAAGACTATATATCTGTATGTCTAAACAAACTACAAGCAACAAAATCAGTATGTAAACTTAGTTTGAGTTGAAATAGTAGGGATGCATCTGAACATTTCAACTATTAGTGATCCAAAAGAAACAATTGCCAAAAGCGTTGTAGCAAGTTTCCGAGGTTAGATGGTATAGTAAAGTAGGGGTCCACTCGATTTTATGGCTGTTTTTCTTAAAGGTAGTCTTACTAGACCATAAACATCTAGGAAACTGGGAATGGCCAAGCAAGAACTTCATAATGCATTTGAGTTGAAAGCGTAACTTTGTTAGCTCATGGGTATTATGTACTATCTATCAGATTTATATAGTATGTAGCTTCTCAAGTGTTTCTAGTAGCGTTACGAAACTTACCAAAATAGACCAAGCTTGCAGAAGCAGCGCCTGGATTAAAATCCAAATCCGTATCGGGGTAAAGCAAGCAGTTTATTGTTCACATATAAATTATATTTATTTTATATATCTAAGCATATTTTTCTCATTTTTTTTTTTTGTAATTTTCTTTACACACAATACACATTATTGCAGGTGCTGATGATATGGCGCTTATTGATTTTTCTTTGTTCGTGTTAAAAATAAAAACTTGCTTAAAAAATGCTGCTGCTATAAATGGAAAAGGACGGTAGAGGAAACGTTATGGACGCCAGGACTTTGAAGCAGGGTCTGGACCTGGTTGCAGCAGCTGCAGGGCGTGTCTCGTGCAAAAAAACACAAAATTCTTTTAAATAAATTGAAAATGGGTGGACTTCAGAGTGTGTGTGTGTGTGTGTTTGGCTAAGATTTTGTGGCAGCTTTGTAACTTGGCTTTGCTTTCGTAACTGGCCGCCAACTTTTCTTCTAAGATTTTTCACACACACACACACACACAGATACAGATACAGATACAGATACATACATTGAATTCTATGGCCAGCTGTACATAAAAACATTTCAATTTATTATATAAAAAAAAAATCTATGCCACTTTAAAACGCGCACAAAAGGCGAGTAAGCAATAAAAAAAAAATTAGAAGTGGAACGCAGACGACGACGTCAGCAGCAGCAGCGACGTCGGCGTCACACACACACACACACACACACACACGCACACAAATAACGTTTTAAGAAAAAAAAAAAAGTATATATATATAAAAAATTTCAACATTTTGCGCTGTTTGCTGTTTTTCTCTACTTCTGCTTCTTCTTCTTCTTCTTTGCTTCATTTCATAGCTTTTTCACTATACAAATTGCATTTTGGCAAATTGTTTAAACAATAAAAAAAATATATATATTATAGCAACAACAACAAAAACGTTGATAAGGCGCGACGCAATTTTTTTTTAAACATATTTTTTCAGCTTTCTTAAGGCACACACACACACACACACACGCACACGCACACACACACACGCACACGGCAGTGAGTGAACTTTTTCTTTTTCATTTATATTTTTTTATTTCTCTTCTTCTACTTCTTCTTCTTCTTCTTTGCCGTTTGTTGCATTTTTTTTTTACCTCTGCTTCTCGATTTAAGCAATTATTTTTATAATTTTCGTAAATTTGTTATAAATAAATTCGCAACGTATCTACAAACGTCGTGAAATTTTCACATACTCTGCACTGAACAACACACACCCGAGTTATTAGGCATTGGAACAACGACGACGACGGCGACGACGACGACGAGACCGACGACGCGGTTGAGAGTTGATGACGACGAAAACGACATACACGACCGAAGCGCAGCGACGGCGACGACGACGACGACGGCGTTTACGTTAAGACGTTTACGTTCTTTCAAACGGGGCAAAAAAAAAAATTTATTTTTTTTATATTCCATACACACAGCGGTTTGCTGGTTCTGCTCACTGCTGATGCTGCTGCTGGGTTGGCTCTGGCTGCCAGCGCGTGCATAAGAGATACAGTCAGCGACGACGGCAATTGCTGGTGGTTCGAAGGCAACCGCAACATCGAACCGCTTGAGCAGATGTTCGTCCAACATGTTGCAACTGCTGGCTCGCTCGCACACGTTTCGCTTTTCTTTTTTTTCTGTTTCTTTTTTTGCATTTGGCTTACACTTGCGCGCCAAAATATTGCGCACTGTGCGTTCATCTTTTGCGCGTGGGAAATTGCGTTTGTATTCTAGCTTTTTTCTATGACGTTTTAGTCCAGAAGCCCCCCCCCCCCGCTGGTAAATTTCGTATAATATATACTAAAAAAAAAACACAAATTGTAGCAAATTTACGCAGCTACAATTTTCTCATACAAGTTTTCCCATTTAAATCGGAAGAAAAGTAAAGATAAGTGAAATAATTAAAAAAATTTGTTGCAAATTCAATTCTCTACAAAGTTGTTTTTCTGTAGGATTGAAAATACGCGAGTTATAGGTCAAAACGCGAGCTCCTTCGTAACCCCGCTTCAGTCGAAAACTTGTATTTAGCTAGTCTCTTATACTAGCACCTACCTGCAAACAATTTTTTCCATTTGAAAGTCTAATTTTACTGGACTATTTGCCGCGTTTCACACGCAGCATTAGTGATGTAAATACAGACCAAAACATCGATGTTTACATCGCCAATGGACATCGATGCATCGATGTTTGGTGATTTGAAAAGCTTACTTGTTTCGTTGTATCATCATAGCAACGATGTTTACCATCGCAGAGTCCATCAACAATGAACATCGATTTAGCTCGATGCATCGCACTAAAAACAGCGATATTTCGATGGTTTTCGATGTTTTGTATTTAAAAATTGTAAAATACTACAGATCAAATAGATCTATGCCTAAATTGTGTAAACATAAAAGTTTTTATAAGCGTTGCGGCAGCAATTTGCCGCCTTTTGAGAATAACCTACCATTATTTGTAAAACTGAGAATACGACTTAATTGGGCAGAATCTTGAAATAATTAGACTTAAGGTCGGCTAAGGTTAGAAATGAATGGTTTTAAAAACATCGATTTTTTGGCGATGCATCGTATGTACGTGAACATCGCAAAACATTGGAAAACTACAGGCCAACCATCGATGTATTTTTTACACCACTACGCAGCATGCTTTCAAAATCCCTCACTATTCAAAGGCCGTAGGCAGGCATTTGCGGCCGTGTACTTT